>OY728152.1:1181548356-1184048356 GCA_963277665.1 Viscum album | reverse complement strand
TTAAGGAAATGGTTTTTGAAAAAACATTAGTCATTTATTTCTTCATATTATTGGAAGGATGCCATTATGTTTCCAAATATGTTAGATATTAGTTTTTTATAAACCTATCTAATTATAAAATTACAACATTTTAATTGGTATTTTTATATACATCAAAATCATGGATTGGTTATTGTATATTTTAAATGAAATATAGATTTTTCATAATTCTATATGTTATATCCAATGATAAATTTATCTTTTTTTTGAAAGAAGGTTTCTATTTTCTATATTGACATATGTGTTAACAAATATGTCCATCATCATTACAGCTGAAATAATTAATTTTTAATGAGAAAATGTCTTACTTTTATAATCATTAAATGGAAATACTTAATTTTAAATGTGATTTCAAATAAAGTGTTCTTTATCATGCAGATAAGTCATATGTTTTTTCTTTTGAGATGATGGTTAGTGAAATGTAGAGATTAAGTGTTTTCATTTTTCGAAAACAATATCAATTCAAAACATTCTATTGAAATTCTTGGAATTGAAATAACTTATGAATTAGATGTAAATTCAATTTAATTAATAAGAAGAATAATTATAATTTTATGAATGAGATATGAGGAAATGATTTATTTAATTGGGGATAATTTAATATCCCTGACATATTAAAATTTTTATGTGTTCATATTAAATGGGTTATTTTAATATTTAAATAAACTATGTTGTGAAAATAATAGTTGAAATCAAGTGATTTATTTAAGCAAAATAAAACTTCATTGTGTGAAATATTTAAAATTATATAATAATACATTGAAATTAATATGACATTTTTATCATTTTTTCTTTTTGAAAGAAATTATGTTTTCCAATTATTATAATTTTTTAAAATAAATTATTTTATTTTAAATTAATTTTTGAAATTTAAAAAAATATATTTTTTTACAGTATTATTTTTTAACGATTGGTTTAAAATAAATATATTTACTTTATTATTTTTAAATTATATTATTTTTATTACAAAATCCAAAGGGTATTTTTAGGGTTATTTAATTATTAGAAATAATTATATTATATTATATGTTATATTCAATAATCTTGAAATATTTTGTAATATAAAAATATATTTTTTATTTAAAATTATTATTCTAATAAATTTAAATTTGGAATCTCATTTAAATTTATAAAAAATATATTTTTCATAAAATAATATTTTATTGGAATTATAATTTTCCACATAAAATTCATTTATTAATCTAAATTAAAAAATATATATATAAATTAAATGTAATATTATTATATTTTAAATATATTATTTAAAATTATATATATTATTATGATACTAATGTAATATAATTTATTATAAGATATATGAAATAATATAGATTTTATCATTAAAATATTTATTTTGAAATAATATTAGAGGTAATATAATTAATTTTTTTGAAATAAATAAGATTCATACTTAATATTTATATTATATAAAATTATAAATTAATGCATTGTTTTAAAAAAATTGAAAATTTAAATTTATTAAAAAATAGATTTATGAAAATATCATTATTATTAAATTTGATTTTCATATATGTATTTTTTTAAAAATTGAAACAGTGTAATAAAATTACAATGATAAATTAATAGATAATTTGAAATGAAGATAAACCCAAGAAATGAGTTTTGACCTCGTTTGGGGAAAATGAACATGAGGATTTGGTCTTGGGAGTGTTCAGCCATAGATGGGGAGGAGGACGAGTGAAGTTGAGGCCTGAGGAAGAAAGAAACTAATTGCAGATCAAGTGTGGTTTCACGAATGGATGATAGGGTCGAGTGTTGATCTATGGATGGAGTCAACAAAATCCATTGGAGAGGGAAATCGAAGGGTTTGTTCATGGTTGGTTGAGTAAGAAGGGTTGAATCCCTTGTTGTCGATCACCAGTGTTCATTTGATAGTCTGATATGACCCCAAAAAGGGTTTTCAACATGGATCACCTTCGGTCAACTGTTTTGATTTGATTTTTAAAAAAAAATTATGTATTTTACTAGGTTTGTAAACCTCGATTCACTTGTAGATTTTTTATTGGTTCTTCTTCATCATCCTAATTTTGATAATGGTGTTTAATGTCAAACTGCATCTTGTTTCAATTGCTGTATATTTTTTTATTCATTTTCCTTATATTTACTTTTACACCACTTATGTTAATGCTTTCGGTTGGCAGTCCCAGTTATCGATATAGTACTTTTTACGTAGAGTGTAATCATAAATATCATCCAATGTTGTCTATTATTCATATATGTACATTTATTTTTATAAATTCCATCTATTTGCATCCTTTTTGTATGAAAATAAAAAAACAAATGCTTTAAAGACCATCAAATATCCATTTTAATGTTAGCAAATCAATATTAATATTTTAATTTAGTAACCTATCTAATCAGCGAATAAAAACTCCATTGATATCTCAAGGACATTTAATTTGTTCACATCATATTTTTATTGTTGAGGGTCAATAAAATGTTCACATCTATTTGTTAATTGATAGTATAAATATATTATTGGGTGGAATTGATTGTGAGGAAAATATTTTTATGTTCAGCAAATAAAACATCCAATGAAGAGATTATAACCAGACTTTCCTTTTTTTTTCTATTTCTATGTTTTCCCATTTGAGGAATATGAAACAATAAGAGTTTGATTCTTCTTCAAAAAAAAGATGAGAAAATATATTTTTTAAATTGTGAAATTGTATTTTCGATTAAGTGTTTTGATATTCAAATTTTTTTTATATATTGCATAAAATTGATGGAATAATGATGTTATTATGTTAAAAGTTAAGTTATAAATTAATTACATTTAAAAATATGTAATTTTAAAATATCATGATTTTAATTCATATTTTTAAATAGTAGAAAAACTTGGTTTCATTATTGTCTAATATTAATGAAATATAGTTTTATTAAAATTCATTATGAACATTATAATGTTATATTCTACCATTTTATTTGAAAAACAGTGAATATTTTCTATATTATCATGTATGATAACATAAAAAGTCATCACTTATATACATGTGTTTGTATATTATCAAGGATTATACTTTATATTATTAAATATTTTAAATTTAATTAATCATTTTTAATGAGATATTTCATCACTTATATACATGAATTTGTTACATTTTTTTAAAATTTTATAATTCATTTTAAAGGATTAAGTGATACGTACTTAAATTATGATGAAATGATATTTTCATTATGTTAAGGGTTTATAATATTATTTTATATTATGAAAATTATTTATAGGTTTTTCTGAAAATATTTTAATGGGTTGTGATGGAGAATGATATGTCTTCAAAAAATTATTAAATATAACATTCGCACGTCATTATCAAACGAGAAATAAGAAATGGGTAGTGAACACCAGACCTTAGATGAAATTATCCTAATATTGATATTTTTGTGGCCACATTGTTTTCATAATATCATCAAAGTATCAAAATAATACATAAATAAATTGTTATTCAAATGAAATATTTTCAAATTATAAATCCATGGGTTTTCAAAATTGTATTTTTCTAATGAGTTTTCAAGAGTATAATTATATTGTAATGACTTGAAAATTATTTTATATATAGTATTTAAATATTATATAATTTTAATTATGAAATATTTTAATATGAGTTTTTATAACAATATATGATTGTTTCTAAAACCATGTATTGTGTGCTTTTATTCTAATACCATGTTTTGAAATAATGATCACATGTCTTTAATAATTGCTAAGATGAGCATCTTCCCATAAGGATTTAGCTCAAACGAATTGAATAAGATTTTTTATTTTGAACTACATTAATAAATATATTAGTTTTTTGAAATTCAACAAATCTAATACCATAAATGGTCTTCTATTTTATAAAGCCCCATGTTTTTTTCAGTTAGTTATTAATAATAAAACAGAACTTGTTTTCATAACTAAATCCAGAAGTACGAGATCAATTCATTAAAACCGAAAGAGGTAAAATTGATTGGAATAAATTTTAATAACATTATATAAATATTGGAAATTAAATTTCAATCATCTATTGTGATGTTGAAAAAACTGTTTCATCGTATAAAACACAATCAAAAACCAACTTTAAAATGAATCAATTACATTATGTTTAACTTCATCAAAAGAACATTTACATCTTGATAAATAAATTTAAATTTTTTATAAATTTATAAAAGATTCATGGAATTTATTATAATATCAAATATTGTCCACTTATTTTTTTTCGAAAACAATTTATTAATAATTCCTTAAAGAAAATATTGTTTTGGTGTTTTGATTGTTGTGTTTTATAAGATAGTTTCATATCAGTAGTTCTAGTCCTTCTAAATTGATTATGGATCCATCATATCCAGAATAGTAATAATTATTTTAAAAATATTATATATATATATATATTCATATGTATATATAAAAGTTATTGATTGAAAATATAATTACACCATTATTGGAGATGGTGTGCCATATGTACCAATGAACGTTTCCTTCCCTTTTATTGTATGTATCAAAAGAAATATTAATAATATTTCACTAATATAACTCATTATTATATCATATATATATATATAATATAATTATTAAATATATAATTAATGTCATTGATGTATGTAATATATGGAAAATGAATCACATATCTTGGTGGTGGTTGTAGTGTGCGCTTAGGCGAAAGTGACACTATTATCTTCCAATTGAATGGGAGTACATTTATAATGGTTGCCACATTATCACAATAATATATATATATATATATATATATATGTTATTATTTTACAATGTGTACCGTATATTTATTGGAGTTATAATAAGAACAAAATTGAAAATCATTATTAATATCTATACATATTCATTGAGAAATATCTTATGTCATCCACCGCAATCGTTAAAATGATGGTGTTTTTGAAGGAAAAAAAATTTAGACGTTGGGAACAAATATAAGAAGGTTTTATGGTAGGTATTTTGTTATTAATAATTTCAAAACCTTATTCATAAACAAGTATAAGAGGATCCCTTTTAAAATAAAGGTGAGGGGAACTCATGGAATTAGACAATCCATTAAAATAACAAGAAATAATATTCATAGGATAAGGGATCCAAATTGTTATAATTGTGGAATAAGTTTTATATCATTCATATACTATCATAAAATAAATCTTCTAAAGGTCATGGTTGTGCTTTCCCATATTGCATAGTTTTTAAAACCCATTAACCCTTTTGGACTATATGTACAACCTCAAATCATTGTACTATTTATGTGTAATAAATGCTATCATAAAAGGCAGTGTGAGCCATAAATATGCTATGTATCACATTATCTACAATATTAAATTTAATTTTATGAATATATGATATATTTTTATTTCAAACTATTTTATAATTTATTGTTTATTTAAAAATATCAATAATATCATTTTTTAGATATAAATTTTCAATGACATTACAAAATAATGAGAGATAATTTATTAGGATATAAACCCAAAATAGATTCCTAATATAATATTTTTATCAATTAAATTCATTGAATAAAAAAATTCAACAATTTTTTTACTTATACAATTTATAAAATCAATGATTTTATTTTTCATTAAATGAATAAATATTATTTCATCTTTTAAAGTCCATTTAATGTTATTGTCTAACCCAAAAAAATAAAATTACATTTCTATGATTAATAATATTAATTCCAATATAAAATAATCATTTATAAAATAAATATTCATATTTTTATTTATTTTAGGAAAATTCTAGATATTAATTTCATAAAAGTATCAATATTTATTTATCCTTTCATTAAACAACTACAACAGTGATGAAAAAAATCCTCACAGAAAGAAAATATATGGATTAATTCTATGAGAAAATATAAAACCTCGTAATGTAATAGTAAATATTAATGTATTAGTGTAACGTAAAAGTCTCAACCCATGGTTTAAACCTAGTTTTATTTTTAAATCCCTTGTTAAGGTTGAACACATTTACTAGGGATAACATTCATAATGAAAAAATTGAAATAAATATACTTATGAAATATTATCCACCATATTCCGAAAATATATTACAATTTTTTCAATTAAATTAATATATTTGGTATTATATAATTAAAAAATAATATTATAAAACCCAATGATAATAACTTTTTAGAAAAGTACAGTATGAACAATCAAAATTTATTTATTCTAATATCATTACTAGAAAAATAAAATATTATTTCTAAACCATGTTATTTAGTATATTAAATAATTACATCATTAAAATAAACAATCGAGGGTTATTATTCTAATTTATTATCTTAAAAATTTATTTCTTGTATAAAAATCCCTTTCTAAGAATAAAATAAAATTTACATTCATTTGTAATTTACATTTATTTGACACAATGTGATGACTAATGATTAATTTATACATGAATAATCTATACATTTTTTAATTTTTATTTAACCTCACTCATACTGAATAATACACCAACTATAATATGAATACCATGTCAAATAAATATACATTAGTAGAATATCAGGGGTTATTTAATATTATTGTTTATTATAATTAAATATATAATCAAGAACAAATTTATTTATTAAAAAATATACTGTAACATATCATGGTTTAACATGAGTCAGGGGAGGAGTTAATTCTTCCACTCATGAATTTGATTAGCAGTTGATACCTAGGGAGTTTTTAGGAATTATTATTACTTAATATAAATAGTAAAATTAGTTAAAAAATATTATAAATAAATATTTTCCTCATTTTTTTAGAATAGTTTGTGGGATTAAATCTAGTGTTTTTTGACATGGATGATTCATTAATGAGCTAATGGAAGTGTTAACACAATGATTGTGGTAGATGGAACCTATAACCCAAATCCATATATTTTTGTATGCATAAGAATTCATATATACACACTACATGGGGTTCCTTTATGTGGGTTTATGAAAAAAAATTATATATGTTATTATGCAAGGATGGTAATTCTATTTGTATGCTTTAATGAAGATCTCTTAAGTACTATGGGGAAAATGGATCTTTAGATGACTATTTCATTAGTGGGATAGGGTATTTGAGGGGATTAAGGGTGGAAAATATTTGGTCTCGATTCATTATACTAGATGTGGGTTTTCTTATGTTGGATTCCATGGGTTGGAGGTAGACATTATAATCATGGCGTTGGATGATTTTCTAGAGGAAGGTATATGTCTCTCTAATGAAGTCGAACTCCATCTAGTGGCCACATGTGAGTATTTTTGGTCAAATTATCATGAGAAAATTCCTTAAATACATAGTTATATCATGAATTAGAGGATTTGATTTATATTTACATAAAAAAGAGGATAATAATGGGTATAATTTACTATCTTGGGATGTCCATGGACTGTTGGACTGTAAGGGTTGAGTGGCATAGGACGGTTTGAATAGTCAATGACTATATGAAAATACGTGTCTTATGGACGTGAATCCACTATAAAGAAGTAGTATTGATTAGGAGTTGAGAAAATGATACTATGACACGTTTGGATGCACTAGTATATTTCCAATGTACAGATATATGATTCTCTATGTGTGGAATGTTGGTCGAGATCTAGGACATGATGTTCAATGCAATAGAGTTAAGTGAGAGTCTGTGGATTATTGTGTGTGCATATTTTAAATACATCCATAGTTTCTATAATAATGGGTATCTGTGATTACATCCATATTTCCTATGTAGATGAGCCAATATAATGGACCACCCTACTGTTTTCTGGAATGGGTCAGCATGGAGATCATTCCCTCAATGGGTATTGGGACCAAGACCATTCCTGTCAAGGCATGTGTTAGGGTATTTTCAATTTGTTATTTATACTAGTATTGGTAGATGACCCATTCATATATGGTCTCCAGTCATTGTGAATGAGTTATTCCATTCTAGTAGTAGCATAGGTCTAGGAAGAAGACATCCCTATAGGGTTGTGTTATTTTTCATTGTGACAAAAATCTGACGGAGACTCCAATAGTTAATAGGGTTCAATGAATTCTAATTGATGGTTTAACGTGCCCGTTTTTTCTATTTTTGATTCAAGGATTGATATTCACCACAACATTCAGTCATTATGTATGGGATGAGAATATGAACATCTAAAAGAGGCCAAATGGGGATACCAACATGTCATTGATGCAACTGTGACATAGGTAACAGAAATTGTTTTTACATATAGCGACTCGATAAGTGTTTATACAATACTTGGCATTATGGAGGACTCATTATCACATGTTGAATCAATGAAAATAATTTGATTTAATAATTTTCCATATGCATGAACCAACATATAACAGAATATACTAGTGGTTATAGCTAAGAAAATATCAGTTTATGCTCAAACTCAGCATGGGGAAGTCAGTGTCCACGAAGACCTTCTTTTTACATTCACTATAAGAGCATTGGATCTGTATCTGTTCACTCTACAATATATCATGTGTATCAATAGATTAAGATTAGTCATGGGGGTGGATGTTGGGAAAAAGTGCTTGTATTGTGACTTCGTGGGTCGTTTTATGATTGTGATCATTATGGTGGAAGATCAGTGTATAGATTTTTATAAAATGGAATCATTTATTATTATATTTTAATGTATGTTTTATTATATGTACAATTGTTTTTATGTTTATTTTTAATATATTTATTTTTTTGACTCTAATTTAGTGTAATTCTATCCATATTTTGTGGATTATGACTGTGATGGTAGTCAGTAGCTTCTGTCTTATGGTGGGGTGTGGATGTTGGAATATATTTCTCTAACATAGATGGGTTTTGAGTTATTTTGATAAATATGTGTATTTGACTATCATCTATACAAGAAAATATATTGATAGGATAAATATGAGGATTACTAAAAATGAAAACTTATATTCACTGGTTATGTTTCATAATAAAATAGATAACAATAAATAAATTCAATGTTCCAAGATATCATTGAAGAAACTAAATTTTATATATTTTTTCAAAATTATCTAAAAAACAAAAGAATTTACACCAAATAAGATCTTTTATACGAATAATTGGATCTTACTGGTGAACCCCCTTAAAAAGTATCAAATTTTTTGTTGAATCATGTGAAAAATATATTAATTTTCCACAAACATAGTCAAAATGGATAAAAAAATATTATCATATCTAGATGGAATCAAATTCTAGGAAATGTATTATTAGTTTCCAAAATTTATATGGGTGTTTTCAAAAAAATCAGATGGCCAAATGATAACATCATTGGAATAAAAATTAGGTCATAAAATAACCATAATTGAACTAAATTTGTAAAATATGATAATTTTATTTAGGATAGTGTTTGTATTGTTGTTTATTTTTTCTAAAAAACTATATTACAATTTCTCTCTACCAATACAATGGATTTATTTTAAATGAACTATGAAATAAATTCTAAAACAAAAGTGTAGATCATTAAGAGATTTAGAAAGGAGTTGGTTAGAGGAATAGTTTTTTGAAACTCATGAAACTATGTGGAATGCTTATTCATCATGGAAACAATATAGTAAGTTATAGATCATTCCATAACTTCTATAAATATTAATTTGATATCTAAGATTGATTATATTAAAAGGGGGTGATATTTAATAAAAATAGTTTTATTATCATTATTTTTAATGATGGAGTGTTGATATAATTTATTGAGAACTAGATGAATACTATTTTAGGTTGTTGAAGATAATATATTTCCTTATATTATGGGAAATCTTAAATACATGTGGTATAAATGGAATGATCATTTTGGAATAATCCAAATGAAAAGAATAATAAAAATTTCTCCTATAAAAATTATTTCACATTTTATAAATGATACACGACCCGGCCCAGTAAATATTTAAATTTTTTAATGATAAACTATATGATTCAAAAGAGATTTATGAATTAAATAATATTTCCATAAAATTTTAATCACAATAAATTTTATGTAATTTTGTGTATGAAAGTAACCAGTGGGGATAAGTACAATATCACATTAAATGATGATTATACATGATTGACATGAATTGTGATTTTATCTATCAAATTAAAATTAATTAGGATATTTCAAAACCAAATAATATTAGATAAGAGAGGAACTAGATGTTTCCTATATAGATAAAAATTTTATAAAATAAGTGAGTTTTCTTAAAGAATATTTATGAATACAAAAAAAGATCAATATATTAATTCAGTACAGAATAAAATCTTTTACAGAATAGATTAGGCATAAATTTAGAAATGGAATATTAATTATTATTATTTTATCATAAAAAAAACATAGGAAACATCTAGTCTTTTTAAAAAATGATTATAACTATATGAATTAATCATACTAGGTTTATATTGAGGAAAAAATAATATATGAATCCACATAATGTCCAGATAAATGTGATCAAAAATATAAATCACCTGAAGGGTTTGGTGTGTCCTTTTTTTCATTAATAAAGACATTAATTGAGTAAATTTTTTTATGTAAAATATTAACATAGATATTATCAAGATTATAATACCAAGGGATGTATGATCATTTATATAATAAAAATATTATTTGGAAGTAAAATGTGATTATGTGATAGTTGTATATTATGAGTATAGAAAAAAATAAAAAAGTATATGATGTTTTGGATTACATTTATGTTGTTGATCTTATTTTAATAATGTAGAAAATTCCTAAATTACTAGTTATGAAGTGGATTTGGCGTACAGTAGTAATATTACCAAATATATGACAAAAAAATTTAATACAAAAATTGAGAAGTAATTATTATGTTTTAATTTCCATAAATGATCAAATATAATATTTATGAAAATTATTAAAAACTGATACATCCAACTATACTGGTGTTATTTTAATGGATTCACCATGTCGTATTGATTAATATAATTTTTACCAACAATGAAATCAATAAATAATGGTTGAGATTAAAAAGAATAAAAAATATTAAAAAATTCTTATTTCTAAACATATAAATAATATCACTATTTTCAAAAAAAATTATATTCATTAATAAAATGAATGAAAAAGGAGAGGGTGATAATAATAATTGTAATAAATTTTTCTAATTGTTAATGTAAAATTAATGGACCTAATTTTAATTAAGAAATTTTCTATGTATCCCAACGAGCAATAATTTTAATATTTTTTCCCATTACATTATATGGAATATTTATTTAAAATTTATTGTATAAGAAAACAATAGTTAAGAACAATTGGGATAATAATATACTATATATAAAGAAGAAAATTAGTTTAAAATTAAAATCTTGGATGAAATGTTTAAAAATGGGATAATAATTTTATAGGTTAAAAATTGTACCAATATATTTATGATTGAAACTAGATAAGAACATGAGAGGCATGTAATTTGAAAATATAATTTTGAAATATAATTTTTTCATAAAGAATAGATAATGTAAAATAATAATTTGTTTATATATATTCTTATTGCAGAATTTTGTCAAATTATAATAAAATTTTTGGTCACAGTTTTTCCATAAGATTCTGAAAATATATTAGATGTTCTTATATTATGAAATGAATATTTTTGATGGATTATAAATAAAAAAAAGTATTTAAAATTTTTATACACTCAAGTAATGTATATGAGGGGGACTTTGATATATATTTTTCACAATAATCTACACATGTGTCTACAAAAATTTATGTTCGATCCAACATTATTAAATATATTGAAGGAAGATCAAAAAATAAGAAAAGATTTGAAAAAATATATATTATTTCTATTCTATTTTAAATCGTCTTTTAAAATATTACATTTTCATCACACCATATGAGTGATAAAAATTAAATAAAATTGTTCCAAACATAACATAATCAATGTGAATTTGGTGCTATAACAATAATAATTCCAATTGTGTCTTGTTGTATGAGAAGAAATGATAGATAGAGTAACATTTAATTATATATATTGATCAGTCTATTCAGGTCAAAGATTAAATTTTATAATTTGGAGAAGAAAAATTCATTGGTTTTATATGTGTGTAATTCGACAAAAATAAAAATAAATCTATCTTCACTTTTATTACAACTTAGACTGATTATATTACGTAATAAAAAATTGATACATAACTAAATTTTATGAATACAAAAAATGATTTATTTATTGTTTTTAGAGAGTATCCACTTATAATAGGATTTGATAACTAAACTATAATATATGTGAACAAAAATATAGTACAACATTAACTATCAAAAAACATTGTCATTAAATATCATTTACTGAAATAATTTTTTTTGAAAACAAAATAAATATACAATATATTCCATCCAAGGAACCTATTGTTTGTATATTTACATCATACATCCCTTCTGAGAATTATGATTTCTTGAAGCAAAAAATTTATGTCTATTTTTCTACTCAAATACCATTGAGGAATTTTCAGCATACTAATCGTAACAATTAAATTTGATGCATAGTATTAAATTTGGATATAGATAACCTAATTTAGGGAAATAATTTGATGAAGATAATTTTTAAAATTTTTATTATGATGGGTTTATAATAATTCCCTTAAACACAACAAAAAATGTACTAAATTTTATAATTTTATATATTATTGGGAATTAAAAAATTAATAGTTTTAGTGAAATAATTGTTGTCATAGTTAATATACTTCTTTTATTCACTAATCAAAACATATGTTAACATATAGATTTTTTATTCATGTATCATTTATTTGCGAAGAATGTGACAAACAATATTTTAAAATAACATATATCATTTATATAAATATTGTGATAAGAATATATTTATGTTTGTGGATGTTAAGTATAGATGACACAGGTATATAATTGGATGGGTAAATTATATTATTATAATGCGATGATATAATTGAATGGGACAACTATAAAGAGGATCTTGAAAAAATATATATTATGCGTGGACAACAAATCCATAGGGGGACATATTATGTTCATAGGATAGTGATATTGTACAATTATTTATTAGTTATTTATTGTTCAAAAAAATATGGGATTTTTTAGATTTTTTTGGGATTATAATAGATATATTGAGATGGTTGGGATATATTTTTTCATTTTAATATTATGGTTTTAAATACGTTATAAAGAAAAATTCTAAATTCTATTAACAAAATGATGGAATAATTCATATAATATTTTCATAAATATATGAAATATACATAAGAGTTGTTTTTATCAAAAATAAATAAATGGATCTCATGTGGAAAAAATTTAAAAATTTCTTATATCCATAATATTAAATTTGTATTTAAATAGTGTTACATAAAATTAAATTAATTAGAACATAATAAAAAATTTTTTATACAAAATAAAAACTCCAATGAATAAGAAATGATCAGTTCCAAAAATTTTCGGTTTATTAGTGTAAAATTATTATTTATGAGGATATGAATAATTCATTAGTTTAAAATTCATGAAAAACATTTATAGACTTATAGAATGAATGTTTTTAATATATTTAGGTTTTTTTGAACAAATTGCTTCAATGTATAATGTGGTCGGAAAATCAATTATTAAGAGTTTTTATATTTTAGTATAGGTAATATATTAGGATATATGGTCATTTAATTATAATTATTCCATTAATGATTGAATGATAACATGGTAAATAATTACAATTTATGGATTAGGTAATAAAAACAAGTTGGTATTTTATGAGAATTAGATTATAATATAATAGAGATATTTTTGGATACTCAAATGATATTTCTGAGAATTCTATAATTTAATGGTGACTAATTTAATGATACTGTCACGACCTGTCCTCGGGGATCCTGCCGTGACTACCCCAAACCTGTCTTCCATAGGCCAGGGGCTGGTGAATAGCACCAAAGGCGTAAATCCCAATAACTGGGAAGGAATTTCCTTTATAAAATTAAACAAAACACCACAGAGTACCAGCGGATGTAATACACTAAGTACAAAACATGTTGATGAAAAGTAAATGGGCCAGGATACAAACCCAACTAAAAAGTGCAGCTACAACTAAACGAAAGTAAAATAGAAAAGACAAACAATTGGAAGAATAGGAGTAGCTCCGGGGTCGTCCACCTCGGATCCTACCTGAAGGGTAGGTACAGATAGTGCAGCTCCTGCATCATCCACCACGTATACTACCTGAAGGGTAGGTACAGATCACCTCCACAATGCTCTCGCCCGTCTACTTCCTCAAAGTATCATCTCGTCTTGAATTCCACCTCCGGATACTGAATCGTCGTGAGGTGCACCTCCTGGTACCATCCAGTCCTCGATCAATCGGCCTCTGTCAGTACTTCCTGTCATCTACAACCAACACAATGAGGTGCGGGCATGGACCGTGCAGGAGAGAGTATATGATCCTCAGTAGGGACCCCGAGACCCTCCAGGTCTTACTAAATCCTACAAGGGTAACCACAAAGAAGGATCTCAAAAGATAACCCTTACTTAGGTATAAGGTCATACTTATACCTAAGTTATCATGTAACCCAACTTAATCATGATGAAACACAAAGGTTATGGAATTAATGGATTAAAACTACCTTGGTATGTGCCCATACACATACCTATGTTATCAAGTGACCCATCTCAATCATGAGATAAACACAAAGGTCATAGACTCAGCTCAAACCAGGATTTTCATTATTGAAACTGTAACTACTGAAGAGATCCATCTCTGACGAGTATAGTGATCTTGTCACGACTCTGAGGTACTGCTCACTAACCTAAGATTGCTGAGGTACTCCTCCTTTTGAGTACTGCGGGTCAGCGACCCAAACACAGTAGTGCTTCCCGCTGGGGTCTGCCACCCAAACACAGTAGTGAACCCCCCCCCCCCCCCCAATAGCCTATAGAGGTACTCCTTCTGTTGTGTCCCATGGGTCTTCACCCAAACACAGAATTTCTCCATCTTCCATGGGTCCACACCCAAACACAGTTGTGCTTTGTCCACTGGGCTAGTGGACTCACTCTAAGTCGAGTCGGTCAAGCAGTCGTCAGGTCTCAACCGGCTACACGGTCTCCGTATTCCGTACACTCATCTTCGAGAGGGTCCTCTCCATGAGCTATAGGTAGATACTACATGTATCACAAAGTCCCACGAAGAAGTATCTCAATGTACGACCTCGTCATAGGGGTCTCAACGCAGCAGACTGCGTGTCAATCGGGCGCCCGATCTATGAGTTATTAGCCTTTTCATCACAGGGGCTCGGTTGGTTTCGTGTACGAACCAACTCGTATGTATCACAACTATACCCCGAACTCACATAGGGTATACTCATATGGACCATTCCTCAATGTGATCACCAACTCCACAAACGGTTCATCAAATAGACGTCTGGTCTTAAAGTTATCGACTTTCCCGTTCAAGGGGCCCGATTGGATTTCGGGTACATTCCAACCCGGCCATTTTCCAACTGCGTCCAAATCTCGACCGGAGTAAGACAAAAGGTATGTCTCACTAAGAGGAATCCTAAAATGTTGATGGCACGTCAATAGGACGTCCGGAGCTCACGTTATAAGCGTTTCCGCTCCGTGGGACTGGTTGGTTTCGGGTTCGAACCAACCCGGACATACCCAAAGTTCTAAGAAACCTTGAGTGTAATATACTGAAATGACTGTATCAATCCAAGGATCCCATATCAACTCAAGGTGCATCGTTCAGAGGCCCGTAGCCCATGTTATGGGAATTTGAATGGAACTGTTTGAAAATAGGGGGTTCGGGCCCAGTCCGACCCGGCCCGATACCCCCTGGGTCAGCCCGCACCGGGTCGACCCGAACCGGGTCCGGGTCCAGCCCATTAGGGCGTGGCCCAGCCCGGCTGGTGCAGCCCAGCCCAGCCGGTGCAGCCCGGCCCAGAGTGGGGGTCCGACCTAGTGCGGGCGGCCCGGCCCGGCACGGGCGGTCCGGCCTGGCGCAGCCGGTCCGGCTAGAGCGACCGGTTGGCCTGGCGCGGGCGCGGCCTCTGTGGCCAGCAATGAGTGGAGGGGGGGGGGGTGCTGTCCCCCTCAGTTGACTGAAACGACGTGGCAATTATCCTGCGCCTACTCCTAAACCTAGAACAGCTTAGTCGTTCTAGTCCGTCGCGGCTCAGCCGCTGCGGTCTCCTCCGGCGGCGCGCTGCCACCGCTTTCTGTGGATCACCGGACACGCTCCGGTGGTCCGTTTCACCCGCCGTCTTCGCCAGTGGCCATCTCAGGTCCCTTACTTTACTGCGAAGACCTCAAATTGTCTTTGTGGCCCCTTCTGTCATCGCCTATCGATTCGCGCACCAACAACAATCTGTGGAGGGTTGCCGGGCCGTGTTTATTCGGCTCGCGCCCTCCGCGTTAGGTGTTATCAAACGGAAAAAATTTAAACACATGATTTTAATCATTGACGAGGGTATAATTCACATAAACAAAAAATACGAAAACCCCCTACCTCGTGTCGTTCGTCGTTTGTTGAAGATATCTCAAGAGGGTGGACGTCGGCTCGTCACCATCATCCCAAGGGAGGAGATGAAGATGAGGATGGTCGCTGGCATTTGTCGCATCCGTCGCTGTTAGTGTGCACCTGAGTAAGTGTCGTCTCCACTCTTGTTGCAAATGAATAATATAAGGTGAGTTTTTGTTCGAAAGTTCCCCACTTCGGTGTCTCCTCCCTTGCCGTGGAGGAAGAATATGATGAGGAACTGTGATCGCTGAGTTGTTCTATGTTGAGGGGTCAATGTTCATCGTTGGAGAAGAACCACTATTCATGTAGAGGATGATGTTCTTCCACCCAAGATGAACTTCCTCCTTCATTTACACTAGAGATCATTCCCTTTTCTCCCAACACAAAATGTGTCAAAGTAAAATAATAGGTTCATGCTATTATTTTATTAACATAAGTAATTTCAATTTTTCAAAATTCAATCACAAAGTTAATTTATTGAATAGGTTCAATTAATTAATTAAGTTATGTTTTTGAAAGAGTTAAGATGGAGAGGGAGAAGAAGTGGAAGGTTACTCAATTTAAGAAGAGTTTACAAAATTAGAGATGGAGGTGAGGATTTATGGAAAACGTGAAGGGGTGGGGATCGTGTGGGCACTACCTCTCCTTTATTCTCCCAAGGGAAGTTAGCAAACCAACGTGTCCCACTCCAACTCCCACACCTAAGAGTTAAACCCCATAAGAACGGGAAAAAGTGTTGTGACCCAACACTTAATCCACTTAACTAGAAATAAAAATAAAATTGTAAAACAATTATATTCTTATTCCACACACTTTTTTTAACAACTCCTCTTGAGAACACACAAATCCAGAAAGGGTCTTCATAAACAATTATCGGCACTGCGAGTTCATTGGTGCCCTCATATTTAAATTCCGAGCACCGGTTCAAAAGTTATAAAAACCCGCTTTTTCGTTCACTGAACGTACCAGAGCTAAATGTCAGAAATTGATTCAGGGAACACCGGACCTCGGAATAAGGTGCCGTAAGAAACCACATACTCATAAAATTCCAAAGAAATTAAGAAAAACATTTCGTTGAAATTTATGGGTCTTTACATTACTCCTACCTCAGGGATTTACATCCCCTTAAAGTTATAACACAAACTAGGGAAACCAAAGTGGTACTGAGCACACATCTGAGCCTTCTACACCCATGTGCTCACCAAGATGATCCCGTATTTCCAGTGAAAGCGCACTCGAGGAATCGACCGTATATGTAGGATCCGATCCTATCAATCCTCAACCCCCACTGGAACCTCCGTGAATGTCTCCCTTCCATCGACATCCTACATCCTGAGGTCGATGATCTGTGATGGATCATGCATGTATCTCCTCAGCTGAGATACATGGATGACATCATTCACCTGGTGCAACTGAGGTGGAAAGGTCAAGCGGTAAACTACCTCACCTACCCTACTGAGGACCTAGAAAGGTCTGTTGATCCTCAGAGATAACTTTTTGCCTCAGCCACATCTCTGTAAACCTCGTCAAGGTGTGACTCGTATAAGGACGTGATCCCCATCCTCAAACTCTAGAGGCCTCCATTTCCCGATTATAACAAAAACAGAAAACTCATGCTTCCATGTGGGTAATGATGGTCGACCCAAGAGTAATCAGCCAAACTCTCCTATTCATGAGTTTATCCTGTGCTGCCTGGGGTTTCCTTTTCGCTGACCAAGGAAAACCCATCCTGATGTTGTAGATAGACCACAACCTTTTTGCCTAATAATTCAATTTTTGTATGAACTGTAGATCCAATCCACACTCAGACCAACGTCCTAGGTCCTCGACGTTGCCACCAAGAGACTCCATCCAAAACTCTTGCCTCAAGGGTCAGATCACACTGTCTGCGTATGTGTGATTATCTAGTCTCCTCCCAAAGGTATCTCCAGACGTGAGGGTCAAATCTACGGCTTAACGAAAACTATAGGTTTGGGAAAAGATTCGTGGAAGGAAGAGATGATTCGTATCAATGTCTACTGCTACGACAGCTAGTAGTGGACAGAGAATATCCCTTGAATCAATCTTAGAGCCATAGGGTCACTCTCCTTGACCGCATGCAGCTACTCTCTTCTCCTTCCCTTCAGCTCCCTGAGCCTGGCGGGGAAAACAAAGGCGGGTGGTTGTAACATGTCGAATTGTACACCACCTCATGCTTCTCTCCTAGCTCTGCTTTCCACGTCTGCTCTACAGATTCATCTATCCTTATCACTCCTACTTCATGAAACATTTTACACTCCCGAGTCCCTGAGACTGGTGCCAGTTTCTTGTTTCTTACTGCATTGTTCAGTCTTCATCTGCTCCTGAATGATGTTCACATTCCCCGTTGTAACTAGTATTATCTATGGTCGGTAGGAAGTTTCCCGACGTGGCATGTCGGTCAACGACCACCCTTATTTACCTAAGATCTGTAAGAGCTTCTAATATTTCTCCTTTTCCAAAAAGTGAAACTCAGTCTCATACCCTGGATGAACCACGCCCAATGCCTAATACAGTCCATCCAAACATGAATGATGCATTCCTACCATGGATGATGTCATAATTCCTCGACGTTACTACCAAGATATCCAATCGTCACTCTCACCTCTAAGGGTCGAGCCACACTATCAGCATCAGTGTGAGGTCACTGGGTCACCTCCAGTAGAAATATCGAAAGTGAGGGTTAAGTCAACATTTTTAACCGGGACCTCTCAGTATCAACCAAACAAAAGGACAGGAAAGAATGTGTCACTATGACAGGTTTCTTTTATTATTGTAGCTCATAGTACAAAGGAAAAAATACAATAGAAACCGGGAACTAGAAGTACCAAGAACAAAAGGAATCCACCAGTTCTGCTCATGTCCACCTACATCTGGATCTCTACTGCCTTGTCCACTATTTGATTGTTGCTCAAACACACGTCACTGTTTTCGTCTTAGTGGCTCCTCATATTCATTTGGATTAACTGTGTGGGAAGTTGGACAGTCATGTGCCATGTGTCCCTTCCTGCCGCATGCATAACACATCCTGCTCCTCGTTGGACTGGCTCTGTTTCGTGTGCCTCTCACAACCAAACCTGTATCCCGAGGTCGGCAATCTACTGGTCTGGTTATTTTGGTCCTCTGCATCATCTATCTACTGCCTACAGATGACTCGACTACTGATGGAAAATCATGCGGCAATGGAAGAAGCTCCTGAACACGCTCGGAGTGTAGAGTCACTGGTATAAACTCCACCCTAAAAAAGGTCTCGAAGTCTCCCCATGTGAAGGTCATCTCATCACAAAACTCGAACATCCGGACCCACTATCTTACTGCTGCTGCCTGAAGGAGGCTGGCAGCAATGATCACCAAGAAGTCCGCTGGTGTACATAATATCCTGAAATCTCTCACCACATCCTTCTGGCCGTCCTCAACTACATGTGGGTCCATCTCTCCCCGTAACCTAGGTGGCCTCTGGCACTGGAACTCGTGCAGCGCACTCATGGGGCGTGCATCGCCTGCTGCTGGGGCTGGTGGAATTGGTGGCCCGTCGTATGGTAGTACCCCTGGTTCCACCGCTGGTGCCTCAACTGTAATAGGGGCCTGTCCCGAACCCTCATCGCTCGGCAGGCTATCAGTACGTCTATCTCTCGGGGTTCAATCTAATCATTTGTGATAAGGCATCCTGAAAGAAATAGACGTGACATGGTCAAACGATTTATACCTGGTGAGCTGACCTGGTTGGAGCTATTTTAAGGGGAAAACCAATGAAAACACACACTCAATTAGTGTTTTCGTGCACTGAGTTGGAAATTAGAAGTCAGGGTCGTGGTGTATGGATACGTCGGTCGCCCGAACCAGCACTGGACTCCCTGAATTGAAAACCACTCTCAGAACTCTTAACACTATTGTTTCACAGAATAGAAAAATCAGAGTTATAAGTTCTGCGGTAGAACTGACACCTCTGATACCAATTTGTCACGACCCATGCTCAGGGCCCATGCCGTGACTACCCCAAGCCCGCCTTCCATAGGCCAGGGGCTGGCGACTAGCACAAAAGGCGTAAATCTAGATAATTAGGAAGGAATTGCCTTTATAAAAGTAAACAAAACACCACAGAGTAAAAGCGAAAGTAATACACTAAGTATAAAATAATGTTCTGAAATGTAAATGGGCCGGGATACAAACCCAACTGAAAAGTACAGCTTCAACTGAACAAAAGTACAAAATAAAAGACAAACAGCTGGAAGAATAGAATCAGCTCCTGGGCCATCCATCTCGGATCCTACCTGAAGGGTAGGTACACATAGTGCAGCTCCTGTATCGTCCACCATAGATCCTACCTGAAGGGTAGGTCCATATAGCCTCCACAACACTCTCGCCCGTCTAACTCCTTTGAGTATCGTCTCGTCATGAATTCCACCTCCGTGTATCGTCCATTCCTCGAATACTCGGCCTCATTCAGCGCTACCAGTCGTCTCCAACAAACACAACAAGGTGCGGGCATATCCCGTGCAGGGGTTTGTATAAGATACTCAGTAGGGACCCCGAGACCCTCACGTTCTCACTAAACCCATCATGGATAACCACAAATAAGGATCTCAATAGATAACCCTTACTTAGGTATAAGGTTATACATATACCTAAGTTATCAAGTAAACTGACTCAATCATTAGGAATCACAATGGTTATGGAATCAATGGATAACCAATACCAATGTATGTGCCCATACACATTCCTATGTTATCAAGTGACCCATCTCAAACAGGAGGTAAACACAAAGGTTATAGAGTCAGCTCCAACCAGGATTTTCATTATCGAAATTGTAACTGCTGATGAGCTCAGTATCTGAAGATTACACTAATGCTGTCACAAATCCAAGGTACTTCTCACTAACCTAAGACTGTTGAGGTACTCCTCCTGTCGAGTACCGTGGGTTAGCCTCCCAAACACAGCAGTGCTTCCCACAAAAGTCTGCCACCCAAACACAGTAGTGCACCACCCATAATAGTCTGCAGAGGTACTCCTTCTGTTGAGTACCACGGGTCTACACCCAAACACAGCAGTTCTATATCCTCCATGGGTCTGCACCAAAATACAGTAGTTCTCCTTCCACTATACTAGTCGTCTCACTCTAAGTCGAGTCGGTTAAGCAGTCGTCAGGTCTCAGCCGGCTACACGGTCTCCGTACTCTGTACGCTCGTCTACGGGAAGGTCTGCTCCATGAGCTACAGGTTGATACTCCAAGTGTCTCAAAGTCCCAAGAAGAAGTGTCTCAAAGTCCAAAGAAGAGGTATCTCAAAGGGCTACCTCGTCATAGGGGTCTCAACGCAACAGACAGCGCGTCAATCAGGCGCCCGGTCTGTGTGTTATTAGCCTTTTCGTCCCAGGGGCCCGGTTGGTTTCGTGTACGAACAAACCCGTCCATATCTCAACTGTAACCTGAACTCACATAGGATATACTCATAGGGATCTTTTCTCAACGTGATCACCAACGCAGCTGACGGTTCGTCAAACGGACGTCTGGTCTGAAAGATATCGACTTTCTCGTTCCAGGGCCCCGGTTAGATTTCAGGTATAATCCAACCCGGCCATACTCCAACTACATCCAAACCCCGAGTGGAGTAAGACAAAAGTTCTGTCTCAGTAATAGGAATCCTACAAAGTTGACGACACGTCAATCAGACATCCGGAGCTCATGTTATTACCATTTCTGCTCCGCGGGCCCAGTTAGTTTTGGGTTTGAACCAACCCAGCCATACCCAACGTTATCCAAAACCTTAAGTGTTATATACCAAAACAACCTTCTCGATCCAAGGATCCCAACGCAACTGAAATTGAATCATACGGAGGTCTGTATCACTTGTTATGAGCGTTTGAACGGAACTATCCGAAAATAGGGGGTTCGGGCCCGGTCCGACCTGGCCCGATACCCCCTGGGTCAGCCCGAACCGGTTTGACCCAACCCAGGTCCGGATGTGGCCCATTAGGGTGCGGCCTAGCCCAGCATGGGGGTCCGGCCCAGCACGGGTGGCCCGACCCGGCACGGTCTGTCCGGCCCGGCGCGGTCGGTCGGCCGAGCACGGGCGCGGCCCGTGTGGCCAGCGAAGAGCAGAGGGGGTGTGTTGTCCCCCCCCCCGGTTGACTAAAACAGTGTGGAAATTAAGCCTCACCTCCCCCTAAACCCGGAACGGCTTAGCCGTTTCGGTTTTCCGCGACTCAAATGCAGTGGTCTCCTCCGACGGCGCGCCGCCGCCACTTTCCGTGGACCACTGGACACGCTCCGGTGGTCCATTTTGCCCGTCGTCTTTGCCAGTGGTCATCTCGGGTCCCGTACTTTATTGAGAAAACCTCAAATTGTCTTTGTGGCCCATTTCATCATCGCCCGTTGATTCGCATACCAACAACAATCTGCAGAGGTTTGTCGGGCCATGTTGGTTCGGCCCGTGCCCCCCGAATTAGGTGTTATCAAATGGGAAACATTTAAATACATTCATTTAATCATTTACGAGGGTATAGTTCACATAAACACAAAATATGAAAACACCATACCTCGTGTCGTTCGTCTTTTGTTGATGATATCGCAAGAGGTTGGACGTCGGCTTGTCATCATCGCCCCAAGGGAGGAGATGAAGATGACGATGGTCACTGGCGTTCGTCGCATCCGTCGCCGTCAGTGTGCACCTAAGGAGGTGTCGTCCCCTCTCAAGTTGTGAAAGAAGAATATAAGGCGAGTCATTGTTGGCGAGTTCCCCACGTCGGTGTCTCCTCCCTTGCCATGGAGGAAGAAGAGGATGAAAAACTGTGATCACCGAGTCGTTCAATGTTGAGGGGTCAATGTTCTTCATCGGAGAAGAACCGTTCTTCACGGAGAGGATGATGTTCTTCCACCCAAGAGGAACTTCCTCCTTCCTTTACACAAGTTCTCTTTCCCTTTTCTCCCAAAAAAATGTGTCAAACTAAAATAATAGGTTCATGCTATTATTTTATTAACACAAGTAATTTGAATTTTTCAAAATTCAAACACATAGTTAATTAATTGAATTTGATCAATTAATTAATTAAGGTATATGTTGGTGAGAGTAAAGAGGGAGAGAGAGAGGAAGTGGAAGGTTACTCAATTTAAGATGAGTTTACAAAATTAAAGAGGGAGGTGAGAAGTTATGGAAAAACTGAAGGGGTGGGGCTCGTGTGTGCCCCACCTCTCCTCTATTCTCCCAAGGGAAGTTTGCAACCCATCGGGTCCCACTCCAACTCCGACACCTAAGAGTTAAACAACATAAGAGAAGGAAAAAGTGTTGTGAAACAACACATAAAACACTTACCAAGAAATAAAAATAAATTTATAAAACAATTATATTTTTATTCCTCTCTCTTTTTTTAACAACTCCTCCTGAGCAAAAGAAACTCCAAAAAGGGTCTTCATAAGATATTACCGGCTCTGCGAGTTCATCAGTGCCCTCAGAATTCAATTCCGAGCACCGGTTCAAAAGTTAGAAAAACCCGCTCGTTCGTTCACTGAACTTACCTGAGCTAAACTTCGGAAACTGATTCCAGGCACACTGGACCTCAGAATCACGTGTCTTCAGAAACTGTATACTTGTAAAATTCCAAAGAAATTAGGAAAAAAATTTCATTGAAATTTCTGGGTCTTTACAGATACTAAGTATCATTGAGAATTTATTTCTTGGTATAATATTTTACCATTTTCAAACAACATGTATTATACTATTATTTTAATTATGATTTTAAAATAAAATAATGATATATTATGAATTAGACCAAGGAATTGTTTAATATTTTTCTAGGATAGGTACCTGAAATTGATCTCCATATAGAACCATTGAATATGGTCAAATAAATCAATTCCTTGGGATACTCACGATTCATGTATTGATTAATCATTAATATGTTTTCTTTTCCATTCATTAAAATAAAATGAATATTTCTAGGTTTGATCATATATTATTTAAGGTTCCAAAATATACGATATCATATTTTATAATCATGATAATATAAGTGAATCCAAATATTGGGGTAAATTTAAATTGTGCGTCTGGGATGTTGTAATATACATTATAGACAATCCCCATCTGTTCTTCTTTATTTACCATTTATATATTACACCAAACTGAGTTAGTGATTATTGCAGAAAAAAGGGAGTGCCTTTATTTGATATTTAGAATGGTTTACAACACATATAATCCCATTTAGAGTATTGATTATTTACTCCATTAATGTTGTAATGTTTCCACATATATTTCTTATGTTCCATCAATATTATTCCAAATTTTATTCTTTATTCTCCATGATCCATGATCCCGTCATTGTCAATATAGAATATTATAAATTTAATTTACATTATATTAATTATATTCATTATAAATAAATCTAATTATAATAAAATTCACCTCCGTGGATAACTTAGAACATTTTAAATTATACCTTGTTAGTTATAATAGGGTTTAACAAAATCTTACCATTGAAAAATATTTAATTTTTAATGATGATTAAGAATATTATATTGGTGTATTTTAAAAGAATTATTTAAATAGATAAATGGTATTATTACCTCAACTAGTAGGATGGTAACCCATTTTCCAAATCTCCCATTGGAGAAGAAACCATTATGTATTTAACATAACCGTGGATAATATATTATTCAGCAACTGAGGCACAAATGATATTTTTTATAATATATGCTTAAGATTGACATGATCATTTCAAATTTATTTATAATAAAACCATCCTAGAAAAGCACCACTATCATATAACTTACCCAAAAAGAGTACCCATGCCTAATAAGTGGATAAATATTAAAACCTTAGTAGTATGATTTTTTATATTAATTTTTAATAATGAAATTAATATATTTCAAAATTTTCATTATTATGTAATATATACGATTATAAATTTTGTAATTACATCCATATGTTAATATGATGAAACCGAAATATTATTTTTAGTAACCATATATTTGTAATAGAATTTTTGATAAATAATTTTTTTTAATAATCATTACTTTAAAATAAAATTATTATTATTTAATATTTATTTATATAAGAGCATTATATAATTTATTATATCCAATATTACCTTTTCAATGTTAAGAAAACTGTTAATCCCATAAAAAATTAAAATAAAGGGGTATTAATTTTAAAAAACATAATTCATCATAATTAGGGAATTATTTTTGAAAATACTAAATATTAATTTCCAAATAAGCTTGTTAATATCATCCATGTAGTAATTTTTCATTGTTTAATGAGACTGTCATATTTTTGGGTAAAAATTAAAAAGAATATAAATGTATTATATTTATTATGAAATCATAATATATTAAAAGTTATTTAATTAGTATTATAAGGGGATTTCACCAAAAAAATATGATTCCCCTATAAAATATTTGGTTTTTAATGTTATTTTATTACTTTCATAAACCTATAATTACTAATTTAAACATATATTATATTTAAATGTTTTAAAATTAATTAATTAGTAATATTACCCACATCCACATCACAATGCATATCATTTTAAGGAATTCAGTTTTTAAAAAAAAAAATTAAATCTACTCATATTAGGTAAAAAAATTTGAAAAACCATGTGATTCATTATTGTTATGATTATTTTATCATACATAGTACAAAATCTTTTATTATAATTTAATAAAAATTCTAACATATTTTTTTATAAATAACCATCCAACACCCCACTCCACATAAATAACCCATTGAGAATAAACTTATACTCCCAACCCCAATATAATACCTTTCCATGGTGTTATTTTGATACTATTAGTCTATTCTAATGATATTTTATATTCCCTACCAGGGTATTGTTTTTTCTCAACATATATATTTATTTGAAATTTTATTGTGTAATGAATTTTGATTTCAAATTATTCATGTCAGAAAATATTTCTTACACATACCAATAATTGTTCTTTTGAGTACTATGTAACTGGATAACACCATTCACACTCATTAAACCATTCTATGAATCATTATGTTAAATATTAATGAAACATAAAATTTTCTATTATTTTTTCGTGATTTTTTTAGAAAATACCCAACCCCCATTCCACTCATGTTTATTACTCTAGATGTATATATCCATTATTAATCAAAAACATCCCTGTATATACATCACACTCATTATTCATGGTATTAAGATTCGTGAAATGTGTTATTGAATTTCATTTTCTATGTGTTACATAAATGCATGCACACGATATGAATAAAATAGGTCGGCCTAGAAATATGTAGCTCTTGAGTGCATTAGGAATTATATTCTCCTCTTGAGATACCTAATATTTTTCGTTTTTGGTTATCCTAAATACAAAATGTCATACTGTCTTGTCAGGTATCACATATATAATTTTATGATGTCATGTTTTATGTTGATTCCAAATTCCAATGTTTCCATGATGTTATCAAATTTTATCGTGCTTGAAAAAATCATTTTTGTGATTATAAAATATTCTATGTCACCTTTATATTCCCCTTGATGAACTTTTTTCAATTTACTTATGTAATGATTTGACTGTATCCTAATTGAGATTTATACCTAACCCCTATCATTATTATTTCATCAACATATCTCATGTAGTATTACATGAAAATTGATATTAAAGGACATGTTTGGTAGTTTTTATAAAAATTTTGTGCACAAATGTTTCAAATTATTGTAATGTAAACTGAATTTCTAAAAGATAAAAGTCCCCACGATCATAATGTATTATATTGTGTGAATCATTAAGTAATCAATAATGAATTAATGTGTATTAAATATTTGGGTTGTAATATTTGGTTACCTAGGTAGTGTTCTATTATCTTCATGAGTAAGGTGAAGAAAAAATAATTCAAGTCTTATTGCTATTATTAAACATAGTAAAACATTAAAAAATTATCGAAAATTATAGATTATATGGTTTCAATGATTCAAAAACAATTTCAATTCTACAAGTGGTTGTGTCACTATAACTATTATACCTCTAGGAAATATCCCAAAAAAGAAGAATTATGTATTAATAAAATCATCAAATGGTGTAAAAATAAGTTTGTACTGAAAACCTGTTTTTACATTCCTCAGGGATATGTCTTGGTAAAATTAACTTTCTCCTTATAAACCTACATGAATGGTACATGAATTACCATTATATTTAGCTTTATTCAACCAAATATGTATAACAGATAATGAAAATAAAAAATTCATTGGTTATTTAATTTATTTAATTTAAGAAATTTCTTAGGAATTTTCTTTATTTTACTATTATATGATTGTGATTTTGAAAATTGTCAACCCAAAGACCTTTTTGGGTTAATTAAATGTTCAAGACCATAACTAAATATTGAAATATACGCTTATATTAATTCATGAAAAAAATAACATTTTGAATATTGTTCTATGAAATAATTTATATCATACATTTTCTAAAAAATAGTTATTAAACCACCACAAATAATTTATGTATAGATATCAGTGAAAATAAAGAAAGGGAAATTTATTGCAATGAAACTATGTAACTCATCCCTTATAAACATTTATGAGCTGAAATTCCTAGGAAACATTTTCATAAGATATTCTATAGAATAAGATTCTATTTTGGGTATGGATTCACTGGCCTTATATAAAGAAGGCAAATATTTTTGAGTGAATTAATTCGCACAATGTATTAGGAATATCCCTCTAATTCTATACAAGTGAAATTAGGAAGTTGAATATAATTTGGAATCAAAATATATAGAATTTATATTATATCTATATGTGAAATCTTATATAGACAAAAGGATTATTGTTTATGAAAAGTTCGTCCATGAATATATCACTATTGTGATTTTATACATTGATTTTTTGCTATATAATATCATTGTCTCCCTTACACTGAAAAGGTTGAGTTATTAATTGAAATCAATCCAAATGAATTAACAATATCAATGCCTCTATATAAAATATCCACTATTTGAGTCATAGAAATAAATATAAAAGTGGAAAAATATATATATAAAGGATTTATATACATAGTTGAATCACAATGAGGTGCATTCAACATCTTTGTCAAGTAATATGGGAAAATTCTTATATGTTTTGACTATCATGAACCCATAATACAACTAGACCAAGTCAATGTTTCATATTCCATATATTGATTAAATATTCGATCAACTACATGGATCCCTATAAATATATAATATAGATAACTTAATATAATATTATCTACTAATGATTAACATATTATATATCCTGATGGAAATATTTAATAAAAGGTACGAGCACTAAATGTAAAAAATGATTCCATTTTGACTGATAAATTCTCCAGTTATCATCATGGATATATTTCATAGAGGATTTAGATATCAACTCAAAATGTTAAATATATTATTTAATGATTATATTATTATCATTAAAAATGTAAAATATTAATATGAATAAAATTATAGATATCTAATGAAGTCTAAGATAATGTAAAATATGCATGTGAAGTATAGTAAAATTGATTTTTGGATAAAGAAAGGGACATTATGTTATCATGATCTAACTAGTAATGGTACAACATTGTATCCATCATAAAATTTGGCACCTAGTGGATGTACCAAACCAACAATTGTGATACATTTCATTAGATTATCTGATTATAATCCTAGATTTTTGAGTCAATTTTTATAAAGGTCAATCAATATATTTATGCTAAAATAGAAGGATTGAGTTTTTTCTAGAATAATTAATGTGACTAATATGATAAAGAGTAAATAATATGATAATCACTTCAACTATGCTCACATTAACCACCAGTGCTGAATGATTCGTTATATATAATGATGCATCAAAATGATTCATCAGTTGTGTACTCATGAAAGATGAAAAGGTGATATCATATGACTACCACCAATTAATGATACCTATGTACAAGTAAACAATAAATTAAAATAAACGTTATATATTTATTTTTCCATAAAATATATGGAGGAATTATCTATTCAAGTAGATGCATGACATAAATATGGATTATAAAATCTCTGTAATGTATTCAAAAAAAATGTACCGCACCATGCACCAATGAATGCAGTTTTATCAAATCTAGAATTATGATTTTATAATCCATAAGAATCATTGTAACATGAAAAATGAGTAAGATAATCTATTTTCTATTGATATTATAACCCTATCTATTAATATGATGGAAAAGAGCCTAATTATCATAAACAAGAAATGGATGGACACATGAATAAAACATTGCCTTTATCCTATCATTCACAAATAATTGTTTAAAAATTGTTCAATAATAGGATCATGTAGGGAAAATATATTATAAGGATCTATAGAAAACGGTAGTGAATATTCTAGAGTACAATAATGATAAAGACAGAGTTATATGGTTCTAATATCATATATGATTCTCTTAAAAACTGAAAATAATGAGGAAAGTACCAGATGATTCCCATTGATCATATTTTTCTATTACTATATGATATGATACGATGAATAAGGATCCATGTTGAATTATTTTTATTAATTAAATGAATTAGTGTATTAAATAATTTTTTTCTCCAAACAAGGAGTGCTAAAAATTTAAGGTTGAACAATAATTTTTAAGGGTACGTTGACTCCACCTACCATTCTTTTTAAGAAATGGGAAATGATAATGATTTTTTTCATCATATTAATCTCCCTAACATTTAATATAATTAACTACATCTGTGTGGTCATTGATTGTCTTACAATTTCATGTTATTTTTTATAATTAATTATTATTAATCTATAATTTATCTTCCAATGTTATACATATGTTAAATGGTAAGACAGTATAGAGTACCACTCCCGAGTGTATCTAATAAAAATATATTATTTATCTTGAGGTTTTGTGGAATCAATTATAAAACATTTGATATAGTGCTAAGTTTGATGACCCATAAACAACCTCTTGTGGATGATAAGTTGTATATAGACACTAAAAATATAGAGGATATGTTCAGATAATTTTAAATTGATTTCCAATTCAATTTTTGTTAGCATGTTACACTGTAACAGTTCCCATATAATAACAGTTTCCATTATAATATTAAAATGGTCCATTATGATGCTCTATATGGGAAGAGGTGGAAAAATACATCATGTTAGGAAGATGTTTGATAGTGAAATATTTCCTCACCTGATAATATATATTATAAATTAGATAAGGAATAAACATTTCTATGACATACAAAATCCACAAAAGAAGATAAAACCCCATGTAAAGAATCAACTATAATACTAGAAGTTTGATATTATATAGATGGTGTTCCATCATATATCGAAATATATAAAATATGAGATGATTGAAAATATGGGAATATATAACGACCATGACCCTAGTAGCCCAGATTTGGGGTATATTTTTTTACAATAGAATATACAAAAGAGATAATATTACTAAGTCTCATTCAATTTTGTAGTTCTGAAGACCTATATCAAATAACGATTATTATATTACGTTAGTAATTAATGGTTGAACATATAAGACGAAAATATAATGACAATGTGATAGTTACTCAATTGTTTAAACATCGTAACTTGTTGAATGTAAAAAATAAAAGGGAGATCCCAAATGATAATTTGGGGTTAAATGAATCCACTATAAGTGTGGTGAGAAAATTAATGAATAATAATAATTGAATGGTAAATAACAGAAAAACATCTACCATAAATAAAATGACAATGAAAGTGAAACCATATATTATTTCATAGTGAATATCACAAAGAATTTAATAACAGAATACTGGATAAAGAATGTGATTAACAATTTGATGGAAAATATCTAGAACATGAAACTCTATAGTCAATACCATTCACATAATTTTTTCATGTCTTATTTTAGAAACATTCCCTATTATTCTTGGAAACAAAACCGAAGGTTTTTTTGCGAACATTTCATTCTATTTTGAAATGTTGGTTTAGTGAGAGGAAATATAATTTAAGGCCCTAACTACCACTGAATGCCCAAATAGTTATTCACATATTTATTTTATTCAATTGTAATATGCCTTATCAAAATATCTGTATTTTGTAGACGATACAAATTCATTAATATTTCACAAATTTAATCATCAGTCAAACTAATCATCATTTATAAAAATGTTACAAAACTGTGACAATAAAAATATCCATGTGATAATAATTAAGGATATTAAATGAAATAATAAATTAATGATTATCATAAATATATTTTTATTTTATAAATAAACCACAAATAAAAAACAAGTGGTGAATAAATAATATCTCATAGAAATACATGTTAAATGTGAAACCCCTTACCTTTTGTCAGAAAGCATTCAGTATGTACATAATGTCCTGGAAAATCAAATCATATTCATTAATTACTTAATAATTAACCTTTTATACATGTATTATATTTTTTATAATTTCAATAAGTTCTTTTATGGCCTTTATTATGAGATTTAAAGTAGATTTTGATATTCAATGAGTGTTCTTTTTCATGGTTTTCCATGATCAGTTCTCTTGAATAAAAGTATGAAAGTTCATATAAAATGGATTACATGAATTGATTTTTAATTAAATGTTATTAATGAACATAAATTTAGTTAAATGATATTATATATAGTTTTCTTATATGGTACAATAATTATTCATTAGATAAAACATTAATGAAAATGATTTAATCTATTTTGTTGTTTTTTATGACCATCACTCACTTATATATTTTTATATAATATTGTGTTTATAAATTTGGTCAGGAACAATATATAACTCATTATATGTATAGTAAAATATTATTTAACAATTATAATTGTTTTATGTCCATATGTGAATTGGGGAATAGAAATTGGGACTGTATCATCCACGATGGTAGTAAATCAACACATCATTGACAATGTTTTCATTTTTAGAATAAATGATAGAGGAGAAGGGGATTGATAAAGGTATTTTCATTAAAATATAAAATTATATTATATAAAGCTAACTAATTTATCATTATTTTATGGATAGAAAATATTTGTATAGAATTATAATTAAATGAAACGAGAAGAAATTAAAAGAAAACGAATGTTGATTTTACACTTGGTAAAACCGATCATTGAGAACCTCCTTAAGACACTTTTTATGGTTATTTTAATGATACTAGAATGAATAATAAGTGTTTAAGATGTTTTGGAGGTGAATTCAGAATAATATAATCAAGATCCAATAAATACAATGTTCGAGGAGAAGAGATGTTGATGGTCGCATTTAATGTGGAGCGAGTGGTGTATTTTGATTATTTTATACATTAGTTGATTATTTTGTCTCCAGTATTTCAATAGGCTTGATTCTAATGAAAAATACTATAAATATAGAAAAATATTTCTATATTATGGGAAATGAAATCCACTACATCTCAAACATGAATGAAAAATCATTTAATAACTATATTGTTAAATTTTGACAATTATAATATATTACTATTAACTAAAAATTCAACAACATTATATAAATCCAAAAAATTCACCCACATCATTTTAAAACCATTATATTTTAATAAATTCTATTATATTAAAAAAATTATGAATAACAGAATAATAATATTAGATTAAAAATCATTATTTATTCAAAAAATAATAATTTTAATATTATAACTGATTTTTTGACACCTGGAAAAATAAATTCATGTCAAATAAAATATAATATAACAAGATGAATTTAAAATATCAATGAGTGAATCTGATTTTTGAAAACATAATTTTTCAAAATCAATATATTAATTATATAATTTTAAATTAATATTTATGACATATAAAAATACCATGACTTATTTTACTATGATTAAAAATAATACTTACTCATATCATAATAAGATTATATCATATTTTCATTTATTAGATTCTTAAATTTTATTTATTATTTAATATTTTTTGTTACTAATATATTTTTTCAATTATTATTGTTAATGGCAACATTAATATTCCAACGTTCATGATCATATTTAATAGTGTATCTTGGTTTTCTCGGTTTATGTGTATCATAAAACATACCTACATTAATGGATAGAAGGCCTTATTTGTTATTGATTTTTTATTATCTATTTTTCACAAGAAGAGGTGGAACCCATAAAAGGCATGTAGGTTTAGATATTACATTTCCTGTAGGCTTGGAGACATTAAAGGACTCATTGGTCTTAATGAAATCATACACACAACGACTAGTAGAAACCACCACTCCCTAGTATTTGCATTGTGATCAGATCTCCACCATTTCATTGATGTTTGGATAGCTATCATGTGCAGTGATGTACATACAAGGTATTAATGTAAATTCCATTCCCTCTGATTATTTCAAATCTATTAGCCCTACTCTGGTGAATGCACCCGGCTCCTGAATTCTTCTCTACAGATGGTTCTTTGAAGAATTGGTCTCAGAATCAATATTTCAGGTGGCCTTGAAGTCCTTGAGTTGAACAAATGTCCTTGAAGGTGTCCCAAATGATTTTTTGATCTAAAGGACTTGGTTTCTCGAAGGCCTGGGTGGTGTATGGCCATAATGACTCCAATCCCAAATCGGTTTCCTGGGGGAATAGTTCAAGCTGCTAAATTACCGAAAAATACCTACTATAGTACCGATACAGTACTACTAAATTTCCTACTATAGTAAAACTATAATGTATTCTATAGAATTTCAATAGTATAAGAATTATGTCTCTGACTAGTTTTGAACTGGGGTCTCATGGATACACATAGAGTGACCTCACCCACTGGACTGAGGCACATTTTCATGAATTTATTTTAGAATAAACATAACATTAAACTTGAGGTTGTTATATTCATGAATTATTTTAAAGGTATTTTTCATTAAATATCCATTCATACTTTGTTTTTGGTGTTTCCCATTCATTTTGGTGGAAATGGTTGTTTTCAAAATTTTGGCCAAACCGTGAGCCCATTGCCATATTTAAAAATAAACTTAGTATATTTTATAAATCCTTCGTTTTTAAAAATTTTACACCCATTCAACTTTTCAATTGGAATAAAATGGTATATTAGAACCACCATATCAATTTGGGCCACATATGAATCTGTAATAATGATGTATTTGTGTTTTTTATAAAGGTGTTGGGCCAACCCGAAAGCCCATTTCCTGCTGTATTTTTTTAAATCATTAATATATCATTCAATTTTTTGTTTTTTCAACGATTTCAACTCCCACCCAAGCCACATACCCATGTACAGCTCTCATCCTCTCCAAAACCTATTTGGATCTCATCTCCCCTATGGATTATTGTGGTAATTCTTAATCATTCTCAAATCACCTGGATTTGATGAGGTAAAATTTTTCATTCATAACTCATTCAATTTTCACTCTTTTACCACAAATCCAGTCCCCACCTAACCTAATATGTCTCCTTCAAGTTTCCCTACCTGTTATGGTTACTTAAATATTCAACTATTATTGGAGTTTGGAAAATTTCATCAAACATTCATCAAGTAAGTGTTTCTCTCTACATTTCCTTCATTATCCTTAGGGTTTCCTCCCTCTTTAATGAAGTTCTAAAATGTCCATAAGTGGTGGTTCAAACCTAGGGTTTTCTTTTTGTGTCATTTTAGTCAAATATTAGGGTTTTAGGTAAGATTTCACTTCCTTGAGGTGTGGCAGTGGTGCAGTAGATATTTCATACCATGATTTGGGGGTTTTGTTTCAAAAGGTAGGCGATTCCAAGTGTAATCATTTTTTGTTGAGTTATAATTCTTTATTTTTTTGATTTTTTCTAATATTCCTTTCATTGTGCGAAATCCAATTTTCATGGATTTCTATAAGAGGTTAATTTATTGTTTCACTTTTTTTCAAATTTGGTGTTTTCCTTGTGTAAACCTTGTTGTAATCAGTGGGTTGATGTTATAACATATGATAGCGGATTGTTAAATATTTTTTTGGAAGACAATTCTTCTTTAGTATCGTATTTGTGTTTTTTTCGGTTTGAAAGAGAGATTTTAATTGGTTTTATGTGTAAAAACTGGTTTCACTCCATAAAAGTGTTTTATGAAAATGTGTGTCTTTCATGTGTATCTTTTGAGGTATAATTTGAGGTGATTTTATAGTACATGAAAATGACATAATAAATCATGAAAGGGTTACCAATTCTTCTTTGGTAGGGTCTTGGTGTTATTTTGTCCTTGAATTGGGGGTTTGAAATGTGTTTAGTGTGCATGTCATCGTTATACCCTTTGGGGTTGTTTTGTAAAACTTTTAAATGTTTAATTCAGTTAAACAATGTTGGAAAAGGGTGTGCATGCACTGTTTGGTATAGTGTGCTCACCTATTATTTGTTTATAAAGGTAATGTGGTGATTTAAGAATTCAAACATTTTAAAAATGTTTTAAAAATTTATTAAATTTTTTATCAAATGGAAAGAGAGGGATGAAAAACGTTTCTTGGGTGTTTTGTGTGAGTGTGATGGGAAACATGAATTCGTCTGATGAATGAAGTATTATGTTATGAGTTTGTGGGATGTTATATGAGTTTTACTATATTTTATATGTTTTATAAAATGGTTTAATGAATTTTTGGAAGTGTTAAATAAATGTGAAAAGTTTTGTAGGGTATTTTGGTGTGACTATTATTTCAAAAAGAATTTGAATGAAAAAGAGGATTATGTGACTTGCATGATGTACATGAGGGATTTTTGTTATATTTTTTTGTGTGGATGTTTTATTTTATTTTCAAAATTATATTTCAGAACATGTAAAACTTGTTAGATCGAAAGAGGTAAACCTAGGAATGTTGGTGGGTGGACATGTACTAGTATGCTAGTGATCTCATAGGGTTTGGCTTCAGTTTCATGAAGAAAGATTTAAGATTACATAACTAACTAAATATAATGATGATGATGATGGGGGGCCACTAGGTTAGGAGTATTCTCCCAACTAGTGGCATGTGAGCATGAGAATGAATATATTGATGGTTACTCTCACTGAGATATGAGGTACCTGAAACCCACAATGAGCTAGTTCCTAGTTTTTATGTTCCCATTGATTTTCCTCATTAGTTACATTGTGATTACCATCTACATATGGTATAGATGGATGAAAAATTCATTATCATTGACATTATTTTTAATGATTTGATTCGTTAAAATATACCACTTAAAATTTCCTTTTATTTAAGTTTCATTTTATAGAAACATTTAATAGCATTTCATGTGTTGAAAACATGAATGGTTTTCGTCTTTGAATGCTTATCACATTGTATCTCTTAGTGGTGGTATACTATTGGGCTTTGGATCACTCCCTACTTACACCATTGAGTGTAAGTAGACTTGGTTATTTTTGCAGCAGGTTTGGGTAGAGATTTTGTGCCAACAATTCTTGTTTTTAGCGGTCCATCTCGATGTGGTGTTGTGGAGATGGATTGAGGGAAGTTCCTCTCTCCGTGTAGATTTTCAGGGGTTAAACATTTGTGATTTATTAATTTTTTATATTATATGATATTTTAATAAAACTGCATACTTCAGTTATGAAATTTTGTAAAAGATGGATTTTTTTGGAAAATCCATATTGGTTTTATTGGAATTGGGTGTCATTGTATGTTTATAAACATGGGTAAATCATTCCCAATTTTTGTTTTATGATATAGGAGAACATGTGAAATCCCTTGGGGATTGGGAATTCCCTTCAGTACATTTCATGGGTCTGGTTTGGTGCTGTTATTTGATGGCGACAAGATTCTGCTCGTAATGAAATGGTATCAAAGGAGGTTAACTCTTTTGGGTATTTTTTTAAGGGAAATTTAGGATAGTCTACAGTTAGGATTATCGAGATATGAAATTACAGTTATGGGTATTGTGCATATGTAGTACATCCCATGATGAGATTCGAGTTTCCAGGGGAAGTTGGTATTTGTCTGAGTTCTTTTTTTCTTGGTTTGATGATGATTAGGGGAAATGAAAAGAGATTTGGGATACTGGACTCAGTGAGATCACATGGCCTGTAAAGCCATGTAGATCCATGGATATTTCCCTTGATAACACGCTGTGATGGTGAATTTATTGGTATATGGATATCAACTATATTTCCATGTTACCCACTAAAACTAATTTCATCTCGCATTGTATTGTGTTCTTTAGTTTTGAAATCGTTGAAATTATTTTAATGTAAAAATTACTTGGTTTAATGAAGAGTATTCATTATTGGAAATGATTTCCTAATAATTAGGGAATAATATTATCTATGAAATGGTGGAACTGAATTTTCCTAAGTTTTTTGAAATGGAAAATGTTGTGCTTACTCATCTTTTGAAATAAGGAAATTATGTTCAAGTTTGTTTGAAAAAAGTGTTCCCAATATAGTTTTCTAAAAAATTGAAAGGTGTTTTAATGGGATGATATGTTCTAAAATTTATGTATATGACTTGAAAGAGGTTATTGATTTGAATTATTGGGATTTTTATTTTGTGGTTAGAGGTCTTGAGAAAATAAAAGTATTGGATGATTGTTTTGTTTTTGAAAAGTTGAAAATACATTTGTTTTATCATTTGGTATTTTCGTGATCGACTACATGCATGGGGTTATATGGGATTATGGATTCTTAATGACACTAATAGATGAGTTAATGGATTTATATGATGAGGGTGCATGGTGTGGCACAAAAATATGCATGTGTGAGGCCCACGAGTTACCATTGGTGGATACGCTAACCGCTGAACCGTTTGTTTTCAAAGAATAGTTTTTAAAGGAAAACATGATGACATGATGAATAGTTTGGGATTGTTTGTATTATGTGTTTTTGAAAATTTTGATGATGTGAAATTTTTCTAGTCCATGAACACCTCATGTTTAAACCAGGTTTTGGGTTTTTTTGGTCTGTCTGCTGTGTTGAATGGCCAGTTAGAGGTTTCTTCTGAGAATGTTTCAGGATGCAATTATAGTGGTTCACTTCATGATTTTAGATCTAGTTTTAGGAAGATCATAACAAATAGCCAATCTAGAATGGGACCATGGGTTTTTTTCATTGGATAATGTTTACCCCCATTCTGGGTTAGTGAACTAAAGAAGTACAACCCGAATAGTTTTTTCATTAGAAAGTCCTCTAGTTGATCAATATAAAGAATATATTCTCGAGCATTGTAGAATGGATACCCACGTATTCCTTTTTGGTTTTGTGTATCCTCTTGTAGTGGTAGAGTGATCTAGGCTATTTTAAATAGGCCTTAGTTTCTAATGTTATATGATTCATCGATGGTGGAAATATTCAGCGATTGTTCATGGAGACGAGTATATGGATGATGTCTAAGAGGTAATTTGTGTCCTTTGTAGTCTCTTAGAATAAGGGGTTTATGATAAACAACCAGTGTTGTAAATCTTGTCATGAGAGGATATTATGTAAATTTTTTATAATTTTGTATTGTTTGGGTACGTTTCAAAAGGTCGTTTCTCAATGTAGTGTTTCTATATGTTGTATTAGTCATGTTTGATGACGTGTAGTAATGTTGTGTGCTCATTTGACTGTAAAGGTGATGTTATATAATCATTTTTTGGTCTTTTTTTAATAATTGTTCCTTATTTTGGTAAATCTAGATATCTTTTGTTTAAAAGAAGGTGTTTCTATATATCCTTTCCCCCCTTACATTTCTTATCTTAAGAAACAAGGGGTGATGTGTGTGCATCATCAAAGTCCTTGTTTAAGTAGAATGCCAGGTTAAGGAAATATGAGTTTCGAGTGTGTTATTACTTGGAAAACATGTATGAAATTGAGTTATTGTTGTTTTTGGTAGAGAAATAAGATGTTCCATAAAGGGGTTTCCAAATCCTATGTTTGAGTCTGAAGATGCTACTATCTTTTAGTCTCTAGAAATAGGCCTTGGAGTGAAGATGGCACATAGTCAGGGGAAGTCCTAGGGACATTCAGACCCTTTTATAATGTTATATCCTCATTATAAAAGATGGGAAAAGTTTAAACCGTTGTTGTAATTATCATTACTCTATTGTTCATGTTCGATAGAAAGTGGTGGAGGACCTAATGCCCATGTTATCAACTAGTGTCATTCTTTTCCACTATGCTTTATATTATGTTTTTGGAGTATGGTTGAGAATTTTGATATCCAGGTTTAGCACACTATTTTTTATTTTTAGCAGTAACCATGGACAAGAAAACTCTACAAGTACAATGATCCACACGACCATCGCAATGTTTCTCTATCTGTGTGGATTAACCGTGTGGCCATCCAAAATCATTAAATTTGGGTTATTCTTATGCCGACCCATACTGGTCAGTTAAGATGGATGGTTGTTATAGTGTGGAAACCCACTATGATTCTAATGTATTTTCCTTTCAAAATTTCGAATGGAGTTCAACTCCATATACTAGGGAGTCCTTTTGGTCCTCCCTTGTTATTGTCTCGATCATCTATCTGGAATATTTGAGATATATACAATGGTAGGGAGACCATTCTTGTATCCCTATACTAGAACCTCAGATTGGTCATTGGTCTTGGATTGGTGGTAGGTAGTCTTTTTCATAGCTAACTATCTACCTGCATCTTACATGGGAAATTTTTGGGATTGGAGAATTCCCATCGGTCCGGTTAATGAATGGTATGTGTAACCTTGTTCGTTATTGTTGTTTTTTGGGTAAATTTTTGGAATCTTGTTCAGATTGTGATTAAAGTGTTTTTTATTGGGATAAAATCTGAATATACTTGATCACTTCAGGAATTGGCATATGTTTTTTTGGGTGATAGTATACGTTATTTTATTGATCAATTGGATGTTTTTTGGTCTATTAGGGGTGGGTGATACTTGGAAATGGAGTCTATTTGGGCCTTTCGGTTGGGTATGGTTTTTCCTTTGGTCTTAATGTGGATTTTTGAGGGTGGAATGTTTTAAGGTGGGAAGAACTTTTACATCCATGACTTCTTTTAAAGGTTTTTTTAATTTATTTTCCATTTTGTATTTGTTTTGGGTTCTTCCCATTCATTTTGGGGAAATGTTGGGTTTTCATAAACTGGGCCAAATTGTGAGCCCATTTACAGATTTAAAAATAAATTTTGATTCATTTATAACTCATTTATATTTGAACATTTAAAACCAATTATAAATCCAAATTAGAATAACGATGTATATTAAAACCACCATATCAATTAGGACCCCATAGGAATCCACTATAATGATGGATTTTGGTTTTTTATTATGGTGTTGGGCCTTCCCGAAGGTCCATTTCCTGCTTTAAAATATGTATTTTTAATTATTTATTATCTCATTAAATATTACACATTTTTTTTGTTTTGAACTCTCACCAGAGCCCAATTACCCAAGGTGTTCTCTCATTCTCTCCTACCCCTCTTTGGTGCTAATCTCCCCTGCTTATTAGGGAGAACTTTCTTAATCATTCTCAAATCTCCCAGATTTGACGAGGTAATATTTTTCTTTTATAACTCCATAATTTTTCACTCTTTTAAACAAATTCATTTCCCACATGACCTACTATGACTCTTTCATTCCTCACTAACTATTTTGGTTACTTAAATATTCAACTATTTTTGGATTTGGGCTGATTTCTTAAAGATTTCATCAATTAAGTGTTTATCTCTTCATTTCCTTACTTCTCCTTAGGGTTCCCTCAATTGTTCATAATGTTATAAAATATCCATAAGTTAGGGTTTGAACATGGGGTTTTTATTGGTGTCTTTTTGGTCAAATATTTGGGTTTCGGGTTGGATTTAACTTCCATGAGGAGTGGCGGTGGAGCGGTTGATATTTCACACAATGATTTCGGTGTTTTGATTCACAAGGTAGGTGGTTAAATGTGTAATAATTTTTTTATTAATTTTATTATATATTTAATTATATTTAAGGTTTTTCATATGCTGGGAATTGTAAAAGAACCATTTTTATGGTGTTTGTTGAACAATTAATTTTATAGTGGAATTTTGTTTCAAATTGGGTGATTTCTTTGTGTAAAACATGTTGTAATCCTTTTGTTTATATTATAACATAATAAAGTTGGTTGTTAAATATATATTCGGTGGATTATTCTTTTTTGTAGGGTATTGGTGTGATTTTTGGGTAAAAATAGTGTTTTTGATTTTTTCTTTATGTCTAAAACCTTATTTCACTCCTTGAAAGTGTTTTATGAAAATGTGTGTTTTTCATGTGTATCGTTTTTGGTATAATATGTGGTGATTTTATAGTACTTTAATATGGATTTATATAAGTTGAAATGGATGAGAATCCAACTTTGGAAGGGTCTTGGTGTGATTTTGGCCTTTAAAGGGGTTTTGAAATGGGTTTTCAGTGAAAGTCATAGTTATACCCTTTGTAGTTGTTTTATAGAAATTGTAAATGTTTTATTTCATCAAACAATGTGGGAAAATGGTGAATATGTACTATTCGGGTTAGTGTGTTCACCTAATTTGTGTTTTTGAATTGTAAATTGGTGATTTGAGATGTAAATTTTTTTCAGAATGTTTTATAATATAATGAAATGGTTTGTCAAACAGAAAGTGAGGTGTTAAACAAGTTTGTGGGATATTTTGTGTGAGTGTGATGTGAAAAATGATTTTTTTGATGAAAAAAGTATTATATGATGTGTGTGTGGGATTTTATGTGAGTTTTAATATCTTGAAAATGATTAATAATATTTTTTGAAGTATTTTTGGAAGTGTTAAGGAAATTTGAAATGTGTTGTGGGATATTTTAGTGTGAGTATGATTTCAAAATTCCTTTGAATTAAAAAATGGATTATGTGACTTGTGTGATATACATGTGGGTTTTTTATTGGAATGTTAGTTGTGGAAGTTGTATTTTCAATGGAAAATTATATTTCATAACTTGTTGAACATGGTTGAGCACAAGTGTGAAACCTATGTATCCTGGTTGGTGGACGTGTACTAGTATGCTAGTGATCTCATGGTGTTTTTCCTCAGTTTCATATAGAAAGTTTGACTCTTTCAAAAATAACTAAACTATAATGATGGTTATGATGGGGTACCCCTAGGTTATGGGTATGCTCCCTACTAGCAGAACATGTGCATGAGAAAAGATATTGTAATGGTTACTCTCCCAGATATATGAGTTACCTAGGATCGACATCGAGATAATGCCTATGGGTTACATTCCCATTTCTTTTCTCAATAGTTACATTGTTCGTACCATCATCATATGGTATAATTTTTCTGAAAAGTTCACAAGCATTGAATGTTATTTAATGTTTTTATTCTTTAAAATATCCCTCTTGAAAACAACTATTATTTAAGTTTCATATTTTATAAATTTTATACAGAATTTCATTTCATCAAAACATGCATGCTTTTCTTCTTGGAATATATTTCACATGTAATATATTAGTGGTGGTATCCTTTTGGGATTTTTCTCACACCCTAACTAAACCATTCGGTGTATGTAGACTTGGTTATTTTTTCCGCATGTTTGGGTACATATTTTTTTCCCATAGTATGAGTTTTTAGCGGTCCATCGTGATGCGATGTTATGGAGATGGCTTGAGGTAAGTTCCTCTCTCCATGTGGAGGTTCTTGGGATATCCTTTTTGGTTTTATTCATTTGATATATTCATTTATTTTTGATTAAAATAATTTAATTCAGTTCTGACGATTTATAAATGTTGATTTTGTTTGAAAATTCAGATTCGTTTTATTGGACTTTTTTGTTATTGTATGTTATTAAAATCAGGTAAATCATTCCCAATTATTTTTATATGATATCTGGGAACTTGTTTCCGTCCATGAGTATCGGTAATGACCTTTGGGCCTTATCACGTGTCAGTCTTGGTGCTAGTTTTAATGGAAAACAGATTATATTCGTGACATGGGTTCTATTTTCTTCCCTCTATTAGAAATTTAATCCTTGAATTTTTTCATTATATTGGATTATAAATATATGGTTATGGTTATTCTTCATAACATACATAGGTTTGCACAATTCTTATACCATTTAATGGTATTTATAAAGAAAATTTACTAGGTGAATCATCCAAATTCACAATACATTCCTTCTTTTTTCATGAATCATGATATGCCCTTCATAGTATGAAAAATAAGGTTCCAATTAATTTTTTTTCATAGTTGAGTACAGGTGTTTCGGATAGCATGTATTTATTTAACAATGATATGTGGAACACATCATGATTATTGGAGATACATGGTATAATTTTTAATTGATAAGATAAAGATAAATTTTATTCATGAATTTCAAATGGTACAATATATTTGGGGCTCAAAAACCCTTTCATACTGAACCTTTTACACCACTCCATGGAGAAACTTAAAAAAAGGCATGATATCCAATATTTATTTCCAAATCCATTTCATTGGTTATCAGTAGAACTCTTTTTCCTACTATGATATTCTTTACTATGATCCGAAATAAACATTTCCTTTTTCTTCATATGTTTAATATGTTTTGGACCTCTACATTCCTTAACAAATAGCATCCCACAAAGTAGGAGTGTGACATATCATTCCATAAAATGCTTCATATGACACCATTTTACAACTATAATGGAAAGTATTAATGTTTTAAAATTATACCAAAGTTAAATACTGATACCATATAACATTAATGGAAATTTAGTATGTTATGACCATGTCTTATAATGTTTAAATTGTCCTTGAATACTTTCTGTCGATTTGAGGGTGATATGTAAGCAAATGAAGCTCAATATCCAAACCCTTCTAAAGGCACTTCCAGATTCAAGATGCTAAACATTGATCTAAATTAGACATAATTGATATAGGTACACCAAGACAACTTATAACATAATTAATATAGATTCAGATTAGGAATTCAAGAGGTAAATAATATCGTATAGGACAAAAGTATAATTTTTTGTAAGGATTACAACAATAACCCAAACTATATCATTCTTTTAGGAGGGGAAATTTTGTAACCATATCCTGAATTCAATAGTTATTTTATTCAAATACCATATATGATTATGTAGAAAAATCATAACACCTCTAGGATGTTTTCTACCATCCATATCATGTTCAGAAAATAGAATTCTTGACACATATTCAGAAATTGCCTGCTTTATATTATCCCACCATAAAATATCATTTAGATATATATACATCTTGTTAATAGAAGAGTGTATAAGGAAATAAGGGCTATTAAAATTATCTAACAGTTATAATTTTATCTTAGGTATTAATGGAATACATACCCTCTTTCTTGATTTCACAATTCCATCACCACTCATGACGTCTTATAAACATCCATACACAACATCATTAACATTGTTTTTAAAATTAACATCATCATATTGAAAAGATTTTATCTTCTACAACAAATATTGGTTACCAATAATTTGGTAGATTAGTTATGTTTCCCCTTCTTAAAAACTCACATATCCATATGTATTAAATCCAAGAATATAGGATCTTTCTTAATCATCATTTAGGTCATAAGACCAACTTATTTTCTAATTAATGCACATGATATCTTATATTATTTTTATGGGTCGTACTGTATTGATAAATCATAAAAATTAAGTACCCGAAACCATTCTCTTTCCCCCACGTTGTGTTCATTATGTGGAATTATTTATTTCAAAATCATGGGATTTTTATATCTCTCACTTATATCCCTGTCGAGTTAGTGTAACCATATTTTTAGAGAAATGATTACAATTTATAAATCAAGAACATGTGTTAGAATATTTTCTTCATAAATCATCAAATAAATTTATTTATATGAAAAAGAATTATCAATTTTCATAAAGAAACATCACATTCGTATCATTGATACACCACAATAAATTACAACCCATTCATTTGATGATGGAAAATTCAAAATCATATCATATAATTTTATTTTCATCAATTCTTCAAAACATTATTCACATTTTACCACATATGAACCTAATAAATTTACATTTTACCTTGCATAATAGATTATACAATTGACAAAGATCTATCAAAATGTGGATAGTAACCTACTGAACTAATAATGTAATTTATCAAAGTTATTTTGGTTATTGTAGGCCATTTTATGATTTCCATTGTCATCATAGGTTAAACTCGTATTCCATCCATATAGAAAATGTGTCCAAGAATATAAATTTTATGAATCCATAAGTCACATATTCTAAATATACTATAAACAATTTCTATCTATGAGACTCAATAATGATCTATAGGTGATTGTCATTGTTTTCAATGATTTTACAATACACTATAATATCATCAATGAAAACTAAAATAGTATACTCTATATATTCATTGAATAGTTTTTCCATTAGATCCATTAATAGATATAAGTGGAGTTAGTCAATAAAAAAGTAATTAATGGTAATAAGCCATGTCTATACATGGTCTAAAAGGATATCTTCATTATATATTACTTCTTTACTATTAATGGATTATACCTAGAACAAATTTCATTATTAGAAAAATATTTTTTCCCATGAGGAAAGACCAACAAATCATTAATACATGGTAGATGATACTTCTTCTTTTCTTTAAAATAATTGATTTCTCAATAGACAATTCAAATCCTCAAGGATCCATCACTCTTAAAAAATAGAACATGGGCTCCCCATGGGTAAATACTTGTGAGAATAAATTGATTATTACTCAAAAATAGTTGTTTTTAGCTCAATATTTCCACAATATCCTTTATATAATTATTATTTGATATTGGTATTTCATATGTGAAAAATAGATGGTAAACACAACTTCACACTATGAGGGCTTACTAGGTAATTCCTCCAAAAATATATCAATGTATTCTAATACTATTTGTGCATCCTTAGTTTTAATATTATGTTCTAAATCTATAGACTTGTTTTCACTTCCTCTCGAATAATATTAGTTAGTAGAGGTACTTATTGTGGATTTAGATAACAATCAGATGATGATGTGTTTTCTCAAAAATTAATGGATCTACATTTTCCTCAGAGAAAAAAATTTATCTATTCATCCAATACACATTCACTTAAAATTTTGAAATCCATTTTATACTATGAATTATATAAAATTAATCCATAGGTATGATGTTATGTTTTAAAAGAGTCATGTCTACTAGTTAGAATGGGGACTTGCTGATATATATTTTTTGCCATGAGACATCTATTATATGTATTCACTAAAAAATCCATTAATAAATTAAAATATAAATGAATATATTTCATGAAAAAATAGGTAGATAAAATTTTTTATGATGATCTTGAATCAAAGAAGTCATTGGATAGATTTTAGAATAGTATTAATGCACATTCCACAACATCATTTTGAACATTTACAGTTGTTGTGATGGTCACATAATCATAGATATCACCATTTGGCCTCTTATGTGATATATTCCATTCATAGTTCGTGAATTTAGATGAATATTTCCCAATTTCATTACATTTGAAGAATTTAAAATCATCAATTTTTTCATACCCTTTATGTCATTGTCCTGATGACACTTTTCACTAAACATGATAAAATATCCAATGAATTTAATGCATTTCCCATGTTGATCCATTCCCCAATTGTCTCATAATAAGAATTTATTAATTCCCCTATTATTCATTTCGGATTCTACTTTTACATGTATATTAGAATACATTTTATTATCTTAATTTCCCTTTAACATATAGGATCTAGCAAATTCATTTAACCTTTCTTGGAACTTAATACAATTTCATTATATGATGATAATGCCTTAGAAGAGTGTAGAATTTTGAGACATGGATTAATACCATAAAAAAGAGAAACCTTATTTTTTTAATCACATATGTAATTATTAGCCTACATAGATAATACTGTGAAGGAAGCCGTATACTCTGCTATGCCCTCATTTTTATTTGTTGCTTTAAGATGAGGAAATTTGTTTTCCGTTCAGTTTTTTTATCACAAGGGAAGTATTTTTAAATGAATATTTCATTAAATTTATTCCTCAACATGTGTTCTATATAATATTACTCCTTATTATTATTGATCTATGGCCACTATTGATCAACATCTCCTTTGAGATATAATATTGTAATTACTACCTTTAATTTTCATTGCATCCCAAAACTAGAAATATATTTTAATGGAACATGATCCACTAGCTACAACTAGATTAGTAGTCCCCCTAAAATATGGGGGATTATACCTTATGAAATCAATAAATATATTTTTAGTAGGTAAATTTGTCATGAATTGTGTAAGTTGTCCTAATATGGTCCTGATCTACTCAACTCTAACACAAACTATGTAGGCTTACATAGTGGGGAAATCACTACATTATCTCTAAGTATTGATTTCATTTCATCCATTAGGTGACAAAAATACATATAGGAACATACAATGATAGTTCATAATCATCATGATTATTGAGCAAAAAATTCGCAATAATTTTTTATTATTAATCCATTTATGACATAACATCTTGTTCTCATGGATTCTATTAAGCATTTTCTGATAACTACGGTAAAAAATCCTACCCCATTATTTGACAGTTGGTGGATATTTTATAATAATGTAATTAATAAAAGAGATAAAACCAATTATGATCTATCTTTTTATGATTCTAGTTGATCTAGATGTATACATGATTAACATATTACATTGGTAATTAACCACATACCATAAATAAATAAAAAAATCAATGACACTTATTCAAATATTTCATCTTCATAACCTGTAGAAGGGAATAAATAAAAATTTGAGATAAAATTCTTTTTAAGGTTTACATGAATCAAAAATATGTTAATTAATGTCCACATGTATTTATAATAATTAAATGAAAAAAGTGAAAATATATTCCATCAAAAAACTAAGACTGAATATGAAACTAATGATTTTTCCATGGTCAGACTCTAATTGAAATTAATGGTAGAATAAGATCTAAAATGACCTAAAACACCTATTTATAGTCGATTAACAATATATATGTTAATATTTATTACCATTAATCATTTAGAATGTTATTATCAAAATTAATCTTTAATATAATAACTAAGTTCCAATTAAGATGATAATGATTAAATTTAACAAATAAGATTAAAAAATTTATTTTCTATGGAATTACACCATATCTCGTATCATATTTTAATTTGGAACACTATTTTGGTTTTTTTGTAGATTATAATTTTATTATAAATTAATATTTTTGAGGTTTCCAAAAGATCCCCTCACCTCAATTATAAAAAGGAACATCATCCCTCGGCTATTAACTCTATTTGGAGTCTTCAATCTCGTAAATCCCCTAGAAATTTATCTTATGAACTATCCTAGTAACATTATAGGGGTTTTTGTAATGTCAAGAGACCAAATCAAGTGACCTAAGAGGAATTTAAAGGAGGCCTATCGAGGAAGACGTAATCTCTTCTACTGAATCTTTCAAATTTCATTTTATTCTTTTTCATCTCCATTTGTTGAATCATTATAATGTATTAACATCATTACCACTAATATACTGATTTGTTATTATAAAAATGAAACAACCCTATTTAACAATTTACCCATCTTATAAAAAACAAAATCATTGGGCGTGCATATATACGGATTATCGTCTCCACACTATAATGTAATCTGTTTTTCACAACCACCATACATGGATTGATATAATGATGGAAATAATAACTATCTATCATTATTATAAAATTATACTAATTATGATATATTATAAAATATCAACTTTAATACCATTCATCAACTATGGGAACAATATCGTCACTCATCCATACGTTTGGCTTTCAATTTCCACGACACGATGAGATTTATTATCCATGTCAACCTTTGAAGAATGTTTATAAAGTATATATAACAAATAATCATGAATTATAGGGAATAATAATGAATATTTATTTATTTGTGAATATATATATATATATATGTCATTTACTTACTTCCATTAAATTAAATATGGAAATTAAAACATAGTTTATTCGTATGTATGGCATACCGTCTCCAGGAATGGTGTATTCCATTCCATTTATATATCTATTATATAAATTTATATACTGAATATATGTTATATATAAATCATGTTATACATTTTTTAAGTAATCATATAATGATATGTGTAATAATATCAAGAATAACAAGTGAAAACCTGTATGATACATAAAATGATTATTACGCAAAACGTCTATTTAACATAGAATTGTTAAATGAACGAGTAATATAAATTCCTATGTAAATCATATGTGATATAATAAATATTATTATAGTTCTTTTACATGTTAATAATATTTTTGAACCCACTATACATTAGTTTCAAACACATATGGATGAAATCACATCTAAGGTAAAACAATATTTTTCAATCTCATTTTTATTTGAAATTGATTAAACATATGTATTTACTGGGGTTATACGTTGAAGTGCACTGTGTTTCATTTGTTGTCAATGAGGCATGATGTTGTCATAAGATGAATGGATGTCAAGGAATGTCAAGATGTGAATGAAAAAGGATGGGATGGTGTTGGCGAGGAAAGGAGAATGGCCATGGTACTAAGATGAATGTCACTTAGGAGATTCACTAAGTGACATAGGATGTTGTGGTTGAAACATTCTCTATGTATATCAGACGATTGTAGAACTGTTCTTAATGTTTCAATACTTGTATCAAGATGATACTAAGTTACACCACATGAAGAATGGATGATGATGGAGCATCATCATTACATCTGATGATTGTTGAACTGGTCATTAAGTTCAAAGAACATGTATCAACTAGATACAATGTCATAACAATGTTAGAAGACCATGAATTGTCTTCACAATGCATGAGGAGATGAAGTGATCCATCTACAATCACTAAGTGGATGAAGTGGTGCAAATGAAGTCCATGTACTATTTCTTAGTGCATGATGAATTGAAGATGATCCAACTTGATCTCTGATTAGATCAATGAAGAACATTGAAGAATTAATTGATTTAGGAGCTTCGGTTGAAGATGAACCTTCGGGAATTTCACTCCTAAGTGAAGATTAAATGTTTAAGAGGAATTCTAATGAAGAACCTTAAGAAGTCCATATCCTAAGTGAAAATAATATTAAAACAGAATAGAGGAATTCTTAAGAAGACGAAATGAGGAAGAAGACTTGAAGTGGCTCTCTTGATATGGCTTGATTTCATGGAGGAATTTGTTTTTGACAAAGACTTATTCAAGACTAAGCCAAATATTAGGCCAGCAATGGGCACCTTGAGGGTTCAACCCCAAGGCATGTGGGAACTAGGCACCACGCCCATGGGGGAACCCGTGGGGCAAGCCCAGGGCGGCAGGGCCACGTAGGGGTGTCACGCCCGCGTGACAGGGGCGAATGGAGCGTGCCCGGACTGCATGGTGGGTGCTAGAGCGCGCCCGCAGAGTGGAAGGGGTGGGCGCTAGAGCGCGCCCGCAGAGAACCCGGGTGTGGGGCGGTACTGAGAGGGAGGGGAGATCTAATTACGGTGAAGGCGGCATCGAGTCTTTGTTAAAGCGCTGCAAAAGCTCAGCGTGTTTTGATGTGGGACGGTGAAAATTCATCAGGGATTTAATCGCGGTCGTCCGTTCCATCCCACGTCTAATCCGAACCACACGATCTATCCCACACGCGATGATTTAATCACGGCCATTGCGCATCATTAAAACGATGCATCCAACGGCTCTCAGCTCGACTCCTACCTCGAGCTCAGCTGGCCTTCGCGCGACGCAGCCACTAAACCAGGCACCTCCCAACGAGATGTTTTGGAGATTCCGGCCACCTCTGAAGAAGCTGAAGACACCAATGAGTTCGTATGGATCTAACGAACACAACCATGCTTAAAAACGAGCTTGCATGAAACAAATGGGGTATTTCGAGTTCGGCCGAGGCAAGAAAATATGTCGAGGCCTCGGTGTGTTCGTGTTTTGCATGGATTATAAAAGAGATGCCATGCACACGTTCGATTGTGCATGCATGTGAAGAAGGCCGAGGAAAAATAATAGAAGGAAGAAGCCCGAGTGAACCGAGGATAGAAACCAGATTTGAAAGATTTTTAAAGATCCGAAATCTTCGGGATTTTGATGTTAAACCACGCGGATGTTTTGAGGTGTTTCTCTGCCTATATAAAGAGAGCCCGAATCACAGAGAAGGCTTTCTGATGTTTTTTTGAAAAACCGTGTCCCGTGAGAGCCATTCTCTGCCTCGCGAAGTAGAATCCCCACGCAAGTACCTTGCGCGGCTGGAGTTCCTTGCGCGCAACATTTGCGTGACAAGAAGAAGATCTGTGTGCCCGCGGTTGAGGTGATTTTCACCAAGTCTTGCGCGGCCAAGTTCACCCTTGCACATGCGCGCCCACAACCGAGGTCCCTTGTGCCTTGTGCTTGCGCGACAGAAGATGTGAAGTGAAGGCCAAAAACCCTGCGCGGCTAGGTTCAAGGACTTGCACGGCTGCCCCTTGCAATGACCTTGCACGCCACTTTGTGCTTCATTGGACTTGCGCGGCTTGCACCTAGAGCGCCTCTTTTGTGGGCAGTGGGTGTGCACCAAAGAAGACCCGAGGCCATACCTTATTTGTGTGTGAAAGATTCAAGAAACAAGTTGGCCCAGGCTTAGTATTTGTTTGTGCAAGAAGAAGAAGGCCACAACACACCCCGTGTGTGTGTAAAGTGGGAGAACACCCTACGGGCAGTGGGTGTGCAAAGAGGAGGATTGTGTGGAAAGTGAAGACCTCACATTGTCTGTGTTTAATAATTGGAGAAGGTCGTAGCCTTGGGTGTGTGAAAAAAATGATGTGTAGGCCACAACAAAGAAGAACTCATTTAAGTGTGTGTGCAAAGTGAAGAATTTGTGTGTGTTTAACAACTGAAGGCCGAACCTAGTGTGTGCACTAAAAGTGTCAACACTTAGAAGAATAAGAAGACATCCACACAAAGAAGAACACACATTTATGTGTGTAAGAAAATTTAATTAAGTTTGTGAAGTTCAAAGAAGGTGTGTGCTTAGAGAGACTACACCCTTTGTGGGTTTATTGTACCAAGAAGAGAAAGAGGGAAGTGCATTCATGAATTCATGCACATGCACACGTGATTAAAGCTGAATTTTCTTGTGTGCATTTGAGTTGTCCAAGACCAAGAGTTCTTGAAGATTATTGAGAAGCCATGCAGTCAGTGCATGAGGAAGATGAGTTGCCATGCACTCAGTGCATGAAGTTGATGTGAAGTCAGACTGAAGCCAGACTGAAGTTAGAGATATCAGTTGTCTGAGTTTTTAGTAATTGAGAAGAGCCTAATCAACAGAAGTGATCAGAAGTGCTGAGCAATACCAACAGACCTTTTCAGAGGCTATTGAAAATTCTTGAAGAGAGAGGCCAGGTCATCCTTAGAAGAAGGTGATAAATCCTGAGCAAGACGAGAAGACCTGTTCATCACAAGTGAGCAGAGGTACAGAGCAAGGACAACAGTCTTTATCCCAGACTGCTGAAGATACTTGAAGAAGCTTAAAGTGAAGAAGATCTACTCATGTGACTCGAGGAGCCAGGAGAAGCCCCCTGTGAGACTCAGGGTGGAAGAAGTCTTCAGTGGGATTCTGGAGCAGGCCAGTGGGACTCTGGTAACACTGTGGGACGTAGTATAAAGACCTTCCTGTGGGACTCAGGAGAGATACAGTGGGACTCTGTATCAACCATTTTAATTTTAACAGGTTATAATGGAGAAACCATGTTGGGGCGTATAACCAACATGGCAAGGACGTAGGAATTTGGTGCCGGACCTTGTAAATCCTTGTGTCTTGTGCCTTTACATTTACTAAATCACTCGAGGAAAGGCTGAGAGATACAAGAAGATTGGATCGAGGCCTTAACAAGCCATAAGGGTTTAATTGATTAATAATCAATTAGTAAAAAGTTTTAAAGGATCACTGATTCACCCCCTCCCCCTCCAAGTGATTCACACAGATCCGGGCACTTCAATTGGTATCAGAGCGAAGGTTACCTCTAAAAGATACAAGGGAGTCTTTATGAAGTGAAGATTTGAGGAAATGAGTGACCTGTCTCAAATGGAGATATCTTCCAAGACTCGGAAAAATAGAAAGAAGAAATAGGCCAAGAAGATGAAGAAATCCTGTCCTAGCTGTGATGAAGTTGGAATAATGAATGATCTTCAAAATTCAATCGAATATCTTCAGAAGATAGTCCCTAAGGAAGTGGAAATGTGTATAGCTACAGGCATCCTTGATCTTCAAGATGAAAAATCACAGTTAGAAGAAGAAGCCAATGCAATGGAAGATCAATTGGCAAAAAGGGTAGGCATAACCAACACTCTCCGAAAGCTGGTGAAGGCTAAAGATGAAACCATTTCTCTTTGCAATGAAAGATATGAAGACACTGCTGAGGAATTGCAAAGAAGCCTTTCTGAGAAAGAAATCTTTATGATAATGATCAAAGAAGTTTTCCATGCACTGGAGAAGTTGCACAAAGTGTCAATGAATGTCAGAGATTCTCAACTCGAAGACAAAGTCAAAATGGTGAAGGATCTTGACAATTCATTGCTAGAATTGAAGAAGGTTCATGAAGACCAGTTAGAACAACTGAACGAAAATTGGGAAGGAAGGCTAAGAACTGTTGAGGATGAGAAGAACTCCCTTAACATGAAATGCATAGAACTAGAGGTGATATTGAAAAATCTGCAATCACCCAAAGCTGAATCCTCGCAGTCAGTTGAAATTAGAAATGTTTCTAAACAAGTGTTCTTTGAGAAGGATGATTCTAAAAGAAAGACATACTCTAATGAAAGGGAAACATCTTCTAAAAAGAAGGTACCATCCATACCATCTTGTACTCATGCTTCTAAAAGTGTTTCTACTAAAAGTGCAGGATGGAAGAATGAATCCAAACAAGTATAGATGAAGACAGTGAAGAAAGAATTCTCTCCTGAAACAACACAGCAAGTCAAGAAAAGTACCCAACAATCAGAAGGACTGAAGAGATCATGATTTGTGGGTCAGTGTTGGTGTTGTAATAAGTATGGGCACTGTGCAAAGGATTGTTGGTACAATCCACTGAATGATAGAGCACAAAGGAAGACCATGCCAAGGGGGAGGAAGGCAGAAGAAAAGAAGCAGCATCCACAGGTCCAGAGACATCTGTTTACTGCAAATAGATTTGGATTACTTGACAACATCTGGGATGATTGCAAAAGTGGTCAAAAAGATACATGTCAATCTCCAACTGTATCCAGAGCTAAAAAGAAGAAATGATCACAGAACCTGGCTCAGAAAGAATCCTTGGGAAGCAAGCATTAGAAAGTGGAAGATGCTCCCAAGAAGATTAAGAAAAAGGAAGAGAAGACCTTAGAGTCAAAATCCAAGAAAGGTGATGCATCCAGAAGGACCACCAAGAAGAAATGCTTCTACTGTGGAAAGAAAGGGCATACCATGGATCTTTGTAAACAATCCATGGAAATCAATAGAAGCAGACTGAAATCAAATAGACAATCAATCTAGTAGAAGCAGAAGGGATTGATTGAAAACAAGTTGCCTAAGAAAGGTAACTTGAAAGCATCGAAGGAACCATGTGGAATTTCCAGAACTGAGGCCACACTTCCAAGTGACTTACTAGTCATATTGCCAAATCAGTTGCAACTTCCCAAAGATCTGCAAAGAGCTGAAGATGAAGTTCTGGCAATTGCTAAGGCAAAAGGGAAGAAGAAGATTTCACATGAAGATGTATTGAGATCCACACCAGCACAAACATCATTGAAGATCAAATGTGCAAGTGTGAAGAATGGTGAAAATGGGACATCTCGGTTGAGACAATCTTCTCAACCTTGTTGTTCACATTGATGAACCAAGGAGGTTCCATCTTATTCCCTAATCACTTGTATTTACATGTTCTAACATTACAGGGAATTGAAGATGATGATCATTCTCAACTGGAGGATGGTTTGGACATAATGGAGTGCACCCCTTGAGGGGGATCCAATCTGGAGATGATGATATTCTAAGATTTAATACCATCTTGAGAAAAGTAAAGGTATTCCAATCATACTTTCATCCCTTGTTTCTTAATTGTATTGATCATGACAATTAAGGGGGAGTATTGATTGAAGACAAATGGTTGAAAGGGGAAGCTTTATCTTTGCACTGAACTTTCTAATGAGTTTTGTGAAGTATGTGTAGGATTTAGCAATTCATTGATAAATCTGAAAAATTTCACCCCCTGAAGCATGATCTCACATGTAAAGTGAATTGTGGACAGCATTGAAAATCTTGGTTACATCACTCTTGTTTTCTACATCGGGTTAGCCCAAGTAGACTTAGAGATGATCTACTAAAGGTTCTTGGCTAAATAAGAACATGTGACATCATCCCTCTCTTAGTGATATTCAAGAAAATGCTATTCAAAGGGAGGAAGATATATTTTTGGAAGAGAGCCACACCACATCTTTGCATTTGAATGCCAATAAGGGGGAGAAAATATTGGCACGCATATTGACCCATTCATATGTGCTGAAGAAGTATATTGACAACAAATACAAAGGGGGATATTGAAGTGCACTGTGTTGCATTTGTTGTCAATGATTTATGATGTTGTCATATGATGAATGGATGTCAAGGAATGTCAAGATGTGAATGAAAAAGGATGTGATGGTGTTGGTGAGGAAAGGAGAATGGCCATGGTACTAAGATGCATGTCACTTAGGAGATTCACTAAGTGACATAGGATGTTGTGGTTGAAACATTCTCTATGTATATCAGATGATTGTAGAACTGTTCTTAATGTTTCAATACTTGTATCAAGATGATACTAAGTTACACCACTTGAAGAATGGATGATGATGGCGCATCATCATTACATTTGACGATTGTTTAACTGGTCTTTAAGTTCAACGAACTTGTATCAACTAGATACAATGTCATAACAATGTTAGAAGACCATGAATTGTCTTCACAATGCATGAGGAGATGAAGTGATCCATCCACAATCACTAAGTGGATGAAGTGGTGCTAATTAAGTCCATGTACTATTTCGTAGTGTATGATGAATTGAAGATGATCCAACTTGATCTCTGATTATATCAATGAAGAACATTGAAGAATTAATAGATTCAGGAGCTTCGGTTGAAGATGAACCTTCGGGAATTTCACTCCTAAGTGAAGATTAAATGTTTAAGAGGAATTCTAATGAAGAACCTTAAGAATTCCATATCCTAAGTGAAAATAATATGAAAAGAGAATAGAGTAATTCTTAAGAAGAAGAAATGAGGAAGAAGGCTTGAAGTGGCTCTCTTGATATGGCTTGATTTCATGGAGGACTTTTGTTTTTGACAGTAAGACTAAGCCAAAAATTAGGCCAGCCATGGGCACCTTTAGTGTTCAACCCCGACGCATGTGGGAACCAGGAAACACGCGCACAGGGGAACCCGTAGGGAAAGCCCAGGGCAGTAGGGCCACACATGGGTGTCACTCCCACGCCACAGGGGTGAATGAAGCGCGCCCGGAGTGCACATGTGTGCTAGAGTGCGCCCGCAGAGTGGCAGGGGAGGGTGCTAGAGCAGGCCCGCAGAAAACCCAGGTGCGGGGTGGCACTGGGAGGGAGGAGAGAACTAATTGCGGTGAAGGCGACAGTGAGTATTTGTTAAAGTGCTGCAAAAGCTCAGCGTGTTTCGATGTGGGACGGTGAAAATTCATCCGGGATTTAATCGCGGGCGTCCGTTCCATCCCGCGTCTAATCCGAACGCACGATCGATCCCGCGCGCGATGATTTAATCACGGCCGTTGCACATCATTAAAACGCTGCATCTGACGGCTCTCAGCTCGTCTCCTACCTCGAGCTCAGCTGGCCTTCGCGCGACGCAGCCGCTGATCCAGGCACCTCAAAATGAGATGTTTTTGAGATTCCGGCCACCTCTGAAGAAGCCGAAGACACCAATGAGTTCGTATGGATCTAACGAACACAACCGTGCTTAAAAACGAGCTTGCATGAAACAAATGGGGTATTTCGAGTTCGTTCGAGGAAAGAAAATATGTCGAGGCCTCGGTGTGTTCGTGTTTTGCATGGATTATAAAAGAGAGGCCACGCAAACGTTCGAATGTGCATGCATGTGAAGAAGGTCGAGGAAAAATAAAAGAAGGAAGAAGCCCCCGTGAACCGAGGATAGAAACCAGATTTGAAATTTTTTTAAAGATCTGAAATCTTTGGGATTTTGAAGTTAAACCACGCGGATGTTTTGAGGCGTTTCTCTTCCTATATAAAGATAGACCGAAGAACAGAGAAGGCTTGCTGATGTTTTGTTGAAAAACCGTGTCCCGTGAGAGCCATTCTCTGCCTCGCAAAGTAGAAGCCCCGTGCAAGTACCTTGTGCGGCTGGAGTTCCTTGCACGCAACCATTGCATGACAAGAAGAAGATCTGTGCGCCCGCGGTTGAGGTTCTTTGCACAAAGGCATGCGCAGACAAGTTTACCCTTTCCCTTGTGCGCCCACGGCCGAGGTACCTTGTGCCTTGTGCTTGCACGACAGAAGATTTGAAGTGAAGGCCAAAAACCCTGCGCGGCTTGGTTCAAGGACTTGCGCGGCTACCCCTTGCAAAGTCCTTGCGCGCCACTTTGTGCTTCATTGGACTTGCGCGGCTTGCACCTAGCGTGCCTCTTTTGTGGGAAGTGGGTGTGCACAAAAGAAGACCCGAGGCCATACCATATTTGTGTGTGCATGCTTGAAGAAACAAGATGGACCAGGCTTAGTATTTGTGTGTTCAAGAAGAAGAAGGCCACAACACACCCCATGTGTCTGAAAAGTGGGAGAACACCCTATGGGCAGTGGGTGTGCAAAGAAGAGGATTGTGTGAAAAGTGAAGACCTCACATTGTGTGTGTTTAAGAATTGGAGAAGGCTGTAGCCTTGGGTGTGTGCAAAAAATGAAGTGTAGGCCACAACAAAGAAGAACTCATTCAAGTGTGTGTGCAAAGTGAAGAATTTGTGTGTGCTTAACAAGTGAAGGTCGAACCTAGTGTGTGCACTAAAAGTGTAAACACTTAAAAGAAGAAGAAGACATCCACACAATGAAGAAAACACATTTATGTGTGTATGAAAATTGAATTAAGTGTGTGAAGTTCAAAGAAGGTGTGTGCTTAAAGATACTACACCTTTTGTGGGTTTATTTCACCAAGAAGAGAAAGAGGGATGTGCATGCATGCATGCATGCACGTGCACACGTGATTAAAGCTGAATTTTCTTGTGTGCATTTGAGTTGTCCAAGACCAAGAGTTCTTGAAGATTATTGAGAAGCCATGCAGTCAGTGCATGAGGAAGAAGAGTTTCCATGCACTCAGTGCATGAAGTTGATGTGAAGTCAGACTGAAGCCAGACTGAAGTTAGAGATATCAGTTGTCTGAGTTTTCAGTAATTGAGAAGATCCTGATCAACGGAAGTGATCAGAAGTGATGAGAAAGACCAACAGACCTTTTCAGAGCTTGTTGAAGATTCTTGAAGAGAGAGGCCAGGTCATCCTTAGAAGAAGGTGATAAATCCTGAGCAAGACGAGAAGACCTATTCATCACAAGTGAGAAGAGGTACATATCAAGGCCAGCAGTCTTTATCCCAGGTTGCTGAAGATACTTGAAGAAGCTTAAAGTGATGAAGATCTACTCGTGTGACTCAAGGAGCCAGGAGAAGCCCCCTGTGAGACCCAGGGTGGAAGAAGTCTTCAGTGGGATTCTGGAGCAGGCCAGTGGGACTCTGGTAACACTGTGGGACGCAATATAAAGACCTTCCTGTGGGACTCAGGAGAGATATAGTGGGACTCTGTATCGACCATTGTAACTTTAATAGGTTATAATAGAGAAACCATGTTGGGGCGTATAACCAATATGGCAAGGACGTAGGCCTTTGGTGTCGAACCTTGTAAATCCTGGTGTGTTGTGCCTTTACATTTACTGCATCACTCGAGGAAAGGCTGAAAGATACAAGAAGAGTGGATCGAGGCCTTAACAATCCATAGAGGTTTAATTGATTAAGGATCAATTAGTAAAAAGTTTTAAAGGATCACTGATTCACCCCCTCCCCCTCTCAGTGATTCACACTGATCCGGGCACTTCATATGTATCATCAATTTTGATGTTTTCTAAAAATATATTCATAAAATGTTTAATATTCTTCCATGTTTTTTTTAAATTCGTGATTTCCCCATTTTGATGTTTATTACATGGTATGGAAGGAATATTTCTTTTGTTTACCATATGAGGTACTTTTATTAATTTTCAATCAAAAGTATATGGGGAATGTTTTTGTTTAAATTATACGACATGAATGGATTTTTATGGTTTCATGATGCCTTATTTCCTTGATTATTCCTCTATACTGTTTCATGTTTACTTTAAAAAAATCTTTTCCATTAAAATTGATCGTCTTTTTTAGAAAAGAAAACATTTTTTATGAAGATGATATTTTTTCCTCAAGAAATATGTACAAGTGTTTTATCAAAATTATTTTATATCTATGATTACTCTAATAAATGTGGAAAATTATATATCCCTATTATTAATATGATTTTATTTTTTTAATTATTGAATGATCTTTAATATGGATTATGTTATGATGGAATGATATTTAAGAAACCCATTTTATTTCAATGCTTTTATTATGATGAATGATTTATGTTTTGTGTAATTTGTAAGAATAATATATTTATGATATTGGTGTGACATATATATCCCTCAAATGCATTGGGTAAATATTTATATCTCCTGAGATAGAGATGACTTGAACGAAAGGTAAATATTGTTCAATAATACATGGATGGAAAGACATGTAAAACCAGTTCAGTAATGGATTTTTTCCACTATGATGGTCTTGGAAACAATTCCATAGATAATATGGAAATAATATTACGTGATTAATGGTTTTAAAAAATTCCATGATTTATTCATATTCTATTTTGTCATGATTAATGTTTCTTTATGATCAATTCATTACATTCTTCTATGATATATTTCATGACTCAGGATTTTGATGTTTAATGTTTATGTTCATGTTTTTACGTTCAAATATATATTGTTTTAGTTATTTTCTCCATGTTTAACTGTAATAATAATGTAACTTCACCCTTTTTTTATTTTCCCATGGATATAAATATTGTTTTTAGGTAGGAAAAGAAAAGGGGAAGAACATTAATTAGAGATGTTGATGATCTATCACCACGATAATAAGATTTTGTTCCAAGTTTCCAAACAAACTAAACTAATAAGGCATTTGGGAATATTTATGTATCATGTATTATGTATTCCCCAAAAATAATGCATTATCCATGTATGATAAACTTCGGTCTCTATAGATAGTATCATTGAGAAGGTTTTGTAAACATTTTAAAACTAGCATAAGAAATCTTTCGTGAGATCCCCAGAGATATTTCTAAGGTATGTCTAGGGATGTTCCAAAGGTAATGTATAAGTATAAGGTACCGTCTGATAACTATTGTAACGATCATAAATAACCGAGTATTAAAACTATGATGTGAGATATTAAAGTAACTCCACCTTGACTTTGTAATTTTCATGGTATGATTTTTTCTCTCACACAATTATTTTAGGTATTTAGATGATGGTTGGAACCCAAACGTACCATGTTATTGATCAATACACTCAGAAATGTAATGATTGTACCCATGAACTACCAAATGTTATGGGAGATGGAATGAAAAATCTTATTTCTTTTCTTACACATGCTATGAATCATTTTGGACTCCTAAATGAGTATAGATGGGAATGAAAATCTATAAAGTTCTTCATGAGTCATTGTACACCTTCTTTCAGTGGGTCTTGTGATCCTCTTATTACAGAATAATGGATCAGCACCATTCAATGGATATTTTACATCCTTCGATATTCATAACAATGAACAGTCATTTTGGTTGTCTATCGTTTAGAAAGCGAAGCAGACCAGTGGTAGACACTAATTCTGAATACAAGGAAGCCAGATGAAATTGAATCCATGGAATTGGATGAGTTAAATTTTTTTTTTAATAAGTACTTTTATCATATTGTTTTAAAAAATATGGAAAAGTAGTTCCTTGATCTTAATAAATATGATTTTGAATTTTTTGGTTCATAAGAGGGTAATTTTACAAGACTTTCAATGTATGCTTCTAGATTTATCATCCAACCTGAATGTAATGTTGATCGATTCTTCAGTGGATTAAAACCAAGTCATCGAAGGGCATTATCTATAAGATAAATCAGTAGATATGAAAATATTTTTCATTCTACCAGAAAGATATAATAGTAAGTTGGTGTTATATATCCATCTCATGTATTGAAAATAAACAAATGAGTATTTAAATGGGAAATCCCAAAACCATGGTGAAAAGAAGATAAATGTTTCATTATGCTCAATGTGAGGATGGAATCATGGCGGGGATTGTATTAAAGGGACTACAAAATGATTCATGTGTGGAAAATACGGTCATCAAGTAGTTGAGTGATGATGTAATTGGAAAAATTATCATAATTATGTGATTGGAGAAAATCCTACTGAGAATGCACCACCATCACTTCAATTCTATAGGTGTAAGGAAATGGGGAATTATGGTAACCAATGCCCTATTTGAAGGATTAATTATTATCTACATCAACAACATCTTAAATAAAAAAGGCAATGAGAAGTCACATGATATCAATATTGGTGATGTTGAGTATGGAAACGAACCAGTGGAATGATTAATTGTTTTTGTAATAGGATTCCAAAATAGTGTTGTGGAATCTCATTTATTGTGTTATGTAATATTGTAATTTAAATTTATTAGTCTATTATGGTATTCCAAAACTGTATGGTACTGGTAACTATAAAAAGTTGTTGAAATATTTTTGGAAATTAGAAGATATATCCATAATGAAGGGATAAGGTGGAAATAATATGTTTGATAGTATTAGTGAGATCATTACTAATAAAAGGTCAATGTGATTTCATGGTTTGAGTATATAAAATTTTTGGAATATTTGGTGAGTGGAAAGAGTTATTTTTGTTATGATTATTTTTTCACTAAGGTTCGATGGTAATTTTTATTATTATCGTATTTCAAGAGAATTGATGATTAATGTATTTAGATGTTTGGAATGTGACAACCAAGACGTACCCAATCAGATATGGGAGACAAATATTAAATCTATTTAGTTCACTTACCTCTAATGGATTATATTTCTTTTGGAAGGATTTTAATGTTATCAATTTTTTGATAGTATAATTTATATTCTAGTTGATGTTTGTAAGATTAAAGTATTATTTTACTACAGGTAGACTTATGCATATTTAATAATCTATTCTAACCTTTTTATAGAGACAGATGAAATGACAAATCATTCTATCGTATGATCTGCTAACACTTCATGAATGAAAAATAAAACTTCATTTGTTTATATAAGTGAAGATTCATAAATCGACCATGGAATAACTAATAGTGATATTACACTAAAATCAAGTAATTATTTATCCTTAAGAAAAAATTCTTTAACTTTATGTAAATGATCTTAATGGTTAGAATTCTCTTCTATATCAATTTTTTCACTTCCCACCAATGTTTTCCTATGTGGAATCCCAGTGACGGGTTAGTTTTCATATCCATTACATTTCTAACATTCCTAATTAAAATTATATCTTATTATCCATTTTTTTATGTGGGTTTCCATGAAAGAAACTTTCAAGTGGTAACACATTTATAACCCCCAACAAATTTCAAGGGAGAAATTCCTTTTCTAGGGGGGGGGGGTAAAATGTAACACCTAGAGATTTTATGAGATAGATTATTTTAATACCATTAATATCTTCTATTATATTCTATATCAAGATTATATTTCACTATATGCAACACCAAATTAACTTGTAGTATTCACTACACTATTATTGGATTATGTATCCCAAAATTTCAAGTACTTTTGATAGAATTGATTATATAGAACACTAAATATATATTATGTTCAATGTATAAATTTATAAATGAACAATATTTTTATTCTGTAATACACATCACCAAAGGAAGCTAGTACTAAAAAATGACTTTTCTTGTGTTACATGAAAGATAGACCTTCATTGATAGCTTGCGTTGTACGCGATACCGAGTTTTATTGAAAAATGATATATTATTACAATATTATAATTTAATGGGATATAAAATAGAAATTATGAATATTATTTTGATCATTTTGAATTTTAAAACATTATCATTCAGATTATATATTTTCAATAACATGGTATTATAACAAAATTAATTTTTCAGGAAAATTAAGTATTTCACAAAAAATGTTGTTTTGCAACCTTTTGATGGTGCACCCATTTTAAATCCTATTTTTGACCAGATTATTAGTTCCATTTGGGAAAAAAAAAGATTCTTATTTGGAATAATGATATAAAAATTTTCATTGTATAAATTTTTTATTTTTTATGAAAACTTTCTAATTTTGATTATTATTAAAAATATGATAAATTTATATTTAAAACAACTTTTATCATCGAGATAATTTATATGGTAATATGATAATATATAATTGTTTTAACCTATGAAGAGAATATATGTTTTTCATTTATTATAATTTATTTCATAATCACAAATTTTACATTGAATTCATTGGTAAAAACATCTCGTTCTTTTTCAATGTTTTGACATTTTAAACTCGTTTTCACAACAATGTGATATATTTTAAATTATGTACTAAAAATTCTATGTTTTGAATTTTGAAAAATATATTCCATATTTGGATTTGATAAATTCATATTATGTTAATGTGATACCTTAATTTTTGGTCATTTTGAATAGTTATTTTGATAATTATTATTTTTACCATAGTTAAAGGTAAATTGGTTAATTATGGGTAAACATAATATTATAAAATTTCATTAAAACCTGAAACAATACTATGGGATGAGTTAAAGCAGACCCATATAACCGAAGGGTTAGAATAGAATAATTTCATGTACTTTTGATCCATTAAAATGATGTAATTAACACTAAAACAAAAGAAAGTGACAACATGACACTCTATTATATCTTATAACTGTAATAATTTTTATTTAGTGATTATATTCCTAAAAAATAAAATGTAAAAAATAATTAGAAATTTTATTAAATTTTATACATCATGTAAATTTATTTTGAATTTTTACAAATTAATAAATTGTCATTAATGATGACATAATATTGATTTCAAAATTATTTTATTAATAGAAATATCAACTAAATGGGTTTAAAATTTTTAAATGAAATATAATATAAACTATTTCAAGTGTGTCACTAATTTTATAGGTGAATATAACATATTAGTAGTGTATTTAAAATTGTTTATTGAATATTTATTTTTTAAGGATTTTATTTAAATTCAAATAAATTAATAGTTTCAATATTGACACTATTAATATTTTATAGAAAGCATTTTTATAAATTTTTTAAAAAATTAAAGAATATTTAAAATTAAAAAGAGATAATTATAAGATCTAAAATGTCATAAAATAAATGTTTTTGATCAATTAACTCTATATGTGATAATATATATATAACTATTAAACATTTAGAATGTTATTATCAAAATTAATATTTAATAGAATAACTAAGTGTAAATTAAAATGATATGGTTTAAATTGAAAAAATAAGTTCTCCAAAATTTATCAGTTGTTGATATTACTAACCAATTTAATTTCATATTCTAAATTGGGACACTTTGGATGTTTTTGGGTGGGGTTTCTTTTTATAATAAATTAATATTTTTTAGGATTCTAAAAGTGCCCCTCGCCACAATTATAAAAGGGCACTTCCTCCCTCTCCAATTCACTCCATATTGACCATTAAATATCATCAAAAACCTTCCCATTTCACTTATAAAATTTCCTTGTTTCATTCTAGAGTTTCTTATCTTCTCAATAGACAAAATCTTGTTCCCTAAGAGGAAATTTATAGGAGGCACATCGAGGAAGAGATAATATCATCTAGCGATTCTTTCAAATTTCATTCTTCTTATATTTAATATTAATTTGTTGTTTCATTATAATGTTGTCACATATGTATCATTATTATACTGATATTTTATTATAAATATGAAACAACCCTATATAACCTTCTATTCATCCTATGAAAAATAGAAACACAGTGCATGTGTATGTACGGATTACCATCTCCATGCCGTGGTGTAATCTGTTTTTCACCACCACATTACATGTATGTGTATAATGGTGTAAAATATATCTATATATGATTATAAAAAAATAATAATAATTTTGAGAGTTAATACAATATCCAAATCAATACTATTCATCAAACATGGAAACGATATCGTCGCACGTGTGTACGTACATCTAGCTGTCTCTATGACGCGATGAGATTAATTTTCCATGTTACCCATTCAATAATGATTACAAAATATATATTATAAATAATCATTAATTATATGAAATAATAAATCTAAAATATTTATATATATTTATATATGTCATTTACTATATTCCATTTTATTAAATAATGAAATTAAATTAATTTTCATTTGTATGTATGACCTATCGTCTCCATGAACGGTGTATTCCATTCCATTTATCTATATAATATATATATTTATATAATGAATATATATGATATATAAATTTTTTTTACACTATGTATGTATGTAAATAATTATCAATGTAACAATATCCATAATAAAATTTCAAACATGTACAATAAATAAAACGATTATTACCAACAACATTTTTTTTAAATGGAATTGATAAATGAACGTGTAATATAAATTCGAAAGTGAATCATATATGATATAATAAATATTATTATTGTTATGTTACAAGTTAAATATATGTTTAAACCCACTATACATGAGTTTCATAAACATATTGAGGAAATAGGATCTATGTCAAGTGATAAATTTGCAATCTCTGTTTTATATGATATTGTTCATACGTTTGTATTTAATAGTGTTATATTTACTATCATTGACATTTATTTATAAATATAATTTCAAAAAATGATTAATATTTTTCCATGTATGTTCAAATTCTTGTTTACCCCTTCTTGAATTTTACTACATGGTATAGAAATAATATTTCTTTTTTTACCATATAGGGTACTTTTTTGACTTTTCCGGAAAAAAGGATGATGCAACTGTTTTTATTTATCTTATATAAAATGAATTGATATTTATGAATTCATAAATCATTAAAAACACAAATATTCCTCTACACAATTCAAAGAATATTCACTACCAAATTCATTTGTTTTAAAATTCTATGACAATTTGAGAAATGAAAACGTTTTTGAAGAATAAATGATGTTTTCTAAAAAAAATATGTTCAAGTGTTTTTTCAAAATTATTGTCCAGATAAGATGAAGCTTTTAAATAGGGTACTGTTTATGTAACAATTATTGCTATGATTTTATTGGGTAAAATATGGAATGATCTTTTATATTTATTTCTTTATGATGAAATGATATTTAAGTAACCCATTTTATTTCTTGGTTTTTGTTATAATGAATTATTTATGATTGGTGGCACATGTAAGAATGATTTCATTATGATATGGGTGGTACCTATTTATCCCTCCAATGAATTGGGTAATGATTTATCTCTCCTGAGATATACATGTTTGGAATTATGGGTAAACCGGATTTAGTAATACATGGTTGGAAAAATAAGTAAACCTAGTTCTGTAATGGACTTTGTCTACTATGATGGTGTTGGCTACAAGGCCTTGGCTACTACGGAAATCATATTTTGAGATTAATGCATTTCCACAATAACATTTTTTATTACCATGATATTTTATCATGATTAATCATCCTTAATGATTTATAACATACATTCTTCCCAGATATATTTCATGACTCATGATTTTGATGTTTGATCTATATCATCATTTTTTTTACGTTCAAATATATATGGCATGTTTTATTTTCTCCATGTTTACCCTTACTAAGAATTTGAACTCGTTATTTTTATGTGTTATTTTCCTTGAGATATAAATAAAGGATCTAGGTAGGAAATCTAATGGGGACGATCATTATGGGAGATGTTGAATATCATTCCCCATGATTAGAATATTTTGATCCGAGTTTCGAAAGGCACTAAAATAATACAGTCATTGGGAATCATTGTGTGTCATGTACTAAGTATTCCACAAAAGTAATGTAATATCCATGTACATAAAGCTTCTGCATCTACATTCATAGTGTTATAATATGTATAAAATTTTCCGAATACACATGGAATAACATTCATCATGTATTGAATTATTTTTATACTTATGGAATAATCCATGATTTACGGTTTATTAAAAATTGGGGTTGACATATTCTCTCTAAATCATTTTTTGGAATGAAGTCACATTGACTTTTTTTGTTGTAAATTTACATAATTTTTCTAATGATTTATAATTGGTTTTTTTCTTTCTTCACATAATTATACAAATCAAGCCTCCTAATGAACTAGCACATAAATTGTTCTACATTTACTCAAGGTGTGTTTTTATCCACACATAATTTTGTGTCATTAGATGTGTATATGATGAATATCTGCCTCAACCTATTAATTTATCTATGCATTTTAAAATGTAGCACCACCTAATGATGTTAATGGACCCCCTAGGGTTTGGGACGGTGTGATTAAATCAAAATGATCTTTATGTAACTATAAACACTTAAATCTTATAAGGTTAATTTTTTATGCATATATGTTGGAGTTCCCATGAATGTCTTAAACCTAGTGTGTATGATTATATTTTTTCCAAATAACTATTAATTATTTGAATAAAAAAATTATAAGGATAGTTGACTTATTTAAAATTTGATGACATTGGTTGAAATGATGTTCACAAGATTTATAATATATTGGTAGTAGATATATAATACCCAAGAGCATATAAGAAAATATAAAAATGGAAATCATAGTAAATTCAAGGAAAATTTAACTCTCTTATATAGTTTAGACCCTAATAAAGAAAATCCTTTTCATGATATGTGATATCTCCCTAAGAGTGAAAAATAATAATTTGATGGTTTGTTATATTAATAAAGTAATATAGAATAATAATTTTGTGATAGATAATTTAAAACCAAAAAGGTAACTAAATTAATTAGAAATTTTTTTGATATGTAACAGTAACATCAATGTTACATTGGTTGTGTATGAATTGTTTTCCCCATTTACAATATACTATAATGAAACCGTGTGAATCCTAATGAGTCCCATGTTAAAATATAATACATTTTATAGATTAATAAGATTGAATGTTTTTTTCCAAGTGAAAATTTAGCTAAAATATGTCAATAATATTTTTTCCTTAAATATTATGAATATATATGAATTCTTGAATAATTAAAATATATAATAGAGTTTAGATACAGAAAATTAGCTTTCATGAAGATATAATTTAATACACTATATAGTTTCACTTCTACTGATTCTGAATACAAATGAAATAGGATGCAGTGTTACTAGAATCCTAATGGAAGGTGGAATGATCTACTTCAAGATGAATTCATTTACCATAAAAATTGTGTTATATTGGATAAGGGTTAAAAAATGAAGGTTTTCTCTCCATATCATAAAATATAGTTGATGATATATGGCAATATAAGTTCAGTGTTTCAATATATTGATCCGGATGATAAATTTTTTGGGATTTATTTATTTTAGTTATATAATATTATATTCATTATATTCATTTAATTATTTAATTAAAATGATAATATTGGTAATTTATAAACAATGAGATAAAATTTCAATCTCTATTATAGAATGATATTTATAAAATGAAACACATTATGATTTTTATATTTGTATGTATTTATAAGACCATTTTCATTTATTATATTTAATACATGTGTTCCCTTTAATGATTGATCAACAAGTTGATTTATTTTATGAAAACGTTTAGGAATTTTTTATTATTAAAATAATTTAGTGTTATAATTGTAGTGGGTTTATTCTATATAACCTTGATCATAGAATTTTTTACAATGGAAAAAAAATTATTTGTCTATCATGGTAATATTTATACATCAGATACATATCATCCACATTAGAGGAAAAACATGTTATAAAATATGATCTATTATCTACTTTTTTTATGTGTCGTGTTAGAGGATTATATATCTACTGAAAATCATGAATTAAATTGTGCTATAAAAAAATAATACAGACAGCAATACAAAAACCTCATTGTGTTCCATCATTCATGTATTGATAATAGTTTATTAATAGATATACAATTCACTTTGATATCTATATGATATTTATATATATATATATCTATGTATAATCAAAAACTTATTTTTAAAAAATTAATTTCAATATCTAAAGGAAATATATTTCATGTTGGTATATAAATTGTAATGACTTTATCAACTCTCATTTGGACATGACATTGTTAAGTAATATATTCATGAGTTTTTAGTTCCATTTAGACTAATTCATGGTATTATCTGATAAAAAAGTGTTTAAGTTGATAATAGGTAATAAAATTTATTTTAATTTTAATCATTAGTTAACGAACAATCCAATGTAATGGGATTAAAACCTATTATGTTGATATGTAAAGAAGGATCATATCATTAATGAATTGGAGATATGTTATTGGAAATATTTTTAAAACATCATTGAAGTCTTTTGTTGATATTTCATATCATCAATATGAATATGTTGTTGAGTTTTATACCAATATAATAAGATTGTTTATAAAATCATATTGTATCGATACACACTTCCTGACTTCATAGTCGTAATTAAAATAATGAATTAACATTATAGAATGATAGATCCTAATAGATCGTTCTTTTAAGACAGATATCTAGAATGATGTAAAAATTATTAAATTCAAAATCTCATTAATTTATTATATGCTTAGGTTATCGGTGTCTCATAAAATCATTATTAAGATGAAGAATTAAATAAAAATAAAAATAATTATTGTTTTATGATAAATAATGAGTGTATTGGTTCAGATTAAGAGTATAATTCATATGGTTTTAACGTGTTCCCCACTCTAATGTATAAATATATAAAATATGGAACATAATGTATCTTGTAAAACTATACGTTATATAATTTAGATTTGGTAAAATTGGCCACTTCTCATAAAGTTTTTTAAAAACCCAAGAGAATATATATTTGATTTATCAATGAAATCCATACAGGATGAAAATATCATCATAAAGAATCCATATATATAAACTGTTATTTGAAAAATAAAATATATTTTATTGGGACCCTCTATTTCCTAGAGAATTTACTTCTAACTATGGAGAATTTTTCATTGATGAAGAATCATATAATTAATCTTCATTCATGTTTTTTTATTTCTCTATAAGATGAAAAATGTTAATAATTAGATTATTAAATAAAAATAATTTAGAAAGTTTTATAATAATGAAGCATAATTTAACCATAAAAATGCTCCGAGAAATTTGATCAAAATGATCTAAATGAATATTGGGAGGATGATATATGAATATTACCATAAAAACATGATGAATTTTAAAAAAAGTAGAAATACAAATAATGTATGGTCCAGAGTATTATTCTTTTAAAAATTGGGAATATAATTAGGTAGAATGAAATATATTATATGAATTATAAAATCAATCCTACATTAGAATATGTTGAAAGGATAAAGATTTAAAATTTTAATTATTTGATGTAATCTGATATTCATAACAATATGGAGATTTTTGTTTCTATTAGAATAATTGAAATTTTATATTGTCTATGAATTTTATAAATTCATCATAATAAACATTATATTTCAATGAGGGAAAACTATAGAAACATAAAATAAATAATTTTGAAGAATAATATATCATGAAAAATAAATAACACAGATTCAATACATTAAATGAAGATAATATATGTAATATAACCTAATAAAAATTGTATTCTATGTTAACTATTATGTATAAACAAATGATAAAATAGAATAATATTTTAATAGGTAATTTTATAAATCAAATTGTTTATAACCTCAAAATATGTCCAAATAAGTGTTTGAAAAAAAGGATTTAGAGATATTTTCTAATTCATTACTAAAAACATTATCCCGAAAACAACCTATGAAATAACTTAATTTCAATCAAAAAATTATATTAATGAAAAAATTATTGTTTCTTTACGTGTCTATATATTAATAGTAAATCTAAAAATACAGTTTGACAATATTTTAAAAGAGGGTAGTGCACTAACCTCATGTAATCAATATATAATAAATGCAAAATCATAAACATGTATAAGAGAAGATATATAGTGTTTTTAGAAATAGATTTGATTAATTAAAATAGATTTTGTTTTCTATATGGTAACCAGAATGAAATAAAATATATAAGAGAATCACATTATAAAAATTTAAAATAAATAAAATATAATGGTTTGAGAATATTATCTAAATTATTCAATTCATTAAAAAATTTCATTTATTTTTCCCTAGATTCATGCTAATGTGAGTAGCTACAGATAATGAATAATTTTTTTCACCTCTCACCAAATGTAATTTAAATTAAACCAATAAATTTTAAAAATTTGGTAGAGGATCTAATTCCTCAATAAATGATATCTAACAGATTATCAAAGATAACGGATTAGCTCAAATTGATAAGAATCTATTAAACTCCTCTAATAAAATATATGTTGATGGAGTGAAGAAAAAAATGTAATGAGAAAATATATTTCCTTATAGAAATGTTATTATTTTTTTGAAATAATATTTATTTATGAATGATGTTAAAATTTTGATTAATATTAACTTCAGTTTTTAGAACTCATGGTAATCAATTTTAAGATATAGAATCAAAAACTGATTGATATATGTGTATACAATTTGTGAGTATCATATGGAACTGATGTAGTGGTCATCATATATAATATAATATGAATAATATTTTTTAAATGGGCTAACAAAAATTATTATTTCTCTAATTCAGAGAATTTTAAAATTATTAAAATATATAAAATATGTAATATAGGGATTAAAATGTAAAATGAAATATAGATGTAAATTTGAAAACAATAATGTTTGTTTAATATAATGTTTTGGAACCTATAAGATATGATTACATGACTGAAGTAATTATATCAATGTAAATTTTTTTTGAATTATATATAAATGTTTCAATTAATTTATTATTTCAAATACAAACAATTAGTCATACTTAAATGGATTAAGAAAATTATTGAGAAGTAAACTAGTTACACTAAAAAGGGGAAGCTATCCTCAATTGTTGCGGAATAAAATAACAAATAAATCTAAAAATATCTTAACTTTCATAGCACATGGTATATGTCTTGTTCTCCTTAAAGACCACGAGAAATGTTAATGAAAAATTTAACAATTTGAATATTATTGATTTGGATAGAACCATGCTAAACTGGTATAATAATTCTTGTTTTTTTAGTTTCTAGAAAATAAATCATCATGAATTATAAAAAGATATTGTATATTAAATGTAAATTCTTAATTGATCTATATGAAATATGGTTCAAAAAGAATATAAATATAAAATGATGTAGAATATTTGTGTTTCCCATCTTTATCAATAATGAATGAAAAAGTTGAGGAATAATTAATGAGAATAATAAATATTTATTATCTGTTATATAGATAAAATAAATATGTCTACCTATTTTCTAAAATAACGAATATTAAAGGATAACTGACAATAATGTTTTGATAGTCATTGAAAATAAAAACTGGTATAAATATTTGTAACAGATGATGATTAAAAGAGTGGTAGAATATCTTAACAAGATATACATATTGATGAATTTTTATAAATCCTTGCTGATTATGTAGATTATTATTATTTAGGAGATGTGACACTTTTTTTTATAACCAACGACATGAATAAAATGATGACAAGTCACATTGATGCTAATAATATTTTACAAATATTTAATAATGGGTACAAATAGAGAAAAAAGACAAACTACTAGCCACCCCTGTAACACCCTTATATTTTTATGAGATGGTTATTTTTAATTTCATTGATATCTTATGTTGTAAGCTACACAAAATTAACCTTGATCTATATGAAACACCGACTTAACCAGTGTTATACGCAACACTATGCATTGCTAATGTTGCAAACAATTTCAATTTTTATTCATAGAATTCATTTACTATAAAACTGAGTTTATGTGAACATGTAAATACTGTATTATTTCCTTATAACATAGTCATTATAACAGCGAGAATGAATGGTATTAATTTCATTGTATGAAAAAAATATTTAAATGAAAATAATTTAGTTTGTAAAATAAAAAAAATCACCCACGATATATTTTATTAATGTACTATATATAAAATATATTTGATATAATGTTTAAAATATAAATTATATGTTTTCTATAAATTATATAATAACAAATTTCTTTTTTTTTTGATAAAATATGTATTTTTAAAAAAATGTTGTTTTGAAACCTTTTATCAGATAAAACATTTTTAATCTAGTTTTTTATAATTTAATATATTCTATTTAACATAATAAACTTATTTTATGAAATTAGGATATATAAATTTAAATTGGATTATTTTATGATATTTCTAAAATAAATTTTATGTTTTTATGCATATTAAAATATACAAAATTTGACTTAAAAAAATCTTTTCTTCATCGAGATAATTTAGTTGGAAAAATTATATTGTTAAATTTTTTTAATGTAAAAATAGAATATATTTTTATCAGTTAATATATTTTTGGCCATTTGAATAAATTTTAAATTTAATATTTATGTTATAACATTTCAATATTTTTTAGTATTTTAACTTTTTAAAAACAATTTTTCAATCCAAAAATATATTTATTTTCAATTAATAAATGAAAATTGTATGCTATAAATTTTTAAAAATGGTTCCATATTTAGAATAAGTTGGTTAAAATTATTGAAATAACATGGTTTTATTATTGGTCATTATGAATAATAATTTCTATAATTTTTTTTACTACTATAAAAAGGTAAAACAAATAATTAATGGTAAATATAATATCAATAATTACATAAACACTTTTCCAACTATTATTAGATGATATATTTTTGAAAAAAACCATCCTTCAATCTAAATTATACCCTTTGGAAGCCACATGGATGAGAATATAACATTTAATTTATTTTATTTATTGAAAACTCAAATATGTCTCTCTCAAATTTTAATAACTAAATCATTTTTGAAAATATGGTTATGCAGAATATAAATAATAATATAAATAATAATTTTATTGATTTTTTTAACATTTTCATTTAATTTATCTTCAATTTTTTGGATATATACATTTAGCATAAGGAATTATACTTTGAGGTTGTTGAAATCATTTAATTGATGGAAAATTAATTAAATAATAATTAGTAAAATTATAATAAACATTAAAAAAACAACGTTTTTGACCAAAGCACATTGGTTGAGTATATATCGACCCTATTCATACAAGGTTTGAGTTATTGAACATTTATAACCATATACGAATGATTATGATAGTGATATTAATTCATGTAATTTGATGTTAAAGTTGTAACATTCAGGTTTTAATTAATATAAAAGTTTAATTGTAGTGTTTTCCAAGATATGTATTTTAATTAAATAATTTTTATGATATATGAATGATTTATCTTTATCATAATATTTTATTTTATGGTTTAACTCAACACATATGTATATTAAATAATTACACAATACTAATGTAGTAATTATTTTATTAACGGAACTCTCAAATTAATGTAACTAAAAATACTAAAATATTTATTATTTGGGATAATTAATATTTCCAAAAAAATTTCTAGATGACCATTAACAAATATATAAATAATAAAACATTGTTTTCTAGTTTATTATCTTATATTGATATTTTTAAAAATCCATTAAATTAATATAGTTAGAATGACTCTATTTTTAATTTTTTTTAAAATAATTTAATAGTAAATTATTTTAAAATCATAAACTATTTTCAAAAATATTTTTAATAATTAATTTTTAAAAAATTTACTATATTTTTCATATATAATATAATTGAAATCAGTTAAGTAAATATTACACAATTTTAATATAAAATAATTTGTTAACTTAGTTAAATTTAAAAGAGAATTATTAAGCATAAAACAATATGTTACAGTTTACATTTACAAGTAAACATGCCTAATTATTAAGAAATTATTATATTATAACCATATATATTCTCATATTCTAAATAAAGAATTTTTTTATGTTTTTGGAATTGTTTTGAGTTTATTATAAATTAATATTTATGGTGATTCCAAAAGAAAACCTCACGATAATTATAAAAATTAACAACCTCCCTCACCTCTTCACATCGCTTTGATCCTCCATGATCGACCATCCCATTACCATTTCATTTCTCAAAAAACTTAGTCGCATTCTATAGATTCTGTTATTCTCAAAATACCATCTCTACTACATCAAGAGGAGATTTAGTGGGACCACATCGAAGAAGAAGTAATCACCTATACCAATACTTTCAAATAATATCTTATTCTACTTCCTCATCATGAGGAGTTTCAATTATAAAGTAATGAATATTGTATATATTATTTTTCAATATTTTATTATTTTTGTGGAATAACCATATTTCACCTTTAATCTGTCATACGAAAAATGAAATCACCACACCTCCGTACGTACGTCTTACCATCTCCATGTTGTGGTGTAATCTATTATCAACTACCACCTTACATGGATGGGTATAATGGTAGAAATAATAACTATATATAATTTTTGTAATAATATATTTATTTTTTACAAAATATATACCATCCACTTCAATACCATTCAACAATTATGGGAATGATATCATCGTGTGTGTGTACGTACGACTTACGGTCTCCATGATGTGATGTGATTAATTTTAAATGATATTCATTAAAACATGATTATATAAATGAATTGAATCCATATATATTACATATATTAAAAATTATCATTATTTAATTTATATAACAATATCCTATAAATAGGATCAAGTACTTTTTCTAAAAAACAAAATTAAAAATATAATGAAGATAATGCACGATGGACGAGTAATAATTTTACTTGAAAGAAGATTATAATTTTATCATATTTGATATAACAAATATGAAAATGATTCAGTTATAATTAAATTAAATTAATTTAAAAATCATAATGGGGGGGTCAGATACAATAAAAGGATATCAAACCTATTGTAAGGGATTATTTTTCCTCACCTTTATTTCTATAAGACATATTTCATAAACACCACATATTTCATTTGAGTTATTTCCATGCATCCCATAAATTTTTGTATGGATCTTATTTGGAAAGATAATACATGAATATAAGTACATATATTTTTTTCATATTATTTTTCTGATTATAAATTTGTACGAGACAAATTTTTAATCACATTATCATCTGAAATTGTTTATACGTGATTATTTACTGTATTATATTTATCATCTATGTCAATGTTTCCAATAGTGATTTCATAAAATGATTTATTGTTATCATATGTATTTTCAAAATCATATTTTTCATTTTTTTTACTTTTAGTACATGGTTTGTAATGAATATTTCATTTATTTTCAAAATAGGGTACTTTTTAACTTTCTGACAAAAGTATGAGAAAAATGTTTTAATATAACTTATAATACCTAAATAGATTTTTATGATTTATTAATTCCATATCAACAGGAATATTTATTTACATTATTTCATGTTTATTTTCAAATAAATTATTTTCTTTTACAATTTCTTGGAATTTTGAGATATAAAGTCATATTTTATGAAAATTGTACATTTTCTTCAAGATTTAATTTCATGAGTATTATCAAAAAAAAATTCCATATAAGATGAATTTCGTTAAATAGGTTTTTGATTTTATCCTAGTTATTACTATGATTTGATTTTTTTATGATATCATGATATCTATGAAATTCATTTTTTATATAGATTATGATGGAATGATGTTTGAGATACCCATTTTATTCCTTGGGATATACTAGGATGAATGATTTATATTTGTATGGAAGACATAAGAATGATTTCACTATGATATTGGTCGGAATTATATCTCCCTAAAATTATTTGGATAATGATTTATGTATCATGTTATAGATTGTACTGGAATGAAAAGTAAATATGGATCAGTAATACATGGCTAGAATGAATAGTGAACTTGATTCAAAAAATGAATTTATCTACTATGATAGTTTTGGAAACGATCCTTGGGTAATATGTAAATTATTTTCTATGATAATGTGTTCTCCACAATTCCATGATTTATTCTAAAGTTGTATTCTCATATATCATGTTCTAATATGATTAATTCCATATAAACTGTCTTGATTTATTGAGTGACTCATGGTTTTGATTTTAGTTATACTTGGTATTCTTTTCAAAAGTCACCTTCATGTATGTACATTCTTATGTGTATGTTTTTTTACATTTTCCATGCATTCCTGTACTAAGAATATTGTCTCACCATTTCCATATTTTTTTCCCTAGGATTCATGGGACAGTTTTAGGTTGGGAAACTATATGGGAGGATCCTTATAAGTGCTGTTGAAAATCAGTCCTCAAATTTTGAAAATGTGCTCTACGTTTCTAATGGAACTAAAATAATATGTTCTTTGGGAATTAATTTTTTTTAATATATTAAATATTTATCAATTTATATGTAATTTAGTTGTACATCATCATTCAATATCTAAAAAACCGATTAATATTCAAAATAGTATCCCATAATAATTGAAAAGTCCATTAACAATAATAATGGATTCATATTATGAGTAATGTGAATAAAAACTAAATATAATGAATCACGAGATCATATAAATGGTTTTGAATATAAAAACATCATTGGAACAAATTGTGTTTGAAAACCTAAACCAAATACAAAACATGATCATCCAAGGAATAATTCTTGATTTGATTGTTAGGGTTTATCAAATAATTAAGGGGTTGATTTTGATGAATAATTTTTTTCTAAATCCACAAATCAGATATTTTGGAATCTCATTAGTATTTCATAAAAACTAATAAACTGTGTATATTAATGTATTTTAATATAGTATTTATAAATTATATGATAGAAGGGGTAGTTGATATTTTGGAACCTAAGGGATATTTTCTTTATAATAACATAAAAACCTATATAAACATAAAAATTGGCTATTTGGGTTAAAATAAGAACAAATATCATGGTATTGACATATTTTTTTTATATGTATCACAATTTCATAAAAGGAAAAGTAGACCAAATTTTTTATATGGAGAGATGAATGAGACAATGGTAATTTTGATTATATTTATTAATGATATATGTTTTTACAGAAATAATAATATAATTTGTGAATAGTATTTCAAATATGTACTAAATTTTTAAAAATCCATTTATTTATGGGATGAATTTATTTTTTGGATTGATAATTACCAAAAACCGGGTTACATTTTCTTTTCTCTAAAAGTTTATTCCATGATGATATCAAAAATATTTTCAATTAAAAAATATAAATGAGTGGTTGTATCAATTCAATAGAGATGAAAAACGAGTTAGCATTATAATGGTAATGTTTTCCTTCAAAAATTATTTATAATGTGTGTTTGGTGTATATTGTATTTGATTTTATGTAGAAATTATATTTTTTTAGTATCCCCCTTTATGAAAGATATTAATAAAACAAAGTAGACACATCTATATTCATCTAATATAATAAAATGAATTGTAAAATAATAAATCCATTTATGGTAACTTATTTGAGGAGAAATAGATTATAGAAATGTAGGGATTTATTTATATGGATAATAAAATTAATAATGTTGATTTAATGTCAATAATAAGAAGAGAATTTATACTGGGTAAAATATGGGTATCATGAAATTTTGAAAAATAACTATCTACCATACTGATCTCTATAGTGGATGGTAATTTTTATACTCTTAGGTTTATGGGAGAAGTATTTACTTAGTGAAAAAATAATACTTTTTGAGGGCCTTTTAATAGAGGATATATTTTGAAAATGACATTGATAAAAGAAATTGAAATAGAAAACCATAAAGTGAATAAAAATTTATACAATTGGGATAGAATTTCATTCAAATCATGATGGAGAAATTTTTATGGAGAATATAACTATATTAAGAGTAACTCAATTGGATATATAATTATCGAATGTAGTTTTTCAGAGGAAAAATAATATTTATCATTGTTATTTGTAAGTGTAGAGGGAATTCATCACTGGGAATGGACTGTTATGATGGAAAATTACATAATGTATTGAATATAATTTGGTCTTCCCAAATAGATAAAAATATAGTAGGAAGCATCATCATAAATAGGATAAAGGTTGCACCATACCAACCAATTGGGATAGTCTATAAATTTAATTAATACGATCACTTTTTCTCAATCATATTTCAAAACTGAATTAATTATTAAATGAAATCAATAATGAAAATAAGTGATTCACCCATGGAATATGATTTTTATTCTAAACCATGTAAATCACATATGTAGTATTCCCTTTTTGGTTGATTTCATTCATTCTTCATTATTTTTAAATATTGGAATTTTTATCGGTAATGAAGTAGAATTGATGTGAGATGATAGACTCTTTCCCATTCATATAGAAATTGAAATTTGGTGATTCTGAATATAAAAAATTATCTCCTTGTAAATGATGTTTAGTTATGTGTAGATATCTAGAAATTAGTTGTCAATAATAATAAGTGGTATTAATGATGGGATATAATCTAATGGAGCTACCTTCCCTGTTATTATTTATTTCATTGGTATAATAATGATTTAATGGAATTTTGTTATAAAAATAACCATGTTTCATGTTGAGATGTTTGAAATATAAGACTTCATATTATAGATAATTATGATTGGAAATAATATATATCATAGGGATCATAATATTTTATTGATTTGTGTACAACAGTATGAAATGGATGGAATGAAGTATTTATTTATAAAAAAATCAGTAGATGATAGATTACATTTCATTATATTTATTTATTTAAATGTAGTTGATGGATAAAAATTACTATCAGATGGAAAATCGTGATAACATGTATGGAAATCCATAATTAGTAAATGGTATTTTCTTTTTGGTGTAACTATTTGGTATCATGATTGTAAAAAAATGCTACACCATGATCATTTCAACAAAATTAACATGATCTAAATCCCACATGAATTTCTGAATGTGTAGTTCAATAATGGTGTATGAGACTTCAACCATCTATGAGTTCTTATATAATTTTTTAATTTTATGGTTACCATGGTTAGTAACTTCTTTTATAAGACTAGTATGTAATATATAAAAAATTAGATCATCTCTGTTATTTTAATAACTATGAAAATGTTTTCCAGAGTTACAACAAAGATTATCAAAAATGTGTAAATAAGGTGATGTTCCATCTATAAGGAATTAAAAACTAAAAAATTTAAAATTGAAGAATTTCATGATTTTTAATCTATTGAATATGATTACAAAATATTCTGATATTATGAAAAAAGGCTCATTTGATGATATATTATGTGAAGAAGGGGTCAAATTCAATAAGGTATTATTATGATTTTTTATTTTCATACTCCTTATAAAGATGTAATGAATTTATATCTACATTTCACCAACCAATTGGATTCAATGATAATTTATTACTACAATATATATCACTCCACCTAGGGGGAGAAAGAATGAAGAATTATGATTGTAGAATATTTAGTTATCTATAACTTATAGAAAATTAATCCCTATATATTTATACACAACATCATGTAAATATTTTAAAAATAAGTGGGAATCTCTTTTTTTATAAAATTCTTGTGGAATATTCTAATGTTAAGGAGGAATTTAATATTGGTTTTTAATGTGTTGAAATAGGTCTATATATCAATTTTGTGGATAGAGAATGAAATAGATCGTATGTTTGTATGTATTTGTGAAATGGAACCTTTTGTGGGGGTCTTCAGAAAGGAATTTTTTTCCAAAGATAAATTTATAAAATATATGGACTGAAGATGTCTATAGAGACATGAGAGTATTATATTTTTTTTTATTTAACATTGTTATTTCATTTTCTCCACTAGAAATTTTTATTATGAATATTTTAGATTGAATATATTTTTTCAACCTAGTTTTAATTTTAGTGGCCAACCCATGGATAATCTCCTCACATAGATGTTACATCATAAGTTTTATTAACAATAATTCACCCTCTCGCATATTAATAATCTACAACTTAACTGTATTACCTTCCCCATGGTATTTCTGGAAATAAATGAAGTTAGGGATTCACTGAAAACCTATTAGTTTCCATTTTCAGTTACCAAATACCACCAATAAATCTTGATTCAATTCACCATTATCCAATATATGGGTAGTAAATAGAAATTTTGTGTCTTCAGTATGGGAAAATAATAATGGGTGAAGCTAATATTAAATGTAACCAATAATTAATATGTCTTATTATCAAATTAAATCAACCTAATCCCGAAAAAAATAGTATAACAAATTGAATCAATACTAACTAAATTCACCAATAGTATAATAGGGATTATCTATTTTGCAAGACCACTAATGGCCAATTGTTCCATCATAAGTTATTACAAGTAAAAAAATTAAATACAATTAAATACTAAATTAGTTAGCCCTAATATCATTAGTCTGATTGAAAAACATCCCTATCAATGGCTGTTCAACATATTTGTTGGATTAGTAAATAGATTGGGGGCTCCACATGGACATGAATTTCTTTATCTTCCAAATGACTTGTATAGAATTTGTCATATCCATTAATTTATTATTATTCATGTAAAGTCGCAGAAATTTGAAGGAAATTTATTTCGTAAATTCTTTGGAATTTTACGAGAATGTGGCATTAGACGGAACATTATTTCAAGGCCTTTTGTGCCCGGAATAAATTTCTAATGTTTAGCTTGGCTATGTTCAGTGGACGAATGAGTGGGTTTTTCTATATTTTGAACCAGTGCTCAGAATTGAAATATGAGGGCACCGATGAACTCACAATATAGGAAATTTCTTAAGGGGACCTTTACTGCGTTTGCGTTTTCTCAGGAGGAGAAGTTAAATTTTGTGGATTAAATTAGAAGTGGATAAAAATTGTGGAATAATTTTTATTTTTATCTATGTGGTTATATCATAAGTGAGGGAGTGGGGGAGGGACCCACTAGTTCCTAACTACCCATGTGAGGATAAATGTTAGGTGGGTCCCACATGAGACCCAACCATTCACATTCCCAAACTCTTTAACCCTCTTTAAACTCCCCCTTTATCACCCCTTGACTTAAATGGATAACTCCACTTAAATTAAGTGGCCTATCCTCCTTCCTCTATACCATTAAATTTTTCCATCACACATAATTTATATCTTGAATTAATTTGAAAAGGGTGGCTTGTCTTTAAATGGGAGTAGGTTATTACATTATTGGTTTGGAAAATAATTTAGTGGGGGAACCTCTAAAAAAATAAGAGACGAATCGTTCTTCAACCCTCCGACGAAGAACGAAAATGCACCATGCCTTACAATCATCTCACTGTGACAAAAAGGGGAGAAGCTGCTTCCTCCTCAGATTCTCTCCTTTGACGTCTACGAATCCTGATATTGTGATGCCATCAACCACGATGCTGACGTTCAACATCGATTATCGAGGTAGGGTTTAATTTTTGTTCAAGTCTTATCATCATTCTTCATTGCTTAAGGTTTGGCCAAATGATATCGTCATAATGGGAAGAGATCAGACCGCACAAACACGACCGATTATCCTCCCCTCTTCTTTGTTAATTTTAAATTATGTTGGAGGTGGAGGTGCACGGTGCCGTTGCACCGTGAGGTGATCGACAGGGAACCGCGGCCATGCAAGGCTGTGGTGAAGGCAGGGCGGTGTCTTTGCACCACGCAGGGTCGAAGGTGACCGCGGCTGGAGTGGGTCATGGCGGTGGCAGGGTGCGGCACTGTCGCGCTGAGCCGGAGAGGCCGAGGAATGCCGCAGAATAGAGTCATACCGCAACGGAGGGGCGCAGCGCCGTGGTGTTGCGAAGGTGGAAGAAAGGAACGAACTAATGACGCAGAAGACTTGGAAGGGCGGCCGGCCGTGCCGGCCACCAGTGCCATCAGGAGGCGGGACCCAATGGGGGTCCCGCGGTCACCCAAGGGGCCGGCCATTATGGCCAGCCGTTTCTTTAAAACTGGGGGGTTTAAAACACCCCCTCCCCCAATCCGCGGCTAGGGCGTGCCCCTCTGGGCGCCGCCAATCCTCCTATTCGGCCTTCCACGCGGCCAACCGTATGGGATGTCTAGGCTGGGTCGTGCCCTACCGGGCCAGACCCAGACCCAGGTCGGGTGGACCAATGGGGTATTGGGTCAGGTCAGACCGGGCCCAAACCCCCTATTTTCAGACCCTCTTCAGTTAAAAGCTCATATCATGGGATACGGACCTCCGATCGATGCACTATCTATTGCATATGATTCCTTGGATCGGGATGGTAGTTTTTTTATATTACAGTCAAGGTTTAGATGAACTTTGTGTATGGCCGGGTTGGTTCGAACACGAGACCAACCGGGCCCTCGGAGCGGAAACGCTTATAACCTGATCTCCGAACATCCGAATGATGTGCCACCAACTTTGTTGGATTCCACTTCATGTGATGGATATTTTGGCATACTTCACCTGAGGTTTGTATGCAGTTGGAGTAAGGTCTGGTTGGATTGTACTCGAAATCCAACCAGGCCCCTGGAATGGAAAAGCCGATAACTTTCAGACCGGATGTCCGTTTGACGAACCGTCAGCGGCATTGGTAATAATGTTGAGAAACGGTACCTATGAGTATAACCTATCAGTGTTCAGGGTAGAGTTGAGATACAGTTGTTTTGTTTTGTACATGAAACCAACCGGGCCCCCGGGACGAAAAGGCTAATAACTCACAGACCGGGCGTCTGATTGACGCGTTATCTGTTGCTTTGAGACCCCACTGACGAGGCAGTCCTTTTTTATACATCTTTGTGGGACATGGTGATACTTGGATTATCAACCAGTAGCTCATGGAGCGGGTCCTCTTGAAAATGAGCATAAGGAGTGTGGAGTCCTAGTAGCTGTGGACCCAACGACTGCTTGACCAATTCGACTTGGAGTGAGTCGACTAGCCCATTGGACAGAGCGCCCGGTATTTGGCGGCCGACCCACGGTGGACGGAGTTCCTGGTAGTTGGTAGAAGTCCCATAGTACTCTATAGGAGGAGTACCTTTTTAGTCTATTAGGGGAACCACTACTGTATTTGGGCGGCAGACTCCTGGTGGGAGGCAATACTGTGTTTGGGTGTGGACACGCAGTACATGACAGGAGGAGTACCTCAGCAGTCTAAGTATAGTGAGTAACACCTCAGAGTCATGATAGGACTACTGTGTTTGATATAGGAGGAGTTCTTCAGTAGCCTTGGTTTTGTTGTCCTGAATGAAATCCTAGTTTGAGCTGAGTCAATGACCTTTGTGTATTCCTCATGATTGAGATGGGTTACTTGATAACATAGATATATATATGGGCATATACCTAATTTGTGGTTATCCGTTGATTTCATATCTGTGTGACACCTCGTGATTGAGAAGGGCTACTTGATAACTTAGGTATAGGTATGGGATTATACCTAAGTAAGAGTTATCTGTTTAGATCCTTATTTGTGGTTATCCTTGTTGGATTTAGTGAGGCCTTGATGGTCTCGTGGTCCCTACTGATTATCGTTATACTCACATCTACACGGGCTATTCCCGCACCTCGTTGTGTTGGATGCAGATGACAGACAATGCTGACGGAGGCCGGCTGTTCGAGGACTGGATGGTACCCAGAGGTGGACCTCACGAAGAATCAGTATCCAGAGGTGGACTTCACGATGAGAATGTACTCGGAGGAGGTTGACGGGGGAGAGAGTTAAGGAGGATATTTGTACCTACCCTTCCGGTAGGATCCGTGGTGGACGATCCAGGAGTTGTGCTATCTGTACCTACCCTTCAGGTAGGATCTGAGGGGGATGAACTAGGAGCTGCTTCTATTTTCCACCTATTTTTCTTTTCTGTTGTACTTTTGTTCAGTTGTAGCTGTACTGTTCAGTTGGATTTTTTTCTGGCACATGTACTTTTCAGCAATTTTTTTTGTACTTTTTGAATTACTTCCTCTTTCACTCCGTGGTGTTTGTTTACTTTTATAAAGGCAATGCCTTCCCATTTATTGGGATTTGCGCCATTGGTGCTAGTAGCCTGCCGCTGGTCTATGGAAGGTGGGCTTGGGGTAGTCACGGCACGGGCCCTGAAGACGGGTTGTGACAATTCATTCATTATAATATAATTTTCATTACCCTTCACTAACATAATTGATTTTTTCAACATAGGTCCAAGAGTCAATTACGATTGTGTCATTTGTTCATTTCATCCTTGATGACTTTTTTCCATGATCTTCCCCATTGTCAACTCAATTGATTTTGTTCATGTGGATGGGCACATGTTGGAATGCGACCCAGTCTAGCACTGAATTGGGTTTCTTTGAAATCATTTATTATAACTATGTTCCATCCATAACCCCCATAATATCAATAAAAAGATATTGTAATCACATTATAATTTATGGTAAAAATTCATAAATAAAAAATAATAAAAACCATGATCTTCCCCAAGTATAAGTAGTATAGTCACCCCATATCTTTGAGATCCATGTGTAGAAATATAAACATAAGGAAAATTAAAATTAACAAAATAATCTATATTGAAAATAATCATCGAGTGTATAATAAATAAAGATAAATAGAAACATGATCCATATAAAAGTGGCTAAATTGTCCCATTAAACAATTATTACAATAAAAACACTACAAAACCCAACATCTTCTCCCTCAACCCTCTATAGTCACCATTTACCCAACATTATTTCTAGATCCTTCAGTAATATAACTTTTATTCCCAATACTACAAAGAACATCAGGTATACCAATTCTAAGTAGCATTTGTAGTGGGTAAGAATAAATAATTTATTATGTTTGAATGGAAAAATATATAAAATTTCATTCCCAAAACATTCTAGAAACACTATTATCAAAGTCAATGTAAATATTATATTTGTTTAATTTGAATATGAAAACCATGTGTTATTCTTAAAAAAATTAGAAATATTATTAGAACATTTTATCATTTAAAATAACAAATTTTTAAAATTAATTTTCATATTTCATATTTTTAAGGTCAATACTCATCTCCCACTATAACATATCATAAAATAAATGAGGTATATGTCACTACATATGTATAATATTTTTAAAAATTTTGAAATTTGTTATATTTTTTATACTAGAGGCACAACATGAAGATCAAACAATTATGTGAAGAAATAAACAAGAAAAATATTATATTTAATAATATATAAAGGTATAAATTCTATGTGGATGTTCCTCGGAATTTGTTTTTGAGACTCGTTATATAAAATGGTTTTAATAGACTTCCAACATGATCAATGGCTATTGGTCAATCACTGACTTGCAAATCGGAAAAAGCCTAAAAAATGGATGACCTCCCTAATTTCTATAACACCATATGAGATCTAGTCTGCCTAATTAAGACTATATAGAAACAATTATTGAACCCCTTATGAAAACCATGGATCCCATAATTATTATAGAAATGTGTGGTGAGGCAGCTAATATATATATAATCTTAATAAAAAATAATTATAGGCCCATATATAAATGGTATTATTACCTCCCTCTACCATCCATGTGAGACACCAATATATAAGTGGGAGACATCCATGGGGGTATACATATTTAAAAAAAATCCATTTGAGGGCTCAAACAATGTAATAAAAATCAGGACTTGATATGATTTTCCTGAAAATATTTATTTATGTAATGGAAGTTAAAAATCGACGGAAATATCACTCATTTTTAGTAATCCCAAAAAAATGCAATAAATGAATCTTTGTAAATATCTCAATTGAAAAATATCTTAATATTCTGTTTAGTATCAAGAGAAAATTGGATAAAACAAATCGATGGTGTTCAATGAACATTACATTAATATACATGACGAAATCAATACGTGCTCTTGTGCGTACATATTAATATTTATATATCAAACACACACAGAGATATATATATTAATATATATAAGAACAATAATAGGAAATTATTTTTTTTAATAAAGAGTCATTACTGATGTCATTTTTCTAAATAATTAAATTTCTATGTGAAAAAATAAAACACAAAAATAGAGGAAATGACTAGTTAAATCCAAAAATCAACCACATAAACCATATAAAATATTATTATTAATAGAGATACATTTAATAAAACACAAAAAAACACCCATTTTTCTAAAACATAGACATTATAGGAAACTTTTACTCTTCATACAAATTTGACATATTAACATTAGAAATTAAATATATGTATATATTATAAAAATTAATCATTTTACTAAATAATGTTTCTAGAATAATATAAATAATCCATAAAAAACTATCCATTATATGTTTTGAAACATCTTGTTTTTCATTATATTCTTTGGAATGGAAAGGGATATATAAACTAATACTAATGTTTTGAAAATTCTTGAGTAATATAAATAATAGAAGGAACATTGACTAAAAAATAAATAAATTACAATATTATAAAATATTATGATTTATCTAGAAAATAGATTAGTTTTTATCTTATAATCTGTGGGAAGGTGATAAATAAAAATAAGATAAATTCTGTAAGGGATAATGAATAATAAATTATGTAAGGAGAATATTAAAAAAATAATTGGAGAGGTCATATAAGTACCAGTGGTTGATATGTGTAATTATTTTGAGAAATAATTTAGGGGTTTAGGTCTTGTTTGAGAGAAGGGAGATCAATTATATTTTTCAACATATGGAAAATAAAATTTATTTTTTATGAAAACTGGATAAAATACTTCGTTTGGAAGCATGAGTTACTCGATTGTGTTCCCTTTGATATATAAGAAACCCATACTCATACAATTTGGACACAATATGTGAAATCCATCAAAAAAATATAAATTTTAGTATTAAAATTGAATAAATATATTTTTTCTGTCCACATTGTTTGTACTAACATTGTGCAACACTTGTGACAGCTGCAAGACTCACCAAGCTATCAAATAGTTTCTCTAGTGTGTCGCATGGATTAATATATACTCTATATGACCAATTATAGATGAATCATGAAAGATTAAAATGAATTATGAAAAATAAATATATCCATTTTTTCACATGTTTTATGATAATAAATTAACAATAATGATTTATAGTGGAATTAACAACCATAAAACCCATAATCGTAAATGTTTAATGGGTGTTTGCCTAAAAACTGAGGTAAAACCACATTGACATATAAATAGAAATCATAAGAAAAATTTAAATGTATTTGTATGAAAATTATCTTTTCTGGAGAACATTTTTCCCCACAGAGTCAATAGATTCAAGATTGAAAACTAAAAATAAACCCTCATTAAAAAATTAATGAATATCCCAAATGACCATCTCTTTTTTCAATAATGATTTGAATGATCCACTACCCTAAATGTATTATATTTACAATATCATTAATTCATCAAAAATTAATTTGGTAAATAATTAAATACATATATTAGTTCTCCTAACCATGTTGAAATATACTAACATCGTGCCTCCCATAGATAAATAACTCGAGGGGACAACCCATGAACATGGGAATGGAATCCTACCAAAAAAATGAAATAATTGGTAGAATTTAATATCTAATTGCATATACTATATACTCATCATATCAATTTTAATTAAAGGAATATCTTTAGATAAAAAAATGATTAGTAAAACCAAAAAAATATTAATGAATATTTAAAACAAGGAGGGGAACTAAGAGTTAACCTAATGATAAAACTGATGTTCTATTGAGAATTAAATGTAATTATGACACACATGTTCTTGCAAAAATATACCCTTAAATTGATCACTTGATAATGTCCTAGGTGACTACAAAAATGAAAGGCCATTAGGGATATAGATTTTGGGGTCTAGAATACCCAAATTAACCACACATAAAGAAAGTTATTTAATTATTACATTCATAAGAAGTAGAAATTAATGGAGGAGACTCCATCAAAATTGTTTCCAAGTGTTTTTCCACGACATGGGTCGTGGTAGCCTTATTATAACCCTTATAAGAAATATTAAAACCCATCAGGGGAATGGCTTCTAAAAACCACTCTACCTAAAGAACTATATCCCCCAATTGTTTAATCAATGTTATACCAAATGAGAGAACCTGATCAGCAATGTCTTTGTGAAGAACCAATATAATTATATAATATTTTAGCGAGTCACTCAACACTATAATGAGATAATTGTGAATAATATCAATAAAATGGTAAATATATTCTTTCATATTTCTGTTTTCATGCTGAATACCCATAACAACCACTATATTTCTCACCATCACCACAAAAATAATGAACAATATGAATGAATTATTCATTGAAGAACACTCACATGATTTCACCATGAAATGAAGATTAAATGAAAAAAATCATATATCTAAACCTAATTAAATGTAAAAACAAAATAGAGATCTTGGAAGCATGTATTCTATGTCATTAAGGGACCTGATGACCCCTGAATTTCCTCTTTCCATGTTAAAACATCTAATGAAGTGCAATCATCATGAAATGGAATGAAAAAAATTAATAGAGTATCCCTCTTCCACTATAATAGATGTTTATGTATATTAAACCACTTGTAGAGGAATCATGGGAACATAATTTCCCTTTTAAGGAGACATTATCACAGTAATATATGAATATCATCCCGATGAGTGAAAATTTAAATCTCAACCCAAACTATACCAAAACTAACATTTAAACGAAAAATAAAATTTATGTAAAACTAATTTATAAAATTTAAATAGAATCAAATATTCACTATTCCTAAAAATAATTTACATTAAATTCAAGAAAACCCAATTGAAAAAGCATTTCGTAGTATAAAAAAATTATTTCAAACCCCATAACATTAGAATGCATTTAAATTTGTTTTTCAAAAAACTATTTTTATTGTTTTTCAAAACCAAACCATCATACATTACAATAAAATAGAAAAAGGATAGAAATATCACTTAATAAAAATATATTTAATTTGGTATAAGTAGATATAAATAATTTATAATGATGGTATAAAAGATCATGTGTTATTTTTGTAACTACAACTAGAATCCAAATGAAAAATGAACACCTGTCTCTATTGTTTTCTAGACTATGTGAGCTCATACGGTGAAACCTATTCTTCTCCAATTGTCATAAGAAATATTAAATTATCAATTATACTATCTAAAATACCATCATCGTAAACCTAAAATATATCATGTTTTACAGTTACCATCCACACCCTGAAAAATAAGGGTATCTTGACGATCATGGTAAGAGTTGATGACACACTCCAAAATCATACCATCTCCTTATAGTGGAACAAATCCAACATGAATATCATTATAGTCATAAAGGGTTCCCTATAATCTAAACCATGTGAATAATATATTATATGATATCATATTTTAGGGAGCAACCTTTTATAACCAATAAACTGAGCACCCAGAGTTGTGTGTGATAAAATAAAGGAGCATCATGAATCCCCAAAGTATTAGTTCAATTATCATGGGAATGGAATCACATTATTTGGATACTATATATCCCAAAAAATAAAATATAATAAAATGATTCCTCTAGAATTTCCATCATCTAAAAAAATTATAGCAATGATCATTGTGAATATATAAAATTGTAAATAATAAAAAATAATTAAATATATGGTATATTAATAATTACAATACATAAAATAAAAAATAATTATAAGAAAAATGATTATCTCTATATTGGAGTTCCCTCAGGGATATAAAACAGTAATTAAATAGAAAAATTGAAATTTTTTATATCATTTATGTGTGACCTTCATGATCACCATCCCCAAAAAGTTCCAACTCACTCCATGGGTGATCTAAATTTAGAACATGATCGTAAAAATTAGGCCAGGACTACAAACACCATAAGGAATAAGTAGGATTTAAGAATAAATAACTCAACATATATGCAACAAAAAACTCACATGTTTTAGTTCATAATGTATTCAATAATGAATAGATTGAAAATATATGTAAAACATTCATTTGTATCATTTTGAACAGTGAATAAATAATTATCCCTAAATTTTTTTTAAACTAAAATAAATTTATTGAGAAATATTAATTTACTTTTCATAAAACAACATTTTAAAAATCTACATTTAGAAACCTACTTTTTAAATTCAATTTCCAACTCATATAGAAGTTGTAAAATGTAATAAAAACATAGATGACACTACTTATCTAATCCATATTCATAATCATTACAACACATTATATGGGTGATCCTAAATTCAATTAATAAAATTATAATAAAGTAGTGAATTATTAAATTAAAATTTATTATATAAGAACATAATGAGTTCTACTTATTATGGGGAAAATCCTCAACAAATTATTTTAGAGACCCTAGATGTTACCATTTTTTATTAATATACCATCCCACACATTAACCATATGTATATAGAAACATATATAATATCAAATAGTATCAAAAGTTAAACATTCCATTTGGTCTCTACCCCCATAGAGGATCTAGTCCATCATATTAAGAAAAGATAAATACATGTCCTAAAAATAAATAATAATCCTTAGATACAATAATGGTAATAGGAATTTGATTTTATATAAAACATTCACAAAGGATATCTCATTCACAAATAAACATAAGAAAAAATATTTGATGAGTCCTCGTTCTAACATGATATATGTTAGACCCAACTATAAAAGTGGAATAATTCAATGAGATTTCCACCATCATTATTGAAAACAATTTGATGGTGGAAATGAAGCCATCAAATTTATAACTAGTTTTGTTTTTCAAGAAAATATTTCGATTAACTATTCCTTTTCAAAACCCAATGAAATGATAAAACCCTTTTTAAATGATCCATCTTATTTCAAAACAATTATTTGAAAACAAGCATTAGAATCCGTTTTTAGAAATAAAATATGGAACCAAATAACCATTTGGTAATTCTAAGGCCTTAAAATTGTTATTCTATAGAATTTCAGAGTATATATGTATCGAAATATATTAGTACATATATTTTTCAAGAGAATGAGTCATGGCCCCCAATATATATAAAATCAATACTCTTTTAATGAATAGGTAAAGAGGAAACCCATTATATACAAAATGTCAACAACCCCAAAGGAAACAACCCTACAGGATGAAAGCTAACAAAAATTATCATATTAGTGAAAAAGTCAAAGGGATTGTAATGAATTTAATCTCCCCCTGGGAGGAATTGAAATAATGATATTAGTTAAGGAAGAAGTGTACCTCCTCCACCATGTAGTTTCACTGTGCTGGTAGAAAAACAATGTAGAGAATTCCTCTCGCACATATAAATATACAGAGGGAGGACCTGACAATAGATGTCGACACTCGTATCTCTCAAACGAGCCGCCCACCAGACAATGCTTGTAAAAAATCATAGTAATACAAGCTGATGACACAAAACTCATGACCAAAAACACTAAGCAAGACCAAAATGAGGAACCCATCCCTCTAATAGAAAGGAGGCTGGATAACATGTGTCAACGCACCCATCCCTCAATTCAGGCCTCCCACCCAGCAATACAAAAAACCACATTGTGCCAAATGCGATTAAAACAGTTTCCAATCCTCAAAAGACTTCACCAACCGATCAAACACCAAAGTACACATACTGAAATTAATTGAAACAGAAAAACATAGACAAAAACCAAACATCGCCCGAATCATCAACAGACTGCATCGTCATCCATCATCCAGAACCAGATCACTAGTGAAGATGAAAACCCAACCAAGAACTGTCAACCTCCAACGGAAGAAGAGCCTAGAGACCACCAATGTGTCTAGAAGCCACAAAATGATCTTCAGTCACCTCCACATAGGAGTCCCCACCACCACCATAAAGCCTATATTCTCAATTTAGAAAATCATCAGAAGAAACATATAGTGAATGGCCTCCTCCTAAAACCAAATCTTCATCATGTACATATATTCATCCACTCATACATGTCGAGTTGACTAGAGAATCCTAATCAAAAGTAACATGGAAGAAATATAGTATTATTATAATTTAACTACACACATCATGTCAGTTTTTTTATATATGTATGAACATTAAAAAAACACCAATGACTACTTCTGAAGAACACATAGGATTTTTAGAAAACAATTATTTTGAATATATATTTTTCATATAAAAAATTAAATTAAAATGAAATATGATCATTTTATAAATAATACATCAACTCTAGAATCTATCAAAAATAACATATACTATGTAAAACAAATTTTATTCATTAAAATGTTGTTTATAAAAGATTCAATAATTTCATGGAATTATTTAAAATGGATATCAATAGAAACCCATAACAAAGTGTATTATGGATGTAATAAAATCACAATATATGTTTGGAACAAAGATTATTGTACCAACCACATGCTCTTTCATCAAAATCAGAAACAAAAATTATGAAAAACAATCATTAAGGTTCATTCAATGAAACAACAAGATTTGTATAGAATGAAAAATAAGTGGAATTTCATAGGGGGGAGGAATATATTCTTACACAAGGAAAATAAACCAATAATAAAAGTTGAAGGTATCAAAAACCATTTAGATGAAATTGTGATGTATTTAAGAAGAACCTCCATGGATCTCAATTGAGTGATGGAGTGGGAAACTCAAGAGGATTTATATTTTTATACGGGTTTAATTGAAAATTTAATTTTCCTAAAAATTGGGCTAGTTGGAATGTGATTTTTGTTGAATCCATATATTTTAATACATATATGATCCTTTCAACAGTGAAACACATAATAATACATAAGATCAACTGATGGTTTATTTCATGGAAATTTTGAACATAATATATTAATCACATATAAATTCATTAAATACACATATGGAACTTCATCATATGTTAATTAAAATAGGTAATGATCAGAACAACATGATTTCTATATATATAAAATGGTCATGAATAATGACATTGAAATTTGGATGAAATATAACAATAATTCATTATATATAATATAAACATGTATAAAAATCATGTCTCATTCAATCCTAATTACCAAATTTATTTTACGAGGTACTGTAAAAGATTTAATATATAGAGATTGATTATTTACCAAATTTATGGGTGTTTTATAAGGATTCATTTTCAATATATCTAAATACATGTGATCCACATTGATTATAATTAATAATTTCAACATTAACCCATTGAGAATAAAGAATGAGTTTCATATAAAATCATTACATATATCTATGATTAATGAATTCGAGATTACATCATCTTTAACCTATATAAAAGGTAATTTGGATTTTGGACATTTGAATAATAAAATAAATTAATTATATTTACATCTAGGTGAATACCCATAGATATTGAAATGATTTTGGTATTCCAAATAATATTTTTTTATTGTGAAAGATATTAATTCAATAAATGATCAGAATTTTGTTCAAAAAAACCCCCCACAGAATCTGAGATGAATGGGAAATAAATTTTTGGGTCCCATGCGAAAAGCCGTTGAGAAAATCTGAGTACTAGAGGTGCCTACAAAAAGTCTGCTTTTGTGTGAAAAACCCATTTAGGCATGTGGATATTTTGGACTCCACCTATAAATAAGTGCGTTCCCAAGGTACCAAACACTGAATTTCATATATGAAAAACATTTTTTCTCTCATTTACAAAATATCATCCATTATGTGAAAAAGTTCTAGAATTTGATCAGTGTCATGCGTACATCCCTACTTCATTCACGCCACTACCAATACGTGCAGGCAGCTGACTTATCCATATTTTTTTATGGGTAAAGTCCTTCATACATTCAACCTTAACTCTTTCTTGACAAAACACCATTATTTCATAGATGTCACTTTGTGAACTCAACAATCTGAAAGAAATGGATTTTGAACAGAATGATGTCAAGAGTGGAGCAGCTACTGGAGTACGGAGGTCTGAGATGATCAGAAACCCATAGATTCTTCAAATGAGATGTTTCATATCTGACAATTAGATTCTCTTCAATATGATATTGTAGGATCAATAATGTTACATTCTGAGAAACAACATCCCACTTTGGATCATTGGCCTTCAAGAAGATGTTTTGATTCAAGGTTTTGAGTCAGATACTCCATAGTCATGGGTTAAATGTGAAGATTACATTCTATAGTACAACATCATGATCAACCGTCATCCTACTAGTGAAACATGGGACATAGCTATTTGTATCCTGAATCTGAATAATAGGATTGTTCTGTGATGTGCTTCGGTTCTTAAGGAATTTCTATCTCACAATGGGATCACATAAAGGTTCAGTATCATTGAAAAGACCATAGGTTTACAGGAATGGGAATTTAGGTCCTAGGGAAACATCATGAGTGAATGGTCATGGGTATATAAGGTATGGCATACACACATGGATATTGGGGCATAACATCAACAAATCAGTTTGTTTGAGGATTTCTGTACATCATTGTTCCATTTCTACAATCAACAAGGCTTGGTGCATGAGATGTTCATATGTTGATCCCCAGACACAAATACATTACATCTCTACTATGGGGATGTTGGTATCATACTTTAGGAAATCCATTTTTTCTAGGTAAATCCTTTGGAAGGCCGCCTATATGACAAATTCCTCTCAATGGAGAATATTTGGGGATACAGGATGTAGACCATATTCTGACATGTCATCAGTTGGGGATGGGGAAAGGGATGTTTGGAATCAATTACCACCTAAAAAAGATATTCTATCTTGTGTGGTTCATTATTTTTCTAAATATGGACAAGGAGGTGAAAATTTTATGTCAAGGGAAGCATTTATCAAACACATCCAAAAGGGATAAGGCATGATCATAATGGATGGTTCTGGATGAAAGAAAATACCATTCATGAGGATTTAGTGTAAAGGAATGTCAGGACCCGAATGTATGATATATTGGGATCCTTGTTTTATTCCAATGTGAGTGGATTCTTCCCGTTAGTGAAATGAAAAAGGTGGACCACCCATGGACATTGTGGATGGTTGATATTATGCTAGCAAAGAACAAGGTCAATCTAGGGTGCCTTTGTTGGCCAAGAGGTTCAACATTCTAGAGAACATATCAAGAGGGAGAATGACCAAGAGAATATGACAACCATTCCAAATACTCCATAGATGGGTTATAACTCACTATGGTTGGTATTAATTCTCATAATCCTTACATTCCTTGGTAACATTCTGAAACCATCCCAAATAAATATTTCAAAAATTTGACCACATATGATTAAATCAGAAGGGATAAATCTCATGATTAGAAACCATGAAAACATAATCATTCAAACATTTCAAACCCCTGCAATATAGATAGTTTATGATAAGAAATTCCCACTAAAGAATATGAAATACCAGCAAAATATCTGGGGTGGCTTGTTGGTATGATAGATTGATGGGAAAATCTTGTGCGAACCCTATGTCCCGTCACAGATACCCTGATAGTTCGGATGCATGAAGCGGAAGCCAATGATTGTATATACATGGATCCGGGAGGATCGGTAACGCAGTATCCTTAGAAAGTTGTGGCTCATGATCACTACTACTGGATTTTTTGAATTCGTTACCTTTCCCCCACTTGTAATAATGTCATCCCATCAATAGAGTATGCTGACTATTGGGTAGCAGCGTATTCGGAAGCAATTATGTTGAAACACATTTGAAAGGTCAAGGAGGAAAGTTTAGGGTCTGTACTATGAGATTGTAAACTCGTTTCTATTGGAGAAGTGATACATGAGGTGAGTCAGGAGGCTAAGACGACACAAGATGAAACCTCTGCGATGGTAGTGTCATAATGTACAGTCATTCATCCACCTCTAGAAGACAAATTGTCCCATAGCCGACCTTGTGGACAAGCTAGGGATATCCGAAGAAAGAGATTGTGGTATATCGAAAAATAGACCATTGACACCATCTTCCCATCTTTTTGGTCGTCTAGGAGGATTCTACGAAAAACACAAGGTATGTAAGCCCTGTGGACAAAACTAGCCTGCAGTAGACTCAACCTGCAAAACATTTGTCATATTCAAGTGGTGTAAGTTGTTTGAATTCATCACTGACATTCATACCTAAAAACTATGGATGTTTATACATTCATGTAGGGGATGTACAAATAAATACATTGCTCGGTGAAATTGATTCTCATCCAAGATGACAACCTTGAGGAAAAACCATCTCATGATAACAGTGATGACGTATAAGATGAATAATAATAAGAGGAAGAAGAGGTTGAATAAGAAGAATACCAATGAGAATATGTCGATTGGGAGGCTAGATGTGAGGGGACTTGGGGTGAGAGACATGGTGGTGGGAGACCTCATAAGACATTGTCCCTATAGGGAATCCCACACAAGAGCGCAGTAATCACAGGTTCTGATGAAAAATTGGTTTAACAACTCGATGTGAGTGTACAATTTTATCTATATTTGTCTTTCCATTTTTAGAATTTGAATCCAATGATTTAAATCGTCCCTTTTCAGCAAAACATCTAAAATTTTAGTCATGATGATCCCCTACAAGGGATGAAAATGTACCAGTAGACAAGGAGGTACATCCCCATGAACCTGTATCCGGAATTGAGCAGGTTGGAGGGAAAACCACAAAAAAAGTGGTCTACAGTGGTCCCATAAGAGGGGATAAAATGGAAACCACAAAGCCCTTGGCTATTAGGCCTAGGTATAATGAGCTGGTTCTAATCATTTAATTAACCTGTGCGGAGAGATATCCAATGACGATAGTTCATGTTGTGACTTAGGCACATTATACTGCTATGCATGGATCTTTTGATTATTATTCATTATATTCATGAATCTTTTAATTGATAACATGGAATACCAAGGTACCAATTCCCTATGCGGTGATCATAATAATAGATGCTTGGAAAACTATAGATTCTGAATCATCTATAGGAGACACAACAATGATTACACCCGTCTATACAAAACTAATTATTTAAACTAGTCTAACCATGGATCCCAATGAGAAATAAGCTATAATTGTAGGTAATGATACTACCAGTGTTGAGGATCTGGCTAGTGGGAGTGAGGTAGAATAAGAAGAAAGGAGGTATGAAGAGGTCTCTTCCACAGAACTCTTTGCTATTTTCCCCAAGTACTGGACTTCACATCACAAGGATATGTATGATTCTGACCCTTATATTCTGAAGAGAGACACATGAAATGATGCAAGGCATTGGTGTTCATAAAACATATCCTTGGTCCACTAGATGTAGAACAGATTACTTGGATAGCTTCACTTCGCATGTGGTTGTCCATTCTCAATGTATGATGGGTGTATGCTCACAATCTTTATATAAGAATCCTCGATTATCTTGCTGAGATGATACCAGAGTATAGCCTATGCTCCCATTACACCTAGTGTCTAATGAAATCATAGAATATATATATGATTCATAATGTAACTCTGGATTTCAATTTGTCTATTTTAAAATTCATCTATATATTGACATCATTTAATTAATGTTTTTTTCAATCGTTGTGGTCTAAACATTTCAATTCACTTGCAATATTATATTTTAATGTAATTATTTATGAGTTAGTTTCCTTCTAACATATCTATTTCAGAGTTATAAATTATATTCTTTTATCCACTTCCTCAATGGGAATGTTTGAAAAATTTATCTTTGATCCACATATTTACAATTTTCATATATTTATATAACTTATTTTTGTTATAAAGGGTTGGTTCCATTGTTCTAATTACAATTTGGAAAATCAATATGCATTGTTGAGTGTTTGTGTCCAAGAAAGTAGAAAATTGATCATTTTTACCTAATATAAATAAATTCATTTAAGGGTTATTTTTTGGCAATATTAACAAGTTTATTTTCATTTATTAAACTCATGTAAGGTTAAAAAAATGTGGACTGTGATTAAATGATAATATTATTGTTAAAGCCAATTATGTATTTTAATTTCTAAATAATATAAGGGATATTATGTATTTGGTGCCAATTTTTCAATTTTAAGGAATTTTATTCTGGATTAAATTGATTCTTCATAATTTAATAATTATTATTTAAAATTTTATTTTGTAAGGGTGTATATAAGTTACATGGAGTTTATGGTTTACATTATCAAATTCAATGTGGAAAAATATTTAACTCCAAAAATTTATTTATCATAAAGGGATTTAATTATTTTCAATTGATATATATGTGTATATATTATATATATATATATATATATTATATAATCATGTAAAATTGTATCTTTCAAATTCAATTTTTATACAACAGATGTTTTTCTTGATGCAATGGACCTACATTCTAAAATATTTTTGTCTAGGGATGTAATTAAATTTCTTATATGTTTTTGGGTCTTGATATTTATTACGTTTTAGAAGGATATGAATCAATTATTTTTTATTTCGTAAATTATTATTTTACTTCTAAAAAATGAAAAGAGATATTGAATTTATTTATATCAAACTATGTGTATTTTTAGAAACAAAAACACACACAAACACATACATATATATATAAATGTCTGATTATGTATGGTTGAATCTATTTTTCATGTCGTAATGTCCTATAAATTCCATGTAATTATTTTTATTATGTGGAATTCTTTTGAGGCCAGACCTTTTGATGACACCCGATTTTGAGGCCCAGTGATCCAAGATAACAATTTTGATGTTTTATTAGTTCATTTCAATGAATGGAGTTGGGTTTTTTTAATTATTAAATTTGTGTTATGATAGAAAATAAGAGGGAAAAATTGATATATGAATAGTAGGATTCACCTAGAATAGATCTCTCTTCATCTAGAAACGGTTGAATGGAATGTTGAATTTTTAGAGTTTTCTGAAAAAAAAATGACATAACAAGTTATTTTATTTATTTTTCCCCAACCATTGTGCAGTGGCACGACAACACTGTGAAGAATCAAAAAATCAATGTTGAGTCTCATTAAATAAATCTCATTAATGGCTCATAAAGGTTCTGCATAACGACCCAGTAATTGATCCCTAACATATACATTGTTTCATAAATGAAACAATGTAACGACGTGACGATGTAGTTTAACAGAAACAACGTTCAATGTTTTATTTTAATGATATACCACATCGTTGAATCAAATGTGGAACTCTTTTAAAGAACCTATGGTGAAAATCCTCTCATACAATGATGAATGAACACTGGATAATCACTAGTGACATCGACGCACCCCGAGAACAGGTCCGAAGAGCTTCGAATGACAATAGAATAGGAAGCCCCATCGACAATTCAATTTAACAATGAACTCCGACAAGATAGGGGTTGTTGTGTTTGATATTCCATATTCCTTATTCTAAAATGACGAACGTTGATCAACCCATGACCAGGTTGATCCGCAGATTGCCCATATTTCCCGGTGGGTGTTTTCATAGGGTTTTTGCACCGAGATTAATTATTTTTGTTGTAATCTTGAACCGAATACACCAAACCCCATATATCTAAACCTCTAACACATAGGGTTTGGGCTGAAACAGAAAAGGATCCATCCCTTCTCCTTGTGTGTTCTTTATGGTTGAACATTCATAATTATGGCATTAGTATTATGAGGCCTTATTTGAGAAGGAAAACCCCCATAGAGGCCAAAGATGTAACCGTTGTGATGAATGGACCACTGGAATGACCCGGTGGTCCATGAAATAACCAGAAGGTGGAGGTCGCGGGTGGGTGGAAGCCCCCCACAACGTCACGCTGGAGGCAGTAGCGATAGACGAAGCTACTGGTTGGGCTCGGGGCTAACAGATGGACACGACCCCTCAGTCACAGCAGTGGAGTAGACCATAGCTGTGTGTTACAGCATTGCGGGCCACACTGTAACATCCAAGGTAAATGAAGAATAAGACATATTTAATATTTATTAATATTTGTGAATTTAATATTAAATTACTTTAAAGGGGTTTCTATGTTCGATAGCTTACTCGATACAGAACAATGGGTTTCTTTGAAAACATACATGGCACAATAATAATATAATATTATTATTTTAAATGGTAGTTAAGTCCTAGTAATTGAATTGGAGGGAATGGAAAAAACAAAATACAATATTATTATACATATTTTCTAAATGTATTTACACTTTCCAATAAAATATTAGGGGATTAAAATGTGAATGAATCTAATTTTAAGCCTAATTTACATTAAAAGGCCAATTTATCACCTTCTAATGGAGAACATTCTTTAAATCTTGTTTTGGATACTTTAATACATTCTATATGACCAAATAAAATCCTTCTTTAGAATGGGAACATCAAAAATTGATTTGTTTAAATTTTTGGAATTTTTCCGATAAAGCTCATTTTTAATGAATAGTGAAAATATTTAATTTTAATTCATAACTATATTTTAATATAATTCATTTATATGGTTAGATTATATTTTTAATTGGTTTTAAAGTTTAATTATAATATATTTTTACCATTTAATCCAATTTTGGTTTTTGTAATTAATTTCACTTTGAAATTGGACATTAACAAATATCAATCTTTTGATCGTTATTATTTCTTGAAAACAAGCTATTTGTTTTGATAATGAGAATTAATTCTAAAATTAATTAATTCAACTTCTATGTTTTTAATTTTTAAAAATGGAAATTATTTTTTAATTCATTATATCAAATATATCTTAGTCTAATTTTTTCTTATTTTTCTAAAAAACATCAATTTTTGATGAATAGTGAAACCACTTAGTGGTAGTTAAAAAAACTGACATTTTCATTTAAATAAAATTTTACCACTTCTGTGAATTTAATTTTAAAAATCCAACATACATGGTTGATATCAAGAAGTAAAATTTGGTTCATTAATATTTAAGTAATTTTTTATGAATAGTATCTTTTGACTGATATTTACCGTGGTTAAAGGTAAATAAACTAATTCAAGGTAAAATTAATATTATAATAATTAAAATAACCTTCAAAAATTTCCTAAAATTATTTCATGAGTAGGGGCCGATCATGGACATCATTGGATAGATTTTGGGACCCCATGGATCCACTTATGAATGGTAATGACACTTTAGATTAATTAATTTAATGTAAAGACAAAATTGACATTAACAAAAATATTTTAGTATTTAACTTTTATATGGTGTTATATAAGTCCTATTTTAGAGTATAAGTATTCCATGTAAAGATAAATAGATTTCTTACATGTGATTATTTTTTTATAATTTTTAGACATCGAATAAATTAAATTATTCATGACACAATAATGATACAGTATTTACCTCATTAATAAATGATTTAAATAAATAAGATTATAATGATTAAAATATTATCCAAAACATGTCCAATTATGATTGGATTATTTTATTTAGAATATGAGCCATCTTATTTTAGAAATTAATTATTTTTGGACGTTTATAAACCGAATACCATTATATAATAAAATAATGTTTTCACAATTTCCTAAAGAGCCCCTCCTCTCCCTTATAAAATGAGACCACTTCTAACCAATTCCACACACCTCTCAAGCCATTTGGCTCATCAAAACTCGTCCAAATTATGATCTGAAAATCACTTTCCTCCATCTATAATCCTTCTTTAGGTATAAGGAACTTCAAGAAGTCCTTTAGTTCAAACCAACGGGAGTTACCCAAATTAAAGGTAACAGTTTCTCTTAAACTATTTTCTTTTATTTTACTTCTCCATCACCTAAACTCATTTTACTACATTCTTTTGTAACGAAACCAGTATCCTCAATATACTAGTATTTTTTATAAGATGGATTCTAATTACACTTACACACTCCTTAATATAATGGATGAATAACATAATGTTTCTGTGGAAGGAAAACTACGGACTCACGAAACCATGATTGTTCAAGTAAATCTTAACACCTCTCATGGTGGCCATTATGTTGGAAATGTATTTATATATGATATATATTATGTTTATGATTTCCTTATGCTTCTGGAATTCCCATTTATAGCATGCCTTTATGGTTTCCATAATGGGTAAATACGATAATCTCATTTGAGGAAGTGAGGACTATCGCCCCCTCAAAATGATTTGATTCGTTAATGCCTTATATGAGATTTATAAAGGAAAGAGTTAACAATATTATATATGATATTATATTGGAATTATGATATACCTATGTATCATTATTTGTTATTTCCATTAAAATAATATAATAGAAATGAAAGTAGCGTTCATGCGTACATACGTCTTACCGTCTCCATGAACGGTGCATTTCATTTCTGACCTCTAAATGTTATGTACTATTATAAAAACATGTATATGATGGATATATATGATATATATGATATCCAAATCATGAATATCATTCTGTATATAATGAACCTTTCACCACATTGACAACTTGTAAATATAAGGTTTTCATTTTATACTCAATTAACAAATATCGACAAAATGAATGTTATTAACATAAAGGGTTGCATAATGTTTATTACATTGTAATAAGTGATATAAAAGGAATAATAAACGTTAAAAAGGTTCCAATAAAAGTTTAAATTTACATTATTTTATTATTCAAGAGATTAAAGAATGATCGAGTCATGTCGTACATGAGATAATGGACATCGTCTCAATCTCCTTTAATTGAGGAATTTATGGTTTTATACACGACTTTATATAATACGGTGTATAAACCCATTTTAATTTTCATTTTATTCAAAGGGAATATTTTTTATACGAATCATTTTACTAAATTACAAAAAAGGGATGTTTTTTTACATAAGCGGTGACAGCGACCTTTCAGCCACCGCGAGTATTATTTGATCTTTGGCTTCCTTAACAAGACAAAATGCTTTTTAAAGGAAAAATAAATACCATATACACTTTTTACGTATTTTGGAATTGAAAATTATTTTTATATGTGATTTATTATTTCAATATATTGAAATTATATTATTTTTATTGCAATGAGGAAATGTTATATGTATTTTATTCTTATGTTATGTGTTATGATCATATTATGGTTCTTGGGCATTATTTACGTATACGGGTGGTTCCGTGATAAACCTAGGGCGAGTGAGCCCGAGAGAGATCTCCAATGCATTGGGTAATGTGACAGAGGTAAATGTGAATGATTCTCCTAAGAGATTTTTGGAATATACTGTGATGGGTATTCCAAAGTAACTTCCTATGTAGCTCTGGTAGTAACAATGTAAGTATGATTTGGATGCCAAAGGTTACCATTATGATTAATGATTTCTATGTGTCTTTTATAAATCTTATGATTTCATGAAATATGTAAATGATTTCATGTTTTTTACGTATTTATGAACAAATGTTTTCATTCAATGTTTTATAACCCTTACTAAGTTTTTTTATGCTCATCCCATGTTATGAAATGTTTTCACAAGACTTAATGATTAATAGGGTCAAGGATGGGATTAAGGAAAGGTCATGATGTCTAAAACATGGAACTAGACATGACACTTATTTTTCAAGAGTTTTTATTTTGTGAAGAAAATGGAAACTGTGAAGATATGTCTACATTTTAATATTTTGAGATGTAATATTTATGTCCTAATTCTCTAAAACTCTAAACCTGAAATGATTTTAGTTGTGAATTATTCATTTAATTCAATATTATGTATTGTTTAAGGCCGTGTCCTTATAGTTGGTATCAGAGGTTGGTTTAGATAACATTAGGTATTAGGGTATTCTTAATTTAATATATATAAAGTAATTTATGTTAATATTGACATCATATAGAATTTCCAGATTACCATGTTGCATTGCTAAAGATATTTTTGTGCTCATAATGTTTTTCCATAGAGGAAATAGGGCAGCTGTGTTGGGACGACATCAGGAGGAAGGCAACTTTCCAAATCAGCAACCTGGGATGGTCAGAATCAGAACTGAAATGTTTGATAAAGTGATGGCACAATTGACATAGGTTATAAATGGTGGTGGTATCCCTGAATGAGATCCGCCAGATCATCCGCAGAGGAACATGTCAGTAGTGGAGCATTTCATGAGGAAACATCCCCCATCATTTAGAGGATCATCTAACCCTATTCTAGCTAAAGGGTGGATTAAAGAACTGGATAAGATTTTTGTTGTCATGGGTTGTTCAGAACATCAAAATGATTGTCTTGTTGTTTACCATTTTGAAGGTGAAGCTGATCAGTGGTGGTCGATGTTGAAAACTATTAGGGATAGTGAGGATATTGATTATATTGATTGGGATGAATTCAAAGTCATGACTCTTGAGAAATATTTTCCTAAGGTGGTTCATCTTAGGATGGAAAAACAATTCCTGGAATTGAGGTAGGAGGATGAATCAGTGGCTTCTTATAATGAAAAATTCACTCGAATGGCATGGTATGCTCCAAAAGTACACGAGATCTTGATAGTAAAATCAATCATTTATAATCCGGATTAAAGACAAAGTATTTAAGGACTTTAGATTCCCTTGAGTTATAAAGTTATGAAAAACATGTTCTTTGTGCGGAGATGGTGGAAATGGAGTTGGTGATGATGATGAATTCTTTGACAGACAACAGTATAAGAGGACGAGGTGGCAGGAGAAAGGGAAGAACTCTTTAAAAAGGTCTGATGGTATGAAACATAAGTTTAAAGTTTTTGAAAATTGTGGTAAAAAGCATGTTGGGAAATGTCTTTTGAATTCTGGTAAGTGCTACTGATGTGTTAAAATGGGAAATAAAACCCATAATTGCACTGAAAAATATCCGGGTAATGGTAAGAAAAATTCTGATTTATAGTCAGTAAATATTTTTAAGTGCAATGAAATGGGTCATTATGAAAATGAGTGTCTAAAAAAGAACTCAACCGAAGGAAATATGCTAGACTATAAGAAGAAAGGGGTGGTGAAATCTTTTGCAGCTACTTCCGCAGATGCTGGTCCATCAAATGATGTTGTGTAAGGTACACTATTTGTTTGATCAGATTTTGCCAATGTGCTGTTTGATTTAGGGTCTACATAGTATTTCATTTTTGAGATGTTTTATTGTAAATTGGGAATTACATCTCATGATATGAATACAGATATTAAAAAAACATGGAGTAAATGTTGAGACAAAAAAACATAAGAACATTCATGTCCTTGTGCGTGGATGTAATCTGCCTGCAAACCTTATACTTTTTCCTCTAGTAGAGTTTGATGTTATATTGGGAATTATTGGATTTATATTTATCATGATATGATTGACTGCATAGCTAAAGAGTTTTTTTTCAGAATGATTTTCAGTTTGTATGACAAAATGAAACCTTGTTGTTGATAACATATAAGGAAGATCAGAAACTAGTAAAATATGTAACTGAATGTTACTTTGCACATATTTTTGAAAACAAATAAACTATTTGGATTAATGTGTTGGATCGAATAAGTAGATGTATATGTCTATTAGATGGAACAATACAAGAGGGGGGGTGAATTGTAGTTTTAAAAAACCTTTATGTTTTATCACTTAATAGATTAGTTTAAAAAGTCTTAAACTAATACAAGTACAAACACCCACAATTGTATTGAATATAAAAGGTATGATGTAATTTAATACTAATGTAATGTAAAAAAATTTTATTCAAGATGAACACAATAATCAGAGTAATACAAAGACGAATGATTCTACCTTAAATCGTATAGAATAAATCAATACAAAATGTAATAGAAAGATTGTAATTAAAACAATTACAATTGAATATGTAAAGAAGAAAGGAAACAACACAAATTCTTTTCTAATACAAGTAACAACAGAAATGTAAAAGTATTACAATTATTTTAACCCAAAGAGAAGGGTTATCCTTTCACCTAGGATAAAAGGTCTGTCTCACCAACACCTTGGTGAGCCCTCTATACGATAATCAGCACGTCTGTCTGCCTATCCCCGGCAGCCCTCGATACGATGATCGGCACGTCTGTCTGCCTATCCCCGGCAGCCCTCTATACGATGATCGGCACGTCTGTCTGCCTATACCCGGCAGCCCTCGATTTTATAGGTAATAGAAACCTCTGTCTTTTGATCACTTGAAATCCCTCGATACGATGATCGGACACACAAGGTAGATGAGAGAATTCACAGTGTCTCTCTCTAGAATCTTGGTAGTTCATGAAGTCTCTTCATTCATTTCTTCATGCCCTCAGCTTCAAATGACCTCCTATTTATAGGCCTCGGGTTCCTATGGTCATATTTCCTCCAACGGTCATATTGAAACAGAAAGCACGACATCGTTTTGATTAGTCTGTAACTAACTCAACGACTTTGTTTTTGTTAGGACATAAGATATATAGAAATGAAAAACACGGGTACGATTCATATGCAATAAGTGTTTCTGACTAAGTATTGAAACAAGCATATAATAAGAGTTATGAGTAACAGATTCAATAAAATTTACATATTCAGTATGATCAGCATGGTACGATTGGCATGGTAAGTACGATCAGTATTGTACGATACGATATGTTCTGTACAATCAGTATGATTTGTACGATCAGCATGGTCAGTACGATCAGCATGATCAGTACGATCAGCATGATCAGTACGATCATTATGTTCAGTATGATCAGTTCGATTAGTATTGTATGATACGATATGGCCAGTACGATCATCATTGTACGATACGATAAAAATGATAGAAGACAATTGTAATTTCCAAAATATGATAGGATACATTTTTGATTTCCAAAACATGATATAGAAGTCAAAAGATAACTTTTTACTCAACAATCTCCCCCTTTTTGGAAAGCACAACACACAAAGTAAATGTATCAAGAAAATACTTATCTCCCACTATGTTATTGGACACACTTCTGAATAAGAAATTGAATACAAATAACTCCCCCTTATGTATGGATTTTCCTAAGGATTGTATTCGTAGATTTTCCTTAAGGGAGTTTTAAATCATTCTCCTCCTTGATGAAACAATATCCTTTTTAAAATTCTCCCTTTTGTGACACATTCTCCCCCTTTGTGATTTACAAAAAGAGTGGGGTAATCTTGGATTGGGTGAAGATGTTAGTAAAGCAATACAAGACAATAGAAAAAATAACAATCATTATGATAACAAACATTTCCAGAGTTGAAAATAAATACAGATCACTTGTTTTCTCTTTCTTTCTTCTTTTTGATTAACTCATGAAGAACTGCCTTTATCTTTTTTATCTCTTTCTTGTCTTCAAATATTGAATCACCCTGAGTTTTGAGAAGCTCTTGTTGGTCCGCAAAAATTTGATCTTGGTTTCTGATAGTATCCTCCTAGACTCTGATTACTTCTTCAAGGGTATCAATTCTGTTTTGCAGATTCTTGTTATCTTTGGATAACACAGAATTTTGTTTCTTCAACAAAACAATTTCATCCTTGAAAGATAAAACCTTCGAGAATTCATATTGGAATGAATTCATTCTCTCTTGAAAATCTTTCACTGAAGGAACATCAGCTCATTGAGAAGACAAAAGATTCAACCATTCAACCATTTCTCTTTCAAGCTTATTGAAAGCAATTGCAAGCTCATTTGACAACCTCCACATATCTTCAATTGTTATTTCATGGTCATTAATTGAGCTTTCTATTTTGTACGACCACTTGGTCATCTTGTTACATGCCTTCTTATGAGCAACCAAACTTTCTGAAAGAACATTCAAATCGGCTTCAACTGAAAAAACTTTCATTATTAATTCTTTTACAGAGCCAAACTTCTTATTTTGATTGTGAGTAATATAATCAATCTTCCCTTACATCCTTGGGAAATATGGAATGGTCTTCTCAACCCTTATTAAAACATGGACAATGTAATCTGTTTTCTTGAGAGAGATTGTATGTTCTGAATCAGTATCATCATCATACGATGCCAGTTCATTTGATCGGCTCGAATCTACAACTAGATATTTTCATTTTGCTTTTTCTTTCTGCTTTCTTTCTTCTTCCACTTTGTCACTAATGACAACAACATTATCTGTGTGAGAGGATTGAGCACCATTATTTTCTTCAGATGACATTCTATCTGGAGTTCGTGATTGATCGGCATGAGGAGTTTGTTGAACACCTTCACTCAGCTTTTGAACTGATTCCTCTTTACTCTTCTTCGAACTTTGAAGAAATTATAAAAGAAAATCTCCTTCTTCTTCTTCCACTTCTTCTATCTATTCCATTTTTTTCCTTTTTCATTCTCAGGAAGGCTCTGTATGATGGGTTCTTGATGCACTTCTTCCGTCAGTTGAGCACTAGCTTCCTCTACTGCTTTCAAGACTTTAGAGACATCAAATTCCTAAGCCTTTCTTTTCAAAACAATATTCTTTTTCTTTTCAGCCTTAAGGGTTTCTTCTACCATTATTCTTTCTGCAAAATCCTCAGCTGGGTCAAGTCCGAACATTGGATCACCTTCCATTCTCTGTTCCTTATCTTTTCTCCATTTGGCTACAACGTCCTTACTGTACCTTGGCTTCTTATTAGGCTTTGAACTGGTTTGCAGATCAGACTTTTGAGTAACACCAGTAGATTGACTGTGTTTGGCTGGTATAGGTTCTGATTGATTCTGAGCCAATTCAGCTTCTATATCTCTGACAAAAAGTTTTTAATTTCGATCAAAACAAACATTCAACTTCTTAACAGTACTTTTTCTAATCCAGGAGGGCTTCAAATCTATGGGGTTTCCTTTCAAAGGAATGTTACGAAACTTCATACTTTCGAGAATGAACTTCGTAAGGATGGCTGGATACATATTCATTTGGGAATTAATCCCTCCTGTCTTGACATTCGTTATAGTTTCAAAAACATACCCCATGAGATTTACTTTTCTCATGTTTACAAGATAGTCAAGCATAAATAAATCATAAACATTCAGAGTTTCTCTATCCCCTTTCCTTGGAATAAGAAAACCATGCATCCATAAAGTGAAAAACCGATTGTCCGGAGAAAGATGAGACACTTTCCTTTTCTCTTCATTAATAACAAACAAATACTTTTCATCACATTCTATATTAAATGTACCAACTTCCTCTGGTAGTTTATGAGATGGATAGAAAGAATCCCCTTCTATTGGGACATTCAGAAAATGAGCCGCTTGTTTTACAGACATAGACAACTTTCTATCGTACACTGCAAAATTGATAGTCATGTCTTTGTCGAAAGATACGGTTTTATAAAATTGACAAACTTCATCAAAGAGAACCGGATCTTGAGAAACAGGTATTTCAACACACAAATGTTCCCATCGTTGAAAAAGAATGATTCTTCTGATTGTGGAATCATACGAATCAAAAAAGTCCCGAGAAACTAACCTTTCTCTATTAAAGTCTTTCTCTGTAAAAGTCTTTGAAGACATTTCTGTCGGATTGTTAGCAGAGGATTGAGACATATAGGTGCTTCCGATGAGAAGATCGTACGATGATTTAAAAACAGTGTATCAGAGCTTCGCCTCAAATCTTGAAAGACCAATGTGGGTTTGGGGAGGGGAGGGGGGCTATTTATAGGCAACAATGGGGTGACCTTTGATCTTCTATGGTCAAGATTATAGGAAATAAGATCAACGGTTAGGATTTAAAGCGGAAAGAAAAAAATTAAAAAAATTAAAAAGTACCTGCCGGAGATCGTAAGGTGATTGTTGGTTTTAGTAATTTAAATGAAAACACAATCATACGAAATAAAATAAAACTATCAGTCGACATGCCGATGGAAAACAAAGTTGTTACCATGAAATGAAAAGCCGATGGAAACAATCTTGTTACCATGAACTAACAAGGCAATGGAAAACAAAATCATTACCATAATCAGATAGTACGATGGAAATGAAATTCCTTACCATCAACGGTCGATACGATGGAAAAGAAATTTGTTACCATCATCGGTCGATACGATGGAAAAGAAATTCGTTACCATCATCGGTCGATACGATGGAAAAGAAATTCGTTACCCTCATCAGTCGATATGATGGAAAAGAAATTTGTTACCATCATCGGTTGATACGATGGAAAATAAATTGGTTACCATCATCGGTCGATACGATGGAAAAGAAATTCGTTACCATCATCGGTCGATACGATGGAAAAGAAATTTGTTACTATCATCGGTCGATACGATGGAAAAGAAATTCGTTACCATCATCGGTTGATACGATGGAAAAGAAATTTGTTACCATCATCGGTCGATATGATGGAAAAAAAATTTGTTACCATCATCGGTCGATACGATGGAAAAGTCAATACGATAAACAGAAAAAAATAAATCTAACAGGAAATATGATAAACAGAAAAGAAGTCTACAACTGTCAATATGATAAATAGAAAAGAAGTCTAAAACTATCAATATGATAAACAGAAAAGAAGTCTAAAACTGTCAATACGATAAAAATAAAACACATACCAAAATAAAAATTATAAGATAAGATGAAAATAAAGTGATAAAGATAGAAAGAAATGTTCTCCCTCTATGAGGAGTTTCTTAATATTAGGAGTGATGTAAAACAGGAAGTAGATATGAATGATTATTTTAATGTAATCATTCCTAGATTCTGTTTTATAAATTCAAATCTATCAGAAGGTAATGGTTTTTTAAAAATGTCAGCAAGTTATTCTTGCATTCCGATGAATTGTAAAACAATATCTCCTTTTTGTGTGTGGTCCCAAAGAAAGTGATGCATAACATCTATGTGTTTTGCACGAGAGTGATGTGCTGGGTTCTTACTAAGAGCTATGGCACTTGTATTATCACAAAGATTTTGAGTTTTGGAAAAACTCAATCCATAGTCAGTGAGTGTGTGTTGCATCCACAATACTTGAGCACAACAACTTCCAGCTATTACATATTCAGCTTTAGCAATGGATAGTGCTACTGAGTGTTGTTTTTTGCAGGACCAAGAAACCATGGAATCTCCTAAGAAATGAAATGTTCCAGATGTACTTTTTCTATCCATTCTACAACCACCAAAGTCAGCATCTAAAAAACTTTTTAAAACAAAATCATTCCCAGAAGAGTAAAAAGGAGCTAAATCCATAGTGCCTTTTAAATACCGAATGATTCTCTTTACAGCTTTTAAATGAGACACTTTTTTATTAGATTGATATCTTGCACATAAGCATTCATAAAACATTATGTCTGGTCAACTAGCTGTCAAGTATAGAAAACTTCCTATCATACCTCTAAAGATTGTTTGATCTACTAGTTTCCCAGTTTCATCAAGATCAAGTGTATTCGAGGCACCAATTGGAGTGGTGATACTTTTAGTTTTCTCATAACCATACTTTTTGAGTAAATCCTTAATATACTTATGTTGGGATATATAAGTTCCTTCCAGTTTTTATGAAATTTGAAAACCTAAAAAGAATTTTAACTCGCCCATCATACTCATTTAAAACTCAGATTTCATTAAATTTGCAAAAGAATCAGTTAAGGATTTCTGAGTTGATCCGAATATGATGTCATCAACATAGATTTGAACAATCAGAACATTATTGGTTTCCATTTTTAGAAAAAGGGTTGGATCTGCTATACCTTTTCAATAATTGTTTTGTAAAATAAATTCTGTAAGACTATCATACCATGCTCTAGGGTCTTGATTAAGACCATATAGAGCCTTGGTAAGTTTAAAAACATGATCAAGATGTTTTGGGTCTTGAAAACTAGGAGGTTTTTCGACAAGAAACTTCTTCTTGAACAAAACCATTTAGAGAATCACATTTGACATCCATTTGAAATAGATTGAAATTGAAATATGCTGCAAAGGATAATAAAATACGAATAGATTCAAGACTAGCTACTGGAGAATATGTTTCTTCATTGTCTATTCCCTCTTGTTGATTATAGCCTTTAGCAACAAGTCTTGCTTTATTTCTTACAATGATTCCATTTTCATCACATTTGTTTCTAAAAACCCATTTTACACCAATTACAGTTGTTTATTTAGGTCTATCAACTAAATTCCAGACTTGATTCCTTTCAAATTCATTTAGATCATCTTGCATTGCTTTGATCCAATCATCATCACCTAAGGCCTCACAAGGGATTTTAGGTTCAAATTGGGAAAGAAAAGCAAGATGTTCTATTTCATTTCCTAAGGAATTTATGGTTCTTACAGGTTGATTTACATGTCCAATGATGTTATCACTATGATGATTCCTCAGAAACACTTGATTTGGGTTTTGTAAAACCTGTTTATCAACGTATGATTGAAAATATTCTTTGGTAAATGTTTCAGGAATACTTTCTTGAACATTTTCCTTATCAGAGTGATCTCATAATAATGGTTGATAAATATTTTTAGAAAACACATCCGAGGATGTAGGATTGGGTAGGTTGAAAACAAAAGGATCAATTTCATCAAATTTTACATGTATTGTTTCTTCAATAGTACAAGTGTTTTTATTGAAAACTATATAAGCCTTAGAAGTTGTAGAATAGCCTAGAAAGATTCCTTCATCATATTTTGGTGCAAATTTGTGTAGATTATATTTTATATTTAGGATGAATACTTTGCATCCAAAAACTTTGAAGTATGAAACATTAGGTTTTCGGCCAGTCCATAACTCATAAGGGGTTTTATTAAGAAATGATCTAGTTAAAACACGATTTATAGTATTACAGATAGTACTGATAGCTTTATCCCAAAAGTGCTTAGCAATTGAGTATTCAGTCAACATGGTTCGAGTCATCTCCTGAAGAATACAATTTCTTCTTTCAACAATACCATTTTTCTGAGGAGTTCTTGGAGCTAAGAAATTGTGAGTAATAACTTTCTTACTACAAAAAGATTCAAAATCAGAATTTTGAAATTCACCACCATGATCACTATGAATAGTTATCAATGTTAGGTTTTTCTCTTTTTTAACTTGGGCTCTAAATGTTTTGAAATAGGAAAAGGTTTCATATTTCTTTCTGAGAAAGTAGATCCACGTAAATCTAGTAAAGTCATCAACTAAAAAAAATACATAGTATTTGCCTCCAATGATTCCAGATTGTGAATGAACAAAAAGATCCATATGCACTAGTTTTAATGCATTAAAATTTGAAACATCATTAATTGATTTAATGATAGTTTTATGTTGCTTTCCAAATTGACAAGGATCACAGACTTTTGAAGAATCATATATAAGGTCTGGTAGCCCCTTTAAAAGTCTTTTCATTGAGAGTTTACTAAGGATTATCAGATTACAGTGTCTTAGTCTTCTATGACATATCCATGATTGGTCTTCTATTGCACTTAACAAAGGTATGTTTTGGCTCCTAAGGTCTTCTAGGTTAATAGTGTAAACATTCTCTTGCCTATGGGCAGATAGAATCAACACATCCTTGGAATTGTGAACAAGACACTTATCATTTCTAAAATTCACAAGGTAACCTTCATCACATAATTGACTTATGCTGATGAGATTGTGCCTAATACCATTAACAAACAAAAAATTTGAGATAAGAACTTTTCCATGAAAAACAATATTACCTATACCAATAATCTTTCCTTGAGCATTATCTCCGAAGGTAACTTTTAAACCTTTTGTTTTGATAATATTTTCAAAGAGATCTTTGTTTCCAGTCATATGCCGAGAACAACCACTATCCATGTACCAAATATTCTTATTGGTACACCTCTCATTTTCCCTGAAAAAGAAACAATTAGATTTTTGGAATCCAAACTTGTTTGGATCCAGAATGGTTAGATAAAAGAATTTTAGGAATCTACATTTGTTTTGCAAAATAAGCTTTATGAAACCATAAAGATTGATTTTTGTTAAGAGAATAATCTTTTCTCCAGTGTCCACCACATTGACACTTAGAATAGAAAGTGGTTTTTTGAGGAACAAAATAGTTTTTAAAAACAGGTTTGGAGTAAGTATAACCAATACCAGAATGATTTCTCAAAGGTCTAATTTGAGAGTACATCCTGTAAAAGTTTTCCTTTCCATGAGTAAAGTTTGACAAACATTTATTCAAAGAAAAAAGCTCTGGCTTTAGTTTTAAAACCAAATTCTTATTTTCCAAAACATTTGAATTTGAACTAGATTTGGGCTCTAAAATGTTTTTCTTTGAAATTACAGTTTCAAGATCCTTAGAAAGTTTATCCTTATCAGATTTAACTTTCTCAAGGGTTTTTAAAATAATTTCAAAATCAGAAGGTTTCACATCAAGATCTTTAGAAAGATATAATATTTCTTTAGTCAGGATTGAAATTCTAGAATTTTCTTTTTCAAGTATCTTCTTTAGTTTAGAATTTTCATTTTCAAGTAATTTAGAAAATCTAGAGACTTCTTCAAAAGAAGGTATTGTATCATCCTCTGAGGATGAAGATTCATCATTTGAATATTCATAATATCTATTATCAGTATAATTTTCATTCAAAGAGACATTTGTAATAGCTTCAGCGTTATGTACCATAGCCATGAGACAATTATATTTAATTGGTAATCTAGATAAAAGTATGATATTCCTCTGTCCTGATGTCTCATATTCTGACGAATCATCTGAAGAATCACTATCACTTGCACTCCAAGTGTCATTTGCCTTTAAGACTTTCTTTGTATTTGACTTGTAATACGTTTTCTTGTTTCTTTGAAAGTGTTTCTCTTTTCTGTCTTTCCTTTTCAGTAAAGGACAATCAGGCCTTATATGTCCTGCTTTCTTACATTCATAACAAGTTACCTCTAAATCTTTCCTATCCTTCCTATCATTCTTTTTGAATCTATATTGGAAATATTTCTTTCCCACAATCTTGTTCATCCTTCGAGCAAGATTGGCTAACTCATTATCCGAATGATTACAATCACTTGAATCAGATATAACAACTTTCTTGGATTTAGACCTCGTAAGCCTTTCAGGTGTTTTAGCTTTAGATGCAAAGGCTATACTTCCATTCCTATTCTTCTTCTTGTTGAAATTAGCATCTCTCTTCATTCTTGTCTCGTGCTGTTGAAGAGTTCCAAAGAGTTCATCAAGAGTAATCTGGGAAACTTTTCTCTTTTCATCAATAGTTGTCCTTTTTGACTCCCATTCATTTGGCATTATATCTATAATTTTATCAACTAGGGCTTCATCATCAAGGCCTTTTTCACCCATAGATTGTAAACTGTTGACAATTGTAAAAAACCTTTGTTGTACATTACAAATTGGCTCTCTATGGGGAAAAACAAATCTATGATACTCTGCTCGAAGCATTTCTCTCCTTGTTTCTATAACCTTTGATGTACCAAAATGAGTGACTTCTAATTTCTTCCAAATACAATTGGCTGCTTCACATAAAGATATATGACTGTATATATTCTTGGTCATAGATAATAATAGAGTATTGTGTACCTTGTAATTCATTTGATATTCTTGATTCTCTTGGTTGGTGAAAGTGCTGACTTCTTTGTCATTAATTTTGTAACCTCCAGTAAGCATTATAAAATAGTCTACACCGGTATTAATAACAAAAGTCTTCATATGATCTCTCCAGTACTCATAATCATTCCCATCAAATATTGGTGGTCTATAAGGATTCAGATTGTCTATTGACCCAATATTCATTCCTTCCATCTAATACAACAAAAAAATTTCCACTCCACACGTTAGTGTAGTAAGTATTTAAAAATATGAAAGAAACAAAATAAGTGATACAAATCAATGAAAAACCTCCTCTGATACCAATTTATGGATTGAATAAGTAGATGTATATGTCTATTAGATGGAACAATACTAGAGGGGGGTGAATTGTAGGATTAAAAAACCTTTAAGTATTAGCACTTAAGTGATTAGTTTAAAAAGTCTTAAACTAATACAAGTACAAACACCCACAATTGTATTGAATATAATAGGTATTATGTAATGTAATACTAATTTAATGTAAAACAATTGTATTCAAGATGATCACAATAATCAGAGTAATATAAAGATGAATGATTCTACCTTAAAGCGTATAGAATCAATCAATACTAAATGTAATAGAAAGATTTTAATTGAAACAATTACAATTGAATATGTGAAGAAGAAAGGAAACAATACAAATTCTTTTCTAATACAAGTAACAGTGGAAATGTAAAAGTATTACAATTCTTTTAACCCAAAGCGAAGGGTTATCCTTTCACCTAGGATAAAAGGTCTGTCTCACCAACACCTTGGTGATCCCTCGATACGATGATCGGCACGTCTGTCTGCCTATCCCCAGCAGCCCTCGATTTTATAGGTAATCGGCACCTCTGTCTTTCAATCACATGAAAGCCCTCGATACTATGATCCGACGCACAAGGCAGATGAGGGAAGTCACAGTGTCTCTCTCTAGAATCTTGGTAGTTCACGAAGTCTCTTCATTCATTTCTTCATGCCCTCACCTTCAAATGACCTCCTATTTATAGGCCTCGGGTTCTAAAGGTCATATTGCCTCCAACGGTCATATTGAAACAGAAAGCACGACATCGTTTTGATTAGTTTGTAACTAACTCAACGACATCATTTTTGTTAGGACATAAGATATATATAAATGAAAAACACGGGTACGATTCATATGCAATAAGTGTTTCTGACTATGTATTGAAACAAGCATGTAATAAGAGTTATGAGTAACAGAGTCAATACAATTTACATATTCAGTATGATCAGCATTGTACTATTGGCGTGGTAAGTGTGATCAGTATTGTACGATACGATATGGTCAGTACGATCAGTATGATCAGTACGATCATCATGGTCAGTATAATCAGCATGATCAGTACGATCAGCATGATCAGTACGATCATTATGGTCAGTACGATCAGTTCGATCAGTATTGTATGATACGATATGGTCAGTACGATCATCATTGTATGATACGATAAACATGATAGAAGACAATGGTAATTTCCAAAATATGATAGGATACATTTGTGATTTATAAAAAATGATATAGAAGTCAAAAGAGGACTTTAGACTCAACATAATGATGTTCCAGTGGTAAATGAGTACTTTGACGTTTTTCCTAAGAAGATACCTGGTATTATACCTGATCGGGATGTCGAATATATTGGTGAATTGGTTCCTAATGCTAAGCCAATTTCAAAACCCCCTTATCAAATGGCTCAAATTGATCTTTTAGAGTTAAAAAAGCAATTTTCTGGAGTTATTAGATAAAGGTTTCATTCATCCTAGCACATCACATTGGGGTGCTCCTGTCTTGTTTGTTATAAAGAAAGATGGTTCAATGAGACTTTGCATTGATTATAGAGCATTGAATAACATCACTATTAAGAATAAGTATTCTTTGCCTCATATTAATGATTTGTTTGATTAGCTCTAGGGAGCTAAGTATTTTTCGAAGATTGACTTGAGGTCGGGGTACCATCAGTTGAATTTAAAGGAAGAATATGTTCCAAAGACCGTGATTCGTTCTAGATATAGACATTATGAATTTTTAGTTATGAATTTTGTGTTAACCAATGCACCTTCTATATTCATGGATCTTATAAATAGAATTTCCCGTGAGTTCATGGATATCTTTGGGGTTGTGTTCATTTATGATATTTTGGTTTATTCCAAAACTAACGAGGAACATGAAAGTCATTTAAGGGATGTCTTTCAAAACATAAAATAAAATAAGCTATTTTGGAAATTCAGAATGTGTGAGTTTTGGTTAAAAAAACTTTCTTTCCATGGTCACATTGTTTCAAAAAAATGGCATAACTGTTGATCCTACTAAAATTAAAGTTGTTGAAGAGTGGCCAAGACCCACAAATATAACCAAGATTCGTAGTCCTCATGGTTTTATAGGTTATTATCGAACTTTTGTTGAAGGTTTTGCACGGTTATCTAGTCCAAAGACTATGTTAACACGAAAATGTGTTATGTTCATATGGACTAAATAATGTGATGATTTTTTCAGGAATTGAAAAGAAGATTGGTGAATGCTCTAGTTTTTGAACTGCCTTCCAGAAATGGTGAGTTTGTTATCTAGAGTGATTCTTTGTTGAAAGTAATGGGTTGTGTCCTAATGGAAAATGATCAGGTAATTGCTTATGCTTCACGTCAGTTGAAACCACATGAGTTAAATTACCTTACACGTGATTTGGAATTAGCTATTATTGTTTTTTCTTTAAAAGTTTGGAGGTAGCATTTGTATGGAGTGAAGTGTGAAATATATATTTATCACAAAAGTTTGATGTATATATTCACTCAAAATGAATTGAACATGAGACAGAGGATATGGTTGGAATTAATCGAGGATTATGATTACATGATCCGTTATCATCCGGGGAAAGCAAATAAATTGGATGATGCTTTGAGTCGAAAAAGTAATACTTCATTAACCATGTTACATTTGGAATGAGAGCCTTTTGTTTTGGATTTTATGAACATTGGAATAGAATTTATTGTTGCAAGGAATTCTTCTGTTTTGTTTCAGGTGTCAGTGAAATCATCTCTATCAGAAAGAACTATACAAGTGCAGAAGGAATACAGTGAGTTTCAGAAAAAGGTTGTCTTGGTTCAGAAGGGTAAGAATCCTAATTTTAACGTTTATAATGACTATGTTTTGAGTTTTGGAAAGGGATTATTTGTGCCTTTTTATTTATAGTTAAATAGTGAGTTGTTATGTGAAGCTCATAGTTCTCCGCTTTCAGTTCATCCAGGCAGTACTAAGATGTACAGAAATCATTGGGAGTAATACTGGTGGGATGGAATTAAAAGAGATATTGCTGATTTTTCTGTGATGTGTTTGACTTGTCAGTAGGTTAAAGTAGAGAAACAGTTACCGAATGGAATGATTCAGCCTTTATCGGTGCCAGAGTGGAAATGTGAAAATATATCCATAGACTTTGTTGTGGGATTACCAAAGACATCTTGAGGTAATAATGAAATCTGGGTTATAGTTGATTTATTGACTAAATCTTCCCATTTCGTTCTTATTAGAGATACTTTGTCTCTAGATCAACATTCTCAGTTGTATATTAAATAGATAGTTAGTTTTCATGGAGTTACCCTCTCTATTGTATCTGATCGTGATCCCAGGTTAACTTTTTAACCCTTGGAATGGCCTTCAGGAATCCATGGGTACTGAATTAAATTTTAGTACAAATTTTAATCCTCAATCAGATGGGCAGTCAGAATGAACAATTCAGACCTTGGCAGATATGTTACATGCTTGCTCGATAGATTACCAGGGAAGTTGGGACCAACATCATTCTTTGGTTTAATTTTCTTATAATAATATCTTTCATTCCAGCAAATAGATGGCTCCATTTGAGGAATTATATGGAAAGAATTGTCGATTTCTAGCATTCTGGGATAAAGTAGGTGAAAGGAAGAAGATGGGACACCAATTGGAAGAAGAGATGGTAGAGAAAGTTCAATTTATTCAGAATCACATGAGAACAGCTCAGAGCAGACAAAAAAGTTATTTAGATAACCAGAGGAAGGATCTTTCCTTTGAGGTACGTGATCTTGTCTTTCTCAATGTTTCTGAATGAAAAAGTATGACGTGTTTTGGTAAGAATGGAAAGTTGATTCTGAGGTTCATTGGACATTATGAAATTCTGCAGAAAGTTGGAATAATTCTGTATGGAGTGGCTTTACCTGCATGTTTATCCTAGGTACCCAATTTTTTCATGTTTCGATGTTGGGAAAGTATATGGAATATCCATCTCATGTTTTGAGCCCAGAGGTAGTTCCATTGGAAGAGAATCTCTCTTATGAAGAAAAACTAGTTCAGATTCTTGATCATAGAGAGAAAGTGTTGTAGAATAAGGTGATTTACTAGGTAATGGTTTTGTGGAAAACCCATATGGTCGAAGAGGCAATGTGGGAATCTAAAAATCAAATGAGGGATAAATACCCCCACTTATTTTTATAATTGAATAAAAATTGCGAGGATGTAATTCCCAAAAGTGGGGAAGGATGTACCATCCCATGTAAATGAAGAATAAGACATATTAAATATTAATTACTATTTGTGAATTAAATATTGATTTTACTTTAAAGGGGTTGCTATGTTCGATAGCTTACCTGATACACAACAACTAGTTTCATTGAAAACTTACGTGGCACATTGATAATATAATATTATAATTTTAAATGGTAGTTAAATCTTAGCAGTTGTATTGGCGAGAATGAACAAAACAAAGTACAATATTATTCTACATTTTTGGTAAATGTATTTACATTATCTAATAAAAAATTAGCGGCTAAAAATGTGAATGAATCTATTTTTATGCATAATTTACATTAAAAGGCCGATTTATCTCCTTTTAATGGATAAACCTCATTAAATCTAGTTTTTCTTACTTTAAAACATTCTATATGACTGAATAAAATCCTTCATTAGAATGGGGGAATGAAAATTTAATTTGTGTTAATTTTTTGAATTTTTCTGATAAAGTTCATTTATAATGAATAGTGAAAATATTGTATTTTAATTCCAAACTATATTTTAGTCCAATTCATTTATATGGTCATATTATCCGTTTAATTGGATTTAAAGTGTAATTAGAGTATATTTTTACCATTTAACCAATCTTGGTCAAGGAAATTAATTTCACTTTGAAAATGGACAGAAACAAGTATGAATCTTTTGATTGTTATTATTTCTTAAAAACACGATTTTTGTATTCATAATGGGAATAAATTTTAAAATTAATTTATTCCACTTCTATGTTTTTAATTTTTAAAAATAGAAATCATTTTTTAATTCATAATATCAAATATAGCTTAGTCTGATTTTTTGTTATTTTTCTGAAAAACATCAATTTTTTATGAATATTGAAACGACTTAGTGGTAGTTAAAAAAACTGACTTTTTCATTTAAATGTAATTTTACCACTTCATTTAATGGTATTTCAAAAATCCAACATACATGGTTTTTATCAAGAAGTAAAATTTGGTCCATTAAGATGAAAATAATTTTTGATGAATAGTAACTTTTACTTTAATTTACAGCGGTTAAAGATAAATAATGAAATTCAAGGTAAATAGAATATTATAATAATTCAAAATTACCTTAAAAATTTTATTAACCATAATGGATGTGTATTTTCCGACCATCGGCATCCTTGGGTAGATTTTGGGACCCAATTGAGCCACTTATGATAGATAATGACACTTTAGATTAATTAAATTAATGTAATGGCAAAATTGACATGAACAAAAATCTTTTAGTAATTAATTTTTATATGGTGTTATATAAGTTCTATTTTAGAATATAAATATTCACTGGAAATATAAAAATATTTACTACATGATAGTGTATTTATTATAATTTTCAGACATCGAATAAATTAAATTATTCATGACATAATAATGATGCAATATTTACCTCATTAATAAATGATTTAAATAAATAGGATTATAATGATTAAAATATTATCCAAAACATGTCCAATTTTGATTGTATGAATTTATTTCGAATATGATTCATCTTATATTTGACCTTAACGATTTTTGGACCTTTACAATTCGAATATCACTATATAATAAAATAATTGTTTCACACTTTCCTAAAGAGCCCCTCCTCTCCCTTATAAAAGGAGAGCACTTCTAACCAATTCCACACACCTCTCAAGACATTTTTCACATCCAAACAATTCCCAATTAAGCTCCCACCATCCCTCTCCACTTCCTAGAATCATTACCTTAAGATGAAGTCACTTCAAGAAGTCCTTTGGTTCAAACCAAAGGGAGTTACCCAAATTAAAGGTAATTGTTTCTCTTAAATTGTTTTCTTTTATTTTACTTCTCCATCCCCTAAAAACATTTTATTAAATTATTTTGTAACAACACCAGTATCCTAAATATACTAGGATATTTTAATGAGAATTCTTTGAACTACACTTACACACTCCTCCATTAAATGGATGAAGAACAAAATGTTTCTGTTGTTGGCAAACTAAGGCCTCATGAAACGATGATTGTTCAATTACATCATACCGCCTCTCACGGTGGCCCGTATGAAGACAATGTATTTATATATGATATATATTATGTTTATGATTTCGTTATGCTTCTGTAATTCACATTTATGGAAAGCCTTTATGGTTTTCATAGTGGGTAAATATGATAATCTCATTTGAGGAAGTGCGGACTACCACCCCCTCAAAGTTATTTGATTCGTTAATTCCATATGTGGGATGTATAAAGGACAGAGTTAATGATATTATATATGATATTATACTAGAATTATAATATAACTATGTATAATTATGCTTTATTTCCATTATAATAAGAAATAAAAACGAAATTAGTGTTCATGCGTACATACAGCTTACTATCTTCATGAATGATGCATTTAATTTTTGGCCTATATATGTTATGTATTATTATAAAAACATGTATATTCTGGATATATATGATATATATGATATCCAAATCATGAATATCAATCTGGATATAATGAACCTTTGACCACATGGACAACTTGTAAATATTAGGTGTTCATTTTTAACTCAAGTACCAAATATCAATAAAATGAACGTTATTAAAATAATTGATTGTGTAATGTTTATAATATGGTAATAAGTGATATAAAAGGAATAATAAACTTGAAAAGGGTTTTTATTCATTTATAAATTAACTTTAGTTTATTATTCAGGAGATTAAAAAACAGTCAATTCAAGTCGGACATGTGGTAAGGGACTTCATCTCAATCTCCTTTCATTGAAGCATTTTTTGTTTTATACACGACTTTATTTTATACGGTGTATAAACCTCTTTGACTTTACATTTTATTCAATGGGAATATTTTTTATAAGAATCATTTTACACAACAACAAAAACGAATGATTTTTTTACGTAAGCAGTGACAACGGCCTTTCCGCCACCGCGAGTATTATCTGATCTTTGGCTTCCTTAACAAGACAGAATGTATTTAAAAGGAAAAAAATTACCATATACTCTTTTTATGTATTATGGTATTGAAAATTATTTTGAGAAGTGATTTATTATTTCAATATCTTGAATTTATTTTATTGCAATGTGGATATTTTATCTTTCCTTTATGCTTATGTTATGTGTTATGATCGTGTTATGGTTCCTTGGCATTATTTATGTATATAGGTGGTTCCATGATAATCCTAGGGCGGGTGAGCCCGAGATAGATCTCCAATGAATTGGGTACCATTAAAGAGGTAAACTTGAATGTTTTTCCTAAGATATTTAGGTAATATACTATGATGGGAATTCCAAAGTAACTCCCTATATAGCTGTTATAGAAACAATGTTAGTATGATATGGATGCCCCAAGTTTCCTTTATGATTAATGATTTTTATTTATCTTTCATAAATATTATGATTTCATGGGGTAATTAAATTATTTCATGTTTTGTATGTATTTAGGAACAAATGTTTTCATTCTTTTTTTTATAACCCTTACTGAGCCTTTTATGCTTATCACAAGTTTGCAAATGTTTTCACAGGACACAATGTTGAATAGGGTCAAGGATTGGATCAAGGAAACATTATGCTGTCTAAAACATGGAACTAGACATGACACTTTTTTTCAAGAGATTTTATTTTATGAAAAAATTAAAAATGTGTAGATATGTCTACCTAGTAATCTTTTGAGATGTAATAGTTATGTCCTAATTCTCTAAAACTCTAAACCTGAAAAGATCATAAATTTGAATTATTCATTTAATTCAATATTATGTAGTGTTTATGGCCATGTCTTTATACACACAGTCCGCTTACCCCGCGCGGAACCTCGATGGTCGGGTTTGACTAGCTGCGTGACATCGTCCCAGACGCACTATGCGTCTAGGCTGAAGGAAGATGTTTTTCAAAAGGAAAAACAGGAAGGGTTTGACCCATGCCTAGCAGGTTGGACCCCCACATACAGGGAATGACCCTCCCCTCAATGGTCCAAACCAACTACCTATGCAAAGGACTCGCACCCTACATGATAGATTAGACCGGGTTGCTGGGAGATTTGACAATCTAGACCACTGGCCGAAATGGGCTGGGAACAGCGAGTCTTAATGGGTTTGTCTCATGGGAAAGGCTAGAACAGGCCTACCAAGACACTAACTGAGTCTTGCCAGGCTTATTGAACTAAATTGGGGCATGTGGGGCCAATGTTTTCTAAATCTCCAATAACATACAAACCGGTCGGCCAATTGACGAGCCATTTGTGGCGTTGGAACCCATGAGACATGGAATATATTTTGGAATACTCTTTGGAGTATTTCATAGAATTTAAAGTATGAAGAATTTATGGGGGAGCAGTTCTTCCTGAATCAAGCACACTAGATGTCGAGATCCTACGGCAGATTAATAACTGATGATTGCTTACAAAAGACCCTGTGTGGATCAGCTATGATGGCCCAGTGGTATGTGGCTCTATGTGACCTAGAAGGAACACAATGGGGAGCAGATCAATGTGACCATGTAGTCCCACAATACTAGATATGAGGATTACCTCCGTATATTGTCCATGGTTGGAAGAAGCTCTGTTTGACCCGACATTCCCAAGTTGGGGATCATCTCTATGTCCCAGCATACCCATGGTACTAATCAAGAATGAATACCACCATAGTTTAAGGTTATAGGGGAAGCGACTCTTTGTGGACTGGTAGGCCCATGGTGGGGAAAACTCTCTATGACCATGCATACCCACCGTACTCATTGGGAGGAGTACTCCAACAACCCAGCTGTTTAGTGATATGACTGATGGTATTACTTTCATACTCTATATTTTACCATTTTTGCGTTCTTTTCATTAGGATAATTCTTCTTAATCACAAGTCATAGTTTTCTCATGGATTTATTTATGGCATTCCATTTTTTACACGGGGTCCTTATTGAGTATTCTGTTACTCACCCCCACATGGGCTTCACCCTCACTAGTTGTATCTAGTATGCACATCTGATGACTTGGTGGAATACTTGGTGGCTCCGGACCAGGCAGTGCCCAATGTGATCAGGCAGATAGTACTTGCTTCTACGAATTTCAAAAGGTAATATATAAATACCCATCATGTGGGGTTTTTAGTTGATGGATTTCAGATTTTATGTGTATATTCCTATTTTCATTTTGACATTTGTTGGTCTATATTCTGGTCCATTTGGCCTATAGTTTTTACATTTACTCATTGGTTGTTTACTGGAATTCATATTTACCATTTCAACATTGGGACATATTTGTTTGTATGTGCGTACATATACTTAAAAATGCCTCCATCTATAGGTTGGAACCTTCGATACTAGTCACAAACCCCTGGAATTCATGAGGTGGTCTTCGCAAATGACACGGTACGAGCCCTGGGGGTCGAGTCATTAATGAATTGTATTCGATGTTGATTGTTCTACCTAAAATACCAATAGTCAGTTGTTTTTTGTTTGGGAAACAATGTCAAATGTTTTGAGTTCGAATTTCTTATATTGTGTGTCCAGGGTTGGTGCAGTGGACAACGTATCCTTAAACCAGGACCATGAATTCTTCTTTTCGACTCATTACATTAAAACATAGGTTGCATGGATAATATATGAATTGGTTGTTTCCCCGTTATCTTCGGGAATTAGTGTCAAATCACCTGGTATAATCTATTAATTATGGTTCATCATTACGTGAATCAAGATGCCTCCACATAGACATCCATCTAGTGTTCTAATACAAGTTCTTGAGGACAGACCGCCTAGTAATGAGGCATCTGTTCAGGGACCACTGCTATAGATGGCCCCACTAGGTGGTGCACATGCATAATATGTTTCATGACTTCAAGATACCGATACATCCATGGTTCAGGGAAGTGATAGATCCCCAGGCCACTGAGGACTGCATGGAGGCGGTGACGTGGGTCTTCCGCTTGGTGAGGATTCCACTTGACCAGATAGTTATCATAGCTGGGATACTTCTTCAAGGTTCAGTATGGAGATGATGGAGCCTGATGATTCAGACTCAGGATGAGGTGACCCACTCCTGGGTGGACTTTGTGCATATTTTTTAGAGGAGTTATTCCCCGCGACCATGCGCTCAACGCACAAACAATAGACGCTTCACCGACAACAGGGAAACATGTTAGTGGATGAGTACTATGAGAGGTTTAAAGAGATCTCTCTCTACTATAAATAAATGGTTCATGACCCTTTCTTCATGGACTCGACCTCTGAGAATGTTCTTTTATGGGATATTATGGCATTTATGATTTCACTCATTATCCCCACTCAGGCTGGAGTGCTAGAGCCAGCACTATTAGTAAGTAGTTTCCAAGTAGAGTGGGCATCGATGGAGGGAGCTTCCACTTGGTGACATGAGGCCTAGTCATCTGTGGGGGGAAGCAGCCAGAGGACGTAGAGGTCAAGGAGGTAATGATCGTCTGATGGGATACCCTCGACACATGATCAGTGGTGAGAGGCCACCAAGGGAATGTGGGTCAGTGGAGGAACATGGTGTGCTACTCCTACGACAGGCACATACACATCGATCGTGACTGCCCGACCCTCCACATAGATGATCAGCTGATGGTTGAGTGATTTCCAAGGTAGAGGCAAAGGATTGAGTGAGGAGGTACGCAGGGTGGCGGATGTGGTAGGGGAGCAGGCTGAGCAGAAGGTGGTGGGTGATGCTTTGAGTTAATACGTCCCCCACCCCAAGGTGGTCCAACCAGACCTTAGGGAGCAGGTGGGAAAGGTTGATCATAGAATCATGAAGTGGAGGCTAATGACCAAAATGATTCATAGATGATTAGAGGTATGATATGTGTCTTCTCCACCATAGTTGTAGTTCTTATAGACATAGTTTCAATTAACACGTTCTATGTCACAGATCTCATTCTATGCTTGGAGATCCTGGTGCTTCCATTTAATCTATCTAAACAATTAGATACTCCTATTGGAGGGGATTTGACAATTATACACCAGTTATAGCATTGTGAGCTTACTCTATGAGTTGAGATCATGGGCTGGGATCTCCTAGTAGTGGTGTCGGGGCCTTACAATGTCATCTTGGGTATGGACCAGTTATCTACAGTACATGCTCAGATTGACTTTATTAGAGATAGAATGTGGTGTGTCTGTGAATATGGGACCTGATTTTCCTTCACCAATGAGAATATAAATATTTCAAAACAAGACAAAAATTCTCAAAGGATGGTGTAACCGATCACTCGCCAGTTTGCAATCCTCACACTCCGTGCTATGGATGAGAGGAGTCTGAGAATTCTTGTACTGGTGTAACAGTTTGAAGACAAATTTCTTAATGATGTTATGGGACTATTTCCTCTTAGGGAGGTAGACATCTACCTCGACGTGTACCCCATGATGGCACAGATATCCACTTCAGCATGTTGGATGTCTTCTTTGAGCATTGTGATTTGATGGTATAGTTGGAGGACTTGTAGGAGAATGGATTCGCAGGCCCAGTGTTTCACCATGGAAATCCATAGAGTTTTTTTCCAAGAAGGAAGAAGATATTTTGAGGTTCTGTGTGGAACTTTGGTGCCTAAACAAGGTGATCGTGAAGGAAAATTATCCACTTTTGAGGATTGATGAGCTCTCTGATTAGCATAAGGGAGTGAGGCGGTCCTCGACAGAATAGCTCAGATTAATCTATCATCATCATTGGGTACGGGATGGGAACATAACAAAGATATCCTTTAGATAAAAGTATTACCACTATTAGTTTTGGCTAATTCCTATTAGTGTGTCTAATTTCCCACCAGTTTTCATCAGACTCATTAACATGATCATACCACCATACCTCAATTGAGGACTTCGTTGATGACATCTTGGTGTACACGATGTCAGAAGTGGAGCATACTACAAATATATGGATAGTTATGGACACAATCCTATAGCACTAGATTTATCGGAATCTCTCAAAGTTCATGTTCTCCATACAGGAGGTCCAGTTTATTGGACAAGTCATCTCATATGATTTAGTTGTAGTGGATTTAGTGAAAATAGTGGTACTTCTTTCTTGGGATCCACCCAGGAGCGTGACATTGGTATAGAGTTTATTGGAGTTGGATGGATACTACATGAGGTTCATGGATACAATTTCTAGAGTAGTATCACACTTTTCAACTTTGAAAAAGATGGGGGATATCCCTTCATGTGGAAAGAGAAGTGCCAACATATTTTCCAGGAGCTGAGAAGGAGACATAAGAGTGCCCCCATCTTGAGTCCACAAGATGTGGGAATTCAGTATGTTGTCTTCTATGACGAATTTGGGATTGGACAAGGTAGTTTCCTAATGCAGGAGTGAGATTTGATTGCTAGTGGCTCACAGACATTGATGTAGCATGAGAATAACTACACGACCCAAAACCCAGTGTTAGCGGTAGCTATCGTTTCCATGAAAATTGACAACACTATATGATGGTTGAATGAGATACAGTTTACTACGACCATAAGAGGCTCAGTTATATCTTCTATTATAAGGACTTGAACATGAGGCAGTGGAGATGTTTTGTGTTCCTCCAGTACTACGACTTCGAAATAATCTATACTCCTTGGAAGGGGAACGTGGTGGAATACATTCTCCATAGCAGGTCCCTTTTTCAACAGTTGAGTGAGGCAATAGAGCAGCTATCTATGATGAAAATATCCTTTGTAGATGATGATGGTTCATCTTTCCTTCAGTCGATGGCTGTCGCTACACCACTTTTACAATGACATGGGAGGCAGAACATGTGAATTTTGACTATGAAGCATGAAGTGCTCAATTATAATCTAGATAGGCTCTTGAATTATTTTCTATTGGTTGTGAGAACATCATTCTTTTTAAAGGTAACATAGATTTAGTAGTGTCTTTATGAGATTATATTTTGAGGGAGGTCCATACCTCTCACATGGAAGTACTTCTTGGTGTGGAGATGATGTACTAGGATATCTGATGTCAGTACTGGTGTCCAGGGGTGTTAAAGTGGTGGGTGAGTTCATTTCATTACGCCTCTATTTTCAGTAAGTTAAAGTTTGAGCATAATGATATAGTAGGATAGGGAAATCAAATAGAGGTACCATATTGTAAGATAGATGGTATCTGAGTGGACATTTTTATGGGATTACCAAACACAACCATGGGCCACGATTTTAATTGGGTAATTGTTGACTGACCCACCAAGTCGTCTCACTACCTACCCATCTGGTTCAAGGGATATGTAAAGGGCTTGGTATGTTTCTACGTTTGGGAGATAGTGAGGCCACATGGGGTTCCCTCGATGACCGTATTATAATGTTATACTTATTTAACATCCTAGTATTAGAGGGGATTGCATGAGAAATTCGGGACTCGGTTACTCTTGAGAATAGCTATTCACCATCACACTGATGGTTAGATGGACCAGACCATATAGAACTTTGAGGACATGCTTCATGCTTGCATCCAAGATTTTGGTATTGGTTGGGTGGACCACATACCAATGGCGGATTTTGAATACAAAAACATCTATCACAGCACATTTGGAATGGAAGTGTTATTGGATTTGTACGGGTGGACTTGTAGGTTACCTCTATGCTAGATGGACCTAAGGGATTTAGCACTAATGGGTCAAGAGTTTGTATGGGTTACCAATGAGATACTGAAAATCATCCAGGAGTAGAGAAGGACTGTATAGATTATTTAGTACTCTTATGCAGACATGATATGGAGACCCGTGTTGTTCTAGGAATGAGACCATGTGTTCGTTTTAGTCTCACACCAATGGGGATTGCAATGATTTGGTTGGGGTAGGAATTTAGCTCCGAGGATCATCAAACCATTACAGATTATTATTAGAGTTTGTGATTTTTCATATAGACTATCTCTCCCACCAGAGATGCACCAGGTGAAATACTTTTTCAATGTGTCACAACTTACGAGGTACATGCATGATCCATCACACCCCATCGGCTTGGGAGAGATGGACATCGATGATGGGGTGATGTTTTCTGAGTTTCCAATGGATATAGAGGATCAAAGAGTGAGGGTCCTTCATGTAAATTTGATTCATCTAGTGGACGATTGGTTGTTGCACATGAACCTATAGGACATCACTTTGGTGTGGGAGTTACAGATTCTTGATCAATATCCCCATTTGGTTGTTTATATTTGTTGTGTCTTACAGGGATGTGTAGCCGTAAAGGTGGCAGTTATATAATTTTCTAGAAATTATGTGTTTTTTTGTTATATGAAACTATTTCAAAACCAGATGGTCTAACATCACTTGATTCCAACTCCTAGTGAGCCCATAATAAAATTTTGAACATTGTATACTTCATTTTAATAAATGTTCAATTGGGTTTTCTAAATTTTAATGCACTGATCCAATAAAAAATATGAGGGAACTATTGAACTCAGAACGTCAAGATTCTCCTATAATGGATTGACATTGATATGCATGTGTTGACCTGAACGCTTAATTTTCCCACATTTTTAAAAAATCATACATAAATTTTATTTTATTTGATTTCCCCAACCAATGGGTTGGGGTACGGTGGTAGTACAGTGAGGAAAAAAAGTGATGATGATTCACGTTAAATGAATCTCATTAATGGATAGTAAATGTGCAGTGTTACGAGGAATTAAATGAAGCGTAACAGATATATTGCATCTTAAATAAAACTGTGTAATTAAGTGATGATGTCGCATAATAGAAACATAGTTCCATGTGTTCTTTTAATGAGATATCACATTGGGGAATAAAATGTGTAATTTCTCTAATGTTCCATTGGTGAAAATAATATCTAATGACGAACAATGAATCCGATGAATTTCTAGTGACATCGACGCACCACATCGATGGGAACAAAGATTGTCAAATGCGAACTAATTTTGAATCCCCGTTGATTATTCACTTCAATGAAAAACTCCAACAAGGTAGGGGTTCATTTTTTTGGAATTTTCTTGTTCATTATTCTAAAATGATGAATATAGATCAACCCATGAATAGGTTGCTCCTTCGATTACTCATTCTTGAAATAGGGTGTTTTCCTTAGGGTTTTTCACCAGGATTAATAATTTTTCTGGGAATTTTGATCCTCAACTCCAAAACCTCATCCTTATTTCTAAACCTATAATGCAGAGGGTGTGGGATGACATGAAAATTTCATGAGCGCTTCCACTTTGGGTCTTTATTGTGTCTGAACATTCAAAATTGTGGTAAGAGAATTTTGAGGCCATAACAGAGAAGGAAGAACTCCTCAGATGCTGGTGGCACAAACAACCTGTTGAAAGGACCACTGGTATAGTTCAATTGGCCCACAAAATCACCAAGTGGTGGTGGCCCGCAGCGGCGTCTATGAGCGAGTGGCGGTGTACCCTCGATGATGCGTCAGAGGCATCAGTAGTGGCCGACTCATGGCTAGGGTGAAGCAGTAGGAGTCGTCAGCTAGGCTGGTGGCTGGAGGAGGGATGCAGCCACTATGACACATTGTTCTAGTGGCATGTAGCTAGGGGCTACAACATTGCATGGCATGTGGTCCCCTGACCGCGTGTGGAACCTGGGCGACCAGGTTTGACCAGCCGCATGAAACCCCCTCGAACACGCTACACATCCAGGATGAAGAAAGATTGTCTGCCAGTGGAGGATTGGGCATGGAGTGACCCAAATAATATGGGCCAATACAACACTTAGTGGGACAGACCCACACCATTAGGCTGGGCCAGATGAGACCAGGTTTCCGGGTGACCAGGCGGGATGGACCCCCGAACAAACCGGGCCTAGTTCAGCGAGGCCCAATGGGCCTAGCCGACTACTTAAGCCAGACCTGGCCGAACCCAATCCAAAACTGGATGGGATAGGGTTAGTTAAATTAAAATGGTTCATTTGGTCCCATGGGATGGTTTGGTCGGGTAAGACCAGGCCAATAGGCAATCGACCGACATTTACTGAAATCCAAAAAACATACAAACCGGGTGTCTGATTGACGAGCTCTTTGATGATTTAGAACCCTCACAATGAGGGAGATATTGTTTGATATTCGATGGAGATTTCATGGAAGTTGAAATATGAAAAAATGGCTTGAGGATAGGTTTTCCCATCAAGTTCACTACGGGCAGAGATCATATGGCTAACAGAGACATGAATACTACTGAAAAGTGAACTAATGTGGGCCATCTATGATGTCTTAATGGGAAGTGACTATGTGTGACCCGAAATACCCATGATTGGGAGTGTATTTGTGTGGCCGGACATACTCATGGTACACGAAAGGATGAGTACCTCAGTATGATGGTCAAGGGGGAAGCAAAAAGGTTTGACCTGACATGCCTATGGTGGCGAGCAGCTCTGTGAGACTTAGAATACCCATGGTACCAAGAAAGGATGAGTAGCAAAACTATACAAGGAGAAATGGGATTCAGATTTATCTAACCATGCAGGCCCATGATAGGGAGCATCTTTGGGTGACCCGACATACAAACAATACTGATTGGGGAGGAGTACTCCAGAAGCCTATGGGGTTCAGTGATACGATTGATTGTCTCACATTTCTATTCTATATTATAACTAGGGAGAGGAATCAATATTGTGATCATGCATAGAGATATTTTTCAATGATTTTCATTTTAATTTCTTTGTGGCCCTTCATTATTTATATCAGGTCCCAATTGTGTATTCTATTACTGACCACTGAACCTGCTTTGGCCACACATGTTGTTTCTAGTGTAGACGACTGATGACAATCAAGAAGACATGGTGGGTTAGGACTTGGCAGTTCCCAGTGAGGTCATGCAGGAAAGATGTTCTTATATGTATTTTGGAATCTACTATTTACTTACCCATCAGGTTGGGTTTTCAGAAGACAACATTAATAGTTTCATTGTACATACCTATTTTCAGTTATTCTTTTTTTTTTGGGTTTGTATTCTAGCCCATTTGACCTACATTTTGTACAGCTACTCGGTGATTGATTAATTGAATGCATGGTTACCGTTCCAGCATTGGGATGTGGTTGTGTGTTCATTTCTATAGGTACCCAATCAAATGCATTCAACGTTCTAGTTGATGCCTTTGATTCTAGTCACCAACCCCTAGCCATCAGGAGGTGGTCATGGGGGATGTCACGACATGGACCCTGGGGGGATGGGTCATGTCATAAGTGTTGAATAAAATTAATTCATTGTGTCATAATGAAAGGTTTCATTAAATACCAAATTATGTAATGGAATTATTACTTTGAACAATTCCAGAAACCGATATGTATTTATCAAATTTTATGTTTTAATTGATTCTACCAATGAATATTTTCATTTATCGAAATTTTACTAATCCATGTATTTAATATGCTATTATGGGTGTTCTAATTCAATGCCAATACACACACACACACAAAAATGCACTCAGATATATATATATATATATATATATATATGTATGTATGAAATTTTTTTTATCATGTTTATAATTTTATTTTCAATTCATCATCATGTTTCTAAAAAAATGCACACCACATTTCATCATGTTCTATCAACATTGTGTGCTTCCCCTATGCACATTTACGTGTCCATGTGTTGGGCATGACATTGACAGCCATTGCATCTATAATATACACTAAGATTCAATTTTAGTTTTGTGGTTTAATTCGAAAAATAATAATTAGTGAATGAATACAATTGGATGTTTTTATATATCAAACATGAATTATTTCATTTACCATTTTATTTATGATTAAAAAATAATTATCTTATTTTTAAAAAATAGATTCTCTAAAAAATGTCTTTCCAAAACTCTAGGGAAATATTTTGACAACATGTGAGAAGAATCATTATTTTATTTTAAATAAAATAATAATATGTATGTATTTTAATTTTTTTACAAATATGAGAAATATGGTACTATGTAAAAATGTATTAAAAAATGAGGAACTGGTGGTATATGATATGTTATGGGGAGTGAACCCATATGTCTTTGTTAAGACCTGTGGATTTATGTATTTGTTTTTATATATGGACTGCATTGTTTTTTAATGTGCCACAAAAATTTATCATTTTTAAGGAGAATCAATAATTTCTATTCAAGTATAATGATTTTTTGGAATACTATTTTTTATATATATGTATTCAAGTGTTTGTGAACGTCTTTTTTTGTGTCTGTTTATAGCATTTCTAGAAGAATATCAAATGGGTTTTCATAGTTTGTTTTATAAAACCCCTTACTAGGCATTTTGTGCTCACCCTGCACTTCAAAAATATTTTCACAGGTATCATAGATATCTGTTGGGTGTAATAAACTTTAGATTTAGCACATCTGAAGCATCTCATAAAGATTTATTTTTGTGTAGTTTGTTAAAATTTATGTTATTTATCTAATTCTCAAAAATTGACTCCAGTAAAAGGACTTCTGCTATGTAATGTTTTGGACTGGGTCCTTATAATTGGTATCATAGAAATCTTCTAGACATCTTCAATAATTAGATGTTGTCTTCCAGTGGTACATTTTAGAATCCTAGCAGTCCTAGTTTTCATAATTCTAAATATGAAAATTCAGAATTGTTTTTAGTCTGATGAAATGAATTCTAAGAAATTATTTTGTGGGAGGAAAAATATAACATCCCAGAAATTATAAACCTAGTTTATTAGGAAAATATTTTTTTAAATGAATTTATTTATAATTTTAAAACTTAAGATGATTTTCATTAAAATAACTATTTAAATTAACGGTTTAATTCAATTATAAGTAAAAATTACAAATTTAATAAAAATATTATTTTAATTTGTTTAAATAAAATTTCAATATAAATATTGAATATAATTTATTTAAATATATTAATTTAATTAATTTGTATTTGATTTTTAAAATATGCTCTATATATGTATATCAGTTTTTAAGTATATAAAATTATGAAAATTGTATAAAACAAATACTCGGATAAAATGATAAAATTATTAGATATTGAGATTATACGTGACATTTAAAATTATTATTTTAATCTATTAGTTGTTGAAATATTAAAAATGTAAATCATTTTATGCAGCGTTATCTTATTGAATTATAAGTCCAAAAAGAATTTGTTCTTAATATTTTCAATCCATTGTTAAGAATTTTTTAGGATTCTAATTCGGAATGTAAAATTTTCAAATAAAAATTTTATTCAATACATTGATTGATTTTATTTATAGTTTTCTTCCTAATTTAGGTTTTGAATATATAAACAAACATGTAATTTTATATTTATATGTCATTTTTTATGAGTTGGTTTCCATATGGCATATCTATTTCCATGATATAAATTATATTCTGTTGTCAACTTCTTCAAGGATCTTTCTTAATAAGATTATATTTGTTTCATATCTCTAACACTTTCATATATTTATATATATTTATATAAACCGTTTTGGTTATAAAAGGCTAGTGACATTGTGCCAATGGTAATTTTGGAGAACCTATATATAGTCTGGTTAGTTTGTGTCCAAGGTAGTATTTCATTCAAAATTTGTTTTATCTACCACAATGAAAATAATGTATGGTTTATTTTTTTTGAAATATAGATATTTATATATTCATTTCTTAAACTCATGTAATGGTAAAATTATTTTCATTAGTTTTTATATGTTTGTCTTCTTGTCAAATCAAATTAATTATTTGAATTTCAAAGTCAGATAAGGGTGATTATGTATTTGGTTTAATTATTTCAATTATAATTAGTTATTTTATCAAATAATTTAACTCTGTTTAAGGGAATTATTATTATTTCACTTAAATTTGTTTTGGGTATATTTATGTTGCTTATAGTTCTTATTTTTCATTATGAAAATCTGGGAGGCAAAATATTTAACTTCATACCTTTATTTGTCACAAATGGATTTAATTATCTCGAATTGATATATATATATATATATTTAATATATATATACAGATATTTAATACGTATATATAATCATGTAAAATCATATCTTTCTGTTACAATTTTTAGAAATGAAATTTTTATCTTGAAATAATAGATTGTATTTCTAAAATCTTTTTGAGTATGGTTTTAATTAAATTTTTCCTCAATTTTTGGGTCTTGATATTTCATAAATTTTATATGGATATGTAACGATTTGTTTTTTCCAAAAATTATTATTTGATTTATCAAAAAGTTTATGGGATATTATATTTTTTTATAACATACTATGTGTACTTTTAGAATACATATATATATATATACATATATATAACAATATGTTATTATGTAAGGGTGATTATATTTTTTAAATTATTGATTATAATTAATTCAATGTGGTATAATAAAAGGTTTCATTAAAAATAGAATTACATTCAAGAATTAAAACCTTAAAAAATTCAACTTACATTTATGTATTTTAAAAATATAATGTGTTAATTAATTCTTCCCATATATATTTTCATTTATGGACATTTTACTAAACCATTTTTTTAATCCATGATGATGAGTGTTGTAATTCAATGCCAATACGCCTGTATATATGGATGAAATATTTATTATCATGTTTATAATTTTTTTTCCATTCATCATCATGTTACTAAATAAATGAACACAACATGACTTCGTGTTTTATCAGCATTATGTGCATTGAATTTGCTCATATACATGTCCCCGCGTTGTGCATGAAATCGACTCCCACAACCTCTTTAAAAAGTACATGGTTTAAATTTAAATTTTATAGTTTAATTTCAAAAAATAATAATAAGCTCCTGAAAATTAATGGTCATTTTTTTTAAAAAAATATTATTTATTTCATTTTACATTTTATTTATGATTCGCAAATAAAGATCATAATTTCAAAAATGTGATTCCCTGAAAATTGGCTTTTAGAAAATCTAGAGAAATTTTTTAACAACTTGTGATATAAATGATTACTTATTTTAATAAAAATAATAATATGAATATAATTTAAAAATGATATGGGACCATGATGAGAAAGGTTGTACTATGAAAAAATATTTTAAAAAATGTGTCAATAGAGGTAAAAGAGATGTTACATCATGTGAACCAAAAATTTAACATTTGGCCTTATGGCCTTAGGTTATGGTTTTTAGAAATGGACTACAAAGTATTTTTAATGTACCACCAAAATGTTTAATATTTTTTAAGGAGAATCCCTAATGTATTGTGAAGTATAATAATTTTTCCAAATACAATATTTATATATATATGTTTTCAAGTGTTTGAGAAAATATATTTCTATGCATTTATATAAAATTTTCAATAGAATATGAAAACTTTTTTATCATTTTATTATAAAACACCACACTAGGTATTTTGTGCTCACATAATATTTAATAAATATTTTACAAGGTATCTTAGATGTTGGTTGGGCATCGTCAACATCCGATTTAGTGCATCAGAAGCGTCTCTGTTTGTAAAATTTTTGTGCAGTTTGTTAAAATGATACTCATGTTTCTAATTATATAGAACCTATAATAGTTAAAAGATCATTGATATGTAATGTTTATTTATGGTAAATTATACATAATACAGGGCATGATGTATGATGACATGAATAGTATGAAAATGAACAAGCTGGTTTTCTTGAAAGACAATCTGATCTCATTGAATGGTTGAAATCTGAACATGTGGATGCCCATGAGAAAACTGTGTAGGCAAGCCACCAAATCATTGAAAACCAAGCCATGTGAGAGTGAATGGAGGTAATTTCAAACAAGATTCTCTCTACAACTACTGATGAAGAAAGGGATCCTAGGGAGCTAGAGGACATCATTGAGGCCACACGTCCTAAATTGGTATTGTTGAAGAAGTCCATTGAATTGGATTATCTATAGGGGGCGTGTTTTGGCAGAACATATGAAACATATTTTATTTATCTATCTACATACCCCAAATAGTGTGCATGGCTATATTATAGTCTTTGTTGATTTATTTAGTGAATCTCAATCATAATTATTGAGTAACTAGTGAATAATACAATAACTCACCTAGGTAACACCTGGTGTGATAAATAAAGTTAGACAACATAATCATCCCTTTTGTGTATGATATTTTCAACTAAACAATGAACAATCAGGGTTTGATGTTGTCAATTGACCGCTCAGAGTATTATGGTAGAGAGAGGCCATGTGTGAAGGGTAAGGTTCCTAGAACATCCAACTGGACTTCGTCAATACACTCATGAAACTGCATCACCATGAAAAATTGCATTGGGGGTACCTATTGGTCTAAATCATGATAAAACCTATTTCTAGAAATGACCTCTCTAGAAAGGGCCTAGGATAACATGCAGTTTAACGTGTGGAACCTCGATGTCCAGGTTTGACTAGCCGCGTGACATCGTCCCAAATCCGCTATGCGTCTAGGCTGAAGGAAGATGTTTTTCAAAAGTAAAAACAGGAAGGGTTCAACCCACGCCTAGCAGGTTGGACCCACATATACTGTGAATGACCCTCCCCTCAATGGTCCAAACCAACTACCTGTGTGATGGACTCGCACCCTACATGATAGATGAGACCGGGTTGCTGGGAGATCCGGCAGGCTAGACCACTGGCCGAAATGGGATTGGAACAGTAAGGCTTAATGAGACTGGCCCATGGGCAAGGACAGACCAGTACTAACAAGACTCTATCTGAGTATTTTCAGGCCTATTGAACTAAATTGGGGCATGTGGGGCCCATGTTTTCTAAATATCAAATAACATACAAACCGGTCGTCCAATTGACGAGCCATTTGTGGCGTTGGAACCCATGAGACATGGAATATATTTTGGAATACTCTATGGAGTATTACATAGAATCTAAAGTATGAAGAATTTATAGGGGAGAAGTTCTTAATGAATCAAGCACACTAGATGTCGAGATCCTAGGGCAGATTACTAACTGATGATTGCTGACAAAAGACCCTGTGTGGATCAGCTACAATGGCCTAGTGGGATGTGGCTCTATGTGACCTAGAAGGACCACAGTGGGGAGCAGATTAGTGTGACCATGTAGTGCCATGATACTCAATATGAGGATTACCTCCATATATTGTCCATGGTTGGAAGCAGCTATGTTTGACCTGACATTCCCAAGTTGGGGATAATCTCTGTGTGACCCAGCATACCCATGGTACTAATCAAGGATGAATACCACTGAAGTTTAAGGTTATAGGGGAAGAGACTCTTTGTGGCCTGGCTTTCCCATGGTGGGGAAAACTCTCTATGGCCATGCATACCCACCACACTCATTGGGAGGAGTACTCCAACAACCCAGGTTTTTAGTGATATGACTGATGGTCTTACTTTCATTCTCTGTATTTTACCATTTGTGTGTTTTTTTCTTCATGATAATTCTTCCTAATCATGAGTCATAGTTTTCTTATGGATTTATTTCTGGCATTCCATTTTTTACACGAGGTCCTTATTGAGTATTCTGTTACTCACCCCAACATGGGATTCACCCTCACTAGTTGTATCTAGTACGCACAACTGATGACTTGGTGGAGGACTTGGTGGCTCCGGACTAGGCAGTTCCCAATGTGATTAGGCAGACAGTACTTGCTTCTACGACTTTCAAAATATACTATATACATACCCATCATGTGGGGTTTTTAGTTGATGGATTTCAGATTTTACATGTATATTCCTATTTTCAATTTGACATTTGTTGGTCTATATTCTGGTCCATTTGGCCTATAGTTTTTACATTTACTCATTGGTTCTTTACTGGCATTCATATTTATCATTTCAACATTGGGACGTATTTGTGTGTATGTGCGTACATGTACATAAATATTCCTCCAACTATAGGTTGACACCTTCGATACTAGTTACAACCCCCTAGCATTCATGAGGTGGTATTTGTAGATGACACGGTACGAGCCCTCGGGGTCAGGTCATTAATGAACTGTATTCAATGTTGTCTTTTCTACCTAAGAGACTAATAGTCAGTTGTTTTTTGTTTGGGAAACAATGTCAAATGTTTTGACTTCTAATTTCTTATATGGTGTGTCTAGGGTTGGTGTTGTGGTCGACGTATCCTTAAACCAAAACCATGAATTATTCTTTTCGACTCATTACATTAAAACCTAGGTTGCATGGATCATATATGAATTGGGTGTTTCCCCATGCTCTTCTTGAATTAGAGTCAAATCACCAGGTATAATCTATTCATTATGGTTCATCATTAAGTGAATCAAGATGCCTCCACATAGACATCCATCTAGTGTTCTAATACAAGTTTCTGAGGACAGACCGCCTAGTGATGAGGCATCAGTTTAGGGACCACTGCTATAGATGGCCCCACTAGGTGGTGCACATGCATAAGAGTGTTTAAGGCCATGTCCTTATACACACAGTCCGCTAACCCCGTGCATAACATCGATTTTCGGGTTTGACTAGCCGCGTGACATCGTCCCAGATGTACTATGCTTTTAGGCTGAAGGAAGATGTTTTTTAAAAGGAAAACCAGGAAGGGTTCTACCCACGCCTAGTAAGTTGGACCCAGACATACTGAGATTGACCCTCCCCTCAATGGTCCAAACCCACTACCTGTGCGATGGACTCACACCATACATGATAGATGAGACCGGGTTACTGGGAGATCTGGCAGGCTAGACCACTGGCCGAAATGGGCTTGGAACAGCAAGGCTTAATGGGCCTGGCCCATGGGAAAGGCTAGACCAGGCCTACCAAGACTCTATATGAGTCTTGTTAGGCCTATTTATCTAAATTAGGGCATGTGGGGCCCATGTTTTCTAAATATCCAATAACATACAAACCGGTCGTCCAGTTGATGAGCCATTTGTGGTGTTGGAACCCATGAGACATGGAATATATTTTGGAATACTCTATGGAGTATTTCATATAATCTTGAGTATGAAGAATTTCTAGGGGAGAAGTTCTTCATGAATCAAGCACACTAGATGTCGAGAACCTATGACAGATTAATAACTGTTAATTTCTGAGAAAATACCCTGTGTGGATCAGCTACGATGGCCTAGTGGGATGTGGCTCTATGTGACCTAGAAGGACCACAGTGGGGAGCAGATTAGTGTGACCATGTAGTCCCATGATACTCGATATGAGTATTACCTTCGTATATTGTCCATGTTGGAAGCATCACTATTTTACCCGACATTCCCAAGTTGGGGATCATCTCTGTGTGACCCAGCATACCCATGGTACTAATCAATGATGAATACCACTGTAGTTTAAGGTTATAGGGGAAGCGACTCTTTGTGGTCTGGCTGTCCCATGGTGGAGAAAACTCTCTATGACCATGCATACCCACCATACACATTGGGAGGAGTACTCGAACAACCCATGTGTTTAGTGATATGACTGATGGACTTACTTTCATACTATGTATTTTACTATTTGTGTTTTTTTTTCTTCATGATAATTATTCTTAATCACGAGTCATAGTTTTCTTATTGATTTATTTCTGGGATTACATTTTTTACATGGGGTCCTTATTGAGTATTATGTTACTCACCCACACATGGGTTTCACCCTCACTAGTTGTATCTAGTACGCACAACTAATGACTTGGTGGAGGACTTGGTGGCTCCGGACCAGGCAGTTCCCAATGTGATCAGGCAGACAGTACTTGCTTCTATGAATTTAAAAAGATACTATATACATACCCATCATGTGGGGTTTTTAGTTGATGGCTTTCAGATTTTACATGTATATTCCTATTTTCAATTTGACATTTTTTGGTCTGTATTCTGTTCCATTTGGCCTATAGTTTTTACATTTACTCATTGGTTGTTTACTAGAATTCATATTTTCCATTTCAACATTGGGACGTATTTGTGTGTATGTGCATTCATGTACTTAAAAATGCCTCCAACTATAGGTTGACACCTTTGATACTAGTCACAAACCCCTGGAATTCATGAGGTGGTCCTCGCATATGACATGGTATGAGCCCTGGGGGTCGGGTCATTAATGAATTGTATTCGATGTTGTCTGTTCAACCTAAGAGACCAATATATAGTTGTTTTTTGTTTGGGAAACAATGTCAAATGTTTTGAGTTTTAATTTCTTATATGGTGTGTCCAGGGTTGGTGCAGTGGTCGACGTATCCTTAAACCCGGACCATGAATTCTTCTTTTCGACTCATTACATTAAAAAATTGGTTGCATGGACCATATATGAATTGGGTGTTTCCCCATGCTCTTCTTGAATTAGATTCAACTCACTAGGTATAATCTATTCATTATGGTTCATCATTACGTGAATCAAGATGGCTCTACATAGACATCTATCTAGTGTTCTAATAGAAGTTACTGAGGACAAACCGCCTAGTGATGATGCCTCTGTTCAGCGACCACTGCTATAGATGGCCCCACTAGGTGGTGCACATGGTTAATATGTTTCATGACTTCTAGAGACCGAGACATCCATGGTTAAGGGAAGTGATAGATCCCTAGGACACTGAGGACTACATGGAGTTGGTGACATGGGTCTTCCGCTTGGTGAGGATTCCACTTGACCATATAGTTATCATAGCTGGGATCCTTCTTCAAGGATTAGTATGGAGATGATGGAGCCTGAGGATTCAGACTCAAGATGAGGTGACCCGCTCCTGGGTGGACTATGTGCAGATTTTTCAGAGGAGTTACTCCCCACGACCTTGCGGTCAACGTAAAAACAATAAACGCTTCAACAACAACGGGAAAACATGTTAGTGGAGGAGTACTATGTGAGGATTAAAGTGATCTCCCTCTACTATAAATAAATGGTGCATGACCCTTTCTTCATAGACTCAACCTCTGAGTAAGTTCTTTTATGGGATATTAAGGCATCTATGATTTCACTCATTATCCCCACTATGGCTAGAGTGCTAGAGCCAACACTATTAGTATATAGTTTCCCAGTAGAGAGGGCATCGATGATGGGAGCTTCCTCTTGGTGACATGAGGCCTAGTCATCTGTGGGGGGAAGCAGGCAGATGACGTAGAGGTCAAAGAGGGATTGATCGTCTGATGGGATACCCTCGGCACATGATCGGTGGTGAGAGGACACCATGGCAATGGGGGTCAGTGGAGGAACATGGTGTGCTACTCCTACGGCAGGCACATACACATGGATCGTGACTGCCCGACCCTCCACATAGATGATCAGATGATGGTCGAGTGATTTCCATGGTAGAGGTAAAGGATTGTGTGAGGAGGTATGCAGCGTGGCGAGTGATGTAGGGGAGAAGGTTGAGAAGAATGAGGTGGGTGATGCTTCGAGGTAATACAACCACCACCCCAAGGTGGTCCACCCAGACCTTAGGGAGTAGGTGGGCTAGGGTGATCATAGAATCATGCAGGTGAGGCTAATGGCCACAATGATTCAGATATGATTAGAGGTATGATATGTGTCTTCTCCACTATAGTTGTAGTTCTTATAGACATAGGTTCAATTAACACATTCCATGTCACATATCTCATTCGAGGATCGGAGATCCTGGTGCTTCCATTTTCTCGATCTAAACAATTAGATACTCCTATTAGAGGGGATTTGACAATTATACACCAGTTCTAGCATTGTGAGCTTACTCTATGAGTTGAGATCATGGGATGGGATCTCCTAGTAGTGGTGTCGGGGCCTTACAATGTCATCGTGGGTATGGAACAGTTATCTACAGTACATGTTAAGATTGACATTATTAGGGATAGAATGTGGTGTGTCTATGAATATGGGACCTAATTTTCCTTCACCAATGAGAATATAACTCTTTCAACACAAGAAAAATATTCTCAAAGGATGGTGTAACCGATCAATTGCCAGTTTTCAAGCCACATCCTCCGTGCAGTGGATGAGAGGAGTCTGAGAATTCTTGTACCGGTGTAATAGTTTGAAGACAACTTTATTAATGATGTTATGGGACTATGTCCTTTTAGGGAGTTAGACATATGCCTCGACATGTACCCTAGGATGGAACATATATCCACTTCGGCATGTTGGATGTCTTCATTGAGCATTGTGATTTGAGGGTATAGTTGGAGGAATTGTAGGAGAATGGATTCGTAGGCCCAGTGTTTCACCATGGGAATCCATAGAGTTTTTTTTCTGAGAAGGAAGAAGTTATTTTGAGGTTCTGTATGGAAATTTGGTGCCTGAACAAGGTGACCATGAAGGAAAATTATCCACTTCTGAGGATTGATGAGCTCTCCGATTAGCATAAGGGAGTGAGGCGGTCCTTAACGTAAGTGCTCAGATTAAGATATCATCATCATTGGGTACGGGATGGGCACATAACAAAGATATCCTTTAGATAAAAGTATTACCACTATTAGTTTTGGATGATTCCTATTAGTGTGTCTAATTTCCCACCAGTTTTCATCAGACTCATTAACATGATCATACCACCTTACCCCGATTGATTCCTGGTGGTCTTAGTTGATGACATCTTGGTGTACAAGATGTCAGAAGTGGAGCATACTACAAATATTTGGATAGTTCTGGACACAATTCGATAGCACTAGATTTATTGGAATCTCTCAAAGTGCATGTTCTACATACTGAAGGTCCAGTTTTTTTGGACAAGTCATCTCATATGATTTAGTTGTAGTGGATTCAGCCAAAATAGTGGCACTTCTTTCTTAGGATCCACCCAGGAGCATGAAAAAGGTATAGAGTTTATTGGAGTTGGATGGATACTACATGAGGTTCATGGATACAATTTCTAGAGTAGTAGCACACTTATCAACTTTGAAAAAGATGGGGGATATCCCTTCATGTTGAAAGAGAAGTGCCAACATATTTTCCAGGAGCTGAGAAGGAGACAGAAGAGTGCCCTCATCTTGAGACCACAAGATGTGGGAATTCGGTATGTTGTCTTCTATGATGAATAATGGATTGGACAATGTAGTTTCCTAATGTAGGAGTGATATTTGATTGATAGTGGCTCACAGACGTTGATGTAGCATGAGAATAACTACACGACCCAAAACCAGGTGTTAGCGGTAGCTATCTTTTCTATGAAGATCGAAAACACTATATGATGGTTGAATGAGATACAATTTTCTCTGACCAAAAGAGCCTTAGTTATATATTCTCTTATAAGGACCTGATGTTGAGGAAGTGGAGATGGTCGGTGTTCCTCCAGTACTATGACTTCGATATAGTCTATACTCCTTGGAAGGGGAACGTGGTGGAAGACATTCCCCATAGAAGGTCCCTTTATCAACAGTTGAGTGAGGCAATAGAGAAGCTATCTATGATGAAAATATCTTTTGTAGATGATGATGGTTCATCTTAACTTCAGTTGATGGCTGTCACTACACCACTTTTACAATGACATGGGAGGCAGAACATGTGAATTTTGACTACGAAGCTTGAAGTGCTCAATTATAATCTAGATAGGCTCCTGAATTATTTTCTATTGGTGGGGAGGGAATCATTATTTTTAAATGTAACATAGTTTTTGTAGTGTCTTCATGAGATTATATTTTGAGGGATTTTCATACCTCTCACATGGAAATAATTCTTGGTGTGGAGAAGATGTACTAGGATATCTGATGTCAGTACTGGTGGCCAGGGGTGAGAATGTTGTGGGTGAGTTCATTTCATTACGCCTCAATTTTCAGTAAGTAAAAGGCTGAGAATAATGTTATAGTATGATAGGGAAATCCACTAGAGGTACCATATTGTAAGATGGATGGTATCTGAGTGTACATTTTGATGGGATTACCACACACATCCAAGTGCCACAATTCTAATTGGGTAATTATTGACTGACCCACCAAGTCGTCTCACTTCCTACCCATCTAGTTCAAGGGATATGTAGAGGGCTTGGGATGTTTCTATGTTTGGGAGATCTTGAGGCCACATGGGGTTCCCTCGATGGCCGTATTAGAATGTTATACTTATTTAACATCATAGTATTGGAGGGGATTGCATGAGAAATTCGGGACTCAGTTGCTCTTGAGAATAGCTATTCGCCCTCACACTGATGGTCAGATGGAGAAGACCATATAGACCTTTGAAGACATGCTTCATGTTTGCATCCAAGATTTTGGTATTAGTTGGGTGGACCACATACCAATGGTGGAGTTTGAATACAACAACATCTTTCACAGAACATTTGGCATGGAAGTGTTATTGGATTTGTACGGGTGGACTTGTAGGTTACCTCTATTCTAGATGGACCTAGGGGATTCAGCACTAATGGATCAAGAGTTTGTATGGGTTACTACTGAGATAGTAAAAACCATCCAGGGGTAGAAAAGGACTGTACAAATTATTTAGAACTCATATGCAGACATGATATGGAGACCCGTGTTGTTCGAGGAATGAGACCATGTGTTCGTTTTAGTCTCACACCAATGGGGATTGAAAAGATTTGGTAGGGGTAGGAAATTAGCTCTGAGGATCATCAAACCATTACATATTATTATTAAAGTTGGTGATTTTTCATATATACTTGCTATCCCCCCAGATATGCACCAGGTGCAATACTTTTTCAACGTGTCACAACCTACGAGGTACATGCATGATCCATCACACCCCATCGACTGGGGAGAGATGGACATCGATGATGGGGTGATGTTTTCAGAGTTTCCAATGGATATAGAGGATCACAGAGTGAGGGTCCATCGTGGAAATTCGATTCATCTAGTGGACGATTGGTTGCAACACAGGAACCTATAGGACATCACTTTGGTGTGGGAGGCAATGATTCTTGATCAATATCCACATTTTATTGTTTAGATTTGTTGTGTCTTATAGGGATGTGAAGCCGTAAAGGTTTCAGTTATATAATTTTCCCAAAATTCCGTGTATTTTTTTGTTATATAAAACTATTTCAAAACCAGATGGTCTAACATAACTTGATTCCAACTCCTGGTGAGCCCATAATATAATTTTGAATAGTGTTTACTTCATTTTAATAAATGTGTGATTGGGTTTTGTAAATATTAATGCACTGATCTGATCAAAAATATGAGGGAACTATTGAACTCAGAACGTTAAGATTCTCCAATAATGGACGTAACATTGATATGCATGTGTTGACCTGAATGCCTAATTTTCTCATATTTTTAAAAAAACTTACATTAATGGTATTTTATTTGTTTTCCCCAACCAATGGGTTATAGTACGGTGGCAGTACAGTGAGGAAAAAAAGTGATGACGAGTCACATTAAATTAATCTCATTAATGGATCGTAAACGTGCAGTGTAACGATGCATTAAATGAAGCGTAACAGATATATAGCATCATAAATGAAACAGTGTAATTAAGTGACGATGACACATAATAGAAACATAGTTCCATGTGGTCTTTTAAGGAGATATCAAATTGGGGAATAAAATGTGTAATTTATCTAATGTTCCATTGGTGAAAATAATCTCTAATGACGAACAATGAATGTCAACGAATTTCCAGTGACATCGACGCACCACAAGGATGGGAAAAAAGAGTGTCAAATGCCAACCGATTATGAATCCCTATTGAATAATCACATCAATGAAAAACACCAACAAGGTAGGTGTTCATTTTTTTCGAATTTTCTTGTTCTTTATTCTAAAATGATTAATGTAGATCAGCCCATGAATAGGTTTCTCCTCAGATTACACATTCTTGAAATAGGGTGTCTTCCTTAGGGATTTTAACCATGATTAATAATTTTTCTGGGAATTTTGATCCTCAAATACAAAACAACATCCTTATTTCTAAACCTATAATGCAGAGGGTGTGGGATGACATGAAAATTGCATGAGTGCTTCCACCTTGGGTGTTTATTGTGTCCGAACATTCAAAAATTGTGGTAAGAGAATTTTGAGGCCATAATAGAGAAGGAAGAACGCCATAGTTGCTGGTGGTAAAATAAACCCGTTGAAAGGACCACTGGTATAGTCCAATTGGCCCACAGAATCATAACTGGTGGTGGCCCGCAGTGGCGTCTACGAGCGAGTAGCGGTGCACCCTCGATGATGCATCAGAGGCATCAGTCGTGGCCGACTCGTGGCTAGGGTGAAGCAGTAGGAGTCGTCGGCCAGGCTGGTGGCTGGAGGAGGGATGAAGCCACTATGACACATTGTTCCAGTGGCATGTAGCTTGGGGATACAACATTGCATGGCATGTGGTCCCCTCAACTTGTGCGGAACCTGGGTGACTAGGTTTGATCGGCTGCATGACAGCCCCTAGAACACGCTACACATCTAGGATGAAGAAAGATGGCATGCCAGTGGAGGATTGTGCCTGGAGTGACCCAAATTTAGTGATCCAATAGCACAATTAGTGGGCTAGACCCACACCATCACGCTGAGCCAGATGAGACTGGGTTGCCGGGTGACCTGGTCGTACGGACCCCCGATCAAACCGGGCCTGGTTCAGCGAGGCCCAATGGGCCTAGCCGACTACTTAAGCCTGACCGGGACGAACCCAATCCAAACCAGGATCGGCTAGGGTTAGTTAAAGTAAAATGTTTCATTTGGTCCCATGGGATGGGTTGGTCGAGTAAGACCAGGCCAATATGCAATCGACCAACATTTACTGAAATGCAAAAAATGTACAAAATCGGTGTCTTATTGACATGCTATTTGAAGATTTAGAACCCTCAGAATGAGGGAGATATGTTTTGATATTCTATGGGGATTTCTTGGAAGTTGAAATATGAAAAAATGGCTTGAGTAGAGGTTTTACCATCAAGTAAACTACAGGCAGAGATCCTATGGCAGACAAAGACATGAATACTACTGACAAGTGACCTAATGTGGGTCAGCTATGATGTCTCAATGGGAAGTGACTTTTTGTGACCTGAAATACCCATGATCGGGAGTGGATTTGTGTGACCGGACGTACTCATGGTACATGAAAGGATGAGTACCTCATTATGATGGCCATGGGGGAAGCGATAATGTGTGACCCGACATGCCTATGGTGGGGAGTAGCTCTGTGTGACTTAGAATACCCATGGTACCAAGAAAAGATGAGTAGAAAAACTATACAAGGAGAAATGGGATTCAGATTTATCTAACCAGGCAGGCCCATGATAGGGAGCAGCTTTGGGTTACCTGACATACCAATGATACTGATTGGGGATGAGTACTCCAGAAACCTATGGGGATCTGTGATATGATTGATTGTCTCACTTTACTATTATATATTATAACTAGGGAGAGGAATCAATATTGTGATCATGCATAGAGATATTTTTCAATGATTTTCATTTTAATTTCCTTGTGGCCTTTCATTATTGATATCAGGTCCCAATTTTGTATTCTATTATTTACCACTGAACATGCTTCGACCACACATGTTGTTTCTGGTGTAGACGACTGATGACATTCAAGAAGACATGTTGGGTTAGGACTTGGCAGTTCCTAGTGAGGTCAATGCAGTAAAGATGTTCTTCTATGGATTTTGGCAGCTACTATTTACTTACCCATCAGGTTGGGTTTTTAGCAGACAACATTAATAGTTTCCTTGTACATACCTATTTTCAGTTATTCTTTTTCTTGGGTTTGTATTCTAGACCATTTGACCTACAGTTTGTGCAGTTACTCGGTGATTGTTTAATGGAATGCATGGTTACATTTCCAGCATTGGGATGTGGTTGCGTGTTCATTTTTATAGGTACTCAGTCAAATGCATTCATGTTCTAGTTGATGCCTTTGATTCTAGTCACAAACCCCTGGCCATCGGGAGGTGGTCATGGGGGATTTCACGACATGGAACCTGGGGGGATGGTTCATGTCACAATTGTTGAATAAAATTAATTCATTGTGGTATAATGAAAGGTTTCATTAAATACCAAATTATATTTTGGAATTATTACTTTGAACAGTTCCACAAAAAGATATGTATTTATCAAATTTAATGTTTTAATTGATTCTATAAATGAATATTTTCATTTATCAAAATATTACTAATCCATGTATTTAATATGATATTATGGGTGTTCTAATTCAATTCCAATACACACACACACACAAAAATGCACTCAGATATATATATATATGGATGAAATGTTTATTATCATGTATATAATTTTATTTCCAATTCATCATCATGTTTCTCAAAAAATGCAAAACACATTTCATCATGTTCTATCAACATTATGTGCATCCCTTATGCACATTTACGTGTTCATGTGTTGGGCATGACATTGACAGCCATTGCATCTATAATATACACTTGGTTTCAATTTTAGTTTTATGGTTTAATTTAAAAATTAATAATTAGTGAATGAATATTATTGAATGTTTTTACATATCAAACATGAATTATTTCATTTACCATTTTATTTATGATTAAAAAATAATTTTATTATTTTAAAAAATTAGATTCTCTAAATACCGTCTTTCCGAAACTCTAGGGAAATATTTTGACAACATGTGATAAGAATCATTATTTTATTTTTAATAAAATATTAATATGTATGTATTTTAATTTTTTCACAAATATGAGAAATACGGTACTATGTAAAAATGTATTAAAAATGAGGAACTGGTGGTATATGATATGTTATGGGGAGTGAACCCATATGTCTTTGTTAAGACCTATGGAATTATGTAATGGTTTTTATATATGGACTGCAATGTTTTTTAATGTTCCACAAAAAATTATCATTTTTAAGGAGAATCCATAATTTCTATTCAAGTATAATATTTTTTTGGAATAATATTTTATATATATATATGTATTCAAGTGTTTGTGAAAGTCTTTTTCTGTGTATGTTTATAACATTTCTAGAAGAATAACAAATGGGTTTTTATAGTTTGTTTTATAAAACACCTTACTAGGCATTTTGTGCTCACCCTGCACTTCGAAAATATTTTCACATGTATCATAGATATCTGTTCGGTGTAATAAACATTAGATTTAGCATATCTGAAGCATCTCATATATATTTATTTTTGTGTAGTTTGTTAAAATTTATGTTATTTTTCTAATTCTCAAAAATTGACACCAGTAAAAGGACTTCTTCTATGTAATGTTTTGGACTGGGTCCTTATAATTGGTATCATAGAAATCTTCTAGACATCATCAATAATTAGATGTTGTCTTCTAGCAGTACAGTTTAAGAGCCTATCATTCCTAGTTTTCTTAATTCTAAATATGAAAATTTAGAATTTTTTTAGTGTAATGAAACGAATTCTGAGGATGCAATTATTTTCTTGGAGGAAAAATATAACAGCCCAGAAATTATTAACCTACTTTATTAGGAAAATATTATGGTAAATGAATTTATTAATAATTTTAAAACTTAAGATGATTTTCATTAAAATAAGTATTGAAATTAACGGTTTAATTCAATTATAAGTAAAAAAATTTCATATTTAATAAAAATATTATTTTAATTTGTTTAAATAAAATTTTAATATAAATATTGAATATAATTTATTTAAATATATTAATATAGTTAATTTGTTTTTGATTTTTAAAATATGCTCTATATATGTATATTAGTTTTGAATTATATTAAATTATGAAAATTGTATAAAACTAATACTCGGATAAAATGATAAATTTATTAGATATTGAGATTATACGTGACATTTAAAATTATTATTTTAATAAATTAGTTGTTGAAATATTAAACATGTAAATCATTTTTTGCAGTGTTATATTATTGAAATATAAATCAAAAAAGAATTTGTTCTTAATATTTTCAATCCATTGTTAAGAATTTTTTAGGATTCAAATTCGGAATGTAAAATTTTCAAATAAAAATTTTCTTCGGTACATTGATTCATTTTATTTATAGTTTTCTTCCTAATTTAGGTTTTGAATATATTAAAAAACATGTAATTTTATATCGATATGTCATTTTTTATGAGTTGTTTCCCATATGGAATATCTATTTCCATGATATAAATTATATTTTCTTGTTAACTCCCTCAATGATCTTTCTTAATAAGATTATATTTGTTTCATATCTCTAACAGTTTCATATATTTATATATATATTTATATCAACATTTTTGGTTATAAAAGGCTAGTGACATTGTGCCAACGACAATTTTGGAGAACCTATATATAGTCTGGTTAGTTTGTGTCCTAGGTAGTATTTCATTCAAAATTTGTTTTATCTAACCCAATGAAATTAATGTGTGGTTTATTTTTTTGAAATCTAGATATTTATATATTAATTTCTTAAACTAATGTAATGGAAAAATTATTTTCATTGGTTTTTATTTGTTATTCTTCTTGTCAAATCAAATTAATTATTTCAATTTCAAAGTCATGTAAGGGTGATTATGTATTTAGTGTCAGTATTTCAATTATAATTAATTATTTTTTCATATAATTTATCTTTGTTTAAGGTAATTATTAATATATCAATTAAATTTGTTTTTGGTATATTTATGTTGCTTATAGTTCTCTTTTTTTGTTATGAAAATCTGGGAGGCAAAATATTTAACTTCATACATTTATTTGTCACAAAGGGATTTAATTATTTCCAATTGATATATATATTTTTATTTATTTAATATATATATTTATTTATTTATTTAATATATATATATACATATTTAATATTTATATATATATAATCATGTAAAATCATATCTTCATGTTACAATTTTCATAAATGATATTTTGATCTTGACATAATAAATTTTATTTCTAAAATCTTTTTGTGTACGGTTTTAATTAAAATTTTCCGCAATTTTTGGGTCTTGATATTTCTTAAATTTTATATGGATATGTAACAGTTTGTTATTTTTCAAAAATTATTATTTGATTTATCAAAAATTTAATGGGATATTATATTTTTTTATAACATACTCTGTGTAATTTTATAATATATATATATATATATACATATATATAACAATATGTTATTATGTAATGGTGATTATATTTTATAAATTATAGATTAAAATTAATTTAATGTGGTATAATAAAAGGTTTCATTAAAAACAGAATTACATTCAAGAATTAAAACTTTCAAAAATTCCACTTACATTTAAGTATTTTAAAAATATAATGTATTAATTAATTCTTCCCATATATATTTTCATTTATGGACATTTTACTGAACCATTTTTTTAATCCATGACGATGAGTGTTGTAATTCAATGCCAATACCCCTATATATATGGATGAAATGTTTATAATCATGTTTATAATTTTTTTGTCAATTCATCATCATATTACTAAATAAATTTACAGAGCATGGAATCGTGTTTTATCATCATTATTTGCATTGAATTTTCTCATTTAAATGTCCATGCGTTTTGCTTGACATCGACTCCCACAAACTCTATAAAAAGTACATGGTTTAAATTTACATTTTATAGTATAATTTCAAAAAATACTAATAAGCTCCTAAAAATTAATGGTAGTTTTTTAAAAAATTATTAATTATTTCATTTTAAATTTTATTTATGATTCGAAAATAAATATCATAATTTCAGAAATTGGATTCCCTGAAAATTGGCTTTTAGAAAATCTAAAGAAAATTTTTAACAACTTCTGATAAGAATGATTATTTATTTTAATGAAAATAATAATATGTATGTAATTTAAAAATGATATGTGACCATGATGAGAAAGGTTGTATTATGAAAAAATCTTTTCAAAAATGTGCCAATAGAGGTAAAAGAGATGTTACATCATGTGAACCAAAAATTTTATGTTTACCCTTGTGGCCTTAGGTTATGGTTTTTAGAAACGGACTACAAAGTATTTTCAATGTACCGCCAAAATGTTTAATATTTTTTAAGGAGAATCCCTAATGTATTTTGAATTATAATAATTATTCGAAATACAATTTTTATATATATATGTTTTCAAGTGTTTGAGAAAATCTGTTTCTGTGCATTTATATAAAATTTTCCAAATAATATGAAAACTTTTTTATCATTTTTCTATAAAACACCACTACAGGTATTTTGTGCTCACATAATATTTAAAAAATATTTTACAAGGTATATTAGATGTTGGTTGGGCATCGTCAACAACCGATTTAGTGCATCAGAAGCATCACAGTTTGTAAAATTTTTGTGCAGTTTGTTAAAATGTTAGTCATGTTTCTAATTATATAGAACCTAGAGTAGTTAAAAGTTCATTGATATGTAATGTTTATTTATGGTAAATTATACATAAGACTGGACATGATGTATGATGACTTGAATAGTATGAAAATGAACAAGCTGGTTTTCTTGAAAGACAATCTGAGCTCATTGAATGGTTGAAATCCGAGCATGTGGATGCCCATGAGAAAACTGTGCAGGAAAGCCACCAAATGATTGAAAACCAAGCCATGTGAGAGTGAATGGAGGTAATTTCAATCAAGACTCTCGTTACAACTACTGATGAAGAAAGGGATCCTAGGGAGCTAGAGGCCATCATTGGGGCCACACGTCCTAAATTGGTATTGTTTAAGAAGTCCACTAAATTGGATTATCTATAGGGGCTTGTTTTGGCGGAACATATAAAACATATATTATTTATTAATTTACATATCCCAAATAGTGTTCATGGCTATATTATTGTCTTGGTTGATTTATTAAGTGAATCTCAATCACAATTATTGAGTAACTAGTGATTAATACCTATGCTCACCTAGGTAACACCTGGTGTGATAAATAATGTTAGACAATATAATCATCCCTTTTGTGTATGATATTTTCAACTAAACAAATAACACTCAGGGTTTGATGTTTTCAATTGACAGCTCCGAGTATTAGGGTAGAGAGAGGCCATGTGTGAAGGGTAAGGTTCCTAGAACATCCAACTGGACTTCGTCAATACACTCATAAAACTGCATCACCTTGAAAAATTACATTGGGGGTACGTATTGGTCTAAATCATGATCAAACCTATTTCGAGAAATGACCTCTCTAGAAAGGGCGTAGGATAACATGCAGTCTAATTTCATGTAATTTCGGATGATAAGCATGCCATTTAACATCATAGAGTGAGGATGTGGTAAATTCAAAAGAGAAATGCATGGTGTGGTAAATAACCCAACTTGATTGGGAAGAAAATATGTACACATGACACACCACATGATCCTAAAAGGGATCTAGGGAAAATAGGACAATATAATTAAAGGGGTTGTTGCTGGTCCATTGACGAAGACATTAAGCATCACCATGTATCCCATTAAAATGGAAATCATGACATACATTATTCTTGAGGATGGTATGGAAGATGGACAATATGAAAAGTATTGATATCCTCTCAAGCAAAGGAAATAATAGGTATTACACATTTTAATGTCTTGCGAACTGGGGCATTGGAATAATTGGTTTAAAGATGGTAGAGTTATGACCATTTTAGTGGGAGAGGAGAAGTATAGAATTATGGTGAAACAAAACATGAATGAGAAAATAAATAGTCCACACCAAAACACACCATTCTAATGTGGAAAACTCATGCTAAGAATGTTAGAAAAGTTTCTTGACTCTGTGTCTCGAGTCACTGGTAATGTGCCTTGGAATCACTACGTGTCTCATAGGGTGATAATAAAGCCAAAAATTATTCTAGAATGGGGACTGGAAAAAGTATTATGCTTATAGGGTAATGTATTCTCAAATGAATACATCATACAATCAGGTATTTTATCATAACAGATCCTGGATGTGAAAGGCATATATTAATGTCATATGATAAGGACATAAGAGGTCCTAGTTCACAGTCGTACAAATCAAACCATTGGGATTTTCTCTTCTTCCATAAAGGTACAAAACATATTGAGATTCATAATCCCACGTGATCCATGCTCAGTGTGGAAGAAAACGGTGGACAAAAACATTTCTACACATGGAAGTACACAGTAGGGAACAAAGTTGTAGTGTGAAGGATTACCCCATGACTCTAGTTCGTCTTCTAATCATGAAAATTCAAAAAGTCAAATAACCCTGAGGGTATTAATTGTTCATCTAAACCTGATGAAATATTATTGTATGTGAATCCCAAAACCAATATTTATTGTATAAAATGGATGGTGTAATAACGGATGAATACTGTTTGCTGGATTCAAAGAGGAATATCAATATTATGGGACTTGAAGTGGGAAAAAACAATTGATTGTTGGTCACTGATCGTATTCAAAACATAGAACATATCTCAACGTGTCATTCAGAATTTTTTTGGATGTTGGCCTGAAATGGTAGGCCACCCAGAAGGATGTGAATTCATACCGTTCAGGGGAACCTTCGAATGTGAAAGATGATGGAATCCCAAATAAAGGGGGTCATAATGAAAGGAAATGGAACAATATAATGTACATACATAATCCAACAATCTATATCCCAAACCTCAATGCTTCTGAGCATGTTTGTGAGGCATATAAGCAGTTGGTTTCCATTTAAGAGTGGAATACTTATGGAAATGAGATGAATAAATGGTCATAACATGTCATTGAGCATGGGAATGGACCTTAGGAAAACATGGTCTGGTGTTACTACATATCCCATAATGGTGTAAATTGGAATAATAAGTCATTGGACCTGGGGATGGACCTAAGGAATACATGTTCAAGTGTTCCTACATATCCCATAAGGATTGAAACGAAGGCACATGTTATTCTGGGAATATTTTCCTGTTTAACATCATATAGTAAGGACGTATATGGAAGACTGAGTTTATAAAGGGAAAGATCATGGTGTGACAAATCATACCCGACATGAATTAGGATTGGAGATATTCACCCCACACCATGCAAAATTCCATATGGGAACATCAAACTAAGGGGTTGGAAAAGATCGAGAGACCTAGGGTTGATCCCAAAGACTTGATGTCTGGGCATTCCTGCATATCCCATATGGATGGGAATGAAGCAATACGTAGCCCAAGAATTTCATGGTGTTTGACATCAAGTAGTAAGGTTGAAGCTGAAAGGGGATGTTCATGAGGGAGGGGAACATTGTATGGCTGTTGAAAACCTGACATGGATGGGGAAAATTAATTCCAAATCATACTATATATATCCCTTGAAGTGAAATAGTCGTAGAGGGGGAACCATGGATATTGATTGATTTGCAGGGCTGGACCTAAATACACAATGTCTGTGAATTATGACAAATCTTGCATGGGAATTAACCAAACCACATGTAGTTCTAGAAATACTTTGATGGTAAATGTAATGTGGTAAGGGAAAGGTAATGATGAGATCCCAAAAGGGGATATGATATGTGGATTTTGTATGCCCAACATGAGTGGGTAAGAAATAAGTCCACATTGAATCATGTGCTTCAGGATACATGGAGAGAGATTCTAGAAAGAAATATGAATCCAGAGTACCATGGGCTAGACATGACGACAAAATGTCTGAGAATTCATATGTATCACATAAAAATGGGATTCAAGCCATACATAGTTCTTTAAATACCATGATTTTTGAAAAAATCAGTATGGAAGTAGAGATATTAGTTTAATATCATAGTACTCGGAACCTTAGGTATATTTACTTCTTTCGATTAATCATCATTCCAGACATAATAGACGCTAGTTTATGGTTGTAGATCCTGAACCGTTTGTTGTATATAATCATGCATGAAAAAGGGACCACTCAGGTGAAGTAATTATTAAGTTATATTCCACTGGTTGGAGGAGTGATACGATCACCATCCATGGTGACCAGGGAGTATTCACAATTCGGGTAAACCCTTTGAATGAGATATAGTCCCTCCCACATGGGTTCCAGCATTGGTGACTTCCATTCAGGTATCATTGTTTTTCTCACGGTCAATACCATATCAACTTGAAGGAATGATCGGAGAGGAACATTCTTGTTGAATGCACTGGATATCTTGTGTTGACGCCTATCCCTATTGTGAAAGGTGTGAAGCATGTCCTCATTGAGGGATTATAGTTTATCCAGAAGAACATTTGATAACTTTTCTGACATCTTATAATAAAAGACGTTTGTACATAGTGATGGAAAATTAATATCAATGGGATGGAGTTCCTTTTTTCATTACCTAGTGAATATGGAGTAACCTAGGTGTAACTACGAGTCATCGTTTGGTAAGACCATATATAGTTGGGATGTTTTTCTGGAAAACTCTTCTGGTTATTCCAACCATATCATCCAAGATGTTTGAGAGAGGATTTATTAAGAACTAAGATCGTATTATAAGGTATGTTTTTATTTTCTAGATGTTTTTTCCAAAAGGGGAGTTTCTAGAATTTTTTTGAGTTCAAGTCGTGTATTTTAAGTAAACTCTATGTACTTAGTTTCTGCTGGTGATCGTGTGATGGCCATGTATTGGAAAAGCCCATGATCATGTGTGGTGATCTGGAGACCACCCAATGTGGAGGAAATAAAAGGCAATTACACACCGTGTATTTTTAAGGAAGAAATTGTGTCCTTTTTTATTAACTTGATCGGGGTCACATATAATTGAAATAACAATCTTCTTCTTCTCTTGTCTCATCCACACACATCTGTATGACCGCAGATCTTCTCTGAGCCCCTGATTCATCATCCGTTCTCTGAATCGACCACTATTGATTTTGTTGGAATCACATCCGTGAGTTCTCCCTTCTTCTTGAACTTCATCTTTTGATTTCTCCTCTTCCACAAGATATCCTTGATTAAATGTAATAAGGTTTTTTTTAAATAAGACGTTCTAGGTTGATTCAAGGCCTTATGATCATTTATATCATATACACAATGACAAGGTAGGTGGTTTGTGCCTTTCTGTAGATAGTCTTTAAATTTTTTGTGCAAAAGTGCCCAATACCCAAGAACGGGGTACTAGGTGTGTATTGATTTTAGCCCTGTTTTTTTCATCTAAGACTTGTTCATTTAGATAGAAATTTATTGTGTATTAATAGGGTTAATTATTCAGTGTTATTGATTTTTTTTCCATGTTTACATGTTTTGACCTTTCGGTCCAACATTCCGGTTAGGCTGCTTTGCTTCCCATGCCTAGTATTATTAGGATGTATTGATTATTAGTTGAAATTATATGATACACTTTAGATTTATCATCCAAGTAGATCATGATGTTTAATTTGGTATCCTTGTCTCATTTTTTCTGAAAAAGCATACACACAGCCTTGAGAAGCTGGTGTAGTAGACCATATGGAGACTAGACATTGAGTGATTCTTGACAGTGTCTGTTTTACTGTTACATTTCGAGAAAATAAGGGGATGGACACTGTTCTCTATTAGAGAGTCTATTGTTTCATTGATATGGGCCATAGGGTGAATTGGGTGTTGTGTGATTCCTCCAAGTTCATATTAGGTACTGATACGAGACTACAAGAGGTATTGATGGTTAGTGCTTCCCCAGAGTGTCTTTGCTAAAGATTAAACAGAGGGGTTAGATTGTGTGTCCATCCCATAGGGTTGCATGTGTTTGTCTGGTTGAACCAGATGGGTTAATATGTGAGTACTTCCTAGAGGGTTACCATCTTTTTATTAGCTTCTTATTTGGTATATGAAAACGATGTCAATTGAATTTGTAGGATTTTTACTATGTGTTCATCCTTGATTACTACATCATTTTGTTTATTGACTACCATATATATTCACGGACTGTCAGAAACCAATAATTGGGTGGTTTCCTTCTGGGATTTTTCTCATATCCTCTTTGGTTCATGCTTTTGGACCCAAACTGATTATATTATTGCATGACTACATATTGGAAAGTTCCCTTCTACTTCAGGAACTTCATTGCTGTGGAGCTGGGTAGAATGGGACCAAGATGAGGTTTACGATGTTGTGGATATGTTTATCTGTTTTCTTTTTCACATGGGTTAAGTATTTTATTCCCGAATTATGACTTGTTTGGATTCATTCCTAGACATATGTATCATGCTTTATATATATATATGTGTGTGTGTGTGTGTTTCATTAATTTATTTCTTTTGTTGATTACCTATTCCCTATTTCACAACTTATACTACTTCTATATATTTTACTTCCACTATGATACTCTACCAATAGGGGAAAACATAATCCACTATTACACCATTGTATCTCACTACTATTCGGTAGCCTCTAGCATTCGGGGAAATGCTATTGATGCCATATAACATATTTATTCCAACAGGTTCTTAGAGGTACCCCGTACCCAGTTGGTTACATTGACTCAAACACATTTTCTTAAACACAAGAGGCTACCGAAAAGTAGAAAGGGCCATAGCTGTTATAGTAGAGAAACTATGCCCTCATGGGAAGAGTAACATAGTGAAAGTTAAACAGATTTCTGAAGAAGAAGAAGTAAAACATACAATAGGTAAACAATAGACGAAATTATCAACTTGAGCACACACACACATATATGATTCATGATACATATGTCTTGGAATGAATCCATAAAATACACAATAATATAATACAATATTAAAACCAAGTAAAAAAGAAAATAGATAAACTGCTCCATGACATCACAAGCCTCACCTCGGTCTCATGCTCCCCAGCTCCACAAAAACCATGTACTAGAAGTAGAAGGGCGCTTGACCCTAACTAGACCTGAAACAATATAATCATTTTGGGCCCATAATCATGACTAAAAAGGTTGTGATATGAATACTAGTAGATAACCACCCAAATATCTATGCCTAACTTTCAGTGAATGTATATGGTAGGCAATGAACAAAATGATGCAGTATGAAAGGTATTACAAAAACTAAAATTCCTACAAATTCAATTGTAATCATTTTCTTAAACTATGTAATTATCTAGTCAAAATAAGGTAACCATCTAGGAAGTACTCAAAACCGAACCCCTATGGTTCAACAAAAAAACACAAGCAACCCATTGGGAAGTACACACAGTCTAAACCCTCTGGTACAACTTTAGCAAGGACACTCTGAGGAAGAACACACCATCGATTAATTTGTTGTCTCGTATTGGTACCTAATAGGTACTCTGAGGATGAACTAAACATCCAATTACCTCTATTTTCCATAACATGGAATCTATAGGCATATTGAGGGAGCACAAAGTCCATCCCCACTATGGTCTCACAACGTAATGATAAAACAGACACTTTGGAGAAGCCCTCAACGTCCATTCTCCCTATAGTCTACTACATCATGTTCTCATGACCCTATATAAGTCAGTTGTGCACAAATAATACATGGTATCCAAATTCAACATCATGAACTACTTAGATAATCAATCTACAACATATCATAGCATGTCATATAATAATCACTCCATCCTAACAATACAAGGAATGAGAATCAAAGCAGCCTAACAGGCTTGGTGGACCAAACTATCAAAACATGAAAACATGGGAAAACCCACTAAATCATGGAAAAAAGAAACATATTCATAATCAAATAACCTCTATCAAATCAAACAATGCATAGAGGAAAAAACAGTGCTAAAAACCATAAACACGCAATACCTTGTTCTTTGGTATTGGGATATTTTTCACATAAAATTCAAAGACTATCTACAAAAAGGAAAAATCCACCTACCTCGGTGTTTTATTGATGTTATACGTGAACCTCAGACCGTGAATCAACATAGAACATTTTATATCTACAAAAAAAATTAATAAGTTCAACTGGAGATATCTAGTTGAAGAGGTGGAATCATGAGGTGATGTTAATGAAGATTGGAGATCATACCGATGTGATTCCAACACAATCGATGATAGTTGATTTAGAGAATGGACAGTGAGTCATGGGTTCGTATATGTTCTACAGTCGTACAGATTCTCTTGGACAAGATGAGCAATGATGAAGAATTTTATATCAATTATACGTGATTGCGGTCCATTTAATGATTAAAAATTATGCGACTTATACATTCGATTTACGGCCTCCGTGTTAGGCAATCGTTGGGTCAGCACACACGGCCATCACCTCGGAAGTTACATGACTAGCACACTTTCACGCACAATAACCGGGTACATGGAGCTTAATTAATGTACATGATTTGTACTCCAGATATTTCCAAAAACTCTTATTTTTCTCAAAAACAACCATAAATGTAAAACATACCTAAAAAGAATATCTAGTTCTTACAATCTTCCCCCCTTATTAAAATTTTTCCTTAAATTTCCCTAGTAAGGCGGCATAGAAAAATATTCCTCAAAGAGCTCCAACAACTGTGATCGTACATAAGCCTCCCTCTCCCATGTGTCGTCTTGTACTCGAATGTGCTCTCATGGCACCCATACTATAGTATATATCTGGCTGTGTAGATCCTTCACTCTCTAATAAAAAATCTGGATAGGATTCTCCTCGAACAAGGAATCCACCTTGATCTCAAACTATGAAAGTTAGAAAACATGAGAGAGGCCTGAGAAGTAACCTTGAAGCTGAGAATCGTGGAAGACATAATTCATTTCCCTATACCTCTGAGGAAACTGCTACTGATAGGAAATTATCCTAACTCTATTGAGAACCTCATTAAACTTGGCATACCTCAGTGAATGCTTACCCGTTATCCTAAACCTCTTGAATCCCATCCTCGGTGTGACAGGCATGAAATCCTAATCTCCGACATTGAACTCCAGAGGACGTCTCTGTCGATCAGCACAAGACTTTAGGTTTGACTGAGCTGTAGCCATCCTCTTCTGAATAAACTCTATCAGCTATGTTGTCTCTAAGACAAGATGAGGTCCCATCATAGTTTCCTATCCTGCCTCAAACCAGGATAAGGGTGATCGGCATGGCCTACCATACAGAGCTACAGATGGTTCCATCAAAATTGTTTCTTAAAAAATATTATTGTATGTATACTCCACAAGAGATATGTGATTCTCCCATGAACCTTGAAAATCCCAGATGCATGCCCGAAGCATGTCCTAAAGCACCTAAATCGTACTCTCAGACATTACATATGTCTAGGGATGATAAGTAATACATATATGTACATGTGTTCCCATTGAACTATGAAGTCCCTTCTAGACCCGAGAAGTAAAATGAGCATATTTTCTTGAAATAATGGAGTGCTGAACTCCATGTAAATGTACAATATCTGGTATGTTCAACCTTACCAACTCATCAACACTAATGGTCTCTTTAATTACTAAGATGTTAGATTCCTTCTTGAGTCTGTCAATGACAACCCATTCAACATCATTCCCTTGAGGTGACCTCGGTAAAAACATCATGATGTCCATCTCGACATCGTTCCATTTCCACTCGGGAATGGGTAACTAATGAAAAAGCCCTATTGGTCTCTAATGCTCCTCCTTCACCTGCTGACAGGTGGAACATATCATGACAAACTGGAAACATCTCTCTTTATTCCGAGCCACCAATACTGATGGTGGAGATCACAATACATCTTTGTGACATCAGGATGGACTGGCCAATATGATGAATGAAAGTCCTACATCATCTCTTTTATTAAGTCTCCTGGCACCCACACAGTCCCATGAAAACACAAGATCTCATACCCTCCTACTGTCGATCTAGGAATAGGGTACTCTCCTGAAAAACTCTCATGAAGGACTAGTCCTTCTGAATATGATAGTTTTCTCATTCACACGTGATCAAGAAGAGTAGAGGTAACAACTAAAGGAGTTTGAAACCTCTACCCCATTCTGTCATGCACCTTTAAATGAATCTTAGATAACATAGCTATAATCTTCCACTCACTCCTGGACACTTGAATTGCCTCTACCTGAGCCCTCCTACTCAACACATCATCCACTTTGTTTCCCTTCCCAGGCGTGTAGGTAAGATCAATGTCAAAGTACTGATGGTACTCAACCCACCTTCGCTACCTAAAATTCAAGTCACACAGAGTGAAGATATACATGAGTCTTTTCAGTTCGAAAAAACCCACAAAATTATCTCCCAAAAGGTAGTGTCTCCATAGAGTAATGCGTGAACAACAACTAGAAAACTCGGGATTGTGTGTCAGGTAGTTCCTCTCTTGTGGCCTCAACTGCCGAAACCCATATGCAACGACTCCTTTTCCCTATATAAGCACTGCTCCCAGGTAGATACTTGATGCATCATTGTATACAGTATTACTCTTTTCCAACTCTTGAAATACTTGTATTAGTGCTAAATTCACCCTCCCTTTCAGCTCTTGAATGGATGACTCGCAAAAATCAGTCAACTAGTACTTTTCATCTTTCTTAGTCAGGATCATTAGTGGTGCTGCTAAGCATGAAAAGTCAGGTATAAAACACATTTAATAGCCATCCAACCATTGGGAACTCCTTACTTAAAATACATTCTTCAAATACTCCAAGAGAAACTGCTGCTCTCTCTTTCTTTGGATCTAGTGATACTCTTGTCTCTGAGATAACATGACTCAAGATGTGAATTTGGTCCATCAAAAAGTGGCATTTTGAGTTATTAGCATATAAATAATGCTCCCATAGTGTACTAAAAAAGATCTCAATATTTTTGGCAAGGTCATGTCGACTGTGAGAGTACACCATGATATCATCCACAAAGACCACCATGAAAGAATCCAAGTATGGATAGAACACTCTGTTCATCAGTTCCATGAAAACTACCATCACATTCGTCAGATCGAATGGAATAAACACATACTTTTACGGTTCATACCTTCTCGGAATGGATGTAAGTGGTGCATTTCATGGTCTAACGTGATACTGATGGTAAATAGATCCCATGTCAATCTTCAATAACACCCAGTCTCCTCGAATTTGATCACAGAGATCATTAATCCTTAAAAAGGGATATACTTTCATGATATTCAACTGGTTCAACATCTGATAATCCAAAAAAAGTCTGATGGTACCGTTCACCTTCTTTACAAACAGGACAAAATAACCACAAGCTGAAGTACTGGGTCTGAGGAAATACTCTATCCGCAACTCCACAGACTGCTTCTTGGGCTCATGCAACTCTGGTGGAGCCACCCTACAAGGAGGAATAAACATTAGTGATGCTTCTAGCATTAGATCAATATAAATTTCAACCTGTTACTCTAGAGGAATTCCTAAAAACCATTCTAGAACAACATCCCTGATACGATCCACCACAAGAAGAATTTCCATATATGAATTACCATAGTCATGCATATATGGACTAGAAATTTGTGTTGTAACTCCTCCCAACACATGATGCTCGATGATATGAAAAATGGCTTCTAACCATGACTCTGCAGTCTATGGTCCTCTTTCCCTAGTGATGGTGGGAGGATGCAGCTGTTGGAAAACCCACGTCTACTCTTATATAGAAGGGGAAGAATGCGATACTCCTTATAAGGTCTTCATAAACTTCAAAAACACCTCTTGGAACTATGCATCCACACCCATGCCCAGAATGATGGTGGGTGCCAAGATTGGCACAGCGGGAGGATCTGCTGGTAGTCCCTGATTAGCCATATCTTGTTTCTAATCACTGGAATGTAACTTTTGGACAACCAGAGGACGTCTCGGTTGCATGAATCTTTAATGTCAAGTGTACAACTTAGATCAATATTAATAGAGACTGAAACATTTAATAGAAAGAAAGGAACAAGATAAATAAAGCATTCCTGTTTTTCAAAACATGGAGACATGATGTGTATAATTACTACGCAGCGTCTTCCATTAATTCACTATATTTTCTTGTACTTCTACCAACCCAGGTCATGTAACACCCCATACACATGACACGTTGTCCTAAAACATGACATTACTTCAATCATCTTCCCCTGCTCGACTTCTTCTACATAGTTAAGCCACATGGTTCTCCTAGAACTAGACTACACTGTGAGTTAGTTCCAGACAGGGCTCGTACTAGACATACTTTACCAACCCATGATGTCCGTTACATGACGGGTTACATGGCTCACTCTAAACGGTGTGTTCTAGATAGACATGACATGTACTGCTTATGTTTCAACTACCCGTGTTGTTAGCCACATGGGTGGACACACAACTAACACTTCACGACATGTTTATTCTAGTTATGGAATGTACTAGAAGGATTCCATCATCCAATGTTGTTCGTTACATATCTAGATAAATGGGTTCTATTGTATGGCATGTTCAAGATTGATACAACGTGTATATCCAATCTTTTATCCATCTGTTTCGTTAGTCAAATAGGTGGACACATGGTCTCCACAACCAGACATGTACATCAAGTACATGGCCTATACCCCCAATGATTTACCGACCCCGTGTATCATACTACAATGCCATTGAAATGGATAGATACTACATGGCTTGTACATAATGTATATGGCGTGAACTCATGAAAAACAGTTTCTTCCTAATCCAAATGACACATGTAGTTTATTCATAATTACAAGCCGTGTATTCTGGATTGTTCCAAATAGTACGCCTCAGAATCCACTCCAGAACCCAGAAAAACACTGAAACAAACATTGATGATTTAAATTCAGATATGTGAGGGCCCATACTCTGAGAGAATCAAAAATATGAATCTTATACATGTATTATAAAGAAAAATTAGTGTAATGATCCACTAAATTATGATCCATCAGGGCCCAGAACACCTCAAGAACGAATGATTGGAGTCCACTAAAACAATAACATACACAACCAATAGCTTATAAAATAGAAATTATTCTATCGAGGAATCTGTCACATCAGAATGCCTATATAACATTACCTCTATCACAACAACATACAATCAGTAATTCACCCTAAATGGCATGGCAAGAATAAATGACATGTGATCTCTATTAATTTCTTATATGATGCATGATATTGCATACCCTCATCTCATACGGTTTCAATAGAATGAAAAATTCATTAATATCTACCATAATTCACAAAACATTTGAATATCCCAATAGTGAAATCAAATCAACTGTAAAATTGAAAAACTAGAAAAATTGCAATAAGGATGTAAATTGGATTTTCTCAATACTAGGGTTAGCTAATCCAGGGAAAAGTTATTACCATATACCTATTCCTTCTTATCCATTCCTATAGGCTCTAAACTATAAGTCAAGAAGAAAATAATTCCTCTGATACAACATTGTTATATCCGAGAACATGGATGTTACAGTTTTGATGAATTCATCAATCATTCAATTTTATAATGTGTGATAGAGATAGGTATGATTATAATTAAAATATTACTTGGCATACAATTTCTTTAGCTCGACTTCCCAAAATATTATTCTGTTGTCGATGAAGATGGAGTGAGGGACTCCGAATTAGTGGATGATTTTGGAGCTCATGAAATCAACGACAACATAGTCCATGAATTAATTGAATGGAATTACTTTTTCCCACTGGTAAGAGAAGTATTTAGAGGTTAGGATGAACATTAAATAGTGAGATGTTACTAGTGGATAGGGTCTCATTACATCGAGTCACTAAATAGTAATGGGGAGTGAGTACTAGGTAGTATGAAAAGGATCTATTGGATGACACCAAAATTTTTCATGAATTTGGAATATGTGGAACCTATTGAAAACATGATACAGTGAGGGATCATGGTGGGAAACATATAGGACCCCATTTAATTTGATTGGATTGTTTTGACCGTACCTGAGGTACTCCACCGAAACTATCTTGAACACATGACATAACATGGGGAATCATGTCTCCTTGAATGATATGTAGGATAATCCCATAAAACCTTCATATGTAAAAGATCTTCTCAATAATATGCCCACTCTAGAGGGAGAATTTCACTTTTCGGTGATGTAATCACTCATGTTAAACTAATTCTTTCGGTACATTTTTCTATTGGAGATACTCGATAAAGTGATTTGTCCTACCACGGTTCCCTTCGAGTATTGTGGTAGGGGGACCTTGAGGTCCTTATGTGGATGCACCAGTGGTGAGATGACTTACCTACCTACTATCATTATTGGCCATAGTGACAGGAGAGATTACTCTTCTCTGTGCCACATGGATAATCAAATTTCCCTGGTCATGCTATACAAGATATGCAACATGGCTAGCCAAGGCATCAACTCAGTTGTTCTGCGATCGAGGAACTTCGATTATCATAGTATGGGAAGGGAAATGGGTTGTTAACTATTGAATGTTCTCTAACAGGGGTATAATCTCAAGATTATTTATGAAATATTCAACATTTATACTCTTGATTACCATATCGGAATCCCCATGCACATGTTGGGGGCCAACGTCAATCTCTAGGGATAGTTAGAGACCAGTTATGGGGGCTTGATACTATTCCTTTTTGTTGGTTCAGCCTTCTAAAAACAATAATGAATATATTGGGAAAATATATGTATATGTGTGTAATAATATACTTAGTCCCGCATTGTTAATACTAGGATAATTTATTCTTCTCTCAATTGGGCATCACATGTGCAATTGAAGTGAATCTGTCAACTTGGAATGACTTGAACCATTTGGAGGATTTACTCATCTTGAAAATCATTGACTGGAAACTTCTATGTGGGTCCTATATGGGAGGCAAGAAGGTCTACAATATCCTAACACTTCACATAATTCTGCATAATGAACCTAATGGAAAACAACAGAAGGATCATGAACTAATGAGATAAACAACCTTCCATCCTGGGTAGTTCAGAATCTATTTTAGTGGGTCTACATAAGACACCAACTGTATCTCATGATGATGAAGGTAATGAAGCAATTTTGTAGCCACAAATACCAGTTTCAGATATATCTTCTTGATAAATGAATAGCATGTCACTGTATCATGGAGAACATAACTGAGATAATATAAACTATTATTCGTCCCTCATTGTTATTCTGAGCGAGAATGAATCCATGTAAACATTCTAGGGAGGTCACATAAAAGTACATTGGCTATCCAGAAATAGGTGAATCAGAATTAGAGGCTATAGCTGCTACTTCGTGATCTCATTAGAAGAGGCTTGAAATTCACTGTCCATCCAGTATTAGGAACCTTTTTTCATGAGATGGAAAAATGGCTTAAACATTCCAACCTGATTTAGACAATGTCGGTGTGCGTAGGCTATGTAGATTTTGAATCCTCATATCTAACTTTTTTTCCCAGAGGAGGAATCTGACATATGTCACTGATCATCTCTTGGGCGATTTTGATGTCTCAATATCCAATGTCAAAGATGAGAAGCAATCCCAAGGTAACCCTTAATGGATACATGAGGGGGATCATCTATAGATAGTAGGAGTAGAGTAAGATGAAATTTTTCTCTAAATCAATGAGAATATCCTAGCACTGGTGGGATTTTGACAACAAATCATCCATATTGAATTCCAACAATGTCCCCAGGAAGAGCGTGAATATGCGGCGAAAGGAATGATGATAGGTGTCACCTGCATTTTTTAGACCGAAAGACATTACATGGTAACCGAGAGTTAATTGTGGTTCTCAAAATATAATAGAATCTTCACCCTTGAGATCCATTCTGATTTGATTATATCTATTTAACCCATCCAAGAAGGAGAGATCTTAGAATCCAGTAGTAGCATCAATTGACAGCAATTTCATAGGATTGGTAAATTCCTATTTATGATATTTATGGTTGATATCTCAGATGTGGATGAATAATATGATCTTTCTATTAGTCATTCAGACAAGAATAATCATGGATATCCATTTTGGATACTGGAATTCATTGATGAATTTGACATTAATCAACTTGTAATCTACAAACTCAACCATGAAACCATGAGAAGGTTTCATTTTAATGGGAGTATATTTTAAACCATGATAGTTTATAAGGAGTCCAAGGTGGTGAATGGGGATTTGATATCCCTATCCTAGATTCCCTCTGTAGCACCATTTGAATACAAATCCATGTTGATTCAGGAATCCCACATACTACTAATTCTCTTCAGCAAACACAGTTCAATTTACCAGTGTAGGTTTCAGATCCATTTTTTGAAGAGATGGACTTGTAATAACTCTTGAATGGTGGTAGAGACACCTTACTCAATTGATGGAGGAGAATCCTCCATATTCTCTTCATCATCTATAGTGAGAGATTCATTAAATAGGGAATTTTTCTGAGTTGGAGAACCCTAACAATATATTGGTGTCATCCTGCGCGGTTGTGGAACATTCATTAAGAGATTATTGCACTGCTGAGATCACAACAATAAATGATATTGAAAAAATTCCATTAGGGATTCAACCTATGAATCCACACTTGATAATATCAAAGTATCAGTGGAGTTTTGGGCTGAGTCGATTCATCCTTACATTGAAAAAAATCTAGTATGATGTATTACTATACCATTGGGTGATCATTCCAATACCTTAAAGGGGTAAGGGGTTCTGGGATGAGTTAATCTTGATTCGTGTATGTGTATTAAGTAGCCTCCCTACGTTCCTTACAACAGGGAGAATACATTCCCCTTTTTATAGAGATGACAAAGAGGTTTCCCATGTCTGGGGTTTTGGCCTCTAATTAGTGAATTGGGATAATGTACTAATCATCCATGTATGTCCTTGGGTCATCCACAATAGTTTCATGATCAATCTCATTTTCCAGAACATTCTTGTACTTTCCCTTGTAGTATTCATCATCTAGAAAGCAGGATTCACAAGAAGAAAATAAGGACACATATCCTTAGAGCATGCCCACTCTACAATTAAGGGAGTATTTTAGGCATTGGTGATATGTGGATGGGACTGCATCGTGTAGATGGAGCTAGGGAATACCCATCAGTGAACTGTAGGCAGTTTCCTCTGAAATGATTGTAAACTAAGCGCTAGAAATAGAGATTATAAATGGGGTCTTCAATGTTATTTTTCCAATATGCATCTGCTTTGTCATGTCAGAATATGTAATATATTGATCAGATAGATTCATATCTATTTCAGATCGCCTCAGCTTGTGGAGTGTCTATTTCAAGATGAGATTGATCATAGAAAACTTCTAGATGAGACAACAAAGAACTAACATGCCCTTGAAATGACCTATTATGTATTGTGGCTGTATATGCCCTTTAATTGGAGAACCATCTTCATTAATTAGAATGACATGGTAACCTGACTTTTTTCATGTTCGACCTCCTCAGGATGAAATTCATCTATAGCCACTACCTATGTTTCCAATTGGAGGGGGATCCTAAAACCTTATGTGAGGGTGTCAGGAATATCTTTGGACAAATGGAGAGCCTCATGAATCATATGTTTTATAGGGATGATACAATGTATATTGGTTACATCATACTTCCTTGTAAGGTGCACATTTCTATTGATAGAAGGTTTCTCTAGGGAAGAAGGGAAGGCCGATGCTACAGGTCAGACCGTTAGATGTTGGCTAGTGCTTGGGAAATCCCACTACCCAATAGATAAATTTTGTAGGATGACTATAGACTGATTTTACGATGATTGGGACCCAACCATATATCTATTTGGATGACCATCACATGTTCGTGAGATATTTTCATGGCTGAGTAGCATAAGTGACAGGGGAAGTGGATCTCATGAAACTGTGTGAGTGTACTATGCTTGATGAGTCGTACATTGATCATGTGGTCTAGTCTCAATGGAATGCTTGGAATGGTTTATTTTTTTGTCTAACACACCATTATGGTCCACATATCCATGTTTTCTTGGACACTGGTGTTGGATCAAGACATTAGGATGGTTTTCCTGACTTTTATAGCCTTCGAGGATCATGCATGGGTCTACTAGTTCAACGGTGCTCACCAAAGAATACTCATGAACATCAATGAGGAATCCTCCATTACTAAGAATATATTTTTTGAAATACTCATCCCTAAAAGAATGAAATAATCAAGATTATGGGAATTATTATGTAGTAGTGGAGTACATGGCTTCTCCTTGTGTCATCAGTGACTTCTCTCTCGAGGGGTCGATGGATGATATGTTGATGTAGAAGTAGTAGATAGGGATAGAACATCGAATTCGGAAAGCTCAGGTTGATTAAAATTGGAAAAAATAATACCATGGGTATGGGAAATTGACTTTCATGTTATTAGATCATCAATCATCAGAATCCTATGATTAGAGACATGAATCAATTCACCATTGTTGTTGCAAACATTCTTTTTAAACGGACATGCCACCTGTGTTGGGGTTGGACCCAATATCACTATATTATTAGTGACTTATTTCATGAGAAAATCATTTAACACATAACACTACTTGATATTATGTCCATGGAACTGGGGATAAAAGTAGTAATTGGGGTGATCAGTGAGATCAACCTCTTCAGACATCCTTTATTCTGGAAACCAAAGGATTCCCTGATTCATGGTACTCTAGAAATAGCTAGAGACCCAAGCATTATTAAATGAGTAGGCCAATATTTTTGTGAAAAATAGGATTTATGGGAGCTTATTCCTAATGATGGGATGGTACCTAGTGATGAGGAGGAAAGAGGTTTTCTCACCTAGGATGGTGTGGTGTGTTACACAGTGGCGCCTTCCAATTTGGTGGTGGGTGATTCTGAGCTAGAGGCTGAACCTAAGTTGGATTTCATCGGTGAGGCTATGGAATTTCCTCTTCATGTAATAGTCCTCATTTTTTAGGGTCCTATATTTTTTAAAAAATACTGGTCATTGCCTTATAGGATATTCTTGTGGGTGATACGAGGTGAAACAGGTGTTCCCTATTGGCTTGCTACAAGGCTACCTCTAGACATTATGGCCTGTTAGAGAAATCTTTTCATACACATGGGAATTTTTTAGTCATGAGAGAAGGAACCTGTTCAGTATTAATATTTAGGATTCACATTGTTAACAACTATTCGCATGTTATCTATTTATTGAGTGAATATGTGAGGTCCTTCCACCTGGCGATGGATTCAGTGACTCACTCTGTATTCATTTTCATGCACATACAGTGGTCGGAAATACATGTCTGGTGGGTGGTGGTACAGAAGTGATACATAAACTTCTTGTAGATATCCTACCAACTAGATATGGACCCAATCTGTGACTGGATGTACTAGATGATTGTTGTCCTTTCTGGTGATTGTAAAAAACACCAAAGCATAGCGGTTGCCTATTGGGATGGAGTTCCTAGTATGGGTCATAACCATAAAAGAAAATGGGCCATATACTATAGCAGATCACATGTCCAATTAAATTGGAAGAATATTGGATTCCTGAAGCCTGAGGGTGTTGGCATATCATCCACCCAAAGCCATATATGGCTTTACATTAGGTGGGATCACAACATGTTGGGTTCTAATATCCTTTAGAAGAGTGATAAGGAAAACCATTGGATCATCATGACAAGTATTCCTATCCACCAAAACATTAGAATGTTATTTAATAGGGTATTCTATCTAAAATACTCCTGGAGAGGATTGTGGATTGACTATAGGGTCTATTGGAGGAACCTGCATGGTGGTAGGTGGAACCCACAGAGTGGATAGTGGAACCTGATTAGGTTGTTGAGGATGGTTGTCCCATAACTCCGATGGATTTGGAAATTCATTTAATTTTCATTTTCTATAACCATTGGCCTATATATGAAGGGTTATTGTGTTCACCTGGGGGGAAATTTTATGTGGGGAGATTTACCAACACCTACTTCCCTAATTGAGGATGGTTGGGAACATATCAGAGATCAAACAAATCTAGAAGTTGTTACACAGTGCACTCATAGAGAAGCATAATGAATATCCATAACTTTTCTAAAACATGTTGGCATAGTGTGGCCTTTTTTGGATCTTTTTCCACCTTCTTTACTAAATCAGACGTTTTGGTGGACATGACTGTACTATCATGTGCATTTCACTTTCTAGGATATTTATTTAGGGTAAGAGACAAAAATGGTTTTGGAAGTCGAAGGATCTATCTTTATGGTCTAGTGTGGACACCTTAACGGTCTATAGGTTGTTGTGAAGCCCCATTGGGATCTTCATCCTCTCCAATCCCTATGTTGATGCACCATTTTCATAATGTCATAAGAACAGACATGTTTACTATGGTGATTCCCAATGGATTATCCATGATGTCACTAAGTGAACCAAGATGGAATATTATAGAACCAAAATAAAGGGAAGCCTACTACCCCCATCCTTGGATCTGGACATGTGGGGAAGCCTCTTTAATTACTCTGTGGAGAATAGTAAATCTCTGGACGCCTCATTGTTGTAGAGTCAGATGAGAACTAGCTGATGGAGGGTGGTGACCAAAAGGGAGTTCATCTAACTCAACATGGAGGAACTTCTTGCCAATGTTTTTTATGTTTTCTCGACTCTTGGGGTAAGATATCTTCTTATGGAAAAGACATGAATGCATCATCCCTATCGTATGGTGGAAAAATAGAACCTCGTCATGGGTGATGGACTCTAGAATATTGAACCTTGCAGGTGATATTGGATAGAAAATATCATTGAGATGGTACTCTACAATTATTTCCCATAATAATCACATCATAGACTCAGTATTGGGCACATGGTTTCCATATTCGTCGATTGTGGGCTGTTGAGGGACAAGTAACAGCACTAACATAGACAATTTCATCAGTAGACTAGTCAGTGAAATGTATAGCTTGTGAGATGAAAACTGCTATATCTTGGGATGTATCATAGGAATTGAACTAACTATATCACCACATCACTATAGGATGAGGTAATGAATAATACTTCATACACCATGGTGTAGGTCGTTCAAAATGAGTCAAGATAGTGATTGTCATCTACTAGTCCCATGAACAATTCTGTATGATCTCTTGTTGATGTGGAGAATGATCATGTTGATGATATAAAGGATTTCATAGAACAACTTTGGAGTGGATCCAAAATATTCCCTCCCTTGTATGTATTTGTAGTTGGATTTAGGGATTTGGTGCATTTCACATTCTAAGAGGACACAACTAATATGATGAGTTCTTGTCCAAGACCCCAATACAGAGGATCAGGGTGAGTGCTCCATCCTCGTGTCACACACCTTGATAGAGTCCAAAAAATGACTAGTTTTACCATGATCTGAGGTTTATAAGTGATCTTCCATGGTGGTTGATCAACCACCCTCTTAACCAGGGGTGGTTTTTCATGGAATGGTATATTTTCGTCATCGGAAGGACCTCCGTGTGGGTTGATGTTGGAACGAGGATGACCTCTAATGTGATGAACTATAGAGAGAGGTGAACTTAGGAAAATGTTGAATCTAACACTCAGAGGACCTCAATTGTGATGGGTGATATAGAATGGATGACCTTCACTCAGATTAATTCCATCACGGGAAGGGCCCCCACTTAAGCTGATGATGATGCAAGGAGGGACATCAAGTTGACAACCCAGTATGTGGGGAAAATTCCCATACATGGGATTATGAGCATGGAGAGGGACTTCGTTTTAGGTGTGATAATGGGGATGACATCCAAATTTCTTAATGGTGTTATATTGTACCTTCATACTTACCTCCATTATCACATGGTGTAATGTGTTGCCTTCTGGACTCATCATCCAATAAGAGAGTATACCATTCCTGCACATAGGGTGGATGTGGAATTAATCTTGATTAGGGGTTGTGGCGCCCCTATTATGTAGAAACATAGAGGTGTTATTAGGAATCATTATTTTCTCATTCCACTAATGTCATAGATGATAATTCCTCTTCGATGTCATCCTCATGAGCCTGAGCCCAGTGATGGCATCGAGCTAGCCGATCTAGGTCTACCTATGAATGGGAATGCACCACCTACTCCTCAGCCTGTGGAAAAAATATGATTTGATTTTGTGGAATATTGGGATACCTCCTTTCCATGTCCATAGAATAATTCATTGAAAAGAAGAATCATATACCTGATACTTCATCAGCATAAATGAGTGTGTAAAATGACCCATTGGGGGAGTGGCACCCAAAATGATTGGAAATCAGACTTGTGTGAAGTGTCCCCATGTGCTTCCCTGGGAGGTGGAAATGGTCATGCACTATGTTCTCCTTTCATTATGGGACTTATACCTCATTGAGATGGTCCATTCCTATTCTTATAAAAGTACAATAATGGTTCTTAAACTTATCTTGAAAATTTTGGAAGGTGGGACGGGGCGTGGTCGCCGAGTAGTTATGGTAGTGGAAGATTTTATGGAGGGGGCTGCCATGTTGGATTACCGCATTGGTATTTCCTCTATCCCTACAACTATGTCTGTGGGTGGTATTAGATTCATTTCCAACAATAGTAGCATCATTCTGGAAAAGAAGGATGATTCAACTGTCATTACAGATTGTAGGAAATCCATGCTAGTTCTCCAGAGATGTTTAGTCTTCCATGGATGGATAGAGTGACCCACTCTAAAAATTTCAAAGAATACGATTCCAATAATTAGTACCACAAAATCCAAAAAATATTCACTCATGGATCACTATTATCATGGAAGGACCTGTCATTAGATATCTAGATCTAGTGAGATTCTAATCTATTGATTCCTTGGATGCTACTAATCCTAAATTTGATGAGAATAATTTCATGTTGGGATCCCTATTTCTGTTTCTAACACTTTTCTGTGAAGTTACACCTTATCATGGTTTATTCAGGTCATTATTTGGATGGATGAATCATTGTATCCCCTATTCCCTACTTTCCAATGGTGGGAAACATCTTTCACCTCTAGGGTGATGCATTTTGATTGATTTATATGGGATGATGCAATATAAGTCTCTCTTATATTGGATTCCTCCTTAAAATTATTTGACAAGTCCACACATCCCTAAAATATTCAGGCGTTTTCATGGAAATATTCTTGATGCCATATCATTTTTGAAACTAGTTAATTAAACTATATATTTCAGGACATTCCAAAGGGGTCAAGTCAGGGTAGCATCCTTCGATCAGGAGAGTTGTCACATTTGGAATCATTAGAAATGACTGGACACTGAAACAATGGAACACCTAGATTTTCCCTTATAAGAGGTCATCTCAAGGGTGTGTAATAATGAGGCATCCCTCATCAAATTAACTGAATAATATGCTAGTGGCTTCACTCCATGGTTTTTAGGGATTCACATGTATTACACGGGGTATTCTATTAGTTTATCATCTATTAAAGATGGATAGGACTGATTGGAACACTTATGATAGTGGATCAAATGGGTATGACCCTAGGAGGGATCACTTGGAGCACATAGATTGTTTACCATATGGGTGGAAGGAGATGACTAACATGGATGGCCCATGGATAGGGTGTACCATAAAGGGGAAAGGTTTCATAATGTGAAGATGATATAGACACCCCCAAGGGATGATTAGAGGATGGTGGGTCCCGAAAAAGGGGACAACATGGTTTTCCATTGGCTATAATTGTTCCTTGTGGAATCATTCTACATACCCTATTTAGAATTTATGCATAAATTCCCATTTAATAATAGATGTTGAGTCATGGGATCAGGGTGTAAACAATGGACAACAACTCAGAAGCATGTTGGTGAATACGTTTGGTAAATGGATGTGGTGCTACAAAGATAAATGAGATAAATAGGGATTACACAATGTTAGATACCCATTTTGATGACATGATATCTCTTGGATGTGGTGGACTAAGTGAAATCAGGCTGAATATGGATTAATTGTCATGGGTTTCAATGAATGGGGATGAATCTGATAAAATTTGTGATAGAGGTGGTATTGGGATGAACCCTAGGGTGGTCTCTTGTGTATCATAGTGGCAGGTATTCATTGTCTATTTATTTTTGGAACGTGGTGATTAGTCTCATGTGGAGTTGTCTCATGAGAATGGTTGCATGGATGGGGACATGATGGAAATTGATCCAAAGTTTTAGGAATAATCTTCTTGAGAAACAATGGATTGAGGGAAAAACTAAAATGTGTAGTGTGTTTGGATAGCACAATGGGGTGGAATATGATTTACCTTTCTCAACATGGGAAAATATTCAAGTCTGTAATATTCAAGAATGGGGCTCATAATCTGGGTGTACCCAAAGGACAACAACCCAATGACATGAGGGGTTTTACTCATGGATATATGCCCATTATGAGATGGACACTCTTGGTTGGAGGATTATGTATGTTGTTTGGGACATACACATTGAAACGTAATAGGAACATGTCTCACACCACTATTGGGTGGACCAAGGAAGTGGGTTCAAACAATGGAGACGCCGAAGTTTACCAATGTTTGGGGCTGAACCATAGGGAGGCTTCATACATACCATGTATAGAATATCGGGATCAAAACCCATGTATTTTGAAATTATGTAGTTTCACATCATTCCGGATGAATGTGGTTTATAGTTTAACATCATCCAATAAGAGGGTAAACTAAAGTGAAGTGGTTTGTTCTAATGGGTTATGGTTGTGAACCCCATGGATGTTTCATATGTACCTTTCTTGAAAAAGGGAATTATCAATGTTTATGTATTTAGGAAATGGGGGAGTGTGGATTACATGATAAGGAGTCCCAAATAAATTCCATGGTTTATTATTACACTAAGAGCATCTTATTCATTCTTTTTGAAAGAAACATGACATAATAATAGACCAAGTGATTTTATAGTAATAGTTGTGTCTGCAAGGGGAGTATTGGGTCTTAAGAACAATTAGTATCATAGATAGAGGAATATATGTAATGGTATGATTATTTATGAAGAGGACATGTCCATATTATATAGGAACACCCATCTAATGTGTGTCAGGGCTTACACAAGGCTTCCGTGGTTTCATTTGGTGACAAAGATAAACAGGAGGGGTGGAGTGAATGGGAACTAGTTCCCATCCTTTTCATTGTCCACTCGGGCCTCTACCTCATTCGGTTGTCACATTTTAATTTCAAGTGTTGATGAAATGAGTATTCATGGTAGTTTACCTCCCTGAAACTCAGACGACATGGACTCTCTCCTCACTTGTAGGACTTACAAAACATGTACCAACTCGCACCTCCGTGAGTGAAGGCATATGTGATCCCTATATTGGGGATTTGTGGAGTGATCCATTGGGGGGGGTCCACATTATCAATTATATGAGAAATATATATATATAATAGTGTGCATATGTGAAGAATCATGAGGTAGGGAAATTCAACAGGAAACACCACTTGAGGGACTAGGAAATCACTACGTGTAAGCCTTATGTGCCGCATAGGGGAAGTATAAAAAAGATAGCGCTGATTTGAACAAGAGAGGCATAAAAATAGTGACATATTTTTAGGAAAATTCATGAACCACATAGGAAGAGGTGCACACTCGATTAAAGGCATGTTCACAAGATGAGGTCTTGTGCCCAATATTGGAGTCTGTGAAAAAGATAAGGGACTAGGGGTGAAAGAGGCACTACGGAAGAGAAAATTTTGTGTGCAGTTTATATGGATAAAAAAAGAGGGGAACGAATCGAGACCTAGTGGAACCACCAAATGGAGGACTCATGGGATACCTATTGTTCACGGACTAGTACATTAAGGCTATGCCTTTAAATCAGTCATACAAGGAGTGGCCTTACGCACACGAGAACAATATTTCATATTCCGGAACTGTCACCCAATTTTCAGGGGTACACATATATTTATTGGAACTTACATTAGTGTTGATATTAAAGGACGCATATGTGGATGTGGTATTTAACATCGTATTGGGAACACAAGACCTTGAAAGTCCCCCATTTTCATGCACATTGGTCTGGCTTGTTTAGTGACACTAGCTTGGCCATTTCCCAGATGGTTAATGCAGAAGAATCCATCTCACATCACGTTGGGAATGCATGTTCATGCATGTGTATTTCCATATTGCGAATGGACCTCAAATTTTCCATTTTCTTTATTTAGGTACCTCTTGGTTGTCAACTGTTTCAAAATATGCCTTCATTTTTCTTGAATAAGCTGTTTTATAATATTAAACGAAATTTGGACAAAAAAATGTTTTCATATATATTAAACCATTTATGTAATCTCATTCTCTATATTAGTCCTATATAGATTTTATCCCTAGAATCCCCCAAACATGTAGTATTTCTACATCACTTCACATTTACTTCTTGATTAGGATGCATTTGATAATAATTTATAATATGTTGTTGTATGAGAAAATAAATACTGGTTGATTTTGATGTCATCCACAATATATTCCACTGAGAAATCCCATAATATTTCATTCAATGCATAAATAGACCATTCATATTTTCCATTAGTATAGAGATGATTGGTTGTACTAAAATTCAATTAAATTAGTATAGAATATAGTATAATTCACTAAAATGTTGATGTGAAACATTATTCACAATAAAAATTGATTGATAGTGGTATCAGATACATCCTCACATGTATTATTACTTATATCATGGAAATATGAGAAATGGATAAATTTTAACAGATAAATATGAATTATTATGTATTGATGAGTCGATCAACCATATCCCATATGGAATTATTTCTTTTATATAACATTGGGAGACCAATGAAAAAGTATGTTGTGATGTTATTCCAATTCCATGTGATTCTATGAAATGATTGAAACATCCACTAAGAAATTTTTCTATCTTATTTAACAGGTTTTAATGCCAATGACATTGAGTTATATGTACATGTCTCCTTGATCATGTTTTCCCATTATATGTTCTATCAATTACCACTATATATAATGGTACCTAATGAAGGATAGAGAATGCTGAGAAATGTACAATATCGAATAGATCATTGATTATCTAATGCGATGATAGAATAGAAATTCACATTCGAAACCAAATGAAACCATCATCCTCGATGAAGAATTCTGGAATATTTCCCTCATTTTTTTCATTATATTTCTTATGATGGATTAGATAATCCCTTTTAGCCTATTGATCATATATTAGATTAATATTTTGTAATTCATTTTGAAACTATACAATTTATTCCCTATCATTATGATTTACAGATCCATGTTATACATATCGAGGAATATTGGGACTCTCTCAATCAGCATCATAGAGTAGCATGTTCTTTTCTACCAATAGCTTTATCTACATTATTTTTTGTCTTAGTATTGTAGTGAATAGGAATAACCAAGTCTGTGAAATATCAAAAACCATATTCAATAATTCATGATGATATCCATCTTTTTGAATATACACTCCCAAAATTTCATATTTTTATATATATAAAAACACTAAAAGTTCCATTCATTATAGGGTCCTCGACTTTGATCCTGGTAAATGTTCACCAGATATCTCTACATATTTTTATGGGGGGAGGTCCTAGTAATTATTTAAGAAATACATGAAAATATTACAATAAAATTTGGAGATTCTATGTCTATAGAATATTTATTTATTCCCTATCTTCACTAATCACTTTAATTATGAAGGTTATAAGAGGTGCATCTAGAGGGAATTCATTCCGGAATTGTTATCTTTTAAAACTAACTCTATTTTATCCTTTCAAGGACCCTAAAATTTAATTTCATATATTATTGATAATATTATTATAATTTGAGATCCATTACATCTCCAGTATAGAGTCGAATTCCACAATTTGAAATGTCTAATTGATTTTGGTTTATATTATACATTCTAAATTGGATAATAGAGTTTATATACACATTTGATATTTAAATAATTGTTCTACTAAATTTAACTTATAAATCTACTTATATACATGTTTTTTTACTCATCAATATTTGAAAATGTGGATAAAATAATTTATTTCATAGAACTAGAGTAAAATTATGTGCCTACAAGATTTGATAACATAATAATTGTACCGTCCCCCACATCAATTATAGACACTATATAAGGAATTGTGATTTATAAAGCATGGACTTTTTCTCATTTCATATGATGAGGTTGATTATTATTTTCAACCATTATCTTATAATTAAGTCATAAATTCTCAATGATTCAATTTTTTTTATAGTTCAAGAATTATTATTAACTTATGCGTGAAAAAAATAACAATTTATCATTTTCGTTGAGATTTTTTCTTTTCTCCCCAATATGTCAAATATGGAATATATGGAATCATATTTAATAATTTAATCACATTCCACTCCCAATAAAATAATCCCCAAAATGTTTCTTCCCATATTTTTTTCACATTAGTGATTTTAGTTTTCACATCCTATTGTGTTATAATATTCTTCCCTCTGTATGAATATATTTATATACTAATTTCATTCACTATTTTTCATAATTATTATCTCTCTAAAAGCCATCAAAAACGTCAATTAAATTCTCACTATCTTATCATATCTTTCATAAAATCTATTTACAGGATTCCATTGCAATGGGTGTATTAGGAAACCCTTGAAAAAATAAACCATTCCCATAGATCCATAAAAATTCTATGTATCATACGATTATTACACTATTGACTCTTTATCTCCTAGTGATTTATATACCTTATTCCTTTACATGAATATATCATTCTCTATTTGTATTATCTTTAAGAGGGGACCATATTTGATGAGAATGATTCTTATAATCCCTTCCCGATCCATATAGTTAGTCTAAACTCTTTGCTTCATGTTCTTATTCAGTTTCCCAAACGGATCATCTACCTATTCTAAGCTATTTATTAATAATTTGGAATTTATTATATCTAAAAAATTGATTTTAGAAAAAAAATTATATTAAAATATTGCATCTTCATTCATTAATGGATCATAAATTCCAGTAAAGTAAGGGGATATTTACGCATGATGGAATCAACTACTTGTTGTTCATTTCAAGGATAATCTAGAAGATATACATAATTCATGTTATAATTGATATCCCAATATAAATTAATGTTCATTATCATGATATTAACCTATATGTCTTTCATCATTTTATGAAATACATCTGTGGATCATCCATTAAATTCATCTTTTATGTGGTTCCATCTATTAGGATATTCAATAATAATAAAAACATTTTGATAATATTGTTTCCTTTAGTAATATTGTAATTCTAAATAGAGTTTAAGGGAAAAACAATTTTCCTTGATGATATAAGTACCATAGACTCTTCTAATAATAATTAAATTTCATATATATATTCATTATAATTACTCATAAAAGGTTGATATTAACCGAATATATTCCCTAAATTTTTAAAAAAAGTGATACATCAAGGGTTGTTTTCATTTACATTATGATGATGGTTTGAACTCAGAATGTTCCCTTTTCAGGGGTATATCCCTTGGTATAAATTTTCCCAATATATTTCAACATATAGGATCTATAAATGAATCAATTTTTGGAAACCTCCCGCTAATACATAGCCAATATTTTCAATGGCATTCAAATATTTATACCAATCACAATGAAATAAATATATGGTAATACAATTAATTATATAGGGGAAAATTTTATGATTAGTTACATTTAAATTCAGAAGATAATACACAAATAACAAAAAAAATCATTAAATCCCCATAAAAGGCTTATTAATAGGATCATCCAATTTTTCTTTTACATCATCAAAAACCTTTTGGATATACATCATATGAAATGGGTGAGCATAACTCTCAGTATTTGAAATAGAAAATGACGTAGTTACATGTGATAATTTTTTATACCAATAGGGAATGACTATTAGAGCAGGTGCCAAATAATAATAGATATATCTTTAATCATAAAATTTAAATTTGGTTAATCTAGAAAAATGATGCATTTAAAAGAATATCACAAAATATTATGGCTAATATGTCAAATTCCAAAAATTACCATGATCGTTCTCCAAGGTACCATTAAACATGACATATTTATGTGTTAAATTTTTACCCAATTTTAATGGAAGTCTAAAATGGAAAACCCTTCATTTATATTAACTCATTAGGCACACATTTATTGTAATATATGATTTCATAAATAACCCCGGGAAAATAATCAGTGAGTTTCTTATAAAATCATTACATATATACATTCATAAAGGCATGAAATAGAGATATTTTTTTACCTGTGGAAAGGGAATGTGGGTTTTGAACATATAAATCCCTGAATAAATAAAATATAATTACCTAGGGAATAAGTCACATGTATAATAAAATAATTATGGAAGAAAAAAATTTAAATATTCTTGAGTAATTTAGAAATTATACCAATGAATTTAGTATCAAGTCGGCATAAATTATTGAATAATGAAACAACATAATGGTATAAGAAGAAGGGGTTGAATTGATATATAACTATTTTGAAACCAATTTTATTATAAAAATGGTTCTAAAATGTTTGTAATATAATATATATAAAAATATTCATTAAAATGATTACATCAATATAAATGTGTACATTGGAATTCCCATACCATGAAGAGTTTCTACCTAAATCCTGAATATATAACCATGATGATTTACAGTGACCATGGAATGAAAAAAATAGTGGAAAAATTAAAAAACATTGAATATAGAATGATATTTTAGAGGATGCGGTGCAGTTTTGTATTTATAGTAAAATAGGAGGAATTTTTTTTATTTACAAATTTAGGTCTTAGAATTGTAGGTTGGGAATAATGAATAACTATTTCCATCCCTATGGGTTTTTCACACGTTGTAATACATTTGAGTAATTTATTAGAGTATTATAATATTTTAATGATGAAAATAATATTTAAGAATACATTTATCATTGAAAAGTAATTATTAAAAATTAAAATAATGTTTTCAAAATAATAAATTCTATCTTGAACATTGTAATGTAATTTTTAGGATTTGAAATTGATATATATTCATTAAAATTAATTTTAAATATTAAATAATTTATTTCCTACCACATTTTCATTTTATTAAATTATTACATCATTATTATATATATATATATGGTTTTATATAACATATTAAAAAAAATATATCATTACAATATAATAAAAATTGAGTATTTGATAATATTAGAAAAACAAAAAACAATTTCACATGCTGATTTAAAATATAATTATTATTTTATCAATATATTTTTATAAATATTATAATTTTTAATGTTCAATAAAAATAAATAGTTTATTGAAATAGATGCATTTTTATGAAAATGATATTCCACATATAAAAAATTTCATATTCCATTCTAATTTTGATTTTTAGTTTATATTTAATGATATGTTTTTAAAAGTATATATTATGTATATATATATTTTTATGTAATACATTCTTTTATTATAAAAATATATCCATTTTCAAAAAATAAAATATTTGTTTTATCCAAAAATCCAATTATCAATTTCAACTAATTTTCATGAATATTTTAGAAAACAAAATAATACTAAATAAATCGATTTACCAAATAACAATTTCTCCAATGGAGTGGAAATTGCTCATTTGTGATAATATGGTCTCAAAAAATAGTCCCATAGTTTAGGTTTTTACTCCCTATAGAAGGGTGCAGAATGGTGATAGTTTCATGGGGTGCAGAAGCAATGATTGGCCTACTGGAGTTCGACACTAACTATAATTCCTCTCAGAGTTGATTTACTTCTAGCCTCACATGATGAGGCTCCACTTCATAATGTTTAAGAGAAAACCCCATTAATGATACCACCCTACCAATTTATATAAAATGGGAATCAAAATTAATTATTGTACTAGTTATGGGTAACATATCTTATCTCTTCAACAATTATCATCCTTCGACATTTTATTAACACTAAATCTAATTGTAGGAACATTACCAATGACTAAAGTTCATAACATTCATATTTAAGAACAATAATATTACTATCCTAATTGTCTTATTACCTCATATAAATAAGTTTTCTATTAATTATAAATTATTCATAACAATATTAATCACATTTTTATATCTTTTACATTTATAAATTTCAATTTATTTAGAAGTATTTTTTTCAGTTTCTATAGTACTGTTCATTAGGAAGAAAATCCATTAATATTAGATAGATCCATTTTTTCATTAATTAAATTTATTATTTTATATATATATATATATTCCCTTGAAATATTTTTCATTTTCATGTGTTCAGTTATCGACTAGTGTTACATTATTCAGTAATGAAACAAATAGTTTTTTATTTTCCTATTTTTTTAAGATTAGAATGCTATATAATGATGTACACATTTATTCACGATAAAACATTCACAAATAAATTAGAGTTCATAACATTGCTAATGGTTTACCATATGGTATTACAACAATCGGAACTTGGTTTTTTTAAATATTTATCTTAAATTGACTTGCTACACTCTTTTAAAAATGTGTAACAACTTTGAAAAACATTTCTGTTACTATTTGAGACACAAAACCACATTCATTTTTCAATATAAATAGATTCCATGTAAAATAATGTCACTCGCTCCAAAACAATCTAAAATCTATATAGTTTTCAAAAATATATTTCATGTACTAGAGTCAACAATTTTTTAATATTGTCAGATAAACCGTCCATCAAAAAATAAATTTGAAACATTACCAAAATTCAGGTAGTCAAATGGATTCTTATAAATCATGTGTACTTATATGATGTAGAAGTAAGGATTTCATAAAAACACCAAAACTAAAAAATTTCAATGATGTTCAAATAAAAAATAATTGGAATCCACTCATATAAATAAAAAAAATTGGAAATTAAATTTAGTTGGTGAAATATTTATTATTCATTCTTGGTTTGGCCAAAATATGTAAACTGACTCTTAGGTAAAAAACAATTTTAATATGTAATTTTTTATATTGAACCCATAAATCAAAAACATAGAAAAAATTTAAATCTATGAAAATTGATAATGTCTTAGAAGTATGCCAATTTCATAGAAAATAACAGAATTCAATCATGATATGAAAGACATATAGTGTTTTATTTGTCCAATGAATCTTGATTGAGTGTTAATCTTTGAAGACTGGAATATTAGATCATTAGAAAACTCTTATTCTCGTTTAAATTGATACATGTTGATTCAAACATATTAATCATGATAGGTTATATGTTGGATTAAATTCATATTCACTAGGAACAATGTCATATGTGCATAGGGTGACTAATTGCTTAACTATTCTCAATCCAACATAAACTTTAACAAGATCTTATGGTGTATTATGTTATAAATGAGACATGTTTTTATGTGTGATATAAAGGTAATATAATTCTTAATTAAATTAATATTAAAGGAATAGTATCATACACACTTCTTGTGATCAACACAATGTCCTACATGCTGAGAAATATATATAAAAAGGGTATACAATATGGAATATGGTGAAAAATATGTTTAAATAATATTTAGAATGATGTAGTTTATCCACATTTTCATTATCTGAGAATTGTAACTAGGAAAATAAAAAATATTATAGGATTTACAATATTACTTTAAGATATAATTCAATAAATAAATAATAATTATTAGAATAATTTTCAAATTAAAAAATACATGTTTCTATTAGATCCCAAAATTAATATAATAATAAAAAAGATTATTTAACCAATAAATCTATTAAATTGTAATTTTTCCAATCATAAAAAAAGGAGTATCTACAGTGCTATTCTGTAAATGTTGAAGATATTTATCATTAAAAAAGTAAACTTTTAAAATGTATTCTTTAATCACATGAAAACAATGTATATTATTTCACTCATATGGGATATAGTGATTTAAATATAAAAAATATTATCATACATAGTGTCATAAATCTAAACCATTATTGAAATAGGAAGAACGTGTCACTATTCCATGAATTTATCTTGGCATCTATATGAATTTTCTGAATAATGAATCTTATTTTTCGAATTTATTAAAAATAAAATTACCTCTAAATTATCAATATAAACTCCGTTAATTTGTATTTATTTCATTATCAGAATAAATAATTTTAAAATAGTGTTACCATCATTCCTACAGATCATTTTATCTACCATAAAATTTCTAATATTCTATGTTCTCTATCACAACAATATATGGTTCTTCTCATGTTTCTGGCCATTGAGTTATTTAGAGGCATGAGGTTTGTTATGAATATATGATTAAATAATTGATATGTATGTAATGTTTTTTCGATATAATTTTAATTTTATATAATTTAAAAATAGTAAAATAATTCATGTAACTCAATAAAACACTCATATCATTTATAATTTAAAACTAAATCTACACATTGAACACTTTTTGAAATTTAAATCCATGTTCTAAATAATAATGTATTAAAATAACCTTTTATCATTTTTTTCTTTTATTTTATACTATTTTATATTCTTTTTTCAGATAAATAAAATTATTTTTGAATATATTCAATTGTTTTATTTTTTACAATATAATGGGTAAAACATCGGTAAAATACTATTATGTTATGTCTTTTAAATCCTATAAACCCAAACCATAGGAAGTCACCTTTCCCATATAAAAATTAAAATATTATTACCTATTATTACCATGGAAACCACCCCCACCATAACATGATGAAAATATATCTTATATTTTGAGTAAAATATAAGAATTGAGGGTTGATTATAGCATGTATGGAGGATTGAATAAATGGTATTTCATAGACACTAAATATTAAAATGGATTAAATTTAATGGTTTCATCAATCATAGGTCAATTATAAAAAATTAATATCAATGACTGATTGATTCTATAAGAAATTTATTAAAACACAATCATTTGACATAAAATGAAATGCTAACTAGTTATCTTTTCTATATATAACACAATACTATTATTAAAATTATATTATATATAAATATCAAATAAAGTTCATAGATTTCTCTCATTAGATGAATTTGAATGATTTTTATAATAGTTTGATGGATTGGGAATTCATTTCCACTTTACTAACATTCATGAAAATCAATAAAATCAATTGGAAAACTCACAATATCATAATTGTAATTAATAAATTTCTAAATATATTATAATTCATAATATCTATAATAATATTTTTTATTATATAATAAAACACAATACATTATTTCATAACCTCAATGAATAACAAAAATCACAAAACAACTAAAAGTATATGAAAATAAGTAAGAAATAATTTCTAGAAAAAATAAATCAAATGAAAATTTTTCCTATACCTCACACTCTACTCAGAAAACAACATTATATTAATTAATTACAGTTTTTAATCATACTATATTTCTATTCCCTTAGTTTCCCCTTCTATTTTGAAGATAACTATATGTTTTTGGGTTGATAGTGTGTGGAGAACATTTAATTCATTGTTAATAGATACCGTATGACCTTCTCAGGTAACAGTGTTATATGTTTCTGGATGAGGAAGCAGCTACTGCATGACCAAAGAACTGTACATATCTGTGCAGTTGGATGGGGGTTTTGTCCAAAAGATATACATGACATATAAATGGAATGTCAGGATCTATCGACTACACATATTGTTTTAATTTCTTAGATTAGAGGTGCACACAATCACCCCATAGTTTGAAAGATCATGTTGTCTAACCATGCAGACTATCTAGGTTCTTGAAATTTGGTTTCACCTTTTTCAATCTCACATATTTTCATCCCTAACTCCATTTCATCTCCTCCCTATTTCTACCCATCACTCGGCGTGCCTCTCACATTCTCATCATCTCCCATAGGCACATTTTTCTACTAGATAGGGATTAGGTTCATCTTGTAATCATCATATATGTATCTACTCCCTTGATTTCATCCACTATTCAAGGGTTTTGATTCTTCTCCCAATGTGTTTCATTTTTCACCAAAAGGGTGGTTGATTTAGGGTTTTTTCATTATTAACAAGTTTCCAACATGATGTTTTTGGTAAGATCATTCCTTTTTGGGTTCTTTGGGTGGTGATATTATGGTTTCACACTCACTTACAAAATTTTCATCATATGATGTTGTTGGATCCATGCTCTATCATTTTTAGATTAATTTATTTTCTTTCATGGTTATTTTTTACTTGTTCTATGTTGCATATCTATTGTTGAAAATATGTTTTAGAAGGGTTTTTCATTATTATGTTATGGGAATGTATTATATATATGAAAATGTTAATTTTTTTGTGTGTGATTTATTATTATGTCTCATGGAAATATTTTATGCATTGTTAGAATGGTTCAATATTTTTTCTCAAAGGCAGTTATGGTGTGAATGTGTTTGTAAGAAGATTATTAATTTAAGATGTTTGAATTTTTCAAATTGGTTATTAATTTTCACCATTAATTATTAGTAGTAAATTAAAAAAATTATTAAAATAATGTTTTAAAAATTGTCATGGTGTATGTATAGATTTTAGAAAGGGTCTAAGTCTAGTGAAATGGTTGATCGCCTATTTTTTTCTTATGATGTATCAAATAAAGATTTAAGAATATTGTTGATGATGGTAAATATATAAAAAATCTATTTTTGTTATGTGTAACATTTATATTGAGTTTGTTTATGTACAATGGTGGTTTCTTGGTATGCATATAATATGTGGAATTTGTTTTTTGAAGATGATGAATTGTGTAACATTTGAAATGGGGTTGAGCATAGGGAAATCCCATGAATATTGTAGGGCTGACAAGATATAGTATGATATTGATTCAAAAGTGAATTTTATGGTTTCACATTGCATGATTAATGATTTCAACAACAACTAAACAAGAATGGTTATTAAATAACACTAAAATTTTGTATCATTCACCGTTTTGGAGGTATGTTCATGAAAACATCAGTTGTTGTGGTTACTATACAATTTTTCCCTTAGGTATGAGGTTTTAGTGTCCCAATTGAGCTATATAATCTCTTGGGGTTTACCACTGGATTAGATTCATGACATAACTCTAGTGTAATAAGTTACTAACCATTGGCATACAGAGGACCTTGTGTGTGTTTTTTTCAGGAAATAAAATTAACAAAATGATTTTTTAATGGTCCATACATTACTACTATTCCCCTTAAATTTATTTTTAGAATATTTCTAAATGTATTAATCAAAATGATCATGTTAAATTCTCATTAAATTTTATATAATAGAATCTATTTTTTCTAGAGGCATCCTAATGGGATTTTGGTGCATACCCTACAAACACATTTAGGTGTATGTAGAATTGTTTCATTTGACTGTAGTAAATAAATGTGGTTAGTGATAGTTGTTTGGATTTCTTGTTGTCTTCTAACATGGATTTTGGTGGAACTGTCTTGGGGATGTTTCTTCCTCTAGTTTGATGGAGGTTTGGGATAGACATTTAGTTCCCTCTTTGTTGTAGTTCCATTTGGGGTTTTCACAAATTTGTAAACTTTTATCCTGTATTGTTTTATTTCTGGTATTTTTTTCATTTTCAGTTTTCGATTATTTATTTTATGGGTTATTAATTGTTATAATGTATATTGAAATAGTTCACACTCTTTATTATTGATAACCGATCATTTTTTTGCTCTAGTTGGGGTCAAAAACTCCCCATGGCCTATACTAAGTACTGGTTCGGGCACCATTTTACATGAATACATTTCATGGTTCATGAAATGGGAATAAACTATTCAAAATTAATAAAGAAAATAATTATCATTAAATTATATAATATTTATAGTAGAATTAAATTATTAAATTTATTAACTTGTTATTAAATGAATACAAGGAAACATATTTTTTTGACGGGATACTAAATTATTATGTATATTTTATTTAATATGTTTCATAATTTCATTTCGAGTTAATGTATTAGATTCAACACATGATATAAATACTTTTTGATAAAATTATTTTGTTAAATATAAATTAAATAATGAAATAGTTTGTTTTCAATAACTTATCATTATAGGACTATTATGTGGTTGATATTTATATGGGGTCAGGGAACCAATTTGGAGTGTTTTTTAAATTATATAAGAGAGGAATAGGTTATTTCCTATATAATATTAATTACATAAAAATTGAGTGCTCATTTCTATTCATTTAGACATCTGAAAAATGGAATCTTTTCTCCCGTGAGATCAATCCAAGAACATCTTCATCGATCAAATGAATATATTTTAGGTGATCATCTAGATATCAATGGAATTAGTAGACCACAATGATAACACCCATATTTTGATACTTGGCATTCCTATGGACTCTTGAGCATGTTTATTTGACCTATAGGTACTCAACCTCAAATATTTTTTTCAATGATCACTGTTGTGTATCTGCATTCAAACACACCATTTATTCGAAGTACATATACAATTTTTACAGTATTCTTCATAATTAGATTACCTCATGATTGGAAAAAATTTATTTGGGCTTAGATAACCAGGGAAGATGATGTTACATATCACTTTCAATGAAAATTTTAAAATCCTAAACCCACATGCTTTTTTGAGTTCTCTATAATAGAAATTCCTATTATATCTATAATATGAAATTTATTAGTCAAAAAAATTTAATCTTTCATTCATTTAATTTTAGAGATGTATTGTAGAACCAAAATTTTAAAATGTGGGTCAATACTATTTTAAAAAAAATTAATTATCACAATTAAAAACTCAATTGGAAAAAAACTAGATTTTATGGATATAATTTTAGGAACACACACACATGTATATCTATGTGAATATATTGAAGATTGTTTTACCCCATTATAGTTGAAGTCGGTGATTCTACTGACCTTATTTCTTCAATCCATGTTCTATTTATATCTAGGTGGGTGTAACTATACCAGATAATATAAATTTAATCAACCCAGCTATTCAAATTAATTTTTCAAATAAAATGTACATATAAAGGGGGAAACATTGTGTTGTTTTTCATAATTATATACATAATACACTAATAAAAGTACATATAAGTGGAATGATGATGGGTCAAAACACCAATAATAATTAATTTAAAAATGTATTCTAATAAGGAGGGTTGGATCCAGTTGAATAAAAAAATTCAAAAATACATTATTTTTTAGGAGAAAAATTCACTAGAATTAAGTTGAGGCACCATCTTCTCCTTCGGCTGATCCCATTTACACCTCCATCACCACTATCGAATGATCCACGTGGAATATTTAAACTCCATGATGAAACACCATTCTCATAAAAACCATTCCTTCCCATCATTTATTATCACCTTACATTCTACACACACCTATTTGATCATCAAATGACTAAGCCAATACGTCCCCAATATCATAGAATGTGCTACCATAATTGGATGTTGGTTCCCCATCATGGCCCACTGAGCTACCAAAGAATCCCTATCATGTGTAATTGCCTTTGAAATCTATACCATTTGAACTATTTAACATTCTTCTCCTACTATATTAAACTCCTCATATGATCCATCCTACATGGTTTCCTTTATTGACCCCATTTTGGTCCCTAATCTCAAGGGCTTTCCCAATTTATAACCACCATCGAAGAGTCTACCTAACCTAAAAGCATCCTACACAAAACATACCACCCATGAACTGCCTTAAATAGTTTCTACCCAACAAATAGTGATGCTAGGAGGGGTTATCCTAACACCCAATGTGATTGGTAGTGTTCAAGTTCCCATGGAAAAATTTTAATTTTGTGATACGAATTAAAAAATAAATGTATTTTGAATATTTGAAATTTCATTTAATATTTATATAATATTTAAATACATTATGTATATAACATATAATTATTTTTTAATTATATGTCGTAATTATTTCATTTGTCTTCTCGGAAATAAATTTATCACAATTTAATTTAATTGTTCATTAATTTTTCCCATAGACAAGTCCTTATCCCTAATTTTGTCAATCATTATATGGGTATTTTTTTAATGAATTAATAAAAAAATGTATAATGAATATAATAATTATTTATTTTCAAAGGAATTAAAATCAAAATTCCTTATTAAATATATATAAGGTTCTTTATATCTGTTAATATTATTTTAGCTGTATCCTACGATTCTCTAGAAACCCCACTTCTGTATGATTATGTTTTTATTACAATAATTATGATGTAATAAATAGGTCATTCCATGATAAAGAAAAATCATAAATGAGTTGTGAAATTGCATTGACTATGGTGAGATCTTTGATAAATTTCAAGACAAAAAAAGGAATTATTACCATAGATCATGGTCGGTCAATTGAATTTAAATAGATCGAACAATACTAGAATATCATAATCAGCTGTGATGTTTCTGTAATTTCTGAATCTATTATTGTTTTTTTAATGATCATTCTTGAGGGAACAAATAAAATAGTTATAATTTAATGAAAATGACATGATTAATGCTTCACTATTAATTATTGTACTATTTTATTTGTAATCACAATGTATAAATATATTTAATAGAAAAATGAATACATTCATTGGGAATTAATAAAGACCATTAGATTGACATCAATTAATAACATCATTGATAAATATTTTTGAGACAAACCATTTCAAAATATTTCTCATAATCTTTTTTTTACGTTACCTCATACTAATGGAGATTATTTTTAACACTGATGGGTATACTTAACAATTTATAGTGGAAAATAATTATCCATAGCTTACTAGTTGAAAAATTATATTAATAGTTCTGAGTGAGTCAATGTGGTATACGAACCATGTACCGACCTATGAACTCATTTAGTAGTTGTTTATAGATTTCATAGGCCATTAAGAGTCATTTTATGGATCCCAAAAAGTTTATTAATTATGTTATTAGTTATTATAAGTATATTTATGGATTTTAATAGGGTTAAATAAAATGGTGATGTAAATTTTGTGACATAATTGGAAATGTATAAAAGTTAATAGAGATAATGTACTGACTAAAATAATTGAATAAATTTATATTAAATAGATTCCAACACCACTTGTATATTATTACAGTAATCAATTCAAGATATATAAAAAATCCTGACCATGCATAACATCTTACAGTTCCATTACCACTTTCACATTGTACTATGCTATGAGATGAAGATATATGTTTTGTAGTCCTCACTTATGGTTTATATCCCAAATGGAGAAAGAATATAAGAAAAATAAAAAGTGGAAAATTAATTTAGATGATGCCCAAAATGTACAATTTATCATGATTTTATCTATTTAAATTAAATTATAGAAAAAATCATGAAGATGAATATGCCAACATTATTCAAACACGTGCCTAGTAGTTATATCATTAAAGCGCATGAAATGAATCTTATGAGATATCAACTAAACTACATAGGGTTATTCTAGAATAATGGAATAAATAATGAAATAATTTACTCTATTTGAGCTTGTACATTTGGAGATATTAATGCCTTGGGTTCAAATTTAATCCTGAACTCATTTATTGTATCATTATTTTTATATACTACCCAAAAATAAGAAATTTATTATTAATTGAAATATGAACAACATGAAATATTCAATCCAAAATATATTGGCATTAGAAAGAAAAAAATTCTAAGGTTATAAAGAATAAAAAATCATCAGTCCTTATGGTGAATTAAATGAAGAAGGTGGATGCTATGGGTTCAAAGGATAATGATAAGATAGTGACACTAATTTAACATCATTGGAAAATAAGAAATAAATAATCATAAGGGAATTATGATGAGGATATCTCTTATTATTGTGGTATGAAATTACAAAAGAAGGAGAATCAAAAGACATTAAAGAAGAATGAAGGTGATGCATCTACATCAGTTATTTGTTTCATTGATGGTAATCAATATTAATCTACATCTTAGGAATTTTATTCCACAAGTCAGTCACTCATTTGAATTCATATATAAAGAAAAGGTGTATTTCAAATGAATTCAATAATTGTGGATTATCCTCAAGCAATAAATTTTAATTGAATAACATACTTTGATGTCGGAGATTATCACACAAAATTTCATATTGGTTTTTTTCTAGATATAATAAATTTTATTTTTCAATTCTACAGTTTCCAAAAACATAATATCAGTATCAAGAACAATAAAACATGATTTTTTTCCTAGAAATAAAATTTATCCAATTTATAAGGATATGTTTTTTTCATTATATGGTACATTATAACAATTGATTTCTTATAATTGAACTAAAAAATAGTGTTATTCAAATCAATGATAAACAAGTTAAAATTAATTCTAAAAAACATTCTACTAGATTGACATGCCTGGAATTATAAACTACATTTCTTCTCAGAATACTAATCAAGAATGGTTTTTAGGCTTAGTTGAATCATAACCCATGGATTTTTTCCAATTTGTTTAATAGGTTAAATTACTAAACCAACATTTTATAAAATTATAAATAGATAATTAATTTCAAAAAAAATTTATACTAATGTATCAGGTCCATTTACAATATATGATATGGGTCAGTGTCATATATCAAAACATTGACTGATGACTATAGTAGGGGTGGTCATATCCACATAATGATGTATATGATCTAATAATTTCAACTATACAAGTAATATCATCATGAAGTAGAGAAATAGCATGGTAAGAAAGTTTAGGGACACTAAAAAATTGTGAAGGACATTATCTTAACTATAGATTCCTTTATGACATAATTTATTCTAGGATTATACCCAAATTCACACCCTATTATAAAAATTGGAATTATTTTCATAAATAATTTATCAATCAGACCATATTAGATATAGTCATATCAATCAAGATTCCAGAAACTCTCCCATTATCCTTTTGAGTGTTCATGTTGTAGACATTTTCCTACAACCTTAACTGAAACACAACTAAAACAATTTATAGGATCCTATATGAGTTATGGTATAAAAACAATTACAGTTTTTCACACATAAATTTGTGTGGATTCAGACATTTTTCAAGACTACACCAAGTATCTAATTGTAATCATAAATAATAAAGTAATTCTTTATTGGGTTTCTTGAATAAACCGGAGGGTATTACATATATAACCATTCACATAGGATGTAAATAATGACATGGTAGTCCAAATTTCAAGAATGTGAAAAAAAAATCCAACATAAATAGTCAGAGAAATATTTACTTTGAGAATGTTAGTACTCCATATACATAAGAGATGATATGAAAAAAATATGAACAAGTGACAATAGAAGATTAAGATGTTCCAAATACACAATTTCTATGTTTTTCAAATCAATAGGATGGAGTAATACAATGTTGTTGTGTTCTTGTCACCGACTCAAGAGACACAGTATTCTTAAATATAGATTAACCTCTAACCATTTTTGATATAGTAGAAGGAAATGATTTTTCTAAATTCTATGATTTTTTTTCATATTGTGATGTGTCTGTGAACTAAAATAAATATTATATTTTGGTATACATAATAGATAATGTAAAATACATTGGGTAAAAATGGGTTCTCAATAAAACCTATTACATGGATGGTAATGTAAATACATATTAATTATTATTATTTCAAAAGGGTTTTAGGAAAACAAATGCATTATAATATAATGAAAAATTGTAATAATTTGTGATTCTAATATCGATCAAAATATTACATGAAATATCACCCTTCTATGATTAAAAAATTTTGAAAATGGATTTCAAAACTAATTTCTTAAATGGTTATTTATTTAACGATTCCCATGTGGACAAAAAATGATTTTTTATTACATTAAATTTTACTAAAAATGACTATAACTTACAGAGATCCATTTATGTTATTATGTAGGAATAATGATGGTGGAATGTTGATTTTTATGACTCTATGAGATATTTTTTCTAATATTTAAAAAATATGATCAGTTTGTCTATTAGATGGTTTATATGAATTTAATTTTTTCCACCATATTATATGATTATGAAAATTTAATTACATAAAATGAAGTCAAACTCTTAGAGTTTGTTACAACATGTATAAATAAATGCTTCTCTATGAATGTCATAAGTGATGAAGCCAACTTCCTGGGTATTAATATGTGTGAAGACTGATTTTAAAGGATAGTTAGTATATATAAATTCACATATATTTAATATTTAGTCAAATGTTATGATATGGAATCTTCAGAGAAAATGTTGTTTCCAATGATAAATAGTGTATGTCTCTCCAAAAAAGAAGTCCAAAATTTTGCGGAGGAGATTGAAAAACATGTACAATACCTTATGCCTCATTTGTGGGATTAGTCATGTGGGCCTCACCATAAAATAGCTTTGATATTTGTTTTTCTTTAATAGTGGTGGGAATATATTAAGAAAATATAATATATTTTCATTAAAAAAATTAAATGATATATTTAAGAATACAATACATTAAATTTTCATATTCCCTCTGTTTTTTTAGATTTGTAACTAGTTTCTAGGTGATACGATAATTATAGTATCCAATAAGATCACGTTTCTCTGACATTGCAGTTGGGATGTGTATTTTTCATTAATAGTGGTGCAGTGATATGGAGAACATTAAACCATAGTGTTCACACTGATTCTACATAATAATTTGAGTATAAAGATTCTTCCGATGCTGGTATTTATGGTTTATGAATTCATTTTTATTCTCTCATACATTAATGTGGCCCAAGTATTTTAAAACCAATTCTAGTTTATTATCATAATATAATACAAGTGGTCATTTCCAAGGATCCCAAATCACATCATATGTAGAATAATATTGTTATGATGTTTTATCTACAGATTGATTTTAAATATAAGTTTTATGATGTAGTTTTAAGAGTTCAAAATGAGGATAACATGAATCAACATCAAAAAAATCCATATATTATCCCATCATTGATTCTCCTTTGAGGTCTAGCGGTTAGATAATTGTTAGATGATGGATATATGATATGTTTGAGTGTTGTAAGTGGGTTCCATGGACACATATCATGTGTGTTCTGTGACTAACATTTACATTAATATAGTTAGATATATACATGTGTTTTACTTTAATATTTTTCATGGAGAAACCTCTTAGTCCACTACATTTATGGAAATGTCCATAAATTACATGGTGTATAAAAATGATATAGTAGTTACAAGGATATACTGTGAATCATTAGATAGTATTATTATAATATTAAATGTATTTTCAATGGTATAAACACCTAATGATGATAGGAAATAGATGATGTCATGTTCTGAGGTCTTAAATTAATTTCCACAGATTCTCATTATGTTTACACTTGGTTATCATTAGTAAGTTATAATATATGGAATAACCACCGATTAGAAATCCAAATGTCATAGATGTAATTGGTTCATTAAATCATCGACGATGTGTAATTGTTTCTTTATTATTGATTGATATTTGTTAATAGTATTTAAAAATATACATTGCTACAACATGGAAAATAACCAATCGATTTCATATCAAGGTACCTTTTTTGGGTGGTGTTATTAGTTGTATGGAATGTATTGAATAAAAAATCTATAATTTATATATATTTAATGAATTTTATATTTAGATCGTTGTTGATTTGTATGGTTGTACTATTCCAAAATCCATGTCCATGGTGGAAAAAGGTATGCTCATCCATTTAGGTAAAAAAATATTAAATAACTTATTAATGATGACACAACTTGTTCATGTCACATTATTAGTTTTATTGAGACAATGAGATTACATTACAGTGATTCTATTCAATAGAAGTTTGTTATTTCTAGCTGTGTTCCTTATCTTTTTTATGGTCTTTGATATGTTTCCATACACTGCTCATGCTTTGCGAATAGTTTTCACAACTATTGAGATAAGTGATAGGAGGATCAAATAGAATAGCATATTAAAAATTCATACCTATTTGGATTAATAGAATTAAAGGACATAGTGGAAACCACCACATGGTCAATGATCTATCCAAGAATAAATTCTCAAAAATAAATAAATAAATTCATTATTAATTCACAATGTTATAAATGGATTTGAATTGATTTATTAAATGTATTAATATGTTATAATCTAAAATAATTGAAAAAATATTTAGGAATTTATATTATTAAAAAAAATTAAGGATCATATAGTATTTTTTGAAAGAAAAATTTGAGTTAGTGTATCATTTTATCAAATAAATATATATTTATTATAAAGTACAATTGGGTGATAAAATTAAAATGATTTAATGAAATACAGAATTTTCTTATAATTATTAACTTATTGATTATATAGTTATCATTATTTAAAAGGTGGATGTCATAATGTTTATGATTTTTAATTCCAGATTCAAAAGAAATAGGGATATCATATTTGGCGGACTATTAATTCCCTTGAGTTTTAGATATTCCCTCTATTTCTTCACACATCATATAGGGAGAACGTCTCTATCTATGTGATCAATATTTAAAAATATCATATATTAAATTATTGAAGTCATAACGATCAATAAGATTTTGACATGACTGTAATACCTCAACTCTAGAACCCATATTCTAATGATCGACATACATGTGGACTCTATATGACCATGTTGATGATCTAGAGAAATTCATCATCAAATCATTCAAGAAATGGTTGATAGGAATGATCTACTTAAAAACACATAAAATATTCTTTCATCGAAAACATAAATTTCTATTTTCTTTCTTTATTATTTCATTTTTGATCCTAGGAACCTTAATAGGGCTCAGGGCAGCTTCGATGAAGATACATTACACTAATAATGAAAAAATTAATGTCCACAACTCATAATCTTCAACGACGCAACCCAATTCAATCTTTTGAGACCAATTATTCAATTTTAATTTCAATATCATTTATACCATATTTGTTTACAATATATTGGAAAATGTTAATGTCACTCATGTGTATGGATAAACTACCACCTCAATGAAGATTTGTTATTCATTTTTCGTTTTTATTTTACATGGGTACTCATAATGATTGATTTGATGAATATACTTGATATATATGATATAACAATTATTCTATAAAGGTGAAATATGATTTAACTTTAGTTTGTTCAATATGTTAGAATGTGAGAACAATATTTATGCATACATACTACCTACATTATGCATGAATAGAGAAATTAGATTCACAATATATACCATTTAAAGTTAATAATTTATATATATATTTAATATATATGATATGTGATATTTATATTAATTATTTTTCAGATGATGTAAAATTTATCAATGTTGATGGATCAGAACCACCAAACCAAAATTATCATCACAAAGGAACCAATTAATAGATAGAAATTATGACTACAATTAGAAATTATAAATCCATTTATTTTCAAGTATTATAAGTGGATTATAAATGAAAATTTAATTATTTATGTGATTATATATTAAAATTCTAATAAATATTTATTTATTAAATATCTAGCTAGAAAAAATTCAATCAATTTCCAAATGATGAAATGTATTTACATCTCAATGTTATTTATGATTGAAACATTCCAAATTCAATAAATGTTTCCTTGGCGTAGTAAATATACTACCCCATGACTTTATTTTATGTTTCAGATCATTAAAATTTTGGGCATTTAAATAAACATATTTTTTCATTAATTCATATGCATATTATTCAAAATATACCAAATTGATAATGCATTAATATTTAAAATACATTATACATCCATTTTATGATAATTAGTAGTCTAATTAAATTTATTTAGTACCTATCTCCCATGATTGTAATAAATTATATTATGTTACCTTTATTTATATAAATTATAGATTTGTAAATAATTTTATTCTATTTATAATCTCAAAATACAAAAATAATGATTATAAAAAAAACTAAAATGACATCAATCTTTAGTCAATAATATATATTTTCTAATTCCATGTTTTCTAAAAATGTTTTCAATTTTTGAAATTGATAATCTAATTTGATTTTAACTACATTTTTTCTATGATTTAGTTTTTATGAAATGGTTGAAAAGGAATCTTCATGTAAATTTCTAAATGTTTTACTTTTTACATATAGTCATAAATTTGAAATGAGTCTATATTTTATCAAATTTTTCATAAATAAATATCTTACTATCCTGGAAGAATAATTATATGATGGATCCACTAAAATATTCTTATTTTATTCATGAATATTTTCTCCCAAAATATGTGGGACATTTTTAGATTTCAAATAATTCTTTCAAAAAAGAAAATGGTATTTTTCAAAAAAATAAATATTTGTAGATTTATTTTAATGTAATTTCCATTTATGATAACTTCCATTAATGTCACTTCTTTATTAAAATGGATAAAATTAAAATATCCCCACCATATTATATCTCATCCGGTTTTTTGAATTTAATGATATGATTTTTATGAAAAAATATAATATTTATTAGTTATGTTGTGTTTATTTAGGGAAATAATTTTGAGTATATTTTCATTTCTACGGGAATTTAATATGTTTAATTTCTAATAACATCCAAGATCAAATATAAATTTAATATTATTTCATGAAATGAGTGACCAGAATTTTAAACTTCTTCGTTAATTTTTTGTAAAAATGAATATCTCATGATATGATTAGGAATAGAATGGGTACATAACCCTATTATGTAAGTGGAAGAGTTCACTATGATATACATCGAAGTAATCCATGAAAATGGATGATATTTAATTGGTAGTGAATCAATAAAACAATGATATTATTGGTATTTATCCATAACCAAGGAAATAAGTTTATATGATTATCTGTATGAAACATACATATATATTATACCAATTTTATTTTCACATGGACCATGCACTTCAATTCATTCACGATTCAGTTCATATGAATCACTAATATTTATTAAATGAATAAATATTGATTTATTTGTTTTGATGGGTATGGTATAAAAATGTTGATTTCATGTTTTCATATATATAAACTCTTGTTCTTTGTAATTGATCGTTGATATTTCTCTTTTATACCCTTATAGAGAATTTGTCTTCACCTTTCATATATATTTCATCCCTACACTATAAAAAAAGCTGTTATGTATGGAATTTCTATGAATAATGATATTTATTAATATCATAGAGAGGTATTTTTGCTATATAATATAAACTAATTGTTTTTGTATCCATGTTTCGAATTAAACTAAATAAATACAATTATTGAATGAATAATAATTTTATGTAAATTACATTCTTCTATTAGAATGATTTTTCATATATGATAATATAGGTTTACTATAGTTAGTAAAAGAGAAATTATTAGTTAACCATATAAAATAGGATAAGAAAATATATTTTAGAACCCTAAAAAATTTATATGTGTTGGAGAACACCAAATAATTTGGGAAATTAATGACTGTGGTTTTCCATAAAAAACATCATTGAATCTATACAATAAGTGTATATGGTTTTGGAATTATGCATCATTGAGTAATGACCCTAAAAACATTGGGTTGTTTATATTTAGATCATCATTTCAGTGCATAGTTAGCATGATCTGACTATGCAATGGGTTTGAAGATCACTATGTATTTTCATCAGTTAATTCAAATTGGCATTTTGAACCATTATGATGGATTTTATCAAATTTTATCCTATAATAACCAAGGTAAAACAGAATATATTATTGATTGAAAGTTATTATTCGTAGATCATACATACTATATGTGATATTTACATATTATATGATTTCTCTTTATGGTGATGGATGGAAATGCTAACAATTTGTATTTGATAATGTAATGATGATGGAACGATAAGGTTGATGTAGTGAGGGGAACACTAGAATTTTTAGGTACAATTTGTTAGCATAATCATATGGATTCTTTTATATCATGGTATGTATCTATGAATTTTATTTCCTATCCTCAATGAATAGTTATTGACCTAGAAGTGAAACATTAATTCTATTGTGACCAAATACCAAATAAATCATTCATATCTATTTTATGTTTGTTGGAATGTTATTTAATAAAACATATTTATTCATCCTTATGTTGTATATGATTCTATAATAGTCATGTATTGGATTTACATATGTAAAAACAACTTTTATTTATATGGAAGGCAATCCAAATTTTATATTCTGTACCAAACTATGATGACCATTTGTTGAAATGATAAATATAAACATTTGATTAAAATAGAATCCACTAAAGGTGCCTTGATTCATATAATATCAAATTTTTCATAGATGGTTGGGGATAAAATAAAAATGTAAAATAGTCCAATATTTCAGGATTTGTTTATTTTAATTTTGGAGAGTTTCACACTCTTCAATGGAATCATCTATATTGATTTATCCAAAGAACTAATAACTAATGTTATAACTATTTCAATTAATTTATAAAGAATAACCCTTTTTAGTTCCATTAACTAATTAAATACTATAATTGAGTCTTGAGAGACTATTTAATCATCCAAATGTGTCACCTTGGGGTGAACCTATTCAAATTAATGAGAGAAAATATGGATCAATATTACTCTACATTTTTTTACAAAGACACAAAAACTTATATTTAAAAATTGAATATTACATATGCCTAAATGATATAATTTTTTTTAACAGTCGTCATAATAAAAAGAAAGAAGATCATTAGGATGGTCAACTAGGTAGGTAAGGACCTTGTTAACTCCCATATTAGCAAGACCGTACACTACCTTATTGGCTTCATAGAAGGTGTGAGTGACAATGTAACTGATCTCTAGGACAGAATGAATAGAATTCATCCCTTGGGTATTTAGAGGCCAAGAAAGATGCACCACTCCATTCCACATAGCATATAATGTCATGTCCAAATCACATTAAATAAGAATATTGTTTTATCCTAGTAGTTTGGAAAAATAAAAAACTTGGATCACACTCAACATTTCAGCTTACATGGATGTGGCAATTCTACAGCTACCATAGAAACAACTAAGGTATTTCCCAAGGTTGTTCCTTGAATATATAACTATTGCATGAGGGACCTAGATTTCACATAAAGTCATATTCCACGTTCAATTTAATCCAACCTTAGAGTAGTTCATGTCAGAACACTTCAAATATATTCCAAGGCTGACGATTGATGCATCAATCCACATATGGGGAATAATATCAAAGTCTTTGACAGTGTGTTCATAGTAGACCCTATGAATCTACACATCTTCATGAATAATAATGAGGAATCATATATGAAATGAATTTAAAATGAATGAGGCATTGCATGGATTGATGGAATTTATATCATAACAGGTCACATGAAGAAGCTCAACAATTGTTGTTAAGAAAATATTTGTGATTTTCAGAGAGGATTCAATTTCAACCCATCATTTTAACTGAAAGATCTGAGAGCCATTCAGAATCCATCTACAATAAATAAAATCAAAAATATTACTCCAAAGGCCATAAGCTATAACATTTGATAGAAAAAAGATGGTTAGTATATTCTCTATGTTTGTTACAAAGGATACATTTAGAGAAATGTGTAATCTGAAACGATTGAAGAACAACATCAGTGGGGACTCTGTTTTGTGCAATACACCATAGTAGAGTAAACATTTTGGGCTTAATCCATGGCTTATCAAATTATTTTATCTAGATGAAACTATTGTCCTAATTTTCAAGGTTACGATTGTATATATTTTACTGGAATTTAAAACACCATTATGACAAGGTTCACAAATAAAGAAGTAATACTAGTTGGAAAGGGGTAATTATCTTTTATATGAATAATATTTTCAATAAGGTTAGAGGTATAAATATTAACTCCTCCCTAACTATACAATTAGTTTTTTGGGTATATTATTAGTGGGTTACATGGTGTTTAAAGGGGTACCATTCCAGTTGTGTAGACATAAATTCCGGGGGGGTTCATTGCTAACCATCCATCATGAGTTACTCGTGATGTTGGAAAAATCTCGTCTTGAAGATAGCACAATAGAAGAGCTAATATGGCAATAGTTTCCATTGATTAACTTATCTAGGAATATTTTTCTTTGAGATGTAACAGACTCCGAATGGTGGATGTTGTAAAATTTTGAGCTAGGAAGTCCCCTATTACTTCGATATATAAACAGTCTAGACTAGATACATTTTTTGATGACTTATTGTTATTTTTACATGACTATATAATCCACTGAACCTGTTAACGCATAAGGGAGAAATGATTACTTCTAATATATGAATGTGTCTAAAATTACAAGGATGTGATAAAATTGGTATTTAGGTCACCTGATACTTGACTACCCAGCAATATAGAATGGTTTTTGTTCTATATTGATGAATGATTGATGGTATATAGATGAATCAAGATGTATAATGATATAGTTATGGATTATTTCCCAATAAAATTTAATGATCATGATAATAATAAACTATTTAATCATATGGAATTACTTGTTATAATTTTTCTATTTATTATATAGATGTCAAACATTTTCTGGGAATTTTGTGAAATATTTACGGTCAGTAAAAGTATAATATTTTTATCACAAAAAAAATAGTTGTATATGTATCTAAAAAGTTCATCTCAGTTGATAAAAAATTATGATTAATCAATAGGTTACATTTCATTGAAATCAAACATGGTGGGAGATGATCTTATTCAAATGGATCATAATAGCATATTTGTGTTGAGGATTACAAATAACATACTATTTCATTGATTTTCAATTAAGGGTTTTGAAATATTGATGTAAGGGGATAAATATTATATTATTTAAAAAAGTATTCAATAATCAACAAATGTTATGATAAGAAAAATTTGAATGAAAATGTAAGGTCCTAATAGTAAACTAGAAATCATACTATGTTCAACCATGACTACTATGGAATGACGTGGTTTAAGAACCCCATTTCTGTATCATCGATTTCATATTTGAAAAAGGATATTTTTGATGAGTTTTAATGTTTATAATTATCTATTAATCCATGAAATATAAATTTTCAAGTGGATCTAGAATCATATTTTTGAATGGAAAATATGAAGAGAGATATTACAGTGTATGTATCTCGGTTCTTGGTAAGTCAGTAAATTAGGGATGAATGAGAAAATTTGTAGGGGATATTATATCTAATAAGAATATCATATTTGAAATGGAAAAACATTAACATGAATTTTATCATCAGACTTCCTTCCACATTATAAGGCTATAATGATATTTTTATAGTTGAACGACATATGAAGTAAGAATGCCTTATCAACCTCATATAATCTTTCCATCTTAATGAGTTTTTTGGAAATTTAATTAATATATTGGTTATGTTGAATGGTGTGCCACATTATATTCAAACTAATAGGAAAATAATTTTTTCTGACATGTTTTCATGAAGCCTTTGGTGTGATATGGGTTCAATTATGTTGGTCAATACTACATATCATCCATATAAATATCAAAATTCTTAGAGAACCATTTAGAAATTCATGATATGTCGTGATATTAATATATGGATTTAATTGTTTATTGAGAACAATATGTTTCTGTGGAAACTTTTTCATAAAAAGTATCACTCCATAGTATATTTGGATGGTTTCTCATGAATCAATATGTTGAAGTTTTTGAAGAATTCAACCATTTTGGGATGATGATAGAGAATAAAATATTTTAGGACATAACCTATATGTGTAAATAGTCGATAATTTCATATCCATTCCACATCACATCATGGTTGATATGATTTGAAGAAAAATATACTGATAATCAATGTTTAAACATTAATTTTACAGTATTGAGAATGTATATCTATGATTTTAATTATTGAAAATGGTTATTGGATTAAAAATAATATAAACATGATACATTCCTTTATTTTACCTTTTAATATTATTGACCAATTTGTGAAAATAGATTATCACATGTTTCATCCACCAAAAAAACCTCATGCTTATGATGCGTTAAATATATCTTCAATAAGGATTTGTATACACGACCCCTCAAATTTAATTAACTAAGAAGTTTTCCCTCAAGAATACGATCATTAATATTTATAAACCGAAGTAGAAATATGGGGTCATTGAAATGAGATAGCTAGTAATTCCAAAACCCATACATCAACCATGATTTTATCAATAGTTTATGAACAACAACTTCCCATAATTTTCATTATAGAGATCCAAAATTAGATTGGGTGCATGATCTTCAACTATCATGATATGATATCATTTTCCAACAATTCTCCTAAATTTTTACTCAAATGAAACCTCTCAAATCTCCAGGGTTCTATGGTTAACAAGGGGTATTTTTCAGAACAACATATTTATATTTTTTAATAGGTTTATTCATTAAAAAATTATTTTTGTAAATAGTAATTAATTTATTTAGTTATATATCCCTTTATGCCAGTCAACCCTATCACCCATCACTGACTAATGTTATATTGATCCTAGTGTATGATGAATGTTTTTAACACAAAGGATGTGTTAGGATTCAATCCATGGACCATGTTATGGAGTTATAAAAACATTCATGGAATTTTCTCAAACATAATATTAATAAATTTAATATCATTAATTATTCAGTTGTGGGATTACTGAGCGTCAAAATAATACACCATTTTAGAGCTAGGATTCCAATATATTTTTTAAAAAATCAATATATTACATTGAAAAAACCAGAAGATTACATTTTTCCACTCCATATGGGTTTTCTCAACCATCATAATAGAATAAAAAAATGATGTGGATACTTACCTCCAACTAGGTTTCTAAATCCCACATAATCCCATGATGTTTTCACTTGATGAAATCAAATAAATAACCATGAAAACCACTATTCCATGAAGGTCCCATTTCCTGTACTTTCCCAACACCACTGAATCCTTGAAAAAAGAAAACAAAGTCCCACAACCCAACTTTCATAGGATGAAATCAGGTACTAATTGAGGTAAATAATACCTCTACAATGAAATGATGAAAACAATTAGAATCCAAATCTATTGTGGTCACATGATTACAATATACCCAACCTCACTATCTCAACATATAAATATGAAAATGAAAGGTAATATGATCCCATTTGATAGCATAACACCGTGGATAATACAATTTAACTCTCAAAATCCAATTTCATATATCATTTTTATTATGGTGAATCCTGACATTAAATATGTTTTCCTAATCCCCCATGGATGGATTTCAGCATTTAAAACCATCAGTAGCCATAAAACTAGAAATTTGGTATTTATTACCCACAATATATGACCAATATAACAGTTTCCTTCAAGATAACTCATACATTGTCAAGAAAAGGGGATACTTTGGTAGTGGACTAGTAATCATATTGATATTTTACCACCAATGTTGGTAGATGATCCTTCCAGTTGTGGGTCAAAATAAACATTAAAACCTAAAAAATGTTAAAAAGAGCCTAAATGGTTAACTTATCATTGCCGATTGTTTGGGGTAAAACATTATTCCCAGCTACAACCGAGTCCCCAATACATACTATATTCCTCTCACTAATCATGATGTGATTTATGTTTCCCAATTTTTAATTAAATTTAATGCGAATACATGAATATGGACTACTTCAAGTAGAATTAATTCTCAAAAAATCACCACAAGTAACTATTAATAATAAAAAATAAAAAATGAAATCATCGATATTTTAAATAAAAATCATGTTGCAACTCCAATAGCTATCCAACTGATTCAGAGAGATTCTTATATATCCACAACTCCACTAGATATATTTCTAAGGGAGAAAAGTTTCATTATTTTCTCTTTTTGCAGCATGACTACTATCTTTTTCCATCCCCGAACAAGGATGGACATCTCCATACCTTTGAAAATATATAAGGAACAAACCAATGGCCATATTTTTATGAATCATTTAAAATCTATATCAATTATTTTCACCACCCTATCTCGCAGAAGAATTATATGGGAAATAACAATCAATTGGTGGTAAATCAAAACTTCTGATAGTATATCTCATTCTCTATCTTGATCCCCATTCACCAATGGATTTCATCAAATAATACAACCGTGAAATGATCAAATAATTGTTATGGATCAATTAAATATGTCTCATGATTCTCTTATGGCCTAAAAATATCCAATAGTGTAACTATAACCCCAAAATAACAAAAGTTTACTTGAAAAGATCTCGATGGTAGATCATTCTACAAAAACAAAGTCACTGATAACATATATCGATAAAAAACTCATATAATCACTTCACTATAAACCATTGGATGAAGATGAAATCAAATATTAGGAGTGTAAAATTTCTTTCATGACACCCGATATCAGTAAAACCAATCCGCAACAAACCTTAGGCACTCATCGTCCTATTAGGTGAAAATTTGGGATTCATAGGTGAAAAAATTTGTCATGGAGAACCACATTATTTGTAAAATACATACTTCGTATTCATCCCATTAAGAGGTATGGGTTTTATATGATGTGATATGTCCAAAATCTAGTAAATCCTTGGTCTCATTATGTATGTAACCTAGCTCTCATTTTTTAAATAAACCAAGAACATCCCAATGAATTATATCCTCATATTGTACAACAACTATAACACAAAAAAATTTCATAGAATCTAATTATTCAAGGGTATATCTATCAATCTTCATATAATTCCCTTATATCCACTTATAGATGATCTTATGATGTTATTCCTAGAATTATATATTGTAAATATTTGAAAACTATGATGTAACAAACTGGTTTTGTTACTACTATCACTAATATAATCTTTATGTTCATGGATTATAGGTATGTAGTTCATAAAATTCATATACTTTTAGAGTCACACCACCATTATAAATTGATTCCACTCATGTATCACACACTCTCTCTTTCTCCTCCTCCTCCTAGATTCAATTCTTGACGTTGGAAGGAGCATGTAATCACTGATCTTCAACGTAGGTGCCTCCCATACAAGGCTCTAGAGAAAAGATCCACTGGTGTCACTATGTCTTGAATATAGGATACAGTCATGGAAAATTGGCATATAAATCTTTATAAAAACTACATGTGTGGTAGTGAACACACATGTTGTACCTCTATCTTCACTTGAATCCAATGTGATGTCATAATTCTTATAATTCATCATTTTAATTTCCAAATATTAATCGGCAATCAAGAATTATATAAATCCATAATATATCCAATAACCTCAAACAAACAATTTATGGAAACGCATTCATCACACATCGACTGTATCCACTACAGGCGCCACTGACTCCTTCTGATGATTTTGGATTATGTCTCAAGAATGTCTATTTTTTGGACAATTATCCATATTCCACACATGTACCAATTCATATAAAATGTCATCATTAAATGTTTCTAACAATCCATTGAGTCCCCCATCACATGTCTCACTAGATGAACCAATATTGCAAGGGGTTGTACCTAAACATGGCACTTGCACTACTAGATCATACCAGTCCACCACCACATGAAAATGGGTTCTGAACTCCACCACTAGGAAAGGGAGTATTTACCCCCATGTAACTTGATATATATCTAACAACATAATGTGTGTCGAACATTGATCATTGGAATGAATTTTTTTAGTAACATTCGATCCAACTACTCCACATTCTAAATTGTTCACAAGCACATCCATTTGATCGTTCAATGCACTATAAAATCCTGAAATCATTTATGAATACCTCAATATAATCATCCAATGCCTAAGGGTCTAGAATACTGATATACCTGAGTGGTCTCTATACTTGGAACTCACCAATTTCCCTAATTTAAGTTTAATTTCCTTCCTAAACTATTGGAGATTTTGGATGTACACCATGTTATAAAACATTAATCAAACCAATTGAATGATATAGGAAGTGATGAAAAGGATTTATAAATTATAAGGCCCTGGCCGTAAACATTACTTAATAATCAGATAAGTCAATAATTTGACTTTAATTCACATTGAGGAACATTAAATAGAATATTGATTATGTGATTCAGGTCAATACTAATACATAAATACATGAATATTACTAGTAGACACATCAAATCACTATCAAATTTATTGTAAATCAAAAAATCTTTAAAAAGAAACATAAACCTTTTCATGTTTTTACAGTCTAACTTTTCCTTGATCCCATCCATGACTCTATTATTCTTTATGTCATGTAAAAACATTTCTAAACATTGGATGTGCATAAAAAGATCAGTAAAGGATACCATAATAAGTTAAAATGTTATTCAATATATTATATTAAAATCATGAATACTTTAGCATTATGTAACACTTTTTACCTTTAAGGAGTGGAGTAAAACATCACTAAATATAAGATCATTAAATATCCTTTTGTAACTAATAGATTACCATAATGACCATAGAATGAAATATAAAACATATATTGGTATCATGGGACACAAGTATACATTAATGGAATAATTGTATGGCCGACTTCCAGGAATATCACTAAATGGAATAGCTATACCACTGACTTTCATACCCTAGACATTAGAGGATATAACGTAACCACCTGTCCTTGGCATAACATGGAACCTCTCGTAATTTGATTTGTGAAATCTCCACCCATCATTGGTTTATCAGGTATCCACCATTCAAATGACCAACTACAATTATATAATTATAAAACATAAAATATTTCAAATATCAACATTTCACTAATAACATTTCATTTGAAATAAAAATACATCATTTCAATATATAGAAATACTGAATAATGTGGCCGAAGGACTATTATCTATAGAATAATATTCATGATATATATATCATATATATCATATATATCTTTTATATTAATTTATTTATAATGTTACATTACATTTGGAGATAATAAATGAAATGCACCATTCGTGGAGATGGTAAGCCATACAAACACATTAAAGCTACATTATTTTCTATTTCATATCTAATTGAAGAAAAATTGATTATAAATATGTAGATTATGGCGCTTCGGGGAGGGTTTTCGGTTCCTCCGCAATGAAGCTCTAGATCTTCTTTAGGGTTATTGATGTCGTTTCCCCACATTCTAGGTTCAGTGACTATTGGTGGAAAAGTAAGATCGACATGGAATGAGGGTTTTCAAGGAGGTTCCATTTCTCTGAGTGATGTCACAGGAAACAAATCAATGGATTCGGATCATGTTGCATGGAGCAACGTTCGGGATGTCTTCGGTCTAGATTTTCCAGATCCACTGGTTGCCTCGAAGGATGCTGCTGTGGATTCTAGAGCTCTATCAGACACTCAGTTTTCCACATGTGGTCTTCATGGTAATGGTGATAGGTAGGGAGATCCGGTTATGCCTCTTTATATGAATTTTGTTCTTATAATTTTTGAGCCCCTTTTGTTGAATTAGAAGGAGGTTTTGAAGGCCTTGAATGGTGGTGGTAATTTGAATGTCCCCACTGGAACATCAGATAAATCACTGGCTCCTTCGTTTGAATATTTCATTGACACTGGATATGGATGGATCCTCCGAAAGGGGTCATCAGCCCATATTGAGGCTAATCCTACTATGTTTTCTGAAAAGATTTCAATTGGGAACAACTCTCTGATTGTGCGCCTTATTCTACCAAAGGGTGAGAGGTCCTAGAGGTTTGAGGATCTAGTGAGACGAATCTCATTTTTTTGGGGCTCCTCTAATTGTAGATGTGTTTCTCTTGGTCATGGAATTTTTCATTGTTTCTTCCCTTCAAGTGATTTCAAAATAAAAGCTTGGACCATCGAGTCTTTGTCCATCAAAACTATATGGATTCACCTACATGAATGGTCCCTGGTCTTTATTGCCACGCGCGCAAGGAATTCCATTTCTTAGGTTTGGATTCATTTTCTTTGACATAATTGGGTTCTGTGGAACCTAAAAATATTCCATGACATTGGCATGGAAATTGGGACTCCTATACACCTTGATAAGGAAACTGAGTTTCTGCAATTTTGACACATTGACAGAATGTTGCTGGAGATTGATCTGAGCTCCACTTTGATTGATAAGGTAACCCTCTCTACTCATTTTGATAATATTCATATTTATGTTGAATATGAAGGGAATACCATTTTATGTACCGAATGTATGGCTGTTGGGAATTATTTGGAGTTATGTATAAGGAAAATTTCATGTGAGAAATGTGGGTTGAAGGGTCATCCGGCTGACCTATGTAGAAGGAAATATGAGAGGACACATTTAGCTTCGGCAAAGTCTCTTGTTCCTGATGGAGATGTTCCAATGAAAAAATTTCCAATAAGGTTGTTATGTTGGATGCAGATAAATATGCCTCTCATGTGCCTATTTTGAAAGGCAAAGCCCCTTTGGTGGATAAGACTCCGATGAGTGGCCCCTCTTCTGCTCGGGCTGGATTTGTTAATGAGAAATCATCCAATGATGGTGGTGTTATTTCACCCATTAGATTAGTTTATAATGGATAGAGTGATTTCCCCACTATTGTTGGGACTCTTACTTTCACTGGCACTTCAAATCCTATCACGCTTGATTGTCCTGGTGTAATCTGACATGTGATGGGACTGGTGTTCCTGACCGTATCTTGGATGACCAATCTGGGATTCCTCAATCTGTTGATTTTCACCATGAAATTCCAAAGTTATTTAACTCATCTAGGGTTTTTGGTAAGTGGGGTGACATCACTGATGTGGAAGGGGTGAAAACAGGTAGCGGTGATCCTGACACATTTAAGGATGAACTCTTATCTGGAAAAGGAAAGACAAATGAAAATGATGCTTCCTTGAAGAGAAGGCCGAGGAAGGACTACTCTAACAAACCTCACACTGTGTCTACCCGATCTTCTTCGAAGTTATCAGGGAAGTTCAATTCTGATAATTATAAGATCTTTAACCAGGGGAAGTATCATTCTGAATAGGAAACAGGTGACGAGTCTGACTATTGAAATGATTTGTCTTATTATTATCAATAATGTTTCACTTAATGGATGAGGGAAAGTTCCCATGTTTGACCCTGATCATCTCCTTTGTACCCTTTCTTTTATTTTTAGTAAATGACCAGAAGCTTAGCATCTGTCTGAAGTTGCGTGTAAATGATAAATATGTATATTGTAATTCCTATATAATATATTATATAATTTCATTAACTCCATCCTTTATTATTTTCACATATTTCTTGAATGAGTCATATCACTTTGAGGGGACGGTAGTCCGCATTTCCTCAAATAATGTTATAGTGTTTACACATTATGGAAACCATAAAGGTATGGTATAAATGAATAATAATGAAGTATATAGACAATATAAATATATTATATATCACAAATAAATACATTTCTTTAATAATGGCCACTATAAGAGGTTGCAGGAGAAGGTTGAAAAATCACTATTTCGTGAGACATTAGTTCATCGTCCACATAAATAGTGTGTTCGTTACACATTAGATAGAGGTGTGTGTAAGTATTTTTCAAATATATATAATAAAAACAACCAAGTATATTTATGATTCTAGTTTTGTTATAAAATAATGGAATAAAATGAATTTATGGGGTCGGTGAAGTAAAATAATAGAATAGATCAGATGAGAAGATGTTACCCTTAAATCGGGTGACTACATATTGTTTGAGCCAAAAGGATTTCTTGACGTGTCTTCTGCCAATGGAAATCCTTATAAGTGGAATATAAGGATCTTGTGAGCTTATTTTGTATGCATTTTGAAAAGCCAAGGGGCTTTAGTGGTGGGGTTAATGGGTTAGAGGTGAGGTATTTTTACATGGGGAAGGGGCTCTTTAGGAATGTTTGAAAATATTATTTTATTATTTTATATTTTTTTGTTTTTAAAGGACCAAAACATATTAAAGGCTAGGATAATATGACCCTTGTTGTAAATAAAATCATCAAATAAAAATTTTAAACGTTTTGAATATTGTTAAATTTTTATAATCTTATTTATTTATATCATTCATTAATCAGGTAAACACTGAATCATTATTGTGGCATACCCAATTTTATTTATTTGATGTCTAAAATTATAAATAAAATACCATGATGTAGGAAATCATTTTAAATTTTTAATTAAAATTTATAGTCAAATATATTAATTATATAACTCACATTAATATTAATTTAGAAAAACAATACATGTTTAGGATATTTTTATTTTTACCTTAAATTAAATGTTATTAATTTTATTATCTTAACCAAACGTCTTTAAAAGGACAAAGGTTATTCCCAATGATGTATTTGTTTGAAATTACTCATCAAATAATTTTAGGAAAAGTGTTGAGTAAATTTTATCTTATTATAATACTATTTTTACATTGAATTGCCATATTTACCTTTAACAACATTTTATAAAAGTCAAAAGATACTATTCACCAAGAATCATTTTCATCTTATTGAACCACAATTTTTTTACTAATAACAACCATTTATTTCTTATTTTCTAAATTCAATTCTCAAAAGAGGTATGTTTTCATTTAAATGAAAAATTCGGTTTTTAACTACTACTTAGTGATTTCACTATTCATCCATAATTGAAGGTTTTCAGAAAAATTCCAAAAAATTAAGCCAAAGATATATTTTATATTTCAAATTCAAAATATTATGTCTATTTTTCCAAATTAAAAACATATATGTTTCATTAATTAATATAAAATTAATTCCCATTTTTAAAACAAAAAGCGTGTTTTAAAGAAATAATAAATATCAAAAGATTGAAAGTTGTTTATGTACAATTTCAAAGTTAAATTACTTTCAATGAAAAATATTTTATTAAATGGTTAAAAATAATTTAATTAAACCTTAAAAACATTTTAAGATATAATATAACTATTAAAATATATTAGATTATAAGGAAGTTTTTAATTAAATTGAATTATTTTTCATTATTCATTAAAAATGATCATTACTAGAAAAAACCAAGAATATATCCAAAGTAAAATTTTATGCCCCGATTCTGGAGAAGTTTTGTTATTTATTCATATCTAAAATATAACGGTTACCAAAACCTGATTAATAGAGGATTCTCTATCAAAAAGCGATAAATCGACCTTTTAACAAATATTAGAGTATTTATGCTTAAAATTAGATTCATTCACATTTAATCCTCAGTCATTTATTGGAAAAATGAAAAAAATTTATTTGATAGGTATAGTCATATTGGAGTTAGTTTTTTTCATTCCCTCTGTTACAATTTCTAGGCGATAAACACCATTTAGTATAATAATATATTATTATTTTTCAGTATGAATCTATATTTTTTGCTACATAAGACATCATGAAAACCCATTGTTGTGTTTTAGGTAATCCATTTAATAAATAATAATCTTTAAAAATAAAATTAACATTTAATTTAAAAATATTAATAAATTTGAAAATGTCATATTCTATATTTTCCTGGGATGTTACATCCTTCCCTGGTTTTGAAAATAGCGTCCTCACGAATATAAAATTGGGATTTAAAACTTGATTGAAATTCCCTCATCATAAAAAGAGTAAATAATACAATCAATTTAAAATAAATAAAGATAATTAAAAAGGTCACTAGAGATAAACCATACATGGAATCCAAGAAAATTGGATATGGAGGAGAAACTAGGTGTTATGCTCTGATGAACAATGATAGAAAACATGATTGGGAGAAAGTTAACAACATGAAAACCAAAACGTTATGATGGGTTAAATGATCATTGGTGTCCAAGTAGGAAAAGTAAATAGGCAATGTTTTTTTAAGTTACTTTTCATAATTTTGGGGAATTTATTTATGATATTGAAAACGAACATAATGAAACATACATACTTGAGATGTATACATTCATCATTTAGAAATTTCTACCACGGACTATTATTTTCTCCCAACGATGAGTGTTCAAGATGATTAGGTCACATAAAGAGTGCTAGAATCAACTTCAAGAGAATAACATGATCCAAAAAATTTGAACCATATAATATCCCTATCTTTATACATTAACCGATACCAAAATTAGTTATTACGAGATTAGATAATCCCTAAAAGGGCAATCCATTAAAAAAATAAATACTACTCTTCATATAAAAAATTCATTCAAATGTACCCAAAGATGATAAAAGAAAATTCAATATACAATTGTCCTTAAAATTCTTCAAAACAATCCAAACTAAGAATTATTCCCAAAACACATAAGGATTGATTCACATTGTCTTCCACAATAAATTAGATCATTTATCTCCAAAAACATCGACTACACTTAAAGTATCATACCAAAGTGTAATTAAACTAATAAAATATTCTCTATGATAGATTTATCATTTAAATAAATAACCCACATCACCTAATTTCCACTAAAAAAACATAGATTCTTCCAAAATATTATTTCAAAAATTACTCCACAAATTAAATCCTATAGTATTCTATTTTCCTTAAGCATATAGTGTTCCCAAAAGAGATAATGTCTTCCAAAATAACCTTTATCAGATAATCACTGAATAATTTTACAATTATAAGGACGTCTATTTTATAAAATATAATATCAAAAATAGATTAATTCATGATCCATAAAATCATTTAACTAAAATGAATTAGTCCACCTAACTAGGGACTACACGTAGTCTAGTGGTAGGCGATAAATCTCAATCACACTTTGGTTGTGGGTTCAATTCCTTAGCATTGCCTTACGTGACAGGTTGTCACATGGATTGTGTTTTTTACATTTTAAAAAACAATACAATTTCATAGCATTCCATAAAAAAGAGACAAATTCTTCAAAAATAACCATAAAATATTTTTTCCTCAAAGGTTATATTATACCTTTCATTTTTCACACCAAAATGTAATTACCATTTTTAACCTATAAAATTATAATGACACTTACTAATATGGAATCCATTATGGTAATGAAATTTATGATTATATGACACCCTAACCACTAATGTTATATAAACCAACCTCGGATACCAACTATAAGGACCCGACCTTAGACATTACATAATCTTGAATTAAGTGAGTAATTAAAATTGAGGGTCTCTTATGGTTTAGAGCCTTAGAGAATTAGGCAATAATTGTTACATCTCAAAAATTTCGATTTAGAGACATCTGTTCTGCTTCAATATTTTCATAAAAAACTCTTCAAAAAAAGAAACTACTCTAGTTCCATGTTTTAGACAACATAAATTTTCCTAGAACCCATCCTTGACCCTATTCATATTTACGTCCTATGAAAAAAGTTTAAAAACCTAGGATGAGCATAAAATGATCATTAAGGGTTATAAAATAATGAAAGAAAACATTTTCCCATCAATAAATAAAAATTAATGAAGCCATACGTTTTAATCATAACATACCTAATGAAAACACATGATTTATGAATTCTACACAAAAATCATAAATCATAAAGGAAACATGTGGAATCCATAACATACATACATTTTATCTTCCACTACAGCTTAGGGAGTAACATTTGGAATACCCATGATAGTATATTCCCTAAATCTTTAAGTAGAAACATTCACGTTTACCTCTGTCACATTAACCAATGCATTGGAGAGCTATATCAGGCTCACCCGCTCTAGGATTCTCAAGTTACCACCCGTATACATAAAAAATGCCCAAAAACCATAACATATTCATAACACAAAAAACATGCATAAAGTGAAGATATAATTACCACATCTTAATCAAAATATATCATTTAAACATTTAAAAACAATAAATTCTTTATAAAAACATAATCAAAACCATTTAAAACATTTAATAAGTAGATTTTTTAATCAATGTGTCTCATACCACATTTAATCTTTTGAACAAAATATTAATTTCAAATCATTCATGTTCATATAAATCAGTCCTTAAAACAAATTTTAAAATAAGGAAATTAATGATAAAGAATTAGAAGAATAAATCAGTAAAACATTTAAAAATATATTTTAGTTAAAGTGTTCCAAACCAAATGAGAGACGCCTGAATACAAATAATTTAGGAATAAAATTAATCAAAGCTTATTATATCATGAGAATAACGAGATTCATGAAATAATATGTCAAAGTGAAGTATATACACCATATAATAGTGCATTGTTTTATAACAACAATTAAGTCTCAATGGAAAGTAAATTGAGACAATTTCCCTTGAAATGATCTTATCCATTGTTTAAGGAGAAATAAAAGACAAAATTATGTGTGGAAAATAAGAATACACCAAATATAAGTGTATATTAAGTTTAATAAAATCAGTTTTCAATCACACATACTCATAGTAGGACATAATCATGAAGTATTTGTTTAACCAAAAGTATTGAAATTATGTTAAGGAGTTCTCTTAAAAAAATTTGACATCCTAACGACGTCACATTAAAATTCAGAAATAAGTTGATGAGAGAAAAATGGTTTATCATCACTTGGAAATAATATTTAGGGATATAATTATATCAAAGAACATATTTAAACATAGGAAAATGAAAATTAAAATACATGATATAGAAGAAGACTTCTTGTAAAAGAGTGCAGTGAAAGGTTCCCTTACCGATTTGGTAACTTACAAAACAAACAACCCATAATGGAAGGACCATACAATAAAGATGTAAATACTCTGAAAATAAAATATTTTATACCATGAATACCATCATGGAAGTACATAAAACACACAAAAGAAATACAAGAAAATATAGCATGAATCTCTTGGTAATAAAGAGTAAGATAAAAAACCCTTAACACGTTGCAATCAATCGAGTTGTATGAAAAAAAGATAATAACCACCAAATGAATCACAAAATACCATTAATATAAATAAAATAATTATAATATATTATAAATGGAATTACATAATATAAGACATGTAATAAATGAGTAGTGAACAATGGAAATCTTTCGGAATTAAAAATGAGATATGAAACCCCTTACCTCAGGTCTCACATGACCTGTTCATTCTTTAATATCCCAAATAATAAATTACAGTTAATTTGTACTTGCATAAGAAAATTTTTCAAATTTATTATTCAATTTATATCACTTTCTACCATTTTATAAACATTATGTAATCATATATGTTAATAATGGTCATTTTGTCGGTCTTTGGTACTTGAGTCTAAAATGAACATCTTATAATTACAAGTTTTTCATGTGGCCAAAAATTCATTTATCTATAGAATGATATTCCTTATTTAGATATCATATATATATTATATATCCTGTATATGTATGTATATATAATATTACATAACATTTTGAGATAAGAAATGAAATGAACTATTCATTGAGACGGTAAGATGTACGTACACATGAACACCACTTTCATTTATATTTCTTATTTACATGAATTAAAACATAATTACAAATAGATATATTATAATTTTAGTATAATAACCTATATAATATCATTAACTCCATCTTTCATACTTTCCACGTATGGCATGGACGAGTCATATAACTTTGAGTGGGCGATTGTCCGAACATTCTCAAAAGCAATTAGTGTGTTTAACCATTAAGGAAACTCTAAATGTATGTTATAAATGAAAAATAAATAAGTATATAGACAATATAAATATAATATATAACACATATAAATAAATTTACATCAAAATTTCCACTATAAGAGGTGACAAGAGAAGATTGAATAATCATCGTTTCGTTGGGCAGTAGTTTTCCATCCACAAAAACAGTATTTTCTTTACCAATTAGAAGGAGGTGTGTATAAGTGTAGTTATAATCCATATCATAATAAAAAAATATTATATTTTCAATACATGTGTTTTTATAAAATAATAGAATAAAAATATTTAAGGGGTTTGGAGAAGTAATATAAATGAAAAGAACTTTAGAGAAGTCGTTACCATTAAATTGTTTTACTCCAGTTGGTTTGAACGAGAAGGATTTTTTAACATCCTTCTTCATAAGGTAAGGATTATAAGTGTAAAATAGATATATTTAGTGATTTATTTGGATGAGGTTTGATGATCCAAGGGGCTTGAGATGTGTGAGTAATGGATTTTAGATTAGGGATTTTTATAGAGAGGAGGGACTCTTTAGGAATGTTTAGAAATACTATTTTATTATATAATTATTATTGGTTATTGAAGTCCCAAAACATATTAAAATAAAAGATAATATGAATCTTGTTCTAAATAAAATCATCCAATAAAAAAATGATATGTTTTAGATATTTTTTGAATTCTTATAATCTTATTTATTTAAATCATTCATTATTGAGTAAACAATGCATCATTATTGTGTCATAAATAATTTAATTTATTTGATGTTTAAAAATTTTAAATAAAATAACACGATGTAGGAAATATTCATAGATTTATAAAAAGTATTTATAGTCAAATATATCAATTATATAACCCCACATAAAATTATTTAAGTAAAAGAATACATGTTTATGATATTTTTATTTTTTACTTTAAATAAAAAGTTGATAATGACATTATCATACCCAAATGACATTAAAAGGACACTAGTCTTTCCCAAGGATTTTTTGGGTCATAAATTACTCATCTAATATTATGAGGACATGTGTTAAGGTAATTGTATATTATTTTATTATTATTTATACTTTAAATTACAATATTTACATTTAACCGCACTAAATTAAAATCAAAAGTTAATATTCAATGAAAATTATAATCATCTTATTGAACCGCATATTAGTTACTAATAAAATAAATTAATTTCATATTTTTGAAATTCAATTCAAAAAACTGGAAAAATATAATATTTATGAAAAAGTCGGTTTTTAACTACTACTCAGTGTTTTCACTATTAATCAAAAAATAAAGGATTTCTGAAAAATACCAAAAATTTATCTTAAAGATTATTTGATATTCTGAATTCAAAAATGTACTCTATTTTACCAAATTAAACACATAGAAGTTTCATTTATTAATATAATATTAAAATTCATTGTTAAAACAAAAACCTTGTTTTTATGAAATAATACCTATCAAAATATTTACACTTATTTATGTCCAATTTAAAATTGAAATTACTTCAGATGACCAAAATTGGATAAATAGTAAAAATATATTCTAATTACACATTCAAACAATATGAAATGATAATATAACCATATTAATAAATTATTTTAAAAGGAAGTTTTGAATTAAAATGCATTATTTTCCCTATTAATTAAAAAATGAACATTATCAGAAAAATACCAATAATTTACCCCAAAAAAGTTTTGATGTCCCGATTATAAAGAAGAATTTTATTATCTCAAATAGAACATATAAAAGTTACAAAACCTTGATTTAACAAGGGTTCGACATCGAAAGGCTATATATATACCTTTTAAAAAATATGAGATTATTTATGCTTAAAATTAGATTCCTTCACATTTGTAGCCTTTAACTTTAAATGGATAAATGTAAAAACATTTAACTAACACGTATAATCATATTATAGTTACTTTTGATAATTTCTTCCATTTAAACGACTCGGCATTAACTACCATTTAATATAATAATATATTATTATTTTTCAGTATTACTCAGCATTGTGTGCAAAATAAGACTTCAGAGAAACTCATTGTTGTGTTTCAGGTACTCCATTGAATATAAAATCCCCTTAAAAAATGAAATTAATATTTAATTCAAAAATATTTATAAATATGAAAATGTAATATTATTTATTTTTCAGGGATGTTACAGCCACATTTATAAATCTGATATGGGAATGATCCAAATATTATAATGGTTAGGGTAACATGTATACTAGTTGGATATTATATAAAATTGACACATACGAAAACTATTTCCTTTTTAAATTGAAATCATATAATAAAAATACCCAATTAGATGAAAATAATAAATATTTCTATTTTGCGGAATAAAATTTATATCCATACCATATATAACCATTATTTGGACTTCTAGTATTTTTGACTTCTTTTATTCATTAGCTTTTGTGTTTATTTGAATGTTTCATGGTTAACAAGATGATTAAATACATGATTCTCTATCTTTATTCTATTATTTTATTATTTTAGTAATGTTATGAAAAACATAAAAAATATTGATCATGTTTTATATTATTATCCGTAAAATTAATTCTAGATTCCATATATTAACCACAACTATAAATTACATGAAGTTATAGAAATTATTTTAACAAAGGAGCAATAGAATTATCCAAATGTTACTACATGAAATATAGTAGTTATTCTATATGACAGGTAGTTAATCTGGGTTGTATGTAATGTTTGAAGCCTATGGGAAATGATTTCCTCTAAGGCCTACAGGCCATGTAATACTTACTCCTATGAGCCTTGTAAGGGTTCCACATATCCCCATGAAAGGTGGATTATCAAAATCAGTAAAAAATGAAGGCCTTCGGGCCATTAGAGGATATAATAAAGGTGACTAATGGATTAATATAGCTAAAATTAGTTTCATCCTAGTAGAAGATTCATGTTATTCTTACAAAAAAAATCACCAGTAAATATTCTTAAAACATGAGGCTAAAATTATTAGTATATACCATTAAAATACATCAATATGATATATTTATAATTTTATATACATTCTTGTTAGATTTAATATCCTATTATTTTAATGTAATAATATTTTCAATAGGATACGAATTACCCAACATCAAGCATAAATAATCAATAAAATATTATTTATTATATATTTCCATTATAAAAATATTTGAATTAATGGATATAAATTGTTTTACCCATTATATGAAAAATAATTATATAATCCCCTCATACTATAAAATTATTTACTACCTCCTTAAAATAGAAATAATATTTTTCAGTAATGTAATCTTCTGATAAAAAATTATATTTTCTCCTAAGATGATTTTTATTTCATTGACTACATAGATAGTATAATTTACTTAGAAACCATTAATAATTATTAATAAATGTTAAGGAAAAAATTATGAATCAACATATCAAAATGATTTTATTGATATTTGTTTTTATTTTTTTGAAATGATTTATTATTATGTTAATATTGAAAAATGAGTTTTTATTAAAACTGTAATTTCCATACATTATTAATTGAATATTATTTTAAATAATTGTAGTGGTATTTATTTAAATATTTTTTATTGTGTACTTTTGAATAATCATGGTACAATCATTCGGTATAAGATTATTTTTGAGCTTAATGTCAAATTATTTTGATAATATAGTGCTCATTGCATATTTATTTTTATTTTTAGATTAATTTCATCTACATATGAAAATTAAATATTTAAAAATGGTTTAATATATTGAAATCATCATGTTATTTTTTTTAAAGTTACTTCTATTTACTTTTGGGCATTAATGTTTGAATATAATAATGACACATGAAATTAATGAATTCTATAAGTGGGTATTGATAAAAATTATTCATCATTTTAATGTATGTAAATTATTTCCATTCATATTAAAAAATTATTTATATATTATTTTATGTAAATGGAATGCCAAATAAGTGACACTCAAGATTTTAACATGGAATATTCATTTTGATAGGGATTGAAAATACTTATGTTAGTTCATAAATGTTTATATAAAATGTAAGATATTTTTTAATCATGATATTTTTTTATTTGATTCGAGTGATAATATATTTACCTTAAATACTTTGTAGTGCTCATGAAATGCTTATCCAAGCAGTAATAAAATTAATTTAAATTATTAATAACACTATTTTTTGACATATAGTTTCCCCATAATTTAGAATATAAATATTTAAAATTATATATTTTTTAATTATTTATATTAAAATATTTTTGGACTAACATTGCTTTAAATGTTATGTTGTGAGAACATTTTCAAAAAAGTGAAAAATGGCATTTTATGTTAAATTATATTTTATTTAACCATTTCATACATATTAATTTTTATAAATAATAAATTTAGATTCATAAATGGTTTCAAATATTATTAGTTATCCATTTATGATGCAATTTCCTTATTAAGAGAAAATTTATGGCCCTTTAATAATGAAAATATCATTATGAAGGTTTAAGTTAAAATTAAAAAACAATGGGATTAAAATAATTATATAGTTTAAGATGACATATAAACAAATAAAAAATTGAAATTAATGTTATATAAAGACAATATAATTGATCTTTTAGATTTCATTTATTTTAGGATCCCTTTTACATCTATTATACAAATATTATATTATAATATTTAAAATTTTTTATGACACAAAATTCAGGATATTAAAAATTATATTTCATTAAATGATTTAAAATTAATAAAAATAATAAATTTTCAAAATTTAATGGGATATGGTTTAAAATATCATTCATTATATATTTATGGGTAACTATTCCATTTTTAGTATATTTTTGGATTACATCATATTAAGAATATTTTTTATCACGAAAGGGAATGAAATGCTTAACAGAAGTGAACACAAGTAGATATGGGAGAAACCATTTGTTTACCTTGTAATTTTTTTATTTTATTAGAAAATTTATATTGGAAATCGTCAAATATAATATTTTTATAAATTTTGGGCCATTTCAACATGAATATCAATTTCTTTAATTAAAAACATTATGAAATTCTCAGAATCCATTTCCCCCACTAATAAAAGGGAACCCATAAACATTTAATCTCTTAATTTATTAGCATTTTTAGTCATATAATACGGAAAACCAAAACCTCATAACATCCCACAGCACATTTAGGTGGTATTATGATTACAATAATTTTATCCTAATATGTATTTTTTCATAAATCCAAGGTGGTTATTTGAAAAAGATATAAACCATATAACTATATTTTTTAATTTCAAATTTTTTATATTTTAAATTATGAACAATCGTAACGAAATTATAACACATGTATCTCAAATATACTAATATTTTATTATGATTGTTTATTAATATGTTCATATATTGTTATTTCATGAAATTAGACCCAAAACCATCGTTTATGTGTACAGATTACTATAATATCACAAACCGATGTAATTGTTTTCCATAATAATGTCTCATGCATGGGTATAATGGTTTATTTAATCTTTAAATATTATAATGATGAAAAAATTATCCTAATATATGTATAATTTATAATATATTTAATCACCATTGCATACAATTGAATAAATATACTGTAGTTCATTCCTTAGTAAAGATTGTATATATTAGTGTATATAAATATGAAATATAATAATTATTATATAATTATGATTATTTAAATATAAAATATTAATTACCTTATTTCAATAATCATCATTGAAAAATTGAATTGTTACTCATTCGTATATATGATTTATTATATCCATAATTGTGAAATAAATCATACTTCATAACCATTATTAATGGTTCATTTTAAAATAATATTTTAGACATAAACATGAAAATTATTTCATGATTATTAACTTTAGGAATATAGAAAAACTAATTTTTTACCCCAATGAACATATAGATGTCATATTGAAATTATAACCTAAATAATCGACACTGACATAACATATTATGTATTTAAATCTGGTAATAAAGAAATTAAATAATTGGTTAAAGAATAAAAGATTAAAAATATAAAATTATTATAATTAAATAATTGAATTATATATGTATTTTTAAATTATGATAATTTAAATATGTGACATATATGAACTCATGGTAAGGGATGTCACTAAATTTACATTCATTGTGGAATATTTTAATGTTATGGTCCTAATTTATTATATACGGTGTATATACTTAAAATTTTAAATGAAATATCTTGTATACATCATAAATATGTTTTTTCATTTCAAAATTTATGTTAAATAATCAAATAGATTTTATGTGGGATGCTACCATAATGGTAAGTGAGTTCTAAACTGAATTTACTTTTACTATGTTATAAGTATTCTTCATCGATATTATTAAACCATGATTTTCTATATATTTGTGATTAAATTATTATATTATTTACTAAAAAATTATTTCGGTGTATTGAAATGTTTTCACATGATAACATTAGTGGTTAATTATTACATGATATTTCTTAATCACTCAAATGGTTTTCATTGTCTCAAACTCATTTTAGGGAGACATGTTTTATATCATAATATATGATTTACATGTATAGATTAAATACTCACTCATTATTGGATTATGAAAAATTATATCCTGATATTCAGGGAGTCAATTAATTCATTTGAAACTAATTATTTCAATTACATTTAGTTAAAATGTTACCAAATTGGTAAAGGGTTTATTTTACAATCTACTTTTGTTTTGAGATTCATAATTTTCAAGTATACAATGTTGAAATAATATGATATTATTTTCATAAAAGGCATTTAATTACTTATAATTTTTTCATAATGGTGGTTTACGTGATTGGATTTTATTTTCTATAATATTTATTTGTTAAATATCAAGAATGTTGATTATATTTGATCTAATCCATATATTTTCTTTTGGATTAGGAATAATTGTATTCCATGTCAATGTTTTCTAATAAATTATCTAGAATAATTTTTTTAAACATAAATTATTTCATAATGTTATTTTACATGATAATTTAAATTTGTTTAATACTATTTTTTGGTAATGTCTGAACTTTTTCTTCATTTTTCTCCTCTAAATCAAATTAAACAATGTTTGAAATGAAATTATATTTTTAATTACTATGACCTTAATAGATTCTCCCACTACATTAACCACTATTTTCATTGAATTATCATTTATATGTTACTAATGAAATTTTTAAAGTACCTTTTTTCAAAATATTAACTGTTTTTTAGTTTTTAAAATAATATTTTTTGTTGAAAGATTATTTTACTCAAGAATGATCATAATGATATTTTAATTTCATTTATATACATCCATGAAAAACAACATTTATATTAATTATACTCCATAGATGATATTTTGTAATGATACCATCTATAACATTTATATAAATGTATTATGATTGTTTCATTTTGATTTTTATGGATCCCATTTCATTTATAAGGGTATATCAAATAATTTTTGGAATATTTCATTAAATGTTTTTTTTATCAATTTCAAAAACCGATAAGAAACCATCATCTTCAATGAGAATGTGATCTTACGATGCTATATGTCTTCTTTATATGAATGTATTAATTTAACCTTTTTAATTATTATATCATGAAAATAATTTTTTTAAATGATTAGCCACGATATAAAGGAATAATTATAACACCCCAAAATTCCGAAAGAATAAAATTTTATTATATATAACATGTGACACTCAAAAATGAAATTATGAAAACTAGAAAATTAATTTCCATTAATTTAATATCTTTGATATTTTGTAGAACATGAAACACTATGTCTAAATGGAATGTAATATAGTAAAAATTCATGATATTTCCATAAATTATATGTTATGAAAATACATTATTTAATTATAAGAATTATTGTTATATTTTTATTAAAAACTCAGTTATAGTAATTTAAAATAAAAAATAAATGTTTTATAAAAAACAATAATATTCCTAAAAGTTAGATTATTCGTGGTATGACAAAATAATTTAAATTTATCTTTTTACTTCTTTTATACAATTTATTTCATAATATTATCTTCAATTTATGAATCATCATATAATTATTTTCTTATGGTGAATTTGTTTTATTTTTTGTAATGATTCATTTTTTGATGATTAATGAATAATATTTATTTTTATTATAAATTAAATTATAATTTAAATCATTCACAGTGTTTTCTAAAATTTTAAATTAGTTAACTTATATTAAAATATAACTATTTTTATCATTTGTAATCATATCATTTTTAATTTTGAAATTTATACCGTATATACTTCTGTGAAATTTCTTTTTGAAACATTTATTATTCATCATTCATATGGGTATAATTATAAATTCGATGATATCTCATTTTTTAAATTAATATATAAACATGTTTTCTATATTTTCGATCAGGATAATGTATATTATCTAATTATTTCATCATAATTTTTACCACTATTAGTAGAAAATATATTAAAAATTAATTACCAAGGTTATGGTAGGAACTCATTTACTAGGGTACTAATATAAACATTTAAAGATTAAAATGTACTAAAAAATTGTAAATTGTATAGTTTTGACCAAATTGTAAAGTTATTATCTATTTGGGTCAATGATGACCAATTTTTCGGGCTTCAAAAATGCCCAAATCATTGTCATAATTGATTATTTTCAAAAATTCTACAAGTGTCCCCACCTCACATATACTAACATAAAAAGCTATTATGTTAGAAAAATACCACCCCAATAAAATCCTTACTCAAATACTGATATAATATAAAAAAATTTAATCATGTATCCATCATGTCAGGGATTCGGTGAAAATGAAAACAATTTCAAAGAAGAAAAGGTAACATTCATATATGGGAATTTTTTTATTTCTTCATCAACCTCATGAAAATATTGTTTTATCATGTCACTATAGTACATATTTTAAATACCATATACTTATCTGTTATTAAGTTTATAGAATAACCTATATCAGTATGATTTTGTATTAAATAGATGATAAAACAGTTGATTGTGTGTTCGGTGGAATACCGTCTCATGAACCGCTGAAATTATTTTTCCATCACCACCTATAAAGGATACATTTTGTGATTGATATATTTCATGTGTATGACAAGAATTACTTTTTTATAATTATATAACAATAAAATCACATATAAAATCTTACACACCATTAATTTAAATCAGGATAATGTCACTCGTTTGTACATCACACAACAACCTTACAATCATATGTTATTCATTTTCATATATAATTTTATAATTAAGTATTACTGATAAATTTAATGAATATATGTGACATATGGATATTGATATCAATTTTCTAATATTTTTATATCTCCTATATCCTTATCCTTTCTTCCATTAGGGAATGATAAATTTTTTGTTCCTACATACGACCAACCATCTCCATGTAGCGATACGATCCAATCTCTATTTTAAAATTTAAAAAATTATTCTAAATATGAATCTAATAAAAAATGATATTTAAGACAATAATTTATTTCTTTATAGTATTTATCTATATCATATACCAATGAGCATAAAATTTAATCATAAAAGTGACATTCTAAAAAAGAATAAATTGAATCAAGAAACAATGAAAATAATGAATGATTAATAAGAACTATGTGATTATATGTTATATGAGGATCATATATCATATTATAAATATTAAAATTTTTCTATTATATTTTAATTTCAGTCATAAAACCTTTATACTAAATTTTAGACCAAATTCAACATAAAAGATGTATGGGGCTAATGAACATCATCTCAATTTAACCTCATTGAGGAATATTGTCATGTGATGCGCAAAAAATATTATAAATGGTGCATATACTTCCCCTTTTCCATTTAATATAACGAAAAATTCACATATCATGGTCTTTTATCATTTAATTCAAAAAATAATATTATTTTATTTGAATTTTAAACTATCAAGTAGAAAAAATAATTAATTTCTCAATTTCTTTCCATTGGTTTATATTACTTTGTAATTTTTATTCACATTCTAATATTATGCGTGGGTAATTATATAATTTTGTATTTAATCATTTTTATATGGATTTATATTTGATATAAATTATTTTTTCGTTGATTAATTCTCACTTGAACGTTATAGTAGTTAGTATTTCATAATTACATTATAATTGGGATTATTATTTATTAAACTTTTATTGAATGAAGTTATTTTATCATTGGATAATAATACCATTTATTTTTTATACTTTTTTTAATAATAAATTATTCAAGTAATAGTAACTATTTTTATTGTTTGTTACATAAATATTTTTAGAAAATATTTTAAATAAAATGAAACAATATTTCTCCCTTTGGTATAAATTATTAATTGTTATGATGAAATGTTTATTGAAAGAATAATCTTAAATATTTTTAACCACTTAAAAAGGATTTACTTAAACAAAATTCATGATTTACTTTTAAAAATTAATTATAATTAAATATTCATGTCCTTTTCAAAAAATATCACATTGGGATTTTACAAAAAATGTTAGAATAACATTGTTTTTGTAAAATTCCAAGTATGTAATGAATAATAGATATTTTTATGTATGTCTAGTAGTGAATTAGATAGTGTTTTGGAGGCTTAAAATGATAATAAATCCAATCTTAAGCATGGAATACACTAATATTTTTAAAATGTTGTTTTACTGCCTTTTGATGGCAAACCATTTTTAAATCAATCTTTTGACAATTTTATAAGCTATGTTTGTCAAAATAAACTTCTTCTTTATGATTGGGACATCAAAATTTACTTTGTGTGAATTTTTGGTATTTTTCTGACAATGGTCATTTTTTAATGAATATTGAAAAATACTGCATTTTACATCAAAACTGCTTTATAATCTAATTTATATATATTATTAGATTATCATTTGAATTGGTTTTAAAGTGAAATTAGAATATATTTTTACCATTTAATCCAATAGTGGTCATTGAATTTAATTTCACTTTGAAATTGGACTTAAACTAGTGCCAATCTTTTGATACTTATTGTTTCATAAAAACACGCTATTTGTCATGACAGCGGGAATTAATTATTAAATTAATTAATTTAACTTATATGATTTGACTTTTTTAAAATAGACATCATTTTTGAATTCAGAATATCAAATATAGATTAGGGTGATGTTTTGGTATTTTTCTGAAAAACATCAATTTTTGATGAATAGTGATACCACTAAGTGGTAGTTAAAGAAACTGATTTTTCGTTTAAATGAAACTTTTCCACTTCTGTGTTTTGAATTTCAAATATCCGACATACATGGTTGTCATTAAGAATTAAAATGTGGTTCAATGGGATTAAAATAATTTTTTGGTAAATAGTAACTTTTATGTTTTTAATCGCGATTAGTGGTAATTAGTATAGTTTAAGGTAAAAATAATGTTTTAATAATATGAAATGACCTAGAAACATGTCCTAACCATATTGGATGTGTCATGGCCGACCAATAAAATCCATGGGTCAACTTGGGGACCCCATGGAGCCACTTTGGTAGGAAAATGACATTAATATCTTTTTATTTAATGTTAAAGTAAAAATGACACAAACATGAGTTATTTTATTAAAACAATTTTTAACTGGGGTTATACATGTCAGATTTCTTACTATATATATTAATTAGAAATCTAAAAAGAATTCCTACATCATAGTATATTTTTTATAATTTTTATACTTTAACTAAATTAAATTATTTATGACATCATGATGATGCAGTGATTACCTCATTAATAAAGGATTTAAATAAAATGAATTGATAATGTAAAATCTATGACCTAAACATGTAAAAACCTATTGGATGGGTGGATTTATAACCCTTATCAACTTAACCTCGAATTATATCAATGTGGGAACTTTTGAATCAAAAACTCATTTTAAAAAAAATTAACATTTCCATACTTTCCAAGAGTGCCCCTCCTCTCCTCTTATAAAAGGCCCCCACCTTTACCTCCTTACCCACACTTCCAATGCCTTTGGCACGGCCAAACCCTGCCCATTTTGTCTCTCCACATCCCTAACTTACTCCTTGAAGCCTCACTTTGGGCACAAGTCTTCCCAATGAACCCTTTGAGCTCAAACCATAGGGAGTTACCCGATTTTAAGTTAATGTCTTCACTTGAGTCCTTTTGTTTTATTTTACTTCTCCTACCCCCTAAACTATTTCTATTCATTTCATTTGTAACAACTCCAATATATTAAATATACTAGCATGTTGTTATAATAAGGATTCTAGCTATACTTGCACACACCTACATCTAATGGTTAAAGAACATACTGTTTCCTTGGATGGCGAATTTCGGCCTCCTGAAACGATGATTGTTCAACATTCCTTTAACACATTCAATGGTGGCCATTAATATGACACTATATTTATATATATAATATGTTTATGTTTTCTTTAAGATTCTGTATTTTTCAATTTGGGCATACCTTTATGGTTTCCATTATGGGTAAACGCCATATCTTCATTTAAGGAAGTGCGGACTACCGCCCCCTCAAAGTGATTTGATTCGTTAATACCATATGTGAAATGTATAAAGGATGGAGTTATGATATTATATATCATATTACCCTATAATTATAATATACCTTTATATCATTATGATTCCATTCTATAAAATAAGAAATAGAAATAAAATTAGCGTTCATGCGTACGTACGGCTTACCGTCTCAATGAATGGTGCATTTCATTTATTATCTCTAAATGATTATGTAATATTATAAATGCATGTATATACTGGATATATATGATATATATGATATATACATCATGATTATAATTATGTATATAATGGATACATGAACAACTTGTAATTATAAAGGGTTTATTTTTGACTCAAGTACCAATGATCGTTAAAATGGCTGTTATTAACATAAATAATTATAAAGTGTTCATGACATGGAAATAAGTGATATAAAAAGTTATAATGAACTTTAAAAATGTTCTTAAACAAGTATAAATTAACTCATGTTTATTATTCAGGAGATTAAAGAATGACTGAGTGATGTCGGACCTGAGGTATGGGACTTCATCTCAATCTCCTTTCATTGAAGGATATTTTGTTTTATACACAACATTCTTTTATATGGTGTATAAACCCCTTTGACTTTTACGTTTATCCAAAAGGATTCTTTTTTATACGAAGCATTTTACTAAACGAAAAAGGGAATGTTTTTATCGTACGTATGCGGTGACAATGACTTCTTCACTTCCGCGACCATTATTTGAGTTTCGGCTTCCTCTACAAGCCATACATTTTTTTAAAAAATAAATATAAATACCATGATTTAATTTTCTTTTATTTTGCTATTGAAAATGGTTTTCATAATTTTTTTATATCAATGTGTTGTATTGATATCTTGTGATTGAAAGGTGGAAATGTTATGTTTCCTTTATGCATGTTTTTTGTGATACGATTATGTTGAGGTTCTTGGGCATTATTATGAAGATGGGTGGTTTTGTGATAAACTATGGGTGGGTGAGCCCGATATAGCTCTCCAATGCATTGGGTAACGCGAAGTAGTGAAACGTTAAGGATTCTCCAAAGAGATTTAGGGAATATACTTTGATGGGTATTCCAAACGTAACCAAGAGGGTTACTCCCTACGTAAGAATGTTATGAATGCCTCAAGTCACCTTTATGTCTTATGATTTCTATGATTTATTCATGATTTGATGAGTTATGTTAAAGTGCATATGTTTTATGGGTAATGTATGATTTCATTCATATGTGTATATGTACCCATGTTTCCTTTCCATATTTTTATATCCGTTACTGAGCTTTTTATGCTCATCCCTAGTTTTTGAAATGTTTTTCACAGGTCAAGGGAATGGTACATGAAATGATGATAGTGTCAAGGAAGTGCCAAGAATGAATCCATGTTTTATTTTAAATATTTTTCCATTGATGGAAAAAATGAATACTATCTTCTATGTAACCAATTTGTTTAAATTTAGAATGTAATTCAAGTTTTATGTTATAATTCTCTAAAACTCTAAACCTGAAAAGATCCTCAAGGTGTAATCTTGTAATAACTCAAGATTAGGTAATGTTTAAGGCCAGGTCCTTATAGTTGGTATTAGAGGTCGGTTTAGATAACTTTGGGAGTTAGAATCCTATTAAATGACTATCCAAAAATATTTTTTTATGGTCAAATTGAAATGATATAGCATTTGAAGATTACCATGTTGCTTCATCTAAGACATGTTTGTTCAAAATGGTTTTCCGTAGAGGAAACAGGGAAGCAGTGCTAGGAAGGAATACAGAAAAAAATAACATTCTGAATCAGCATCCTGAGATAGTCGGAATTGGAACTGAAAATTTTGTTTTAGTAATGGTGCAGTTGACTCAAGCGATAAATGGTGGTGGTATCCATGCACGAGATCAACTAGATCAACCACAGAGGAACATGTCAGTGGTGGAACATTTCATGAGGAAACATCCCATATCATTCAGAGGATCATCTGACCATGTGCTAGCTGAAGGGTGGATTAAAGCACTAGAGAAGATGTTCGATGTCATGGGGTGTTCAGACAATCAAAATTTTAGTCTTTCTATTTACCGTTTGGAGGGTGAAGCAGATCAGTGGTGGTCGATGGTTAAAAATATCAGGGACGCTGATGAGATTGATGCTCTCGACTGGGATGAATTCAAAGTAATTTTTCTTGAAAAGTATTTTCCTAAGGCTGTTCGACTTAGGATAGAAAACCAATTCATGGAATTGAGGCAAGAGAAAGACTCAGTAGCTACCTATGAAGAATGGTTAACTCAATTGGAAAGGTATGCTCCAAATATTATCGGAGACCTTGATAGTAAAATCAATTGTTTTTACTCAGGATTAAAGCCAAAATATCAAATGGAATTATCTTCTCGTGAGTTTAAATGTTATGAAAATCTTGTTCGATGTGCTGAGAAGGTGGAAATGGAGTTTGTCGATGATCAAGTTTTCTATAACATCCAACAAAAGAAGAGACCGAGGTGGAAGGAGAAAGGGAAGAATTCTTCAAAAAAGTCTGATGGGAATAAATCTAAGTTTCCAGTTTGTGATAAATGTGGCCAAAGGCATGCTAGGGAATGTCTTCTGAATTCTGGAAAGTGATACCGATGTGGTAAGATGAGACATAAGGCTAGTGATTGCACTAAAAAAGATCAGGGTGATGGTAAGTTCAAATTTGATTTACAGTTAGTGAAATTTTTTATGTGAAATGAGATGGGTCACTATAAAATGAGTGTCCAACAAAGAGCTCGAGTGATGGAAAGCAGTTAGACTATATGCAGAAAGGGGTGGTGATATCCTTTTCAACTACTTCCGAAGATTTCGGGCCATCAAATGAAGTTGTATCAGGTACATTGTTTGTTTTTTCAGATTATGCTAGTGTGTTGTTTGATTCGGGGTCTACACATTCTTTCATCTCTGAAAACGTTTCTAGTAAAATGTGAATACCATCTCAAGAAATGACTCTTGAACTTTTGGTAAAAACACCTCGGGGAAATGTTGAGGCAAAAAGAATTTATAAGAATCTTCTTATCCTTATCTGTGGAAAGAACCTACTTGCAATCCTTATTGTTCTACCTCTAGTAGAGTTTGATATTTCCTGGTTATGGATTGGCTCTCTATTTACCATGCTAAGATTGACTGTAGAGCTAAAGAAGTTTCTTTTCAGAAAGAATTTTAGTCTGTGTACAAGAATGAACCCTTACTTTTGATAACATATCAAGAGGCTGAGAAACTTGTAAAAGATGGAAATGAATGTTACCTTGCACACATCATTAAAAATAAAGGAACTGTTCAGATTAATGATGTGCCTGTGGTAAATGAGTATCCTGATGATTTTCCTGATGAGTTTCCTGGAATAATACCAGACCGGGAAGTTAAGTTTACTATTGACATAGTTCCTAATGCTAAGCCAATTTCAAAACCCCCTTATCGAATGGCTCAAATTGAACTTTTAGAGTTGAAGGAGAAATTACAAGATTTATTAGAGAAAGGCTTCATTCGACGTAGCACGTCACCATGGGGTGCTCCTATTTTATTTGTTAAAAAGAAAGATGGTTCTATGAGACTTTTCATTTATTATAGAGCCTTGAATAACATCACTGTTAAGAACAAATATCCTTTGCCTCATATCGATGATTTGTTTGATCAGCTCCAGGGAGCTCAGTATTTTTCAAAGATTAACCTGAGATCGGGGTACCATCAGCTGAAGGTAAAGGAATCATATGTTCTGAAGACTGTGTTTCATACATGATATGGCCATTATGAATTTGTAATAATTCCTTTTGTGCTAACCAATGCACCTGCTGTATTCATGGACTTAATAAATAGAATTTTCCATGAGTTCTTGGATATGTTTGTGGTGGTTTTCATTGATGATATTTTGGTGGTTTCTAAAATTAAAGATGAGAATGAACGAAATTTAAGGGTTATTTTGAAAACCTTAAAAGAAAATAAATTTTATGGTAAATTCAGCAAGTGTGAGTTTTGGTTGCAATAAATTTCTTTCCTTGGTCACATTGTTTCAAAAGATGGGATAATTGTTGATCCTGCAAAAACAAAAGTTGTGGAATAGTAGCCAAGACCCACAAATGTAACTGAGATTCATAGCTTCCTTGGTTTGGCAGGATATTACCGATGATTTGTTAGAAATTTTTCACGGTTATCTATTTCAATGACTAAGATAACTCGGAAGGGTGTTAATATTATCTGGATAAAATAATGTGATGATTGTTTTCAAGAGTTGAAAAGAAGATTGGTGAATGCTCCAGTTTTGGCACTTCCTTCCAGGAATGATGAGTTTGTTATATACAGTGATGCTTCATTGAAAGGACTTGGCTGCGTCCTAATGCAGAATGATCAGGTAATTTCTTATCTTCACGACAATTGAAAACTCATGAGGTAAATTACCCTACACATGATTTGGAATTAGCTGCTACTGTTTTCGCTTTAAAAATTTGGAGGCATCATTTGTATGGAGTAAAGTGTGAAATATATACCGATCACAAAAGTTTAAAGTATATGTTCACTCAGAAAGTAGTTAACATGAGACAAAGGAGATGGCTAGAATTAATCAAAGATTATGATTGTAAAATTCATTACCATCCGGGAAAAGAAAATAAAGTGGTTGATGCGTTGAGTCGAACAAGTAATTATTCATTAACAATTTTGTGTTTGGAACGTGATCCTTTGGTTAAGGATTTGATGAAATTTGGAATAGAAGTTGTTGGAGCAGGAAGTTCTTATGTTTTGTTTCAGGTATCAGTGAGGACATCTCTATCAGACAGAATCAAGAAAGCACAAAAGCAAGCCAGTGAGTTGTAGAAAAAGGTAGAGCTAGTTCAGAAGGGTAAGTTTCATGAATTCAACATTGATAATGATTTTGGTTTGAGATTTTGGAAGAGATTGTGTGTGACTTGTGATTCATAGATGAAGAGAGATTTGTTATGTGAATCTCATAGTTCTCTGTTTTCAGTTCATCCTGGAAGTACTATGATGTACAGAGATCTGCAGGAGTATTACTAGTGGGATGGAATGAAAAGAGATATTGCTGATTTTACTGTGAAGTGTTTGACTTGTCAGCAGGTTAAAGGAGAGTGGCAGTTACCAAAAGGGATGATTCATCCTTTACCAGTTCCAAAGTGGAAATGAGAGAATATATCCCTAGACTTTGTTGTGGGATTACCGAAGACATCTCGAGGTAATAATGAAATCTTGGTTATTGTTGATCGCTTGACTAAATCTGCTCATTTCCTTGCTATACGAGATATTTTCTCTCTAGATCAACGTTCCCATTTATATCATAAAGAGATAGTCAGGTTACATGGAGTTCCACTATCCATTGTATCCGATCGTGATCCCAGATTTATTTTTAACTCTTGGAAGGGCTTTCAGAAGTCGTTGGGTACTGAATTAAATTTTAGTACAACATTTCATCCTCAATTAGATGGTCAGTCAGAACGAACAATTCAGACATTGGAGGATATTCTACATTCATGCTCTATGGATTATCAAGGAAGTTGGGACCAACATCTTTCAGTGGTTTATTTTTCATATAATAATTGTTTTCATTCCAGTATACAGATGGAACCATTTGAGGCGTTTTATGGGAAGCGGTATCGAACTCCAGCTTTCTGGGATGAAGTGTGTGAAAGAAAGTTGATGGGACCAGAATTGGTAGAAGAAATGGCAGAAAAAGTTCAGTTGAATTAGAATCACATGAGAACAGCTTAGAGTAGGAAGAAGAGTTAACAACAGGAGGAAGGATCTCTCTTTTGAGGTAGGTGATCATGTTTTTCTCAAAGTCTCACCAAGGAAAAGTGTGATGCGATTTCATAAGAAAGGAAAGCTGAGTCCAAGGTTCATTGGACCATATGAAATTATGGAGAGAGTTGGATTAGTTTCTTACCGAGTGGCTTTACCTCCGAATTTATCTCAGGTACACAATATTTTTCATGTTTCGATGTTGAGAAAGTATATTCCAGATCCATCTCATGTTTTGAGTCTAGAGGTAGTTCAGCTGGAAGAGAACCTATCTTATGAGGAACAACCGGTCTAGATTCTTGACCATAGGGAGAAAGTGTTACAGAATAAGGTGATTCCTCAGGTAATTGTTTTGTGAAAAAACCACATGATTGAAGAGGCAACATGGGAATCTGAAAATGCAATGAGGGATAAGTACCCCCATTTATTTGATAAATAAATAAATTGTGGGGACGCAATTTTCTAAAGGGGGAAGGATGTAACATCCCAAGTAATTAATGAATAATAGATATTTTTATCTATGTCTAATAGTGAATTAGATAGTGTTTTAGAGGTTAAAATGATAATAAATCCAATCTCAAGCATGGAATACATTAATATTTTTAAAATGTTGTTTTACTACCTTTTGATGGAAAAACATTTTTAAAAATATATTTTGACAATTTTATAAGCTATTTTTGTCAAAATAAACTTATTCTTTATGATTGGGACATCAAAATTTACTTTTTGTGAATTTTTGGTATTTTTCTGACAATGTTCATTTTTTAATGAATAGTGAAAAATACTGCATTTTACATCAAAACTACTTTTTAATCTATTTTATTTATATGATTAGATTATCTTTTGAATTGGTTTTCAAGTTAAATTAGAATATATTTTTACCATTTAATCCAATAGTGGTCATTGGAATTAATTTCACTTTGAAATTGGACTTAAACTAGTGTCAATATTTTGATACTTATTGTTTAATAAAAACACACTATTTGTCATGACAACGAGAATTAATTATTAAATTAATTAATGTAACTTATATGATTTGAATTTTGAAAAATAGAAATCATTTTTGAATTCAGAATATCAAATACAGCTTAGGGTGATGTTTTGGTATTTTTCTGAAAAACATAAATTTTTGATGAATAGTGAAACCACTAAGTGATAGTTAAAGAAACTGATTATTCGTTTAAATGAAACTTTTCCACTTCTGTGTTTTGAATTTAAAAAATCCGACATACATGGTTGTCATTAAGAAGTAAAATGTGGTTCAATGGGATTAAATTAATTTTTTGGTGAATAGCAACTTTTATGTTTTTAATTGCGATTAGTGGTAATTAGTGTAGTTTAAGGTAAAAATAATGTTTTAATAATATGAAATGATCTAGACACATGTCCTAACTTTATTGGATGTTTCATGGACGACCAAGAAAATCCATGGTTCATCCTGGGGACCCGATGGAGCCACATTGGTAGGAAAATTACATTAATATATTTTTATTTAATGTAAAAGTAAAAATGACACAAACATGAGTTATTTTACTAAATCAATTTGTAAATGGGGTTATAGAAGTCATATTTTTGACTATAAATATTTATTATAAATCTAAACCAATTTACTACATCATATTATTTTTTTTATAATTTTTATACTTTAAATAAAATAAATTATTTATGACATCATGATGATGCAGCGATTACCTCATTAATAAAAGATTTAAATAAAATGAAATGATAATGTAAAATATATGACCTACACATGTCCAAAACCTATTGGATGCGTGGATTTCGAACCCTTATCACCAAACCCTTTAATTATATCAATGTGGGGCCTTTTGAATCCGAAACGCATTTTAAAATAAAGTAACATTTCCATACTTTCCAAGAGTGCCCCTCTTCTCCTCTTATAAAAGGCCACCACCTCTACCTCCTTACCCACACATACAAAGCCTTTGGATCGTCCAACCCCTGCCCATTTTGTCTCTCCACATCACTCTATTACTCCTTGAATCCTCACTTTGGGCAGAAGTCTTCCCAAGGAAGCCTTTGAGCTCAAACCAAAGGGAGTTACCCGATTTTAAGGTAATGTCTTCACTTGAGTCCTTTTGTTTTATTTTACTTATCAACCCCTAAACTCTTTTTATTCATTTATTTTGTAACAACTCAAGTATCATAAATATATTATGATGTTGTTATAAGAAGTATTAGAGCTACACTTTCACACACCTACATCTAATGGTTAAAGAACATTCTGTTTCCGTGGATGGTGAATTTCGGCCTCCCGAAACGATTATTGTTCAACATTCCTTTAACACCTTCAAAGGTGGACAATAAGATGAAACTATATTTATATATATAATATTTTTATGTTTTCCTTATGATTCTGAATTTTTCCTTTTGGTCATACCTTTATTGTTTCCATTACGGGTAAACGCGATATCATCATTTAAGGAAGTGCAGACTAGCGCCCCCTTAATGTGATTTGATTCGTTAATACCATATGTGGGACGTATAAAGGATGGAGTTATGATATTATATATGATATTAAACTGAAATTATAATACACCTTTATATCATTATTATTCCATTCTATAAAATAATAAATAGAAATGAAAGTAGCGTTCATGCGTACATACGACTTACCGTCTCCATGAACGGAGCATTTCATTTCTTACCTCTAAGTGATTATGTAATATTATAAATTCATGTATATACTGGATATATATGATATATATGATATATACATCATGATTATAATTATGGATATAATGGATACATGATCAACTTGTAATTATAAAGGGTTTATTTGTGACTCAAGTACAAATGATCGTTAAAACGGTCGTTATTAACTTAAATAATTACATAGTCTTCATGACATGAAAATAAGTGATATAAAAGGAATAATGTACTTTAAAAAGGTCCTTAATCAAGTATAAATTAACTCAAGTTTATTATTCATGAGATTAAAGAACGACCGAGTCAAGTCGGACCTGAGGTATGGGACTTCGTCTCAATCTCCTTTCATTGAGGCATATTTTGTTTTATACACAACCTTCTTTTATACATTGTATAAACCCATTTTACTTTTACATTTATCCAAACGGAATCTTTTTTATATGAAGAATTTTACTAAATGACAAAAGGGAATGTTTTTGTCATACGTATGCGGCGACAACGACTTCTCCGCCACCGTGACCATTATTTGAGTTTCGGCTTCCTCTACAAGCCATACCTTTTTTTAAAAAAGAAAAATAAATACCACGATTTAATTTTCTTTTATTTTTCTATTGAAAATTGTTTTCATTATATTTTTATATCTATTTGTTTTATTGATATCTCATGATTGAAATGTGGAAAGGTTATGTCTCCTTTATGCATGTTTTATGTGATACGATTATGTTGAGGTTCTTGTGCATTATTATGAAGACAGGTGGTTCCGTGATAAACTAAGGGTAGGTGAGCCCGATATAGCTCTTCAATGAATTGGGTAACGTGAAGGAGTGAAATGTTAAGGATTATCCGAAGAGATTTAGGGAGTATACTATGATGGGTATTCCAAACGTTACCAAGATGGTTACTCCCTACGTAAGAATGTTATGAATGCATCAAGTTACCTTAATGACTTATGATTTCTATGATTTATTCATGATTTGATTAGGTATGTTAACGTGCTTATGTTTAATGGGTAATTTATGATTTCATTCTTATGTGTATATGTACCCATGTTTCCTTTCGATATTTTTATACCCCTTACTAAGATTTTTATGCTCATCCCAAGTTTTTGAAATGTTTTTCACAGGTCAAGGGAAAGGTACATGATATGATGATAGTGTCAAGGAAGTGTCAAGAAAGAATCCATGTTTTATTTTAAATATGTTTCCATTTATGGGAAAAATTAATATTATCTTCTATGTAACCACTTTTTTTGAATGTGGAATGTAATGCATGTTTTATGTTCCAATTCTGTAAAACTCTAAACCTAAAAAGATTCTCAAGGTGTAGTCTTGTAATAAATCATGATTAAGTAATGTTTACATCTGGGGCCTTATAGTTTTAATGTTTACAACATTCATATAATTTCCTTATTTCATGACCAAAAAATATGTTAATAACTAATATTTATGTATCAAAGGATATTTTTGAATTAAAAATATTTTCAAATTATTCTAATAAACATTATTTTTAAATACCAACTTTCATAGCCAATATTTCAATTTTTTATTATTTTTTTAATGTTCTTTTTAGGGTATTAATGTTTGTTAATAATAACAAAACATTATGTTACGTATAATTCAATCAAGCTATGTTTTATTGATTCAATCATTATTCATTTTCATGATATTTTATCATTATTTTGAACAAGTATAATATTGGAATTCACTTCATTGATTTATCATTGTTGCCATTGACTTTATCATACATTATCCAAATTCAATTGATTAATGGACAATAAATTTAACATAGATATCCAAAATATTTATAATAGTGGTGATTATGGTAACATCCCCAAATGATACGTGGTTAAATGACTTCTTGATGTGACTCATGTCAATAAGTTGCACCTTCCATTTTGGGAGCCTACCCGATTTGAACTCCACTGTAATGTGTGTTTTTCCTAGAGTAGTGATCAGGATTGGTGACGTCCTGGGAAGTATCTTAGGGTGTGTGTGAAAGGGGACAAAACACACTAGAAAATACATGTATTGTCCTGTGGGGATATTCATTAGTCAGATGACCCGTTCGAGAATGTGGGTAGGACCTAGGGTGGGGCCCACTTGTCTTGGTGGCAGCTAGTGGGTGGGGCCCAGTTGTTACATTTGGTATCAGAAGAGGAACATATCCTTAAGTGTCGTGCACTACCTGGGTTGATATGTAGGGCCCACAATGAGGGTGTTGTGCTCTTGGGGGGGGGGGGGGGGGGTTGGGGTGATTGTAACATACCAAAATGATACATGGTTAAATGACTAAATGATATGACTCATGTCAACATGGTCCACCTTCCTTTTTTGGAGCCTTACTCATTAGAACACCACTGTTAAGCATTCTTAGAATGGAGTAGTGATTAGGATGGATGACCTCCTGGGATGTTTCTTAGGGTTTGTGTGAGTGAAGACAAAACACACTGAAATGGAAAAGTGTTGGCTTGTGGGGATAGTCATCAGTCAGATGACTCGTTCAGGAATGTGTGTGGGACCTAGGGTGGGCCCAAGTGTGTGTGGGGAAACTTTCGGGAAGTGCCCAGTTGTTACAGTTATTTATTGAATAACTATATAATTTACACATACCACACACTTCATGAAATTTCACTTGATTTATTGGGAAAATATTGATAACCAATATTCTTTGATCAATATTAATATTAAATGTTAAAGAATATTATTCAAAATTAAATAATTTATCTGATGTTTTAGAAATGATATAGAGATTATGATATGGGTGGGACATATTTTTTTGTATCTCCTCAATGCATCAGTTGACTAATGAGACAAATCAGTTGGAAAATATTAGTTAATTGGGACTCATGGTTTATACATACCAATTAGTTATACACTTTCAAAAGAATAGTCATGACAGTAATTATATCATGATTCATCATATCCATAATTTTGATAACTAATAATTTTATTCAGTTAGAATTTAGTTATTATTATTAATGATATTTTAGAAATGATATTTTATCTGGATGAATTTCATTCTCAGGTTATTGATTAAATTTCTTTTGACTTCATTTATTAATGTTGCCATATATTTTAACATGTATCAAGTTATTATAGTCATGTTATTAATGAGATTGAATGAATTTTATATTATATTTATAACCATATTGATTATATTTATAAAATTATTTAAATGTAATATTTTTTAGTTATTTATGATAAATTGATTTTATATATTTTTTCATGATATCTTATATTGTATAAAACACTTACTGAGAATTTGAACTTCGAATAATTTTATTCCATTAATAGGAATCAAGGAAATTCACTAATACTGAAATAAATGGATATTAAAAATGTAATAATGATATTTGCAAGAAAAATATGATTCATTTAAAATATAATATATGAATAATGTATATATCCATTATATTAATACCGATAAACTATTTAGTCATTCGGGATGGGATTCCTTATATCTTCTTGAAAATTAATAACGTAAGGAACTACATCTAATTTACCAGAGTCAGTGTATTTTTAGTTAGTATCAATGGAATTTTGGTAGAAACCATAGAAAATATATTTATGAATACAAAGATTATAGAACATAACCCTATTAAATAAATTGATGAAATTGTATAGAAGAAAAATCTAATTGTTTTTTAAGGTATAGTTTTTTTTGTTATCCCGATAAATGCACCCCTTTCTACATATGAAATGAGAATTTGGTCTAGAATAAATATTCCATACCAAAATTAATCAAAAATTTGTGCATTTTAATTAACCTAATCCTCACCTAGTGAATGGAAATATTCATTATAGTGAAAATGTGTCGACACAGTCGAAGGATATGTTTAGGATAATTCATATTAATGATACAAAATATTATAATGGATTTTAACAGATGATGATAATTAATAACCTATATAAAACAGAGGGTTTTTTTATTGAAAAAATAATGTCATTATTTTGACATCTAATGAATTCTTATATGGTTTTACCACTAAAATTATATTTATCATAGTATTTTTTTTATTATTCAATGTGTCAAAGATAAAAGAACCAAGGTACCATTATATATGAAGGAAATTTTGGTAAGTATGTGATACCAAATGATATGATAAATGGATTGAATGATATGGTGTTTGTTTCTACTAAGTTATCATGAAATTTTAATTACAATCAATACCTTATCCCACATCAATATTCTTAATGAAGATATTGATGAATTTCTCTAAGAACTCATGCGATGGAGACCATGGGGGAAATAAGGCTCAATTTAATTCAGGTTAGATATGTAGAAAGGGATACTCCTGAAAGTTAGTCAAGGGAATGTGAAATGTTTTTTCAGTTCAAGTGAAAAAAAATGATGCAACTAATTTCTGGTGAAAATGAAGTCTATGATTGATTGAAATAAATTTCTTCCAATGGATCATTTTATAGTTCATTTTCATAAATGGGGGGAACATGGATGTTTTTGGATTCAAAAAAATTTTCAAATTAATAACCCATATGAAAATGAAGGACCTACTCTAAAATAAAAATAATGAATTAATTATATATTGAAATTCAAGCGTTATATTAACGATTTATTTTTACTGATGGAATTAATATGATATGAATTATTAAACACCTAAGGATTTTGTTAACGTGTTTATGTATATATGTATTTATCAACATATGATTTATAGATACTATTATTGATTTATGATTTTATGGTTGATCATATGTTCATTGTCATAAAATCCAACTTTAAAAATATGTGTGTTATGAATGTCACATGACTAAGGATATTATTGGAAAATATTTACAAGATTATATCCTATTGGTTTAACCGCAATTCTGAACTAATTATGGAACATCAAAATTTGGGAATATTATAGAAATTTTATGAATATTTCATTAAAAAAATGATAAACTATTTGTCATGTGACAACCCAAGGCATCCAGTATGAAAGTAAATATTGAACCCACAATTGAAGAATAATAATGGTTTAATACCAACCAATAGCCTATGTGATTTACTGGTCAGTATATCATTGTTTATAGTCAAATGATTTTACAAGTAAATAATAATGATGACCAATTGGTGTTGCATTTAGGTATATATAGAAATTTATTTTATTGGAAAACATATATTAACAATATTATATTTGGGATATACATATATATATATATAAAACTAAATATGTTTCACACTATACTAGTCATTATAATCCATTAAGAGTGAATTTTAATTCTTTGGATATAAAAAATTCATTTTTGGATATTCATTTCAGAGAGTAATAGATTAATTAGTAATTGATCAATGTACAACCAAATGTTCAAATTGTTCGTCAGAAATAAAAATTTATCATGTATTTACATTTCCTTTTATTCATTGGAAGTGAAATAATTACTAATAATGTTAAGACCCGTAAATTTCAAGGAAATTTTTTTTTATTAATTTTCCTTGGATTTTAAAAGAACGCAGTTTCTGACGGCACCTGATTCCGAGACCCGGTGCGCCCGGAATCATTTTCTGATGTTTGGCTCTGGTACGTTCAGTGAACGGATGAGCGGGTTTTTCTAACTTTTTAATCGGTGCCCGGAATCATATTTTGAGGGAACCGATGAAATCGCAGTGCCAGTTTTCGCTTAGAAATTCCTCTTCCGGAGTTGCATTTTCTCAGGTGTGGTTTTTAATTGTTGGGATTAAAGTTAATAAATAAAATAATTTTATGAAAACTTTATTTTATTTCACTTTAAGCCACTTGGAAGCCACTTGAAGCCACTTAAAGATGGGTTAAACTGAGTTGATCCGGATAGGATGCTATCCAGAAATATCCTACCCCCTTGGTAGGATATTTGCGAGGTGGGACCCGCACGAGCCCCGCCGTTTCTTTCCGCTAAAAAACGCATCCGCGAAAACCCATCATTATGAAAGTAAACTGATTCATTTTCTTAAATTCTTAACAGACCATTTAATTGGGCGGTTTATTTCGTAAATTAAATGAGATGTTTCTTTCATTGAATTAATTCAACGAATTGATGGGTCGTTACTTACCCGTTTTCGTTTGTTGGCATAATAACAAAATAAGAACAACCTATCTTTTGGAGGATTACTCGTTGAGAGAGGATCCTTGAACCATAATCCTCCTTCGCAATGAACGTGAAGAACGCGAAGAACACGAAGAACGCTGAACCCGGAAATCGACGACGCGACGCCGTGATCCGCGATGCCGACGTTCCCTTCCTGCAACATTCTTCTCCGATGTCTCTTCCTCCGCGATGGATCTTCGATCGGCTGCTTGAGGTAAGAGTCTCAGACTTTTTTTTAATCTCTTTTGTGGTTCTTTACCAAAACATGGATTTAATTAATTAAATTAAATCTGCTATTTCATGGTCCGTTGAGTTCGCCGACTCAACGTCGGTTTCCGCGACGACGCGACGCCCGTCCGCGACGACGCGGCGATCTCCACCTTCCGCGACGAGCATTTCCGTGAAGAACGCTCACACGCGATGACTATGAGGTAGGGATTTTATTTCTGGAATTGCCCTTTTTCCCGTGTTATTTTCGTTCAAGAATGAAGAACCCGGACATAAGAACAATTTTATTCCCTTAAAATTGTTGAATTCAGGTGTTGATATTATTCCTCCCATTGTTTATCACTAACATGGAGGGTGCGGGCCAAACGAACACGGCCCGACGACCCTCTGCCGTTCTTCGTTGTTATGCGGATTTGACGGGCAACGACGGAACGTGCCGCAACGGAAGTTTGATGATTCCGCAGTGAAGAACAGATCCCGGGAGGGACAACGGCACAGACGGGAAGAAAAACGGGCCACCAAAGCAACTCCGGCGGCCTGCGGATGTCGGCGGCGGCGCCCGGCGCGCCGCCGGACGAGACCGCTGCGGCACCGGCCGCGACGGCGGTGCTCGCGGGACGCGGCTGAAGCCACGTCCGGCCGCCAGGGAGACACCCCGCTGGTGTCGCGGGGGTGTCACGCGGGGGGCGGCGGCTCCCCCCCCCCCCCCCCCCCCCGCATCACTCGGGACGCGGCTGAAGCCGCGTCCGGTTGTCTGGCCGACACCCCGCGTGTGCCGCGGGGGTGTCACGCGGGGCGGCGGCTCCCCCCGCATCGGCCGCTCGGCCGCTCGGCCGAGCCGAGCCTGGCTGGCCGAGCCAGACCGGTCCGACCGGGTCAGACTGGGTTCGGCCGACCCGAGGGGGTCGGGCCAGGTTGGCCCGGGCCCGGACCCCCCGTCTTCGGACGGTTTTCATTCAAATGCCTGTAACATGAGCTACGGGCCTCCAAACGACTCTCCGTTAGCGGCAACACGATCCTTGGATCGAGACGGTCGTTTCCGTATATCGCACTCAAGGTTTCAGAATACTTTGAGTTCGGTCGGGTTAGTTCGTACACGAAACCAACCGGGCCCTCGGATCGGAAACACTCATATCTTGAGCTACGGACGTCCGATTGACGTGTCGTTAGCTTTGTTGTTTTCCTCTTTGTGAGACGGATCATTTGGCTTACTCCGCCCGAGGTTTGGACACAGGTGGAGTACGGTTGGGTTGATTTTTCCTTAAAAACCAACCGGGCCCCTGGGACGAAAAAGCCAATAACTCTCAGATCGGTCGTCCGATTGACGCGCCGTCTGCGACATTGAGTTCATGATGACGATACAGATCATTTGGATACATCAACTTCGGAAATTGTGTCAGTTGATGTGTCGGCCTCTCGGTTCGTGAAGCGGACCCTCCCGAACGATCTTGTTGTGTGCGGGAACCCTAGTGCTGGCTGCGACTGCTACTTCGACAGCGACGACCGGTCAGTGTTCCTCAGTGGACTGCGGCGACGACTGTGAAGAGATCCTCAGTGGAATGCGATGAAGACTGTGCAGAGACCCTCTGTGGACTCCGACGACGACCATGCAGAGATTCTCAGTGGACTGCGGCGACGACTGTGCAGAGATCCTCAGTGGACTACGATGACTACTGCACTCAACGATCCTGCGTGGATCAGCGCTACAGGTCCTGTGTGGGCCCGATCCTATGTGGGCCCGATCCTGTGTGGGTCAGCGCTCAGCGGTTCTGTGTGAGCCAGCGCCTACAGGTCCTGTGTGGGCCTGATCCTGTGTGGGTCTTGCGGGGGTTAGTTACCTATCGATCCTTCGTGGGTCCGACGACTTAGATGGATCAGTGATCATCTTTATCGTCATCCGAAGAATTATATCTGTGTGAGCTGAATCTTGTGTTACTCTCCTTTGTGGTTTGTGTTGAGATATCCTGTGTGGATTTACTGTTTACTCTCCTTCGTGGATTGTGTTGTGCTATCCTGTGTGGGTTTACGTTTCTCTTTCCTGTGTGGACTGGGTTGTACTTGAGCTCGGACGTTGGAGCCGAACGGGAATTGATGACTTAGGTATATGTATGGGAATATACCTAAGCCATGTCAGATGTTAATTCATGATTGTATCTTTCCTTTGTGGATTATCCTTTGTGGATTTTGGGAGACCTTCGGGGGTCTCGAGGTCCCAACTGAGTTGCTTATACTCACCCCTGCACGGGCTATGCCCGCACTTCGTGGTGTTGGTTGCAGACGACGGACAGCGCTGATCGTGGTGGAGGCATGCGGAGTAGGACGGTACATGGAGGTGGACCACTGGGCGGGACGTACTCGGAGCGGACAGTTGGACCGAGGAGCTGTGGAGGATATCTGTACCCACCCTTCAGGTGGGACTTCGAGAGGAGGGCTCGACGCTGTGGCTTTTACCTTTCAGTTGTTGTTTTTCTTTTCAGTTGTACTTTACAGTTGTGCTTGTATTTCTGGCCCCTTTTACTTTTAGCACAGCTTGTTACAGTTTTTACTTAGTATTTACTTTTCCGCTTTCTTTCTCTGTGGTGCTTGTTTACTTTTCAAAGGAAATGCCTTCCCTTTTTTCCGGGATTTACACCTTGGTGCTAGTCGCCAGCCCCTAGCCTATGGAAGGCAGGCTTGGGGTAGTCACGGCAGGGGCCCTGAGGACTGGTCGTGACAAATTGGTATCAGAGGTGGTCGGTCCTACCGCAGACTCTGATCTTTCTTCTAGGTGAAGAAATATTGTTTAGCGTATTGAGTTTGGTTATCAGTCCAGGGAGTCCAGTGTTGGTGCAGCGGCCGACGTATCCGTACACCAGGCCCCTGACTTCTGATTTCCAACTTAATGCATGAAAACATTGATTGCATGTGTGTTTCAAGTTTTCTTTGTGATTACATGTGTCAGCTCACCAGGTATACTGTTCTGACCGTGGCACACTTGTTTCCTTTTCAGGATGGCCCGACGACAGCAGCCAGCTAGATTTCTGAGAGTAGAGCGCGACGACAGCCTACCGAGCGACGAGGCCTCAGTATAGGGCCCGTTGACAGTAGAGGCACCGGCGGTACCTTTACCAGCCGAGCCCCCGATGCTTCCAGCGCTGACCGCTGATGATGCACGATGCCTCAGAGCTCTGTACGAGTTCCAGCACCAGCGACCACCCAGGTTTTGTGGGGAGACGGACCCCCAGGCAGCCGAGGACTGGCTGGAGGCGGTCGTTCGAGTTTCCAGGCTTGTGAGGACACCAGCAGACCACATGGTGATCCTCGCGGCGAGCCTACTGCACGCAGCAGTGGGCCGATGGTGGATCATGATGCTCCAGGTGCACGATGAGGCATCGCTTCTCTGGACGGACTTTGAGGACCTCTTCTGCTCAGAGTTCGTTCCATCCACCCTATGTGTGGTGCGCATCCAGGAGCTTCTTCAGCTACGGCAGGGTAGCTTGACGGTCGCCCAGTACTCGGTGAGATTCACCGATCTCTCGTGCTAGTTGACCGACATGGTACGGGACCCATTCTTCCGGGCCCAGACATTTGAGCAGGGGTTGAGACATGAGATCAGGGCATCGCTAATCTCCCTCAGCATTCCGACTCAGGCAGGAGAACTGGAGCGAGCCCTTTTGATCTAGAGCTTTCTTGCTGAGACTTCTCCAGCAGCGAGACCTACCGCAGGGTGGTAGATAGCAGAGTCTTCGGTAGTAGGTAGCCGATGGATGACTCAGGGTTCCAGGAAGACCAGGCCTTCCGACAGACGACCTCGGGACACTGGCTCAGCACTGCGGGGCACACAGCGCGGAGCCAGTCTTCCGAGAGGTAGACAGTGCTACGAGTGCGGCGGGCAGGGCCACATGGTTCGTGACTGCCCGACCCGCCGTACCGAGGGGCAGTAGACGGTGGAGGGACCACCCAGGCAGAGGCAGAGGGTCAACCGTGGCAGTCCGCCGGGAGGAGGCGGACGAGGAAGAGTATCTGGCCGAGCAACAGGTGGTGGGCGACGCTTTGAGGCTCTGCCACCACCACCACCAGGAGGTCCGCCCCAACCATAGGGAGCTGGCGGGCAGAGACATGCACAGCTCCAGGCAGCGGAGGCATACGACCATGGAGCGCCAGAGATAATTCTAGGTATGATCTGTGTCTATTCCACCCTTACTGCAGTTCTTATAAACATAGGAGCGAGTCACTCTTTAATATCCACTGCCCTTGTTTGGAGCTCTGAGATTCCGACAGAGCCGTTGGCTCGATCATTACGGCTAGAGACTCCTATGGGAGCAGACTCGATGATTACGCACTGGTTCCGGTAGTGTGAGATTACTCTAGGAGGTGAGAGCTTCGGTTGGGATCTTCTTGTAGAAGCGTCGAGGCCTTACGATGTAATCTTGGGCATGGATTGGTTATCTACAGTCCATGCTCAGATTGACTGTTTTAGGCGCAAGGTGCGATGTGTACGCACCGACGGGAGCAGGTTCACCTTCACCGGCGAGAAGGGAGCCTTAGAAGCACAGGATGGACTCCCGCAGAGGAGAGGATAGCCCATCACTCATCAGTTGGCTAGCCTCATCCTGGGAGCAGTTGACATGCGGAGTCCCAGTTTTCCTGCAGTGGTGGATAATTATGCAGGCGTCTTCCCCGACGACGTTCCAGGGCTACCTCCTCGTAGAGAGGTATTCTTTTATATTGACCTGTACCCCGGGGCAGCCCCGATATCCACTCCAGCATATCGGATGGCCCCCGCAGAGCTTCGAGAGCCGCAATTATAGTTTTAGGACTTGCAGGGCAAGGGGTTCCTCCGACCCAGTGTTTCACCCTGGGCTTCCCCGATTTTGTTCGCCAAGAATGCGGACGGGAGCTTGCGACTGTGTGTCGACTATCGTCGCCTGAACCAGGTGACTGTGAGGAACAAGTATCCTCTACCGAGGATTGATGACCTCTTCGATCAGCTCAAGGGAGCACAGTGGTTCTCGAAGATAGACCTCAGATCAGGCTATCATCAGATCAAAGTTCGAGATAAGGATATGCAGAAGACGACCTTCAGGTGTCGGTATGGCCACAATGAGTTATTGGTTATGCCTTTCGGCGTAACCAACGCTTCAGTAGTGTTCATGAGCCTCATGAATAGGATCTTCCAGCCATACCTCGATTGATTTTTCATGGTCTTCATCGACGACATTTTGGTGTACTCGACCACGGAGGAGGAGCACGCCTACAACATGAGGGTTGTACTAGACACACTCCGAGAGAACCAGCTTTATGGAAAGCTCTAAAAGTGCCAGTTCTGGTTACTTGAGGTCCACTTATTGGGGCACGTCATTTCTGAGGTGGGAGTTGCAGTGGATCCCGCGAAGATCGAGGCAGTGCTAGCTTGGGAGCCACCCAGGAGCGTGACGGAGGTGCGGAGTTTCTTGGGCCTAGACGGATACTATTGAAGATTTGTGCTGGACTTCTCAAGAGTTGCGGCGCCACTCTCAGCGTTGACGAAGAAGGGGAAACCCTTCATGAGGTCAGACAGATGTCAGCAGAGCTTCCAGGAGATGAGGCAGAGATTAACCAGTGCACCTATCTTGAGGTTGCCTAAGGAGGGAGTTGGATACGTAGTCTACTGCGATGCATCAGAGACCAGACTTGGGTGTGTCCTGATGCAGGAGAGGGCCGTGATTTCCTATGGATCACGTTAGTTCAGGTCTCATGAGTAGAACTACACTACCCATGACCTGGAGTTAGAAGCAGTGGTCTTTGCCCTGAAGACATGGAGGCACTATCTGATGGGCGATCGCTTTACAGTCTTTTCTGACCACCAGAGTCTCAGGTACATCTTCTCTCAGAAGGACCTGAACCTGAGACAGTGGCGATGGCTCGAGTTCCTCCAGAACTATGACTTTGAGATAGTCTATACTCCTGGGAAGGGGAACGTGGTAGCCGATGCCCTCAGCAGGAGGACGGGCATCCAGCTACTTGAGGAGGCGACAAAGTAGCTAGCCACTTTGTAGATATCCTTCGTGGATAGAGACGGAGCAGCCTTCCTTCAGTCTCTCACCGTCTCTCCCCCACTTCTACAGCGGTTCAGAGAGGCTCAGCATGGGGACGCTGACTGTGAGACACGGCATGCACAGATATCCTTGGGACAGGCACCTGATGGTTTCTCCCTTGAAGCAGAGCACGATGTCCTTTTTAGAGGACGAACCTTGGTACCAGTCGCTTTAGGAGAGGAGGTGCTGAGAGAGTTTCACAATTCTCCTTTTGCGGTACATCCTGGATTGGCGAAGATGTACCAGGATCTCAGACGACAGCACTGGTGGTCGGGCATGAAGAAGGTTGTGGTAGAGTTCGTTTCACGGCGCCTCACCTACCAGCAGGTGAAGGCAGAGCATCAGGTACCAGCAGGCTTGGTACATCCCTTGGAGGTCTTGGAGTGGAAGTGGGACATGATATCTATGGACTTTGTGACTGGACTTCCACGCACTTCCAGAGGTCACGATTCCATTTGGGTGACTTTTGACCGACTCACCAAGTCGGCACACTTTTTACCCATCCGAGAGCAGGGCTTAGTGGAGAGCTTGGGGCGTCACTACGTTCAAGAGATTGTACGGCTTCACGGTGTGCCATCGACTATCGTCTCCGATCAGGACGCTCGTTTTACTTCTCAGATTTGGAAGGGGTTGCAGGAGGCGTTCGGGATGCGGCTACGTCTGAGCACTGCCTTTCACCCTCAGACGGATGGTCCGACGGAGAGGAACATTCAGACTCTCGAGTACATGCTCCGCGCATGTGTCCTCGACTTTGGTTTCAGCTGGTAGGACCACCTACCCTTGGTGGAGTTCGCGTACAACAACAGCTACCACTCCACCATCGTGATGGCACCATACGAGGCGTTGTACGACAGACCTTTCATATCTCCTTTGTGCTGGACAGACCCTGGGGAGTCTGCACTTGTGGGACCATAGATGGTCCGGGCCACAACAGAGAAGGTCCAGATCATCCAGGAGCGGATGAGGATAGCTAAGAGCCCATAGAAGTCATATGCTGACAGAAGGCGAAGGCCACTGGAGTTCGAGGATGGCGACCAAGTCTTCTTGCGGGTCTCACCTCGACGTGGTTTGCGGAGATTCGGCCGAGGTGGCAAGTTGTCTCCACGCTTCATCGGACCCTTCCTGGTCCTCAGCAGGGTTGGTGAGGTGGCTTAACGCCTGGCTCTGCCACCTCAGTTGCACCGGGTGCATGACGTCTTCCACGTATCTCAGCTGAGGAGATACGTGCACGACCAGACACACATCATTGACTATGGGGAGCTAGACGTGGATGATGGGGTGACTTTTGCGGAGGTCCAAGTAGAGATAGAGGATCAACAGGAGCAGGTCCTACATGGGCGATCGATTCCTCTTGTGCGCATCATATGGAAGCACAGGAACCTCTAGGAGAGAACATGGGAGCGGGAGGCTCAGATGCGTGCTCAGTACCCACTTTTTTCCCCTAGTTTATGATGTATCTTTACGGGGACGTAAATCCCTGAGGTGGGAGTAATGTAAAGACCCGTAAATTTCAAGGAAATTTTTTTTATTTATTTTATTTGGAATTTTACAAGAACGCAGTTTCTGACGGCACTTGATTCCGAGGCCCGGAGCGCCCGGAATCATTTTCCGAAGTTTGTCTCGGGTACGTTCAGTGAACAGACGAGCGGGTTTTTCTAACTTTTGAACCGGTGCCCGGAATAAAATTCTGAGGGCACCGATGAAATCTCAACGCCGGTTTTCGCTTAGAAACGCCTCTTCCGGAGTTGCGTTTTCTCGGGTGTGGTTTTTAATTTTTGGGCTTAAAGTTAAGAAATAAAATAATTCTACGACAACTTTATTTTATTTTACTTAAGCCACTTGGAAGCCACTTGAAGCCCTTAAAGATGGCTTAAATTGAGTTGATCCGGATATGATGCTATCCAGAAATATCCTACCCCCTTGGTAGGATATTTGCGAGGTGGGGCCCGCACGAGCCCCGCCTTTTCTTTCCGCTATGTAACGCACCCGCGAAAACCCGTCATTATGAAAGTCAACTGACGCGTCTTCTTAAATTATTAACAGACCATTTAATTGGGCGGTTTATTTCGTAAATTAAATGAGATGTTTCTTTCGTTCAATTAATTCAACTAATTGATGGGTCGTTACTTACCCGTTTTCGTTTGTTGGCATAATAATAAAATAAGACCAACCTATCTTTTGGAGGATTACTCGTTGAGAGAGGATCCTTGAACCATCATCCTCCTTCGCGAAGAACACGAAGAACGAGAAGAACATGAAGAACGCCGAACCCAGAAATCAAAGACGTGACGCCGGGATCCGCGACGCCGACGTTCCCTTCCGGCAACGTTCTTCTGCGACGTCTCTTCCTCCGTGACGGATCTTCGATCGGCTTCTTGAGGTAAGAGTCTCGGAATATTTTTTTAATCGCCTTTGTGGTTCTTTAACAAAACACGGATTTAATTAATTAAATTAAATCTTTTGTTTCATGGTCCGTTGAGTTCGCCGACTCAACGTCGGTTTCCGCGACAACGCGACGCCCTTCCGCGACGACGCGACGATCTCCACCTTCTGCGACGAGCATTTCCGCGAGGAACGCTCACGCGCGACGACTACGAGGTAGGGATTTTATTTCTGGAATTTCCCTTTTTCCCATGTTATTTCCGTTCAAGAATGAAGAACTCGGACGGAAGAACAATTTTATTCCCTTAAAATTGTTGAATTCATGTGTTGATATTATTCCTCCCGTTGTTTATCAATAACGGGGAGGGTGCGGGCCGAACGAACACGGCACGACGACCCTCCGCCGTTCTTCATTGTTATGCGGATTTGACGGGTGACGACGGAACGTGCCGCAATGGAAGTTTGATGATTCCGCAGTGAATAATGGATACCGGGAGGGACAACGGCGCAGACGGGAAGAAAAATGGGCCACCGGAGCGACTCCGGCGGCCCGCGGAAGCCGGCGGCGGTGCCCGGCGCGCCGCCGGACGAGACCGCCGCGACACCGGCAGCGGCGGCGGCGCTCGCGGGACGCGGCTGAAGCCGCTTCCGGCCGCCAGGGAGACACCCCGCGGGTGTCGCGGGGGTGTCACGCGGGGGGCGGCGGCTCCCCCCCGCATCACTCGGGACGCGGCTTCAGCTGCGTCCGGTTGTCTGGCCGACACACCGCGGGTGCCGCGGGGGTGTCACGCGGGGCGGCGGCTCCCCCTGTGTCGGCCGCTCAGCTGAGCCGGGCCGGGCTGGCCGAGGCAGACCGGTCCGACCGGGTCGGACCGGTTCATACCGGGTTCGGTCGACCCAGGGGGGTCGGGCCGGGTCGGCCCGGGCCCGGACCCCCCGTCTTCGGACGGTTTTCGTTCAAATGCCCGTAACTTGAGCTATGGGACTCCAAACGACTCGCCGTCAGTGGCAACATTATACTTGGATCGAGACGGTCGTTTCGGTATATCACACTCAAGGTTTCGGAATACATTGAGTTCGGCCGGGTTGGTTCGTACACGAAACCAACCGGGCCCTCGGAGCAGAAACGCTCATATCTTGAGCTACGGACGTCCGATTGACGTGCCGTCAGCTTTGTTGTTTTCCTCTTCGTGAGACGGATCTTTTGGCTTACTCCACCCGAGGTTTGGACGCAGGTGGAGTACAGTCGGGTTGGTTTTTCCTTAAAAACCAACCGGGCCCCTGGGACGAAAAAACCAATAACTCTCAGACCGGGAGTCCGATTGACGCGCCGTCTGCGACGTTGAATTCCTGTTGACGATACGGAACTTTTGGATACATCAAATTCGTAATTTGTGTCAATTGATGCGTCGGCCTCTCGGCTCGTGTAGCGGACCCTCCCTAACGAGCTTGATGTGTGCGGGAACCCTAGTGCTGGCTGTGACTGCTACTTCGACAGCGACGACCGTGCAGAGATCCTCAGTGGACTGCGGTGACGACTGTGCAGAGATCCTCAGTGGACTGCGACGACGACTGTGAAGAGACCCTCCGTGGACTCCGACGACGACCGTGTAGAGATCCTCAGTGGACTGCGGTGACGACTGTGCAGAGATCCTCAGTGGACTGCGACGACTACTGCATTTAGCGATCCTGCGTGGATCAGTGCTACAGGTCATGTGTGGGCCTGGTCCTGTGTGGGCCCGATCTTGTGTGGGTCCGATCCTGTGTGGGTCAGTGCTCAGCGGTTCTGGGTGAGCCAGCACCTACAGGTCCTGTGTGGGCCCGATCCTGTGTGGGTCTTATGGGGGTTAGTTACCTATCGATCCTTCGTGGGTCCGACGACTTAGATGGATCAGTGATCATCTTTATCGTCATCCGAAGAACTATACCTGTGTGAGATGAATCCTGTGTTACTCTCCTTTGTGGTTTGTGTTGAGCTATCTTTTGTGGATTTACTATTTACTCTTCTTCGTGGATTGTGTTGTGCTATCCTGTGTGGGTTTACATTTCGCTTTCCTGTGTGGACTGGGTTGTACTTGAGCTCGGACGTTTGAGCCGAACGGGAATTGATGACTTAGGTATATGTATGGGCATATACCTAAGTCAGGTCAGATGTTACTTCGTGATTGTATCTTTCCTTTGTGGATTATCCTTTGTGGATTTCGGGAGACCTTCGGGGGTCTCGGGGTCCCTACCTAGTAGCTTATACTCACCCCTGCATGGGTTATGCCCGCACTTCATGGTGTTGGTTGCAGACGACGGACAACGCTGATCGTGGTGGAGGCGTGCGGAGCAGGACGGTACCTGGAGGTGGACCACTGGGCGGGACGTACTCGGAGCAGACTGCTGGACCGAGGAGCTGTGGAGACTATCTGTACCCACCCATCAGGTGGGACTTCCAGAGGACGGCTCGACGCTACGGCTTTTACCTTTCAGTTGCTGTTTTTCTTTTCAGTTGTACTTTACAGTTGGTATTGTATTTCCGGCCCCTTTTACTTTCAGCACAGCTTGTTACAGTTTTTACTTAGTGTTTACTTTTCCGCTTGCTTTCTCTATGGTGCTTGTTTACTTTTCAAAGGCTATGACTTCCCTTTTTCCGGGATTTACGCCTTGGTGCTAGTCGCCAGCCCCTGTCCTATGGAATGCGAGCTTGGGTTAGTCACGGAACGGGCCCCGAGGACGGGTCGTGACAAATAATTAAGGAGGGGATCATGAAAAAAAAACTATCAAATTACAATTATAAAAAATTGCTCAAATGGATTTTTAAACCATATATAATTTAAGTTTTGATATCCTTACCATTACCTTGATCATTCACATTAATTTTATTATTAAAAAAATTCACTTTTTTATATTTTTCTTTCCAGGTCAATATTGTATCATTTTACCGAAGTTCCCCTAATTAGAATATTGGTTATGTTTTATTCCATATGAAGCACTACCACTAATATAATAAAGTTTTATTAATGATTTTTAGGATTTTAGGTTTCGTCAAAGTAATTTTAAAATATAAAGCACCTAATTTTTGAGGGTTAGATCAGGCTGTGATGAAATAATTTATTTTTGGTGGGTACGATTTAAGACCACACAATTATAATAAAAAAATATTTTATTTAATAAAAAATGAAACATTCCACACCAAGTTTAATTGACCTAAAAATATATTTCACAAAAGTAAATCACTTTGATATCTTATAGAGAACTCGACCTCATATTTATATAACATGTAACATAGTGTGTCATTGTAATCTACAAATTAAATTAGTGAATTTTAATTAGTCTAATTAAATTAATAATTTATTAAAAATCTATTGATGTTAAATTATATGATAATAATTAAATGGAAAAAATAAATTTTTTCTAAAAACATGCATTTAATCTAAAATAAGGTTTATTAATGATTTTTTTCGTATAATTTAACATTGAAATATAGAAATTTTGTAAATTATATTCTAATAAAACAACCATTATTTTAATTAATTATTGTAACACTGTTCGTTTTTCAAAACCAATACTATATTTTTGTTTTAAAATTATAATTCATGAATAAATATGATAATAATTTTATTATTATAATTTAGTAAATTATGGAATACCGATCACTTGAAAAAATAGTCAATATAATGAGGTTATTTGGAAATTATGAATGAAATACCCGACATAGACTTAAATAATTATGTATTTAAATTTTAAAATTAAATAAATGAAATAAATTGTTTAAGGATAATGGGTTAAACATTGAATATTTTTTATGGAAAATATATAGTTGATTTATGATTGTTATATTGGAATTAATGGACATATAATTAAATTGTAGATTTGACGTAAAGTATTTCATCTACATTTCCCATAATTATGGTCTATTTTAAAGTTATCCACATAATTTATTTAATACAGGGAATTGAATTCCAATTATTTATATTATATCATGAATTCTCTATAGCACATGTTATTATATATTTCAATTCATGTAACTTAATCAAAACTATTTTTACTATGCTGTTTCCAAACTAGTAATAGGTATCTTAACTCAATTTACTTTAATTCGATATACAAATTCCTTATTGAAAACATCATTCAATGATTATTTGTGTTTATTCATATGTAATTTTTTTAGTTACTAATTGTCACTTGATTTATTCAGATTTAAATAAATTCACATAATCACATCATTGACTAAATAATTCATTATTTTTTGTGATATTTTTAATAGTATTTTTCCTTTAACCTGATTTTCATGACACCAATTTCATGTCATTTCCCATGAGTTCATGGGATTGTGTACATACAACAATAAGAATGAATTTATGATAAATTAATTTATAAAATTAATGGGATTTAAAACGGTAATCAACTCTCTTAGGTTCATTGACCCTTGGTTTGATTTTTTCCAATGTAGTACATTTTTTATGCTATAATCACATTTCATTTCAATATTGCTTAAATTATATTTTAATTTGAGAAAATAATATGCTCTTATTTTCATGAACTAAGTAATATTTTTTAACCACCATTTATTATTTTTTTATGCTTCATTTATGTTTCCTCCATTATTGATAATGTAAATACGTTGAATATTTTTTGTATGTGATACAAATTTTGAATATTCTTTTTGATTGGGAATCATTTTTCTATATACCTATTATTTATAAATTGTATTCAATATTGGAATATTTGAAACATAAATTTTTTAGTAACGATATTTTACATTATCATTATCTTTATTTTGAAATTATTCTTATGTAAATTTCATAACATTCTAAACATGGGCCATTTTTGACCCTCTTCAAAAAATAATGAACAATGTGTTTATTTTTATACATGACAACGTGATCATATTTATACACTATTAAGAAAATTAATTTACAGGAATCATCATATATTTTCTTCCAGGTTAATTTTACATGAAATTCAATTTAAAAATATTTTATGAATATTAGGTTCTTAATGCAGGTTTTGAATGCGGAAAATATTTTTGTTTCTAGAGTTGGTTTATTAAAATTATAATTTTATTTCTATTATACATCAATAACCACCATTTTTAACAGGTTATTTTAATGTTATATAGTTTAATGATACCATATTTTACTATTATCATTATGGATTACGATTTTTTCAATTATATTTCCATAAAAATCGTATCATTTATATGGGTAAATAGGGATAAAAATAGCTATTTAATTTAAAGGTATTTTATTCTAGGTTAATATATTTTTATTATCCCTGTAATCCGTTAGGAATTAAGTCTTATGGAAGAATAAATATTCTTTAACACTTTGAATTATTCTTATTGTAGTAAATTTATGTTTATGAAATATGATTGTTCTCCAAGTGTTAAAAAAGAGATAGTGGAATAATTATTATTTTCAAGGTAATTATATTGAAAATAACAATCTTATAAGAATATAAATTTTAAAAAGTGTACATGGAAATTAATAATGATTATTGGTGAGATCTATATAGATTATATGAATGGGGTAGAGAGATATAACTTATATTATTGGTTAGAACTATTATTTATATCCAACACATATATTAATATTTATTATATTGAGATATTAAAAGGGGGATCATAATAGGGTGGTTTCTCATATAGATTTATGTGGGATCCCATTATTTATGGCACAAGATCAATATGCATTATGAAGATAATGTTCAAAAATAGAAACTCATTTTAGTAACTCTATATATGGGGTCTTAATGTTTACATTATGAATTTTGACATCACATTTATAATTATTATTAAATACTGTGACACATTCTTTTTTTCATTAAATTATGAAATGATTCGTGACTAATGATATATCTATTGATTGGTATGATTTATCTTATATAATAATTGATCTCCTTGGTAATGTCATCATTCCATTAATCTAATTTTATTCACACTCATGACATTCAAATATAGATGAATTTGATTAATTATAATATTAATTTGATTATTCACTTGTTATATTTTGTTTTCATTAGATTTTGAATAAATCTTTAGCGTACATTTTTTCGAATATGCTTAGATGTTCTTAAGAACACACAGGATGTGATGTATATCACTATAAAAATGTTATTTTTCATATCTATGTATAGAAGATAATTTCCTATATTTATATAACTCTAAACATAAAAGTTCTCCTTGTATGTAAATGATATAATATTTTCGTTGATATTATATGTTTTATGTCTTGAAATCAGAATATATATGTCATATTAATTTCTTAATTTTAATCTGTATATTTTTAATAATTGGTTCATAAATTCTGTATATAGGACATTACATTAATGTAAACGTTTTAAAAAAGGTAAGTACATTACCTACAGTGGGGTAAAACAAATTGTACATGAATGTTTTAAATTGATTTTTTATGAATTTGATATAGTTATATTATTATTACCCTTGAACATTTCTTCAGTGAATATTTTTTTTTCTATTTTTAAATTTATTATATAATTTTTTTGGAAGATTTGATATCTTGGTTAATCTCAAAAAATTTCTACCAAAATATTTATCATAATTACTTAGATTACATTAATACATGACTTATTATTTAATGGGGTGTTATCCCATATTTTGTTAATTATAATTTCCATATATTTTTTATTGTAGAGGAATGTTTTTTTCACATTTCAGTTACACAAATTAATGTAAATATTACAATATTTTTGTAAAGAGATTTGATAATTTAATATTTTAAATTTTTAAAAAATGAAAATTTCGTGGAGGGTTATTGATCTTATATAGGATTATGTTATCGTTGATTAAATTATATTTGATACGTATAATTTAATTTTTGGGAATTTTTATGGTAGAGTTGATATTAATTTTCATTTTTTTGTATAAATAATATAGTTAATATGTAATGATCATGGGTTTTCAAGAACTACAATAAATTGAATTATTCAGAATATTTTGGAAAATTAATAACTATTAAAGTGTTTACAAGGTTATACATTATATCTATTGGATGATTTCAAATATCATCAAGAGAATACATAATAACTATGTGATGACTCATTATATATTCCAGAGAGTGTTTAAGGATAACCTAGTCTAATTTATGTAAAAATATATTTCCCCACTACGCACATAAGATTATTTATTTGGATAATAAATACTTACATTAATATAATTGTGGTCAATTGAGAATATTTTATAATCAAATATCATTAAATCAAATAATGCATCAGAATAACATGAATTTTTCCTTGACTATTTATGATCAATCAATTATGCACATATTTTAAAATTGGTATTCCCTAGTCAAATTGAATATAATTAGGGATTATATTCTGATAATTTTTAGTGACAAAGTATAACATTACAAGATAAATTCATAAGTTAATAAATAACATAATTCTACTGATATTTTCATTATTATTTCATATTTTTACATGGTTCTATTCACAATAAATGTAATACTTCATATAACTGTTTATATATATATATAATAGAAGATATAGGATTAATTGAATGATTAACATCCTAAGTGTATCTATATATTTTTTTATTCTGTTGGAAAAAATATTATTATTATTGTCTAAACCATTTAAATATTCATTTCAATCTTCAACCAATATCATCATTAGTGACACCCCCTGTGGCAGGAATTTTTGAAATAATCTGGAATCCATACATCATATTGTTGTGTATTATATTCTTATAAATTTTATTCAATAATGTAAAATATAAAGAAATAAAAGTTCATTCAAATATTATAAAATTTATTTTTGGGATATAATTTAGTACCAATTTGTATTATCTAAATTACACCCCCTACCTAAAAGAGAAATCATGTAGAATTTATGTAATGAAGTGGTAAAGTACTATATAATTCAATTCATCAAAATCATCTACATATTTACCAAAATTATTATTTAAATTTACTAATATAATAGGTACTATGACTAATTATTATGAAATTAAATATTCAATGTAATTTATTTTTTAATTAGTTGAAAAAAATAGTTTTCTATAAGTTCATTTCTTAAAAATAGTATGACTGGTTATACTAATTCAATATGATCATAAATATCATGTAATGAATTTGAACACACATTGAATCAATCATTATAACATGGTGTGATAAATAAAAATAATTTGTGTGGGAGACAATACAAAAATGATAATATCTCGATGGGGGATATTAGATTTCTTCCAATTCTCTGATATTATTCATTATAGAGTATACACCGACATAATAAATTGTACTGATTTTAATCTCACAAGGTACTATATGTTTCATTCATATAATAATCTGAAATTATTGAATATAAGGATTTCATATTGCATTATATCTTCAATATTATTCTATCAGCAAATCCTATAAATTTGACTAATGTAATACTCTATAGAAACATACAACTCCTTTGAGGAAGAATAGGGACCATAGATTAATGATAAACTCAAACATTATAATGATATCAGATGTTTTCATTGCATTGTCATTTCATATAATTAAATTGGATGCCTTTGACCTTCTCATAATAATGAACTGGATTATATTATTTTAATATATTTTTTAATGATTTTGGGATCATATCCTTTCAAATATAAGTAATTATTTTGATAGTTATAATGATAATTTGTGTAAATAATCATCAAATTATAATGAATATAAAACAAAAAAATTTTCCGTTGGATTTCTTTAAATTCACATATAAGGTATATGAATTTATTGATTGAAAAGATTTAAATAGTATTTTTTACTTCTAATTTAATTTACCATACTATTATAAATGAAATTATTATTTATCTCTTATATCATTTAATGTGTGGTAGTGTTTAGACATCATTGTCGCATTGTAAATCCTTATGAATTATTTATAAATATATTAATAGATAAATTGACATTATTATTAAATATCCAAAATTCATGTTACAAATTAAAAAATAATATATTTATATTCATGATATCATTAATTATGATAGTGTTAGGTGTTAACTTCAAATATTTATTAAAAGGTCGTTATATGAATTATTTGGGGCTATATAGTAATATATTCTGAATAGATCCATCAAGAGATAGTGTATATATTATTAATATCATTTTAATCCATTGTGAATATAATTTACTATCGTTTGGATTATATAATCAAGAATTATTTTTACATATTTTTTGAATTGTGTTTTAATTAAATAAAATAACAGATTTATAATACAATATATAGATGATATTCATGTTTAACCTATTAGGATATTGTTTCATGAAGATAAAATCAGGCATTTCATTAGAAAGACCAATAATAATTACTGATATTCTAAATTATCTAATATAAAATTATATAATCTAAATGTTATTATTTAGGATTAAGTTAATTTAAAAAATGTTATATTTGTTGGCACATTAGTGATTGAAGTGATGATGTCCATGGAGATCAAAAAAGTTGTTTTGTGGAAAAATATTTTTTCAAGAGTTATAATTGTTTTTTATGTAATTTTGTAACAACATCACTATATTTTTTCAGCATTTGATATTTATATTTTTCAGATAGAGAAATTACAATAGTGTGATGAATTTGTAGAAATGTTTAGTTATGTGATGAATTTATTGTAAATAAATCTTATTTATATTCCATATTAGATAACAATTGTTTACTTTATTAATTAAGGAATCACGATGAAACTGGGTTTTATTTTCATGTACTCAATGACCATACATATGGTTACAGTTTTAATTAATTATGACCATTTGAAAGTAAGGGTTAAATCCATGTCCATGAATTGGATTCTAAAGTGTATTCTCATATATTATGGTGAAACTACATATATTTTATCATATAAATTTTTACTCATACTATAAAAGTATAACATATGTATTCAATCAGTATAATTTGAATCCATATTAAACATTACTGTAGAAAAAAAAATATATGTACATGTTTGACAAGTTAAGATAAACAAATATCTCTCCATCAGTTCACTATGTACACATTTTTTATTCCATGAAGTTAACTAATTTATGGAATAATTATAGATGAATCATTTTTAATAAAAAAATATAATATTAGATTAGGAAAAAATAGAATATTGTTTTCTAAATTTCAATAAAGATCAAACATTAACTAATATATTCAATTCAAAAAGATAAATTATTTATTAATAAAAGATAGAACATGATGTTTTTTTATATAGTGGGGGGACCAATATTAAATTTTCCCACCCTCTTGAGGACACATAATATTTTAGGTATCATCTTGTGCATCTCGTTCCTAATCGATAACTTGATTAAAGATTTATGTATTCATAACTAGGTTTCATATCACAATATTACTAAGATGTATTTTTGAATAGAAAATATTATTCCATGAATGAGATGATTAATCAATGAATTGGTTTCCTATCTCCACAATTTTAATAAGTGATGAATTATAATTAAAATAATATTAGTTTACATAAATCTCTAAATATTATGATATATATTTTGGTGCGGTATCTACGGAAATTATAAATTTTTTAAATTTATCTACTTATTAAGGAATTATATTTAGATTATTGTTTAAACTTTAAAAAAACCAACTCAATACCTTCCTGGAAATGAAAGATTCAATATAAATGTTCTAAAAAATTTATTAGAGAAAAAAATTGTAAAAATTAATAGACTATATTAAACTTATTATGATTTAGACCATAATATTTCATCATGATTTCAAAATATTTTTGAAGATGATACAAAAATATTTTTAATTCAACATTTTATGAAATCCTCAACCCTGTAGTCAAATTGAATGTATCGATCCCAATTCATTAATATATAATTTCATCATGAATTACTGATTTAAATTTATTATTTATGTGTATTCAACCATTTAATTTTTAATATAATAATTTTTATTAGAAAATTATTTAAGAGATACTATTTTAATCACATTATGTTAATCAACCCCAACTATCAAAATATTCCTATGATGTAAAAAATTCATCATTATTTAGACCCAACCCTGCTTAATATATGTCTAATAAGTTTTTTTATTTATAATTGACTAATTATTGAATGAATTAATAGGTAAAACAACTTTATTCATCACCAATGATTATTTAAATTTATGGTTTTTGATTATCTGTTCCTTAATGTATAACAGTTACTAGAACATGAATGATTGACTATGTAAGGTAATTAAATTTCCAGATATATCTATCTTAATAAGGTCATTGTAATACATATAAAAATGGATTTGGATAGCTTTACCTCCCCAATTTATATATATTTATAGTCGTTACTTTATATAATAGTTTAATAAGCATCAACCCAATTACTGATATTTTAACCATTGGAATGATCTGGATTAGATGAATGATTTCCCATTTATTTCATAATATTTTATTCTTATAAAATCAAATTATATTGATTCAAAAAGGGTAAATTTATACATATGGTATGGTTGAATTAGTATTTTGATAAAAAATTCCTTGAATCATGTGAATGTTAGTAAATTATGAGGGATCAATGATGATATATATATTCTTATAATGAATGATAATGAATTTCATATTTTAGAATGTGGATTTATGGTGAGAATATTTACACACTCAACATCGTTGATATATATTTTTTGTCATTATTATTTATTTTCTTTAAAAGAAATTGGTATAAAATATAGATATTTTTTTCATTTAAAATGAATAAATAGTTGGAAACATGTTTTATGGTACTATATAAGTGGACTATAAGGAACTAACCATAAAAAATCCATAAAATTGTCTCATTTGACATGAATTCAATTTTCTCATTCATAGATATATTTTTTTGTGTTTAATTTTAGTGATTTTGGTCATTAACATGATGTAAATAAATAATTCATAGAAAATTGTATAGTTCAAATTAATATCTATTTTTCATAAAATAATAAACTATTAAGAAATAAAAAGTTTTCTATTTATGAAATGCCATTATAATTTTTATCTCAACTACACATCTTTCAATACTCAAACATAACACCCAATAAAATAATTCTAAAATGTGTTATGAGAAAAAGTACCACATTATGGGTGATAAAAAATTAAAATAGTATATTTAGTCTATAAATACTAATAGAAATATACATTTTAAAATATAAATGTGTTTTCTCCAAAATAAACATCGCCTTATAAAAAATGTATATGTATGTAACTAATTCATTTAAAAAAACATTTCTTATGAAATATTAAAGGTAAAAATAATATTATTATTTTTTTCCTTGATATTATAAATAACATATGGAAATTTTTTTAATATTTTATATAATTATTCCTTATGATGTTTCAAAAGATATACTTTCATACGAAATTTTTTTTTCATACCTTGTAAAATCATATAACTTCTGTAAAAAACATATAAATCATATATATATAATATCGGTATCATGGGATATCATCGAAATATAAATTTCATATGTACCACAATATCCTTATAACACATGAATTCATTCATTTTCATCATAATAATATTCTTTGTAATCAGATCAAAAAATATTAATCAATGATGTATACAGTCCATTTAATTCCCTTGTTGAAAAATACCTATCATAAATATTATAAAAAATATTCAATAGAAAAACATGAATGATTTTCATAAAATATCAAATAATGTAAAATAATATTTATGGAATGATCCTGGATGTAATATATTTTGAAATAGAACATTCATTTTTATATTACTCAAAATGTTCTATATAAAATATGTAAACACATTTATATTGAAAAACATTGAAGGAATGTGAAAAGATACATAATATTTAAATTTTCTGTAATTAATTTCCATAAAAATAAACCAATAAAAAATATTACGATATTTAATTATATTAAATGTTGTTGATGAAAAACCATTAAGACTTTTAAAATGATGTGTTTAGGGTAATGTCTTTTTTATATCAATGTAGAATCATCTCAAACAACATTTATCTTCCTAAATAATAAAATTATGTTAATATTTAACATTATTAATAATCCTTGTAATGTTTATTCTCAATCTTATTTTGATTATTAACCTCCTATATACAATTACATAATCAATTAAATTCAAATCTTATTTTTGGGTGATATTTTCTCACATGTCCAAAATTAATTTTGTAATATGGATATTCTCAAATGATTTATTATATGATAATATATATAATAAAAATATTTTAAAATTAAAATTATTATACAATAATTACACTATTAAAATATTAAATGTATTATTATTATAAAAAAGTGATATACTTTACAATAATAGTGATAGATTGTCTATTTTAAAGAATATTAACATTTTACGTTTTCCATGAGAATGAGGGAAATATGGTTACTATAATTTACTCATTCAATAATTGTAATTATAGAATATACATAATATGATATATTTAAATAAACATATATCTAGATTCCATGTGACGTGTTCTTGAAAAATGAATCGCATCACATTGTGTAGGTCGTAGTCAAGACATAAAAACGAATGACATTATCATTTAAATTTCATAGAAAGGAAATAAAAAAGATTAAATCATATCCTAAAATAATGATAAATAGTTATTTAAGAAAATATATTTACATATAATCCATTATTATTTCAATTCACGAGAGGCGGTGATTAAAAATAGTTTGTACATCGGTAGTACTCCGACCACATTAATTATGGTATCCATTCCCATTTTTTTATTGAAGGAGATTGATATTGGCCATGCTATTAAGCATAAAAAATCCTTGATTATGTATGATACTAGTGTTATTTTTTAAATCTAGTTAAGGATGATTTTAATGATGTATTGAAATAAAAAATAAACAAATATTGGATAAGTACTATATGTCTTTTTTGAACAACATCATTAGCCATATACCTAAATACTTCCATGGTTAGATCAATATAGGGTATCCAAGACATTATAAAAGAATTTTTTGTGGAATTTTGGTAGTCATTAATAGATCCATACGGATCATGATGTATGAAGAGGGGATGATTTAGTGTGTCCTATTATATTTAGGGGAGAGGACACACATGTATGTTTTTCAAAAAATAAAATATATTATTTTATTCTTTAGTAAATATGAATTTGAAATGAAATGTTACATATATGAAATGATATTTTGTCAAAATATGGTGATGTAATAAAATTTTACATGTAATTTTTTTCATTTTATCTCGTATCACGTTACGTTAATCCCCTAGTAAATCACTTTTAAGCATAACCATGGTAACAAGTTTTTAACAGTCTTAAAATTCATTATGACTAAAAAGTATGTTGAACTTATTATCTAATATTAATAATATAGATTCCCAATATAGATTCCACATTATCAAATTAAAATCATATAATTGGAAGAAATGAATTTAAAATCAAACATGAAAAACATGTGTCACGACCTGTTTCCAGGGGCCCATATCGTGTCTACACCCAAACCCGCCTTCCATAGGCTAGGGGCTAGTGACTAGCACCAAAGGCGTAATTCCCTAAAACTAAGAAATAATTACCTTTATAAAATATAAACACACCCAACTATAGTAAAAGAGAAATAAAACACTACGTAATGTTGTATAACAGGTGTGTTGAAAGTACAAAGGGCTGGAAATACAATCCCAAAAAAAGGTACTGCTACAACTGAAAGAAATTACAACTGAAAAAGGCAAACAACTGAATGGTGAAATAAGCTCTTGGATCTTCCTCTAGGTTCATACCTGAAGGGTAGGTACATATGTCCTCCTCGGCACTCCACATCTATAGGTCAGGTCCCTGTGTCATCACGCCGAGTGGTCTAACTTCAGGTATTGTCCAGTCCTGGTGCTCTCAGCCTCCGTCATCCTAATATGTCATCTGCATCCAAAAAAGAGAGGTGCATGCATATCCCATGTAGGGGTGAGTATAACGATACTCAGTAGGGAATCTGAGACTCTCATGGTCTCACAAAATCCAACAATGATAAACAAAAATGTATGAAATCAATGGATAACCATTACATAGGTATATGCCCATACATATACCTAAGATATATAGTAACCCATCTCAATCATGGGGAAAACACAAAGGTAATTGACTCAGCTCAAACCATGATTTTTATTATCGAAACCAAAGCTGCTGGAGAACTCCCCCTCTGTCGAGTACAGTGGCACTGTTGCGACTCCGAGGCACTACTCCATAACCATAGACCGTTGAGGAACTCCTCCTGTCGAGTACCGCGGGTTTGCTACCAAACCGGGTGATCCGTCCGCTGGGGGTCTACAGTCAATCCAAGCGCTCCCCCTAATAGCCATCAGAGGAAATCCTGCTGTCGAGTATCACGGGTCTACTGCCAAACCAGGCACTCCGTCCACCATGGGTCTACTGCCAAACCAGGTGCTCCGTCCACTGGGATAATTGAATCAATACAAGTATAATCGGTTGAGCAGTCGTCCGGTCTACAACTACTAGGTCTTCACACGCTGTATTCTCATCTCCGAGAGGATCCGCTCCATGAGCTACTGGTCGATAATCCATGTGTCACGATGTCTCACGTGGAAGTATCTCAAAGGACGGCCACATCATAGGGGTCTCAATGCAACACCCCCGAATGATAAATGGTTAAATGACTAAATGATATGACTCATGTCAACAATGTGCACCATTCATTTTGGTAGCCAGTCTGATTAGAACTCCACACTTGGTCTGGAGTAGTAATCAGGATGGGTGAACTTCTGGGAAGTTTCACAGGGTGTGTGTTAGTAAGGACAAAACACACTGAATGAACATGTGTTGGCCTATGGGGATTGTCATTAGTCTGATAAGAGACCCTAGTGAGTAATATCCTATAGTGTGCCTGGAAGGCAACCAAGGTATTTCTGGAGAGCACTGGGGTTAGATGATAAGGTTCATGACCCGGGGAGGCGGGGCGTGACAACATGAATGATTTTTTTTATAATGATTAATTTCATGTATAAAAATGGATTTTATTCCAAATTCAAATATAAATTTCAATCCAATAAAATTTATTACATTAATAATAATCAAAATGATTTCATGAAATTTTAACTCATTCCCAAAATAAACATATTTGTTGTCATTAATTGAAATGAAAATAGTTTTTCAATTAAATATATTATAACTATATATTAATATTCATTTTAAAACCATTTTTTTAAATTATCATAAATATACCTTAATATTATTTTTCCAAGATGAATAAAAAATGAAGATAAATTTTTTAATTAAAATTTATTTAATATCATATTAATTATTTATTGAAAAACAATTGATTTTAAGAATATTGATCTAATAAGACTAATACAAATTTATATTTCATTGAAAAATTACATAACATTCATAAAATTAATATAAATATGGAAAATAAAATAAATAAATATTAATATTTCATGAAACAAAAATTGTCCTAACATTACTATAGTTCACATGTTCTTCATCCTTTTTGAAAATGTGATCTCAAAATTGTAAATACTCTTTAAATTTTTGGGGATACCATTACATTGTATAATTTATTATTTAATATATTATTTTTCAAATTATATAGTTGATATGGAAACCATAACTATGTTAATAAATTTATTCCAGAACACCACCTCTATATGGACATACATATATTCTTGTTGATCCACAATTTTTTTTTCCAACTGATGTACATTTGGAATAAATACATGATATGTATCAGTCATATATTTTCATAATAATTAAACATTAAATATGTCATTTATCTTACATAAGCATTGAGGAAATTACACATGGTAGTAAAATAGATCATTATTCTACATACATTCATATGGTCCAATGAACCTTGAAGTCAATATCCTATTTTTATCAAAATAAATAACACTATTTTTGTGAAATTAATTTAATAAAGACATGTTCACCTACATAAAATGAAATATAATTCCTCTAGTTAACTGAATATCGATTTATCATTACGATGTTTTCCTAATATACTGCTAAATAATCTTCATCATCTCTAACATTTCAATTGAAAATTATAGTCCCATTATGATTCTTTACATGTATTAAACCAGCCACGATTGTTTCTAAAATCCCTTTCCACATAATTTCTAAAATGGATCCATCACTATAATATAATGAACAAATTTTATTATAATAAAACAAAAAAAAATCATATGATGAACCCAAATTCCCAGATATTCTATTGAATAGATTGTAATAATACTCTACAATTATTGAATTTTTCACACTTCCATTCCATCAATTTTGGGAGAAAATATGTTTAAAAATTAATATCACCCACAATGACATATAAAGTCATTTCTAGGAATTTTAGTTGAATATTTTACAGATTTCCCCAATTTTTAATTCTATTGTTTTCAGGTAATGGTTATTCCATATGTTTTTATTCTATTAGATTGGTATTTTGGTTTGATGATGAATATCATTACTATGTTTTGGAATATGTAACTCAAAAATTTCTTCTGCATGAGAGGAATTCCCTCGCTCATTACCTTGATCTCATATCTGTATTGTTGAATCAATGTAGTAGTGCCACCTTTTATAATAGTAGTTTTTTGTAGAGGTATTATGACCTTAAATGCCTTAATTATATCTTCAAGCCGATATACATGGATCCTTAGTAGAGTCACAATGGTAAATTTCACATGAAATTTAACGTTTATATACAATACACGCTAGAAATGATAATATATCTCCATACATATTAAATGGAAAACTTGAAACCCATCAAGAGTAAGAATCATAGGATAAATTTCACATTACGATGATATGTTCAAAAATAAGGTTCCACGGGTAAGTGTGTGGTGAATATATTGATTTGGAATATGTGAAAGACCAAAATTTAGTAAATGATAAAATCTATCTTGATCGGGAATATGATTTTCATGGATGTTTGTGTGATAAATATAAAAGTTTAAACACAAGAATAAAAATATGGATCCTTATGTATGATCTTTGGGATCAATATACCCCAACTAGAAAAATCATTGTACTCATATTAGTTATAGATAATAATATGGTCTAAAAATGAATATTTAACATCATATGTATCAAAATAATTGAACGATGAAACCATGATAATTTATACAGTTTACTAGGAAATTTTGGAAGTATAACCAAACATCCCAACATGTTTTAGATTTTAAATTATAGGTAATGTGTTTATACTATACGATGGAAGGTATAAATTCTATAAATAATATATTATCCACACATTAATGACTGAACTTCATAGAGTATGGGAGTTATTTATTTTTATTCCCTAACACTATGATACTTATGAAAATTGGAATGATTGACCTCATCATCATTAGGAATATTTATATTACAAAATTTAAGTCTTAAATTATAAGGGTAAAAGGAAAATTCAACATAAATATCAGAATTTTGTGTAATGAAATATTTTCCACCCACCATACTAAGCCAATAATGTTTAATAAGAATATTTAATTAGCAATATAATCATTTAACTATCAATATATAGATCCATTTCTATGAAAATTATATCCCATGTAAATGTTTAAATTTTTAATTTAAGAAATTCATATTTTTTACAATATATATATTTAATTTTATTTCTGTAATGGATTGGTTCTATTTAATAATTGGGAATATTATTTGGAATAAAGGGGTCACATTTCATATCATTTTATAATAATCTATGAATAGATGTTTATCACATTCCTCTTAATGGAAACTATATAATGTGGGACTAGATACAATAAAACAATATAATCTAAGATGAAATGGTCCAATAATAACTCATTATTAGGTTTATTCCTATTATGAGGGGAATGATATGTTCTTGAGTTTTAAGGTTTTTTCCCATGAAATTATACAAAATTTCATGAAAATAATTAAGACACATTATTTTATTTATATTTTCAAGATATAATTATAATACTTGAGGATTCACTTAGTTAGAAACCCCTACCACAAAAATTTCACCCCGCCCAAGCTAACAATTGGAGAAATGAGAATGTAACCCCCAATTCCAACCTCCAACATGCCCGGTGATGGAAACATGCATCGAGGGTATAGTAAGATTTCATGTTGGGGTAATTACCCTCTATCAGAACACATGCAAAAGATATAGATAAGATAAACACCAAACCACTCATTCTCAGACTAGGATATAAAAGAAAACCCAAGAACGCTAATGTTATTTTACGTAATAAATACTACAACTTAAGGGAAACTGCATGTTACATAAGAAAATTATGGATGACTGGGATCATGATGCCCAAAATGCTCAAGAAAAAATCCTAATATTGTAGTAACCAGAATGATCTATAACATTCTCTAGCAGACTTAAATTAACATTTATACATATGTAGGTTTAGTAAAATTATATACTCTGTAGGTTTCATCTATGATCCCATCAAGTAAAAGATAATGAAATCATGTTAATTCATAGTGAACAAAAATTAAAACTAACCCATCACCTAAACATGTATAATATGTTTCTAGCCTCATAATGGCTTATCTCACCATGTATTGTATACAAAAGTATATATGATAATAATGAATATAAAGGGTACTATACTACCACTTCCCCATTGGATTTCCACTCTGCCCCGACATTTCATGTATAGAGAACCTCTATCTAAATATTTTATCAAGTAGAATGTCCCGACCCATCCCCTGGGGCTAGTTCTGTGACAACCCAAAGCCCACCATCCATAGGCCAGGGGCTGGCGACTAGAAACAAAGGCATAAATCCATAAATAAGGAAGTTATTTCCTTTATAACTGAAAACCCACATAATAGAGTACATAGATGGATACAAAACACTAAGTAAAACTGTATATCAATTTAGTTATAAAAAGTAAAGGGGTCATAAATATGAGGCCAAATGAAATTACAAGTACAACTGAAAAGGAAAAAAATAGCTAAAAGGATAAAAGCAGCTCCTTGATCGTCCACCACGGATCCTACTTGAAGGGTAGTTAAAGATAGCCTCCACAGCACACCACATTTTTCAGTATCCTCCGGGTACCGACTCGTCATGAGGTCCACCTCTGAGTACTGTCTAGTCTTTGTAAACTCAGCCTCATGCAGCGTTGTTGGTCATATGCATCCAACGCAATGGGTTTTGGGCATAGACCGTGCAGGGGGTGAGTATAACGATACTCAGTAGGGACCCCCGACATCCTCACTGTCTCAAAAAATCCAACAATGAAAGACCACAATGTTTGAAATAAATAGATAACCCCACATATGTATATTCTCATACATATACCTATGTTATCAAGTAATCAATCTCAATCATGAAGAAAACACAATGTTACGGACACAGCTCATATAGTTATTCAACTTTTCTAGAGAGATAGAGATGATTAGATATGGTCACTGAATCATCTAAGCTGTAGGACTCACAGAGGATCCAAGACCAATAGTTAGAACTGTCGGACCCACACAAGATCCAGGAACAGTAGTCTATGTTGTCGGACCCACACATGATCCATGACCAGCAGTTAAAACTATCAAACCCACAGAGGATCCTGGAATAATAGAAAGTGTTATAAGACCTACACTGGATCTAGGACCATCAGTTAGAACTATAGGACCCCCACAGGATCCAGGAATAGTTCTCAGTGCTGTCGGACCCACACTGGATCTAAGACCATCAGTTGGACCTGTTAGAGCCACATAGGATTCAGGAATAGTAGTCTGTACTATCGGATCACAATGGGATCCAGGAAAAGTCGTCGGTGTTGTCGAACCCAGACAGGATCCCGGAACATTCGTCAGTGCATAGATAGCCACCGGGTTCTGTATGAAGTTATCATGATTCCGGGAGAGTCCACAACATAATAAATGTGTCGATACATCATTTTACACAAGGTCCCAAGTTGATGTATCCAAAAGATCTGTATTGCCAATGGAAACCCAACGTGACAGATGATGAGTCAATCGGTTGCTCAGTCTATGAGTTATTGGAATTTCTATTCTGAGTGCTCGGTCATTATTACGTTCGTTCCAACCCATCCATACCCCAATTATGTCCAAACCTCTAGTGGGGTACAACAAAAGAGCCCTCTTCTTCCATGTTTTTTGTATCCATATGTTGTTCTTCGATCAAATGAGCGTAGATCATGTTATAGGCAATACTAGGATGTCTGGTATGAACCTCCGATAATAACCAGCCTAACCCAAGAAACATCGAACCTCTGTCACACTCTTGGGTGGCTCCCAGGCAATTAAAACATCAATCTTTTCTAGATCCACAACAAATCCAGCATCCAATATGACATGTCCCATGAAGTGTACCTCTCGGTTCCAAAACTGGCACATCGAGAGATTACTGTAAAGCTGGTTCTCTCGGAGTGTCTCTAGTACTACCTGCAAATGGTAGGCATGCTCCTCCACCGTAGTCGAGTAGATCAGAATGTCATCGATGAGGACTATGACAAATAGATCAAGTTATGGATGGATGATCTTTTTCATGAGACTCATGAACATTGCTGGAGCATTGGTTATGCCGAATGACATAACCAAGAACTCATAGTGGTTGTACCGACACCAGAAGGTCGTCTTTTGTAAATCCTCATCTCGAACACAGAGATGGTGATAACCTGATCTATGTTCTAACTTCAAGAACCATTGTGCTCCCTTCAGTTTCTCAAATAGGCCATCAATCCTCGGAAGTGGGTACTTATTCCTCACAATCACGTAGTTCAGGAGACGGTAGTCGACACAAATCCTCAAGCTGCCATATGCCTCCTTGGCGAACAGAATGGGGGTTACCTAGGGAGAAAAACTATTCCATATGAATCCCTTATATTTCAAGTATTATAGTTGTACCTGAAGCTCACAAAGCTCCATGGGAGCCATCCGATACACTGGTGTAGATATCGGTGTCGTCTCGGGGGTACATGTTAATGTAAAAGTCCACCACTCTGCAAGGAGGTAGTCATGGAACATCATCAGGGAAAACAACTACATTATGGTCACCACTACAGGATAAGATAGACCCTACATATAAAATTCACCTAGGGTAAGATAGGCCATTTGATGGGTGATCAGTTGCACCCTCCTTTGAGTATGTTCGTCCTGTGCTGCAAAGTCTAACTTCTCACCAGTGAAGGTGGAGATGGTCCCATCCATGAGGACACACCACACCTTGTGCCTAATATAGTCGATCTGAGCATGGACTGTAGATAACCTTTCCATACCAAAGATGACGTCATAAGGCCTCGATGACACTTTTAGGAGATCCTATCTGATGCTCTCTCCAACTAGAGAAAGATCGCACTACCGTCACCATTGCGTAATCATCGAGTCTGGTCTCGTAGGACTCTCTAGCTGTAAGGATCGAGCCAACGACTCCATTGGAATCTCCAAGCCATACCAAGGGAAGTGTAAATGAAAGAGTCACTGGGAACAATGTCTATATGTAATGTAGCTAAGGTGTAGTAGATGCAGATCGTACCTCGAATCATATATTGAGCACCATGATCGTAAGCCTCAACTTCCTGGATCTATTCTCTGGCTTGTCATCCTACTCCCTTCAGTTGGGGTGGACCTCCTGGTGGTGGTGGAAGTATCACCTTGAAACATCGCCCACTTCCAGATGCTCGACTAGCTCTTATTCCATGTCCTCATGTACCCTGTGGACAACCTCAATCGAATCATTGTCTCTACATGTGCGGTCCTTTGACTGTCTATTGATCTTCAGCACATCGGCTCAGACAGTCACGATCCATGTGACCCTACCCACCGCAAGAGTGAAATTTCCAACTCCTGGTATGACTAGCTATGTCTTATGAGCCCCGTACAACTAATCCCATATCCTTTGTTTGTCCAATGAATGGTCTGGCCTACTTGGACCTCTGTATCATCTTTCTACTTCCAACTGTATAAGACTCCGCTGCATGTTGACTAGTGGTGGGTTTCGCTGCTGGAGACTGCTCATCAAAGCAACTCTCCACTTGGAGGTCTTGCTCCAACACCTCCGCCTGTGTCAGGATGCCGAGGGAGATCATCGAACCCCTAATCTCTCACCAGATCCCCTGCTCGAAGGTCTGGTCCCTAAAGAATGGGTCCTGAACCATATTTGTGGAATATCATGAGAGGTCGGTGAACCTCACTGAGTACTATACCACCGACATTCTACCCTGCTGTAGATGTAGTAGCTCATGTATTCACACTGTTCGTAGGGTGGCTGGGACAAACTTCGCCCGAAACAGGCTCTCGAAGTATGCCCAGAGAAGTGTCACCTGATCATGCACCTAGACCATCAGGCTCCACCATCTACTTGTGGGTTCCTAAAGAAGACTCGCATCAAGGATCACAATCACGTCGGATGGTGTCCCTACTAGTCTAATGAATCTCACAACATCCTCCTCCTAACTCTCTGCTGCTTTATGGTTCGTCTCACCCCTGAACCTGGGAGGCCTCTGGCGCAGGAACTCGTGCAACACGCTCAATTGGCGTGCACTCTCTACTACTGGGGCCGGTGGTTTCAGTGGCCCAATGGGTAGTTGTACCGCTGGTGCCTCCACTGTGATAGGGCGCTGCACTGAGGACTCATCACTCGAGGGGAATTTTATATCATACAACTCATAGATCCTATGTTGACTATCTGCATGGGTCCATCATGAAAAGCTACTGGTGCGGCATGGTAAATAAGTTATACCTGGGGAGATGACTCAAAGATATAACAAAGAAAACTCCTGAAACATACACACAATCACTGTTTTAATGCTCAAAGTTGGAAATCAAAAGTCAGGGTCCTTGTTTGTGGATACATCAACCACCACACCAACACTGGACTCCCTAGACTTAAAAAGACACTCAGTACCAATTATTCACAAACCAATTATTCACAAACCATCTTCTGGGGTCCTATGCCATGACTACCCTAAGCCCGACATCCATGGGCCAGGATTTTGAGACATGCACCAAAGGCATAAATCTCTAAAATAGGGAAGAATTTCCTTTATAACTGAAAAAACACATTACAAAGTACATAGACGGATACAAAACACTATGTAAAATGTGTAACATGAAAGTTCTGAAAAGTAAAGGGGCTGGAAATACAAGTCCAACTGAAAAGGAAAAAAATAGCTAAAAGGTGAAAAGAATCTCATGGATCATCCCTCACAGATCCTACCAGAAGGCTATGTAAAGATATCATCCATAGAACACCACACTCGTCTGCCTCCTCCGGGTACCGAATCATCGTAAGGTCCACCTCCGGGTACCGTCCAATACTCGTATAGTCAGCCGCGGTCAGCACTGTCTGTCATATGCATCCAACAGAATAGGGTGTGGTCATAGCCCATGTAGGGGTGAGTATAATGATTCTTATTAGGGACCTTGAGACCCTAAAGGGCTCACAAAATCCAACAAGGATAATCCCCAAAGTATGAAATCAACAGATAGCCCCACATAGGTATATGCCCCTACATATACCTATGTTATCATGTTATCCATCTCAATAATAAGGAAAACACAATGTTATTGACTCATCTAACACAATTATGAAACTTTTGTAGAGATATTGATGTGATTAGATGTAGTCACTGCATCATCTTAGTGTCAGACCCACACAGGATCCAGGACAAACAGTTAGAATAGTTGTACCCACAAAGGATCATGGAAGATTAGTCAGTGATATTGGACCCAAACTGGATCTAGGACCGACATTTAGATCTATCAGACCCACCCAGGATCCAAGAACAGTAGTCAATGCTATCTGACCCACATAGGATCCAAGACCAGTAGTTAGAATTGTCACACCCAAACATGATCCAGGAAAAGTAGTCAGTGTTGCCGGACCCACACAGGATCCATGGCCAGTAGATAGAACTGTCAGACCCACATAGGATCCAGGAACATTATTTAGTGTTTTCACATCCATACGGGATCCAGGAACAGTCTTCAGTGCAGTCGAACCCACACAGGATCCTGGAATAGTCGTCAGTGCACAACTGACCACAGGTTTCCATACAAAGTATGCATGATTCTGGGAGAGTCCCCTTATCAATCCATATGTCAATACATAAAATACCACGAATTTCCACATTTAGGTTTCCAAAATATTATCCTTTCCAATGGAAACCCAATGCAACAGACGACGCGTCAATCAGTCGACCTGTCTAAGAGTTATTGACATTTCTATTTTGAAGGCCCGGTTGGTATTACGTTCGTTCCAACCCGACCATACACCAATTCTGCCCAAACATAAAGTGTGGTATTCCAAAAAAACCGAATTCCTCCAAGGCTTCTATATCCACAGATGGTTTATTGATCGGACGCCCATAGCTCAAGTTATGGGAAAAATTGTGGAAATAGGAAAAAACGGGTCCAGACTGGGGTTAGACCCAGTCGGTGGGTGCGGCCCGACCTGTGAGGGTGGCGTGACCTATGTCGGGTCTGTCCCACACTGGGTCTGGCATGCGTGGCTGGCGGCCCACATGGCGGGCGGCCCGTGCGGCTGGTGGCCCGCGCGGCAGGCTGGCATCCCGTGGGGTCAGCCCTAGCAGTGTCCAAGGGTGAAGCCACACACCCTGGATCATGAATGGCTAAGTCGTTCGGGTGGAGGACAAACGAGCACCATGTGGAGAAGGTCCACATCATGTGGGACCCACTGGGTCCCACGCCTCCCAGCTGGCAGAGTGTCCATCCACCTCCTACAGGGCGCCGTTGCGCCACACCCCCTCCGGCGACCCGGCGGCTTGGGCAGACAGTCTTCATCATGGCTGACCTTGGGCCAGCCGTCGCTACACCACTATGGCCATGGGCAACGTCCCCCATTTGATCCATAGTGCGGCGTGGTTGCGCCATGCCTTCTCCAATGACCCGGTGGCTCGGGTTGTTGGCTTCCTTCATTACCGGCCTTGCGTAGGCCACTGCTGAACCACTATGGCCCATCGTCAACGGCATTCTCCATCGGCGGCATGGTGGCACCACCTCTATCCATGCGGCCTACAGAAGCACCGACCGCCCTTCTCTTCATCGCCCTTTCCGACCACCGACAAATCATTCGTGCTCACCAGACATGTTCCTGGGGCCCGTTTCTAGTTCGAGAAGAATTCACACTGTCCTTAGGACATCACCTTCGATCTGCAACCGATGTTGACGAGAAACACTCATCTCGGACTCATGCCGTGTTGGGTTTCATATTCGATAAGAAAGACGGTGGGGTCTGGCAGTTTTTTTTCCGGCACGTGCCCTCCACGTTAGGGTGATATCAAGCGACTTAAATTCTAAACCACAATGTAAAACGAATAACACACAACAATTACCAAGCTTAAACCCCTACCTCACATTTGTTTTTTATTTAAGATGTCGATGAAAGGTGGAAGTCGATTCGTTGACATCAGGAAATAAGATGAAGAAGTCATGGATGACGTCATCATCGTTCATCGAGGATGGCGCTTCCTTTCTTGTTTCGGTTGAAGATCATTCTTCATTGGCAGAAGAAGTATTCATCGTTGGAGAATTATTTTCCTCCCCAAGTTCTCCTTTTCCCCAAGCTCCACAAAATGAAAATGATAACCAAAAATAATGGATTATGTTAATCCATTATTTAATTGTTGGACCAAATATTAAAAAGATTCAAATTCATTGAATAATTCTCCATTAATTAATTTGAGTGGATTGTCATAATAAAGTGGGGAGCTCATGAGGCTCTCCCTAGTTAATGGGAATTTCAAGAGGATTCCAACTTGGGTGGTCCCCACCAAATTAATCCTCAAATGGGAGGTTGAGTTTAGGTGGGACCCACAACCATAACCTCTCAGGGTAGGTTAATGTGTGGCGGTCCCCACCTCCAACCTCCACATGGTGGTTAAAACAAATAAAATAAAATAAAACATGTAATTATTTTATTTTATTATTCCACATAAAACCCTAAAAACATAATTTATTCTTGACCATATACCGTTGAGTTGAATGTTTTTTTAAGTGAATATTGGTGCAGCAAGATCAACAGTGCCCTCAGATTTAAATTTTGAGCACCAGTTCAAAAGTTATAAAATCCCACTCATTCGTTTAATGAACGAAACCAAACAAAACATAAAATTTATTCTAGGAACACTAGGCCTCAGAATCACACGACAACAGTCTTGGCTAACTCACAAAATTCCCATGTATTTAAGAAAAAATATTCCATGGAAATTCTAGGTATTTACATAGAAACCTAGTAAAATCTACATAGTAAGCACCTTGGAAATCACACCACCACATCCATGTACCCAAAAGTAATCAAATTGTTTAATAGAGCCTCCATATCTCATATAAAATATAACAAGCGTCTTGTATTATACCTAAAGAAATCACATCACATACATCGAGTAAGGATCCTCATTCAGTCATAGTATATAAAAATTATAAATTTTGTAGAACTTGGGAAAATATATATAGAATATATCTGTGTAAAATAACCAAAATCCAGCATAACCCACTATATTGATATATAGGTAAAATTAACTGTCATACATAGAAAAATATGTGACAACCAGGAGAATAGTGTGGGGAAAAAGTGGTAGTTAACCATCCATCCTCCCACGATGATGTTGGGGAAAAAACCCCTCCCCAATGATCCGAATCCTAGGGATTTCAGTAACCCCAACCAATCGAGCGGAGTAGCATATTGAAACTCAAAAGATTCAAGATATAATATATATTAAATCAATATTAAGGTCATATCATATTCTTAGACTGAAATATATCTAATTCCTCTGAGACTCGTGGCTAAAATAGTTAAGACCAGATATCTTATAAACACAAAACCATGTAATGATATACATTATGATATAGTATTTTTTCCACATCATTCAATTTATTTTGATTAATTCATTATCATTTAACTAACCAATAATAATTTTAAACATTAAATTTCATTACTATTTCAACAAGATCAATTCCCTAAATCCCTATGAAATCTGAATCCATTACTTTATTGAATTACAACCTAATCATTTCATCTCAAAATGTTCCAACCATATTGGTTAAACATTTATGCATTTTATAACATCAATAATTCCAATTTTACCAAGTGTTCTTGGAAAATATTCTATAATAATAAACCTAAGGTTATCAACACAGTGATTAGATAAACTACCCTTTGATTATTCTACATTTGTTTGTGTAGTAAAGACTCATCCACCATTGAGAAGATAATCCTAGAAAGAACGTACTATACCCCACACATATAAACCTATCATGGAATGGGAGTTTACAAAACTGTATGCATCATTTAGTGGGAAAAGGAATGTAGATAATAAATAGAATGATCATCTATTAAACAATTGTTTCAATAATGATTCCTAGTTTTATAACAACTGGAAATACCATCATCAAACCATTTCATAATCTCCAGTGTACTCCACAATACCCACATGTAAATCATGATGACTCTCCACACAACAGGCATTAACTGTTTCCACAACAACTGCTCATCCCTGCCCCTCATTCCACAACATCCCTCTAGGATTATCCATCCCAATATCATGTCACATCTATGCCTCCCTGACCAGTATACCACAACATCCCTCTAGGCTCTACCATCCAAGGCTCACAACACATCAGAAGTAGTAGGAAATATAAATAACAATCAATATCTGGGCCATATATCGAGGAATCCAACCTTCACACCCAATGATCTCTCACAAATCCAATGAACAAGGACCTCATCTTTTATAAGAATGTGGGATACCCATATACTGTAAAGGAATTATCTATTATCACACATCTAGTTAATATTCAATAAAAAAATTAACTAATTCATTATTCACAGGATCCAACTATCGGAATCCTATGAATCAAGATATCTCAAGAAATAAAAAAAATTTAATCAATTAATTTAAAATCCCATTAATCACAATATATATATGAATCAAAATTCTTCATGATATTTACCCAATTCAATTAAACATTCACACGTTCATAAATTTCATTATCATAAAACAAAAACGATAACCAAATTCACCAAACATGTTACATTATCAACAATTATCATATTAATAATCAAATTAATTTGGAAATTAATTTTATACCAATTTCCATTAAAATCAATATGAAAATATAATAATGGAATAGATATAACACTATCATTGAAATCTAGTAGTACCCCATTATAATGTCACAAATAATTTTTTTTAAGAGTTCGATAAAAATTATAAAAGCCAATTCCAATAATTAATTGTGTTAATTAAATTTTATTAAAAGGTTATATATCATTATATAACTATGATTAAATGTAAATAAATTGAGATGAAATGATTCCCCTACCTGAAAATGTCATCGACGTTCTTTGCATGAGAAAAGACCACACCATGGACCATATTCACCAATCCGACAAAAAATGCATCCAACTTAAGATATGGCATCACTAACTCAATAACCAACAACAAATAAAACTCTATTTGAATCATATATATCAATCCAATAAAATGGAAATGTAAAAAGGGAGGAAAATAGTTCAACAAGACCACAATAATGGTGGTAAAACAAGCCTCATATTAGAGAAAGATTACTACAGATCGAAGGGAATCTGGGAATCAATCCATGATGAAGGAATCCGGAAATTGACGATGAGGGTTCATCAAGTCGTGTAATGCCACGAACCAAATTAACCACATTAGGATCAATATTACATAACATTTTCATGATTATAGGAATCATGCCCCTAAGGACCGATCAGTTTAACAGCCTTGGAAGTACTAGATAAATTCATAAGGTTTACAATACATCACGAAATAAAAATATCAACAAATTTTTTTCCCCTTTTGAACACACATATATCTTTATATTAAACTTAAAGGTCAACCATAAATACCTCTTCACATCAAAAGAAAAATAATACATAGAATGGGGTGAGCATAGATGCGCAGTAATGATAACAATATAGTGGAATCATTCAAAATTAATCATTAATATTTAAGGTAGTGGATTTGACAAAAACATGATCCTTTTAAACATTAAAAAAAACATAATATGGAAAATATAAAATCAAATAAAGAAATTTACATATTCCCATGGATATTTTACTAGTCTAATAATCACATTCAATATCAATAGCAACTTTAATATTGATGGAATGCATAACTCCAGACTACATAACCACAATTTCAAGGCCTTGATAGAAGACTACAAATGAGATTTTGTCATGGACTTGTGCCAAGACACTATTTTGACTCATGAGATCTATCGATGCATCGAGGAGCTGGATAGGGCTCCACCACTCACTTACTACGACTAATGCATTCCTCATTAGAAAAGGTTTAAAGATAACATAAATGGAAGACTTGTTTCATGATAAATAAACTTCATGTAAGATTAAAAATATATAAATAGGATGTTGACATAGAAGAAATCAAACCAGAAATATCACTTTCTTTTTTGAAATAATTTAAATGTCATATAATTATAAAAGGAAACACTTATTTTGAAAATATTATTATAAGCTAGTAAGAGAAGCTTCAACGATTTTATAACAGGGGAAAATAGAAACACCCACCATATACGTTAAAAAAATTATTACCATAATTTTCTCGAGAAGGTCATAAAGTAACAAGTAGGGAAACGAAAAAAATATTTCATTCAAAACATATAATAAAAAATAAGGGTATAAATGAAATTAACGCTTTTGATAGTATGTAGTAAAAATGTTTTGAAATACATTTTTATGATAACACGGATGTGGATGATAAAGAGGTCACAGTAGATACTTACATAAAAACAACCTCAGATTATATAAAGATTGTGAAATTGACCCTTAACTTGTACTTTTCCTTAGTTGATGGTGTGTTAACATCCTGTATAATAGTTATAAAAATGTTATTAAATTATACGTGAACTATATACATAAATATGATATGATATATGATCTTATAATACTGTGTTGTTTATAATATTTTAGTAGTGTCATCATTTCAGGTGTTAACTAGTTTGATTTCCTTTATATTCTAGGATATGTAAGCCATATTTGTTATGGATATGATGTTTTTGATTCACATATATAATAAAATTATGTTCATAAACATTATAATTATTCATAAAATGATAATTATTTTTAATGATTATGATTGGAAATGAATCATATCGGGTTTGTGGAGATGATAATCCATATGTACGGACGTGCGACAATATAATTATATTGATGGAGAAAGCGTAATAATTTGTTTACATCATATATAAAAATTAATTAACATGTTATATTTATTATTTACATCAGTTATAGTCATTATTATACCCCTCAATATAATGAAGATTTTGAATAACAAACTACACCACGACGTGGAGATGTTAAGCCGTACGTACGCACATATGGTGACATTTTCATTCATATGATGGATAAAAAATGAATATGGTTGTACAATTTTAATAATACCATAATAGTATATTAAAGATATCTGAGTTATAATTTTTTAATGGAAACCACAATTAATGAGGAAGTGGATGAAGAAACAAACTTGAACGAGGTAATGAAATATTTACCTCTTATTCGTGTACTACCTTTTGATTTGATCAAATGGTATCCATAGGTTGGATTTATGAACAATGGAAGGCCTCTAGGATGAATGGAGGAAATATGGGTGGATATTTGGGTAGGGGTTGGCCGTGCCAAAAGGATACGGAGGTGTAAAATTATGATATGGGGAAGTGCCCTTTTATAAGAGAGGTGAGGGTCACTTTAGGAAAACATGAAATATTATTTTATATTAAAATTATATTCTGTTTCTAATGGATACAAAATGAATAATTTAGGGGCTAAGGTGGGCTGGGTCGAAAACCTCTAATCTAATAGGTTTTTCATAGGTTTAGTTCATCACGTAATCCTTGAATTTTAAATATAACTCTTAGTTAAATATTATGACATTTACAATTTTTCATTGTATTTTTATATTTTATGGTTGATAAATATACTATAACAATCCAAGAGAACCCCATGTGGTTCATTATTAATATATATATCCATATCTAATTCCTTTTGCTGATCCATATATTTTTATGAATATTGAATCAATTAGTCATATAATATTTTGATTAAAAAAAATCAATTATGTCAATTAAGACACAATTTAGTATTTGGTTTTTGTGAAAATCATAACAGTCGGATTACTTCGAAAAAAAAAATTATTTAATCAACCCTAACATATTTTATTAACATATAAAATTAGTTGAATTCATCAAAAGATAAAAATTTCAGTTTTTTGGATATTTATAATATCAATTATTTTAATAATTCATTAATAAGGTAATTTCTACATCATCATTGTATCATAAATAAATTAAATAATTTAATTTTTTATAATTATAAATATAATACCATTATGTATAATATTTTTTTATTTCTTTAATGAATATTTATAGTAGAATGTAACTTATGTATATGACTATATTAAAAATGGTTTAGTTATTGAACATTGAATTTAACTCTTTTAACTCCTCTTTAAATAAAATAATAATAAATGTCCTAATATTTTCCAGGTGAACCAAAGGGGGTCATATTTTATTCCTAATGTTTTATTCAAATTATAAAAATTCAATAGAATTAGGACATGTGTTAGGGTAATTATAATATCATTTTTTACCACAATTACCCTATTTACTTTTAATCGTGGTAAAAAAAAGTCAAAAATTACAATTCACAAAAAATTTATTTTCATCTTATTGAACAAAATTTTACATATTGATTTCAACCATATCTCTTGGATTTTTTGAAATTCAACTCACAAAAGGGGTAATATAAAGTTTTATGCAAATTTTCTAACGCGCCTAGAAGTTGGCTAAAAGATGATAAAAAGTACAATAGAATTATATATATATATATATTATTACAAAATGACTTCAATTAAATACATTGAACTTATATAGAACTATATATCTATTTTTACTTAAATTAAATTTAAATAAAATTATTAATTGTTTAACTAAAAAGTTATTTTAAATAATAAGAGACTGTTTTTCTCTATTAATCAAAAATTGAATGTTTTTATAAAAAATAGAAATAATTCACCCTAAAAAAATTTTGATATTCTGAATTCAAAAATAACATTTATTTTACCAAATTAAAATCATATATGTTTCATTTTTAATTTAAAATTAATTCCCATTGTCAAAACCAAAACGCGGGTTTTTAAAAATTAAAAACTATCAAAATATTGACAAGTGTTTATGTCAAAATTTTTTTTCAAATTACTTATAATGACCTAAATTGTATTAAATGATAAAAATATATTCTAATTAATCTTTCAAACCATTAAAATTCATAATTTATCAATATAAATTATTTTAATTAAAAAACATGGTTTCAATTAAAACATAATATTTTTCACTATTCATCAAAATATGAATGTTATCAAAAAAGTTCCAAAAATTTATCCAAACTAAATTTTGTATTCCCCACATTTAAAGAAGAATTTAGTTTAATTAAATTGAATACATAATAGTGTCAAATATTGGTTTTGAAAATGGATTTCCCTTAAAATGCTGTAAAATTGCATTTTTTTGAAAAATACTTCTTTATTCCGAAAGAAATGAAGTTATTCTTATATTATTTATAAGAAACACATAATATGTATGTTAAAATTATATAGACTATATAAGATTCAAAATGCAGGTAATACTATTCATAACCACTTTTTGAACGGTTAGTTTAGTAAGTTGTGGTGTGCTCAAACTCGGTGTTGCGTGTAGTGCAGACTATTGAATTACTTTAATGGCATAACGTACTATGATATATTGGGGTGTTCCATTATCACCTCCTTCAATAAATTGAGTTCTTACAATTTGATATTGTTTTTCAAAAATAAATTGTTAAAAATAGAAAAATGCCTTTGTGGAAAACCCACATCAAAAAATTGTTTAACAAAATATACTCATAATAAGAGGGAATTGGAAATTAAAAATTAACCACAAAATTATGATATAGATATTGGGAAAATTTATGGAAATTAGAGACACATAATTGGAGGAAAACATAAATATTTATAGGGAGCGATTGAGGTCATCAACAAACAAAAATTGTAAAATTGAGGGCCTCAAATCCATTAATCTATGATGATATAAAATATCATCGTTTCAACAAAACATAAGGTGTTAGGATAACACATTTTTGGTTTTAATATCCATTAGCAAATGTTTATGAAATAATTTATTCATAGAACAAGAAGAAAAAATATATTTGACAAGAAAAGTTTCGTACATCTAATAATTCCTACCACAAACTCATCTTTCACATCAAAAGATAATAAAATTGAAAATTATTCTAATTATCCTAATCATATAGGGTTTCAAAAATAATGAATTTATAATTCATTTCACATAATATTTAAAAAAACTAAATTATACAAGCTAGTACAATCACATCAGCTAGTTGTAGGTGATGCACCCTTGTCATCCTTCATTTGTGGGTTCAAGTCTCTCAGCCTTGACGGATGCGATGGGTTGTCTCCAGACCACCTGGTTGTCTTTTTTATAATAATACAAAAATAATCTCAAGAAATTATTTAACCGTAACAATAATATTCAATGTAAAACTTAATCGATTCCAACCTTTTAACTTATCTAAAATACTTATGTCCAAACTCAGAGTAAAAAATTAATAATGAAGGTAAACATAATTAATATCTTTTGTTCCACATAATAACATGTTAATACCATCACCATGTATTCTATTAAAACATGTTAACACCCTGAATTACCATAAATCAACATTGATTACATTATTTCTCCCTTATTCTTTATAGAATACAAGATATACTCCTTATATACAAAAATTCTATAAAATCCAACAATAATTTCATAAACAAACCATTAATAAGTTCCAAGGATGTAAATAATATCCAATATAATTTATCCAAATCCATAATATATTATTCCAAAATCAATACCTTAGTATCAGGATAATATTAATGTTTTATCCATCTTTCAACTATTTATTTTTAAAAAAATTCAACCTACTATTGAGTCACTTTTCATGGGACCACACATTCTCAAATCTTTAATGAAATAGTACTACAATACAATTCTTATATACTCCATAATTATTATAACTATTAAATCATTGATATAGTACTCCAGTGACGTAATTCATTAATATTATCATAAGAACAGTAGTCATTACTCTTCATCTATGGTAATATCCTAACTTGTTTATTATCCAACAAAATCATTTGTCATATACTCTGATGATTAGGAAAATGATTCGCGTAGTGTCCCAACTCATTTTTGATGAAGCATTGTACATTTTAATCATTTTTCTTACCCTTGCAATCACGTAATCAGTGTCATTTTTCTCATCACTTATAACAATCTCCTATTCCATTAGAGAATTTACCATGGTGATTCTTTCCACAATTACCACATATAGAAATATCCTTATTTCTATTTTTTCCTTTATCCATCTTTCTCTCTACCATCAGTTTCTTCTATGGCACCCCATGAGAGCCATAGGACTCACAAAATTCGTTACATATCTTATTAATACATGAGAGACTATTTCATTTCTAAATAATTGCTAAATACCATGACTGATACAAACCTTCTTACTCTTTGGATAATGTGTATTACTAGAGTTATCATTCTTTCTTCTATGAACCATTTCTACACAATGTCATACACTAGGTTAGTTTATGAATCGTAATGGGTAATTCCGAACTTGTAAAATACGTAACGTAAATTTAAAATATTTTGCATATAATCTAAAATCATTAAATGTTTTCTTTGAGGTTGTTTTTACTCCTAAATAATTCATAAGGGCTTGTAATTAAAATTTGAATTATCCTATGCATATCCCCGGGGAGTGTCGTAAGTAAGAGTTCTGTAAGGACCGTTTTCATGCACCAGCTCCCATTGGAGTCTAGCTCAAAGAGTTGTTTTCAGGTTTTACCCATATGTATATATGTGCGAGAGCTGCCTCTACCTTATTATATTCAGATTGGGATGTATTTCATGGAATGCTCAAAAAATCTCTACAGTACAAAAAATCAAGGAAGTTCTTCTATGATAATCCTAAAAGACTATTTTAAGGTAATGTGCTCAAATTAGATTTTATCTCAATCTAGTTTCAGTGGATTGTACATTACTTCCTCTGATACCAACTGTAACACCCCAACCCCAATTTCCCAGATTTAGTGCAATATTACAAAACATTGGCATGATTACATAGAATCATGTCCTGAAGGACCGTTCAGTTTAGAATTCTTGGATGTAATAGACACATTCATAGTTTTTACATTACATCATGAAATAAAAACATAAACAAAAATTTGTCCCCTTTTAACACACTTATATCCTTAGAATATCCCTGTAGGTGAGCCATAAAATACTTTTTCACATCCTAGGAAAAATAAAACATAGAAAGGTGTGAGTTCAGATGCTCAGCAAGGATAATAATATAGTGGATACATTCATAAATAAGTATAGACATTTAAGGAAATGTATTGGACTAAAACAAAAGGATTTTAATCATAATATTCAGCATTATATAGTAATGATAAAATCAAATAATTACATTTACGTATTCGAATGTATATGATACTAGTTGAATAATCACCAGGAATGTTAATTTTCACTTTCATAATAACGAAATGAATAATGTCAGACTTCATAACCACATAGTCAAAGCCTTGTTCCAAGTCTACAAAAAAGATTTTGTAATGGCCTTATTCCAATACACTAGTTTGTCTCATGAGACCTAACGATTCATCAAGGAACTATATCAGGATGCACCCGTCACTGAATATGTCCAATTAACTCTTCATATGAAAAGGGTTAAACAAAACAGAAACATTCATATTAAAACTAGCATTTGAAATGTCAATACATTATCCATAATGCATGAATGGATTAATAATAATACATCCAAAGTCAAAAATAACAAAAATCCTTCCATACATAATGCAAGATTTGTATATTTAAAAATCAACTTCCAAGATGCATAAAATCCATCAAAAGTTCATAAAGTAACTTGATTGTATATCCCCATCGCCTTTTTGAAATCAAAAAATACTAATATAATTATAAAAGAAAACAGTAATTTTTAAATTATTCTTATAATCTTGTAAGGGAAGCTTTGATGATGTTATAACGGCGGAAAATAGTAGCACCCACCGTATAAGCTATAATCATTCTTACCTAAATTTTGTCAAAATGGTCATAAAGTAACTTGTTTGGAAAATGACGAAAGGATTCCTTTCAAAATATACAAGTTCAAATAAGGGAATAAATAACTATAACCCATTTTCTAGTAAATAGTAAAGATGTTTTGAAATACCTTATTATGAGAACATGGATGTGGATGATAAAGAGGTCTCACTAGATAGTTTCATAAAAAGAACCTCAGATAATAAAGATATTGTGAAATTTACACATACCTTGTACATTTCCTTAGTATATGGTATTTTAAAATCCCATATAATAGATAAAATATTATTATTAAATTATACATGAAATATATATACAAATTTGATATTATATATAATTTTATAATATTGCATTGTCAAAAATATTTTAGTATTATCATCATTGCGGGTGTTAACTGATTTGTTTTCCTTTATATTCATGGTTACGTAAGACAAGACTGTAATGGATAGGAAGTATTTGATTCATATACAGAATGAAATTATGGTCATATACATTATTTTTGATCATAAAATGAAAATTTTTCTTCAATAATTACGACGGGAAATGAATCTCATTGTGTTCGGGGAGGTAGTAATTTGTATGTATGCACGAGCGATGATATCATTATATTGATGGTGAAATCGTATTTAATTTAATGATATATCATATATAAAGATTCATTAACATGTTATATCTAATTTTTACCTCAGTTATACTCATTATTATACCCATCCAAATAATGAAGTTTTTGAATAACAAACTACACCGTGACGTGGATGGTAAGCTATAGGTAAACACTTATGATGACATTGTCATTCATATGATGGATAGAAAAATGAATATTGTTGTACAATTTATTAATAAAATCACAGAATATAGATGATACTGGTGTTATTTGTTTTATAATGGAAATAATATTGAAATATGATGTGGAAGAAAAAAACGTGAAAGTGGTGATGAAATATTTACCTCTTCTTTTGGGTTCCTTCACATGATTTAACGAAAAGGGATCCATAAATCCGCTTTATTACCAAAATAATTCCCCTAGGATTAAGGATGGAAAGTTGGGATGATATGTTTGGTATGGTTTGGTCGGTAAATTTTCCTTGGAGGTGTGAAATTAAGAGAAGGAGAAGTGTCCTTTTATAATAGAGATGAGGGTCACTTTATGAAAATCTTGAAATATTATTTTATAATAAAATAATTTTTGTTTTCTAATGGATCCAAAATTAATTATTTAGAGGCTAATTTAGGGATAGGTAGAAAAAATATCAACTAATTGGTTTTTGATAGGATTATTTGATCATACTAACCTTATCATTTAAATTTAACTCTTAGTTAAAAAGTTTGACATTTACCATGTATATTGGTATTTTTATATTATATCGTTAATAAACATACAATAACAAGACAGGAGAATCCCATGTAGTTAATTGTTGATATATATAACATTATCTATATGATTTGACCTATCATTAGATTCTTAGAAATATTATATCAATTAATAATTTAATATTTGATTTAAAAAATCAATTATGTGCATTTTGACAGAATTTAGTATTTGGTTTTGTTGAAACTCATAACATCGTGATTACTTAGAACAGAAATTATTTAATCAGCCCCAACATGTCATATTAAACGTGAAAGTTATTTGAATTCATCAAAAGTTCCAAATTGCATTTATTTGGATATTTATAATATTAATTATTTTAATCTTTCATTAATAAGGTAATTACGGGATCATCATTTTCTAATAAATAAATTAAATTCATTAATGTCTAAAAAACATAAATAAATACAATTAGGTAGGAAATTTTTTTAAATCTCTAATGAATATTTATAGTTGAATTTATCTTATGTATAACAATATATTTAAAATGGTTTATTTAATAAAAATTTAATTTAACTCTTAACTTTTCTTTAAATCAAATAATCATAAATTTCCTAATCTTATCCAAGTGGAACAATGGGGGTCATAATGTTTTCCCTAAGGTTGTTTTTTTTCGAATTACACTTATCCAGTAAAATTATGACATGTGTTACGGTAATTATAATCTCATTTTACCCTTAATTACTCTATTTACTTTTAACCGTGGTAAATAATAGTAAGAAGTTACAATTTACCAAAAATTATTTTTATCTTATTGAACCAAATTTTACATACTGATGTCAACCATTTCTTTCAGAATATTTAATTTCAAGTCACATAAGCAGTAAAAATATGTTTTATGAAAATTTTCTAACATTCCTAGAAGGTGAGTAAAAGAGGTTAAAAAGTTCAATAGAATATCATACATATAATTTTATTATAAAATTATTCCAATGAATTACATTGAATCTATATAGGTATTATATATCTATTTTCACATAAAATTAATTTAAATAAAATAAATTATTATTTTAATAAAAAGTCTGTTTTAAATAATAATGCAGTGTTTTTCAGTATTCATCAATAATTGAATGCTTTCAGAAAAATACCAATAATTCACACTAAGATAATTTTGATATTACAAATTCAAAAATTTAGTCTTTTTTACAAAAATCAAAACATTGAAGTTGCATTTATTAATTTATAATTAATTCCCATTGTCAAAACCAAAATGAGTGTTTTAAAAAAGTAAAAACCACCAAAAGATTGAGCTTTGATAATGTCAAATTTAAATGTGAAATTACTTATAATGGTATACATTGTATTAAATAATAAAAATATAATTTAATAATACATCTAAACCTTTAAAATGCATAATATATCACTCTATATTATTTTTATTAAAATAGTTGTTTTCAATTAAAACGTAGTATTTTTCACTATTCATCAGAATATAAAAGTAATAAAAAATGTACACAAAAGATTTCTTAACTAAATTATTATGTCTCACTTCTAAAGAAGAATTTAATTTTATAAAATTGAATATATTAATGTGTCAAATATTGTTTTTAAAAAGGGATCTCCATTATAAAGCTGTCAAATTGCATATTTTTTAAAAAAATTCTTATATTATCAGAATAAATGAATATGTTTATATATTATGTATAAGAAACACATATTATGGATGATAATATAATATACAGTATACAAGATTAAAAATGTAGTTAATACTATTCATAACCACTTTTTGAATGGTTAGTTTAGTATGTTGTGGTGTGCTCAAACTCGGTGTTGCGTGTAGCGCAATCTATTGAATTATTTTAATGATATAATGTACAATGAAATCTTGGGGTGTTTTAAGTCACCTGAAATCAAGAGGGAGCTTCTAAAGCTATAGGGTTTGTCAAACATGAGTGGGTGGATGTTTGAAATCATAAAACATTTAGGAATCAAGTGATATTTAATCCCCTTTCATGTATTGAAATTATTAGGGTTCATTTTCCTCTAGAAAACACATTTCCTCTTATAGTTATTTTATTTCTAAAACCCCAATTTATTACATGAGTTGAAACCCACATTAATGTATTTTAATATTTCATTATGTGAAATCCTTTCATGCTTTCAGTATCATGAAATAAAAAACTACTAACATTCTCTGAGCATCCTTTAGGAACCTCAATCATTGAAACATGAAATGTTTCGATCAATGTAGATATGGACAACGTAACTATAACAATTTTAGTTTTAATAAAGACACATTGTGTTCAATAAGAGACATGATACGGTACATCATGCATAAATGAACAAATAAATATTATTATATAACCACTACCATTATAACCTAGCCGTTGGAATAAAGGGAATGTTAATTATTAACTGAATTATGAAAATATGGTTTACCAATGTTTATATAGTGATTCATTCATTAAGAAATTTATTATAATTGGAAATAAAAACCAATTTAATATAAATGATATTCTTTTTAAGAAAACATATTGAAATGAAATATTTGTTTTTATAAAATCATATCACTCTTTTTGGATGATATCAATTAAATAAAATGTAAATGTGTCTTTAAATTCATATTATTTGTTTTGTAGAAATGATACAAAAACACATTCAATTTTATTTATAAAAGAAGTATTTTTCCAGAATTTCATCTTTACCTTATATTTTGGGAGAACTGATAAAAAATCTCATTATTGACACTATTATAATTTCAATTTGAACAAATAAACTTCTTCTTTGGAATTTGGACATAGACATTTAAATTTGATGAATTTTTTGTATTTTTATAATAAATTCACATTGAATTGAATAGTGAAAAATACTGTATTATAATTCCAAACTACTTTTTTCATATAATTTATTTATATTGATAGATAATTTATAAGATTAGTTTTAAGGAATAAGTTGATTTATATTTTGTCATTTAGAATAATTTTTTTCATTGGATTTAATTTCGAATTGAAAAATATATATTAACGCACATTAGTCCTTCGATTGGTATTTATTTTTGAAAAGTCATTTTTTGATTTTAACAATGAGGAATAATTTAAAATTATTTTTTTCCAATTCATTATTTTGAATTTGGAAAAATGGATTTCATATTTGGAATTAGTGGGCCCAGATTATGTAAATTTTTTTATTCTATTTTTGGACATGTTGAATAGTAACATTTGTAATTAATTTTTTTTCCATAGTTAAAGGGTAAATCTGGTAAATATGGGTAAATATAATATTATAATAATATAAAACTATAATAAAATTTTTCAAATTTATATTTTATGAGATTTTTCCAACCAATAATACCTTTGGGATGAATATTTGTCCTCTGAAATCCACATGGGTGATATTTTGAAAGTTATAACATTTAATGTAACATAATTGAAAATATGTTATAAACATATATCTCTTTAAAAAAAATTAATATTGGTTTATTTGAGTGGTATATTCAACTATAAGTAGTAATTAGAATGATAAATTGATTTCTTATATCATTGTATTTGATTTATATTTTGTAGACATTATATATTGATATTAAAAAATGACATTATACGGATGTAGTGATTGTTTTATTAATGAAGGAATCAAATAAATGATATAATAAATATTAAAAGAAATATTATTTGTAATAATTTATGCCTTAATATGTTTTTATCGGAGAATATAACATTTCATAAGACTGTTAAGTGGTGTTGTTATAATTCATCTCTCATTTTAGATTAAATATAAAATCAACAAATTCAATACGTTAAAAATTGAAATAAATTATGATTTATAAAATAGAAATATATTAAATTAATTTAAAATTTATAAAATCAATTAAAGTTATACTTTTATTGGATGAGGTCTAAAGGATCATTATGTGTCCAATTATTGGAAATGGACCCCATATATAGAAAATTAATATCATCTAAATAATTAAAATTTTGTTACCATAATTATAATTAAAATATAATAAATATGGTTAAACTGAAAGGAGTTAGTTTATATTAAATTAAATAAGTTTCAAAAAATTATGTTATTATAGGATTTGAAACTATACATGACTTATCTTATACATATCACATGTTTGGGCAATTTAAATTCATAAATTAATTAATAATAATTTAATAATGTAAGAGATTGCAAAGGGTGCCCTATCACTCTCATATAAAAGGCACTATACATTATCTAATACTAACACTTCAATAACACATTTGATTTTGAAATGCATTTCAAACACTCTTAATGAAATCCATACACTCATCGTAGATGTCTCCTTTAGTTCATAAAGCCTCCTATGAAAGCCATTTGGTCTAATCCATATGAAGAAACCTGATTAAGAGGAAATACCTTTTCTCAAGCGTTAGTGTTTCATATCAATAATCAGCTACCTAAACACTTATTATTATATGATTAAATTACATCAAAGGTATCCTATATATTCTATGATGTTTTAATTTTATATTTTTTATCAACACAAACTCACTTTTCCATTTAATCGGTAACAAATATACTATTATGTGTATGACGATCCATTGCCTCACGAAGTGATGATTGTTAAATTTTCCCTGAACACCTCTCATGGTGTCCATTATAATGTAATTTTTTATATAGGATATATATAATATTTATATTTCATCTTCCCTTCTTTAATTTTTATTTATAACATTGCTTTATGATTTCCATGTTGTGTAAATATGATAATTTTGTTTGAAGACGTTTGGACTACCACCCCTTCAAAGCGATATGAATTGTTCCTTCTCTACATGAATCATACAATGGATGATTATTTTAAACCTATGAGACATATTTAAAAATAAAATAATACTGGTAAATAATATATATTTATATAATGAATTTATTATTCATTTAATATGACAAATAAATAATAGCAGTATTCTTGCATACATACACCCTACCATCTCAATGAATGGTGAATTTCATTCCCCATATAAAAATATTATAGGTTTTTATAAATACATATGTAATAGATATATTGGATATCTAAATCATGAATACTATTATATATATGTTGTACTTTTGGCCACATGGAGAATTTACATCAAAACACGTTCATTGTTTACTCAAATATTGAATATAATGAAAACATTTGATATGAACAAAAATAGATATGAAATTTTTGAAACATGATATTAAATGATAAAAAATGAACAATAAACATAAAAATGGTTCTACGGAGATTATAAATTAATATACATTTTTTATTCCAAAAATTAAATAATGTACGACACTGGTCGAACTAAAAGTAAGGGATTTCTTAACTCAATCCCAATTAATTGGGACAGATATCAATGACATTGATTTGTTTTTTCAAATAATATGTTTGAATGTACTATGTTTCATTTACATTGAATAAACCCTTAAATTGTGTGTATTTATATTTTTCACACATAATTATTTTATTGATTTATCCTTAGTATAATGATATGATATTTTTCAGGGACTTCGTCACAATCTATATTCATTGAGGAATATTTTGAGGTTATACACCACCTTATTTTATATGGTCTACAATTGAACCCATTGACATTTAATTTCATTCAATTTGTTTCTAAAAGAATAATTTTCTATCAAAATTTTTACTAAATAAAAAAGGAATGTTTATTAACTAACGCGATGATAACCAAATTTCCACCACCAAGACAATTTATTTGGTATTCAACGTGCACTATAAGTCAAAAAATAATTATAGAAAAATAAATACCATATTCCACGTTTAGATATGTTTTTATTGAAATTTTTTTAATGAATTGTATTGTAATATCAATATCTTGTAATGATTCCTTGTGAGTGAAAACTTTTTAAGATAAATATTGTTTATTGACATCTTTTATGAGTAGTGATTATATAATGGTACATGAAGATTTGATGGGTGGGTAAATGATAAACCAAATATGGGTGGTTACTTGATAACATAAATATCAGTTGTACCGTAATAATTCATATATGGGTGGTTACATAATAAACTCTGATGCATTGGATATGTATGTCAACTTTATGGCAATTCAATTTATGTATAATTATGTTCCAAGTTACCATGACATATTATATATTAATTCCTATGATTTTTAATGTAATATTATGATTATAAAAATGGTAGGAAATGATCATATATTCAGTGAAGTTTAATTACTACTTCTTAGAGGTAAAAAGTATTTATTTATGATAATTTTTTCATGGTTAACATGTTTTCCAAATTTTAAATGTTTTATGTCCTTGTTTATCCCTTACTAATCTATTTTTGGCTCGTAAAATGATTTGAAATATTTTTCAAAGTAATTAATAAATAATATAGTTAATGATGGGATCAAAGAAAATTTATGTTTTTTAAACATAAAAAGAATCATTTTTTCTTTTTAACAGTTTTGTTTTATTAAGATAATTTATAATGAGTATAAGTTCATGCATATAATATTTGAGTTGTCAATATTGAGTTATGGCTTAATTAACCCAAAATATATAGATGAAAAGGTGATTGAGGTGAATGAATGTGAATTTTTTTACTTATATCAATATTAAGTAATGTTTATGGGCGGTGTCTTATAGTTGGTCTCAGGGGATTGTTTTGACATCTTTGGCGGTATGATTTTTTATTAACAGTTAGGTATATCATTATGGGTTTATAATTTTAAGGCTGATCATAAGTTAAACATCATAGATATCCCTTTTCTGTCATTACGATCTAAAATTTTAAGGAGACAAATGGTACTTTTTTGAGACATTCAAATTTAAGGAAAATATGGGTTATAGGTTTTTAGGCTGAAAAAGTGAGGTATGAAATAAACATTGAGGTCAAAACAGGTTCTGGTTATTTATTAGGAATCTATAATATTTTTAGATTATTATTCTAATTTTACCCTTTTAGGAAAAGAACAACCCATAGGATCAGTGACAAAACATCGCATCCACCTAGGACGTGGGAATTAAACCAACAACGAAAGAGTGACAATGATAAATCACCTATCATTGAACTACATGAAGTCCCTATTTTGTAATTTTTTTAATTTAAAATATTTTATGGAAGAAGATGACATTGATTTTGGGAAGGTACATTTATTATCAAATAGAAGTCCTTGGTAATGGAAAATGATTTGGGGAAAGAGTGATAAATGTTATTTTGGAAGAAATTCACAATTTTGGGATTTCTATATAACTAATGAAAATATAATAATATGGTATTTGTTTGAGTAGTCATGTTGGAAATTTATTATGGATGAATATATTCTTTATAGAGGACTTGTAGGGATTCAAATTATTTATGAAAGTGATTAGCGTATCTTGGGGAAAATAGTGTTAGGTAAATTACTTTTTGGTGTAAGACAATAAGAGTGATTGATGTTATTTGGAGCTGAATGCTAAAATTTATCAAGGAATAATACGTTATAAATTCCATCTAAATTTTGGGTTTTAATATTAGTTTGAATTATTTTGAGTAATTTTAATGACTATTATTTATCAAATGATATTTTTTGAACTATGGATATTACTATTGGATTTTGTAGAATAAAAGTATTTTTTTGTTCATAAAATTATTTATTTTATTTGGGGAATTATCAGATATTATCCAAACCTTTTTTGTTTTGGTTAAAATTTCATTACATGATGAATATATAGTTAATCATTTTTGGATTATGTGATTCTCTTGAAGTTGATTCCAGTGGTTCAATTGTGATAAAGTCATTTTGAATAATCATCATTTAGAGAAAAGATGAGTTTGTGGTATAATATTATTAATGGATAAAACTCTACTTCAAAAACAATTTTCTTTTCTTATATTTACAGTCAAGATCATTAATCAATTCCTCGACGTTATGAAATGGATCTTTAACCAAAAATGTTTTTAGTTTACTTTTCAGACTATGAAATAAAAGTTCCTTTAAATGATCCCATGTTTGTGGTTTTTTTATTGTTAAAATTCTCATTATCACCTTTTCTATCACTACCCTTAAAAACATGACACTTATTTTTTTCTTCCATACCCTTGTTTACGACATGTAATACTAGTATGTGTTATCTAGGGGGACCTTTGTGCTTATCATTGTTTTTTTAAAGTAGAAGTTTTATTAACCATTATTCTATTGTGGGACCGTAGTATATGATGTTTTCAAAATCCATACCCTATTTTCCAACCGCATATTCAAATAAAAATGATGAAATTTAATAAATGGGAGTGTATATAACATCCCATGTTTGAATAATGAAACATTATGTCCAATAGTGTACCTAAAACACAACATCAAGCATAAACGAAAACTAAATATTATTATATAAATGTTACCAGTTTAACATTTCCAATAGAATGGAAGGATTGAACAACATTAACTAGATTATGAAAATATTCTTTTCACGTGTCCGTGTAATTATTTATTGGTAACCAAATTTATTATAAATGGAAATATAAACCAACTGAATACAAAAGATTTGATTTTTTAAAAAAACTACTTAAATGAGAATAATTATCTTTAGGAAATCATATCTACATATTGGGATTATATAAAAAAAATATAAACATAATTTGATATTAAAATTAATATTATATGTTTTCTAGGAATGATATAAGAACAAAATGAATATTAAGTATAATAGGAGTATTTTTCAAAAAAGCTATTTTTACCACCTTTTGATGGAGAATCCATTTTAAATATAATTTTACAAAGGTTTTTTGTTTTATTAGAAAAAATAAAATTTTATTCAGAATTGGGAAATCAAAATTAAATTTTCTTAAATCAATTTGATATTTTTATTGATAAAATTAATATTTTAAGGAATAGTAAAAATACTTAATTTTAATTCAAAACTACATTTTTATCTGAGTTATTAATATTTATAGAATATATTTTTAATAGGTTTTAAAGTATAATTAGATATATTTTTTATCATTTAATCCAATTTTGGTATTTGGATGTAATTTTACATTGAAATTATATATAAACAGACATTAATCTTTTGATGGTTTTTACTTTTATCAAGCCAATTTTCTCATTTTGAAAATACGGATTATTTATAAATTAATATCTATCAATTATTTCTATTGAATTGGAAAAAATGGATTCTATATTTGGAATCAATGGTTCCAAGTTATTTAATAGGTCGCATTTTTTTGGACATGATGAATAGTAACATTATTTATTATATTTATTTTACAATATTAATTGGTAAACGAAGTATATAAGGGTAAAAATACTATAATATTAATATAAAAATATTCTGATAGTTGACATAATCATAATTTATCATTTATGGATGACTAATAAAAACCTTGGGTTGAAAATTTTTCATTTGAAGTCCACTTGGGTTTTATTTTGACTGTTATAACTTTTAATTTAATATAATTGAAAATATGTTATAAAGATAATTCTTCAAGCTAAAATAATTTAAATATGGGTTCATATAAGTGATCTCTTTGAAAATAAATTTTAAATATATAACAAAAATGATTTTCGACATCATCTAATTTTATTTTTAATTTTTAAACGATAGATAATTAAATTTAATTATGGCATAATGATGATGTATTGATTTTTTTATTAATAAAAGAATCATATAAATGATATTATAAATATTTAAATAAATATTATTTGATATTATTTAAATAATAAATAGAATTTCTCGGGGAATATGAATATTTTTATTCAATTAAATTGTTTGGTTCAATGATATATTTCATTTTATATTTTACTAGTATTTAATAAATTGAATAGTGTAAAATAGGCATATTAGATTTTTTATAAACTAGAAATTTATTATATAATTTAAGAAACCTAAAAATATTTTAAAATAACAAAGTTACTATGATATGGTCTAAATGTTAATTATGTACAAAATTATGTGAAAGTAACCCAATATATTTACAATTAATTGACTCTTAATAATTAAAATGTTGTGACTACATTTAATATTAAATGAGAATAATTAAGGGTAAATAAAAAAGGTAATATTTAAAATAAAATAAATTCATGTATAAAATTCTTTGGAAGAGAGTGTTTATAATTATTCTCATCTTATATTCTACATGTCTCATGTCAGAGACACTTAAATTAAAAAGTGAATTTATATAAATATAATAATTTAATAGTTTCTTAGGGGGTCTCATTCCCCTCCTATAAAAAGTTACAATATCTTTTCAAATTATAGAAATTATATAACCATTTGGTTCATAAAAGACCTTCCAAATACTCTTACTAGAATCCCTAACCCTTTAATAGAAGTCTCCCATAAGTAAGAATGTCTCTCGTGAAATAATTTTTTAATAATCTAATATAAGTTACCGAATTAAGAGGTAACACCTTCTCTCGCGTGTTTAAGATTCATTTCCATTATCCACTCCCTAAAATCTATTTATTATATGTTTAAAAAACAAAATAATTATCAAAAATAAACTTGGATATTTTAATTCGAATTATTTTATTTAAACGCACACACATCTACATTTAATGGATAATGAACATATTGTATCTGTGTTCGGTGAACTACGACCTTACGATATGATGATTGTTCAATTTTCCCATTCCTCCCCTCATAATGGACATTATAAGGGAATAATTTTTTTCTTATGACATATATTATATTTATATTGCCTATATGTTTCTATAATTTTAATTTTGAACAAACATTTATTATTTCTAGGTTGTGTAAATATGATGATTTTGTTTGAGGAATTGTTCACTACTGCCTCTCAAAGTGTTAGGTAACTTTACCACTATGCATGGAATGCAAAATTTATAGTTTTATAAAAAAATGATACATATAAGAAATTAATATAATAATTTTTTATAATATACATGTATATCAAAATATTATTATTTTATAATATGACAAAGAAATAAAATTAATGATCATGCATATGTATGACATACCGTCTCCATGAATGGTGTATTATATTTCATACCTCAAAATATTATAGATTATTTTAAATAAATATATATAGGATATATATGATATTTAAATCATGAATACTATATTTTATATGTTGAATGTTTTACAATGTGGACAATTTACATAATTTGTTTATTTTTCACTCATGTACCGAATATCGAAAAGGCATCTGATGTGAACATAAACAGTTATGTATTTTTTATTAATTGGTAATAAGTAATATAAAAGTAATAATAATCATTAAAATTGTTCTCATTAAATTAAAAATTAATCTATGGTTATTTTTCAGGAAAATGAATAATTTAAGAGACACATATAACTCAATGTAAGGGAAATCATATCACAATCTCCATTCGTTGAGTCAATTATCATTTCATTGGATTTTTTTTGCAGGAATATGAGAGAATAACCTATGAATGTTTTAAAATAAATACAATTTATATTTCTTATATATATATATATATTTCACAGATAATTATTTCATTTATTTATCCTTTATCTACATATTTGATCATTTTAAAGGACTTCGTCTCAATCTCTTTTCATTGAGACATATTTGTATTCTATACACCATCTTATTATATACGGTGTATAATAAAACCCTTCGAATTATAATTTCATTCTACTATTATTGAATTGAATATTTTCCTTTGAAACATTTTTCAAAATGAAAAAAGGAAACAGTAGTTTAACATACAAGATGACAAAAAATCTACTCTTTTTACCATTATATGTTATTTGGATTCCTCTACTAGAAAAATGTTTTCCAATGAAAAAAATAACAAATTCAATTTTAATGTATTTTATTGTTGAATTTTTTTTAATGAATAGTCTTATTATATCAATATCTCGTAATGATTCCTTGTGATTAAAAACGTTATATGTCTAATGTTGATAATTTAAATCTTTTATGTGTTAGGATTACATAATGGTACATGGAAATTTGATTATTGGCTACATGATAAACCAATTATGGATGGCCTCATGTTAAACAAAAGATGGGTGGTTTCATGATAGACCTTGTATAGATGATTATGTTATATCCTCTAGTGCATTGTTCATAGAAGATGGATGAATGGTTATTCAATCTAGTAAAATTTGTGGAAGTTGACCGTATCGATATTCCATTTAAGTTTGATTATGTCCCCTGTTATGTTTCTATTTTATAAATTACTTTATATAGGTTTTAAATAAATATTTTTATTAAAATTGGGTATGCAATGAGGTTATATTCCTTGAAGTGTGATAGCAACTTCATAAAGGCACGATTTATTACATTATTATAATGTATTCATGGATTACCTGTTTTACGAAGTCTATCAGTTTTCCTTCTTTCTATATCCCTTACTGAATTTTTTATGGTCATCCCATGTTTTGAAATGCTTTTTATAGGACATAAATAATATTTTTTTCAAGGGTGGTTGATGGAAATGTTATGATATTTTAACATGAAATGAAACCATATTTCTTTTTAATGTGTTTTTTATTTATGAAAAAATGGATAATGAGTAGAACTATCTACTTGAAATGTTTTTGTTTTTATATATGAGTTCAAGAAAGATTCATTAAAACTCTAAACTTGAAAAGATCCTAGATGTGAATGAATTTCCAATTGTTAACTTATATCTTGATTAAGTAATGTTTAAGGACGAGATCATATATTTAAAATAAATTTAAGGAGGGATAATTTAACACCTAGAGACATTAGAATGTATTTCTTCTAAATTTTAAGTATGTTATATAGCATGATCAAAATGAAACAACAAACTAAAGTGAGCCACATCATATTATCTGAATATAATTGAAAAAAATATTCGAATAATAAAAAAAAGTGGATAAAAATTTCCAATCAGTTATAAAATCATTCTTAGTATTATTAAGAATGAGTAAGGTTTCTGAAGGGGTTTTTAGCAAATTAATATTCTATTTATATATATTATAATCAAATAAATGATTCAAATATAAGTTTTATAATTTAATTTTTTAGATATATAATTTAATTCTTAATTTAACATATATAAATTAACAAATTTTTAATATTCATTATGTTTCTATTTTTTTTAAGTATCTATGCTATAATCAACGTGTTTAAAATAATTATTGAGTTTATAAATTTACCAAGAAATTATTACAAATATTCAACTAAGAATAAAATTTCCCATGATCAAATATGTTTTACAATAGAAACAAATCTAAACTTCTTATGAATTTTGAAACCCCAAATTATCTTGTTTTAAAAATTATAAAATTTCTTAATTAATGAAATTGCAATTTTTTATTTCATTTATGTAATCAGTATTTTTAGAGAAATTTGGTTTTTGACTGATTTTTAAAAACATTATATTTTTATAACCAAATAATCCATTCTATTTAAATTAGTGAAATTAAAATTTATTCCCTCATACAATTATTGTGCTTCAAAATATACTTTTTGAAAAAACATTTCCCTTTAAACATTACATTCACGAATACTGAAATCACTTTTTAGTAGAAATATAAATTACTTCATTGAAATTTTATAATATATTGATTAATTATATTTAAATTAAAAATTATCCACATTATTAATATTAGGAATAAATATATAACTTTTATAATAAAATGACTACATTAAAATAGAAAATGGGGGAAATGGTTAACATATAGAGTAGCAAATTAAATTGTTAAAAATATTTTTATAATTGATTTTTATGATGTGATTATAAAATTACTTATTTAATATCAACTATGAATCAATTTGGATACTTCTAGACTTGTGAAACATGTGATACATTTATATTATACTTAAATATCTAAAAAATATCTCCCTCTCCAAATATAAAAGATGACTGTAACCACCAAGTTAAGGAACATAAATAAAATCCTATTTTCCCAAGAAAAACTACTCATTATCATTACCTTATATTCTTCTTTCAATTCATTTATACTTTAGTTAAAATATATTTTATTAATACCTACATTTACATAGCGTAATTCATGGGAATACTCAAATCCTAAACATGAGTTCTTTTTCCCACCGCTATTTTCTTTTCATGCTAACATTCCAAAATATATTAATATAATTCCTATATAATTATAATATTATTTATTTATACTTATTTTTAACAAGATAAGTGAATAACTAATAACCGCATTTCCCCCTTTTCAATAATACAAATAAAACAATTATTCAACTGTCGGGTAGTCTGCTACTTCCACAAAGCATAAAATTATATTTTTAACCTGGACAATATTTAAATTTTAAAATAGTTCAATTTAATAATAAATATTTAATATTTAAACCAATTATTATTTTGAATTGAAAAAAATAAAATCGACCTTCATCCAATTTTTTTTTAAATTATAAGATTAACAATTTGTTGGGTGGGTTGTCATCTGCATGATGTAAGAAAACAAAATATGTCATTAGAATCAATAAATATTATAAAACACTATTAAAATAAAAATCAAAACATTTTATTCATCTAAATAATAAAATAATCCATCTCTAATAGTTGAACTATTTTAATTGAACCATGTTTAATAACCATATTCATCCACTAATTATTTTATATCTGTGTAGGGTTTGTTATATGACCCTAATTGAACAATAAAATAAAATACTACCATGAATGACTATGTAAAATGAATTAATAACTATATATCATATACATAAGTAAAAATTATTTTATATTGGTTGTGGAATAAGAAAATTAACATTAGACTCATTAATTTAGACACCATCCTTCGGTTATTAAATATAACTAACACTTGATTGTCATCAATCTCATATAACATAATAGTGATTATAATTATCTTTAAATGAAATTAAATACTTATAAAATATCATCAAACAAAAATTTAGGTACATTTTTTTATATTTAATGGATTATTTTGTTGATATATATTGATATAAAATTCACAATGACAATTCAATTTTAATACATTAATGGTTTCCCAAACATGATATTCAAACTATATAATAACTAACTAATATATGTGTGGATAATTACAGTAAATGAATTTCATAAATGTTTATACTTGTGAAAAAGGCTATAAAATAGTTGATTAAGAATAATATTCTATCTATATAAAAACTTCAGTAGCTTTATTGGATGTCAGTAAATAATCTAAGAGGGTTCTTTGTCTCGTATTTAATTTCATGAGACATGATACTAGTTTTTCACTCTGAAATCATTGATATAGATTTTTTTCTCAATAATTGTAATATTTATCTAAATTTATGCAGTTATTATTTTCTATCTATATTAAGTACAAATTACATGTGGATTTTGATACAATGGATAAAATGATATAGCAATTTAATAAACAAAATAACTTCATTGATTTCTAATACATTTATATAGACTTATTTCATCAATAATGGGTTTCATAAAACATAATATGTTATTTATTGGTACATTATACTAAAATATAGTGTTGGTGAATATTTTTTATCATTATATTCATAATTGAATAATTTATTCATATTAAATGTTCGGAATTGATATGGATAATTCATATTATTTAGAATGGTAATTTTTTAATGTCCATATTTTTTCTAACCACTATTTTTTGTATTTATATTTCGAAACCCATTAAGTGTTATGTTATTTGATTCTAAAATTTACATTTCTAATTTTCAAGAGGATATTTTGTTACTCCTTATAGAATTTGGTATATCCATAATGGTATTTCAAAATGATAAAAAGGGTTTTTCCATCCTTGGAAAATGAACGTTTTTAACATCAACACCACATTTCCATTAATTATCTTTATATCCTATTAGGGACAACGTACTGATGTTTTTTTCAATTGAATGTTTTTAATAATTCATTTAATACATATATTGAAAACTTTATATCATTTTAGGGGTTATATATTGAATATTATATTTTAAAAGTAAATGTTTTCTTCATGTTTTCACTTTAGTTCTTAAAAATAATAATGATTATTAATCGATTATTAACGATATTTCCTTCAATATATATATATTTTTAAAAAAAATTTAATTTCTCGGTAGTTACAACTCAAAAACTAAATATACTAGATGAAAGTAAATCTATACTATATGCTAATGAAAATTTTGTTTTCTAAGAATGATTTTATGATTTTTATAATATTTCCCTGATATCCTTAAATAATATGTCCATGGAATTAATTTTTCATACATAATCCAACAAAATATTACATAAATATTTGTTTTCGATTATTGAGTTATCGGTGTCAATCATTTATATTATTAATATGAATTTTTTGAATTCCATCTATATTTGATTCTAAACCCATATTAATTTTCTTGTGTTAATTATTATTGGATGGATGAAACCATTATATCAAAAGGTTTTCTAGAATATAGTGAATGATTGATTAATAATCAATCAAATATGTGTGATATATAATTATTGGATGGATATATGTTCAATGAATTGGGTAAAATATTATGTCTAATAATATAATAGGAACTTAGTTTTGCTGCTCACCTAAAAAAGAAAAAAAGGTTAGTCCATGATTATTGAGCAAGGGAAGTGGGTGATTGGGGACGGATCCACCTCGGAAAGAGGTGAGTGGATCAGGGATCACTAATGGAAATAGGGTATGATTGTTTGTCCTCTATTTTATGATTTATATTATCATCTTTGTTTTAATATTATTTTATTATAAATATACTTATGTAATGATTTATCATATATTTGTTACCATGTTTTATCTTTCTATGTTTACATATTTTTATATTCAATGATCATAATTATACTCTCACTCAAATACAAATATTTTTTTCATTTAAAGATTAGTCCATATAGAATTAGTAATAACACTAGCGATAAATCTTATGGATCAGGAAAAGTATAGGATTTAGTCCAATTTTTTTGATAATATAGATATTTTGGGGTTTTCTGATTAAAAAATTCTAACCTAAATTCTATAAGTTCACTCAAGCTCTAAATTTGATTCACATAGCTGTAATACATCTAAAAACTACATATTGGGTGTTAAATTTATAATCAACTCTCACAAAATAAATAGGCCTAATTTCAAACCCTTTTTAACACTCTTTACTCATATTAATTTTTTAATTGTGTTGCATTAATATTTTATTATGATGAATTTGTTGTATTTATATAATATGGCTATAAATAGTAGATAACCCAAGCTAAAGAAACAATGATTGAAACCATAGAGTCTTTGGTTGATCTAGAAGACAGTATGAAGTATTTTAAGGAAAATAAAATATTTCAATGATTTTTAATTAGAAAATTTATGATTTGTAAAGTATGATATTAATTATGTATCCATCCCGTTTACTAATTTTTGTTATAGTAATTGTTTAATTTAAAATTTACCATATTAATTACATGTGGGGTGGATATTATTGAGATGTTACCAATAATAAACCTAATGGTATATATGTAATCGTGAATATTTAAAACAACTTAATCCATGATTGATTACATAATAACAATTTTCATAACCTAGAATATTGTAAATCCAATAATATTTGAAAAATTATGTACATACCAGATCAAAATCATAAATTAATACTACACCATTATTGAAAACATCATTAAATTCCATTAAATTTCATATATCTTAAAGAAAATTGAGATTTCTTGGTCCCACACATAAGAAAGTGTTGGGAATAAATCCCAACATGTGAATAAAAAATGAAAAAAATGATGAAATTTTTATATGATAATTAATATGTATTTTAGTGGGACCATAAAGGATTGAGAATCATATTATTGAACAACAATTGATGATATTGGTTGACAAAATAATGGAAAATACGATCTTGGAAACAACCTTAAACATGAAATTGTAATCATTAGTCAATACTAACCTTCAACACACCATCACATAGTGGACAACGAACTATATTAGATTAGGATTACCCCATAATCCCACACATGATGACTCATGAGACCAAAATATCCCCTAATGATTATGGAGTGCTATATAATTCTTAGAGAACCCACAACATTCATTTCGTTTAAATACATAAGTGTGCCACATAGAACATTCTACATTGCCCATATTTTGTCACAAAAAAATAAAATTATGAAGGATTTTAGAAAAAAAATTATGTCAATCTATAATCAAGGAAGGATAGGTTTCTATAGGTGACCACCGATTACATGTAGTGGAGGGGGTATTTACAATACAAGGGTTGACATCGAAAAATCAATAGAAATTTTTGAAGGCATAAACATATTACATAATGATTCATTAGAGGGATTAATGAGAGTGAAATTGATGTTTCAACACATGGAAATAATAAAGTAATTAGGAGGGATATGTATTAAAATAATTGAACCTAGGAAATAATATTTTAAAATGAATTAGAAAAAATGGTTCCTGAATAAATGTTTGGAATGAAATTTTTTTAGGATAATTGTCATTGCATTTCTGGTTTACATAATGAATCAGGGGGGATTAGTATGGAAAAAGTTGTAACAGTTGAAATTAAAATCATAGGGGATTTAATATTTATGTGTTAAATAATATCCCTCAAACACTAATATGAATATAAAAGGTATTATAAGGAATTCTGTAGAATAAATAGGTTAGAGAGTGGAACCCTTCCCATTAGTACACGATTTAAAATATGTGGGAGGAGAATATTGGGATATTTTGCGAACCATTGTAGGTCCATATAGAGAAAAGTTGATTATAATTTTGAGTTATAATGTTTTTTATTGAATAGTATTGGGGGATTGTGTTGGTATATATAAAAAAAGTGGGGGAGTTCTTTATAATTATTCAAACATTGGTTTTTAACACTACATAATAATGTAATCAAAACCAAAAAACATATAATTGTTTCTTAATATAGTTTCACCAAAATTTTATTGTGATTCTTTATTTTATAAGTCCATGAACTGAGACTATTTATATTATATCCTTGGTTATGTGGATGTGAGTTATATTTTCATATTATTGAGTTTAGTATTTAAAATATAACATATTTTATGGAAGAATAAAAAAGATTTTATAAATTATCCTATAACCACAATAATAAATTTTCAAAAAATCTAAACCATATATGTTTGTGGATACCATATTTTCAACATAAAAAATTACACTTAGGGAATTCTGATGTCATTATAAACCCTGTATATTATTTGAATATTTTGTTTTTACATTAAAATTAATATACCTCATAAAAGCATGAAAATAATTCATTAGATTGTTTCATAATATAATTACTAATACAAAATTTATTTTTCAAGAATTCAAATCTATGTATTAAAAATAAACTTTCAATTAATATCATTATATATGAAAAATACTTCTTATTTTGGGAATTAGAGTTCCTTGACCCTCATACAAATTATATTTTCCATTTTTAATCATATATTGTCCTTTACATAAAATTTATATCATTTAAAAACGCAATATTATTAAGATATATTTTAATTAATTAATTAATGAAATATAATGATTTAATAATAATTTCATATTGCCAAAAAAATACAATTAGAATTTTGTCATATTATAAAAAAAAATTTATAAAATATATTAATTCATAATTTATAATGAAAAATAAACCACAAAAAAAATTCATAACATAATAAAACATAAAATATAAATATTTACACTTTTAGGGTCAAGATGTATAACCCCATACTACACTAGATAATTAGATAATGGTAAGATGTAGGATGGTGAAATTATCATGGGGTAGTTAGGGGAATATGGGTTGGGTCATGATGTCAATGAGATGAACTTATCCCATAAATGGATTCAATCAAAATATGTTTTTATAAATCTTCTTAGGTTGGTTCTATAAAAAATATAAGAGATGTAATCAGTATGTAAAACATCGAAAAATAGGCTACAATGCATGTGATCTTACTTGATGAGGTCATTTCTTATAATTTTTCTTTATCAATAGTGATTTATCATAACCTATAATATATACTAATCATATAATTAGTGTTTAAAGGATATATTATCATCATTGATGATGTATAATTTTCCTTTTAATTATATAGTATATTAATTATAATGGTCCAATATAAACAGTGTTCTAAATGTGATTTATATATATATATTAAATAAATAAGGTACATATTCATTTAAAAATTGGATATAATTTATTAATTTTGAGGTTATTAGATTATTACCCCAATTAAAAATTTCTCCATCATAATTTTCAATAGACAAACTAATGTGAATAGGGGTACATATATTTCCTAGGATCTTATAGTTCTCATATTTCATTATCAAACTTATTGTTCTAACAACACACATTTAATATGTGATTTGTCATGTTTCATAAAACATAGTCTCTAAAATCCAATATATTCACCATATGGTCCTCGTATGAGTGACCTTCCACCAATGGAAAAACATATGGATTCTGTAAATGTAAAGGTTATAGTATTCAGTTCCTCAAGATGGATTCTTATGACACGTCATGTATTTATGATAGGTAATGTTGGAGTTATTGTTTATAGGACACCACTCTAATGTGACCATGGATCTAAAATGGACTGATTTATTTTATATATACCATTCCCTTCTTCGAAAACATCACAAGATACAATCATGGTGATAGGTAAAGGAAAACCAATTCACTAACCATAAAATCTAATTCACATTGATGATAGTCTATATGGATTTTATATCGATATTATGTGGATTTTGTGTGTGGATCTATAGATTAATAATTTTTATCAAATCTTATATATGAACATGTCCCATGATGTTAAACCATCCAACTTCATATCAGCATGTTAGAGTCCTACAACTCTTCTTATACAAACCGTCATACATAACTATTTATATGTTAGAATGGATGTTCTTTTTATTAGAGAACTACACTAGGTGTTGTTGTTGATCCCAAAATCCATGGAAACCCATTAAAAATGATCTCTTAATTCTGTATAGAGTTTTAATGGTCTAGTAAAATTCACTATACATTCTATGTATATATGATGTAAATAAGAACAATTATTTGTTCAATGATTTCTAGAGGATTCTCTATAACATTACAAAAATACTCATATATTGATCATATACCAAAGAAGTGTCACTCCATTAAGTCTTTATAATTACCTTATGTTTATACAATAGAGTGGTTCATGGAATAAATAATTCATGATATCAATGAAAAAGAAAAAATTTGTATAGGGCTCAACATCTAACCAAATGATGAAATTACCTTCACTTGTCATAGCAAGTCCTTTGATAAAATAAATTATTATTTTTTCCCATATAAATAATATTAAGTGAAATTATAGAATAATACCATTAGACATCAATAATTAATCCTTGAAATTAAACCATACCAAGAATCGAGGTAAAAACTCCTCATCATACCTATTCATGTTATTCCACTATAAAAATCACTTCAAATATCTATATATCTTAATACACCATTTCTTAAAAAATATGAATCTTCTATATTAATATTCTCAAAATTCCTGTCATTGGTTTTGGATTCAATGGGACTCATAAAAAAATTCCAAATATTACAACTCAATATTTTTAAAATTTGTTCTCTGAATTATATGATATATTATTTTATAGTACCTCATCATCTTTTTGAGCCTCCATGATACTCTTAATTTAAAGTTGTTGTCCATTTACCTGATAAAGGAATGATAATGATAATTTTAGAATTCCAATATCAATACATTTTATTCGAATGAATATTTCCTCTTTAGTTTTAATTATAATGGATAGTGTTATAGTATCATTTATACTCGATGTACCATCCAATTTGTTCACCTTATATGGTGGGTAATGGATTTCACAATCATAATCCTTTATCAGAACATTCCACCGCCATTCGCACATATTAATATTATTTTTTGTGAATATATACATGAAACATTTATGGTATTTAATTATATTAAACACCATCCATAGATATAGTGTCACTATAAAATTAACATGAACATCAATACACCTTATTATAGACTATGATTTTGTTATTTACAGACAATTATCAATAGTTGATGGGAGTTGTAGCTTGTTTTTTTATGATAAAATAACAAAACCCAAAAACATTGTATATACATCCCTGTTAATGAACAATAATTCCATAGTTATGGGTAATGTGAGTATATGTGTAGTTATTATCCTCATCATCATGTCTTTAAAATATTTTTTATATTCATCTTTATAAAAAAACTATATTCCTTTCTCAGTTATATTAATTTTAAGGCATGAAGATTATGAGAAAATTCTCAAAGATAGATTATAATACCATGATAATTCTAGGAAACATTATATTTCTATCATAGTGGATTTTTGGGGACACCAATGGATCATATCCATTTTTTAAGGATCCAAATATATCCCTAATTGGATTGATGAAGTTTCAAAATAATGTTACAGGATCTTGATATGAGTTTTATAATGAACATAACTACTCATATATGATAAAGAAGGGGTAATTACTTAAGAAAAACATAAATACATTCACTTAGAAAGGATTTTAATCAATGATTATATTTTTTATAATTTTAATCTCTTGAGTATTATAATATTTTCATTAGTCAATGATATTCATTATTGGAAAGTTGTAACTAAAGAATATTCATCCAATTACATGCAATTATATAGAGTTGAAGGTATATTCAAAATATGGAGGTTAATTCCCTTCCTTACTAAATTTATATTGGAAAAATATAAGGAAATATTTTTCATAGTAGGATTTACAACAAATTCTACTGAAGGATGTATAAAATTGTATGATTGGATGTTTATCCAAAAAAAAATTATAGGGGAGTTATATACATGGAAATAAATATATTCTTTAGTTACCTTATTTATTAATACTCACTATAGATTCTTTTTATAGTGTTTATATATTTATAATTATCATATAAAATACCAAATAATGTATATAACCATGGATTATGAGCTCACTATTCACTATTTAAATTTGGATCTTATCATTTAATTCACTTAAATGTCATAGGGGTGACAATTGTTAAGATATTGCGATCATAAATGGGAAAATTATGAATATTATATGTTTAACTCATAAAAAACATATAATCATTGAAATATGATTTAATATAATTCAATATAATTCATAAATTATAATCATGGTAATTAAAAATCTTATTTACAATGTTTCCCTTAAATATGGTTTGTACAATCCTAGCATGTTTATCAATTTATATACATATAAAATGTTATCCAACATTTATATAAAGGACTATTTTCATGTACCATATGATATCTTATGCTATCTCAATTCACCCATTTTGGGTTAATTTCCAAAATGAAACCATCTTCAAGAGCCCCATCCTTTTTGTAACACCCTGGACTTCTAATATATTAACATTTTATTGAATCTCATATGTCACATGAAATACAGTGACATGAATAAAATATGACACCACAAGTATATATGAAATCTATATTTTAGAATAATTTTTTTCTTCAATAGCTTACAATATACACGACAATATGTTTCCTCAATATCATTCCTTACAACAATATGTAGTTATATCGAACCACAACATATTTTTAATATAATTATTTAATATGATAGTTATTACCTATCCATTAAAATGGAAGGAATTAATAGGTTTAAATAACATATTAATTTATATATTTTACAAATTTTTATTTATTATCTATAGATTAGACTTAAAAATTAAATCATATGAAGGAAAAGGTAATGTTTTCTGAAAAGATTTATTTTTTCCATATAGATTTATTTGAATCACTTTTTACATAAATTCTATCAAAAATAACTTCATTAAAAAACATTATATGAAAAACATAATATATAGTTTCGAAATTTTAATATCTAAATTATATTATGGTTATTGTTTTGGATTTTTTGGAAATATTCTAGTTTTTGATGAATATTGAAATGTAATGAATGTTAATTGAAAACAGACATTTCTTTCAAATAATTTTTATTAATAAATTATTCATCTAATAACTATTTAATTAAAATTAATCAAAATTAATATCAATTAATATAATTTAGTTTGTTGGATTCATTTTCATATTGAATTTCTGTATAAAAGTAGTGTAAAATTTTAAGCATTTTCCCTTAAACACCGTGTTTCTCATCCCATGTCTGGGATTAATTCAAAATTAATTTCACCCAATTAATTGTGTATTATTTTTAAATATGTATTCCATATTTTAAATAAGTATAATATATATTATCTAACATGTTCAACTTAATTTTTTCCCCTATGAATACTGGAAACTATTAAAATTAATTATAGTTACTATGTTAAAAAAACAGTGATTAAACTGAATAGATAATGTGTAAAATGTTGTTACAATATTCCTAAATCTCATTGTATGGATATATTTAGACCCATAAAACCATATAAAATGTTATTATGAGTTATTGGGGTAATAATCCAGGAATATTACACATATAATACATTATGTAATGAAAATGAAAAAAAGGAACATTCCATATCTTTAATATCTATAAATCATTGTGATTGAGAGAAACATCCTAGGATGATTTATAAATATATTTTTTAAATATAATTGAGTTTTATTGTGATGAAAAGTTCTATGAGATTAATTAATTACATTAAATTATTAATAAATGTCAACAGATGAAATATTTAGTAATGAATTAAGAAGAATAAATTATACAAAAAATACTAAAATTGTGGTAAATTGAATGAGTTATTGAGTTAAAAAAATATTATAGATTATTTTAACATTTTACACTAGTTTTAACATAATATATTTTAAAATAAATTTTGTTTTAATAATTATATTTAATTACTAATGGGAATATCATCAACAATGTGTTTCATAATTATAAATAAATATTATCTATGTTTTATTATTGGACAAATTTTTCTTTACTAATAGATATATATTATCTTAAATACAAAAATACTATGTACGCATGGTTTGGTTTAAAAAGATGTTTTTCAAATTAGATTCATTTGTATAAAAATTTACTTTTCACACAAAAATTGTTTTCAATTAATAACACATATATAGTAAATATGACAATACATTCAAAATTATCAAATATTTATCACTTTAATTACGACTCAATTGGTTAATTACAATGATTTTAAAACAAGTTACCATACTGAATAAACATAAGGATAAACATATGGAAATATAGAAGTTTAGGGAAAATTTTTTAAATAAAGTGTAATATTTTTTGGTGGAGGTGTGTCGCGAACATATCTTCGATAAATCAAATTAATTAACAATATTAGTTCTCTATTATTTAAAAATGACACCCCCCATTTGTGAATTCCTGTGGGTATTTATAATAACACCACTCCTCCCAAAATATAAAAGGTCGGTCACTCCCCTCACTTTTAAAACCAATAAGGCCATTTTTTTCAAAAAAAAAGAAATCACTTATGAATATATGAATCATCATAATAGAATAATTATTTTTTAATAAATATATTTATGAAAGGATTTATGGTTAATGAAAGGAAGATACCCCAGGAAGAGGTAATATTCATCAATAAGCATCTTTATTTTACTTCTGTCTTCACATATTATATTTTTTAAAAAAAAATTCAAAAAATAACGTCATTATATTCCATGGAATGTAATTTTATTATTATAATTTCATTATCTACAAAAATCTCCACTATCATAAAATTGGTTATCAAATTCTCATTTTTTTTGTATGGTGGACTACAACTTTGCAAATCATGTCATTCGTTTTTTAATTTCCACCTCTCATGATTGGGTATTATTATTCATGTTAATTGTATAAATTATATATATAACATATTTATACCTACAGATTCATTATAATATATTTATATTTATATTTATATGTATATATTTATTATTTCCTTCTATTCCATGGATGTTATGATAACATTTACCATGCATATGGAGGACTACCGCTTGAGGAAGTGATTTGGTTCATCATTCACTAATGCATAACATGGATGGTGATGAAGATAATGTTAATGATAACATGTCAAAAATGCAAACCTAGGTACCACTAACAGTTACCAGAGCCGGTTGGACACAAACCTTCAAGCGCGCCACCCCATATGCTATAGGGTACCGATTAGAAACAAGGGTCTGGTAAGTCAGCCATGGGGAGATTATACACTCTTTTATCAGAGTAATTCATTAATGAAAGATAAAAACCATAAAAAATTGTGGTAGGATACAAATAAACAGAATTACAATATGTCACATGATAGTCAAAATAGGAATTTCAACACTCAATTTAATGGAAAAACATGCTATGCAAATGAAAATGACATGTTTCTACAGTGCACCTAAATGTAAGGACATAAAAACTGAATGGGATTTCATGCAAAAAATCATGTTCCCCCACCCATGCACCATTAACATACAATAACCTATCCTAGGTACTTTCCCCTGTCATGCCCTGCAATAATAATGTCAACTCGGGTGCTGATCAGGATGCCCAAAAAGGATTTGAGTACACTCAGTAGGGCACCCACAACGATATATAAAAAATTCCAAAAAAATTAATGTCTATGAAACTCAATGAAAAAATTAATACAAGGAAAAATTAAATATTTATCACATTTTCTCTTATTTGATAATCATCACAGTAGACCGTGTTTCAATCCATGTCTCCCATATAAATCAGTATTCATTATTATCATCCGTTTGTTGTTGAACGCCACATGAAGAACCCAAAATCTCATTCGGTGTTGAATTCTATGTTTCAACTCCCAATATCATTTAGTGTAGAACGCCATATCTAACACACCACAGCTCATTCTTGGACAACTAATATGGAAGTACACCATGTCCATGTCCCCACTTATAACATGTTTTAGAACACTATGTATTGCACTCACATTCTCAAAAATTTAATCAATAGTTATTTCACATGAATTAACCACATCATACACTTACTAATCCAATGATAATTTAAACATTTCAAATCCAATTAGTTAACCGAGAAACTAACTATTCTCATGAAACATTAATTAATTCATCAATTAAGTAATCAATTAAAAAAAATATTATTACATAATTAACTCTTCACAATTAATTATCCAAATCAAATCTCAACATATTATAATTATTTATCAAAATTAATTACCTTTAATCAACATAATTAATCATAATTTATTCACCATTATTTATCTTACACATCCAAACAACATCTCATAATTAATTTCCCCCAATTAATTTTCATAATACAACTAATTCAATATCTGAATTAAAATGTCTCAACCCATAATGAAATATCCAAATCAAATATATATATGGGAACGCCCCTTGTTCGATAGTTATACCATCAATTAGAAACCGAGGCATTCAGTAGTCAATTTCACATTCGCAATTACTCCAAATTAGGGAATACATTATCAAGGGAATCAAGAAATTCCATAATCTAATATACACATATCAAATCCACAACTATTGGATTTCCATTTAGACTACCTACTTCGGTTCATTGATGAATGTAAGCCAAACAAAAATCCCCCAAATCCAATCGTCACAAGATTGTCGATCAAGATCTGGATCTAAATCCCTATACACAGAATTAAGATCAAAAGCATCATGATCTGGAAAATCTAGATCACGATCCAATAAACCAATGTCAAGATCTCAAATCAAATGTTTAAATTAATGAAATATAGGATATGATCCCTAAAAATATCAAATAATTATATAAGAATGAATGATATTAGTAGTGGGATTAAATACAGTTATTGAGAAAAGATGTGATCTTAAATCTGGGATTTAGATCTTAAGGAATGATTTTTGATTCACAATATAACACATCTGGAAGATTATGGGATTGTAAAGAGAGATTAAAGCTGGAGCCTAAGTCGAAATAGTGGGGTCTAGGGGTTCAGTTGACATAAAAAATATTTTTTGGACAATTGAACCCTACACATGTGGCTTCCTCAGTTGGGGATCACAGTTAGGGTAAACCGTGTGCTAACCATGCAGACCTCTCTACCCAGGATCACAGTGTTACTCTTGAAGAGGTGGATAGTTTGTCAAACCATGAGAAAATGATGTTAAACCCCATTTTATATTGTTTTTTAATCTCCCGAACTCACCGAAAGAAACAAATCCAAAGCAAAAGTACTTAAAACCCCCAAAAGTACTTGAAAAATGCAACATAGATGCCTCCAGAAAAAGTTAGTATCATACGATCCCCCATCTTATAATAGCATGACATTGAGCTACACTATCAAAATTAATTATCATTCTAACGAAAAATTATTGATCCATTGATCCCTCATGTTTCCTTATCATTCCCATGTTTCCTCTTGAAAAATTCCATGTTTCTATAACAAACGAACAATTAGAACAATATTTCCCCACAACACATTCTCACTATGATCTGTCACACATATTGGATGCTCCTCAAAGGACACATCTATATTCAGTTCAACCTTATAAACATCGATCACAAGATATGGGTTTAGGTGATACACCTATATTTTAGACAGTTAAAAAAATTAGGCATAGTTCTTAACTTCTATGGAAGGTCCAATCAGTACACCATCGACCCGATTCTCTCCACTACCTCAAACGGTCCTACAAACCAGGGCACCATAATCACATACCGTCATATATAGTGGTGACCCAACATAGGAGACACCCAACAGAATGCAAAATCACCCACTAATAACTCTTGGGGTGGTCCTCATCTATCAACATACATCCTCTAACTACTCGGAGTCATAGCCACATGTTTTTAAATCAACTGCCCCAGCTCCGACGTCTCCTACTTGAGACTCGGTTAAAAATGCTTTCACTCAATCACCGTTATCATTTAGAGTAGTGATCTAAATTTTCTACTATAATGTTCATCATATGGTTCCAACTTTATAGTTTTCTGATAACTATTGTTATTGGAAAATTCAAATAAAGACATGTGTTTCTCCCAAGAACCACCAAAGTCATGTACACATGCTTGAAACACATCCACTAACACCTTCATGGAGTGCCCCAATTGCCCATATATCTATGGGTGGAATATTGTACATGAAAAAACATGTGTTCCAATCACATTCAATAAGCCCTTCCAAAATCATGAAGTATATCACGAATCGTGATATGAAACTATAGTTTATGGCACCCCATGAAAATAAAGTATCTCTAGAACGTACGACTCTCCCATCTATTTGACCATAAAGGATTCCCTTATAGGTAAGAAATGTCTTACCATTATCATTCGTTCCACAATGATCCAAAAATCATCATTCTTCTAATGTTTCTTTTGATGACCTTCTAAAATATCTGTAGCCATGTCGTCCCGTTTCCATTATTGAATAAAAAATGGCGATAATTGGCCTTCTGGTCATTGATGATCTGCCATCACCTTCTGAGAGGTGAAACATCTTGTTACGAACCATGTTATCTCCTTTTTCATGCCTAGCCACCAAAACTGTCATTGCAGGTCACGATACACTTCTTTCACCATTGGATGTACCACACACTTTGAGGCATGAAATTGTCACATGGGTTCCTATAATATAAATGTCGAAAAAACAACCATATTATTCACATAGATGACCACATACTCATATATCACATATTTTGATGGTGTCTTCTTACCATAAATGATATCCCTTAAGGAAAAACCCTCTGAATCATCATACAACCTATCCTGGATCTGTCTCAAGAGTGCAGACTCCACTACTACTGAAACCAATGTCATCCTATCCTTACTCTCATAAACCATTACATGCATTCCCCCCACCAATGTCATAGTCTTCCACTCTGCAATTGGATCATGTACCAAATGATTCAAATTTTTCCAGCTCAAGGAATCTGCTACACTATTCCCCTTTCTGGGTGCTTATTCTAGTTCAAAATAATATGAATTCATATAAAGAACCCATATATGTTGTTAAAGATCAATATTAGAATATGGAAAGGTATACTTCCTGATTTGTGATCGATAGAAACTGTAAACATTTCACCCAAAAGGAGTGTCTCTAACACTTAAGTGGATAGACAACTACTTTTAACTTTAGGTCATGTGTGGGTTAATTCCATTCATGTTTCCACAACTAATGAAACCGTTATGAAATTACTTGATCCCCTTAAATCAACAAAGCTCTGAGTGGAATCCAAATAGTTTCACAATACACTTTGATATCCCCAAATGACTCTGGTCAGATAAAAATTGGTGTATATATGAAACTCTTCTTGAACTCTTGGATAGAAAGGTTGCATGCTCATATCCACACAATCATTATCTCATTCTATTTAAAACAAAAAAAAAATTTGTAATTCCAATCAGGAAATTTCATGACTAAACAACCTGTAATATCCATATAATCCCAAAAATCATTGGATATGATAAAAATAATAGGGTTTCTTCCAAGGAATCATTTCGAAAACATTAAAATTTTACACTTCCACACCTTCTTCCTAGATGAAGTTCCCTAAAAAGGGTTACCCTATCAATCCAAAACATAAATTTTGATAACATTGAGTATAACTGATTCTCTCTAATTATCCCAAGGATGATGCCAATATGTTCGAAATGATCGTCAATATTCATACAATACACCGTGATGGTATCCACAACCACCATAAAAAACAAATCCATGTATGGATGAATGATCTTATTCATCTTGGCCATAAACACTATTGGAGCAATTGTAAATCCAAACTGAACAATGAAGAACTCATAATGGACATACCTACTCCTAAAATTAGTTCTCAGTATATCAGAAGTTAGAAAACTCACATGATGATAACCTAAAATTAGTTCTCGGTAAAATTAGTTCTCGGTATATCAGAATGGATTTTTGATCATTTTTAATGTTTATTAATTAAATGTGGGAGCAAGTTTTTCAATCATTTGAAATAGTGCATTGGTCAAAAATATAAGGGAACTATTTAACATAGAATTTCAGGATTCTCCTAAAAGGGACAAAAATTGGATGGTGTGGTGCAACAATAGAAGTTAGTGTTTGGATATAAATTAAATAATTATGTAAAAATTATTTTATTTTCAAATCCTAATAACAAATAAATGGTAACTCAGATCGGAAATCCACGTTTACCATTGATGTCATGAGAAAAGTTTTCCCTTATTTCTAGAATATCCATGACTGGCTTGTGTCGATTTTGAATGTTAATTTTTTAATTTTTTAAGAGAATTAAAATGGTGTTGGTGCGTTGTTTTGGAAATATTTAAATAGTTTCCCGAATTGAATATCTGATGGCATAGTTGCATCCGAAACAAAAAAATTACCTATGAATGGACATAACATTAACTGAAATAAGTTGAGAAGATATTATAGGTTTCATACATTTATGAAGAAGTTAAAATAAAATAACATGGTTGTTTTATTTTTTTTGATCATTTGAAAATGTTGCAGCAAAATAGCATGTAATGGAATGAAACTGTATATAATGTTTCATTAAATGAAAAAGTTTTAAAAAATTGTAATAAAAATGTAACCAAAATTATGATTTGTGTTTCTTCAATTAATGTCCAAGAATATGACAAAGTAATATTGGAACAATCTTAGTTCTCCTTCGAAACTCTAGTGGGTGAAAATGAATAATTCCACACCCCCCATCGAACAGATCATCACCAACGACGTTTGACCAACGACTTTAAACAAAACATCCTAAAAAAATGAACATCAAGACATATTACATTAGAAAAAAATGATCTAACCTAGGTATGGGATGTTATTTGAACCAAATACTCCGTCATTATTGGTTTTAAATTAAAAACATAGACCAACCCATGATGTTTTCAAATAGAGGTTTGATCATTTTTCTGGTATGATTTTTTGGTTCGTTTTTCTTGATCTTTCTAACAGATCGTGTCGGGGACATAATGAAAAAACCATTGAGGATTGATCATCGGGTTGATTATTGTGAATTTCTCACATAGGTTCTTCGTGTTATTCACGTTCTTCATGGGTTAGTGAATGGCCTCTCATTGTGCAACCATCCATGGTTCAATGATCCGAAATCTAGGATTGGGAAAAGACATGAGATGATGAAGGTGTGAGGACGAATGATGACGGGTGGACCGAAGTGGTGTTTGAAATATCAGTAGTATCATGGTCTCTAAAAGGTGGGATTACAAAACATATTTGAGCCCTATGCAGTGAAGATTGTGACCCGAGGGTTCCAGAACTCCATACGGATCAATGAATGGACAAACAATGAGTGATCGGTGGTCCGAGAAAAATTCAGTTAGGCTATCGACGGGGCAGTGCACCATAGTAGATATAGATATTTCAGCCGCTCTACTACAACATGCAAGAGGCCTAGGCCCCTAGCTAACACATGAGTTGGAAGTCGTGGCTTTTATATGGGTCTTGAAATAAGAATCAGTCCACTACGCTGACCAATTTGATTATTGTTGCCAGCTACCACTGCCTGAAGAGAAATAGTGGGTGACACATGCTGTGTCTGATTCAAGGAAATTGGCCTTCCATAGTGGTTCGGGCCTAGCCCATTAGTCCAGGTTAGACCATGTTAGGTCGGTTCAGTTCGACTAGGTCAGACCGGACCCAGATACAAATGACCCCCTTTTCGCTAAAATGTTCTTAACTTCTAAATGGAGCATTCTTGTGATGATCCATCTGTAGTGTTGGGACCCATGGGATGAGAAATTCCATTTGATATACTCTATGTGTGTTTTTGAGAATGTTAGTGGTTTGACTCTCTTGTTTGATGAGTAGGATCTCCCGATACGGGAGGAAATTGGGTAGAATCAAAATGGTAATGATGATGAGATGTTTGGTTAGTTACTCCCTAAATGGATCAAGGAAGGAGTACTCCATATCCCTCTTCTTTGGAAGACACAGGTCTCCCCATGTTTTAGGTAACGAGTTCCTAGAGACTTTTTTAATGAAAAATTCATTAATCCCCTACCGTGCTAAGGAGGGAGCCCTATATCCATGGAGTCGGTACTCCCCTATTGGACTAGGGCCCAAATCCTCTATTTCTAACTTGTGTACAGTTGGTACTTCCCATACAGATATGGAATGAGTTCTCTATTTTAGGAGTCAGTACTCCTATTCTGTTTTAGGGTGTGGGTCCTCCTTACATTGTGCTATGGTAGATTCGGTGCTCTACTGTCATGCCATAGTGTGGTTCCTCTCTCATGGGGTCGGTACTCACCTAACATTCTCGGGTGTTGGTCTCCCATAGCGAACAGATTGATAGAGTCAGTAATATCATATATTACGAGTGTGTGGGTACTCTATTCACTTAGTGGTAGTCCCATTCCAGGTAGGGTGTGGGTCCTTGATATATGATGTTTTACACCACTGCTGATATAGGGGGAAAGTCCTTAATTATTAGTACACCCCTGTCACACCAGGTCATGGGTTCTCCAGTCACTGAGTAGTACACCGTTACCTGGTAGGGTGCATGTCCTCAATTAAAGATGGACCTCCCCTGAATTTCGGACACAGTATGGAGGAGTGGGCCCAAGAACATGATTTAAACGATGCATAGATATGAGTTTGTACTCCCTCGACGGACTGAGGTGTGGGAAACTCCATACAAGAAGGATTGGGGTATCACAGGATAGTCTGATGTAGCACTCCCTTAACTAAGAGTATTTATTAGGATTAGGAATCTTCACTTGGGTTTCCTTATTATTTAATGTGTCACATGACTATGACAACTAATCATCTAATTCCTGGAACTAGATTCAGACAGAGAATAATTTTCTCGTTGGATCACATTATATCGGACATACCATTCATAATGGTAAGATTGTAACTGATGGAGTGAATCTCTGGGAAGAGTTCCATCAGGGGTAGTTCCTCTCATGGAGAGTGATATGCAGGTCTGTGTGTTATGAATTGGGTGTTTGATGAGAATCTTGAAGCTGGATGTGTGGTTGGGACTACATGTTTTCTTAGTGGTTGAGATGGTCTTATCTAGATGTACATAGTATATGTTTGGTCATATACTTGAGTAGATATGACTATGAATTCCGTTTTGTGGTTTCAATTTTTCTTTTCCCTTATTATTTTGGGGTCCCCTACTGAGTATTTTTTTACTCATCCCTTCATGGGCAACGCCCACACTTTTTGTGTCTTGTGCATACGACTGATGTATTGATGGATTCTAGGAAGGACTGCGGCCTAGTGGTATTCAATGGATCAGATAGACCAGGGGCACTTCTACAGATTCAGGATACTATCCTCCACATACCTATTAGGTAGGCTCCATGGAGGATGAGATTCAAGGATGTTTATTTTTACCTTAATTCTAATTTCTTTTCGGTGGGCTTGTATACTAGCTCGGGATTCCACCCTTTACTTTACATTCAATTGTACTTTGGTTGTGTTTTACATAGTGGATTGCATGCATGGTTTCTGTGGATTTTACTTTCTTGTACCTTTGGCATGGTGTTGTGTGCCTGCATACAATTACTCGTGAAAATGCCTCCCAGTTGTGGAATAATGCCTTTGGTGCTAGTTTCTAGCCCATGGATTTTAGGAGGTGGGATACGGGTAGTCACAACATGGTCCCCAGGGGATGGGTCATGATATTATTTTTAGGGCCATTCCCTTTAATTTTTTTTACATTTTTATTTGAACTGGGTTAACCTGTTTACCCAAATGATTTTATTGGTGTATGTACCATAGATACTGCTTAAAATTTAAAATATATTTTTCAAAAATAATTTTGTTACTTAGTCTCAGGATTAATATTTATATCAATATTAATATGACACTATGTTTGTTATCATTAAATTTATATATTTTTATATATTACCATAATTCAAATTCCATGTGCCGAAACATATTTTGGCTATTGTAATAACATAACCATCCTATTTTTCTTCTTTGAAGCACATGTTATTTAAGATATCTAGAAATCAAATAGATCACTTTTAAATAATTTTTTTCAAATAATATAATAATTTTGGTTAAGAATCACATTCAAACATTATATAATCAACAATTTAAATATGTTTTATTCTTCTCATAAATTATTTTCTTCATCCTATCTATATATTGTAAAAGTAATCCTATAATACACTTAAAAGAAATTTATGAAAAAAATTGATTTTTCGATGTATTGTGTCATTTTCATTGAGATTTATATAGCCACCATTACTTTTCAAAAATTAATAATACATCTAAATAAATTAATACTAAACAATGATCCACATCAGAATGGTATAGGTCTAGTGACATTTGAAAATTGAAATCATAATAAACTAGTTGATAAAATATAGTTGTTTCCTCCCACTAATTATTCAACAATGTAACCCTATTAGACAAATGTTACTTAATAAATATCTTCATAACATAATGAAGGAAATCATATGAAAATGGTCATCTCAATGATCACATATATATAACTTGATCTAAAGGATAAATGAATGTTATATTATTTTTTGACGCTACACACTTCTTATCAACAATATTAATATTAAATCCTAGAATAAATCGTTGAAATTTATATACCATGAATTACATATGATTCCCAGGACATGAACCCTACGCGCATAATATAACCACAAGAAACAGAATTTTGAAATATACATAAGTATTGATTATCATTTCCTTAATAGTAATGTATCTTTTATATGATTTTAATATTTCAATGTGTTCACTCCACAAACCATCCTAGTAGTCATATTCTACTCTAAAAACAGTTATTTAAGAAAATGTACCTTATTAAATAGGGTTTAATCCCCTTTCCAATCAGGTTTGCATCTTTTTATATAAATCATTACATAATGTATTAAATGGATATATAATTCCCACCCATCCAAAAATGAAAACAATATGAATGTGTCCCATAAAATAATAAAGGATTCATGATATGAGAACCCATAGAAAATAAATGGTTTTCATAAATAATTCCTCATATCATAGACTATGGAAATGAAATGGTTTTCCTAACAATTTCATCAAATTCCTAAACAATCTATAGAAATAATAAAATGGGTGTACTTCTATCATTTCCATATTAAATATTAACTAAAATAAAAGGATGTGAAATTTTATGGAAAAAAGATTTTTAAATATAACATAGATGAATTATGATGGAAAATTAATTTTCCATTTCTATGTGAATAGTTTTTTCATTAATTGTGTTATAATGTAAGAAAAAATTTTATTTGAAATGATCCTTATAACCACATAATGGAAGAATAAATGAAATGACTATACAAGATGTTTGGAATATTATTTCATTTTTTATGAAAATATTGTTATGAAATAGAAATAATTTTTTGTGGATATTTAATCATTGTCAATCTGGAAAAATAATGATATTGTGATATAAAACCCTTACCAATTGGGTAACATCTGAATCAAAAGCCCAATAAATGAAATATACATATATGGATATGTTAATCTCATATTTATCATGATAAAAATCATGAAACATATTCATTTTTATCATGTAAACCTCATAAATTAGTAATGTGATATAGAAGGTATATGTCCCACTGATGTAAACTTTTGAGTATTATCCCAAACCTCCAGTCGAACTAAATTGGTATAAATTGGAACATCCTCTACATTGAGATGACTACATTATATTATGGTTGGACATTTTATAGGACCATAACATTTAGATCGAGGATAAAAAAGGTGATAGAATAATTTGGTAAAGAATTTTTGAGCTCTGAGTTTCCAAGATTGGTAAATAAATGAGGTTAGAGGTTCTCTTTAATAATTCATATCTTATCTTATCTCATTTTTAAATATATATTTATTTTGGATTTGTAAATAATTTATTAAAATATTATTTTTATAAAATTACATTATTGGCAAATCATAAATTATTTATTACATTGAATTTAACAACATGAAGTGTAAACGTAAATTATATGAAAAATATTTTAATAAATCCTTATAATTTATTTATTATATAAAAAATTCATGTATAAAATTTATAATGTCATATAGTATTTCGATAAAAAAAATTATTATTATTTGTTTTATTTTTTTTAAGTGTGTAATTACTGTTTCAACATTTTGAAAGAATTTATGTTAATTTTATATAATATAAAAATTTAAAATAAATTCAAATAATGAATATAGTACATTATTATTTAAATCGAATACTTATATATCAACATATACTCTATTTAACCATTATTATAATACTATATTTATTATAATCTATACTATGATTTGTTTGACTATAACTGAAAAAACTACTATAAAGAACACAGTCACGACCATTTGGACGAATTTTCAAAAACTAAACTCATGATTGATTTAGTTACAGATATAATGAAAAAATAATATTTTATCATATTTTATTGTAATTTTATAGTACATATCATTTTATTTTTAACTAAAATTCTATTGTAATAAAATTACTATAGTTACTATTCAAAAAATAAAACAAAATAAGTGCTACCTATTTTACAAATAAGATTATAAATAATAAAAATATGGAATTAATTTTTCATGATTAAATGGAAATAAGTAGTAGATTTTAATATATATTTATTTCTAAAAAATTCAATGAAAAATGATTTTCTTGTAAAATTCTATTTTTATACAAATAATGAAGTAATTTCAAAATATAGAACAAGGATGTTTAAATTTTAATTAATTTTATTATATAAAAATATTGAGTACATAAGTTAAAATGAAGTAAAATTATCATAATATATTATCTTTATAATATGAATATAATTATATGTTTATTAAATTAATCATTTTTCAAAATTCAGAGAAAAAATTTTATATTTACAGCAATTAAAATAAATCATCCAAAGATAATATTAACATGATCAATTCAAAAATGAAATATATATTTTATTAAAAAGGTCATTAATAATCCAATATTTATTATAATAATTCATTATTATAAGAAATAAATACCATATTTTGGATGAAATGATATTTTCTAGGAATTGAAGGACTTCAAACAAAATCGAGTGATTAGTAAATAACATTTTTTGTTTTGTATATACATTATATATAATTTATATTTTAGTTATTCCCATTAATTCATAGAATTCAATGAACTATATGATAAATCTATATAAAAAATATTGAAATAAATATCATAGGTAATCAAAAAGAAATTGAATATAATGATAGTTAAGGATGAAATTAAATTAACATGAGAAAAATATTTCATATAATATAGTATGGTTAAATTCACCCACATTAATAAACTTTCCTCCTAATTTTTTATTTTTATAAAAACTAAATGGTTTTAACTTTGATGATTAATTTATTTAAACCCACCTAATAAAAAGGGATAGAAAATCATCCTCTTGAAAAGAGTGAAGAAATAATATGATTTTCATCTAGAATAAAAAAATTGTTATCAAAATATGAAAAGCTTAGAGGGTTGTGAAAACATGAATACGTAAGAAAACCCAATATTCTAATATTTTCTATATTGTGATTGGAAAGATGATTTGAAAAAATATAACATCAACAAAATGATAAATCAGTGAAAAGTTAAACAAAAGTAAATTCATCAAAATTCATGGATATAAGAAATTATTTTATCCAATTTTTTCATATATGATTAGTTGAGAAGATGTTTTTTCATTCAAGAGGTGTTAAAATAATATTATTAAAATTATTTAATTTTACAATAGGATAAAAATATCTTTATCATATATTTTCAAATTAACCAAAAAATGGTTTTAATAAGGTAACATTAAAAAATTGAATAATCCTTCATACAATGGAATACCTCATTAATAAAAATTAATTAGATGTACTCAAAGTAAAAATTAAATAATTCCACATATAGCACAATAAATGTTTATTTAAATACTCTATCAAAGTACAAAATCCAAAAGTAGTATTTTATCACATATTCTATCAAGAATTATTTATGATTTATATTAATAAACATTAGTAACTCATGATTTTATATACCAAAAATACATATTACCTAATCTCATAGTATTTAGGATTTAATATTCATTTATATAATAAATAATACAATATCCCAAATAATAAAAACAATCTCAATATTAATGAATTTTTAAACCTCACATGGTATCTTATACCATCCAATAAAAGACCCCTACAATGTGTAAAAATTATTTTCAAACAATACATCACATGAAATATAAATATAATGTATATAATTCCACCAAATATTCAATTTATCAAAATAACAGTTTTCACCTAAAAATATCATTACAAAACCCCTCATTAGGCAGTATCTACACTTTTTCTAACGATCAACCTCAAACTTATAAACACATTATGGTATCAATTACACATACGATAAGCTTAAATGAATTCATATATGGTTCAAAAATAATATTTTCAATTTATTTCATAAATTATCTTGTTCCTTCAAAAAAAATTCAATTGATGCTTGGGTTCTTTCTTTTAGCTTATAATATTAAATGTGATTTCATTATTCTATAATCCATTTATAAGGAGATATAAAATTCATATTGTCTTGTAAATATTCACTAAGGGATGATTAATAATATTTCAAATATTCTTATTCATGTTTACAAAATCATAAGACTCTTAAAATATAGATTTGGGGAATGGTATTTACTTATTATCATGATCACTGTAAATAATGTTCATACATAATATTTACCATTATCTATAAATTTCAAAGGTAAATGTGACCTACTATCCTTAATTAACCCATAGATTCAGTAATTGATTCTTATAGTTCCTAGACTCCATATATCTATAGTACTGATGTTTGGGTGGTGCGTGTTGTTGACATATTATTCCCATCTATTCTAAAATATATTTCTCAAAAACCAATTTTCCTCAATTAGAACATATAATGGTCCATTTATACAAATTTTGAATTTTCTATTTTCCACACATAATGAATGATTGAATTGTAAGCTTATTTTCTCCAGGGTTTTTAAAACATTGTTAGAATTTCACCATACATTTCTTATCAAAAGTATGATATTGATGGTTTACTAAAATTTCAATTTCTACCATTAAATCACATAAATCAATGTATTCATAGCTGCACATGTATTTTATCGTTAACACCCTTAAAGGTTAATAATTTTAGACATTGAATAATAAATCCTACATAAATTCATGTTGGATGGTAATTAAAAAAACAAAGATTACATGAATTGTGAATATTTCTATATATGTACTGATAGACCTATCATCTTTTTTGTGTTTATAGAATTAGTTATCCATACTTCTGATAGAAAATAAGAGGTATGAATTAGTGGAAAATATCCTCAATAAGTTATCCTACTCTATTGACTCAATTCTATCATATGGGATTGTATTATTGATAAAATTTGACTATTGATATGAGTTTCCTTCCAAATGATAGTCACCTAGAATGAAATATCCATATTTTGACAATATATAATTGAAAACAACTTTTCAACTATTCTATTCCATTTTCCATTGAAAATTACCTCATTTTTCAAATAAACAAATTCACATATTACATCATGATCAACAGAATGTTTTTACCACCTTTTTTATTTTGTAATTTCAGCATGATTCATAGATTGGGAATTTTTTGTAATAATTGACATTGGAATTTTCATTCTAACTCTAATTAGAATCAATTTCTCTAGGGAATGATCATTTTATTTCCCAAATATTTCATCATTAACCATATTCCATTATATTAAATACAATGAATAAAAAATATTATTGTTTTATATAATAATCAAGGTGGAAAATAACATAATCATTAAAAATAATTTATAGGAAACCTAAATCAGGACACATTTTAAACTTTGGAACCCTTTGGGTTAACTAATTTCATTAATGGACTTTAAATAACTATAAAACGTTATCTTATATGAAGAATTATCCTTAAATATAACCCAATGGATATCAATAAAGGGTTCTCATCCAATTTTATATTTGTTAACTAAACCATTCCCTCATATATACTTTAGTAAACCATTAATTTCAAATGTCGATATTATATCTTATTAAATGAATACAACAGAATGATCCATGCATGAATCATATATGTCTCATTCTATTCGAAAAATGGAATCATTATATATTAGTTCTTAAAATATATACATCATATGACACTTATTTAATTATTACACCCCGATCCTACCTCATTGGCTTGAGGAGGCAGTGAGGGTTTCTTGGCCTTATGCGATGATCCCAAGGTGCCAAAGGCCGAGAATAAATATTGAGGGATTTAAGGAATAGTGGGGAAAAATTTCCCATAAGAAGATAACCCAACCCAACCATCCAACAACTAAATATCAATGCACTTTCCACCCAACCATGTGATACTTAAAAAAGTCCATCACAATCCCCAACACCATTCAACTAAACATGTCCTAAAACATCAGATTACAAAGGGGAAACTAATCAACAAAACACCACAATCCATGACACCACCAAAACTCCACACCAAGATCCACAATCCTAGATCGAACAGAAAATCACAACACACAACTAAAGGAAGGTGATGACTTACCATTGCACTCGTCATTGTACATGACATCAATGAAGACACCAATGTGACAACACAAGGGGCAAGTACAACTACTCAGTATGATTTCCTAACTATAATACCTACACACTCCACTAGGATAAAACTGTTATCACATTTATATAAAAAAATTTATATAAAGAAAAGCCAAGATATCAATTGTTTACAAGCCAATCATGAAATAATCCAAACATGCCACACAAGGAATCGAAATAAACCATGCCACACAAGGAAGCCAATTCCACTTTTCCACAAGCCCATTACCATTTTTAAATGTCACTCACATGAACCATCTACAACATCACTAACAAAGAACACAATAATCCATTGTGGCACATCCCTTCCAACCCATTCAATACAAATCCACTCAAGTGGTACTTCCCACCACTTTCTATTGATGTTGGCCCTTTCATCCACTATCCACCCCAATTTTATACTGGTACTTCCTGCCCACTTCCACACAACCATCAAACAATCCATAACAAAGCTTAACACACCAAGTCCAGAACAATGTGCAATTACTCATTTCCATCAAATGTAAAACCACATCAATAAATCACCCATTTATTGAAATCACACATTTATCAATATTCATTTCAAAACCTTGATTCAATAAAACAACTTCATTATTGAAATTCATTTTCATAAAACATTTTCTTAACCCATGAAAAGAATCAAATTGTACAATATTATTTTTAAAATTTATTAACAAGAAAATTCTACCGTAAAACCCATTTCTTCCAAAATAATCCATAAAACATATCCAAAAGGATTTACAACCAATTTTTCACCACAAAACCTCACAGAATTTAATGAAAATCAAATTAATTGTAACCAAGGATCAGTTTCTATGGTAGTAGAGTCAATAAAGAATCCAAATACCTCTTAGGGTTTGGAAAATTCAACCCTTTGACCAAAAACACTCCAAACTGGGTGAACGCCTCCTCGAACCCTCGTCAAATACCCTTCCCTAACATCAACAAGAACATCCTTTAACACACAAAGGCTACAACAACCTAGATCTACATGCGACCAATGTAGATATAGAAAACTAACATAGAGAGAGGGATAACCCTAACCAAAACCTCAAATAACCAAAAGAGGGACTTACATGAGTAGAAATGTCTTTGATCCACTAGAAAACCCCTTAAATTTTCCTCCAAAAGGAGATAACGAGCTCCCCAACCTCTAAAAATATGAACTCCTACGTGAACCCTAAGTGGGAGGAAGAATGAGGAAAAATGGGAAATCCTGAGTATCCCAGGACTTAAAAACCCAAAAATTAAGTGGTCGAATGGTTACCCTACGTGGTTTGGCAAAGAGTGCGCCAACCATGCGGTTGAAACTGTCTTAACCAGGGACATCGCACGACACGTCCGCACGGTCTGACAAACTGTGTAACGCTCGTGCAGAGCCCACCGCCAAGGGTGCACGGTTTCCTGGGCTAGCTGCATGGTTTATTCAGACCATGCGCCATCTGTGCACCCCTACACAACCTCTATAACATTAACGGTTTTTTCCAAAATTGTCCCAAACAATAACCAACCACTTCAAAAAGTACCAACAAACCGAAACAATGGTCACATACCTCAAACCGGGGTACTATATTAATCATTATTAAAACCCTTATTAAACATATCATAAATAATACCTTTCATTATAACCTGGGGAATGAACTCATAAGGAAATAGTGATCTCAGATTCTCAGTACGGGTAAATATGTGAGATTTCAATGATAACCTAAAAAATCCTGAGAATAGTTGTATAAGAAAATAATATGATCCTTTGAAAACAATACCATGTATATGAAATATCAAAATCATAAATCATAGAAGAAATCATGGTAGTTTATTGATTGAGAGAATGATCTTGAGGGTTCCCTAAAAGATCAATTTTATTACCCTTACAGTGGGTCTTGTAATAAGAGAGAACAAGTAGGATAACCACCCTATTAGGGATCAACACAACTCTATGTGCATGCCTAGCTTCATAATCACACTGAGGAGAACCAAGAGGCCCTTTATCTTCCAATTAATTAGCTTTATGAACAGATTTCCACTTATATGAATTTAGTATGAATCCGAGAGAGGATCCCATACCTTTAAAAGATTCCATATAACCAGTAAATCTAGGCTGATTTATGGAATCATCAGCCAAAGAGTCATCAAATGGGAAAATTATTTTGAAATTTATCAAGGAATATTTCTTGAAATAAATAAAATTTCCATTTATAAATAAATTCTTTTATTAAATTTCTAGTAAATCAATGGGTAAAACAATTTCTTGGTAAATATACATTTCATATTGTAATGAAAGAAGAAAATAATTATTATTTATTAAATTGGGAATATATATTCCTGAAAATAGCATATTAAAATTACTATTTAAATTTTTTCAGAATTTTCACAACTTTCCTCATATGGAAAATGAAAAAAACTATTACCTTCAAATTGTTTTCTAAAAAAATCAAACAAGGTTAAAAATGACTTTGAGAAATAATTGGAGAATAGTGAATATCAATTTCAAATACATTTTTAGGAAATATTTATTATTCACGACAAATACTACTATGGTGATATTTAATAATAAAAAATCTGGAATAATATCTTGATTGGGAGATAAATAACATTCCACATAAGAATGTTTTGAAACGAAACCCAAAGATAGATAAAAAAATGGATAGACCTGTAAATTTCATAAATTTGATGATAGAAATTATAAAAAAACATTCATGTGTTTTATATACAAAAAATAAATGAAATAATTGGAATATGTGTTTTTCATCTTGTATACATAAAAGTAAGTTGAAAATTCCTTACATTATATCTAACTTTCATTATGCGCATTGGAACCTTCTCTTCATTAAGACGACTCACATAGATATCTAGATAGGGATTCAAATTATGGACTTTAAATAAAACCAAAAAATTTGAATGATTCAAAGGTTATTGATAAGATATTTTCTTAGGTGATTCTCAATCTAGAAGGATCTGAATGACAAAAATAAGTGATTATGTATGTTCTCTATTATAATAGAAGCTATGGAGAATTTTTGAATTTCAGAAATTATTAAAATATAATAAGACTACTATATATAAAAATGACTCTAAATTGACTATAAATTAAGACTGGAGAACATTTTAGACTATATCATATCCCATCTGTACATATATATTATTTTAACCATTTTAAATAAATTAGTAAAATATTTTCATCGTAAAATATCATTAATTTAAATTTTGACACCATTCATTAAAAAGACCATAATAACATAAATAAAACAATATAAATTTTAAGAAAATAATATTTTGATAATTCCCCAAAATACCAATTTCAACTAAAAAATTGAAGCTTCAAATTAATTATCTTAAATATAAATACCATTAATATTATTTGAATCATATATTTTTTCCCATTAATTTAATAATTCTTCCATCAGTGTAGTATATTAATATAAGTTTATAATTTCTTCTTTAAATTTTTGAAATAAATTTCAATTATAAATATAAATATCTTACCATTCAAAATACTATCTATTATTTAATTTATGAACTTGTTAACCACTATTAAAAATATTATAATTTTGAAAAACAATACTATGACATATTTGGATTTTCTTGAAATGAAATAATATAATTTTAATAATCAAATCCAAATAGAAAAAATCTAATTCATTGAAACTCTATATGATTATTGGTGATATATAATAGTCGAATAAAATTTATACATGTTTTATGGTCATGAAAAAGTCCTTCAGTATATATTTTTGTCCCAAATTACCATATTTACCATTACCATGGTAATAATATTATAACTGTTAATATTTGAAATATATATATATATATATATATATTACTATTGAAAAAATTTGGATTCAATTATTATAAATAATAAATACATTTTCATGATTGAACTCACATAAGTTAAGGAATTTTATTAAAAATTAATCTAAAACCCAAAAACAAATTCTCGAAATATCTGTTTTATGCCAAAATAAGTAATTATATCAAAAAAGGTATAAGGATTATTAAAATGTAATTAAATAAATAATATTAATTTAATATTTAATTATGTTTCATTTATATAAAATTAAAATCATAGAGATACTTTTTAATATAAATATAATTTCACTGTTATAAAAATTGGAATTTTTCACTATTAACTTTACAGAGTAATTCTAGAAAATTCATAAAAAATCATCCTAATTAATTTTGTCATGGTGAATTCAAATTATAAATTAATATTTTAAAATATATATTATAATACTTCCAATAATTTATAATCACTTTTCATCATGAAAAGAAATAAAAACACTTTTTTAGGAAATTATAATTCTAAAGTATAAAATAAATTCAGAAAAAAATGAATGATTGGTCACTAACCATTTATATTAGATAGGGACATGGTATTTAATTAATAAAATATTCAATCCTTTGTAATCCTTAAATGTAATAATCATGGTGATAACATTTAAGGAAATACTTTATAATTAATATAGTTGTTGGTTTCAATATGTAGTTCCATATAACATAGGCTAAAAATAATGTAAAAATTATTTGAAAAAATTATTTTATAAAATCTCATTCTATTAAAAATATTATTACTTCATTCAAATGTGGTAAAAAACTCTTCCAACTCATATGATTCACTTTATCGATAATGTCCTGACTATAAACATTACATAATTTTGAGTCAGGTTTATAATTTTTTGTTGTTTCACATTGATGATCTTTTAATGTTTTTAGAATTCAATAATTAGTACATAACTCATACATAACAACTAATATATTATAAATTATACATTATACACAATATATATTATTTTCATAAAAAAAATTACATAGAAAATAGGTTTTTTAAATGCGTAATCATCATATCTTTTCTATGATCTTGTCATTGATTTTATTCTCATTTAAATCCTTTAAAAACATCCAAAACAAGAGAAGAGAGTAAAAATCTCGATAAGGGATAAATGAAGAAGGAAAATCGTCTTGTATATACTTGTAAACCATGAATACATCATTATAATGTAATAATTTGACATTTGAGAATTAAAAAATAATATTCAAAGTGATTATATAATATTTATTAATCACTTATGTAAAAAAAATGTTACTACATACCCATATAAGTAAAATTTAACATATAAATTTCACAAGGTACATAATCCTATATTAATGGAATAACATTACACTGGACTTCCACACATATAACTCTTCAAAATAGAATAGCCATATGACCAACATCAAATCCCAATGCATTGTAGGTGATAATGTAACCACATATATTATTTATCATGCAACCACTAGTCTTTGGTTTATCATGTAACTGCCTATATTTTATTAATCACCTATACACCCATTAAATTTCCTACTACCATTGTATAATCATAAAACATCAAAATTTCAATGATAAAATATCAATTAAATTCAGAAGAAATGCCTTCTGGATATTGAAATTGTCAATCATCATTCAAAATAATATTCAATACTAAATCACCAAAAAAGATAATAAGGGAATTTATTTCTTTTTAAAAAATATTAATGATTTTATAGGATGCTAAATATCAAAAAACAGTTATAGTGGAAGATAATTCTTTGTTGAAATATACATAAAAAACATTCAATTTTTTGTTTTATAATGAAAGTAAAATGCTTCATATAAAATTATTCCTTTAGGAAACCATTAAAATTTAGTCATAAAATGTCATGTATAATCGTTTAATATCAACATAAATAAATCATTTATTAAATATCATTAGGAAAATTTTTGATAATTAAATCTTTACATATTCAAGGTGTCCCATACAAATTAGAACATTTAAATCATAATATCATGAATTAATTCAATTACCAAAATGTTAATTAAAAATATCATATAAAAATATATATATTAAATTTAATAGTGAAATTATTTACAATTAATAATATAATAAACTTGAATATTATCATGAAATTCCCCAATGAAATAAGATAGAGATGAAGACCCTTACCTGGAGTCTAATTTGTCACGTGTGTTCGGTTACATCCTGAATATTAAAAATTTGTTAATTTATACTTTAATGAGAACTATTTTCATGTTTATTATTTCTTTCATATCATAGATTACCATTTTATAACTATTACATAATTATTTATGTACATATCTGTTGTTTGTTGACATTCAGTTCTTCAGTTGATAATGAACTTGGTATGTTTTCAATTGTCCATGTGGTCATAATAAAATCATATCAACAATGTAAATTTATATAAATAACATATATATTAATTTTATATTTATTTAAAATAACTATTAGGAGAATGTGAAGTAAATGTTCATGTATATGATACAATATACTTATGAATAAATGCTATTTTCATTTTCCCGTCATATTAAAAAAATTAATATTTAATGAAATATATTTAAATATGTATAAATATATAAAAAATTAAAATATCAATAATAATTCATTTATATAATAAATGTTTACAAATACAATCCATCATATATTTCATGTTATGTGAGAATGAATAACATCTTTTTGAGGAGGCAGTAGTCCACACATCCCCAAACAATGTTATTATATAACCACAATTTGGAAAACATGAATGTATGTTTAATATAACACATAAAGAAAATTTAATAGGTTATAATATAAATATTGATATATTATTTTACAAGAATAATGGTTTAATGACCATCAATGATGGCAGTTATGGAAAAGTAACAAAAACATTACTCATATAGGTGATTAACAATATTAATGTAGAAAATAATTATGTTTCATTGAATAAGAGGAAGTGATAAATGAAACAGATATTAAATTTTCAATTGTAAAAATAAATATATTTTATGTACATTATTTTATAGTTATAATGAATTTATGGGTGATGTATTTGAGTATAAATTAGAATAATAATACAAATTAATAGAGGTACTTTGAGAAAATTACCTCTTCAATATCCTCTCCTTAAAAAACCCTATAGGACATTGGATTTGGCCTTTTAGTTAGTCCATGATATCATTTACATCAGTAGAGTTCCGATGATATGTTTGGGACGATATTTAAGGATATAAAAGTATTTTTCATCCAAAATGTGATGTGATGTTAGTTTTTTATACTTGAGGAGGGGTGGGTTCAGTTGATTAATTTATTGAATCCTTTATATTAAAATCTAACCATATAGAGGTGTAATTAAATTAATGGACGTTGACTTGACATTAGTAATATATTGAATTTTTATGGTTGATCTAAACCTCAAAAACCATTTAAATTTTGTAGTTATTATGTAAGTGAATCTATTAACTATTATTTTGTATCCCTTACCAAAATTCTACTTTTGTTACGTTAAATAATTTTTTTACCATGGAAACTATAATTATATATATAAATCTATTGGAAATTAAAAATTAATTTTTATATTATAAATCAAAATATGTAATCCATTTTACCTAATTAAATTCAAATAATTATGTAAATTATTTTTAATAATAATTCCGTAGACAATACCAAAATGCGGATTATTAAAGTTAAACATTTTAAATGATGAAATATTTTTATATCAAATTAAAATTTTAAATTGATTGTAATTAATTAAAATTGGTCTAAAAAGCATAATATAAATATACTATAAATAAAATTAAAAGAAAAATCAAACTATATAAATAAATTAGACAAAAAACATTATTGATTTGACATGGTGTAATGTTCACTATTCATTAAAAAAATTAATATCAGCAGAAAAATTTCAAAACATTATCAAATTATTAATTTAATGTATATATTAAAACTAAATTGTTTATTTTTATATATAATATTTATAAATTTGTAGAAAACACGATTTAAAATTGGATCTTCATCAAAAGTCTGTTAAAATGCATATTTTTGTAAAATACTCTTTTTATGCATAAAATTGAATTTTATCTTTTATCATGTCTATAAAATATATAATATGAAATTAAAGCATTATAATGAATGTATATTTCAATAATAAAACACAATAGGGCGATTTCATTATTTTAAAAAAAAATCCATTTAATTTTTTTTAGAAAAAACACATAAATTATATTCAAATGGTTATTATTTTCAATTATATTAAATTTTGTAACTAATGAATCATTAGAGAATAATGGGGGAACCATTTTCCCATGAAATAAATTAATAATATTCATTCCATATGTTTTAAAAAATATGATACAATAGTAACATTTAAATAATAACATCTAGTTGTTCCATTATGTTTTATGTATTGTATCACTTACACTATTGAACATAGTTTTCCTTTCCTTAAACAATGAATATTAAATCATCCCCTAATTTATTAAATTTTGTATGTTAAATTTTTATTTAGGGTTGTATCTGGGTTAAGAATTTTAAAAATACCTTTATTTCAATCCCTCACTGGAAAAAAATTTTAAATACCACAGTAAAATATAGAAAGGTAAGTATGAAAATCACAGGAGATAACAGATACTAGGTTTCAATGTGGAAAAATATAGATATAGAAGAAAAAATAACTATCATGATTATATGGATAGTTTTAGAAAATATGGACAGAAAAATATTAACGATGAAAATGATCTAAATCTATGATGATTTAATGTATAAATGAATTCATTGGAAAAGAGGTTAATATAGTATCCTTTTTGGTTTCATGATCATTTCCTTTGAGCTGTTGAATTCATTTTCATCAATTACTAAAAATATTTGTTTTTTTAATTAAATTAAATTTTTAGATTCCTTCATTAAACAAATTCCACCACAAATGCGTCTTTTTATCCAAATGATGAGTATTCAAGTTGAATCAACTTTTATAGAGTAATATATTCAAAAAAATTAACTATCCATTTCTTATATATTAAAACACTAACCAAAACCAAAATGGATATGATAACCCAATATAATAAAACAAAATATAAACAACTACAATTAATCTCCAAAATTAAACTATAAAACGAAAATATCCATATATACAATTCAATAAATAACTATCCCTATGATTGAGACACAAAAATCCGAAATATTTAATTACATTATAAAAAAATAAATTTTTTACATTTTAATCCAAATAATTTCCTGAACAATAGAACTCTCATACCAACAATTAATTTCCAAAATCGAATAATATCTATGTTATGTTAATCATTTCTATAAATAACCCAATACCCAATAAGTGCACAAAATATACATTTATTCTTCCAAAAACCATTCAAACATTACACCTCAAATAAATTCAAATAATATTATACTTTACATAGATATATATGGTTCCCAAAATAAACATATTCATATTCCATCAACTAAATTAAATAAAAAAACAATTAATACGAACAACAGACATCACATATGCTAGTAGTAGGTGATGTACAGATTTCTCCCTATGGTTGTGGGAAAGATCCATCTAGCCTTAATAGATACAGCAGGTTTTCACACACCCTTCATGATATCCCATTTTATATAACTCCTAAATAACAATAACATTGATTAACATGAAAAATTGACTTCTACATCTCATTTTCATCCCAACTCATAATGACCACAAAATATTTATCCATTATGTCTTATATATAGTTACATTTTTTCACAAACATATGATTTAACAAAACCATTCCAAAAATAATGATCTTCGTACCATGATTATTGTGTCCAAAATATTTCATCATCATTTTTATCACATAGATAGATAATCCATGCATTGAAAAAATTATTAATAGATTCTTTAACATCACTTTCCTCAGTTGACCAAATACACCTTTTCCAACATTGTTCGTATGGGTGTTCATAGAAAAAATGTTTTCGAAAAAATCATGTTTGAAATATAATTTCAAAACATCTTATAGGACTGGAATTTTATAAAACATTAAAATTAGTTCGTTTTGAATAATTCAATCAAATTACCTTCTAAAATACCATATATATGTGTTTTTAAACTATAAGTTATAATCAAATATAAATATATTATACAAGGGTCTCTTTATTCATAAGATCTTTCAAAATCATAATATAATTCATAATATTATGATAAGGTAAAATATTTTCAAATTAATTGATATTATTTAACTTTTAAAAAAATTGAGAATATTTAGAAAATTTATTTTGATTAAAAACATCCCCTGATCCAAAATGGTATCGATGTATTGTGGAGGTGTTTGGTATATAATACAAATGGTTTAAATAAAGTTATCCGTCAAATTTGTTTTCCAAATCATCCGAACACAACATTGCAATATTTATTTCATGCATTTTATTTGCAATAGACATGAATGTTGTTTCATATCATTAATTATCCATTAGTAATTGACATTCCCTAATCACAAAAATTTATAGAAAAAGTATTTTGCTAAAATAATATACATAGAGACTTACCATATATTTATCCAAAACTCATAATATATAATTGTTTCTAAAACATTCATTTTAAGCCAACTGTAAGGCACTAGTATCAATCATTACCTAATCATGATTTAATTCAATAATTTTATATTATTTCACGTTGACTGTCATTTCATATTTAGAATTTCTTTATTATTATTCCAGAAATCATACATTAAATCTAATATATTTAAAATTAGGCACTTATACTCAATATACATTTTTCATAAAACAAGAACTTTTAAAAACAAACATGGTTTTCTATTTTATGTATAATCATCATTACGATTTTGTGATCCCATTATTGACTATATTTTTCTTTAAATCGAAAGAAAGTCCTTTTAAAACAAGGTTTGATCATAAAAACCATATTAAGGGATACACAATGATGGAAAACTGTTAGTCTTGTAGAAACATGTAAACCGTGAATAATTTATCATAATGTAATACTTTAACCTTTAAGAAGTAGTAAATACTCTTCACTGAACAAAATCTCTTCTATTACTGTTTTTCTAATCAAAATTTCCCCATAAAATCCATATAAATAACATATAACATATAAATTTTACTTGGGACCTAATCATTCTTAAGTGTGATAAACATATGGTCAACTTTAAATCAAATCACTCTTACAAATGGAATAACCTTATGAATGACTTTGATACCCAATGCATTAGAGGTTATAATGTAACCACCCAAACTTGATTAATCATGAAACCGCACAAATCATGTTTATCACATGACAACCAGAATTTGGTTTATCATGTAACCATCCATCAAATGTCCAAGCACCATTATATTATCATAACACGTAAAAGATTTCAATTATCAACATTTCACTATTAAAATTACATGTGCAATCAGAAGAAATAATTTAAAAATATTGTAATAGTACATCTTCATTAAAAAACTATTTTATCTCGAAATCACACAAAAAGGTAACCAAAAATTTAATTTCTCTTTACAAAATATTATGTGGTATAGAGGAGGCTACATATCAAATAACGGTTATGATGTCAAATAAGTTGTTGATAGCACCTTAATTAAAAACATTCTTTTTTTCTTTTTCTAATGAATGTAAAATAAATCATAATAAAATTACTCTTGAAAACAATTAAAATATAGTCATAAAATATCATGTAGATATCTTCTATATATAAATTAATAAATATGATAATTAATATTATGATAAAAGTATTTCATAATTAAATATTTAAACATTCAAGGTACCCCATAGCAATTTGAACATTTAAATAAATATATATATATGAATTAATTAATTTAGGAAAACATTAGTAATAATTATTATAGAGAAAATATGGATATTAAGTGTCATATTGGTGCTATAAACACCTAATAAAACAACATAAGTTCAAATGATCTTGGAATTCCTTGATGAACGAAGATTGAGACGAAGTCCATTACCTCGACTTAGATTCATCACGGGTGTTATTTATCACCATTAATAATAAAAATAAGTTAATTTAAACCTTATTAAGTACATTTTAATTTTTTTATTTCTTTTATATAACTTATTATTATGTTATAACAATTCAACAATTATTTATCATCATTTCAGACGTTTTTTCGATATTTCGTTCTAGAGTCGAAAATGAACTTGGTATGATGTCAATAGTCCATGTTCTCGTAAGTACATCATTTAAAAAATAGAAATTCTTTAAATACATTATATGTTCATTATATAATTATTTATTATAATATATTATGAAAAACTAGAAAACTATTCATGGAGACGATAGGTAGAATGTATGCATGAACACTATTTTTGTTTTCCTACAACATTAAAAGAACATAAATTATATGAAATATTTGTAAATATGTATATATATTATGAAATATAATTATAGTAGAATTAATATTTCAATTATATCATATATTTTGAATAAAATAATCCTTAATCCATTTCATGTGATATGTGAATGATTAACATCATTTTGAGAAGGTAGTAGTCCACACAACCCCAAACGATGTTATCGTATAAACATAATTTGGAAACCATGTTGGTTTGTTTAATATAAAATTAAAATATTATTCAATAATATATAATATAATTATTTTAAAATTACTTTACCATAATAATGGTTTTAATACTATTTGTGATGGATGCAATGGAAAAAAGAACAAAAACATTATTCGAGAAGGTGATTAGCTGCCATAAAATGGAAAATATTTTTGATTCTATTATTATGAGGTAGTGGGAATGAAATGGATATGAGATTTCCCTTAGAATTAGATAAATCTATTATGTACATGATTATGGAGTTATCCTTAAATGATGGTTTAAGGGCGTGAGGATAAAGAATAAAAGGAGAAAAAACATAGAGTGGAACTTTGAATAAATTAAATTTTAAATATCCCTCTTTGAATGTCCCTTGAGAACCATTGACATGGTATTCTGGTGTGACCAGATTCACTTAGACATGGGGTGAGTGAGGAGGAGATGTTTTTACATATATTTGATTAGCTAGATGGATTTGTGGTTTGAAATGAGGAGGTGAGGTTTGTCATTTATACATGAGGAGAGGTGGGTTCCAATGATTTATTTATTTTAAAATATTTTATTAAACGATGAAAATATAGTGGAGGAAATTAAATAGGAAAAATTATATTTTAATTTTTGTTTGATAATATGGTTTTGGATTATCCACACCTCAAAAAATATTTACTTATTTTACATTTTAGGTATGTGAATCTTTAATCTTTTGATTTAATCCCTTGACAAAATGTTACTTTTACTAAGGTAAATAATTTTTTCACCATAGTGAATTTCCTATAGGTAATAGTTAAATTGAACATACAACCTAATTTGGAATTTTTATTCGAACTATAGAACCATTTTTACATAATTCAGTTCATATAATTTTGAAAATTATATTTCAAATTAATTACACAGAAAAAATTTAAATATGGGTTTTTAAAGTGAAACATTCATAACTTTGAAGTGTTTTTAGATCAAATTTCAATTTGAAATTTATCCAATCATGAAAACGGGATTTATAGAAAAAAAATTAATATGAATATAATATAAATCCAATTTAATGGACAATATAACTATCTAAATATGGTAGAAAAAAACATTTTTGAATAAAAATGCAGTATTTTCCACAATAAATTAATAAATGAATATCATCACAAAAATACCCAAAATTTATCCAATATAAAATATCATGTACCTCATTGAAAAGATTTTCCTATTTTTTTCAATTTAATTTATTAAGTTGAAAAATATATTTAAAATGTGTTCTCTATCAAATGGTGAAAAAAAATACATTTTAATAAAATACTCCTTTTATGCGTAGAATTGAATTTGATATTATATAATGTCTATAAGATGTATAAGATGGATTTAAAGCATTATATTGAATATATAATTAGTCAATAAAACCCCAAAGGGTGATTTTATTATTTTATAAATACAATTATTCTCATTTATATATTTTTCATAAAAATTAATCCTTTATATTTAGTTAGTTAAAATTTTAATTTCTAATTAATTATTTTACCAATTGATAATTATATAAACATAAATTAACAACTAGTTTCAAAACTAAAATAATAATATTCAATTTTACCATTGTAAAAATATGTTATTACAATAAAAATTAAATAATAATTTTTAGTTGTTCTTTTAATATTGATGTAGTGAATTCTGTACGCTATCAAACATAGTGTTTTTTCATTAAAACTTTTGATGTTACATTTGGGATGATATTATCATATTATATTTCTTCACAAGGTTTTTATTATCATGGTTTTATGAAGAAAGAAATTATATTGGATTTTTTTCCTTAACATCACCTCAATTTCAAGACATGTCATTTTGAGGAAGATACCTTCATCATCCACTTATATTATTATTTCTTATAAAATTTTATTGTAGTTCATTTTTTGATTCAATTGAATCAATTATAATTCTTGTAATGAATTCTCTACTTTAAATACCCCCTTTTATTTAAAAACTAGCATAGAATCCCTATCATTTACTATTAAATTATATAGTTTTTTCATGATTATGTGTTACAAATTCTAGAACTATATCTCATTTTAATTAATCATAACCATTAATTATAATGTAAATTTAAATAAGAAAAACAACTTCTTTTAAACTACATTTTTTTTATTTCCATCCCTGTGGTCTATGGAACAATTGTACTTTATGAATATCCATTATAGTGCATCGTACAATTCATTATGTTGCAACATTTATTTTTTCATCGAGACTCCCTTTTTAGAAAACAATGTTTATGATTTAATAAATCATCATTGAAATTATCCAAATTCCATAAAATATGATATTATAAGTCTTAAAAAAAATTTATTTGCCCATCCTATTGATACAATACATAGGATGAATTAATTATTTTAGAAGCACCACAATAAACAGATTTTATAGATATATTTTTACCACAATGGAATGATTTATGTATTGGTGCATCCTATTTTTCCATTAAAATAATTTTTCACTTCATTGACTCTATTATCATTATGTTTCATATGGATTTTACAATGCCATTGATACATCAATAAATAGAGATATTATCTAATTTCACTAAATAAGTAATTAAAATTCATTTGAGAAATAGAATTTATATAGATTATTAACAAAAATGGAAGAAGAGATCAAATTAAGGGGATATATGGTTTTCTTTCATAACAATTGAAGTATCCAATAGTCATGTAGATATACTTATAGGTTGGGGAATAAATGAATTCAACAATTTCATGATTTATTTTCCGTCTTATTTGTTCACTCATATTCATGATCATCAATCCCATTTGATATATATTGATTTATAAATGAGTAGTCAACCATCAAATTGATATGTTTTGAAGAATTATCAAGAACATAAACCTAATATGTCTTCACATTTGTTTTTCCATCATGAAAAATATATTACTTAACATGTTTCAGTCTGATTGATAAATGTCTTTAATTATTAACATAATTTCTGTTGATTAAATCGACTATTCATGTTACACATAGTGATTGAGGAAGTATGAAATTAATCATGTTGATGTAGGTATCATCCTCAAACCATTATATATTAAATAGATAAACAATTTAGTTTATTACACAAAATACCAAAATATTTATCCAGAAACTAGATGAATGAATTATTCATAATGGAACCACAAATTTATTGTTGGTCCTCCCAATCCATGAAAATAATACCCCATTTAATCTTCATAAAACATTGCATCAATTTTATTATAATCCCTACCAAGAAGTAATAGTTCTTTGTCTATTATGATAATATACATATATTTGAATTTTTTATCATTAGTAATTTTATATCAACTCAACCAAAAAATGTATCTTGATCATAGTGGATTCTCTATTTTACTATGGTATCTATGAATAGAATACCATTAGGAATTAGTTTCTTTACTTTCTATTCTTAATCCCATTATAATATATATGAATTTAGTAGTCTCCATTCACAATATAATTTATAACTTATGTCCCCCATTCATTTCCTAATATCAGGGTATTCATTAAATTCATCATTGGATACTAATATTTTTCATCCCACAAATTTTTATGTCTCCCTATTTTATATAAAAATTTTCAATTTAATTTCATCGATATAAATTGACATATGTAATTACCGTTTTTTAAATAAATAAATTATTGATTTTTTATTGTGAATAATTCATTATATTATTGTTTTATTTATTTGGGATTACATCTTTAAGACATCCTTATGATTCAATTTGTTTCTATATTAGATCCATATTAAAAATATCATGTATTTTATCGAGAATAAAGGGTACACAAAATAATTAAACATTAATATATAATAATTAAACATTATTATAGTGTGGAAAACACATAGTGGTTCAATATATTCTCAAATTGATAAAATAGATTCATAATATATTTTCTACCAATATAATATCAATTTTCTAAAGTATTAAATCTATAATGATCAAATTAGATAACATTATCATTTGATTTATTATGATATTTTAGTAGTGAAGAGAAGCACAGAAAACATCATAAATATTAATCCATCATTTCAACTATATAACTATATTTAATAAATATCATAGATACCACATTTCATCTATGTATAACATCTTATGTTTGTTGTATAACATCATATTTAATACCTATATCATGATAATATAGAAAACATTTTTCAAAAACATAAAACACTATACATAGGAAAATAGTTTTTGATATTTTCGTTATTCATCATCTGATACTATATTATGTATCAATCAGTATATAGGATTCCATAGATATAACAATAAAAATTTACACATTTCACATTTTCTAGGTATAAATCACATTTAAAATATCATAAAAATCATTTTTTATGTATTTTGTTTCTATAGTTTGTTTCCCAATATGCACGGTTTTGGGGATATAGTATGAAAACTGTATAATATTGTTGTAAGAAATCATAAACCATAGTATGTAATAATTTAATCAGTTTCTAAAACATAAATAGTCAAAATTACAACTAAAAATGTTTCAAAAATTGTTATAGCTCTTAGGAGGGTGACTATTTATTACATTTGATTATCCATAATACCATTATGAAAACCCTTTACGGTCTCACCACATGTGGGTCTATCATGTCACCCCATATTATTTTTCTCTATAATAATATATATTCACTTCATTTCCATGTAAATATATATACCATAATCTTCAAACATGATTCAAATTGATGCCAATCAATATCATCAGTTTTGTGAATGTGATATATTTTTACATGAGCAATATTGTGTTCATAGTTGGATATTATTTCTGAAATATCACATAAAATATCATTTCCAATAATTCTATTAAATATTAAAAACTATTATACAAAATATCAATAAAAAATTATTTCTTTATTTATCCAAATTTGATCCAATTAATTTCTATTCAATTTTTAGTTTTATCCATTATATAATTATTTGAAACACTATGTAATTAAAACATTATAAAAATTTATAGAAAATATCCTTATCTTATACATCCATTCACTATCAACACATATTATTGCTCAATTATAATCAATTCATATATCCTTATTGAAAATTAATACAATATTGGATGTGGGATCACTAGGAAAACTCATTATTGTTTTGATGGTGATTCATAATGAAATATATGAATTATTTTTCAAGAAACTCATTTTTTTATGATTTAAAATTACATAATATCATTAAGGATGGTAGTTCAATTTGGTATCAACGATTATATAACAAATTGATGTTATTTAGGATTTTCATAAAATTATTTTTTATGTATAATAGAACATTGAATTTAACTCATTAACAATGAAAATGGATTGAAATACTTTGTTTGATGAGGGACTCCAGATTTACATACTATGATATATAAATATATTAAAACATTATATGTGTTTATTTATATCAAACTCATCAAATATGATTATAGAATCTCCTTCATACATAATAAACTACTAAATAATCTATTATATACTTGAATTTAACTATTTTGATAATTAATCAAGTGGAAACCATATATTTTCAATATTTTAATAAAAAAATCAATTCACATATAGTTTAGGGGATTAATTTATGATTATAATTATCTATTTTCACCCATTAGTGTTGATAAAACATTATATAATGATAATTAAGTACCTAATGTAGTTGTATTGGGTTTTCAATTACTAATTAAAATGTAGATTTGTATGAGAAAATTAAAAATTAAAGATAACATCATATTGATTCCATATTATATCCTAAAAAGGTACATGAAAAATGGATATAGGGTGAAGGAATTAATGGATACTATGTTGTTCAGCATGAGAAGGAACATATTTGTTGATGATTTCGTTACATCAGGTATAGGGAGGATCTTTTTGATGGATGTAAATTTCCTGGCATGATGAAACTACAGAATAGTTCCCATGGGATGTGCCCCTATATTTTCATTATTTTTATGCATGTTACATAGGACAACCCAAACTGGATTCCAATGGAGGTCCTTTATGATTCTTAGATGCATGATTATGGTCATCTAGAATAACTTCATGTTGATTAAATAGGATAAGACATCAATTAATAGGTTTTCTTTTATTTTCATCTCAGGGAAGACCTTATATTGGAATATTTTTCTACCACATGTATAACCTTATTTTAGGTACATTATAGAGGAATAATTATTGAGTTAAAATCATTTTTATCCTTACAGGGATTACACCATTTTATAATGAATAATTGTTTTTGGAGAGGATCGATATTATAGTTACCATGTAGTGGACTACTATGTCTGATGGAATATTCATTACCAAAGTAAATAATTATATAGTAACTCTATTATATATCATTATTACAAGAAGGGAATCCATATTCAAATAACATGTCACCATTTTGAGAAACATCATAATGGTAGTTTCTATGGAATATAATGGTTGATTAGATAAATATATGTGTTCAACATTGTTCTTCTAGATGAAATTCATCACTAAATAATAATGGTGATTCAAATTTATCTGAATGATTTGATTATATTGTATTTTAAATTCAGGAGTCTACCAAATTTGGTAGGGGTACAAACATTTTTTATGGTATTGGATACCATATATAATTTCCCCTAGTGGGTTCTTCTTCTCAATGACCATGTTTTGATACTCAATGTTAGACTATCATTCTCATTATTTTCATGGAAATTTTGAGTCATGTAGAAATGATAATGATTATGATTAATTGGAACACATTTATTGGGATCAAGTATAGTCTTTCAAACATATGTAATATAACCAGATTTCTCATAGTGTTTAATCATTTGGAATTACCCCTCTATAATTTCATAGTCTATCTATAATATAATAAATCTCCTACAACAGTTGTATTTATTGACCATGTATTTTACAATATTCAATTCCAAGTGTATTAGAGGTGATATTTATCAATGGTATATTATAATTATATTAATTATTGTTGTTAATATTGTAAAATATTCAAATAGGAAGAACATCATATTGACTCAGTTTTTAAGTATCTTTTAATTTCATGTAAAATGATTTGGGGTGGTTTTTTAAAACAACTACGAAATGGATTACCATTGGGTATTTAATAATAGTTTTATTTTTCAAATATCTCTTTAATTATATTATGAAATAGTTTATATTTGTATGAGTATTTTTTATGTAGATGTTGTTTCCCCTGTTGATTAATTTATTGGAGAATGTTTACTAGATTACGATTTCTAAAAAAAATGTATTGTTGTGTTTTAAACTCTCACTAAATATAAATACGTACTCCATTAAAATGGCCATATAGATTACATAATCATTATTTATAATTCATTAATTAATTATATTATATTTTCCTATCTTTCTAGCTTTATAGTGTTAGATGTATGTTCATAAATCATATATTTGGAAACCTTCTAATACAATATTGATAATTATGATTAAAATGAATTATTTAAATAATATAAAACATATATAAAAAATAATAATTTATTTTCTTGAAATACCACCATGAATTTCAATTTAGCTTCTTACATTCCTTTGAATATAATTAAAAAATGGGGAGAACATTTGGTATAATGGGATTTGAATAAAAATCCCAGTAAGTGAAATAAATATAATATGTTCATTATTATATTGAAAAATATGATAACATATGAAATATTTTATAAGTGTCTTAGTGTTATTAAAAAAAATAATTAATCATTTTTCAGATGAAAACATACACACATTTATCTCATTCAAAATCATTGAAACCCATTGATAAAAAATTAAAATCTTTTTTTGGATACATAGATCATCACATTCATTACTCATTTTAATGTTATTTTATATGTAAAAATATTAATGTTAAATACAATATAGAAACCCATTAATAATATATCTCATATTTTCCTATTATGATATAAAATATTACCCAAATCATTGGTCAACTATCTTGGAATCCTCAAAATATAATCTATATCTCACTCTACCGGAACTATCTTGGAGAATATATAAAATAAGAAAAATTAACCACACCCTGTGCTATCTAGACTCACTCGTAATATAAGATATATCTAACTCACATAATGTAATCATGGAATAGAAATTTATACATAAATTGATCAAGAACCAAATAACGAATAAAATAGTTTATGCTTACAATTTTTCATCTTAAAATTTTAATAAATTTGTTTACAATCTTTTGAAAATCCCTTTTGGATATCAAAATACATGTTAAATTAAATAATACATTAGTCAATACCAAAATACAATTTTTTTAAAACAACATATCATTAATAAAAATCACAAAAAGTGGATGGAGGGTTTTTTAGAGAAGAAAAAATGGAATGTTAAAAAGAAAAATGACAAATAATGATTATGGTATAGGGGAATGTTTTTTTCTTTGTATAAGATAAAATATGTCATTTGTTTTTTTATAATGGAATTATTTCATTCCCTAAAATTTATTATTTTTAAAAAAATTAACAAATTTCATAAATTTCATTTTACAAACCTCTCATGCACAAATAATTTCATCAAAAAATAATTTTCTAAAAATTGACATCGATGAAAATAATGTTTGGAGGAAAAAATTTAAAGATGATTTTTATTATTGATTAAATACATTGGAATCATTTGGTTCCTAATACCCGTGAATGAATGAAATTAATAAAAACTATAAATATTATTAAAATAGATAAACTCATGAAATAATCGGATTAATGCAATATATATACATCTTATAAATGAATATACGTTCACGATATCAAAATATAAGGTAATGAAACAAAATTTAGGCAAAGTCCCCTACCATGATTCTAAATCTCCATGTATATTCATTATTATCATGGATAAAAGAATTATATTAATTATTTAGTTTAATAAAAACTTTTTTATTTTTATTAGCCATATAATATTATATTTTATCATTCATTAAATAATTACTTTCTCTTTATATTCACATCAAATATTTTTCTGATATTAGGGTTTTATGTTTAAATTGACTATAGTGGGTTGGAAATGGTCATATATGTAATTAATTCAACATCTAAAAAATAGTTATCATGAAATATTTATAATATTAATATATTAATTACAATTTTTAAACTATATATGAAATATTTTTATAAAAAATGAACAACGTTACAATTCGGTAGAAAGTATGATTTTCCTACAAAAGAGTAACATTTTGTAAAAACCCGGAAATTTCAAGGAAAATTGTTACTTAATTTTCTTTGAAATTTTACAAGAACGCAGTTTCTGACGGCGCATGATTCCGAGGCCCGGTGTGCCTGGAATCACTTTCCAAAATTTAGCTCGGGTACGTTCAGTGAACCAACGATAGGGTTTTTCTAACATTTGAACCGGTGCTCGGAATTGAAATCTGAGGGCACCGATGAACTCGCAACACCGGTAATTGCTTAAGAGGACCCTTACCGCAGATGTGTTTTCTCGGGAGGATAAGTCAAAATTTGTGGATTATATATGAAGTGAATAAAATTGTGGAACAATTTTTTTCTGTGTCTACGTGGTTATATCCTACATGGGGGAGTTGGGGTGGGGCACCTAACTACCCATGTGAGGATAATAGTGATGTGGGGCCCACACAAGCCCCAACCTTACAACTTCCCATTACTCTCATAACCTTTTCCCCCCTCTTTAATTTATAACTCTCAAAGAAACCCCTCTTTAACTCTCCCATCATTTAAGAAGTCCTTCTCTCCCCCTCTCTTAACTCTTTCCAACATAAACAAATTAATTAATTGATCCTACTCAATTAATTAATTTAGTCTTTTGAGTTTTGAAATTTGAAATGGCTTGTGTTAATAAAATAAGGAGGGTAGCTTATTATTTTATTTTGGGAGGGATTTCGTTGTGCTAAGGATGATTTGGAGAGAATTCTTGTGAAGAAGAAGTGGACATCCTTCTTGACGAAGAACGACATCTTCTTCAACGAAGAACGCCGGTTCCGTGAAGAATGATCGACGTTCCATCTTTTCTCTTCTCCGTGACAAGTTAGGAGACGCCGCATCAGACGCACTCCGACGTCTCCTACGAATTCTTTCCACGAGACGCCAATTTCCACAACGCCCAATGTGAGACATCATTTATCAAGGTAGGTGAATTTTATTTTTGGTGTTCTCCAATCTTTTGAGAAAAGAATGACTAGTGCGGACCAACCAATTCCAGGTAGATCCGTGGATCGTTCGTTAATGCAGATTGATGTTGTGGATTATTATTTAATTTGTTTGTGATTATTACCTTGACGTTTTTCGTAAAATATGACCTTTTTCTATCATTTAATGAGAGGGGGTCGGACCGCACATACATGGCTGACCCTCCTCCGTATCCTTGTGGGTTCCTTTTTTGGATTGAAATGGGAATGGCGCGGTGGCGTCTCACCATGCAGAAACATGCGGCAAGGAATGTGTGGTGCCGTCGCGCCGTGCCATGAAAACGAACAAGGATGCGACGTCGTCGCGTCGTGTCGGAGAAACCCGAAGACATCCGAAGATGGAGTCGGGCCATGGCGACGGGGCGTGACGCCATCGCGTCGTGCCAGAGAAACACGAAGACGGCGCGTTTTGTTAATTGGTGTGCGGATTGATAGGTGACGACAAGCGAAGCCACGTAGGAATTGTGGGATCATTGCAGCGAAGGTCGGATCCTGGGGTGAACACTGGCAAAGACCGCAGGAAAATCGGACCACCGGAGCACGTCCGGTGGTCCGCGGAAGCCCCTGCTGGCACGCCACACCGGTGCGGCGGCGCTGGCGGTCGGGGGCGGCGGCGCCCAGAGCGCCGCCGGAAGAATCCATCGAGGCCCAAGCCGCGGCTGCGGAGCGCGGTCCCGCGACTGGGGCGGGACCGGAGGGGAGTGGTGGGATGTGGCCGGCTGCTGCGTCCGCTAGCACGGGTGGCCCCAACCGCGGGGTCGCGGCTCTTCACGCGGGGGCAGCCCCCCCCCCCCCCCCCGCACGGTTTGTCCGTTCGGCCGAACCCCCGGCCGAGCCGGGCCAGCTTGGGCAGACCGGGCCGGGCCGCACCGGCCGTGCCAGACCCGCACCAGGGTTGGGTCGACCCGGTTCGGGCCGACCCAGGGGGTCTCGGGCCGGGTCGGTCTGGGCCCAAAACCCCCGTTTTCGGACCTCTCATGGTCATTCGCCCATATCGTGAGTTGTATGCCTCCTATGGGCGCACTATAAGCGGTGATTTGATCCTTGGATCGAGACGGTCGTTTCGGTATATCACACTCAATGTTTCGGATCACTTTGGGTTCGGCCGGGTTGGTTCGGATTCGAAACCAACCGGGCTATCGGAGCGGAAATGCTTATATCATGAGCTCTGGACGTCCGATTGATGAGCCATTGACTTTGATGAATTCCTCTAAGTGAGACATATATTTTGGCTTATTCCGCTCGAGGTTTGGATGAAGTCGGAGTTCGGTCGGGTTGGTTCTCTCACGAATCCAACCGGCCCCTGGAACAAAAAAGCCAATAACTCACAGATCGGGCGTCCGATTGACACTTCATCTATCTCGATGAAATCCTCTTGATGAGACGGATCTTTTGGCATACTTCACCTGAGTTTTTGTTGTTGTTGGATAGTGGCCGGGTTGGATTGTACCTTAAATCCAACCGGGCCCTTCGAACGGAAAAGTTGTTATCTTTCAGACCAGACGTCCGTTTGAGGAACCGTCAGCGGCGTTGGTGATCTCGTTGAGAAACGGTCCCTATGAGTATAACCCATGAGTGTTCGGGGTAGAGTTGAGATACGTCCAGGTTGGTTCGCTCACGAAACCAACTGGGCCCTTGGGACGAAAATACTAATAACTCACAGACCGGACGTCCGATTGACGCGCCATCTGTTGCGTCAAGACCCCTATGACGAGGAAGTCCTTTGAGATACTTCTTCGTGTGAATTTGAGATACTTGTAGTATGGACTTGTAGCTCGTGGAGCGGACCCTCCCAGAGAAGAGCGTGCGTAGTATGGAGACTGTGTAGCCGACGGAGACCTGACGACTGCTTAACCGACTCGACTTAGAGTGAGTCGACTAGCCCAGTGGAAGGAGCACTAATTTGTTTGGGTGCAGACCCATGGAGGACGGATCACTACCTGTGTGATAGTGCAGACCCGTGGTACTCGTCCGGAGAGTACCTCAGCAGGCTACTAGGGGGTGTGCACTACTGTGTTTGGGTGACATACCCCGGCGGGAAGCACTACTGTGTTTGTGGGGCTGACCCGCGGTACTCGGCAGGAGGAGTACCTCAACAGTCTTAGGTTAGTGAGCAGTACCTCAGAATCGTGACAGGACCACTGTACACTCCAGATACGGGGTTATTCAGCATTTATGGTTTCGAAAATAAAAATCCTGCTTTGAGCTGAGTCTATGATCTTTGTGTTTACCTATTTATTGAGATGGGTCACTTGATAACTTAGGTATATGTATGGGAATATACCTGGGTGGTGGTTATCCGTTGATTTCATGATCTATGTGATTCCTCATGATTGAGATGGGTTACATGATAACATATGTATGTGTATGGGAATATACCTAATTAGAGGTTATCTGTTCAGATCTTCTTTGTGGTTATCCATGTTGGTTTTAGTGAGACCTTGAAGGTCTCGGGGTCCAAACTGTGTGTTGTTATACTCACCCCTGCACGGGCTATGCCCGCACCTTGTTGTGTTGGATGCAGATGAAAAACAGTGCTGATGGAGGCCAAGTGTTTGAAGACTGGATGGTACCTGGAGGTGGACCACACGACGAGTCAGTATCCAAGGGTGGACTTCGCGACGAGACGACACTCGGAGGAGGTTGACGGGTGAGAGCGTTGTAGAGTCTATCTGTACCTACCATTGAGGTAGGATCCCTGGTGGATGAACCAGGAGCTGCGCTATCTATACCTACCCTTCAGGTAGGATCCAAGGAGGACAACCCAGGAGCCGCTTCCGTTCTTCTAGCTGTTGTCTTTTTCTTTTGTACTTTGTTCAGTTTTAGTTGTACTTTCATTTGGGTTTGTATTCTGGATCATTTAACTTTCAACACTTCTCTTTGTACTTAGTATTTTACTTCTGCTTGTACTCTGTGGTGTTTTGTTTACTTTTATAAAGGAAATGCCTTCCCAGTTATCGGGATTTGCGCCTTTGGTGCTAGTCGCCAGCCCCTGGCCTATGGAAGGAGGGCTAAGGGTAGTCACAGCATGGGCCCCGAGGACGGGTCATGACAAATTCGTATCAGAGGAGTCGGTTCTACCGTATAACTTATAACTCTGATATTTTATTTCTGTGAAGCAATAGTGTTAAGGGTACCGAGTGTGGTCTTCAGTTCAGGGAGTCCAGTGTTGGTGCAGGTGGCCGACATATCCATACACCCGGACCCAGACAACTGATTTTCGACTTTGTGCACAAAAACACTGATTGCATGTGTGTTTCCAGAAGTTTTTAAATGTCATCTCAAACCAGGTCATCTCACCAGGTATAATCGTTTCACTGTGTCACATTGTTTCTTTTAGGATGCCTATTCATGGATGACCAGCTAGAGCCTAGAGGGATGTGCGTACTGACAGCCTATCGAGCAACGAGGCTTTCGTACAGGGCCCTCTTGTAGTTGAGGCACCAGCGGTACTACCATACGTTTGGCCACCGATGCCACCAGCCCTAGTAGTAGGCGATGCACGCCACTTGAGTGCGTTGCACGAGTTCCAACACTAGATGCCACCCAGGTTCTGGGGAGAGACAGACCCGCAGGCGGCTGAGGTTTGGCTGGAGGCTGTGGTGAGAGTCTTCAGGCTAGTGGGGACGCCTGCAGACTTCATGGTGATCTTTTCTGCCAGCCTTCTTCAGGCAGCATCAGGCATGTGGTGGAGCCAGTTGTTCCAGTTTTGCGACGGGATGACCTTCGCATGGGAAGAATCCGAGACCTTCTTCAGGGTGGAGTTTGTCCTATTAGCTCTACACCCAGAGCGTGTTCAGGAGCTTCTGCCTTTTCCGTGTGTTTTTTGATCAGTAGCCGAGTCATCTGTGGGCAGTAGACAGATGATGCAGAGGTCTAGGAGGACCAGACTAGCAGTTGGGAAGTATCGAGTTTTCGGATCGGTGGTGCGGGGCTCCCGGGGTGGGGACAGAGCTAGGCGTGCCAGAAACAGACAGTGTTACTCATGCGGCGGAAAGGGTCACCTGGCACGTGACTGTCCGACTCCTCGTACAGTTGATCTGCAGGCTTTGGAGGAGCCACCAAGGTAGAAGCAGTGGCGGGTGCTTGAGAAACAGCCGAGCAGTGGACAAGACAGTAGAGCTCCAGGAGCAGGTAGACAGGAGTGGAACTCGTGGATACATCTCTTGTACTTCTAGTTCCATGTTGTTGTTGTATTTGTGTCTTTGTACTATGAGCTGCAATAATAAAAAATACACTTATATTTGTTTTCATTCCTGTCCTTTTGTTTGGTTGATACTGATTTGTCCCGGTTTAAACTTTTGACTTGACCCTCACTTTCGAGATTTCTACTGGAGGAGACCCGGTGACCTCACACTGATGCCGATAGTGTGACTCGACCCTTGGAGGTGAGAGTGACTGTTGGATCTCCTGGTAGTTACGTCGAGGCCTTACGACGTCATCCATGGCATGAATACATCATTCATGTTAGGATTGACTGTATTAGGCAATGGACCTGGTTAATCCATGGGATGAGACTGAGTTCCACTTTTTGGCAAAGGAGAAATTTTAGCAGCTATTTCAGATCATATGCAAAGAAGGTACATATCATCCAGGAGCGGATGAAGACAGCACGGTGCAATAAGAAATAGGAAACAGGCACCAGTCTTAGAGACTCGAGCGTGTTAAATGTTTAAAGAAGAGGAAGCATTAAGGATAGATGAGTCTACAGAGAAGAAGACGTGGATGCAGAGCTAGGAGAGCAGCATGAGATTGCGTACATCATAAAATTCTACAACCACCCGCCTTAGTTATCCCCGACAAGCTAAGGGAGATGGAGGGCGGAGGAAGAATGTAGCTGCATGCAGTCAAGGAGTGTGACCCAATGGCTCTAAAAATGATTCAAGGGACAGTCTCTATCCACTACTAGCTTCTGTATTAACAGACGTCGATATGAACCATTCCTTGCTTTCGCAAATCTTGTTCCCGACCTAGAGTTTCCTGAAGCCGTGGACTTGACCCTCACGTCTGGAGATACCTTGAGAGGAGACTCAATAATCACACTTATGCCGACAGTGTGGTCAGACCCTCGAGGCGAGAGTTTCCGTAGAAATATCTTGGTGGCAGCGTCGAGGCCTTACGACGTTGGTTTGAGTATGGACTAGGCAATAACAGTTCATACACAAATTGATGGTATTAGGAAAAAAGGTTGTGGTTTAACTACGACGTCGGAATGGGTTTTCATTGGTCAGAGAAAAAGGAAACCCCAGGTAGCACAGGGTAACTCATGCACAGGAGGGTGAGACCGATCACTCTTGAGTCGGTCAACCTTACCCTCGTGGCAGTAGTCGTTTTGAGTTCCAGTTCTAACAGGAATTGGAGACCTCTAGAGTTTGAGTATGACGATCACGTCCTTATACGGGTATCACCTCGACAAGGTTTACAGAGATGTGGACAAGGTGGCAAGTTATCTACGAGGTTCAACGGTCCTTTCTAGGTCCTCAATTGGGTAGGTGAGGTGGTTTAACGCTAGACCCATCCACCTCAGTTGCACCAGGTGCACGAAGTATTCCAAGTATCTCAACTGAGGATATTTGTGCTCGACCCTTGGCATATCATAGACCATGGGGAGTAGGACGATGGCGATGGGGTTACTTCCATAGAGGTTCCAGTGGGAATCGAGGATCGATAGGAGAGGATCCTACGAGGATGGTCGATTCCTTGGGTGCGCTTTGTTTGGCAGTATGGAATCTCCAGGTAAACACATGGGAGTGGAAGGCTCAGATGCATGCTCAATACCGCTTTTGTGACCCTAGTTTGTGTTGAAGCTTTACGGGGACGTAAAGCCCAGATGTGGGAGTAATGTAAAGACTATGATTTTCAAGGAAAATTTTTACATAATTTTTTTTTTGAATTTTACAAGAACACAGTTTCTGACGGCGCCTGATTCCGAGGCCCGGTGTGCCTGGAATCACTTTCCGAAATTTAGCTCGGGTATGTTCAGTGAACCAACGAGCAGGTTTCTCTATCTTTTGAACCGGTGCTCGGAATTTAAATCTGAGGGCACCGATGAACTCGCAATGCCAGTAATTACTTAAGGGGACCCTTACTGTAGATGCGTTTTCTCAGGAGGAGAAGTTAAAATTTGTGGGTTATATATGAAGTGAATAAAATTGTGGAACAATTTTATTTTTCTATCTAAGTGTCTATATCCTACATGGGGGAGTTGGGGCGGGGCACCTAAATACCCATTTTAGGATAATCATGGGGTGGGGCCCACACAAGCCCCAACCTTACAACTTCCCATAACTCTCATAACCTTTTCCCCCCTCTTTAATTTGTAACTCTCAAAGAAACCCCTCTTTAACTCTCCCAACATTTAAGAGGACCTTCTATCTCCCTATCTTAACTCTTGCCAACATACAGAAATTAATTAATTGAACCTAATCAATTAATTAATTTAGTGTTTTGTGTTTTGAAATTTGAAATGGCATGTGTTAATAAAATAAGGAGGGTAGCTTATTATTTTATTTTGGGAGGGCTTTCATTGTGCTAAGGAATATTGGGAGATAATTCTTGTGAAGAAGAAGAGGACCTCCTTCTCGATGAAGAACGACATCTTTTTCGACAAAGAATACCAGTTCCACGAAGAACGATCGACGTGCCATCTTTTCTCTTCTCCGGGACAAGTGATGAGACCCCGCATCAGACGCACTCCAACGTCGCCTACGAATTCATTCCTTGCGACGCTGTTTTCCACGACGCCCGACGTGTGACATCTTTTATCATGGTAGGGGAATTTTTATTTTTGGTCTTCCCTAATATTTTTTGAAAAGAACGACGAGCGCGGACCAACCAATTCCAGGTTGATCCGCGGATTGTTCGTTCATGTGGATTGATGTTGAGGATTATTATTTAATTTGTTCATGATTATTACCTTGATGTTCTTCATGAAATATGACCTTTTCTATCATTTAATGAGAGGGGGCCGGACCGCACAAACACGGACGACCCTCCTCCTTATCCTTGTGGGTTCCTTTTGTGGATTGAAACGGGAATGGCATAGTGTCGTCGCACCACGCGGAAACGTGCAGCAAGGAATGTGCGGTGCTGTCGTGCCGCGCTGTGAAAACAAACAAGGATGCGACGCCATCACGCCGCATCAGAGAAACCCGAAGACATCCGCGGATGGAGTCGGGCCACAGTGAAGGGGCGTGGCGCCATCGCGTCGCACCAGAGAACCACGAAGACGACACATTCTGTTAATTGACGTGAGGATTTATGGGTGACGACAAGCAAAGCCGCGTGGGCATTGTGGGATCTTTGTAGCGAAGGTCAGATCCCGGGGTGACCACTAGCGAAGACCGCAGGAGAATTGGACCACCGGAGCGCGTCTGGTGGTCCACGGAAGCCCCTGCCAGTGCGCCACGCCGGTGCGGCGACGCCGGCAGTCGGGGGCGGCGGCGCCTGTACCGCCGCCGGAAGAATCCGCAGTGGCTGAAGCCGCAGTGGCGGAGTGCGGTCCCGCGACCGCGTGGGACAGGAGGGGAGCGGCAGGACGCGGCCGGCTGCCGTGTCAGCTAGCACGGGCGGCCCCAACCGCGGGGCTGCAACTCTTCACGCGGGGGTAGCCCCCCCCCCCCCCCCGCACGGTTCGGCCGAACCCCCGGCCGAGCTGGGCTGGCTTGGGAAGACCGAGCCGGACCGGGCCGGCCGGGCCGAACCCGAACGTGGGTTGGGTCGACCCGGTTCGGGCCGACCCAGGGGGTCTCTGGCCGGGTCGGTCCGGGCCCGAAACCCCCGTTTTAGGACCCCTCACCGTCTTTCACCCATATCATGAGCTGTAGACCTCTGATCGACGCACCGTCAGCGGCGATGTGATCCTTTCATCGAGTCGGTCGTTTCAATATATCGCACTCAAAGTTTCGGATCACTTTGGGTTCGACCGAGTTGGATTGGATACGAAACCAACCGGGCCCTCAGAGCGGAAATGCTTATATGTTGAGCTCCGGACGTCCGATTGACGGGTCGTCAACTTTGGTGGATTCCTCTATGTGAGATGGATCTTTTGGATTACTCCTCTCGATGTTTGGATGCCGTTGGAGTGCGGTCGGGTTGGTTCGCTCACGAAACCAACCGGGCCCCTGGAACGAAAAGGCCAATAACTTACAGACCGGGAGTCCGATTGAAGAGTCGTCTATCTCATTGAAATCCTCTTGATGAGACGGATTTTATGGCATACTTCCCCCGAGTTTTGGTTGCTATTGGATAGTGGCTGGTTTGGATTGTACCTGGAATCCAACCAGGCCCTTGGAACGGAAAAGCTATTATCTTTCAGACCAGACGTCCATTTGATGAACCGTCAGTAGCGTTGGTGATCTCTTTGAGAAACAGTCCCTATGAGTATACCCAATGAGAGTTCGGGGTACAGTTGAGATACAGCCGAGTTGGTTCGCTCACGAAACCAACCGGGCCCCTGGGACGAAAAGGATAATAACTCACAGACCGGGCGTCCGATTGACGCGCCGTCTGTTGCGTTGAGACCCCTATGACGATGTGGTCCATTGATATACTTCTTCGTGGGACTTTGAGATACTTGGAGTATCGACCTGTAGCTCCTGGATCAGACCCTCCCAGAGACGAGCGTGCGAGGTACGGACACCGTGTAGCCGACTGAGACCTGACGACTGCTTGACCGACTCGACATGGAGTGAGTCGACTAGCCCAGTGGACGGAGCACTACTTTGTTTGCATGGAGACCCATGGAGGACGGAGCACTACTTGTGTGACAGTGCAGAACCATGGTACTTGTCTAGAGAGTACCTCAGCAGGCTACTAGGGGGTGTTCAGTACTGTGTTTAGGTGACATACCTCGGCATGAAGAACTACTGTGTTTGTGTGGCTAACCCGCAGTACTCGGCAGGAGGAGTACCTCCGCAGTCTTAGGTTAGTGAGCAGTACCTCAGAGTCGTGACAGGACCACTATACACTCCAGAGATGGGGCTCTTCATCAATTACGGTTTCGATAATAAAAATACTGGTTTGGGCTGAGTCTATGATCTTTGTGTTTACCTCTTTATTGAGATGGGTCACTTGATATCATAGGTATATGTATGGGAATATACCTAGGTGGTGGTTATCCGTTGATTTCATGATATTTATGTTTCCTCATGATTGAGATGGGTATCTTGATAACTTAGGTATATGTATGGGAATATACCTAAGTAGAGGTTATCTGTTGAGATCTTCTTTTTGGTTATCCATGTTGGTTTTAGTGAGTCCTTGAGGGTCTCGGGGTCCCTACTGGGTATCGTTATACTCACCCCTGCACGGGCTATGCCTTCACTTTGTTGTGTTGGATGCAGATGACGAACAGTGCTGATGGAGGCTGAGTGTTCGAAGACTAGACGGTACCCGGAGGTTGACCACACAGCGAGTCAATATCCAGAGGTGGACTTCGCGACGAGACGACACTCGGAGGAGGTTAACAGGCGAGAGCTTTGTAGAGTCTATTTGTACCTACCCTTCAGGTAGGATCCCTGGTGGACGATCCAGGAGCTGCGCTATCTATACCTACCCTTTAGGTAGGATCCAAGGAGGACAACCCAGGAGCTGCTTCTATTATTCGAGCTGTTGTCTTTTTCTGTTGTACTATGTTCAGTTTTAGTGGTACTTTCATTTGGGTTTGTATTCTGGCTCATTTACCTTTCAATACTTCTCTTTGAACTTAGTGTTTTACTTCCCCTTGTACTCTGTGGTGTTTTGTTTACTTTTATAAAGGAAATTCCTTCCCAGTTATTAGGATTTACGCCATTGGTGCTAGTCGCCAACCCCTGGCCTATGGAAGGTGGGCTTGGGGTAGTCACGGCACAGGCCCTGGGGACGGGTCGTGACAAATTGGTATCAGAGGAGTCGGTTCTACCGCAGAACTTATAACTATGATATTTTCTTTCTGTGAAGCAATAGTGTTAAGGGTACCGAGTGTGGTCTTCAGTTCAGGGAGTCTAGTGTTGGTGCGTGCGGCCGACGTATCCATACACCAGGACCCTGAAAACTGATTTCCGACTTTGTGCACAAAAACACTGATTGCATGTGTGTTTCTAGAAGTTTTTAAATGTCATCTCAAACCAGGTCAGCTCACCAGGTATAATTTTTTGACCGTGTCACATTGTTTCTTTCAGGATGCCTTTTCACGGATGACCAGCTAGAGCCCAGAGGGATGTGCGTATTGACAGCCTATCAAGCGACGAGGCTTTGGTACATGGCCCTCTTGCAGTTGAGGCACCAGCGGTACTACCATACGTTGGGACCCCGATGCCACCATCCCTAGCTGTACGTGATGCACGCCACTTGAGTGCATTGCACGAGTTCCAGTGATAGAGGCCACCCATGTTCCGGGGAGAGACGGACCCGCAGGCGGCTGAGGTTTGGCTGGAGGCTGTGGTGAGAGTCTTCAGGCTAGTGGGGACGCCTGCAGACTTCATGGTGATCTTTGCTGCCAGCCTTCTTCAGGCAGCATCAGGCAGGTGGTGGAGCCACTTGTTCCAGTTTTGCGACGTGATGACCTTCGCATGGGAAGAATACGAGACCTTCTTCAGGGTAGAGTTTGTGCCAGTAGCTCTACACCCCGAGCTTGTTCAGGAGATTCTTCCTTTTCCGCGTGTTTTTCGATCAGTAGTCGAGTCATCTGTGGGCAGTAGTCAGATGATGCAGAGGTCCAGGAGGACCAGACCAGCAGTTGGGCGGTCTCAGGTTTTAGTATCGGTGGTGCGGGGCACCTGGGGTGGGGACAGAGCTAGGCGTTCCAGAAACAGACAGTGTTACTCATGAGGCGGAAAGGGTCACTTGGCACGTGACAGTCCGACTCCTCGTACAGTTGATCCACAGGCTTTGGAGGATCCACCAAGGTAGAAGCAGCGGAGGGTGCTTGAGCAACAGCCGAGCAGTGGACAAGGCAGTAGAGCTTCGGGAGTAGGTATACAGGAGTGGAACTAGTGGATACGTATCTTGTACTTCTAGTTCCATGTTGCTGTTGTATTCGTGTCATTTTACTATAAGCTGCAATAATAAAAAAGGAACTTATCTTTGATTTCTTTCTTGTCCTTTTGTTTGGTTGATACTGAGTGGTCCCGGTTAAAACTGTTGACTTGACCCTCACTTTCGAGATTTCTACTAGAGGAGACCTGGTGACCTCACACTGATGCCAATAGTGTGCCTCGACCCTTGGAGGTGAGAGTGACTTTTGGTTCTCTTGGTAGTTACGTCGAGGCCTTACGACGTCATCCATGGAATGAATACATCATTCATGTCAGGATTGAATTTATTATGCAATGGACGTGGTTCATCCAGGGGATGAGACTGAGTTCCACTTTTCGGCAAAGGAGAAATATTAGAATCTCTTTCAGATCATATGCAAAGAAGGTACAGATCATCCAGGAGCGGATGAAGACTGCACAGTATAGTAAGAAATAGGAAAGAGGCTCAAGTCTTAGAGACTCTAGCGTGTTAAATGTTTAAAGAAGAGGAATATTTAAGGAGATATGAGTTTGCGGAGCAGCAGACGTGGAGGCAGAGCTAGGAGAGCTACATGAGGTGGTGTACATCTTAAAATTCTTCAACCACCCACCTTAGTTATCGCCACCAGGCTCAGGGAGATGGAGGGTGGAGGAAGAATGCGGTTGCATGCAGTCAAGGAGTGTGACCCAATGGCTCTAAAAATTATTCAAGGGACAGTATGTATCCACTACTAGCTGTTGTATTAATAGAAGTCGATATGAACCCTTCCTTGCTTTCGCAAATCATGTTCCAAACGTAGAGTTTCGGGATGCCGTGGACTTGACCCACACGTCTGGAGATACCTTTGGAGGAGACTCGATAATCACACTTACGCCGACAGTTTGGTCAGACCCTCGAGGCGAGAGTTTAGGTTGAAATCTCTTGGTGGCAGCGTCAAGGCCTTACGACATTTGTTTGAGTATGGACTAGGCAATAACAGTTCATACAAAAATTGACGGTATTAGGAAAAAAGGATGTGGTTTAACTACGACGTCAGAATGGGTTTTCCTTGGTCGGAGAGAAAGGAAACCTTAGGAAGCACAGGGTAACTCATGCACAGGAGGGTGCGACCGATCACTATTGAGTCGTTCAACCTTACCCTCGTGGCAGTAGTCACTTTGAGTTCCAGTTCTAACAGAAATTGGAGACCTCTGGAGTTCGAGGATGACGATCATGTCCTTATATGGGTCCCACCTCGATAAGGTTTACGGAGATGTGGCCATAGTGGCAAGTTATCTCTGAGGTTCAACGGACCTTTCTAGGTCCTCAGCTGGGTAGGCGAGGTGGTTTACCGCTGGACCCATCCACCTCAGTTGCACCAGGTGCACGAAGTTTTCCAAGTATCTTAACAGAGGATATTTGTGCTCGACCCTTTGCATATCATCGACCATGGGGAGCAGGACGATGGCGATGGGGTTACTTCCACAGAGGTTCCAGTGGGAATCGAGGATCGATAGGAGCGTATCCTACGAGGATGGTCAATTCCTTGGGTGCGATTTCTTTGTCAGTATGGAATCTCCAGGTAAACACATGGGAGCAGAAGGCTCAGATGCATGCTCAATACCGCTTTTGTGACCCTAGTTTGTGTTGAAGCTTTACGGGGACGTAAAGCCCTGAGGTGGGAGTAATGTAAAGACCAGAAAATTTCATGGAAAACTTTTACTTAATTTTCTATGGAATTTTACAAGAATATAGTTTCTGACGAGGCCTTATTCCGAGGCCCGGTGTGCCTCGAATCACTTTCTGAAATTTAGCTCGGGTACGTTCAGTGAACCAACGTGCGGGTTTTTCTATCTTTTGAACCGGTGCTCGGAATTGAAATCTGAGGGCACCGGTGAACTCGCAATGCCACTAATTGCTTAAGGGGATCCTTACCGCAGATGCGACTACAATGGAGGAGAAGTTAAAATCTGTGGGTTATATATGAAGTAAATAAAATTGTGGAACAATTTTATTTTTGTATCTATGTGCCTATATCCTACATGGGGGAGTTGGGGTGGGGCACCTAACTACCCATGTGAGGATAATAGTGATGTGGGGTGCACACGAGCCCCAACCTTACAACTTCCCATAACTCTCATAACCTTTTCCCCCCTCTTTAATTTGTAACTCTCAAAGAAACCCCTCTTTAACTCTCCCATCATTTAAGAGGACCTTCTCTCTCCCTCTCTTAACTCTTGCCAACATACACAAATTAATTAATTGAACCTAATCAATTAATTAATTAAGTGTTTTGAGTTTTGAAATTTGAAATGGCTTGTGTTAATAAAATAAGGAGGGTAGCTTATTATTTTATTATGGGAGGGCTTTCGTTGTGCTAAAGAAGATTGGGAGAGAATTCTTGTGAAGAAGAAGATGACTTCCTTCTCGACGAAGAACACCGGTTCCGCGAAGAACGATCGATGTGCCATCTTTTATCTTCTCCGCGACAAGTGATGAGACGCCGCATCAGACGCACTCCGACATCACCTACGAATTCTTTCCTCGCGACGCCATTTTCCACGACGCCCGATGTGCGACATCTTTTATCAAGGTAGTGGAATTTGATTTTTGGTGTTCTCTTATCTTTTTTGAAAAGAACGACGAGCGTGGACCAACCAATTCCAGGTTGATCCACGGATCGTTCGTTCATACGGATTGATGTTGAGGATTATTAATTCATTAGTTCGTGATTATTACCTTGACTTTCTTCGTGAAATATGACCATTTTCTATCATTTAATGAGAGAGGGACGGACCGCACAAACACGGCCGACCCTCCTCCATATCCTTGTGGGTTCCTTTTGTGGATTGAAACGGGAATGGCGTGGTGCCGTCGCACCGTGTGGAAACGTGCGACAAGGAATGCACGGAGCCGTCACGCCACACCGTGAAAATGAACAAGGACGTGACGCCGTCGCGCCACGTCGGAGAAACCCGAAGACATCCGCGGACGGAGTCGGGCCACGGCGAAGGGGCGTGGCGCCATCGCGTCGCCTAGAAGAACCACGAAGACGGCGCATTTTCTTAATTGACGTGCGGATTGACGGGTGACGACAAGAGAAGCTGTGTGGGCGTTGTGGGATCTTTGCAGCGAAGGTCGGATCCCGGGGTGACAACTAGTGAAGACCGCAGGCGAATCGGACCACCGGAGCGTGTCCGGTGGTCCGCGGAAGCCTCTGCCGGCGCGCCCCGCCGGTGCGGCGGCGCCGGCGATCGGGGGCAGCGGCGCCGGGAGCGCTGCCGGAAGAATCCGCCGCAGCTGAAGCCGCGCCGGCGGAGTGCGGTCCGGTGACTACGCGGGACTAGAGGGGAGCGGCGGGACACAGCCAGCTGCCGCAACCGCTAGCACGGGCGGCCCCAACCGCGGGGCCGCGACTCTTCATGCGGGGGTAGCGCCCCCCCCCCCCCCCGCACGATTCGGCCGTTCGGCCGAACTCCCGGCCGAGTCGGGCCGTTATGGGTAGACCGGGCCAGGCCGCGCCCAGCCGAGCCGGACCGCGCCAGCCGGGCCAGACCTACACATGGGTTGGGTCGACCCGGTTCGGGCCGACCCAGGGGGTCTCGGGCCGGGTCGGTCCGGGCCCGAAACCCCCGTTTTCTGACCCCTCACGGTCTTTCAACCATATCATGAGCTGTAGACCTTTGATGGACGCACCATCAGTGGAGATGCGATCCCTGGATCGAGACGGTCGTTTCGGTATATCGTACTCAATGTTTTGGATCACTTTGAGTTCGGCCGAGTTGGTTTGGATACGAAACCAAACGGGCCCTCGGTGCGGAAACGCTTATAACTTGAGCTCCAGACATCTGATTGACGTGTCATCGACTTTAGTGGATTCCTCTAAGTGAGACGGATCTTTTGGACTACTCCGCTCGAGTTTTGGATGCCGTCGGAGTGCGGTCGGGTTGGTTTGCTCACGAAACCAACCGGGCCCCTGGAACGAAAAGGCCAATAACTCACAGACCTGGCGTCCGATTGATGCGCCATCTATCTCGTTGAAATCCTCTTGATGAGACGGAACTTATGGCATACATTTCCCGAGTTTTGGTTTCTGGTGGATAGTGGCTGGGTTGGATTGTACCTGAAATCCAACCGGGCCCTTGGAACAGAAAAGCTGTTATCTTTCAGACCAGACGTCCCTTTGACAAACCGTCAGCGGCTTTGGTGATCTCGTTGAGAAATGGTCCCTATGAGTATACCCAATGAGAGCTCTGGGTACAGTTGAGATACGGCTGGGTTGGTTCGCTCATGAAACCAACCGGGCTTCTGGGATGAAAAGGCTAATAACTCACAGACTGGGCGTCCGATTGACGCAGCGTCTATTGCGTTGAGACCCCTATCATGAGGCGGACCTTTGATATACTTCTTCGTGGGACTTTGAGATACATGGAGTATCGACCTGTAGCTCATGGAGAGGACCCTCCCAGAGACGAGCGTGCGGAGTACAGAGACCGTGTTGCCGACTTACACCTGACGACTGCTTGACTGACTCGACTTGGAGTGAGTCGACTAGCCCAGTGGACGAAGCACTACTTTGTTTGGGTGCAGAACCATGGCGGACATAGCACTACCTGTGTGACAGTGCAGACCCGTGGTACTCATCCGGAGAGTACCTCATTAAGCTACTATAGGGTGTGCACTACTGTGTTTGGGTGACATACCCTGGTGGGAAGCAATACTGTGTTTGGGTGGCTAACCCACGGTACTCGACAGGAGGAGTACCTCTGCTGTCTTAGGTTAGTTAGAAGTACCTTGGAGTTGTGACAGGACCACTGTACACTCCAGAGACGGGGCTCTTCAGCAGTTACAGTTTTGATAATAAAAATCTGGGTTTGAGCTGAGTCTATGATCTTTGTGTTTACCTCTTGATTGTGATGGGTCACCTGATAACTTAGGTATATGTATGGGAATATACCTGGCTGGTGGTTATCCGTTGATTTCATGATTTTTGTGTTTCCTCATGATTGAGATGGGTTACTTGATAACTTAGGTATATGTATGGGCATATACCTAAGTAGAGGTTATCTGTTGAGATCTTATTTTTGGTAATCCATGTTGGTTTTAGTGAGACCTTGAGGGTCTCGGGGTCCCTACTGAGTATCGCTATACTCACCCCTGAACGGGCTATGCCCGCACCTTGTTGGGTTGGTTGCAGATGACGGACAGTGATGACAGAGGCCGAGTGTTCGAAGACTGGACGGTACCTAGAGGTCGACCACACGACGAGTCCGTATCCGGAGGTGGACTTCGCGACGAGACGACACTCGGAGAAGGTTGACGAGTGAGAGCATTGTAGAGTCTATATGTACCTACCCTTCAGGTAGGATCCGTGTTGGACGATCCAGGAGTTGTGATTTGTGTACCTAACCTTCAGGTAGGATACGAGGAGGATGACCCAGGATCGGCATCCATTCTTCCAGCTGTTGTCTTTTTCTGTTATACTTTTTCAGTTCTAGTTGTACTTTCATTTGGGTTTGTATTCTGGCTCATTTACATTTCAGCACTTCTCTTTGTACTTAGTGATTTAATTCCGTTTGTTTTATGTGGTGTTTTGTTTACATTAATAAAGGAAATGCCTTCCCAGTTATCGGGGTTTACGCCTTTGGTGCTAATCGCCAGCCCCTGGCCTATGGAAGGCGGGCTTGGGGTAGTCACGACACGGGCCATGAGGACGTGTTGTGAAACATTTTCACTTTTCAATTATATTTTCTGAAAAAGATATGTATTATATTATATTTTAATAATACAAAAATTATAAAAAATAATATATTATTTCATTAAATATAATTATTTATATCATCTTTGAGATTTACATATGAAAAAAATCATATTAGTTCATGGTTGTAGTAGTCAACATGTACAGAAGAACGAAATTATAATTATCAGTGTAATGCAGAGATTTATATAATATATTTTATCAAAAATAAATATTTAATTAAAATAATAATTATTTTAATTATATGAAATATATTTATTTATCATTTTTTTATTATATTCCATGTAGATAATTTGTGAAAAATAAACCACATTGTTTCATGATGCGGTAGTCTGTTGTACACATGAGTGATGTCATCGTACCCCACACATAATGGGGGATAAGAAGGTTTATTTGAAGGAATAACACATATAACTTAAATCTATTATTATATATATATATATATTATGAATCATTACAATAATCCAAGAGAGGATATTATCAAAAAAATAACATCAGTTTATGAGGATGCTTTCCACCTTAAACTCAAATGATGAATTTGTATCACATGTTGTGGAAGAGGAGAGGGTTTTAGGTTATTACATTAGTATAATAAATTTTTATTATATGGGATATAATGGTGTTTCTATTTATGATAACTAATGATGACTTGATGTTAGGGGAATAATAAGTAAAATGAAACTCTCAATTACGAAAGATAATCATTTATTAGAGAATCTCCTTAGGCATGAACCATAATCCATAATATTATAGATTTTTTATCAAAATAAGGGCTATAAGAAGTGGTTAGGGAATCTAATAATTTATTTTTTTGTTAATGGAAAGTAAAAATACAATTTATGGTGAAAAACAAACTTTATAGTGTAATCCATTTGTAGGATAGGTGAGTGGAACACTTGTAATATTTGAAAAGAAAAATGTGTACCCGCATTTTTAACATGTAGAAAGGCTCCAAAAAGAACAATTATGAGTAATTATACCTTAAAAACATATAATTGTTGGAATATATAATTTTTCCAAAAAACATTCATTTTACCCTTAATTATTTATTTTAGTCCCTCGGTAAATCCATTTTCACAATAACCATGCTAATCAATTTTCAATATTTTCAAAATTCATTATGTTAAAATATTATATTGATAATATTAGATTATACAATTTATACTAGTTAAAAATACATATTTTACTTAAATATATCATATTTTATTAATATGATAAATTAAATTTATTATTAAAGACTCAAATGTGATGACAATTCGGTGTTGTAGGATTTTTAATTTTCAAATAAAGTTATTTTGTATTCACTCTATGGTTATTATTAATCATTTTTCAAATATAAATTAATATTTATTTATAATATATATATATATATATAATATCATTCCTCATTATGGAGTGTTTAAATAAATTCCAATTGAGAATCATTATTCCCCTTAAACAAATTATAAGATTCATTTTTTAAATTTATTATAGAAAATGAACATCATTATTGTAATAAATATGTAACAATTATCTTTTGTGGAAATGATGATATGTTTTATTTGAATTGTGAAAATAATTTTTTAGGAATTTTATACTTGTTTAATTAATTTATAGGGATATATTTTGTTTTCAAATAGGCAAACAAGTAAAATTTGTTCAAATATATATTTATTAATATAATTTAAGCCATCAAAGACATAAAAATTAATAAATTATGATATGAATGTTTCCAAAACATATGAAATTGTTTAGTTTGTAAAAAATATTTTTCATCACATCAAAAATTATAATATTAAATAATATTTTTCAAATTATATGAATTGATTTTTGAAAAATTTTATTCCATATTTTTTATCATAATAATATTAATTTTAGAGAAATTTAATGTTATTTTATTTTTAATATTAGAATAATAATTAGTAAAAGTTAATATATATTTTAAGGTTAACATATGCATATTAGAGGATAAAATAATAATATACTTCATGAAATGGTCTAGAAAATTTTCCAACAAACAGTTTATGGCCATATATGGACCTCCTGAAAACTGTGTTTTGAGAATATAAAATCATTATCCTAGTGACATGTGAAAACCATGGATATATTATTATTTAAAAAAATTCTTTATGTGTCCTCTCCTCCACCTATAAACTTCCACCCAATATCCTCCCATCCATACACATAAAACCCATTAGATGGTGGAAATAAATTCGAAAATATCATTCCTAATTCTAGGTCTGTAACTTAGAGGTATTTATTTAATTATAAAACACTTCTATGTAGGATTTAGCAGTAAAAGTTATGAGGTTATCAGAATAATAATTAAGTATAAAACAATACATCTTATATTAATTATTTTACTACTACATAAAATATATTTCAATTATGATGATATAAGAAACCATTATCTATCATATATTAATAGGTTATCTTGTTAATTTCATAACATATATATGTCTCCTCTTCCATAAAATATGCATTCCTTTTCCATCACCACCTCTCATGGATATATATATTGATTCATTAATTTTTTATATTTTTTGTTAACTATATTATAATCCCAATTAAATTATTATAACACATTTTCCTTCATTACTCTCATTCTATTTGAAAAAAACAATGTCGCTCATATATATAGTAGACTATAGCCTTGTGAATGGATGTGTTGTTTTCTTCATTTCTTTTTTAATTGGATGGTTATGATTACATATTAGATGAATATATATATTATTTTTCAAATATGTAACTTATTTAATTACAATATCACATATAATTTCTTAATGTGCATTGTATGGGGTATTTGAAAACATTATTCATTTATATAGAATAATAATTCATCAAAAAGATATATTATTTGTTTTATACTAACAAATTTCATGGAAAGTAATAATATTATATTTAATTAAAATCTGATAAATATATGATATAAAAATTAATCAATGAAGTTAATATATTATTTTCTATTGTTTATTAAATCCATTAAAAAATGGAATCAAGGATCAGGCATACCTAGGTCCTACCATCTCCCTGATTTATGCAATTCATTTTTTATATATCACTTTAATGTTTTTATCTGAATACTAATATGATAATATATATTATATTTATACCATTTTTCAATTAATTTAGATAATGTAAAAATTCTAAATATGAATGAATTTTTGTTTCCGACAAAAAACCATACAAAACAATGATACTATTGTAACCCGAAATGTGACTTTCAAAATGGTATATTAATTAAAAAAGTAATAAAATGTCATAATTATAACATATGTATTATACAATACATATTATTATTATTCTTTAAAAATTTTATCAAAATCAAATATATGTTATACTGGATATTTGACCATGTAAAAATGATGCCATGTCAAAATATAATAGAATGTTTTCTAATTTTGACATCATGTACATTTCTGCTAGGTGAAACACATATCTTATTCTATTAGGTGTATATAAATCTCTTTTGATATGTTATATCACTATTCTATTAATTTTAATTATTTTTTATTTTTTATTTTTTGTTATTCATTAATGGTTCTTAAGATTCTAAACATAAAAATGTGGTATGTTTTGATATCACAATATCATTTTCTAAAAATATATATTATAATAATTCATTAGATGATGAAATATTATGATCTATTTATCGTCATATTCATGAATTTTTTTATAGATAAGATATTTAATTATAATATATGTTGTCACATACATGAATTATTTTAAAGGTAAATTTCATTTAATTTCTATTCCTGCTATGTTTTTGGGGTTTCCTAAGCTTTTATGGAGGAATGGGTGGGTTTTCATGAATTGGGCCAAACCGTGAGCTCAATTCCAGATTTAAATATAATTTATGATTCTTTTATAACTCTTTCACTATTCTACACTTTTCATCCATTCCAATTCTAAATTTTCATCCCCTAACCTATTAACAACACCATATTAATTTTGACAATTTATGAATCCATAATCATGGTGGAAATGAGTTTTTATTTAAGGTATTGGGTCTCCCCAAAATCCCATTTAATGCATTAAAAATATTTTTTAATTATTTAATATATCCTTTAATATTTACATTTATTCTGTTATTAAAAATCTCCCCCGAGACCACATACAAAAGGCGCGCTCCCCTGCTCTCTTCATCCTCTTGAGAGATCATTTGCTTCGTTAATTTTTATAAAACTTCTCCAAATTTCTTGAATCTATCATATTTTAAGAGGAAAATTGATTATTTCATAACACATTCATTTCTTACCCCTTTACTTCCATTATATTTCTTAAATGATATATTCAACCTTGTTAAAATCTCTCATGAATGGTTCATTATTTTCAAATTCAGATATTGCTGTATTTTGGGTGATTTATTCAATATTTTTCAAGTTAATGGATTTCTTCTTCGATTCTTCCTCTTCCCTTAGGATTTCCCCCATCATTCATTATGTACTAAAATTTCCATAAGTTAAGTTCTGAACCTAGGGTTTTATTTGGTGTCTTTTTGGTCAAATATTGTGGTCTACGGCTGGATTTAACTTCCATTTGGTGTGGCGGTGGTGCGGTTGATGTTTTCCACCATGTTTTGAGGGATTCACAGAATTAATTAGGTGATTCCATGGTTAACCATTCCTTGATGAGTTAGTTTTCTTGTTTTACTAGTTTTTCATGTTCCACATATGCATTGTGCGGTATGAATAACATTTTTAAGGGATTTGGTTAAGCATTTAATTTTATAATTTCATTTTTCGGATGTCGTGAACATTTTGAATTCAACACATGTGGTATCTTTTGGTGTAGTTTTATCAAATATGAAACAGGTCTATTAGTTGTTGAAAGTGGATAAAAATTCTGTTTTGTTAATTCCTTTGTTTCATGTGGGCCTTGGATGGGGGTTTTTGGAATACTTTTTTATGTAATACATTGTTATACATCATGATTTTATATTAAGAAAATTGGTGTTTTCATTTGTATATTTCATTGTATTATTCTAGGTGAGTTTATAAAACTTTAATGTGGATTTATAAATGATGATATAGCTTTTGATTCTACATTGGTAGTGTTTTGGTGTGGTTTTGTCCGGAAATATGGTTCTGAAATGGGTTTTCTGAGAAAAGTTTGGGTATACTCTTTTGAATTGTTTTATGGTCGATTTAAATGAATTAATGATTTATATAATAGGAGAAAACATATTGGAAAAATGTTTTGGAGATTTTTTATTTCATAATTGTACATTTTAAAGGTGAAATGTGATGTTTGGTGTTGTGTTCCATCTTGTAGATTTTTTATAAAAATGTTTGATGGATTTTCTAAAGTGAGCAAGAGATGTGAATGAGATGTGGGATATTTTTTGTGGGTGTGATTTCAAAGATGGATTTTAGTTTTGAAAATGGTATTATGTATCAGGTGAGTGGGTTATTATTTGAGATGTAATATATTGGAATGGTTTTATGAAAATTTTTAATGGATTTGTGGAAGTGTTAAAGAAATGTGAAAAGTGTGGTGGGATATTTTGGTGTGAGTCATATTACAAATCAATTTGAATGAAAAGTTGAATTTTCTTACTTGAGTGGTATACATATGAGATTTTTGGTGAATTTTTGAAGAGATAATGATATTTTTAGGTGCAAAACATATTTCCTGACTTTTTGAACTTTTTGAGCACAATGGGAAAACACGGGTATCTAGGTGGGTGGACATGTACTAGTATGCTTGTGAATCTGTGGGGTTTTGCCACAATTTCAATTAGAACGATTTACAACTCTATCTAAACTATGATGATGATTATTGGGGACCACTAGGTTATGTGTATATTACATAGTAGTGGCTCGTGCATGAGAACAAATATTTGTGATGGTTACTCTCACCGAGATACGAGGTACCTGGGACAAACAACGAGCTAGTGCCTAGGAGTTATTTCCTATTTCTTGTGTTCATTAAAAACATTATACATACTGTTTTCATATAGTATATTTGGCTGGAAAATTCAGTATATTTGGAATTTATTTTAAAAGTGTTAATTCATTAAATTATATCACTAAAAAACAATTTTTTTAGTTGTATCTTTTAGGAATTGTAACTAGAAATTACATGATTTTGAAATCTTGAATGATTTTAATCTTTGAATATTTATCACATGGAATCTTTTAGTGGTGGAATCCTACTAGAAATTGGATCACACCCTACTTACACCCTTGGGTGTAAGTAGACGTGGATATTTTTTATGTCGCAGGTTGGGTACATTTTTTAGTTACAGTAGTTCATGTTTCTAGTTGGTCCTTGGTGGGGAAGTCTTTTAGAGGTGGCTAGAAGGAGGTGCCACTTTCCCTGAGGGTTCTAGGGATGTTTGTTTTTGTTTATGTACCCTTTTTATAGTATTTTTGAGTTGTTTTATAATATGTAATTCAGTTATGAATTTTTGTAAATGATTATCTGATCTGAAAAATCTAGATTCATTTTATTGGATTCATTTGTTGTTTTAAAATTACACACTCGGGTACATTGTTCCCAAATCTAATTTTATAATACCTGGTCACTGTGCCTAACCATAGAAATCAAGAACCCCCTTCAGACCATATCACGGGATGGGTTTGGGGATGGTTTTGGTGGCGAACAGATCAGGTTCATGGTAAAATGGTTTCAAATGAGTTTCCCTCTCATTGGGTCATATTATTTTGGGAATAGTCTTGATATTATGGAGTTAGGATTTTCAGGACTAGGATTCTTGTTAATAGTAGTTTGGTTGATCACCACACCTCATGAAGGGATTCAAGTCGCTCAGAGAAGTCGAGACTTATCTGAGACCATTGGTTTTCACTGTTTGATGATGATTACTGGAAATGAAAACAGAGTTGGGTTAATGGCCTCTGTCAGCTCGTAGAGTATAGTAAACTATATAGATCTAGGGATATTTCCCTACAACACTCTATGTGACAGTGAATTTTTTGGCATATGACCGCCAACCATATGTCCAAGTCACCCACTGAATATAGTTTTATCTTTCATTGTCTTCTGTTCATTATTTTTGAAATCATGGAAACTTGGTTATAAAGTGACTTGGTTTTAAGAAGCATAATATTTTTGTGAAATGATTATCTAATAAATATGGAGTGGTTAGATCATTCAAAATGGAGAACTGAATTTTTAGAATTGTATTATAATGGAAAATGATGTGGTTTCACCAATTTTGAAAGCACGAACTATGTCAATGTAGGTTGTGAAATTTTTTTTCCAATAGAGTTTTCTAAACTATTGAAAAGTGTTTTAATTGGATGATATGATTTGAAATTAATGTAAATAACATGAATGTGAGTTTTCATTGAAATGATTGTACCTTTCTGAAAAAAATTATTTTATCCGGTAATTTGGGTTCGATTTGTTGGTTAGCGGTCTTGAGAAAAAAGAAGTATGGGTTGAAAATTTTGGTTTTCAAAATTTGAATGATTTTTTATTTAAACCTTTTGTATTTTCGTGAGAGACCACATGCATGAGGTTATATGGGATGATGGATAGTTAATGGAATGACTAGATGAGTTTCGGGATGGATATGTGGAGGGTGCCTGGTGTGGCCTAGAAACATGCATGTATGAGGTCAATGGGGTACCATTGGTGGATACGCTAACGGCTGAACTGGTTATATTCAAAAATATGATTTTAATGGAAAAACATGATGTATTGATGACACGTTTGGGATGGTGTGTATTTTTTTTAGAAAATGATAATGTTGTGGGATGTTTTGAGTCCAAGAACCCCTCTTGTTTGAACAATGTTTTTGGTTTGTGTATCGTCATTAATCTGTGTTGAAGGGACAATTAGTGGTCTCTTTTAAGAAATGTTTTGGGCCACCATTACAGTGGTTCCACTAATGTGTTTTCATCTGGTTTGTGGCATAACTTCACCAAGGGACCATCTTGGTTGGGTCCTTGGGTTCAATCGTTGGATAAGTTAATCCCCATTATTGTTTAGTGCACAAATGAAGTGAAACCCAGATTGTTTCTCCAATTGAGGACCATCCAGTTGTTCAATATAAGGAATAAATTTCTTGAGATTTTTAGAATTAGTCTATAAACATTAATTTCTTTGTTATTTTGTATCCTCCTGTAGCGGGAGAGTGATCATGGAATGTCTAATGAGTCATTTTCTACATAGGTTTCCTTATTTTCTAAAGGTGGAAGTGGTATGGGGTTGATAGCATGGATGAGAATCAAAATGGTGTCTATGAGGACCTCCTTGTCCATCATAGTCTCTTAGATGAAGGAGTTCACGTTAAACTACTAGTGTGGGAAATGTGGTCATGAGAGGATATTGTGGCCACTTTCTAGAATTGTATGATGTTTTTCGATGTTGTTTAAGGTCCCAATCAATGAATTGTTTATATCAGTCGCCATGGTCCAATTCAGTGACACATTGTGATGTAATATGGTCGATTGAACACAAAGGTGATAGTCGTGGAATCTTTTTCATGTCTCTCTTATGTAGGTAGAATGTCTCCCATTGAAAAACATCATAATATTCCATTTTTGAGGAAGGTGAGAATAAATGTTCTTTACTTCTATGGTTTCTCACCCGAAGAAATATGTTGTGATGTTTGTGAATTTTCTATGCCCTTGTCTCAGTGAAATATTGGGTTTGGTTAAAGTGAGTTTGAAATGTGTTATGTCCTGGAAATCTTATCGGGGATTGCAGTGTAGTTGTTGGTGGAACGGAAAGAATAATTATTCTTCATGGTGTTTCCAAAGCCTAACTGTGAGTACAAATATTATTCAATAATTTGAGCCAATGTAAAGACCCAGAAATTTCAAAGACAGTTTTGTCTTAAATTCTTTTGAATTATACAAGTCCGCAGATTCTGATGGTGCCTGATTTCGAGGCCCGGTGTGCCTGGAATCATTTTATGATGTTTTGTTCGGGTACGTTCAGTAAACATATGTTCAGGTTTTTCTATTTTTTGATCCGGTTATAACAATAGAAATCTGAGGACACCAATGAACTCGCAGCACTGGTATTTGATTAATGAGATCTTTACTGCATTCGGGAGGAGAAATAAATTTTTGATGATTCATTAAAAAATAAAAAATAAATTTTGTGTACATAATTTTTATTTTTTGGTGGTTTTTACGCCATAGAGGAGTTGGATGTGGGGACATCACCTCAAATAACCTCCCATGGGAGGATAATGGTGGTGGGGCCCACACGAGCCCTAACCTCTTCAACTCTCCTCTTTAACACCAAAGAACCCCATTAACTCTTCACGTTCCCCCTCACATTTATTATGCCGACCCACAAATTAATGAATGGACCTAATTCAATTAATTTAATTCTAGATTTTGAATTTTAAAAAGCATTCCAACAATTAAATAATAGGGGAACCTATTATTTTAGTGGGTTAGTTGAACATTTATAGGATTGGGGGAAGAACTCTTGGTGGATTATTTTTCCACAATGAAGAACACTCCACGTCTCGAAGAACGAGAAGCAACTTCTTCTTCTTCCATTTCTTAAAATGGGACAAGAATGTGAGGTGACACCCATGAGGAACACCATATTCCTTTCTCTTCCTCCATGTCAAAGGAGAAGATGCCTCTCACCAACAACGCCGCCTTCTCCTCAGACGCACCCCGACGTCATCAAATCAACACCTTCAATGACGAACACACCTTGAATAAAGGTAGGGGATATTGTATAGTTTCATATATGTGATTTATAACCTCGAACATGGGAGTTTATTTGTTGGGTGATTATTTGAACCACTAACACGGTGGGTATGGGATAACGAACAAGTCCAGAGAAACCGCTAACTTGTTCTTGATGCGCGTAACGGTTGGCAATGGATGAACAGAAGGGAAACGTTTATTTGACGGTGTCGCAGTTTAGAGTGGGACCGGAGGAGGCCGTAGGTGCAGAGGGAAGCTAAAATGGACCACCAGAATGACTCCGATGGCCCACAGAATATCGTGGCGGCGCAGGTCGCCAGCGCAGCTGCGCCGTCAACCGGATGTGGCGACATCCTAGAGCACCGCCAGTGCAAGACCGCCGCATCACCAGCCGTGGTGGCTGTGGAGCGGATCCCACGCCGCGTGGGATTTGGGAGGGAAACTTAGTTCCATTTTGGTATATTACACTCATGGATTTGGCGATGTTTGTATATGGCCGGGTTGGTTAGAACCCAAAACAATCCAGGCCCTCGGAGCGGAAATGCTTATAACATAATGACAGAACGTCTGATTGACATGTCGTCAACAACGTTGGATTCCATTTGAATAGTCGGTTCTTTTGGCATACTCCACTTGATGTTTGGACATAGTTGGAGTACGGTCAGGTTGGTTTTATCTTAAAAACCAACCGGCCCCCTGGAACGGAAAAGCCAATAACTCTCAGACCAGACGTCCATTTGACGAACCGTCGATGAAATTGATAATATCATTGAGAAATGGTACCATTGAGTATACCCCTTGGGAGTTTGGTGTACAGTTTAGATACGGTCGGGTTGGTTCATACACGAAACCAACTGGGCCCCGGGACAAAAAGTCTAATAACTCACAGACAGAGCATTCGATTGATGAGACGTCTATTCCGTTGAGACCCCTATGTCGTGGAGGTCCTTTGAGAAACTTCCACCTGAGAATTCGTGGATCTAGGAGTATCGACTGGTAGCTTGTGGAGCGGATCCTCCTGGAGACGAGCATATGGAGTACGAAGACCTAGTAGCTGGTTGAGACCTGAGGATTGCTTGTCTGGGTTTTTTTTCGGAATGACTTGACTAGCCTAGTGGGGAGCACTATTGTTTGAGGTGGAAGACCCATGGAGGAGGAGCACTACTATGTGAGGTGGAAGACCTGTCGTACTCAATAGGAAGAGTACCTCTGTAGGCTATTAGGGGGAGTGCTACTGTGTGAGGCGGCAGACCCATGGTTTGAAGAACAACTGTTTGAGGGGGAATACCTGCGGTACTCGATAGGAGGAGCACCTCAGAAGTCTAAGGATAGTGAGTAGCACCTCAGAGTTGCGACATGACTACTCTGCTCTATAGAGGATAAGTTCTCCAACATCTATGGTTTCTAGATCTTGAATAAAATCATATTTTGAGCGGAATCAATGACCTTTGTGTATTACTCGTGATTGAGATAGGTTACATGATAACTTAGGCATATGTATGGGAATATACCTGAGAAATGGTTATTCGTTGTAATCCTACTTTTTGGTATATCCTTGTTGGATTTTGTGAGACCTTGAGTGTCTCAGGGTCCCGATTTAGTATCGTTATACTCACCACTGCACCGGTTATGCCCGCACGTCATTGTGTTGAGGTAGACGACAGACAACGCTGATGGAGGATGAGATCACCAGGACTGGACAATACCCGGAGGAGGACCTTATGACGTATCGGTACATGGAGGAGTTTGATGGACGAGTAGTGATGAGGAGGCTATCTATACCAATCCTTCATGTAGGAACCCTGGAGGATGATCCCAGAACTGCATCCACCTTTCAGCTATTTGTATTTTTCAGTTTTACTTTCTTCATTTGTAGCTGTATATTTTTGTTGGGATTGTATTTTAGGCCACTTTGTACATTCATCACACATGTTATACAACATTTAATAGTTTTTTATTCTTCTTTTACTCTGGTTGTGTGTGATTACGTTTTCTAAAGGCAATGCCTTCCCAGTTCCAGAGAATTATGCCTTTGGTGCTAGTCGCCAGCCCCTATCCTATGGAAGGCGAGATTGGGGTAGTCACGATTCGGGCCCTAGGGGACGGGCCTTGAAAAATTGGTATCAGAGGATGTCGGTTCTTCCACAGATCTTAGGAATCTAATATTTTCTTTTTGTGAAGAAATAGTGTTAAGGGTACTATGTTTGGTTTTCAGTTCAGGGATTCCTGTGTTGGGGATGGAGGCCAACGTATCCATACACCAGGATACTGACTTCTGACTTCCGACTCTGTCCCCGATAACACTCATTGCGTGTGTGTTTTAAATGTTTTCCATTTAAGTCATCTCAAATCAGTTCAGCTCACCAAGTAAAGTCTTTGGCCGTGTCGCATCTGTTTCTTTTAGGATTCCTCCCTACGAACAACTAGCTAGAGCCTGGAGAGTTGTACATACTAACAGGCCACTGAGTGATGAGCCACTAGTATAGGGCCCTCATCCAGTTGAGGCACCAACGGTACAACCACCCGTTGGTCCACCGATTCCACCAACCCCAGCAGTAGACGATGCACGCCACTTGACCGCATTTCACGAGTTCCAACGCCAGAGGACACCGAGAATCTTGGGAGTGATGGACCCACATGTGGCTGATGATTGGATGGAGGTTGTGTTGAGTGTTTTTAGGCTAGTGGGAACACTAGCATACTTCATGGGGATCCTTAATGACAGCCTCCTTCACGCAGTAGCAGGAAGATGGTGGAGCTTGATGCTCCAGATGCATGACGAGGCGACACTTCTATGGGCAGACTTTGGGAGCCCGTTCCAGGCAGAGTTTGTACCATCCACCGTTCATGCCGTGCAGATACAGGAGCTTCTGCATCTACAACATTGTAGCATGACGATGGCACAATACTCAGTGAATTTCAATGACCGCTTGCGCTACTCCACTGATATGGTACGAGACCCTTTATTCAAGGACCGGACCTTTTAGAAGGGACTCAGGAATGATATTATAGCTTCAGTTGTCTCCCACATCATCCCGATGTAGACAGTGGTGTTGGAGCGAGCCCCTTGAGTGGAGAAATTCCTTGATCTGCAATCACCAGCAGCAGGACTCACCACTAGCTAGCATCTAGCAGAGTCTTCTACGGCTGGCAGTATACATATGACATAAAGGTTCAAGAGGACCATACCAACAGGTGGTCAAAAGCACGACTCAGGGTCTGTAGTGTGGGGCACCTAGGGTGGAGACAGAGCAAGACCTGCCAGGCTGTGTTACTCATTTGGTGGATAAGGTCACATGTCTTATGCCTGTCTGACCTACCGCTCATGAAATCAACAGATAGATGAAGTACCTCCCAGGCAGAGGTAGAGTTTTGATCATGATGGACCGCAAGGAGGAGGCAACCGTGGAAGAGGAGTTGGTCGTGCAGCTGGTGGTAGATGACGCTTCGAGCTGTTACCACCACCACCACCATGAGGTGCACCCAGACCACAGGGAATAGGTGTACAGGGGAGAGCACAGCTTTAGGCAGTTGAAGTTTACTACTATGGGGTTCCAGAAGCAGATTGATAGGATCAGGACTAGTTCCATGCATAGAGGCCTTTGTTCATGATGATTTTTGATATGTTAATGTTGTTGTCTGTGGATTCTTTGTGTCTTTGTACCTTGAGCTGCGATAATAAAAGACACTTGTACTTGTGAAATTTTCGTTCCTTCGTTTTTGTGTACTAAGAGGTTTCAGTTTAAACTATTTACTTGACCCTCAATTTTGATATTTCTACTAGAGGAGACCCAGTAACGACACACTGATGCTGACAGTGTGAATCAACCCTTGGAGGTGAGAGTAACGATTGGATCACTTGGTAGTAGCATCGAGGCCTTACAACGTCATCCATGACATGAATTAGTATCATTCATGTTAGGATTGAATATATTATGAAAAGGACATGGTACATCCAGGGGATGAGAGCATATATAACTTTTCAGCAAAGGATAAATCTTAGCAGCTCTTGTAAAATGAAGGCGAAGATGGGTGAAGTCGAGTTCTTACAATTGGCTAGTCTCACCCATTGTTCGTTGAGAAAACAGTTTATGATTTAATCTAATCCCAATAATCTCTGGTGTGTCTTCTTTCAGAAGGATATGAACATGAGGCAATGATGATGGCTTGAGCATCTCCATGTCTATGGCTTCGTGATAGTCTATACTCCTGGGAAGGGGAATGTATTAGCAGATCCTCTAAGAAGGAGAACTGGTATTCAGCTGTTAGGAGAGGTGACAGAGTAGCTAGTTGCCTTACATAAATCCTTTGTGGATAGAGATGGTGAAGCCTATCTATAGTCTCCTTCAGTCACTCCTCCAATTCTTTAGCGGAGTAGGCAAGGTGGTTTACCGTCTGGCCCTTCCAACTCAATTTCACCTGATGCACGATGTCATCCACATATCTTAGCTGAGGAGATGCGTGCACCACCCGTCCCACATAATCATCCATGTGGAGCTGGACATCAATGATGGGGTGACATTCATGGAGGTTCCAGTGGAGATCGAGGAACGACAGGAGCAGGTCCTGCATGGATGGCCTATTCCTCTAGTGCGCATTCGCTGGAAGCACGGGAACCTTTCTGAGTGCTCATGGGAGCGGGAGGCTCAAATGCGTGCTCAGTAGCCCCTTTGGATTTCCTAGTGTCTGTTGTAGCTTTAAGGGGATGTAAATCCTTGAAGTGGGGTTAATGTAAAGAGCCAAAAATTTCATGGAATTTTTTTTCATAAATTCTTTGGAATTTTATGAGTCTGTAGTTTCTGACGGCGCCTAATTCCCATGCCCAGTGTGCCCAGAATCAATTTCTGAAGTTATTTTCGGGTTCGTTCAGCAAACATATGTGCAATATTTTCTATATTTTGAACTGTTACTTGGAATTAAAATTTGAGGACAATAATTAACTCACAGCTCCATTATTATTTTAAGGAGACCTTTACAACAATTGCATTTGTTCGGGAGGAGGAGTTAATTTTCGGAGATTCGATAAAAAAATAATAATAATTATGTGTACATAATTTTTATTTGACGGTGGTTTTTCCTCCAATGTGGAGTTGTATGTGGGTCTCACACCCCACATAACCTCCCATGGAAGGATAATGTTGGTGGGGGCCCACACGAGCCCAAACCTCTTCAACTCTCCTCTTTAGCACCCAAGAACCCCATTAACTATTCACCTTCCCCCTCACATTTATTATGACAACCCACAAATTGTTGAATAGAACTTATTGAATTAATTTAATTATAGCTTTTGAATATTGAAAAGCTTGTCAACAATTAAATAATAGGGGAACCTATAATTTTAGTGGGTTGGTGGAAGTTTGAGAGGATTGGGGGATAAACTCTTGGTGGAATATTTTTTCACGATGAAGAACACTCCATGTCTCGAAGAATGAGAAGAAACTTCTTCTTCTACCACTTCTTGAACCGGGACAAGAACGTGAGGCGACGCCCACGAGGAATGCCATATTCCTTCCTCTTCCTCTGTGTCAAAGGAGAAGAAGGTGCTCGCCAATAAAGACACCTTCTCCTCAGATGCACCACGACGTCCACGAATCGATACCATCAATGATGAAAACACCTTCCGCTCGGGCCGGGAGGCCTACCGTGCGGTCCGGGCCTCAGCTTCCGGGCCATACCAAGATCCAGGTTGGGTCGACCTTGTTCGGTTCGACACAAGGTGTGTTGGGCCGGGTCGGACCGGTCCCAGACCCCCCACTTTTGACCATTTTCGGTTAATCACCCATAACATCTGCTACGGACTTCTGATCTACGCACCGTCAGTTGTGTAGGATTCTTCATAATTTGATGGTCATTTCAGTATATTAAAATCATGGTTTTAGAGAGGTTCATTTACATATAGGTTGGGTTGAACCCAAAACCAACCGAGCCCTCGGAGCGAAAATTCTTATAACTTAAGGACCAGACGTCCGATTGACGTGGCATCAACTACTTTGGATTCCTTTTGAAGAGACTGTTATTTTGGAATACTCCACATGAGGTTTTTACAATGTTAGGGTATGGTAGGGTTGGTTTTATCTTAAAAACTAATAGGGACCCTGAAACGGAAAAACCAATAACTCTCAGACCGAACATCCGTTTGACGAACCGTCAGCGGCGTCGATAATCTCGTTGAGAAATGGACCCTTTGACAATACCCCATGGGTGTTCGGTGTATATTTGAGATACAAATGGGTTGGTTTTTAGAACATGAATCCAACCGGGCCCCTGGGACCAAAGGCTAATAACTCACAGACCGGGCGTCCGATTGACGCACCATCTGTTGTGTTGAGACCCCTACGTCATGGTAGTCCTTTGAGATACTTCAACCTGAGACTTCATTAAACTTGGTGTATTGACCACCAGCTCATGGAGTGGATACTCCCAAATACTAGCATACAGAGTACTAAAAACTAGTAGCCGGCTGAGACCTGATTACTGCTTGTCCGATTTGTTTCGGAATGACTTGACTAGCCATGTGGGGAGCACCACTATGTGATGTTGTAGACCCATGGAGGAGGAGAACTACTATGTGAGGCGGTAGACCAGTGGTACTCTATAGGATGAGTACCTCTATAGGATATTATGGGGAGCACTTCTGTGTGAAGCGGCAGACCCATGGCGGGAAGCGCTACTCTGTGAGGCGGCAGACCCACGCTACTCGACAGGAGGAGTACCTCAGCAGTCTAAGGTTAGTGAGTAGCACCTCAGAGTTTCAACAGGACTATTGTGCTCGATAGGGGAGAATTTCCCAAATAGTCATGTTTTTGACATCATGAATAAAATCCTAATTTGAGTTGAATCAATAACCTATGTGTATTCTTCATGATTGAGATGGGTTACTAGATAACATAGGAATATGTATGTGCATATACCTGAAAAATGGTTATCTGTTGAAATCATACATTGTGATTTGTCCTTGTTGGATTTTGTGAGACCTTGAGGGTCTCAGAGTCCCTACTAAGTATCTTTATACTCACCCATACATGGGATATGCCCACACCTCATTGTGTTGGATGAATACGACGGACAACACTGATTGAGGCCAAGAGAGCTAGGACAGGACAGTACCCGAAGGAGGACCTTATGACGTGTCGGTACACGGTGGAGTTTGACAGATGAGGAGTGCTAAGGAGGCCATCTGTACCTATCTATCAGGTAGGAACCCCATAGGATGATCTAGGAGATGCTTCCACCATTCATCTGTTTGTATTTTTCAGTTGTACATTCTTCAGTTGTAGCTGTATCTTTTTGTTGGGCTTGTATTTCCGACCCATTTGTACTTTCAGAACACTTGTTATACAACTTTTCTTAGTGTTTTCTTCCGCTTTTAGTCTTGCTGTGTTTGTTTACATTTTATAAAGCAATGCCTTCCCAGTTCTAGGGAATTACGCCTTTGGTACTAGTCACCAGCCCATGGCCTATGGAAGGCGGGTTTAGTGTAGTCATGATGCAGGCCCCGAGGTACAGGTCATGACAGCCGCAACGATATGTCTCAGAGAGAATTTGGCTCATTGTGAGGGGAATTCTCATGGTCATTTAAACCCTTGTACAACTTCCTATGCTCAACATTAAATATAGGAAGAGTATAAACCTCTAGTTTCATTATCTTTCTTCTCTTGTTCCCATTCGGTGGAAATAGGTAGAGGGCCTTCTACACCTGTCATCACCTAATATCATTCCCTCCCACTTTAGTTTTTGTTGAGTCATTAGAGAATGGTATGAAATTGGGATAGACATGTCGAGGACACAGTTTGTGCACTATAATTAGTGATTGTGTGCCATGAAGCCATGTGGAATTAATGATATGCACAGTTTGTTCATGTTTTCCCAAACTGTGCAGACTAACCCTACACCATTCCCAAATAATTAATTTTTTTGGGTCTTTCTATGTCAGCCCATGCTAGTCGGTTAATATAGTTAGTTCATATGGTAGGGAGACCCACTAGGATTTTCATGTGTGTTCCTTTGTTAACAATGAATGAAATTATACCCTTTTCACTAGGGAGTCCGTTGAGGCCTCAATGTTACTGTCCGGATTCTGTTTCTGAAAAATATAGGTTGTCTCTTATGGTGGGGAGCCTGTTTTCATTCTCCCATACCAATTACTCAGATTTATTCATGGTATTGTATAGGAATTAGGTAGTCACATTCGGAACTATCTATCTACCATCATCTTCCTTGAGTAAACGTTGGGATTGGGGAGCACCCAATTGTTTAGACAAAGTAAGGTAAGTGTAACCTTGTTCGAAGTTGTTGTTCGTTTTGGTTCATTTTTTGAGTCTTGTTCAGATATTTCTTGATGAGGTTTATTTTGGGATAATTAATGAATGTGATTGATCATTTTATGAAAGTGGTTTATGATTTGGTTGTGTGAGTATTCTTTTCGTATTTGATCACTAGATGTGTTTTGGACCTTGGGGGAAAAGAATTTCAATGAAGTATATCTTGGTTCATCAGTTAAGATTGGTTTTTGTATTTGTCCTTGCTCTATATTTCAGGGGATGGAAATATTCTATTATTGGGAAAATTGTCACAAAAATTAATAATTTTAAAGGTAAATTTAATTTAATTTCCATTCAGCCTTTGTTTTCAGGGTTTTTCATGTCTTTATGAGGGAAGGGGTGAGTTTCCATGAATTGGGCCAAACCAGGAGCACAATTCTAGATTTAAAAATAAATTTAAATTCCTTTGAACTCCTTAATTTTTTCACATTTTCATCCATTCCAATTCATACATGTCATCCCATATCCTATTAAAAAACCATATTAATTTGGTCCATTTACAAATCCATAATCATGGTTGATATGGGTTTTTATTTAAGGGATTGGGCCAGCCCGAAAGCACATTTCCTCCATTAAAAATAGTTGTTAATTCATTAATATATCCTTCAATATTAATGTTTTTTGGTGGTTCCACCTCTCCCTTGAGTCCACCTACCCAAGGCGCACCCACATGCTCTCTTTATCCACTTTGGAGCTCGTTTTCATTGTGAATATGGATGAAACGTCTCTGAATTTCTCAAATCACCCAGATTTGATGTGGTAAATTTATTTTTTCATAACTCATTTATTTATCACGCTATTCCTACAATTCTAATTCCTAAATCATCTTTTAAACCTTTTTAAAATCTCCCTTGAATGGTAGGATGTTTTCAAATTCTGATACTGGTTAATTAGGGGTGATTTCTTCAATATTTTTGAACGTATGTGATTATTTATTGGTTTCATCCTTTTCCCTTACGGTTTTCTCCCTCTTTAATTATGTTCTAAGATGTCAATAAGTTAGGGTTTGAACATAGGGTTTGATTTGGTGTCTTTTTGGTCAAATATTGTGGTGTATGGATGGATTTATCATCCTTGTGGTGCGGTAGTGGTGTGGTTTATTCTTTGCACCATGTTTTGAGGGATTCGAAACTTTCAGTAGGTAATTCCATGGTTTTCCAAAACATGATGATTTTGATTTCTTGTTCTACTGGTTTTTCATATTCCTCATATGCTGTGTGTGCTTCAAAAACTAGTTTTGAGGGATTTGGTTAAGCATTTAATTTTATAATTGAATTTTTGTTGAAGTTGTGAACTTCTCAAATTCAAGACATGTGGTATATTTTGTGGTAGTTTTAAAAAATATGAAATTGATATATTATTTGTCGAAAGGGGATGAAAATTCTGTTATATTAATTCCTTAGTGTCATGTGGGCCATGGGAGGGGGTTTTGGAATACTTTTTCTCTTTAAAACATTATTATACTTCTTGAGAGAATTTATGAAATTGGGTATTTTCATCTATATATTTCGTGGTATTATTCAAGGTGATTTTATAACACTTGTAAATGGATTTATAAATCCATATAGGGATGAGAATTCTATATTGGTAGTTTTTTGGTGGGGTTTTTCCCTTCAAATATTCTTTTGAAATATGTTTTATGAAAAAAGTTTGGGTATACTAATTATAATTATTTAACGAGTGATTTGGAAGATTTAATGATTTATGTAAGATGTCAAACCATATTGGAAATCATTTTTTGAGTATGTATATTTTAAAATGGTACATTTTAAATGTTAAAGGGGATTTTTGGTGATGTGTGAAATCTTGGAAATGTTTTATAAAAATGTTTGATGGATTTATTATCGTGTGTAAAAGATTTGAAAGTGATGTGGGATGTTTTCTGTGAGTTTGATGTGATAAAGAGATTTTGTTTATTAAAAGGGTATTATGTAACATGTGAGTGGGATCTTTTGTGAGTTTTAATATATTCTAGTCGTTATATAAAATTGTTTAATGGATTTTTAAAAGTGTTAATGAAATGTGAAAAGCATTGTGGGTTATTTTGGTGTGAGACGAATTTCAAATAAATTTGAATGAAAAGTGGACATTTTTGACATGGGTGGTATACATGTGTGATTTTTCGTGATTTTTTTATGAGGACATGATATTTTCAGGTGAAAAATATATTTCTTGAATTTTGAACTAGTTTGAGCACAATGGGAAAACACATGTATCTAGGTGGGTGGACGTTTACTAGTATTCTAGTGAATCCGTGGGGTTTTGCCTCTCTTTCACATAAAAAGAATGATGCTTAAAACTCTAACTAAACTATGATTATGATGATTGGGGACCACTAGGATATGGGTATGTTCCCTACTACTTTTTCTTGCATGAGAACAGATATTTGTGATGGTTACTCCCACCGAGATACGAGGTACCTGGGACCCACAATGAGATAGTTCCTAGGGGTTATTCCCCATTTCAGGTGCTCATTATAACATTTAAACATAATGTTGACTTATGGTATATTGGATTGAAAATTCAATATCATTGGAATTTATTTTAAAAATTTTTATTTTTTAAATAATCCCATTGGAAAATTGAGTTTTTAGTTGCATCTTTTAGAAATTGTTTCTAGAAATTACATGTTTTTGAAAACATGCATTCATTTCTTCCTTGAAGTTTTATCGCATGAAATCTCTTATTGGTGGTATTCTACTATGCATTGGCTCACACCCTACTTACACCCTTGTGTGTTAGTGGATGTGGTAAGTTTTTTTGTCATGGGTTGGGTAAAGTTTTTAGTTCCAGTGGCTCGTGTTTCTAACATGTCCTTGGTGGTGAAATCTTATAGAGATGGCTTGAAGGAGATTCCCCTAACTTGAGGGTTCATGGGCTAGTTCCTTTAGGTTTGTACCTTCTTTATAGTCTTTTTGTGTTGTTATAAAATATGTAATTCAGTTCCGAATTTTTTTAAAAGATTGTTTGGTTTGAAAAATACATATTCATTTTATTGGATTTTTTTTTACCATTATAAACATGGGTAAATCATTTCCAATTCACATTTTACTATACTCGTGCACTTGTGCCAGCCCATGGGGATCAGGAATTCCCTTCCGGAAATGTCACTGGATGGGTTTGGTGCCAATTTTAGTGGCAACCAGATCTGGTTTCCAATAAATCACATCCATCATTTTCATCTATTTATACACTAATTATGAAAAATATTCTTTTGAAAGAAATGCAACATTATTTATATCTTATGTCGAAAAACCTTTTTCTTATATATCATTATTTTTAACAAATCTTGGGACAAAAAGACCCGATTGATCATAAATTATTCTTAAAGTCGTATTAATAAATTATTTTAATTTTTATTAATTTTTAATGGAATCTTTAGGATTTTTCGCCAAAAAATGCCCAATTTCATTCTTTCAGAAAATTTTAAATAATTTTTGTTATAACTAGTTTGAGAAGAACAAAATTTCATGAAAAAAAAATGCTTTAATGGTTACTATACAATTTTCAACTATTATTTTAAAAAAATATTTTCATCTTTTTTATTTTTTAGAATTTAATTTCTTGAAAAGTGAATTGAATAAATTAAAATAATGTTTTCCTATGAAAATTATCCAATGGATCGTTAAAAGTAATTATCTATTTAGTAAAACATCCATTAATGTAAAATTATCTTTTCTAGTTATATTATCCATAAATACTATCCATATTAATTCAATGAGTTGTTTATGATTATTATGAAAATAAATCCAAAAAATCATTATGTTTCGATGGAATTTTCTAACATCTAATGATGACATCGCTTTGAATCCTTTTTTTTTCACAAGTTTTGATATTAAAAGTTTTATATGATCCTATGGAATAAAAATTGATGGTTTTCAATAGGTGATTGTGGTTATGTTATAACCAAAAATATTGGTAGTTGTTAAACCAAGGATTGTGTTTATGTTATAATCATATGTGATAGTTACATCATATCCAATAATGGTGCTTACATTATTACTATGGATTGTGGTCAAATTTTTTCCAAGGATGGGTGGGACATATATATACCTTCAATGAATTCGTAATGTATTATAATTTTTGAACATTAATTAATGTCACAATGTTTTTGTGTGGACCTACATTTATCTTAATAGGGTTATTTGGGGGCTTGGACTCATGTCCATAACAAAATTATGGGTCGTAGTTCTATTTATAAATGTTCAAAATGGTATTCATGTATTTGTATTCCAAAAAATTATATATTGTTCCATGGTTATTCTATCATATATTACGTAGATATATTACAATAAAATTTATGAAATATGATCTACAATGATATAATTTATTAATGGATTTTATGATATATCATATTTAGGATATGTTTTTCATCTTTTAAACTTATTTTATAACACCATTATTCCCATGTTATTCTATTGGTTTAATTGATCTCTCCCATTTTTACAATTACTAAGAGAAAACGATCACACATTATTATGTTTTTATCTGAATTTTTAAAATAATTATTTTATGTGTGATATTTTTAAGAAGGATTCTATATATGAAATCTTAATAGGATAACATCTATCTCAAATATAAACAAGTTATTTATGATTCCATATTTATAATTAAAGTATAAATATATTATTTTGTTGTGGATCATTATGCCATGTAACTAATATTCATATACTATGATTTGATTAATGTGTATGATATTTTTTGTCCTTTATAATTTTAATAAATGAATGGTTTACATAACCATTTAAAAATAAAATTAGAAAACATTAATGAGATCAATAACAAGATCACTAAGTACATGTATAAGAATAATTCAATTTATAGAAAAATTTCATAGAATATTTTTGGAGGATGCAGTTAGTGTTTTCTAATCAATAATGTACTTATCATGATATTACATGTTGATGTCTCCTTAGCAGAGTTATACTAAGTTCAATTAACTCTAAACTAGGTATATTGAGTTGTACATGCTTATCACCTAGTGTGTGAAAATGGGTGTTTTTGAAAATCAAATTTGAATCTCTTTTAGGATATGTATTGGAAATTATTAATCTATTTATGATCCATCATGAAGTATTTATATAAATCATAACAATTAATGACCTTGTTAAAACCTATAGATTCATACACAGATATGATGTTATAATGATATTGATATACGATAAATTATTTTTAAGGATTAATGAGTAACCCATTTGATCAATGATGGTCATTAAATCCATTTTGGTGAAATATTTGGATTAAATAGAAATAATAATGCAGAGGTAGTAATACGTATGATCAAATATTTATGTATCCTATTTGATATTAGATATATGAGTTCTTTTATATCATTTCACATATCTATTGATGTTATTTGTTATCCGACATGTTTTAATGTTGAATTATCGTTAAAATACCCAAAAGATATATTGATCACCGATAAATTCTATGAATATTCTTGAGCAGAATTTTATTTGAATGTTCTTCTACAAAATTTTCTCATTCATCCACTTGTAGAATTTGATGTTGTCTTAGGCATGGATTGGCCATCTCAAAAACAATTCTCACATCAATTTCATAAAAATAGAATCCAAATTGGATTTTTCAAACCAAACTACTATCATCATTAAGTACTATCCTAAATATTTATATCCGATGTAGAAAACATACTTATAGGTGTTTATTCCCATTCAAAATGGGTGATTATCTCATAGGTTTAGAGAATAATAATAATCTATAGTATTAAGATTGGGATTTAATTATATTATTTCTTTTCAAAAAATCATATTAGCCTCTCACACACAAATTTTGATGATTTTTCAATAGAACACATTACTACTTCTACACTTATTTCAAATAAATCCTAAAAAATAGCCTCAATTGATTGGATGGAATTGACGAAGAAACTCTTGGAGAATCTTAATAAGGGATTCATCTAGCCATGTGTTTCACCATGGTGTTAATATATTGTATTTTTATGAAGAAAGATATATTAATGAGTCTCTAAATTGAATAACATAAACATAACATGATCAGATTCAAGATTTTGTATCCTCTAACCAGTATTGATGAATTGATTGATCATCAATGTGGAGATCAATACTTTTCTAGTAATGATAGTCGTTCTGAATATCATCAATTGATGATCATGAATGTGGATGTAACCAAGACATACCTACATTAAAATAATTGAATCATTATTTCTATACATATTCCATTCAGAATATACAAATCTCCAACACCATCATTGATTTAATTAACAAAGTAATTAGAAACGGCCTTGATGTTTTAATTGTAGTCTATATTTAAGAAATTATTATATATTAAAATAATAAGTTAGTTCATGATGATCATTTTTTGATTTTGATTAAGACCATAATAAAGGATAAATTGTTTGACATTGATAGAATATGTAATTTTTTTCAAAAAAGGATAAATTTTTGGGAAAAATAATCTCAAGAGAGGGTATATCGGTGGATCCATCAGATATTAATATTATTGAACATCAATCTAGAATAACCATAGTGATTTAGATACAATGTTTTTTTTATTTGGTTCATGTTATTAATGATTATGTATAATTTATCATGGCTATAAATTCCACACACCATACTAACATAGAATTGAGATATGTTCCTCTAGAAAAATGAATATGAGGAAATATTTAAGGGACTACGGAAAATATAAGCTATTTCACTTGTGGTCATTTTACCCTACAGTAGAGAAGTGTATGTAAACTATATTGATGAATCCAAAAAGTTATTTTTTTTGTTATCTAGAATAATGATGGGGTTATACAATATTCCACACAATAATTGATTATTCATGAGAAATATTACGCAAGTCAACATTTGGAGTTAGTTATAGTAATTTTTTTCATTAAATATATAGATTGATTATATTTATAGGGAGAAGTGAGATATATATAGAAAACAAAAAATATTGAAATATATATATTCATAGAGGGAGTTTAATATGTTCCAAAGAAGATGATTGATTTTAATTATGGATTTGGACGTCCCAATACATTAACATTGTGGGAGAGAAAACAACATAGTAGATGCATTGAGTCAAAATGGTCATGCTATTTTGTCTATGATGATGATCAAAATATATAACATATATATAAAATTTAAATGTATGAATCTAAAAATAATATATTATGGAAAGAAATATTTTCATTGTCAAATTATTATTCAACCATCTATGAATATAATGATTACATTGGTGAATAACAAAGGTAAAGAGTTGTAGAAGAAATTGATAAACATTCCTAAGTTTAACCTTGATTATGATATAATGATATAGTTTATGAAAATTTTATGTGTTTAATCCATACAATATTATATAAACGATATTTTAGAGAAGGATTAATGATATTAATTCTCCATTCATCATTGGTGTGCATAGTTTGTTGTATATTTTAAATGTTATATTTCATTGTATGGTATGAAGAGATATACATTAGTGTTTCCATATTGGTGATTGGTCTATCTGGAATTTGACGTTGAGTGGAAAAAGTCACAAGGGATGTCACAACCATTATAAATACCTTAATGGTAATTAGAAAATAACGCAATGTATTTTTTTGAATCATCAAAACGTATATTGGGAACACTGATATATGGGATTCAGTTAATCAACTAAAAAATATAGAAAATACAATTACTGTAATAGAAGATTTATATTTGGATTATAATTTTTGGATATATATTAAGGATATGGTATGGATGTGTGGAGTAGATCATTCTATTATGTGTGGAAAGGATTTAGTTTTTTCTTTAATTTTTTGGGGATGTATTTAGTAGACTCTGGATAAATATTCAACATTCAGCACTACGTATCATCCTAATAGAGATGATCTATCTAGGGTAACAATTAGGAAACAATAGAATATATAAATATATTATTATATGAATTTTAAATATGTTTAGGATCTACAATTTCATATTTTTGAGTTTTATTCAACAATTTCCTTCACCTTATCATAGAAATTTATCATTTTGAATCACTATCTGAATAGAATTATAGAACTCAAATTCATAGTGATGAAGATGGAGAGAGAATAAATCATAGACATAATCTAGTTGATTAAATGGTAGATATGTTAATATCCATTTAGAAATTTATAATGTTAGATCATAGTTAGAAGAAAAGTTATAGTGAAAATTTCCAAATTGATATCGAATGTGATGTTTGTGAAAATATGTTTCTAATAATTTATGTATGGGAATTAGTAATTTTATTTTCAATTTAGGGGAAACTAAACAATTGGTATATGGGTCCTTCTGAAATTCATGATATAATATAGAATATAGCTTATTATTTGGCATGACCAACAAATCTTGATCAGGTTCCTAATATGATCCCTGTGTTATATTGTGCATTATATACCAATTCCATCCCATTAATATACTCTATGTATTTACTGTCGAACTATAATATTATCTCTAAGAAAACCTAAAACATCTTCTATTTCATATAGAGACTATTCTATGAAACAAGACCACTCACATTGTAATATTCTGTGTTGAAACCACTATCCTAAGGAAGCTACATGGGAACATAAGAATGGATTGAGCTATAATAGCCAAAATTTGTATACATTGGAGTGATTAATATAATGTGTATAAATATTTCTATGATGGCTAGAAAGTTAAACCACTATAATTTTATGAAATTCATTAAAATAAATTTAGTTTCATTAATGGATTTTTAACACAAAAAACCATGCTTTAATAAACCCTGATATAATACAAATATTATTATAGCCAATAAATTATACATGCTAGAATTAAAATGAATAACAATATTTGATAAATAATAATTAAAGAATTATGTTAATAAATCAAATTGATAAATTATTACATAAATTTTTTAGGTAGCTTTCATATGTTTAAAAAATTTAATTAAAAAAATGGATTTCTATTTATTCTTGTTTACAAATAATAAAAATAATACTTAATAAATTTAAAAAAATTATTGGAAAAAGTAACACTTTTCTGAAAAAATATATTAAAATTATCATATAGTGAATTTTTTATATTTTTCTAAAAATTTTAATTATTTTATTTATAGTGAGAAATTAATGTTTTTATATAAAAAAGAATTTTTAATAAATTTCAAATTTTCAAATTTTTATAAATTTCTTTGAAAGTAAAATTTGTCTAATTTTATATATTTTCATCAAATTTAATTGATTTTAATATTTTTCATGTCATATTTTTATATTAAAACATTCACTAATATATAATATTTTCTCTTTGGAAAACTATATTTTAATCACTTCTATGAGTGTAAATTTTAATTAAATTTCCAAATTTGTGAATATAAGTTGAAAAATATATTCTTTATTTTCCCGTCCTTAATAATTTTTATATAATATGTTATTGTTATTTTTTTCAAAAGGAATAATCATAGGAATAAGAATAATTATCATGTTTTAGGTTAATATGGTTTTACCGAGTTGTTAAAAAATGATATGTGGAAATATTTCCTAGTACTTGACAAAAAAATACATTATATCACTATATATAGAACATATAACGTCAAAGGGTCAATAATGAACCATCTGGGAGACCTATGAAATTTTGGAATTGTGGTAGATTTTATTCTTCTAAAAAAATCTATGTGATTCATATCGACCACATATAAAAGGACACCAACCCTGCTTTACACCTTACTCTTCAAAAAAATATTTTCTTATGAAATTACAAGAGGAAATGTCATGAATAATTCCCTATACACATCATATTGATAAATTTTTTTACAAATTCACCCAATGCCATATTTTGTTACAAACCTAAATCTGTTATCCAACAAATATATAAAATTACAAACCATGATTTTTTTCTAATCTACCTAAACCTATTTAAAAAAATCATCCATTATGATGACATAATAAAACTAGTATATCCCTTGTGAAAGTATTTTAATATTTTAATTGAATAATCTATATCCATATAATCTTCAATTAAATGGTAAAAAACTGTTGCTTGTGTGTTCGGTGGACTACTGCCTCTTGAACATATGTTATTCATTTCCAATCCCAACCACTCACAAATGGATATAATGATGGATTTACTTTTTATATATTAAATTTAATATATTATTATAACTATTAATTAAAACAAAACATATACCATCTTATCTCCCAACACATTGGAATACAATTGGGCCTCCCTTATAAATTAAAAATATATTTATGATTTCTAAAAAATAATATTAATTATAAAATTATTATATCAAATATACTTATTTACTATCCATTCTATCAGGGTTACGATAATTTAATTCTTGTGTATGATGGAATACCACATAAAAAGCGATGTGATTCAATTTTTAATAATGATTTTCATTTAATTTAATAAATCTCAATATTAAAAACTGTTATATAAATGACATAAAACAATTCCACAGATTAAATATAATTTTTTTTCTCATCTTTTGATAAAATTGAAATAAAGGCCATGCTTATGTACGAACCACCATCTCAATGAATGGTGTAATTAAATTTTGATATCATTTATTTACAGATTTATCTAAAAACATTTCAAATTAATAAAACATATATATATATATAATGTTTAAAATTATATACATGATTGATCCATATACAATATTTTATGTTCACTGATACAAGACTAAAAGATATCATTTTAAACTATGATATTTTATATTTGATTTTTAAATGGAAGGTACATGTTCATATACCCTTATTCTCATGTTATTCATAAAATATCAGTGATATCTCCCATGTTTACTAACATGTAGAATATAATAATACACATTCTTTTTTTTATAGGTTATTAAAAATGATTTGATGTATGACAAGTTTAAGAGGTGTATTAGATATAGAATAACATAATGGTAGAAGGTGTAGTCCCCCAATGTACCAATTGATTATTTTTCCTTATTTCCATTGGCTGTAAAAATATACTATTATAGTATGGATTATAATGCTATGAAATGAATATTCATCAATTTAGATAGGAAAAATATTTGTGGGATGTTTTGGTTTTAATAATCATATCATTTCACACATCCCACATATTTTCCTTATATTTTTTGTTTAAAAATGAACAATTGGAATCCGTGAGGATTCCCTAAAAATTTGACAATCCATTTTATGTTGAATGATAGTTACTACTAAATTCAACCCATAGAAAAGGATAGAATAATTTTCTCATGAATTAATATATCTCTTATAAAATCCATGGTAATTATAGAAAAATAATATTAATATTTATTAATGTAATGAATAAGATAGTAATTTTACCTTAAAAGGGACATCATGTTGGATAGATTACCAAAAACAAAAAAATGAGTTTATCTGAAATCTTTTATTTGATGCAATACATAGTTATACAAAAAATTATATATTGTAAATATTTCCATGTTAAGTTATAGTTATCCCCTAGAGGATGTGTTAGTAAGAATAAATAAGAATAACTATCTTATGTTTACACATTTCTATTAATTTATCTACATTCATCCAATAAATTTTATAGGTTTAAAATAAGAGTCTATCCATTTTACGTATAAAAATATGTATATTTTTGGGTTATATATTACTTAAAAGGTATTTTTTGATCATTTTAATGGTGAACACATTATAAATCCAATTTTTGGATCTTTTATTGATTTGATATGATAAAATAATCTTAAGGATTTAAATAAAATCCTAAAAAATAGGTTTCTGTGTATTATTTATATTTTTATGGGATGCTTCATTTAATAATGAATATTGAAAATTAATTAATTTTAATTACAATCATAATTTTCTCTAATTTATATTTTTTTGAGGTTTAATTTATAATTATTTTACATTTTATAAATTACACCAATTTAGGTAATGGGAAATAATTTCAATTGTAAATTTAATATAAAACATATCAATGATTCAAACGTTTTATCATTGAAAACCATATTTCACATCCCATATGAGGTGTAAAAATTAAATTCATTTCTAAAACGTAGGTGATTTGGATTTGGAAAATGGATTCAAAATTTGGAATAATTATTATATATAATTTATAATAATTTTAAAAAATTTTTTGACCAAAAAGATTCATTAACGTGATTGAAATTATTTATAATGATAAAATGGAAAATTAGATTCAAAATGCACAAAACATTATGATTAAGTGGAAAAAGAATGAAACATGTCCAAAATCTATTTTATGGCCATATTTAGGCAATATTACAGCATTTATCTAATTATGTACATTATTGGATCCATTAACATTAGGGTACACATTGGTGGAATTTCATTTTCCATAATTTCCCAGAGTGCCACTCCACCCCCACTATAAAAGGCCTTACTCTCCTCCCACTTCCTCAAACCTATGAAAACACATTTTCTCGACATCGATCATCCCAAATATCTACTCAATATCAATCCCATCATATTAGAAGCCTCATCTTTTTCATAAATACATACAATGAATCCATTTGGGTAAAACCAAAAAGAGTTACCCAAATAATAGGTAACACCCTTCTTTGAGCTCATTTAATTTATTTTCATTCTAAAACTTTTAAAATCTTGTAATTACATGAATAAATAATAAACTAGTACCCTATATATATTAACCATTATTTACATCATGGTTTCAGCATATAAATATACACACTTCAATCTAATGGGTAATTAATATATTGTTCATCTATATGATGAACAACCACCACACAAAATGATGATTGTTTTTCTTTATTTTACAAAATTTCATGGTTGAGAATTATGTGGTAAAATATGTTTTTACTGTTATAAAGTTATATTTATTTTTTTATTATTCTTATGTAATACTTTTTTACACATACTCTGATACTATCTATTTTTTGTAAAAAAGATATCATCGTTTATGGATGTGTGGACTACCACATCCACACATTGATGATATACGTTCATACACTACATGGAATTCAATAAGGATGGTTTTAATTAAATATTTGTGACAGAAATAAAATATTTTTGATATTCATGAAAAAATTACATTTCAATAATTATAACACATCATTTTATTTAAAACTTTTACACACACTGAGAACATGATAATATCATCTGTGGACATGTAGACTACCACCTCATCGAAGCGATGTGATTCCTGTTACATAAAACTAATTATATTTATAATTATATATGATAAAATAATATGTAATATATGATATACTAATAATTTTGGAAAGTTAGATTGTTATTTCACATTCCATCAACAATGATTTTTGAATAATTAAAACATTACTCATGCGTACGTACGACCTACATATGCATGATTATAATGTTGGTCATTTTTCATAACCACATTTCATGATTGATATTAAAAATGATATATATGTATAAATATGATAATTATTTCATGATTATTATTCTATATATGTTAATATAATATCTCATTTTACAATATTTGACATACTAATGTCATTTTAACAAATTAACTGAATATAGTCCAAAAACCTGATGTCAATATAGTTATTTAAGTAGTTGTTTACATCAACTTACTAAATGAACTAAATTTAATGATAAAATTTAAAATGGTTATAACTGATGTTGTAAATTAATATATGTTAATTATTTAGGGTTGTAATGACACTCATGTAAATTCATACCAAATGTCAAGGATTTCATCCAAATCGACATTCATTGATATATTTCATGATTTTTTGTTTCATTATTATATTATAATGTTTATATATAACCCCTTTGATATTCTATATCCATAAGTTATGAAATCAAATATTATTTAATTTTATATTAAATTTTATTCTTTAATGTTTATTTTTATTTTAATATTCAATTCGTAATGGGATTCATTGTAATCGGCAAATGTCTTAATGTGTTATGGAATAGTATTAGTTTTCAATTTGTTGTTATGAATTGTGATTGATGATTTCCAAAGGCATTGGTTATGTTATGTTGTGTTCTGGTTGGGATGTGGTGATTTTAAAAATAATCATCTTCACATGGAATTGTAGTGTGGGGTATTTACTTAATGTTATACCCCCACAGTTCGAGTTAGACTGAGTCACTAAACTCCAACCCAAAATGAATGGGTTAAAGAAGGAGACAGAGGCTCTATTCCCCCAATGCATGAAATCCACATAGACTGATGCATTAAGGTGAAGATAATGGGTTGATGTGATATTTTTATCCCATGTGAGATAAGTACTTGACTTGTTTCATCTATATAACACACCAATCTTCCACGACACACTTCTCTTTGAATAATACAATAGTGTGTGTTGTAAGCAACTTCGAGTTCCAACACAACACAACCAATCAAACTAGCTGTTATGAATAGTAATACCCATTTTTTGAAATTTTATAAATTTGATTTTTCAAAATAGACATCATTTTTGGATTCAGAATATCGAAATTACCTTAGGGTGAATTTTTATTTTTTCATGAAAACAATCAATTTTTGATGAATAGTGAAAAACACTAAGTTATAGTTTTATACCGGATTTTTATTTAAATAATTATTTATTTTATTAACATTTATTTTAAGTCAAAATAGAAACATAATACCTATATATATTCAATGTAGTTAATTGGATTTATTTTATAATAATTTTATATATATAATATTTTTATTGAAATTTTCAATGTCTTTTACCGACATCCTATGAGAATTTTCAAATTCACATAAAAAATAATTTTACCACTTCTGTGAGTGAAATTTTGAAACTCTAAGAGACATGGTTGATATCAGAAAGAAAAATTTGGTTCAATATGATGATAATAATATTTGGTGAAAAGTAATTGTTTTACTATTATTTTCCACGGTTAAAAGTAAATAGGGTATATAAGGGTACAAATGATATTATTATTACCCTAAAACATGTACTAATTCTATTTGATAAGTATTTTTCATCAAAAAAACAACCATTGGAATAAAATATGAACCTCTTTGGTCTACTTGGATTAGAGTAGAACAGTTATTATTATTTTATTTAAAGAAGAGTTAAAAGAGTTAAAATCAATGTTTAATAACTAAAACATTTTCAAAATAGGGTTATACATAAGATAAATTAGACTATAAATATTCATTATAAATCGGGTAATATTTCCTATATTATGGTTTTTTATTTATATTTTTTAGACATTAAAAAATTTAATTTATTAATGACACAATGATGATGCAGTAATTACAAAATTAATGAAATATTAAAATAATTGATATTATAAATATCCAAATAAATGTAATTTTGCACTTTTTATGAATTTCAATAATTTTATAGGTTTACATGAAATTCTATGGTTGGTTAGATGAATTTTTTTGACGTAATAATTTTGTTATGAATATAGAAAAAACAAAATACCAAATAGTGTCAAAATTGACATAAAAGAGTCTTTGAAATAAATATTATATAATTAATTGATTTTTTCATAAAAATCAATGGTTCAGCCATAGGAATTATATAATGATATGCATATGATTAATGAATTACTTTTAGTTCTCTTGTAATTATATAGTATGTCTATTAATAATATAATAAAAAAATACAATGAGACATGGTAAATGTCAAACTATTTAACTAATAGTTAAATCTAAAATATTACATAAATATAGTGACCCAAACCCGTCTAAAACCTATTAGATGATTTTTTTTAGACCCATAACCACCTTATCCTTTAACAAATCCAATTTGGATTCATTAGAAACCGAAAAATATTTTATTATAAAATAATAGTTCTAGTGTTTCCTAAGATGCCCCTCATCCCTCTTATAAGAGGTCACTCACCCTTCTCTCTAATTCACACCATAAAATTCATTTGGCTCAGCCAAACTATGCTCAAATACACTCTCAACTATCCTCCCTTATTCTTAGAGGCATTAATCTAGTCATAAATCCAATCTAAGGATCCCTTTTGGTCAAATCAAAAGGAAGAACCTAAATAAGAGGTAAATATCTCAGCACATCTTTTAGGTTCCTTTCTTCTTCCAGTTCGTTTTTCATTGTTGTTTCCATTATAAAATAATAAATCCAGTATCTTTTCAATACTATTATTTTATTATAAATATGTTACAACCAAATTAATTATTCTATCCATCCTTTTAATTACATTTCACTGTATGTGTGTGCGTATGGATTACCGTCTCCACGTCATTGTGTAATTGTTATTTAGTACATTATTATTTGGATATGTATAATAATGATGTTTAATTGATGTAAATAATAAATATAACATGATAATGATTCTGTATATATGATATACCATCCAATTAAATATTATTTTAATATAAAAATAATGTTATTGTTGCTCATGTGTAGGTACGGATTATCGTCTCCACGAACGTGATGAGATTGATTCCTCGTCGTATCAATTCAAGACTAACATTAATTAGATGGTAATAAATAATGTTTAAAGACTTGATATCATTATTTATATTAATATTATACATCCCATCCATAACAAATATGACTTAAATAACAATGAATATAAAGGAAAACGAATCATTTAACACCTGAAACAATGATAATACTAAGATATTATTATCAAATCATTGTTAAAAGATCATAAATGTTATCATATTAATTTAAATTATTCTTGTATAATTTAATAACAATTATTTCACCATTATAAAGGAAGTTAACCTACCCTCGACCAAGGAAAAGTACAATGTAAGGGTTAATTTCACAATCTCATTATTTTTTGAGGATGTTTTTACATAAGTATCTACATGGACTTCTTTATCATCCACATCATGGTTCATAAACATATAATTCAAAACATTATTAATATTTTATAGAATATGGGTAAATGTATTTTATACCCTTGTTTGACTTTTTATAAGATGTTTATAAAGGAATATTTCCATCTTTTTCCAAACACCATCCTTTATAATCTTTTAGACAAAATTTAGGTAAGAATGTATTTTTTTTAACTTATACAGCGGGTGAAGCTATTTTACAGCATTATAACATCCTCGGAGCTTACATTACTTGATTATAAGAATATTTCCGAAATAAATGTTTTCATAAATGATTTCAAAATAGAAATAGATATTTCTCCAAAAAAGGTATTGATTTCATTTATGTCATCATCCTTTGATGGATTTTATGCTTATTTGAAGTTGATTTATTATGATACAAAACATCCATATTATATTGAAAGTTGGGTGATGTGTTAGAAAATGGATGTGTTATTTTCATACCATTCATGGTTTATGGGTACGGTATTGAAATTTCATATTCCCTTTTTAATACAAATGATTATGTTATCTTTAAATCATTTCTTATGAGAAATTCATTAGACATAGTAAGTGACTGGTGGATCCCACTATATCTTCTAGATGCATCAGTAGGTATCACAATACAAACTACTATCTTGGAACAAGGCCTTGACAAAATCATATTTGTAGTCTTGGAACAAGACCTTGACTATGTGGTTATGAACGTCTGACATTATTCATTCCATCATTATGAATATGGATATTGATATTTCATATGATTATTCTACTAGTAGAATATACATGTGATTAAGTAAATGGAATTATTTGATTATATCATTTCAATATTATGCTCATGTTCAAGTATAAAAGGCTTTTCTTTTTGTCTTACACATTTCCATAAATGTTTATTCTTATTTATGAAATTTTCGGCAATATTGTTATCTTTATTGAGCATCTGATGTCACCCCTTTCTATGTATTATTTTTTCCTAGATGCGAAGAAGTATTTTATGACTGACTTGCAGGGATAAATTGTGGGGATATCAGTGTGGTCTATTGAAACAATGATGTAGTAGTTTTTAATTTTATGATTTAATGTAATCCTTATGATTGTATCGAGTACATCCATTGCTACTAAACTAATCGGTTTTTCAATACATGATCTTTTGTAGTCATGAAAATGTTATGTAATAATGCACTGACTCTGGGTAACTGGGGTCAGGGTGATACAGTTGGTATTAGAGGAATATTAGTACAAACCTTGGAATCTAGATTTAGATAAACTCTAGTTAGACACATTACCCAATGATAGACATTGAGGGTTAGTATAGAACAACATCCTATAATTTTGGTTTTGTAGAGATTTTGTGAGTTTTATAATAAATACATCCATGTCTGGATATGAGCAGGTAGAGATGTCTATAGCATAGATGTACCTAGGGGTAAATCCCAAAACACCGCTTTCAACTAGACTCGAATAGGAATTGGTGCACGACAATGGGCCTTGCTGCACATTTGGTTTCAACAATCCAGGGGGATATTCTTAGGATATTTCTTATTTTCATTAAAAACCATTAAGAAGGGTTTTTGAGTATATACTAATCAATGAAAACATTTTTATGATTGGGGATTATATCCCTAAACTCTTCAGATTATGATAAGTGTTTTAGAAGATTGGATTTATGTATTGTGATTCATAAACTAATCTAGTTTATGCCATTATTTAGAAATGGCGCCTAGTGGAAGAAATGGGATCTTTATTAATTCCCACACTCCATTTTGTGATTTCCCTCCTACTCCTGATAATTATAGTGGATCTGGTGATGCAACTTGTCCTGATCAGCTAATCACAATATTGGGACAACTCACTCAGGTTAGGAATAATAACCATACCCATATGGAGCACACTGATCCATAGAGTGGAGGATCAATGTTAAATCGTTTCATGAGGCAACCACTACCAATATTAAATGGTGGTACAAATCTATTAGTATTTGAGCAATGGATAAATTTTATAGTAAAAATATTCCATGCCTTGGGGAGCAGAGAAAGGGAAAAGGTTGTCATTGTATTTTAATGCCTCACCGGAGATGCTGATCAATGGTGGTCATTGATTCAAAACAAAAATGAAGATGATGAAGTATCAAAATATGGAATGGAAGGAGTTTAAATATATTTTCTTACAAAAATGAATTTCTTGTGACCATCGAGAAGATATGGAATGGCAATTTTTGAGCCAGAGGCGAAAATGGGATGAGAATGTCACGGAGTATAAAGCTATGTTTATAAGGTCAGCAAGGAATGTTGTAGATTATATACATAACCAATAAGAAATATTGATCATTTCTATTATGTGTTAAAAATATTTCACTATCGACCAATAGTGTCACAATCCTTCTCGTCATACGTAGATATTGTCTCATGTGCTATAAAGATAGAAAATGAATTCTATGTGTCTTATGACTATAAAGCAAAGAAAGAGAAGAAGAGATCTGGTGAACACTCCGGAAATGGAAATAAGGGGAAGAAGGGAAAAGTTGAATATCCATCCTGCATTAAATATGGGAGGAACCTACCTTGTACTTTCCTGATGGGAATGTGAGTTTTTTAAAAATGTCGTGAAAAAGGCCACCAAGCTCGTGATTGTAAAGGGAAGAAAGAGGTTGTCGATGTTGAATGGTACAATTGTAGAGAATGGGGGAATTATGTCAATGAGTGTCCTAAGTGTTAGGAGAACTTACATCAGAAAAGGCCAAGGGATCATGGTCAAGCCGATACTATCACTACTACTAAGGTAGATTCTATGAAAGACGTGGTGGTAGGTAATTTAATTGTTTTCTGAAGTTTAGAAAATGAATTATTTGATTCTAGATCATCACATTGTTTCATATCTTCCATTTTTTCTATGAAAATTAGTTTTTTCCAATTTTATTTAACAAGGGAGTTGCTAGTCAAAAATATTAAGGGAAGTATCATCGCAACAATGTTTTGTGTATCAGTTCCCATTAGGGAATATAAATTCTCTTTATCTGATGATCTCATCATCATACCCATGATTGAATTTGATAGAATCCTCGGTATGGATTGTCTCTCTGACCATGATGCAAAAATTTATTCTACGAATAAAGAGGTTATGATGTTTAATGGCGATGATAGATCACAACTTATCTTTAGAGCAGAATCGTCACCACTTGATTCTTATCTAGTTCTACCCCCACTAGCTCAACTAAATTCAATTATTCAGGAGGAAGATAATGAAATAAATATGTGGGAAGAAAGAAATGTTCAATTATAGGATACACCTATTGTATATGAATATGTTGACATGTATCCAAAAAATTTAAGTCGACATCCTCCAGAATGAGAAATTGAGTTTTCCATTGATTAAATTCCATGATAAAGGCCCATTTCAAAAACCCCATATAGAATGGCAATATGGAATTAGTGTAACTAAATAAAAAACTAGAGGAATTTATTAATAAAGGATTTATTCGCCCTAGTGTTTATCCATGGGGAGCCCATGTCCCTTTTATTATGAAGAAATATGGATATATTAGGTTGGCCATCGACTACCGGGAGATCAATGCTATAACAATAAAGAATAAGTATCCCCTACCTCACATTGATTATTTATTTGACCAACTGCATGGAGATCAATATTTTTCAAAGATTGAACTTCGATCTAGATATCATCAGTTCTGTGTGAAGAAGGAAGACATTCCGAAAATAGCATTTCGAACCAGGTATGGGCATTACGAGTTTACAATAATGCCTTTTGGATTGACTACTACACCCTCTGTATTCATGGATCTAATGAATATATTTTTCATGTAATGTCATGAGGACATTGTTGTGGTATTTATTGATGATATCTTGGTATACTCCAAACGATACAATGATCATGAAAATCACTTGTGCATTAGAACGAAAACTCTGAGAAGACAAGAATTCTATCTAAAGATTAGAATGTGTAAATTATGGCTTCACTAGATTTATTTTATTTGACTTATTATCACTTAGGATGGAATATTTGTTGATCCTTCAATGTACAAGGAAATCCATGAATGGACAGCACTGACGATTATAACTGAGGTACACAGTTTTATTAGTTTAACGGGTTTTTATCGAGGTTTCATCCAGAATTTTTACAGGTTGGCTAACCCAATAACACAGTTCACATGAAAATGGGTTAAATTTGTTTTGAAAAAAGAGTGTAAAGAATGTTTTGAAGAACTGAATAGAATATTAATCAATGTTCCTAAATTTACTCTACCATTGTGAAATGATGGGTTTGTTATTTATAGTGATACTTCAATGAAAGGACTTGGTTGTGTCCTTATGCAGAATGATAGGGTTATTTCCTATGCCTGACCACAGCTAAAAATTCATGAGAAATAATATTCTACTCATGATCTTGTGTTTTTAGCCGTAATATTTGCATTGAATATTTAGAGACACTATCTCTGTGGTGGAAATTGTAAGATATATACCAATCACAACATTTTGAAGTATATTTTCCCACAAAAATAAATCATCATTAGGCAAAGGCAATGGATTTAACTAGTCATGGATTATGAATGCACTATACACTACCACCCAGGGAAGGAAAATACAGTGGAAGATGCTTTGAGTAGAAAATATCATGGAGTATTGAACAAGATGAGAGTTGAAAAGGATGCTATATACATGGATCTAGTAATGATGGATATGGGAATAACCACGGTAGGTGAAACTTCAATACATTTTCAGATGGTTTCCAAAAATTCTTTACAAGAAAGGATAATGAGTTCTTAGACCGGTGATGAAGAGTTTCAAAAAAGGATTAAAGCTGTGAATGATGAGTGATTGAGTGACTTTGTTTATGAAGATGGAATTTTGAAATTTGGGAAGAGACATTTTGTTCCCAATATAATTGATCAAAAAAGTGAACTATTGGATGATGATCATAGCTCCAATTTCTCAATACACCATAGGAGTACTAAAATGTATAGATATTTGATGAAATATTTTTGGATGGACAACATGAAGGGGGAGATTTCGGATTTTGTGTCAAGATGTATGGTTTGTAAACAAGTGAATGCTGGAAGGCAACAGCATGGAGGAGTCTTGAAACTTCGTCCCATAACTGAGTGTAAATGGGAGAAATATTAAGATGGACTTTGCCATGAGACTACCAAAGAATCCTAGAGGGAACGATGCAAAATGGGTCATTGTTGATCACCTTACCAAGTCAGCACATTTTATTTCTACGAGGGAAGATTTACCACTTGAATGTTTAGCAAGACTATATATTAGTGATGATGTAATACATCATGGAGTACTACTATAGATTGTTTCTGATCATGATCCCCATTTTAAATCATGATTCTGGATAATTCTTCAGAAATCCCTAGATACTGAAAATCGTTTGAGCACTGCCTACCACCATAAAACTAATTGAAAATACAAACAGGCTATTAAAACCGTAAAATACATGTTGAGATCATGCTCACATGACATTCAAGGTATGTGGGATCCATGTTTACCTAGGGTTGAATTTTAATATTACAATATCTTCAATTCAAGTATTCAAATGGATCTATATAAAGTGGTATATGGAAAGTGATTTCGTACAACATCCTGTTGGGATGATGCTGGCGAAAGAAAACTCATAGACCCATATCTGGTAGAAGAAATAATGGAAAAATTGAAGGTAATCCAAAACCAAATCAAAATTTCTCAAAGTATGCTGAAGAGATATGTTGATAACCGAATGAAGGATTTGGAATTTCAGGTAAAAGATCATGTTTTCTTGATGTATCTCAATGAGATGGTTTTATACGTTTTGATATGAAGAGAAAATTGAGTCCCAGGTACATCGAAAATTTCTAAATTCTAGAAAGAATTGGGGCTTTAACTTACTGGTTGGAAATGTTCTCGAGTCTCTCCAATCTCCACGATGTGTTCAACGTATATCTATTGAGAAAATAATTGCATAACCTAAAGCATGTACTCATCTAGGATGAATTAGAATGAGAACCAGATCTGTCTTATTGAGAAAATCCTATCATAGTTCTTGATACAACAGAACAAGTGCTGAGAAACCAGATGACTCGTCTGGTAAAAGTAAAATGGAGAAACAAAGAGAAGGAAGAGGCAATGTGGGAACCCGATGAACATATGATGAAGAAACACCCGAGTCTATTTACGCAGTAATACTGTAGAAATTTCAAAGATGAAATTATTTGAAGGAGGGTAGAATGTAACACTCCAAGCTTCCACAGTACGCTTATCTTTGAATAATATAGTAGTGTGTGTTGTAAACAACATCGAGTTCTCACACACCACAACCAATCCAGCTAGCCGTTATGAATAGTAATACCAACTTTTTTAATTTTTATAAATTTTATTTTTCAGAATGGACTTCATTTTTCAATTTGGAATATCGGAATTTTCTTAAGGTCAATTTTTTGTATTTTTTTTGAAAACATTCAAATTTTGATAAATAGTGAAAAACACTAAGTTATAGTAAACCGATTTTTTTAAATATTTATTTATTTTATTAAAATTTATTTTACATCAAAATTGATACATAATACCTATATAAGTTCAATGAAATTCATTGGAGTTATAATATAATTATTTTAGATATATTAAAATTTTATTTAACTTTTCACCGTCTTTTACGCACCTCCTAGGAAGATTTGTAAATTCACATAAAACATAATTTTACCACTTCTATGAGAGGAATTTCAAAAATACAAGAGACATGGTATATATTAGTAATAAAAATGTGGTTCAATAAGATGAAAATAATTTTTGGTGAATAGTACCTTTTTACTTGTATTTACCACGGTTAAAAGTAAATAGGTTCTTTAAGGGTAAAAATGATATAACTATTATACTAACACTTGTCTTAATTATATTGGATAAGTATAGTTAAACTAAAAACAACCTTCGAAATAAAATATGAACCTATTTGGTCCTCAGGGATTAGATTACGACACTTATTATTATTTTATTTTAAAAGAGTTAAAAGAGTTAATATCATAGTTAAGCCGCTTCGGCGGTGGCGTAGTGGTGAAGGAGAGTGGTACAACAACACCATTCTTTGGGAGGTACAGGGTTCGAATCCTGGGAGTCCTCTTTCAGGGATAACCTCTCCCCCGGGATCCACTCGCCTTTCCGGGTCACCCAGTTTCTGAATGGGTGGGAAAAATGAGGCGCAACCCCCCTGTGCTGACGGATTGCTTGACGAACCATCGCTACCCGGGTTGTCACCCTCCGGGATGCTCTGCCATCTCGACTGGAAACAACTCCTTTGTCACGAACCAGCCCGAGTCGACCCTGAACCGGTCACCCAGGCCAGCCTGCGACAAGTCCCGAGAGGCATTCCCGATCCTCCCGGGATGGTGACAAGCACCAAGGGCATCAATAGAGTACACAAGGGAACGATTTCGCCCATATATAAACAATCAAACAAACAGCGGAAATAAACGGACAGCCCAAAATGAATTTATATAAAAATTGAACTAAATATTATTTGTACAAGAAAATAAAATCAGAACAAAACCAACTACTCAAATGAACAATTCCGATGAAAAAAATAACTCCATGTGACACTTCTGGTCACTCTCCAACACAATGATAAAAAGTCTCCCAAGGTGATCTAACTAATGATGAAACCTGCACAAGGGCTAAAAAAAGAAGAAGACTATAGGCGTGAGTATCAAAACTCAGTAGGTTAGCCCGGTATTCTATTCCCAATGCACATTACTTTAAAATAAAAGAAACATCAATTTATAGTTTTAAATTCAAGATTTGAATGTCTGGTTTTCAAATGAGGTTTCATGCTATAATAATTATCAGACAAAAACATGCAGGTTTAATAAACAAAAATGCAAGTAACAATTATTTTCAAAGAGGTGAAACTTCAAAATGAAAATATTTTTCAAGAGGGATGCTTTAAATAATTTTAACATTCAAATAAATAACACATACTACTGAATTTACCAACCAAACACACCGTATGCCAACGGTGAGTACAAAATAGCCAATGAGCACTAGTCACAGGAATACCCCTAGGCACTAGTTAGTTGTGAGCCCCAGGTACCTCGTATCTCGGTGAAAGTAACCATAATAAATATCTGTTCTCTAGCACGAGCCACTAGTAGGGAACATACCCATAACCTAGTGGTCCCCAATCATCAACATCATCATAGTTTAGTTAGTATTGTCATCGTCAAACTTGCTACGTGAAACAGGGGCCAACCCCCACAGAATCACTAGCATACTAGTACACGTCCGCCCACCTAGATACCCGGGATTCCCTTTAGTGCTCAATCAAGTTACACATATTATCAAATACACATTTCACATCCCCATTCCATTCCAAAACCATAAAAACACAAACATCCCATAATCATTCTTCACATTTCTTACACTAATCAACAAACCGCTAAATATTTCGGTAAAACAATTTCATGAAGTGTATTGAGGATTTGCAAATAAAACTCTTTAAAAAACACTCTTTAAATTATAAACACACATCATAACCAAACCAAATCATATTTGGCAGCCCAATAAACATTTAATAAAATCATTTAATGGACCATAAAACAATCCCAATTTCACAACTTGTTATATACAAGTAAAACACTCCTTCATTAGGAAATGCCAAACGGGCCTTTAAACATTTTCTCAAAACTAACCTTTGATGAAGGTATGCATTTTAATTTTATTAAGGATCTGTATAAACATCATTTACAGTAGTAAACCTCATTCATAAATCTCTTATAATACTTAGGTTAAATATTCAAAACACAACCATTTTCATAAAGATGTGAAACGGTCCATTTTTGAGAAACTCGGGCCAAAATATATTGTAAATCAAAACCCACTTGTTTGTAAAAACAAATCCAAATTGGAAATCAATATAAGTACCCAAAAATACCATTTATAATTCTTCCAATTCCTTTATAAATCCAATCAAGTAAATTCTAAATCACACATCACACATAAAAGCCAACCGGGCAATTTACCGAACACATGACATGCCCTTTTTAAACAAAACAATTTATTTTATGTACATGAAAAGGAATAAAACACCAATTGAAAGCCATATTTTCATTAAAGATACTGTAACATGTTAAAAATACCATAGAACAGATTATAAACCTCACAAAATATTTGCAAAAGATAACGGAACATTTAAACAAACACTTGTTGAGAACTTTCATGACAAAACAACACTACCGTTCACAAACCAATGATTAAACAACCACTTTAAACACCAATAAAATTATCCAAAGGATGAAAAATAATAATAAAAATATATATCTGGTTTTAAATATAATAAAAGGATGAAACTTAAATAATAAAGTCATGTGCATGGGGTATCCTACCTCAAATCTTTGGCGTAATTGAAACGCACACCCGAAATCACCCGCCACGGGTTTATAAACCCTAAAACTATAAATACCAGACCTAAACAAACATAAAACCCATAAAAAAACATGTTATAACAAAACCCTAGGTCTATCAAGACTAGGGTACAATATAAAACCATGAAATAATGAAAGGAGGGGGAAGAGGAAGGAGAAAGGAGAAGGAATCTCACCTTTCACCCTAGAAAACTCTTCGTATTCCATTAGATCTGCAACCCTAGAGGGAAGGGAATGGCTTGAAAATTCATGGAGATACTCCTAATATCTGGAAGAACCAGCGAAAGAAAATTGGTGGCCAAAAAAGTACTAATTGAATGAGTTATGGGTGAAACAAGTTGCCTTCTCAATTCTGGACGTTTTGAGGAAACCAGAAAACATTCTCCCTAATACGCGACCAATATGAGCTCCAAAGTGGTAAAAACGATATTGGGGGTGAGGATAGGGATATTGGCTTCGGGTGGGAGGTGGAATCACCGAAAAATATTAAAAACTGAAAAAGATATAAATGAAACAAATTATTTTTTTTTTAAACAGGAAATGGGCCCATGGGCTGGCCCAATACCTAAATAAGTGACCCAAATTCGCCTGGCTTATGAATTTCTAATGGGTCCAAAAGGATAAATAAATTTTAACATATCAGTATAGGATAAGTGGGAAGTTGATTGGGTGAAAAAGGATGAAAAAAAAGAGTTATAAAAGAAACAAATTCAGTTGTTAAAACTGCGAATGGGCCGGATCAATACAAAGACAGAAAAAAAACCGTGTGTGACAATTCTCCCCACCATTAAAGCTTTCCGCCCCCGGTAAGCCATAACACTTTCCAGCATGAAAAAAAACAACACATAAGGATTCCAGAATGTACCCCCCACCATTAAGAGTCAATTATCCCTAGAAATGTTCTTAGGATGAAAATCCAAGAGACCCATGGTGGGTCTCCCCACCATTAGAAACCAACTAGCAATGAATAGACAAGAATTGAACATGAGCTAAAATTGGGCGTCACTCACAGAAGCCCAAAAAAACCCTCCTAGAAAAACATAATATACCAAGTTAATAGGATTACAAAATGAACATATAAACCACCCACTCCCGAACGGAGGGGACAAGAACTTGGCCAACACATTCAGCACAATTCTGGACCCCCGTCACTTGGGGATGGGAGGGAAGGGGACCCAATAATTTGGCCACTGAAACCACAAAAGAAACAAATAAACTACCGAAAACTCTCCACCTATGAATAGGTAACACCAAGACTACACATGATTTTTTACAGGCGGTCCACATAGGGACATTGATTGAAAACCCACATCCATGAAGGAATAACCATAGACACTGTGTGAGGGGTTATGTCCACCACGCTTGTTGCGACAAAGGGAAATTCATAGAAATGAAGAACCAAAACATTGACATAGAAAATACCTTAACAAAACAGAGGAGTAAGGGTCATAATCGAGCACTCCACACCTCTGTCGATTTTCTGACTGCGTGAAATGATTCACTCCGAGGCCTATGGCTGGAGCCCTGATTCTTGAAGCATTTGCTGCACCGCAGTCAAGTGATAAGGACCACACCAATCAAAAAAAAACCACACTTGATCACCAAACAAAAACCTTAATCTAAATAGGAACTCATAGATACATATCAATATTCTATCTCAATCCAAACGAGGGGAATAATGGACAAGGAATACGACGAAACACATCAACATCACCGAACACAACTGCTCTGTCCAAAAGAATTATCATGACCTAGAAACACTTTTAATATATACCAAACAGCTCTCTATTCCAACAAACAAGTTGAGGCATCATCAAAATAGGTGGATTTAATATTTGAAATGAATCCTTAGGTTGATCAGCAGGAAAGATTTCCAACGGAGAACTATCACTGGCCACATCACAACATCAAACACATATTTAGAAACCCAATGAAAATTACTCCAAAACCGAGCCACCAACAAGATATCATCACTATATAGAACAATAGTATGAATTCTAGATCACATGGAAGCTAAACAAATAAAAACACTCTTATAAGACATAGAAAAATCAAGGCACATAACCATTGGTTTTTAAAAAAGGCCATAATTTTCAGCTCAAAGCAATTTTGAAAAAAAAACAAACTAACTTGGTGGGTTTCCACATTCACCAATGGTGTTTCATCAAGTCTCACCCACATGCACATTTCCATGCCACCCCTGACACCCAACCACCATACCATATAGGCCATACTTCCAGATATAAATAAAACCATGCATGTGAGCACCCATGAAAACACCAAAGGCTAAAATTAAACATCATAATTCAAAAAAACAATTTACCTTCAAAAGGAACACCAACCACCAAGTCAAAAAAAACATTTTCATGTTTCACAAAAAAAACCACAATTAATTAAGAACCATTTTCTAGAAAACCTACACCTTTTCATTTTTAAAAACTTTTTAAATAACCAAGCCACTCCAAACAACCCCTTCTAATTATTTTTTTTTAAAAAAATCAGCAATGTATATTTTCATAATACGAGGTCCATTGAGACCAATAACGTTTCTAGTAAAAAACCAACCGATCAAAACTAATTTCCAAAACAAATTTATCCGATTTAAAAAACTTTTTTAACATCCTAAAATACCCCATTTAAAAAAAGATCCAGAATCACTTTAAAATGATTCACAATTTCAAAACATTTTATTTCAACAAACCACAAGTTTAGATTATGGATAATCCAATCCCTTTAAATCATTTCTGCTTCCCTCCATTTTTTTTCACAAAAACACAACCTTCCTAAACCATTATTATATTTAATTATTGAAACCCCCTTTTTTCACTTTTCAAAATCTAATCCTTACATTAAAAGCCATTTCCACAATTCTCACACAAGGATTTTAAAAACAAAAATTCAGAATTCAAGAAAGGTTCAAGAGACCCAAGAAAAAGGGAACTAGTGTCGGTGGGTGACTTGACCATATGGTTGGCGGCCATATGCCAAAAACAACACCAACACAGAGAGACTTATTAGGACCATTCCCCAGCTCCACATGGCTTGCCAGGCCCTATGAGCTCACGAAGGCCATTGGTCAGACTCCCCTTGTCATATCCCAATATAAAACAATCAACTACAACAATGGACAGTAATAAAACCGGGCTTCCATGGAAACCTGAGGATTATAACAAGAAAGAGTTCGCGACGCTCTTCTTGCACTTACCCCTCAAGTCCCAACAATCCTAATCCATCTACATTGACATCCCCAAAATTACAAGGGCGCTCTAAAAAGAAATGTCCGCTAATAGCCGACCTCCTCTGATACCATTTTTTCACGAACCAGCCCGAGTCGACCCTGAACCGGTCACCCAGGCCAGCCCGCGACAAGTCCCGAGAGGCGTTCCCGATCCACTCGGGCTGGTTCGTGACATCCTTCCCGGCTGGCACACTCTCCGGAGTGACCTCTTCGTGGGGAGGGGGGTTTCCTTGTGTGGAGGGTTCGAAAAGGCCACAAAAGGGAATTCCCTTTTAAAGAGAAAAAAAAGTTAATATCATAGTTTAATAACTAAAAAATTTTTAATATAGAGTTATACATAAGATAAATTCATCTATAAATAATCATTAGTAAGATAAAAATAATTAATACATAATTCTATTTTTTATATTTTTATACATTAAATTATCTAAATTATTTATGACACAATGATGATGATGTAATTATCTAATTAATGAAATATTAAAATAATTGATATTATAAATATCCAAATTAATGTAATTTGAGACATTTTATAAATTACCATAGATTTATAGGTTAATATGAAATGTTATGGTTGCTTAGATGAATTTTTTTTGAAGTAATAACGATTTTATGAATTTAGCAAAAACAAAATTCCAAATTGTGTAATAATTGACACAAAGAATTTTTTAAAAAATGTTATATTATTAATTTATATAATATTCCTAAAATACTAAGAATATGAAAAATGAATTATATAATGATAGTTGAATCATTAATGAACCACTTGGGGTTCACTTGGAAGTGTATAGTATTTTTATTAACCCTATGATATAAAAATATAAAGAGCCATTGTAAATGTCAAACTATTTAACTAAGAGTTAAATCTTAAAGATAAAGATAATATTGTGACATAAACAAGTTTAAAACCTATTTTTGGAGTTTATTTCGACCCATCACTAACTTAGACTTTAAATAATAAATTTTATATCCATTAGATACCGAAAATTATTTTATTATAAAATAATATTTCTGGTTTTTCCTAAGGTACCCTTCACTCCTCTTGTAAAAGATAACTCACCCTTCACTATAATTCACACTTTAAAATAAATTTGGCTATGCCAACCTCAACCCAAATACTCTCCCAACTATCTTACCTTAATCCTAAAGGCCTTTCTTTAGTCAGATATCCCACCTATGGAGTCATTTTCATCAAATAAAAAGGATGATCCCGAAAAGAGGTAAACATTTCACCACCAATTTTCTGTTACTTTCTTCTTCCACATATTTTTTATTTTTTATTTTCATTATAAAATCATAAATCCATTATATTCAACATTCCTTAATGGTATAATAAATACGGTACAACCATATTCATTATTCTATTCATCCTTTGAATGAAATTTCCTCATATGTGCGCACATATGGCTTACCATCTCCAAGTCGTGGTGTAATTGTTATTCAATAAATTATTATTTGGATGGGTATAATAATGATGTGTAATTGATGTAAATATTAAATATAACATCTTAATTATTCTATAAATATGATATACCAACCAATTATATATTATTTTAATTTAAGAAGAATGATATTACTTCTCGTGCGTACGTACAGATTATTGTCTCCACGAACACGATGAGATTCATTCCCCATTGTATCCATTCAAGAATAACATTCATTATATGATTAAAAATAATGTTTTACGACTTGATATCATTCTGGATATGAATAATATACACCCCATCCATAACAAATACGACTCACATAACAATGAATATAAAATAAAATGAATCTGTTAACACGCGAAACAGTGATAATACTAAGATATTATTAACAAAGTAATGTTAAAAGATCATATATGATATCATATTAATGAATATTATTCTTGTATTATTTTAAAAAAATTATTTCACCATTATACATGAGGATAAACTACCATTGACCAAGGGAATGTAAATGGTAAGGGTAAATTTCACAATCTCTTTATTATCCGAGGTTGTTTTTACGTAAGTATCTACGGGGTCCTCTTTATCTTCCACATCAATTTTTATTAAAAATATATTTCAAACCATTCTTAATATTTTATAGAATATGGGTTAATGTAATTTATACCCTTGTTTTAATTTTTATAATATGTTTATAATGGAATCTTTTTGTCATTTTCCAAACACAGACCATTATAACATTTTTTACAAAATTATGTTAAGAATGACTTTTTTAACTTATAAGGAAGGTGCAGAAATTTTACGCCATTATAACATCACCGGAGCATACCATACAATATTATAATAACATTTTCCATATAAATGTTTTCATAAATGATTTCAAAATATAAAGATATATTTCTCAAAAAAAAGGTTTTGATTTCATCTTTGTCAACATCCTTTGATAGATTTTAAGCTTATTTGATGTTGATTTATTATGATACAAATATTCTAAATTATATTAAAGGTTTTGTGACATTTTTTACTATGTATGTGTTATTTTCATACCATTCATGGTTTATTGATAAGGTATTGAAATTTTGTATGCCATTTTAAATATGAATGTTTATGTTATGTTTAAATATTTTCATATGAGGAATGCATTGGACAAAGTAAGTGATGGGTGGCGCCTTCTATAGCTCCTCGATGAATCGGTTGGTCTCATAAGACAACTAGTGTCCTTGAACAAGGACTTGAAAAAATCTTATTTGTAGTCTTTGAACAAGGCCTTGGATCTATGGTTATGAAAGTATGTAATTATGCATTCCATCATTATGAATGTGGCTATTGATATAGCATGTGATTATTCGACTAGGAGAATATCCATGTGAGTAAGTAAATGGCATTATTTTATTTTATCTTTTCGATATTATACTGAAGATCAAGTTTACATGGATTTTGTTTTAGTCAATTACATTGTTTTAAATGTTTATGATTCTTTATGAATGTTTCCGCTATATTGTTATCCTTACTGAGCATCTGAGCTCACCCATTTCAATGAATTATTTCTCCTAGGATGAAAAGATGTATTTTATGACTGACCTACAAGGATAGTCTGATTGGAAATGAGTGTCTTCTATAGAAACAATGTTGCTGTAATTTTTTATTTTATGATGTAATGTAAACCTTATGAATGTATCTAGTACTTCCAATGCTACTAAACTAATAGGTATTTCGAGACATGATCATTTGTGATCATTAGAATTTTATGTAATAGTGCACTAACTCTGGGTAACTGGGTTCGGGGCGTTACAATATATTCTTTGTGATTGTTTTCCTAACCTAGGGTACTTTTGATAAAATGGATAAAGGAATTAAGATTTTATATGAAATAGAATTAGGATAAATGAAAGGTGTTAATTTATTTATCTTTGAAAATCATATGGCAACTGAGTTTGTATTAGAGTGGGGGTAGATAAAATTAGATTATAGGATAATATTAGTTGTGTTCTCCTTGATGATTTTTCATTATGGTTAACATATAATGATATAGAATTTAAAGATTACCAAATCTCATCATACAATGTATATTTCTTTAGAGTGAATTTCCACATTGGAAATTATGATGATGTAATGGGATGGAAGATAGAGGAAAATATCATTCTAAGTCAGCATCCCGGGATTTTTATAATCAAATGTGAGTAGTTTTTCTGAAGTGAATAATCAATTGAATCCATATATAAATGATGGTTGTGTCAATGAAATATAGAAAATAAATCTACCACATAAGATCATTTCAATAGTAGAAAATTATATACAAGGGAATCACCTATCAATCGGTTGATCATATGACCTTGTGATACGTGAATGATGGATTAAAGAAATATGAATGATATTATATGTAATTGATAGTTTGGGTCGCTAAAAGGTAACTTATGAAATTTATCATTTTGAAGGTGAAGCTAATCAGTAGCGGTCAATGGTTAAAAATGTTACGACATGTAATGATATTGATTCCATGGAATGGGATGAAATTAAAAATAACATCATAGAGAAATTTTTTCCATGGGATGTTAAGAATATGAGGAAAATCAATTCATTGAAATAAGAAAAATCGTTATGATTATAGGGATGTAAAAGAAGAAAATGTCACATGACATGTGAGGTATGTCCCAAATTTTATCTGAGATATTGATATTTAGAAAAATTAGTTTTAATCTGGACTGATGCAATGATATAGGTGGAAATTTGATTTTTGTTAGTTCTAGAGATATGAGTTACATGGTAGATGTACTAATAAGGTAGAAATGTAGTTTACTAATGATCATGTGTCCTATAAAAACAAGAAATATAAGGGGTATAGTTTGCATGAAATGGGAAAGAAGTCATCAAAGAAGTTTAGAGTTACGAAATAAAATCACCATCTTATGGTAATTGTGATTAAAAAATAATGGGGAATTTATTTCAATGTTGGGAAGTGATTATAATGTGGTAATATTTGTTATATTGTTCATGAATTGAAGGAAGGTGATCAAAAAAGAAATAAAAAACATGTGGTAAGAAGTTTTAGTTGTAATGAGTAAGTCCATTATGCCAATGTGTTTCCAAAGTTGATTACTCAAGGTGGAAACCATTAGGATCAGAATAAGAAAAATGTTGGAAATAATTTTCTACTAAATTATTTGAAGTTAGTTATACAAAAGAAGTGGTGATATATCTACGGAACATTATTTTTTTTAAAATTTATATAATGTCTTGTTACCATCAACTCATGGTGATGTTGAATAAAAATATGAAGACATCATTTCAGAGGAGATATAGGCACTGCGATTTTGTAGTTATTCCCTTTGGGTTATCTAATATATCTTTTCTATTTATGAATCATATTAATTTATTTTTCCAATAGTTTGTGGATTGGTTTTTTGTTATTATTATAGATGATTTTTTCTATATACAATAAAAACCATGACATATTTGAAAGTAAATTAGAGATAGTATATAAAACTATTAAATAAAATAATGTATTTTGAATGTTTTTTAATAGTTAATTTTGGTCTGAAAAGATATTATTACTTAAACTTGTTGTCTCATATGATGAAATAAATATGGATCATTGTTATTGAAATGTTATTGAAGAGTGTCCATGACCAAACAAAATAACTGATATTCATAGTGTTCTTGGATTAGTAGGTAATTATAGATGGATCGTTGAAAGGATATATCCGTTATCTAGACTACTAAATATGACAAAAGAAACGTATATATCTTTATCTGGATAGGTGAATGAAATGTTTCTATTCAGGAAATGAAAAAGAAGTGTGGCTAATCCTCAGTTTTTCAATATTCCATACTGAAATGGTGATTTCATCTTCGAAAGTGACTCTTAGTTAAAAGGACATTGTTGTGTAATGATGATGATTGAAAGGGTAATTTCTTATTCATCACATCATTTGAAAAGTCATGAGAAAAATTAACCTACACAATAATTGGGATAATATTCTGTTGTTTTTTCATTAAAAATAATGTGAAACCTCTTGAATGTAGTGTAGTGATAAATATGTAATAATCCCAAAATTATAATGTATATATTCACTCATAAGGTGTTTCACATTATATTGAGAAGATGGATAGAACTAATAAACAATTTTGATTGTATAATTCATTATCATAATATATAATCAAATAGTTGGATAATTCTTTGAGCGAAATAATTATTTATACATTGACCATTTTACATTTAGAGACTATCACTTTGGTTAATGATTTGTTGAATTTTCGCCTGGATGATTATGATGCATGGATATCATTTTTTTCAGCATTATGTGTATTCAAATTTTTCATCAAATAATTAAGTTAGCTCATATGGTGGATAAATATTTTCAGGAAAAGTTATAATCCCTCAATAATGGTATGTTTCCTAATATTAATATTGACAATGATGATTTTTTTTGATTGGAAAATGTTTATGTGTTACTTGAGATACAAAGTTGAGGATAGTTATATTGGATAAAGCATATAGTTTTCCATTATTCATTTACCTGGACATCACTAATATATATATAGACATTTTGGAGTATTACATTCTAGATGGAATGAAAATAAATATTTTTTAATTTACCATTAAGTGTTTGACATGTCAATATGTTTAATAAGAGAGACAATTACTAAAGAGGATGCTTCATTATTTTCTAGTGCCAGAGATTAAATTTGAGATTATATCAATGGATTTCATGGTGGTATTTCCAAAGATGTCTTAAGGTAATATTGATAATTGGGATGTTGTATTAACTAAATATGAATAGATCCATACCATTCTAGATACAATGTATTTATATCATATTTCCAGAAAATATTTAAAAGATATTATGAGGATTCATGGGGTGCATCTCTCCATTATATCAGACAATGATCCCAAGTTGAAATACTATTGTTGGAAAGGACTTAACAAGTCATTGTGTATTGAGTTAAAATTCAGTACAACATTTTATCTTCAATATGATGAACAATCTGAGTGGATAATTCAGACAATGGAAGTTATAATTTTTTATTACTCAATGGATTATCTGGGAAGATGAGATCAACATATTTCTTTTGTTACAACTCATTATTATTTTTATTTGAGTGAAATTTTTTGGAAAAGTGGAAAACCATTAATATTCCAGGTACATAAGAATCAAAATTCATATAAAATCATCACTCCGTTCAAAATAAATTTGAAAATGTTTGAGTTTTTACCATGATGACTTTCCGTTCAATGGAGGTGACCACCATGTCTGGGTTGTCCTTAATGAGATCCTCGAAGTAAAGAGCCATAATATACCATTTATTAACATGTTCCTCCATGGTGATTTTTCCCTCATTGAAGCCTCAGATCAAAATCCATTTCTTTTTATCAATACAAAAGTCTTGTCTGTCACTCCTATCGACCTGCACTTGTCCTTAATACATTCTGTGAGAATCCTCACCTAATATGTTGATCAAGAAATACTCTTCAAACATTTATTCATTCGAGTGCTTGAGTATCTCCTCATCCTCCATATCGGCATTTTTAGGCCAACAATAGTAGATCCCACCATATGAGATTCTATAGTCTTCCCAAAATAGGAGTCTATCATGTCATGCATCACATGACACTTGGGATTGCTCTTAGTAGAGTATCTTGTATCAGACAACCCCTTTTGAGGGGGCCTTCCATTACTTGATGATTGTGTAACCAGAGGACTTGAAAAATTGGAGTAATCCTTTCACCTTCATGGATTCCACACATGCTGGATAAACCCATCAGAATCCATAATAGTATTATTACCTTTCCTTGAAGAGAACCGAAGATAATCCACCACCAGTTCTGTTTCCTTCAAAAAAGAGGACCTAGTTTTAGAAGTAAAATCTTCATCCAATCCATCAAACTGGTTCCCAGTTTCAATGTTGGAAATGCTTTTTAATGAACCAGGGCTGATCATTGGATTCATTCCACCCCTTGGATAAAATCCTTCACATGCAGCCTTGAGTATGTGTAAGTGGGATACCCTGAGATGGCTTATAGTATTGAGCAGCTACACCATCAGAATGAACAACTTCTGCATAAGAGGGGGGTTTGCTACCATCTTTCTCTAACAACTTCTTAAACATGTTTTATTCCTTCTTACAACTCCCAAATGGTGTTGTTGAAAGCTTCTCATTATGGGCCGCCATCCCTTCAATATCTACTAAACCAGGTGGGGATTTGCCCTCTAATTTTATCCAAGCCAGATCATGATGTATTCTCTCCAAAACATCATCGACTAATGGGTCCAAGGTCGAAAGGAAAACCTTCCTACAAGAATCAAAACAACTCGATTGAAAAATTTCTTCTAAGTGATTATAATGTAGAACCCCAATAAAATGGTCCCTCGAATCATCCACCAGGAACTGAACCTTCGGGACGTCAAATATGGACTCACCATGGCCTGATTCTGGGACCACGACCATCCTCTGATTAGACCCTCGGCGTCACAGTGATGGTACATGACCCAACCTCTTACATTGAGAACAGAAATCAACCCACCATTTAACAAAAATAGTTTGTTTATAACAAAACTATTCTCCTACTTCAATCCAAGCTAAATCAATCGGCTTCCATGAAAAAATGACTTCGACACAAATGAGAGGCAAAATAGGATAACAAATTTCACATATTATATCATGTGAGCAATGATAATGTCGAATTAAATTACCTACCATTCTAATTATTGAAGGACTATGAAACAGACGTGGAAGCTCCGGTAGATGAACCCAAATCACCTTAGAAGCAGAGCCGGGCTTCATGTGGAAATCATATGACCATTAAAAGAGGTTGAAACGAAATCAAGTACATAATCGTGGGGCTTTAGACCAGGAAGTGATCAAATCACTATCCGATGTAAAACAAACCATGATATTCCCATTATCCAAGAGCCCAACAATAGCTCGATTTTGAAGATTCCAAGCATAAAAAACGAACTTTCCAACAGATCCACCGTAGGACGCTGAATTTTGAAGTGGGAAATCAGCTTCAGATCCAGTAATGATGAAGCCTCTCTGATGTTGGAAGAAGAAATCGAGAGATGCGGGTATCCATTGAACAAAATTGTGACATTAGGGTAGAGATCTATCAGAGGAAAAATGGGAAAGGACGCAGGGTTAGATGATTAATTTCAATATAAATAGAGTTGGTAGAGGAAAAAATATATATAATATAGTATATTCAGAAATAGAATAGTATAGATCAGAGAAGGAATAATATTTTTGCAGATAACTAGATAAAATAAATTTTTTCTATGTAGGTGATCGTGCCTTTTAAAAATTATCTCTATGGAAAGGTGTGATGTGTTTTGGTATTAGGACGAAGTTGAGTCCATAGTTCATTAGACCGTATAAAATATTTGAGAATGTTTCAATAGTTTCCCATTGAGTGGCATTGACTCCAATTTTAAGCTAGGTACACAACGTAACACACATTTCACTATTAAGAAAATATGTACCGCACTCATCACATATTTTTAGAGCAAGATTAGTTTATATAAGAGAATACTTCTTATAGGGAAAAACCAGATCATATTTTTGACCACATAGAAAACATGTTTCTGAATAAGTTAATTCTTGAGGAAATGAATTTATAGAAAACCCATAAGGATGAATTTGAAATAAGTAAATTTAAATATTCTATGACAAAATAAATTCCTACATAGATTTGTTAATTGAAATAAATTTCAAGGAAATAATTTTCCGAGTGGGATAGATATAACCACCCCGTTAATTATAAAATAATGATTTTCTATATTTATTAATATTATGGTTAATATATTTATATTTCATTAAATGTTACAAAATTAGCAAAAGAATACTCCATAAGAAATATTGAGTTTCTCTGAATTCTTTTTATTTAAGCTTGACTGGGTTATACTGAAAAATAATAAATTATTTGTATTATCATTTTATGTGGTACTAATCACCTAAAAATTTTGTTAGTGGGAATAAATATGAAAAAAAGATATATTATTTTAACAATTTCTTGTTATATGTTTCTACATTCATCCAATATATTTTATTGGCTTAAAAACATTGATCCCCTTCTTAACCATAAATATCAATATATTTTTAATAGGTAGTTTTAATGTTTTTCAATGGAGAACACATTTTAAATCGAATTTTTTCAACTTTTATTGATTATAAATGTAAAAATAAAATTCATTTTTGTAATAAAAACATACAAAAGATATTATTATTAATTCTTGGTATTTTCTTTATGACGATTCATTTTTAAAATAATATTGAAAAATAATGAGTTTTATTTCAAAATTGATTATTAATCAAATACATTTATATGGGTGAATTATATTTTCAACATTTTATAAAGTTTAATTAGATTGATTTTTGATCATTTATCCCTCTAAATTTTCTATATAGTCAATTTAACATTGAAATTGAATTTTAAAAACATAGAAACCTTTCAGGGGTTTTTACTTTAAAAATCTGATGTCACATACCATATGAAAGTTAAAATTTAAATTGAATTATTCCACTTATGTAAATGGAATTTTGGAAAATATACTACACATTTTTAAATATAATAATTCATAATGTGTGCTAATTTAAACATAGTTTTTGACAACAAATATTTTTTTAATGTGATTAAAATTATGTATAATGGTTAAGAAAATAATCTTCTTAACAAGGGATGAAAACTTACAATTAATGGAGAAAATGACGTGTATAATTTTCCAAAAGACATTGGTTGGCCCTATATAGTCCATTTAAACTCTTGGAATGAAGTGGGTCCTTTTTTAGACAAATATATTGGAAAAATGTGCACATAATTCCCTTTTCCTAAATATACAAGAGTGACAATACTCCTCCAATATAAAAATTGCCTCTCTCCTCCCCCATGTTCATTGAACATAGGCCACATTTTCTCCACCACTCATTTCCAAAATATCTCCACAACATCCCTTCCATCAAACTAGATGCCTCACCTTGGGAATGAAAATCAAACCATGGATTCCCTTCCTCAAGATATTTTATTCTTCTTCATTCTCCACATCCCCAAATATTCTTATTCAATTAATACATATTATCATAATTATCAAAATTAATTTATGTTATATTAAAGCTACGGTTTTTACGTACACTTAAACACACCTCTATCAAATTGGTACCAAACATAGTATTTATGTTTATTGAAAACTATCGCCTTGTGAATTGATTATTGTTCATTTTCCATCACCACAATTAATTTTTTAAAAATGATGTGAATTAAAATTTTTTATGTTAGATATTATATATATTTTGAATTCATGAATATTTAATTATTTTAAAACACATACTCTTATTATATATTTTTTTGAAATATGATAACATCATTTGTTGAAAGGTGGACTAACGCCTCCTCAAAATGTTGTTCTATGTTCACACACAACTTATAACATAGTATTTATAGTTTAATTTAAATATATGATCTATATGTAACATATATATGATATTCTGGATACAATTACTATCCTGGAAATATAACACATTAGTTAGTTTAACACATTTCCACACACTAAAATAGTGATAATGTCATTCTTGGATGTGTGGACTACTGTCCCCTAAAAAAGATGTTATTTTTTCATAATAATATTTATATATAAAATTATATAATATTAAATAATATGGTTATATGATATAATTTTATTTATGTAATGTTAATTTTTTATTCACCTTCTTTCCATAAGGATCATTGAAAAATGAGGTTGTTACTCATGTGTGTGTACAACCTAAATTATCCTTAATTGTAATGTCAAATAATTTTTCATGAATGGTTTTAGAAGAGAAATTTATATATAGATATGATAATTAAATACAGATTATCAATATTTTAATGTTAGTATGATGATCCCTTTGACCATAGTTGACCTACCAATGTTTTTTAACTCATAAATCGATTATGGTAAAAAAAAAGATGTAAACATAGTTTTTTAAGTTGTTGTTTACAACATGGTAATATATGAAGAAATACAAATGATAAAATTAAAAACGCCTCTCAAGAATGTAGATATATAATATAACATTATTATTCTTCAAGGAAAAGACACTGAAGACATGTCAGACCATGGTATAAGATTTCTTCTCCATCTCCATTCAATAATTCATTTATTGATTATATACACATTTATTATTTCATAAGTTATATATAGAGAACTTTGACATTATATATCCATATTTTACAAAATATAATGTTATTTAATGTATTATTAAATTTTATTAATTCACTTATATATTGGAGTGAATGTTTATTGTGGTATGGAATATAATAAATGTTTAAATATGTAGCCCAATAAATATATCAATATTATTGATATTATTTTTAAAATAAATTTTATAAATATATTAAAAATGATATAATGTCAATAATAGTTAATTTTTACTTTTTATATTCTTTAACATACCACAATTTTTTTAATCAAAATAATCACCTATTATCCTTTTGGGTATTTCATTATAGATTTTATGTTTTTAAAATTGATTGAATATTCCTATATCTTCATTTTTTTCTTATGATTGTTATTGAAATTTAATGAGAGATATTTTCAAAATTTAATTCTTTTTTGGTTTATGATTGTATAATTATACATGGAAATTTGATGAGTGGATCCATAAAAAACCAATGATGGGTGGTTCTATGATAAAAAATATAATTGGTGGGTCGATTATAGAACCAATTCATTAGTTTTGGAAGATAGTCGTATGGATAGTCTTTTTAAAATAGTGACAAGTATGGATGTTGACCATATGGTAATTCCATTTATAAGATTGAAAATTATAAAAATGTCCCAAATGGATTTTATTAATTTTTATTCTTGTTATTGGTTTTTTTAGTAACATTTTGATCATAAAATTGTAAGAAATAAGATTATTATCAATTCAATGTATTTAATATCTATCATGGTGATATGTATTACATCATGTTAATGTTATCATATGTTTTTAATTATTATAAATGGCTTATGATTTTCCTTGTTTTTATCACATAATATGCTTTTTAAGCACTACCTAGGTTTCTTAATATTATTCACATGTCAATATAATGAGTAAAGGATTGGATGAATTCATGTTGAAATTAATTAATTTTTCCATTATAGATATAATGACTTATTTTAAATGTTTTACATTTTGAAGAAAATGGACATAGTTTTGTAGTTTCCACATTTTATTTCTTTATTATTTTGTAATGTTTATGATATGGATTAATTATCTAAAACTCTACACTTGAAAATATCCTGAATGTGAAAGAAACTAAAATTATTTACTTCACTCATGATTATGTAATTTTAATGGTTGGGTACTTATATATAATACTATTGATTTGAAGACATAAATATACCTCAAAAATAACTATGAATGTCCATACTAAGAGATCATCAAAATAAGATACCCTAAATTAGAAATTGGAGATGTTCATTATACAATGGAGAAAATATAGAATATTATGAAAATAATTACCTATATTTACAAATTTCAAAATATCTAATAAAATTAAATTTTTATTTTTTATTTATGTTCATAATTAAATTTGAATGTATAAATAATAATATAGTTGAACCAAAATTTTAAAAATTAATGTTATAGACATTAAATTTCGTTATTAAGAATTAATTTCAATATTTTATAAAAAACTAACTACAAAATTTAATAATATATGTTTAAATTACTAAATTTTTTTACTACAAATACTCCAAATGATGGTGAATATCTTTTCATGAAATCAACTGGAATTATGTAAAACACAATATACAACACACATTCTATCGCATTCCCATTAATTATATTGGTTAATAATTCATTCGTAATAATTAAAAATATACTTCACTACATCAATTTACCTTCGTACAAAAGTATCACAAAAAACCACTAACAACCCTTCCTACTAAGATTTTTTATATACATGTGTGTACCCCACTGAACACCCTCAATATAGAAGGATCATAACCCATCCCTCTGACAAAAACATAATTAAATATTCCAGTAACTAGTGACTTGGCATCCTCTAAACATTGTGAATCTAAAAATAGAGTGTCAGCATCCCAAGACTCGTTGGGTGGATACTGTATAATAAATAATGTTATATTAAAAAAAAATTAATAACATTAAATATTAATTAAAATAATTTAACCTGGAATTTTTTACAATTGTGTTGATGTTATTACAATATTTTTATAGACATCAAACCACTATCCCATCCTTCTAATATATTGAAATTATCCCTTTTCATGATCATAAACACTAAACATATAATATTTAAAAAAACTATTATGGGAAGTGTTATAGATATCTAATGAAATAAAATAATTTTCTATTTTCCTTGTTGTTTCCTTATACATTCGGTTATGCGAGAATTATGGGAAACCCTTCATTTTATGGATGGATTAAAATTTTAAAAATACCATTTAAATAATATATAAATAAATTAAGCTAAAAATGTTATTAAAACCATGTTATAAATATATAGTCATTAAATGAATAACCATATGAAAATCATCCAAACGATGGTAAATGAATTTCTTTGGCTTGTACATCAGAATACCTCTGAGGACCTCTTCATACATATGGGAAAAACATGATGTTTTTTTAAAATTATTCCAAAATCTACACATGAAATCATATATTTTTTAATATATTTTTTATGTTCCTTGTATAGTAAATGAAATTAAACATGCCCAAATTACACCTCATGTGAATATTAATTAATATAAAACTAAATTATTCAAATATTAAGTAACAATATTAAATTTAAACAAATATAAATATAAAATAGTGCTAGTAAAAAATTTAGAGAGTCAAACCACACATTTTTATAGTATAATGAAATTTTTATACAATATAAACAATTTTTAGTGATGGATTAATATTCTCATAATAATGTCCCTATGAACTAAGAAAAAAATATCAATTGATTCCTAAGTGAGTACACCATAGACAATAAAAGTAACAACTAACGTTATGTTAAATAATATCTATTCAACTTCAAATTTAATGTTAATTAACCTTCAGATATTATTTTAATATATATTATAAATAAATAAATTAATTAATATCAAATTTTTTAGAATATAATGTTTTCAAATAAAATTACATAGTGAAGATAGTGACCAATCAATAACCTCTTAAGAACAACTTACTACCCTCCAGATTACTAGACCGATTCATATTAGATATTTAATTTGATTTCTATGAAACGTTTCAGAAAATACTCAAGAAGATGAATGTGTATGTGATTATTATGAAATTGGTTAAAAAAAAGTGAAGGTAACATGATGATTTTTATTTGTTTTTAATTAATTGAGAATGAAATTATAATCTCATCCAATGGGTAATATCACTAAAACTATTATATAAAGGAATACCTTCCAAAAACAATATTCCTTAATTCAATTTATATAAAAAAAATATTTCATTTATATATTAATATATTATAAAATCTATATACTTATCAATATAAAAACACTTAAAAATTCTATTCCACGTTTTTCTTGATTCTATCAGGTTCAAATTTTATAATTTTATCTTCTACTTATATTCTTTATTATTCTTCTTCTTCAATGTCACTAAAAATATTGTAATTTTTATTATCATATGGTATAGATATAACACATATTTTTTTGTTTTTGTGGTTTCCAGAAAAAATGAGTACACCTCCATCACTCATATCATACATGCATATCTATTTTATGTGCCAGAATGCACTCCCCCATCATTCAAATTAAGTTATAAAAAAATGAAAAAAATAATTGGGAAGCCATAATATATGGATAATTTTCTCCCCACTCAAAAGTTTCAATAAAATTATATAAATTTACATATGTAAATTTTAAATATAAAAATTTATATACATATTAATATATACCAATGTACATTTAAATAACACTTCGAGAAATTTTCTATGGTACATTAACATGATAATATAAACTATAAATAAATTGTAATATATATTTCAATAATTGAATCAGAATTTTTTTTAATATTCTCCAACAATCGAAATAATAAATAATACAAAACTTATACTCACTAATATTTTAATCATTAAATATCATTTCATGATTCAATGGACATCATGTTAAAAACATCAAATAATTGTACAATTTTGCTTAATTATAATAATTTATTACTTATGAATTTTTATATAAACAAATTTCATAGAATTTATATTATTTTCAACATATTATAACTATTTATTTGATTAATAACTGGCATGATGAGAAACCACAAAAAAAATTTATTTGGTAACCACATTTTCCCACTCTCTCTCATCCTGAGTTCGACTCTATAAGAGTATATTCATTTTTTTAACAATTATATGACATTGGGAAAAAAATCTGTGTAGAGTATAAAATTTATTAATATCTATTAATGAAAATTAATATTGTTTTCTCACTTATATACATAGTGTTTGAAACAACAATGTCTAATTAATAACATAGAATATATTTTCACTTTCATCTTCATGTACCAATAGATTGAATCATTTCTATAAGAAATACATATAAATTGAATATAAGGGAATGCAATCATCAATAAGATAAAATTACTAAATATAACATTCTAGAGGAGATTTATTACTCAAATTTATCATCAAAGGACCGTGAAACCTAATAATCAAATCTAATAAAATAATAAATAAATTTATTAATTATTTAATACAAAATTAAATTTTCAATGATTTAATATTAAAATAAAAGATTTATCTATTATATAGATCAATAAAATAAATTTAAGAACATAGATTATAGATTCTATAGAAAATGAACCATTAGATGAATCATTACTGTGAAAATAATGATGGACTGAAAATATCCAAATGATTTTTTTAATTTATACCTATGTTTAATCAGCACATCATGGTTTAATATCATCTTAAATAGTTATATAATGAATTTTAAATTTCGAATTAGAATAGTAGTAATGTTTTCCAAAAAAATTATACAATTAAAAATGTTGAAACTCCAATATAAATACATGTGATTCATTAATGTTGAATGAGTTATTATTTCTATGATTAAAATAAACACATGAAGTGATATTTCTATAACATACATCAGTCACATTCAATTTTTTCATCTTTGAAGGAACACTTCATTATGATGATTTTTAATTTCAAAAATAGAAGATAGATACTTTAATTATGATTTAAACAAAAATCACATTTTCATTTTTATTGATTCTATTTCATTATGATCATTAAAATGAACCCCTATTCTTCCCACATCATTAAACTATAAAAAAAACACATTACCACCTATGATATTCCCAGTTTAAAAAACACAAGACTATAATGTATGAAACTAATTTCATAATATGTTTGTTTTGAAAATGTGTAATTTTTCGTCCATTTGATTTCCAAAATTGTAAGAGATAATATTCTAACTCTTTTTCTACATTGAATCACAAAAAAAATAATTTCCAAACCCCCTTTCAACATAATTGAATTATAAACAGATCTATTATTCTAATTATAAATTTCAAAGAATTTTGAAATTGTTATTATTCAATATTAACGTGACTTATTGAACCAAAATCGGTGATATATATTGAGGAACCAATAATGACACATGAAAAAAAACATTATACTATAAGTTTTTCATTGACAATAAAAATAAATGTGAATAATTAGACTAGACCAACTACTATGTATATTCTTTATAGACATATTTCATACTTTAGTATTGTTCGTAATGATCCATATATTTATTTACTAGATTGTAAACATTTTAATATATGATTCATTGTATGTTTCTACCCCATAATTACATTACTCCAGTAATTCATGGATATGATAATGAAGATAGAATTTTTTTAAATTTTATGGTTTTTATTTTACATAATAATTATCAATTTGATGCCTTTGTTTAATTTCATTGAAATTAAGGGAGTTACATTATAAATTATCAAATAAATAAGAATATTTTGTAATATATATTTAATTATTCCAAAGTATTCAATCGGTTAGATTCAAATTCCATGTATATATTTCTTGTATAAAAATAGAAACCATGACATATTTTAGTGATGGTATTAAAAACATTTGATTCGCTTGGATCACTCATGACCACATTATAATATTGAATATTTATAAGATCCTTGGTATATTTATTTATTTCCATATCTAACTAAATTAAAAAATATAGTTTATTTCTTGATGGAGATTTCCCTACTGCTAGTATCATCATCATCATCCAATAATATGTTATTCACTTTATCGAGATCTCCTATACTATTAAATAATCCTTAATATCTAAAGCATAAAAACCTAATTCAACTAATGTGTTTCATTTTTGATGGTGTTTCCGTAGTATATCAAAAGCATCAATAATAATTTTTTTTTATTTCACTATCCATTATTTATGTATTAAATTGTTCATTTTACTATTTACATAACTACACATATTTCCTATAATGCATGATACTTGATGCTGAATCCATCACACAAAATTAAGAAGAAATTGTTTCAATATGAACTGTTTAAATACATAATACCTCCAAAAAATTCATTTTATTTTTCTTTTAGAGAATATAAATTTTATTCCCTTATTCAAAAACACATTACCCATTGAAAAATTGAAAAATCCCAATCCTTAACATAAGGACATCTGTTGTGAGGTAGGGTAATAAAAAAATTGACCACATGTTCATTAAATCATACATAGTCAACTATGAAACATAATTATATTATTATATATAAAAATAAAATACATTTAAGTGAAACAGATATTCAAAAAATAATGAATCATGATGCATGAGAAAAATATAAATATAGTAATATCAACATGTAAAAAGAGGTTAATTCAAAAAATCCATGTCATATTTTCATAATATCATACTTATAATATCATTATCATAAAAATAAAAAAAAATTATATTATAACCTGGATAATAGATATATTAGAGATGTAATATCTATATAATTATTTTTAAAATTGAATCATTTATAATGTGGAAGACTAACCAAATAGATTACCTAATAAAAAATAAATCAGAAAACCAACTAATGTAAAATAAATGAACAGGTAATATATATAAAAAATAATATTATATAAATCCTATATAATATTAATTATGAGGTATATTAGGGATGTGATGTAGAATTAGATGAATTCATAATTTTACAAAAAATCAAAAAAAAATGAACCAAATTATTAATTAAAATCCATTTCAAGGTGATATATTTATCATCACACATACCAACTTTTCAAAATGAAAATAGAAAAGAATTATTTTTTCCACATTGAAATATGGTTCCATAAATTTAATTGAATTAATAAATTAATACTAAATTCTAAAAAATCATTTATGAATAAAGTATGTGATGATTTGAAGTGGTATTAAAACACATTGATTATTTATAAAGCCAGAAAATAAAAAATGCTATATTAATTCAATATCCATGTTGAATCTAGCATTCCAAATTTATCAAAATCATTTGTAATTTAACAACATGTTTATTTCATTCATTTATTAGTCAACATGTCATATATATTTAAGCTATTATATATATATATATTAATTCATATAAAAATGTATTTACTATATGTTTCATTTTACGAATTCATGGGAGCATACCTAGTATATGTTGCATCTAATATCAAGGATCTAGACACTAAAATATCTAATCATTGGTATATAACACAATACTTAATGCATTATTCTAAATTACATAAGGATAACTAGTCAGAGTGAGATACTAAATTAGTATATAAAAAAATATGAAAGGTAAATATCAAAGGAATAACCTTAATGTAGAACATACTTAATTTATTAAATCCCAAAGTGGATCAAAATAAGAGATCAGATTTTCAAACAATAAATATGTGGTATTTTTTGAGGATTAAAATCCTTATTTCCTCTTTGTATTCCTAGGTGATTTATTATCATTAAAATATAGGCATTTAAAAATTATTTGAAATAAACCCACACCACACCTTCATGTACTGATTAATGAAATAAACATCCTATGTTGTACATTTAACAAATAAATACTATTTCAGGTATGTAAATTTTATAAAAATAGTGAAATAATCTAAACTAGATAAAAAAAATAAAAATTATATTTAATAATTCTCAATAAAAATTCAATTAATAATTTCACTAATATCATTTTATAATTCTTCTATAGATCTTTTGACAAAACATATTGATGAGATATAATGAAAAATATTTGTTAATATAGTATATGATACACAAAAATCAGAAAAAAACTGATAGAAAATATGATATATTTGTCATGACCCGTCCTCGGGACCCGTGCCGTGACTACCCCAAGCCCACCTTCCATAGGCCAGGGGCTGGCGACTAGCACCAAGGCGTAAATCCCAACAAAAGGGAAGGCATTGACTTTGAAAAGTAAACAAGCACCACAGAGTAAGCAAGCGGAAATGTAAACACTAAGTAAAAATGGTACAAGATGTGCTGAAAGTAAAAAAGGGGTCGGAAATACAAGCCCAACTGTAAAGTACAACTGAAAGGAAAAACAGAAACTGAAAGGGAAAAATGCAGCGTCGAGCCGTCCTCTGGAAGTCCCACCTGAAGGGTGGGTACAGATAGCCTCCACTACTCCTCGGGTCCTCCTGACCGCTCCGAGTACGTCCCGCCCAGTGGTCCACAAAGGAAAGATACAATCACGAAGTAACATCTGACACGGCTTAGGTATATGCCCATACATATACATAAGTCATCAATTCCCGTTCGGCTCTAGCGTCCGAGCCCAAGCACAATCCAGTCCACACAGGAAAGCAAAACGTATACACACACAGGATAGCACAACACAATCCACAAAGGAGAGTAAACTGTAAATCCACACAGGATAGCTCAACACAATCCACAAAGGAGTGTAAATAGAAGATTCAGCTCACACAGGTATACATCATTGAAAAGGGTGAAAGAGACGATCAGACATACATACTGAATCATCTAAGCTAGGACCCACATAGGATACAAGACCAGCCGTCCTCATCGTTTCATTTATGTTGGGACCCACATAGGATACAAGACCAGCACAGAGTCATCTAAGCTGGGACCCACATAGGATACAAGACCTGCACTCTTCATTGATTCATATATACTGGGACCCCCATAGGATACAAGACCAGTATTGAATCATCTAAGCTGTGACCCACATAGGATACAAGACCAGCACAGCTAGGACCCACATAGGATACAAGACCAGCACAGCTGGGACCCACATAGGATACAAGACCAGCTATCTTCATTGATTCAACTATACCGGGACCCACATAGGATACAAGACCAGTATTGAATCATGTAAGCTGGGACCCACATAGGATACAAGACCAGCACAACTAGGACCCACATAGGATACAAGACCAGTATTGAATCATCTATGCTGGGACCCACATAGGATACAAGACCAGCACAGCTAGGACCCACATAGGTTACAAGACCAGTTGTCTTCATTGATTCAACTATACTGGGACCCACATAGGATACAAGACCAGTATTGAATCATCTAAGCTGGGACCCACATAGGATACAAGACCAGCACAACTAGGACCCACATAGGATACAAGACCAGTTGTCTTCATCTTTGCAGTCCACTGAGGATCTCTGCACCGTCTTCGTCGCAGTCCACTAAGGATCTCTGCACAGTCGTCGCCGCAGTCCACTGAGGATCTCTGCACGGTCATCGCTGTCGAAGTAGCAGTCGCAGCCAGCACTAGGGTTCCCACACACAGCAAGCTCGATCGAGAGGGTCCGCTCCACGAGCCGAGATCGTCGCGTCGTCGCGGATGGGCGTCGCGTCGTCGCGGAACACGGCGTTGAGCCAGTGAACTCAACGCACCATGAAACAGCAGATTTAATTTAATTAATTAAATCCGTGTTTTGGTAAAGAACCACGACGGAGATAAAAAGGAAGGTCTGAGACTCTTACCTCAAGCAGCCGATCGATGATCCGTCGTGGAGGAAGAGACGTCGCAGAAGAACGTTGTCGGCGTCGCGGATAACGGCGTCACGTCGTCAATTTTCGGGTTCGGTGTTCTTCGCGTTCTTCGCGTTCTTCGCGTTCTTCACGAAGGAGGAAGAAGATACAAGGATTCTGTCTCAACGAGTAATCCCTCAAAAGATTTTGGTTGGTCTTATTTTGTTATTATGCCAACACACGAAAACTGGTAAGTAACGACCCATCAATTCGTTGAATTAATTCAACAAAAGAAACAGTCCATTTAATTTACTAAATAAACCGCCCAATTAAATGGTCTATTAAGAATTTAAGAAACGCATCAGTTGACTTTCATAATGACGGGTTTTCGCGGGTGCGTTACTTAGAGGAAAGAAACGGCGGGGCTCGTGCGGGCCCCACCTCACAAATATCCTACCCAGAGGGTAGGATATTTCTGGATAGTATCCTATCATGTTCAACTCAGTTCAAGCCGCCTTAATGTGGCTTCAAGTGGCTTCCATGTGGCTTAAGTGAAATAAAATAATGTTTTCGCAAAATTATTTTATTTCTTAACTTTAAGCCCGAAAATTAAAAACCACACCCGAGGAAACGCAACTCCGGAAGAGGCGTTTCTAAGCGAATACTGGCGTTGCGATTTCATCGGTGCCCTCAGAATTCGATTCTGGGCACCGGTTTAAAAGTTAGAAAAACCTGCTCGTCCGTTCACTGAACGTACCCGAGCCAAACTTCGGAAAATGATTCCGGGCACACCGGGCCTCGGAATCAGGCGACGTCAGAAACTGCATTCTTGTAAAATACCAATAAAAATTAAGAAAAAAAAAATTCCTTGAAATTTACGGGTCTCTACATTACTCCCACCACAGGGCTTTACGTCCCCGTAAATCTTCAACACAAACTAGGGATACAAAGGCGGTACTGAGCACGCATCTGAGCCTCCCGCTCCCAAGTCCTCTCCTGGAGGTTCCCGTGCTGCCATCTGATGCGCACAACAGGAATCGATTGCCCACGTAGGACCGCTCCTGTCAATCCTCTATCTCCACCGGGACCTCTGTAAAAGTCCCCCCATCATCCATGTCTAGCTTCCCATGGTCAATGATGTGCGTCGGGTCGTGCACGTGTCTCCTCAGCTGAGATACGTGGAAGACGTCGTGTACCCGGTCTAACTGAGGTGGCAGAGCCAGGCGATAAGCCACCTCGCCAATCCTGCTGAGGACCTGGAAAGGCCCGACGAAGCGTGGAGACAACTTGCCACCTCGGCCAAGTCTCCGCAACCCACGTCGAGGTAAGACCTGCAAGAAGACGTGGTCACCATCCTCGAACTCTAGTGGCCTCCGCCTCCTGTCAGCATAAGACTTTTTCCAGCTCTGAGCTGTACTCATCCGCCCCTGGATGACCTGGACCATCTCCGGCCCCACAAAAGCTGCTAAGATTTCTTCTTTGCCAATAAGGGAAATCTGGTCCCATCCTCTGGATGAACCACATTCTTTTCCTAATACAGTCAATCCCGACATGGATGATACTAATCCATACCAAGGATGACGTCGTAAGGCCTCGACGCTACAACCAAGAGATCCAACCGTTACTCTTCCCTCCAAGGATTGAGTCACACTGTCGGCATCAGTGTGTGGTAACTGGGTCTCCTCCAGTAGATGTCTCAAAAGTGAGGGTCAAGTCAACAGTCAAAACTGGAACCTCTTAGTAACAACACAAAAGAGGACAGGAATGAAAACATCACAAAGGTATGCGTCTTTTATTATTATAGATCATAATACAAAGACGCTACACAATAGCAACAAGGAACTAGAAGTACAAAGGAAGTATCCACTAGTTCCGCTCCTGTCCATTTGCTCCCAGATCTCCATGATCGAAGGCCTCAGCTGCCTGAAGCTGAGCTCTCCCATGTCCACCAACTCCTGATGGTCGGGGTGGACCTCCTGGTGGTGGTGGTGGCAACACCTCGAAGTGTCTCCCACCATCGGCTACTCAGCCAGCTCCTTTGCCTCGTCCTCCTATACCATGCGGACCACCGTGGCCGAATCTCTATCTGGGAGGTCCCTCTACCGCCTGCTTCTCATCTGTAAGACGATTCGGGCAGTCTCAAGCCATGTGACCTCGCCCACTGCATGCATAGCAATGTTTGCCCCTCGCGTAGATGGCTCTCCTTCGGGTGCCCCGCACAACCGAATCTTCATCCGGAGACTGCCCATCTGATGGTCTGGCCCGCTTGGACCTCTACGTCACCTGTAAACTGCCAGCTGCAGAAGACCCTGCTACGGGCCGTCCTGCGGAGGGTCCTGTCCCTGGAGCCTGCTCGGCGAGAAAACTCTCCACTAGAAGGGCTCTCTCCAACACCTCTGCCTGTGTCGGAATGTTGAGGGAGATCATCGAAGCCCTGATCTTGTGCCTCAATCCCTGCTCGAAGGTCCGGGCCTGGAAGTAGGGGTCCCGTACCATGTCGGTCGAGTAGCGCGAGAGATCAGTAAATCTCGCCGAGTACTGGGCCACTGTCAAGCTTCCCTGCTGTAGCTGAAGAAGCTCCTGTATATGTACCGCACGGAGGGTGGATGGGAAGAACTCGGAGCGGAAGATGCTCTCAAAGTCTGTCCAGAGGAGAGATGTCTCGTCGTGCACCTGGAGCATCAAGCTCCACCATCTGCCTGCTGCCGCGTGCAGAAGGCTCACTGCGAGGATCACCATGAGGTCTGCTGGTGTCCTCACTAGCTTGAAAACTCGCACCACTGCCTCCAGCCAGTCCTCGGATGCCTGGGGGTCCGTCTCCACATGAAACCTAGGTGGTCGCTGGCGCTGGAACTCATGCAGAGCTCCGAGGCGTCGTGCATCGTCAGTTGCCAGTGCTGGAAGCATCGGGGGCTCGGCGGGTAAAGGTACCACCGGTGCCTCTGCTGACAAAGAGCCCTGCATCGAGGCCTCGTCGCTCGGTGGGCTGTCATCACGCTCCACTCTCGGAACCCTAGCTGGCTGCCATCGTAGGGTCATCCTGAAAGAAGCAGGTGCACCACGGTCAGAACAGTATACCTGGTGAGCAGACACAAGTAATCACAAAGAAAACATGAAACACACATGCAATCAATGTTTTCGTGCATTAAGTCGGAAATCAGAAGTCAGGGTCCTGGTGTATGGATACGTCGGCCACCGCACCAACACTGGATTCCCTGGACTGATAACCACACCCAATAAACTAAAAACTATTGCTTCACATAGAAGAAAGATCAGAGTCCCCGGTAGAATCGACCGCTATGATACCAATTTGTCACGACCCGTCCTCGGGGCCCGTGCCGTGACTACCCCAAGCCCGCCTTCCATAGGCCAGGGGCTGGCGACTAGCACCAAGGCATAAATCCCAACAAAAGGGAAGGAATTGCCTTTGAAAAGTAAACAAGCACCACAGAGTAAGCAAGCGGAAAAGTAAACACTAAGTAAAAACGGTACAAGCTGTGCTGAAAGTAAAAAAGTGGCCGGAAATACAAGACCAACTGTAATGTACAACTGAAAGGAAAAACCGCAACTTAAAGGGAAAACTGCAGTGTCGAGCCGTCCTCTGGAAGTCCCACCTGAAGGGTGGGTACAGATCGCCTCCACTGCTCCTCGGGCCCACCTCACCGCTCCGAGTACGTCCCGCCCAGTGGTCCACCTCCAGGTACCGTCCGACTCCGCACGCCTCCACCGCGATCAGCGCTGTCCGTCGTCTGCAACCAACACTACGAAGTGCGGGCATAGCCCGTGCAGGGGTGAGTATAAGCTACTCAGTAGGGACCCCGAGACCCCCGAAGGTCTCCCGAAATCCATGAAGGATAATCCAAAAAGGAAAGATACAATAACGAAGTAACATCTAACACGACTTAGGTATATACCCATACATATACCTAAGTCATCAATTCCCGTTCGGCTCTAGCATCCGAGCCCAAGCACAACCCAGTCCACACAGGAAAGCAAAACGTATACACACACAGGATAGCACAACACAATCCACAAAGGAGAGTAAACTGTAAATCCACACAGGATAGCTCAACACAATCCACAAAGGAGTGTAAATAGAAGATTTAGCTCACACAGGTATACATCATTGAAAAGGGTGAAATAGATGATCAGACATAGATACTGAATCATCTAAGCTGGGACCCACATAGGATACAAGACCAGTACAGAGTCATCTAAGCTGGGACCCACATAGGATACAAGACCAGCACTCTTCATTGATTCATCAATACTGTGACCCACATAGGATTCAAGACCAGTATTAAATCATATAAGCTGGGACCCACAAAGGAAACAAGACCAGCACAGCTAGGACCCACATAGGATACAAGACCAGCTGTCTTCATTGATTCAACTATACTGGGACCCACATAGGATACAAGACCAGTATTGAATCATCTAAGCTGGGACCCACATAGGATACAAGACCAGCATAGCTAGGACCCACATAGGGTACAAGACCAGCTGTCTTCATTGATTCAACTATACTGGGACCCACATAGGATACAAGACCAGTTTTGAATCATCTAAGCTGGGACCCACATAGGATACAAGACCAGCACAGGTAGGACCCACATAGGATACAAGACCAGCTGTCTTCATTGATTCAACTAGACTGGGACCCACATAGGATACAAGACCAGTATTGAATCATCTAAGCTGGGACCCACATAGGATACACGGCCAGTACAGCTAGGACCCACATAGGATACAAGACCAGCTGTCTTCATCATCACACTCCACTGAGGATCTCTGCACCGTCGTCGTCGCAGTCCACTAAGGATCTCTGCACAGTCGTCGCCGCAGTCCACTGAGGATCTCTGCACGGTCATCGCTGTCGAAGTAGCAGTCGCAGCCAGCACTAGGGTTCCCGCACACAGCAAGCTCGTTCGGGAGGGTCAGCTCCACGAGCCGAGAGGCCGATACATCAACTGTCATAAAGACCGAAGTTGATGTATCCAAAAGTTCTGTATCTTCAACAGGAACTCAACGTCGCAGACGGTGCGTCAGTCGGAAGCCCGGTCTGAGAGTTATTGGCTTTTTCGTCCCAGGGGCCCGGTTGGTTTTTAAGGAAAAACCAACCCGACCGTACTCCACCTGCATCCAAACCACGGGCGGAGTGTTCCAAAAGATCCGTCTCACTTAGAGGAATTTAACAAGGCTGACAGCACATCAATCGGACGTCCGTAGCTCAAGATATGAGTGTTTCCGCTCCCAGGGCCCGGTTGGTTTCGTGTACGAACCAACCCGGTCGAACTCAAAGTATTCCAAAACCTTGAGTGTGATAGACCGAAACGACCGTCTCGAACCAAGGACCGCGTTGCCGCTGACGCCGAGTCGTTTGGAGGCCCGTAGCTCAAGTTACGTGCGTTTCAACGAAAACCGTCCGAAGACGGGGGTCCGGGCCCGGGCCGACCCGGCCCGACCCGGCCGACCCGGCCCGACCCGCCCGACCCGCCCCGACCCGGTCGGACCGGTCTGGCTCGGCCGGCACGGCTCGGCGCGGCCGCGCGCCCGAGCGGCCGACGCGGGAGGAGCCGCCGCTCCCGCGTGACAGCCGCGGAACACCCGCGGGACACCCGCGGGACACCCACTGGACACCCGTGGGACACCCGCTGGACACCCTCGGGACACCCGCGGGACACCCGCGGGGCACCCTCTGGACACCCGGGGGGTGTCGCGTGCCAACCCCGCGGCACCCGCGGGGTGCCGGCCTGGACACCCGGGGGGTGGCGCGTGACAACCACGCGGCCCCGCGGGGTGCCACCCTGGACACCCGGGGGCGCCGCGTGACAACCTCGCGGCACCCGCGGGGTGCCCCCTGGACACCCGGGGGCGCTGCGTGACAACCCCGCGGCACCCGCGGGGTGCCGCCCTGGACACCCGGGGGGTGGCACGGGACAACCCCGCAGCACCCGCGGGGTGCCCCCCTAGACACCAGGGGGCGCCGCGTGACAACCCCGCGACACCCCGCGGGGTGGCGCCCTGGACACCCGGGGGGTGTCGGGTGCCAACCCCGCGACACCCGCGGGGTGCCGCCCTGAACACCTGGGGGGTGTCGCGGGACAACCCCGCGGCACCTGCGGGGTGCCGCCCTAGACACCCGGGCGCGCCGGACCCGCGCGGCCACGGGTCCCCGGCCGCCGCCGCCTCCGGCCGCCGGCGCCGCCACGCCGGTGACCCGTGCCGCCGCCGGCTTCCGCGGGCCACCGGAGTCGCTCTGGTGGCCCGTTTTCCTTCCCGTCTGCGCAGTTGTTCCTCCCGGGTTCCGTTCTTCACTGCGGGATCATCAAACATCCGTTGCAGCACGTTCTATCGCCGCCCGTCAAATCCGCGAAACACGAAGAACGACGGAGGGTTGCCGGGACGTGTTCGTTTGACCCGCACCCTCCGCGTTAGATAAAAACAACGGGAGAAATTTTTCAAAACATGAACCGACAATTTTAATAAAATAAAATTGTTCATTTGAAACCGGTTCTTTAATTTTTTAGAGAACGTTCACGGGAATAAAAAGAGGGGTATTCCAAAATTATAAAATCCCTACATCGTTGGTCGTCGCGCGTGAGCGTTCTTCGAGGAATTGCTCGTCGCGGAAGGTGGAGATCGTCGCGTCGTCGAGGAAGGGCTTCGCGTCGTCGCGGAACACGGCGTTGAGTCGGAGAACTCAACACACCATGATAACGCAGATTTAATTTAATTAGTTAAATCCGTGTTTTGGTAAAGAACCACGAAGGAGATAAAAAGGAGGGTCCGAGACTCTTACCTCAAGCAGCCAATCGAAAATCCATCGCGGAGGAAGAGACGTTGCAGAAGAACGTTGTCGGCGTCGCGGATCACGGCGTTGCGTCGTCGATTTTCAGGTTCGGCGTTCTTCACGTTCTTCGCGTTCTTCGCGTTCTTCACGAAGGAGGAAGAAGATACAAGGATTCTGTCTCAACGAGTAATCCTCCAAAAGATTTTGGTTGATATTATTTTATTATTATGCCAACACACGAAAACGGGTAAGTAACGACCATCAATTCGTTGAATTAATTCAACGAAAGAAACAACTCATTTAATTTACGAAATAAACCGCCCAATTAAATGGTCTGTTAAGAATTTATGAAACGCGTCAGTTGACTTTCATAATGTCGGGTTTTCGCGGGTGCGTTACTTAGCGGAAAGTAACTGCGGGGCTCGTGCGGGCCCCACCTCACAAATATCCTACCAAGAGGGTAGGATATTTCTGGATAGTATCCTATCAGGTTCAACTCAGTTCAAGCTGCCTTAAAGTGGCTTAAGTGAAATATAATAAAGTTGTCGCAAAATTATTTTATTTCATAACTTTATGCCCGAAAATTAAAAACCACACCCGAGCAAACGCAACTCCAGAAGAGGCGTTTCTAAGCGAATACCGGCGTTGAGATTTCATCGGTGCCCTCAGAATTCAATTCCGGGCACCGGTTTAAACGTTAGAAAAACCCGCTCGTCCGTTCACTGAACGTACCTGATCCAAACTTTGGAAAATGATTCCGGGCACACCTGGCCTCGGAATCAGGCGCCGTCAGAAACTGCGTTCTTTTAAAATTCCAATGAAAATTAAGAAAAAAAATTTCTTGAAATTTATGGGTCTTTACATTTATATTGGTGAGGTTTATAGTGTCAAACCGCATTGATAGTATTTAAGTGGGATACAGGGTATTAATGAGGGGGGGTATAATGAGAGTGTATTGGGGAGGGAGTTTAGTATCAGGTGGAATTCTGTGGAAGATTGTGCCATTATTGAGGAGGAGGGCATGCAACTATGATGTGGGAGTGGGTGTTAGGAGAAATTAGGATTTAATGATAGGGTGGTGTCAAAATTGATTATATTTTTAATAATAAATAATCTCAATTTCATAAAGATGATACTAAATAAAATATAGACCAGGTTTAATAAAAAATCCAATCTAAATATCACTCTTATTAATAATTTATATATGGATTTATGGATAAAAGTTTATAAATATCATTAAATATTTTTATAGTTTTCTATTTAATAGAATAATTGTTGTATAGGCTTTGTGTTCCCCTAGGCAGTGATTTATAATAACACTAGTTGGTATGTTATTTTTCCTACACTATTTATGAATCCTGGTTGATGATATAACTTTTTTTGTTATTTGAGTAAAATAAAAAATAATATTTCATTATCTCTTATAATGTATAATAATTAATAAATATAATTATTAGGTAACATATTTCACATCGAGTTCCTCATTTGAAAGTCTTCAATCCTTCTTTCAGGATGGAATTTTTTTTCATTTTATGAATGAAAACATATTCTGTTAAATTGGATAGGAGGTCAAATAATTCTACAAGGGAGATTATTACATTGTCTAAGGCACAATTATATATTTAATTCATGTTCATGAATTGATTCCGAAAAATAATATGTGTTACACGTTTAATGAACTGATTTGATTCATAATAATTCATATAAGGGGACACTTCATTATGTGAATTTGTGTTTTAATCATTTAACCATAGTATTCTGGTTACTATATATTTTAGATCCAAATAAAAATGAACCTTGAATTTTCACACAAATAAAGTGATCATATAGAACAAAGATAGGTAGATGGTTTTCTAATGGTGGGATTATGGACATGGATAGGAATTCATACGTATCCCTATAATGGGTATTAAAAACAACTTAGATTCGGTCAATATCGAGAAGAACGTCATGTATTATATGGTCTTATTAAGAAGAAAAATTTAATACCTATAAAGGTTTTTTTTAATTTCCAATATTATTATTTTTATGACTGTTCATCAAGAACAATTATGCCTTTTAGAATAATGTAGTGAATCTCCTTTAACAAAATGGGGTGTACCTTCAAATTGTTTTGTGTGGGACTCATGAAATCTCGACAATTAAGGATTGTGTAATTATATATGAAATATGAATTCATGGTTAGATATGAAACTCAATTATGTCCCATTTGTGTCTTTAGATCATTAATTTGATACATGGGATATTTGCACGAATTAGAAGCAACTATGATGGGTAGACCGAACTATGAGGAATTCCACTTATTTAGTGCACATTTAATACCTTCATTATCATTAAAGTTCATGGTTGACAGAAAATCAAAGATATATGGTAATATAAGAAAGGGTATCTACTACTGGATTCTATTGTCCCATTATCATAGGAATACATGGTTTTAAGGGGAACATTAATGTAAGAGATGACTATGTCATATATATCAGATAGAATAGGTACATTACATAATGAAGTGGTGTTTTTATGTAATTTAATGGGTAAGATAAATATAATAATATCAAGGATGATAAAATTGTTAATTGGTGAAAATTCTCCAAGGAATGTGACTAGGGTGAGGTGGGTGCATAGGTTAGGACTTCATCACATGAAATATAAGATATAGACAAGTGGTACTATTTTTTCAAAGAACATACTCATTCATTACAAGTGAAAAACATTGATGGGTTCCATTGATCTACACTATTATAATAATTTTGTGATGTTGTCTTCAATTAGGGTATTATATATGATGGAAATATATGACACAATTTTCCTAGAATTCCATTAATTTCGATTTTATTTTGATATGAAATTCACCTATTTGAGGTCATGAAGAAGGAGGGTACTCCATATAAGAAACAAGGGTAGTCTAGTGATCCATGATTCATTATACATACCAATTATTCATTTATTGAGGGGACAAGTTCAATAAAGGAATCCCTTGCTAGATATTCCTAGTATGATTCATTGTCAATCACTAACACCAAACACTATAGTGGACGTATATGGTCTATATAATTGTAGTTTTTGTATATTTATAAATAGGTTCATGGGATAAATGAATCAATTTTTAAAAAATTAAAATAATAGATCTCATTATATCTTTATGAATGGTTAACGCACTATCCTATAGGAGGGGGACCATGTTATAAATAATTGGGAATGTTTTATTTAATATTTTGAAAATATTTAATTTATTTTATTATTTAAATAGTTAATTCAAAAAAATTACACAAAATTATAATATAACTTATAAAATAATTTTATATACCACCCTACCCTAGGATTAAGACCATAATAAATAAAAAAATTATCATTTATATTAAAATCACGGAACAATATTACTCAGAATTTATTATCAAAATTAAATACAAATTTTTAAAATTAAATTCTAAATATTTATTATATCTATTCACAGGATTTGTGTATTTTAAATGTTCCATACATCCCTAAATCCTTAACCATATCCAAAATAATATAAATAAATAAATATAATTATCCGATTACATTATGTGACATTAGAGAATAGCTAGGATTCGACATTCCAAATACATGGATTCATTTAAAAATAAACACACAAGACTTACATTAGAGTTCATTAACTATTATAAAATATGTGAGGATATATTATAAGGCAACCATTCCAAATAAACTATGACATGAAATTATTATTTTTGTAAATCAAGATAATTATCATACAAAAATGTACATCATATAATTATACTAAATGATATACCATGGTAAATAGAAAAACATCATGCACTAACATAATTGAATAAAAAATGTCAAGAATTTATTCTATTGAAATTATATCACAAAAAAAGATAACCATATAATAAATATGTATAAAATAATATAATATAATGAGAATCTACATGCAAAGGGATTAAAATTAATAGGCCATTAGTAACATTGTCCAAAAAATAATCCATTATATATATACATACGTTGTGTGCCTAATATATTAATTATGTTAATAACCATCAATGATATAACACTCATCGAATCTATGTGATCTAAAAAATAATCTATGATTATCTACCCTTCCAACTTCATCACATTTTAATATATGGGATGGATTTTTCTAGGTTTTGGTAACATGATAAGTGATAGTGATACCATAAAATAATTATTTAATATTATTCTACTAGATATAGACATTAAAACCCATATTATACTGTAAGGGATATTTAATAATTTTTATTCAACAGAACACCTATACACATGATCCAAAAAAATGAAAAAATATTCTTGATGTCATGGAATTGAAAATTTCAGCTACCTTGGGAAAGTAATATTCCTAATAAAGAGGATCAAACTGTAATCATAAATTATCACAAAAAAATTCTATATAAAAATTAGTATATGAAGCATATGATAGGAATATTCCTAATCCTATACGTGATATTTAAAACATTGGTGAATTATAACCATATTCTTAAAATCTGTATTTTAATCATAGGCCTGAAATATGAACTATTAGGAAATGACCTCAAAAAATCCCTAAAATTGAATCCATATATATTAATTCATTTTATTGTGTATCTAAGTATATTATTGGATTTTATAATTCTAAAATATGTAATACTCTAATAAAAATTAAAATTTTACATCACATTGAAAAAAACATGCACTCAGTATCCATTTTTTCGAAAATTCAATGTATTTTGATATATAAAATGTTATTTATCATGACATATATTCATAATATTCATATAGATACCTTCAATGTTCTTACTAATCCATAAAAACAAGTGAGAAATTTTGATAATTATGGATTAATAACAAAATCTCTTTTAAGGTACATGTAATTAAGAAATAAATAATTTGTCATGTTAGTTCTTGAATATATAATAATGTTTGTTTTGATTTTAATAATATAAATTGACATAAAAACAGTCTTTTCTAACAAAAAAACATCCACTCTATCAAAAAAATTCTAAAATCATTTCATTAGAAATAATAAAAGAAAGAGAAAACATGTAAATTATTCTCTATAAAATTGAATTAATCTTGAAATTTTCTCAAACCATTATACCGTTAATAATTATGTTGTACAATAATATTCCCTTTTAAAATAAATATTATTATCTTAGGTTTTGAAATTATCACATTCCCAAACATGCAGACGACATGAATTGACAAATCAGGTTGATAACTTGGGATATAAATTTCATATCACTCTTATAGTAACATATAATGCTGGATAAACCTATTAGTTTTATTTTTATAAATACCCAACATATTATAGATCTATATTAGGCACACCAATAATAATGGTCTATATCAGGCACACCAATAATCAGGAGCTTTATTGGGCTAACCCATCATCATAAATAATTCCCAATAACTATAACATAATCATGACATGTGATACAATTACTTTCCATAAACCTGACCAAAAAAATATTATATTCACACATAAGAAAAATAATTTCAAATATCAAAATATACATTCAATTTAATAATTTTTTTTAAAATATATAGAACATATAGAATGCTGAACTAATTTTTTTGAAAACATGACCTATTTAATTATAATCCAATAAAAATATAATGGTTATATAAGTTTCAAATGTTTTTAATGTTGTATATTTTAAAATTGAACATTCCTTTTTTTCCTATTGTAAATGATGATAAAACATTAATTATAAAGTTTATAAAACGATTCAATTTGAAAAATATTTAATTAATATATAAATTAAAAAGACATTATTTTTATAATAAACTTATTTAAATATATATAAATCAATAAATTAATATTAAAAATATTATTATAGAAGAATAGGATATGGAAAATAATCTGTCAAACATTTAATGTGCAATTTTTAGATAAAATGTCTCACACCTCATGTCTGACACATCGCATAATTTATTTATCTTCAATAAAAAATAAAATATCTTAACTATTTACTTTCTCATTAATCTTATTAAATTTTATAATTACATTAATTTTATTTACTAACATGAAATATTCCATTACATAATAAATTATGATTTAATTAGACGTTATTATGAATTTTTCCTCATATGTTCAAAATGACATTGGTTTGCTGACTATAGGAAAAGAAGCCTTTATTATATCATCTTTAGATTAAAAATCATGAATTTAGTATCAGTTTTTTTATTATGTAGGATTCATTTAAAATAAATTATATTCATATATGAATAATGAATCTCTTCTATTGATCAAAGTGGTAATACAAATGTCCTAAATAATAATGTTTTTATTGCACAAAGGTTGAATAACAGATTATTAAGGTGTATAACATATTCATGAAAATATTTAATTATATATATTATTATAATTTTTTATTACAACATGGTTTAAAATTATTTTTTTGTGTAAGAAGAAAAAATACACATGGTATAGGTTGGCATGGACTTTTACTTTCTCTATAGACAACGAAATGATCTTTTACCATAAGGATACTATTTTCTATCATTTGCGGAGACTTGTATTTCAATTATGTGGTATGGTATTTTTTGGAGATATGTTTATTCAACATTTATTGAACATTGTGCTCAAAATGTGTGATAAATAAATGATAAGGGGTTCCCTTAAATATCTACGGGAATTAATAAAATTCATAATAATTATTTCTTTAACATAAAATAGAATTATATTAATACACATGCGTAACATAAATTATATTATCATATAATAATATTTGGATGAGTTGAAACACTCTCATCCAAAAAAATGAATATGTTTATATCATGTTTTCATCATTATCTCAATTATTTAACATCATTTACCTTTTGATTATAATCATCAATACCATAAAATAATGGACTACGTGGGAAATTTTTTATTTTAGAGGTGGATTCGAATATATCCAAATTATATCATGATATTATTTCAAAACCGATGAATATTTTTGAATCAGCATCCATCTAATAGTTGTTTCACATATTTAGTAGCAATATACATGATGTTTTGGGTAATTATTTTTTTGAAGTAAGTATTTCATTTTTAGTGGGGGGTTTTCTTCTCTGAACATCAATTATATTAAAATTTGATTAATCCAATACTCAAATTAAAATATTATATTGATGGTATAATCCTCCACTAAATTATAAAATCAGCATATATGGAGGTGTTTTAAACCATTGCTATATTTTTCGGCTGATTTTTTTTAAAATGAATCCCCAAATACAAAATATAGAAACCTTCAATTTATAACATAAATGTACTCTATATATTTATTATATAATAAATTAAACACAAAAAAGTATAAAACTGAATCTAACTATGAACCCATATAATAAAATTCATTAATACATACTTGAAAACTGCATTTAAAAATTCTATTATATTTGTAACACGATAAAGAGAATCGATATAATAATTCCCAAATGAGACATCAATCATATAAATTATGTAAAACCACATTAAAAAATATGTTGGTTTAACATTATCAAAGTAGATATTAAAAACAATTAATCAGTGTTATATCATTACGATAAAAGGCATACCAACATATCATAAAGTACACTATATCAAAAAAATAAAAATATATTATATATTATATTAAACAATATTAATAGTACATATTATCTTTTATAAAAATGCATAAATGATGTCATAATAAGAATCAAAGGAATTACCATGTTATATACATGATTTCCCAATCAACGAAATGTTCATTTTACATAAAATTATTTATTCATATCCTTATATATGTTCTATTATAATCCAAAGTGACCAAATTATATAACCAAAAACTATTAAGAGGAAATATAATAAGATTCACCAATACATGTTTGAAAAACAAAATTTTAAAAATCTATTATATTTGTAAAATAAGAAGAAAAATAGCTATAAAAATTCCAAATAATGATATTTATCTTTTAAATCATGTAAAATCATTCTAAATATTATATAGTTGAACCATCATAATTGTAGGGCTTGATAAAATTTAATCAATGTTAAAATTTTATGATAAAACACATACTTAAATTACATAGGCAACAATAAAAAATAAAAACATATTAATAAAATTAATTTTATTTCATAAAATATTAATAATACACGTTTGGAATGATAAGAATAAATAATGATTATAAAACCCTAAAACTAATGAATTATCTTCTTACGTACATGTATTCTCAATCAAATAAATCATTATTTTATATAAAATCGACTATTAAAAGACATTTTTAGTGTAAAAATTCATTTTAAATAATATCAATCATCTCAGTACTACTTCTAGTAGATGTAATAAAAAAATATATAAGACACGAGGTTTCACCAGGGTTAACTTTTTTGAATCCTAGTAACACATCCATATGGAAATAATTAACTTCATTGTATAATTGACACATGAATTTGGATTGAGAACCATTTTAAATCAAGATCACCAACAATATAAATTAAAAATAAATATCAATGAAACATATACCTACCTCTAGAATAATAAGAAATAAATATTTACATCATATTGAAATGGATTAGTTTAGTTTTCTTATCATGAATTTACTTACACATCACCATAATTAAATCTATAGACATCAATCATCACTACCTGAGGACCTAATTTCTCCAACATAAATTCCTTCAACTTTACTACATATAACCTACACCTTTGTTAAAATTTTCATAAATAATTAATAATATTGTAAATATAAATTTAGAATTAAAACAAGTAAATTTTTTTACACTAAATGAATATGATGTTCTGTGATTTAACTACTCCATTAAAACATTTTTCAAGACAATATCACTATGGACACCATCTTATATATTCTGAAATAATTCAACCAATGATTTTTGTAGAGAAACTACCATCACATCCTGTATCTTTTTGTGAGCTCCATATATGAGGATTATGATCCACTATTACTGGAATCTTATGTTCATTTCATTAAGAATCCTTTTATAATATCTATATAGGGATTCAATACAACTATGAGTATACATAGTTTCAATCCCTAGTGAACTACAAATGACATTATACAATAATTGTCTTGATCTCATCTCACACATGTGTACGGGATGCTCTATCAAAATGATCTAACAAACTGGATCATCATGGGATATGGAGAATGAAAATGTTGGTTTGACATCCCATATATATAAATATATAAATATATATATTTATCTATAAATAAATTATAAATCATATTAAATAAATAAATATTATCAACGTGAAAATTTAAATTAAGTTATTAAAATAACAATTTTAGTAATAAACATACTTCATTCATTGAAATATTCACATAACTCCCATAATATTTTTTATGAACATCAACCTATGGTTTTTTTGGTTATCTATTGACATAAAGTAATTAAATATTTTAAAAAATTTAAAAATTTAAAACATAAAATAGATATTGGTATCATATAAAAATATTAATCTAAGGAAAATATTAATGTAATCCGTTTGTTTCATGAAAAATTATTTGATTATGAGTGTCAGGGATGATTTGTTAAGATCAACGTGATGTCTTTATTCATGAAACAACCAAAATAAAAAAACATGTAATTTAACATTAATGTATAAAATTTCCTTTCCTTTTCATATGAATATATTTATTTCAAATCATATTAATATAATAATATCTTTTCCAATAAAATGTGCTTCTTATAGAGATGGCTATGAACCTAAATCTCCAAACTTCCCTCTAAGAACCCAATAATCAATTATATTATACATTAGTTGAGTCTTCAATGATGTATCATTTAATTCATCCCATAATATCCATTTACAATATTTTTTTCTGACATAAAATTTTCAAGGTCCACTAACATTTGAGATGACTAACTACTATACAGTGGAATAAGATATGCTCAAATAGATTATTTTTTAAAATATTAATATTTAATTTAATAATGTATTGAAATTGATAAATAATATAATAATATTAACTTTATTTCATAATCAAATACTTCATTTATCAATAATTGATGCATATTCCGAAAATGAGATCATGTAAAATGAATGGTAACTAGGTTAGTCAATAATAATCCTATAATCTATCCCCGATAATTCTTTTTATATTATAGACATTCGAATGGTTAATATTTATCTTCGTAGCAGTATTTTTTCCAATATTTATGTAAAAAAGTGTTTATTATTATAACAAGTTTAAATAACATTATTAACATTTAATATTGTTGCAATAATTATAACCCTCTAATATCCTCATGAAGAAATATTATTGAACACTTATTTAAACAATATAGAGTCACTATGTGATGATACTTATCTATAGGATGTAGTGTGCCAGATGTTGAATGCAAAGAGAATGAGGGTCTGACAGAGTCGAATGAGAGTAATAAGAAAGGTGGGAAAAATTATAATGAGAGGTATCCTGATGGCTCATTCGTTGTATATGTGGTCGAGGTAGCGTCATGTGGTAGTCTATTGGGATAATTGAATCACATCATTATTGTATTCCTATAATTTAAAAAATCAAAATAACATCAGGATATATGTTTCAAAAAATGCAAGAATAAAATAACGTTTTTTATTGATGACATATGCACAATACATACAAACATAATATATATCGTTATTATAATTATTAACATCACATAAATAAAAGAATCATATATACATTATTAAAAATAGACAAATAATTCAAAAATATATAGTTAAATATTATAACTTATCCACAATACTAGAAATGGAAATCATAAAACATTGGTGTTTGATATGTTAATCGATATCTAAACATTCAATAATTGTTTCCAAAAAAAATAATAGTATCAAACTCCATCACTAATTTATCTACATCAACAAATAGTACAAGATAAATATTTTCAATATCAATATGGAGAAATAAGTGAGTTTCTTATTTTTGGTGAGACCCAATGTCAAAGATCAAATCATCAACTTCAGAACCCTTATCATATATGACTAAACGTTTTATTCTAACAAAAACAATCCACCATTTACCCAAAACATATTCCACATAATATATGATTTTATATTGTGGTGTGATGATATACATATCATTTAATTTATTGTCAACAACAACAATCATGCTATATAATTTCGTAGAAATAAATTTTCTGGAACATATTTTAATACACCTGATAATATCAGCTCATATGCATTTTTTGAAAATAAATAAAAATGACAATTTTGTAATAATTCAATAACATTATTCTACTTTCCAAAGTATCCCATTTTATAAATCTTTACATGTAAATATATTTTGCGCTTTTAAACCCACTCCACAATTGACTGTATGAATTTTGTTTCCATATTCATTATAAGAATAAAACAATCTGGAATGTTTTGTTTATAATATATATAGAAAATAGCATTTTTAAATAATGAAAATTAGAATTATTATTGATGATCTATGAAAGTTAATATAAATTATTAAATTTATATGATATGTATCTCTACCTCATACCAATATTAATTGCATTATTAATAAACATACATGATGTGAAAACTATTCAACAAGAACCTTATTGATATATTATGTTATATGATTCTATTGATAATTTATTCATCTCAATCATATCTTTGATTTTATCCTATAATATTTAATTAATGAATCTTAAATGTCAGTATATTGTAGCACATATATATGTATTTTAATAATTTAATTTCTACCAATGTAGTATTAGGGATCATCCCAACTAATAGGAAGAATTAGGAATGATTATTTATTCCCCATGTGGTTGATATTGAGTCAATATGGCATCAAGGGTAATGCCCCGGCCCCAGTTACCTAGATTCTGTTCATTATTACATAACATTGGCATGATCACAAGAAAGATCAAATCTCAAAAGACCGATTGGTTTAGTAGACTTGGAAACACTAGATATATTCACAAGTCTTACATTACATCATAAAAATGAAACCTACAACAACATATTTTATTCATAGTCCACACTCATATCCCCACATACTATCTCTACAGGTCATTCATAAATTACTTCTTCACATCCTGGGAAAAATAAAACATAGAAAGGGGTGAGCTCAAATGCTCAGTAAGGGTAAGAAATATAGCATAAACATTCAAAAATAAGCATAAACATTTAAGGCAATGTATAAAACTAAAACAAAAGCCTTTTAAACTTGAACATCAGTATAATATGGCAGAAATAAAATGAAATAATTTCATTAATTATTCACATGGATATTCTAATAATTGAATAATCACATGCAATATCACTAACCACATTCATAATGATGGAATGCATAATTCCAGACTATCTTAACCACATAGCCAAGGCCTCGTGACAAGACTACAAATAAGATTTTGTCAAGGACTTGTGCCAAGACACTAGTTTTTCTCATGAGACCTACCGATGCATCGAGGATCTATAGCGGGCTCCAAACATCACTTACTAAGTCCAATTCATTCCCATATGAAAATGTTTAAACATAACATAAACATTTGTATTAAAACTAGCATACGAAATGTCAATACATTCTCCATAAACCATGAATGGTATAAAAATAACACATCCACAGTTAAACATATCACAAAACCTTCAATACAATACAAAAGTATTGTATCATAATAAATCAACTTCAAATAAGCTAAAAATCCATCAAAGGATTTTGACATAGATGAAATCAAATCTATTTGAGAGAAATATCACTTTTCTCGAAAACATTGAAATGTCACACATTTATAAAGGAAGTAATTTAAAAGATATTTTTGAATCAATGTGTCCCATACCAATTTGAAACTTTAGAAAATAAATATCATTTCAAAACATTCATGTACATATAAATAAATCCTTAAAATCATTTTGAAAACATGGACATTAATTGAAAATATTTAGAAAGATAAATCTTTAAAAAATTTGATATTTTGATCTTGATAAAGGGTACCTTTAAAAATAATTAAAATCTTCATTTTGAAATCATTTTTATGAAAAATGGACATGGATGATAAATATGACCCAGTAAATACATACACATAAACAATCTCGGATAATGATGAGATTGAGGAATTAACCCTTACCAATTTGGTAACTTACGAAACATACAACCCATGAAAGAGGTATCATACAATGAATATGAAAATACACATAAATTAAAGTGTATTACACAAAGAATATAATTATGGGCTGTACATACACCACACAAAAGTAAATAGTGGCAATATGGCATGAATCTCACGGGAATAAGGAGTGAGATGAAAACCCCTTACCTTCCACATTCCTTTAGTCGAGGGTATGTTTAGACTCCTGTACGAAAATAGTAGTATCTTATTAAATTATACCAAACCATATTAATATTTATGATATCATACCTTATTAATTTATGACTTTATATTACCCATTTAGTAATAATTTCCATGTTATGTTGACATTTTGGGTAACAATCACTTTCTTTATCGTACGTGTTTTAACTTGTCACTCTTGCTTGTATCACTTAGATCATGATTTAAATACTTCCATAATATAAAAAATGATAAATATATCACATATATTTAGAATATAATTAGATATAATAGACATATATATGAAATGGAAAACACTGTCTATAGAGACGGTAGTCCGTACGTACGCATAAACGTTGTTTCTGTTTTCATATAGTATTGAACAGAAGTAAATGAATAAGATATATGTAAGTACATAAATCCATATATATATATATATATCTCCAGTAGCATTATTATGTCATATATTACATACTTATTAGTAATATATGTTTCTATAATCGTTGATGAATGGTGAACATGGAAATGAATCTCATCGCGTCGTGGAGACGGTAATCTGTACGTACGCACGAGCGAAAATATCATTCTTTTAATTTTAAAATAATATATAATTGGATGGTATATAATATATAAAGAATTATTATAATGTTATATTTATTAGTTACATGAATTACAACGCATTATTATACCCATCCATATAATAATATATTGAATAACAATTACACCACGACGTGGAGACGGTAAGCCGTACGTATGCACGTATGGTGACATGTCATTAAAAGGATGGATAGAATACTGAATATGGTTGTAAAATATTTATAATAATATATCAGTATATAGGAGATACTGGATTCATTATTTTATAATTGTAATAACAAAAAAGAAGAAGTGGAAGAAGAAAGGAACATGAAAAAGTGTGGTGAAATCATTACCTCTTCTTCGGGTTCTTCCTTTTGATTTGATCAAAAGGGCTCCATAATTTGGCTTTATGACTAAAGGAAGGCCTCTAGGATGAATTTATGGAATTTGAGAGAGTATTCGGGCAGAGTTTGGCTGAACCTAAAGGCTTTGAAGGTGTGAGTTAATGAGAAGGGAGAGTTCCCTTTTATAAGAGGGGTGGGGGCACCTTTGGAAAAGCTAGAAATATTATTTTATAATAAATTAATATTAGGTTTTTAATGGCTCCGAAGTAGGTTATTTAAATTTTTTTGTGGGAATTGATCGAAAACCACTCAACCAATAGAATTTAGACAGGTTTGGGTCATTACATTAACCTTATCTTTAAGTATTAACTCTTAATTAATTAGTTTCACTTTTACAATGTCTCTTTGTATTTTTATAGTATATGGTTAATAAACATACAATATACATCTAGGAGACCCCTAATTGGTCCATTAATGATACTCCTATCATGATATAAGTCTCTTGGCCGATCCATAGATTTTTAGGAATTTAATATCAATTAATAATATAATATTTGTTTAAAAAACTCTTTTTTTTTCAATTTTGACACTATTCATTAATTAATTTTTGTAAAAATCATAACAGAATTATTACATCGAAAAAAGTTAATTAATTCAATTCTATCATGTCATATTAAGCTAGAAAATTAGTGTAATTCATCAAAAGTCTCAAATTATATTTATGTGGGTATTTATAATATCAATTACTTTAATGTTTTCACTATTATGGTAATTACTGCATCATCATTGTGTAAAAAGTAAATTAAATTATTTAATTTCTAAAAATTATAAATAAAATATAATTATGTATGAAATCATTTTAGATTTCTAATGAATATTTACAATAGAATTTATCTTATATATAACCGTATATTAAAATTGTTTTAGTAAATAAACTTTTATTTTAACTCTTTTAACTCTTCTTTGAATTAAATAATAATAAATGTCCTAATCTAATACAAGTGGACCTAAATTATAATATTTTATTCCTAAGGTTTTTTTTGGTCGAGATACACCTGTCCAATAGAATTAGGACATGTGTTAGGGTAATATTAATATCATTTTTACCCTTAATTACTGTATTTCCTTTTAACCGTGGTAAATAAAAGTAAAAAATTACTATTCACCAAAAATTATTTTCATCTCATTGAACCACATTTTACTCCTTTATATTAACCTTTTCTCTCGGATTTTTGAAATTCCAATCAAAGAAGCAGTAAAAATATGTTTTATGAAAAATTCAGTTTTTTTAACTACCACTTAGTAGTTTCACTATTCATCATAAATTGATGTTTTTCAGAACAATTCCAAAATTTCACCCTAAGCTATAATTGATATTCCAAATTCAAAAATGATTTCTATTTTACAAAATTAAAAACATATAATTTTTATTAATTAATTTTATAATTAATTCCCGCTGTCACAATAAATTGCTTGTTTTTAATAAAAAATATATATCAAAAGATTGACAATTGTTTATGTCCAATTTTAATGTGAAATTAATTATAATGAACACCATTGGATAAAATGGTAAAAATATATTCTAATTATACATTAAAACCACTCAAATTCATAATTTATCACTATTATTTATTTTTATTAAACAAGTTGTTTTGAATTAAAATTTAGTAATTTTCACTATTCATCAAAATATTAAAGTTATCTGAAAAGTACCAAAATCTCACCTTAGGCTATATTCGATACTCCTAATCCAAAAATGAAGTCCATTTTGAGAGATAAAATTTCAAAAATTTTAAAAATTAGGTGTTACTATTCATAACGACTACTTTGATTGGTCGTGGTGTGTGTTAGAACTCGAAGTTGCGTACAACACACACTACTGTATTATTCAAAGTGAAGTGTACTCTTGAAGCTCGGGGTGTTACATTCTCCCCTACTTCAATAAATTGCATCCTCACAATTTGATATTTTTCTTTGAAAATTAAAGATTGAAAATAGAAAATATCTTTGTGGAAAAACCCACATAGGAAATTTGGTTAATAAAATTTAGTCTTAACAAGATGAAAAGAGAAATGAAAGGGTCACCACAAAATTATGATCTCGATTAAGAGGACATTGGTGGAAATTATAGACATATAATTGGAGGGAAAATGTAAATATTTACAGGTAGTGATTGAGGTCATCAATCACAAACAAGTTTAAAGTTGAGGTCCTTAAATTCTTCAATCTATGATGATTTAAAATACCGTCGGTTCAACAAAACAGAAGGTATTATGATAACACATTTTTTATGTTTCAAAATATATTAGTTGAAATCCCAAATCGAAAAATGAATTAATGAGGCCTCTATTTAAAATAAAGAGTGGAATGTGTGAAGATTACTGAAAATAACACATACTAGGGTTCAATGTAGGAAAATATGGATATGGAAGAGAAATCTAACCATCAATTATCTGATGTAGAGTGGTAGAGAACATGGATATGAAAAGGCCAACAATCCCAAAGACATAAACTAGTGATGATCTAAGGTACCATCTAGGACAAAATATTTATTCTAAGTTCCTTTTCTTAATGTTGAGGAATTTATTTATGAGATTGGCTAAGATCATAAGGAGATATACTTACTTTATAATTAGAGTTTTATCCATTAATAAATTTCTACCACAAACTCATCTTTCACCCCAAAACATAATATAACTAAAAAAAACTCTATTTATCCTAATCGTATAGGGTTCCAAATATTATGAATTTATAATTCACATATCAGACACTTTATGTAAGGAAAATACATTATACCATCTAGGAACTTCATGTAGCACAATGGTAGGCGATAAATCCCAATTTCGCTACGGTTGTGGGTTCGATTCCCATAGCTTTGTCCAACATGATGGGCCGTCACATGGTCTACATGTTGTACTTTTATAAAAATCCAAAAAAAATTAATCTTTCAAACTTAATCCATTCCAACCATTACACTTATCCAAATTACTATTATCCAAACTCACAGTCCAAAATTTACAAGGAAGTAAATCATATTGAGGATCCTTTTTTCCAGGTAATAACATGTGAATTACTTCCTCATATATTCTTTTACAACAATGCAACTTCATGTATTACAAAAAATCAACCATCTCTTATTCCAAAATCACTACCTCAATATTAGGACCATATTGAGGTTTATCTTTCCTTCAACCATGTAATTTCCCAAAAAAATTAACTCGATGTAGAGTCACTTTTCATAGTACCATAAAATCTCAAATCCTCAATAAAATAGTACTGTAGTAAAATCATTATATACTACATAATTATTATAACAGTTACATTGCTGATACAACACTCAAATGACATAATAAACATAAAAACTCTAATCATTCCTCTTCATCTGTGGTGGTATCATAACATGATTGTTATCCAATTGCATCATTTGTGGCATAGTCTGATGATATGTTCGCGTAGTGTCCAACCTCCTTGCAAATGAAGCATTGTACATTTGATACCTATTTTCATACCCTTGCAGTCATGTACTTGGTGCCCATTTCCTACACACTTATAACAAACTCCCATTCCTTTCAGGCATGTTCCATGGTGTTTCTTACCATAGTTATCACAAATGGTTAAATTATTCTTTTCCATCTTCCCTTTATTAATCTATCTCTCTTCCATACTTTTTTTCTCTTTCTTCCCTTAAATGACATAGGACTCAGTAAAATATATAGTTATCTTATCCACACAAGATACTATTTCTTCATATGAGGATAATACGTGGGAGACTATTTCCATTATAAATTATGGCTTAACTCAATGAATGATATGATCCTTCTTACTCTTCGGATCATACGTATTACTGGAGTTCACATTCCTTCTACTGGGCGCCATTTCTATACAATAGCATAAACTAGGTCAGTTAATGAATTGCAATGAATAATTCCAAACTTGTAAAATTCCTAACGCAAATTGAACAGTATATGGATATAATCCATAATCAAAAAAATGTTTTCTTTGAGTAAGTATATACTCATGAGCCCTTCATAATGGTTTGTAAAGAAAATGATAATTATCCTAAGCATATCCCTCGGGAGTGTCGTAACCAACAGTGCAGCAAGGCCTGTTGTCGTGCACCAGTTCCCGTTCGAGTCTACCTCAATGTAGTGTTTTCGGGTTTTACCCCTAGGGACATCTGTTCCAGAGCTGCCTCTACTTACTCGTATCCAGACATGGATGTATTTCTCATAAAACTCACAAAATCTCTACAATACAAAAATTCTAGGAATTTATTCTATACTAATCCTCAAAGTCTATCTTAGGGCTATGTGCTCTAATCAGAGAATATCTAAATCTAGTTTCCAAGATTATTTCTAAACATCCTCTGATACCAACTGTAACGCCCAGGCCCTAGTTACCCAGATTCGGTGCATTATTACATTACATTGGCATGATCACAATAAAGATCAAATCCCAAAAGACAGATTGTTTTAGTAGCCGTGGAAACAGTAGATATATTCATAAGTCTTACATTACATCATAAAAATGAAAACTACAACAACATATTTTCTTCATAGTCCACACTCATGTCCCCACATACTATCCCTGCGGGTCATTCATAAATTACTTCCTCACATCCTAGGAAAAATAAAATATAGAAAGGGGTGAGCTCAAATGCTCAGTAAGGGTAAGAAATACAGCGGAAACATTCAAAAATAAGCATAAACATTTATGGAAATGTATAAAACTAAAACAAAAGCCTTTTAAACTTGATCATCAGCATAATATGGCAGAAATATAATGAAATAATTCCATTTACTTATTCACATGTATATTCTACTAATCAAATAATCACATTCAATATCACTAAACACATTAATAATGATGGAATGCATAATGCTAGACTATCACAACCACATAGCCAAGGCCTCGTGCCAAGACTAAAAATAATATTTTGTCAATGCCTTATGCCAAGACACTAGTTTGTCTCATGAGACCTACCGATGCATCGAGGAGCTATAGCGGGCTCCACCCGTCACTTACTAAGTCTAATGCATTCCCATATGAAAAGGATTAAACATATCATAAACATTTGTATTAAAACTAGCATACGAAATGTCAATACTTTCTCCAAAAACCATGAATGGTATAAAAATAACACATCCAAAGTTAAACATATCTCAAAACCATCAACACAATAAATATGTTTTTTATCATAATAAATCAACTTCAAATATGCTTAAAATCTATCAAAGGATGTTGACATAGATGAAATCAAAACTATTTGAGAGAAATATCTCTTTTCTCGAAATCATTGAAAAGTAAAACATTTATAAAGGAAGTAATTTAAAATATATTTTTGAATCAAAGTGTCCCATACCTCTTTGAAACTTTTGAAAATAAATATCATTTCAAAACATTCAAGTCCATATAAATAAATCCTTAAAATCATTTTAAAAACATGGACATTAATTGAAAATATTTATAAAGATAAATCTTTAAAACATTTGAAATTTTGATCATGATAAAGGGTATCCTTCAAAATCCTTAAAATATTCATTTGGAAATCATTTTTATAAAAAATGGACATGGATGATAAAAATTTGCCAGTAAATACTTACACATAAACAATCTCGGCTAATGATGAGATTGAGGAATTAACCCTTACCAATTTGGTAACTTACGAAACATACAACCCATGAAAGATGTATCATACAATGAATATGTAAATAAAAATAAATTAAAGTGTATTACACAACAAACACAATTATGGGTAATACATAAACCACACAATAGGTAATAGTGGCAATATGGCATGAATCTCACGGGAATAAGGATTGAGATGAAAACCCCTTACCTTGCACTTTCCTTTAGTCGTGGGTACATTTAACCTCTTGTAAGAAGATCGTAGCATGTTATTAAATTATACCAGAACCATATTAATATTTATTATATCATAACTGATTCATTTATGACTTTATATTACCCATTTAATTATAATTTTTATGTTAAGTTAACATTTTGGGTAATAATCACTTTCTTTATCGTACGTGTTTTAACTTGTCACTCATGGTTGTATCACATAGATCATGATTTAAATACATCCATATTATAAAACATGATAAATATATCATATTTATTTAGAATATAAATATGTATAATAGACATATATTTGAAATGGAAAACACCATTTATGGAGATGGTAGTCCGTACGTACGCATAAACGTTGTTTCTATTTTCATATAGTATTGAACGGATGTAAATGAATTAGATATATGTAAGTACATAAATCCATATATATATATATATATCTTCAGTAGCATTATTATGTCATATATTACATACTTATTAGTAATATATATTTTTATAATTGTCTATGAATGGTGAACTTGGAAATGAATCTCATCGCGTCTTGGAGACGGTAATCCGTACGTACGTAGGAGCGAAAATATCATTCTTTTGATATTAAAATAATATATAATTGGATGGTATATCATATATAAATAATTATTATCATGTTTTATTTATTATTTACATGAATTACAAATCATTATTATACCCATTCAAATAATGATATATTTAATAACAATTACACCACGACGTGGAAACGGTAAGCCGTACGTACGCACGTATGGTGACATGTCATTCAAAAGATGGATAGAATACCTAATATGGTTGTACCATATTTATAATAATATTACAGTATATAGGAGATACTGGATTAATTATTTTATAATGTTAATAACAAAGAAAGAAGAAGTGGAAGAAGATAGGAACTTGAAAAGGGTGGTAAAATCATTACCTCTTCTTCGGGTTCTTCCATTTGATTTGATCAAAAGGGCTCCATAATTTGGCTTTCTGACTAAAGGAAGGCCTCTAGGATTAATTTAAGGAAGTTTAGAGAGTATTTGGGAAGATTTTGGCCGAACCAAAAAGCTTTTAAGGTGTGAGTTAATGAGAAGAGAGAGTGCCCTTTTATAAGAGGGGTGAGAGGCACCTTTGGAAAAGATACAAATATTATTTTATAATAAATTAATATTCGGCTTATAATGGCACCAAAGTGGATTATTTAAAGGTTAAGGCGGGGATGGGTCGAAAACCACTCAACCAATAGAATTTATACAGGTTTGGGTCATTCAATTAACCTTATCTTTAAGTATTAACTCTTAGTTAATTAGTTTCACTTTTACAATGTCTCTTTGTATTTTTATATTATATGGTTAATAAAATTACTATATACATCAAAAATACCCTCAAGTGGTCCATTAATGATACACCTATAATGAAATAAGTCTCTTGTCTGATCCTTATATTTTTAAGAATTTAATATCAATTAATAATATAATATTTGTTTTAAAAACTATTTTTTTGCCAATTTTGACACTATTCAAAAATTGATTTTTTTTTAAAAACTCATAAAAGAAAGACTAATTCAAAAAACGTTAATTAATTAAATCTTAACATGTCATATTAACCGATTGAATTATTTTAATTCATAAAAAGTCTCAAATTTTATATATTTGGGTATTTATAATATCAATTATTTTAATTTTTTCACTGTTAGGGTAATTACTGCATCATCATTGTGTCATAAATAAATTAAAATATATAATGTCTAAAAAGTATAAATAAAATATCATTATGTAGCAAATAAATTTATCTTTCTAATTAATATTTACAATCGAATTTATCTTATGTATAACCCTATATTAAAAATGGTTTGGTAAATAAACTTTGATTTTAACTCTTTTAACTCTTCGATGAATTAAATAATAATAAATGTCATAATCTAATCCAAGTGTACCTAAATGATAATATTTTATTCCTAAGGTTGTTTTTGGTCGAGATAAACTTGTACAATAGAATTAGGACATCTGTTAGGGTAATATTAATATCATTTTTACCCTTGATTACCCTATTTACTTTTAACCGTGGTAAACAAAAGTAAAAAGTTTCTATTCACCAAAAAATATTTTCATCTCGTTGAACTACATTTTACTCCTTTATATTAACTATGTCTCTCAGATTTTCTAAATTACAATCAAACAAGAGGTAAAATTAAGTTTTATGAAAAATTTAGTTTTTTTAACTACCACTTAGTAGTTTCACTATTCATAAAAAATTGAAGTTTTTCAGAACAATGCCAAAATTTCACCCTAAGCTATAATTGATATTCTGAATTCAAAAATGATGTCTATTTTAAAAAATTAAAAATATATATGTTACATTAAATAATTTATAATTAATTCGTGTTGTGACAACAAATAGTGTGTTTTTAGGAAACAATATTATCAAAAGATTGACAATTGTTTATGTCCAATTTTAAAGTGAAATTAATTATAATGAACACCATTGGATAAAATGGTAAAAAAATATTTTAATTATACTTTAAAACCAATAAAATTAATAATTTATCACTATTAATGATTTTGATTAAAAAATTTGTTTTTAATTAAAATTTAGCAATTTTCACTATTCATAAAAATATTAAAGTTATCCGAAAAGTACGAAGATTTCACCTTAGGCTAAATTCCATACTCTGAATCCAAAAATGAAGTACATTTTGAGAGATAAAATTTCCAAAATTTTAAAAAGTAGTTATTACTATTCATAACGGCTACATTGATTGGTCGTGGTGTGTTAGAACTCGAAGTTGCGTACAACACACGCTACTGTATTATTCAAAGAGAAGTGTATCGTGGATGCTCGGGGTGTTACATCAAGATATATAATTTTATTATATATTTTCCTCAATATCATCCATTTATCTTGAAAAATTTGTAATACAATCCTATTATAAATATGATTCTAAAATAGATCCTTCAGTTTGAGCTTAAATATACTTGTATGATTTCAGATTACAAAGGTATCTCTAAAATAAAATAATAAAATTTTAATTAATTTTTTTAAAAGTTTGGTTAATTTATTACATAAGATGAAAAAATATAATTTTAATACCACTCAATTAGATACATCCATTGGTAGTGTAGAAGATCTCCTAATTTAATTTCGTCAATAAAAATCAGGGTTAAATGCTTCAAAACAATAATAAATGATAGGGGAAGGACCATCTCAACATCACAAAGGGCCATTAAAAGTATTTCTTGATGTTTTCAAATCCAACGTAGATATTGATTCTAATCATAAAGTTGTTTTAGGAATATGGAAAATTAGAGTATAAAAATTGAAAATTTTTTGTAACAATATACACAATTCTAATGGTACAAACTATTTTAAAAAAATATATGAATCATAATGTTTAAATACATTTTATATGACGATCAAATACTCATAGTAATTCTTCTCAACATGTACAACACATATATTATGATGTAAAAGTTAAATTCCATAATATTGTAGTTTGATTAATATAATATTTTTCTTCAATTGTCCCATTATGATATCAATTGAAAATGGACCATGAATTCATTTACCATAATCATTAAAATGTTAGAAAATTAAGAAATTATATTTCAATAAGTATAGGTTCTCCCAATACTTTATATCTTATCAATAAAATTATTTGTTTTATGAAATCAGTATCAACGTTTAATTTTGACATGTTCAATAAAAATATTTCAGATATATTAAAAACAAATTTATGTCATAAGAAGAATGATTTTTAAATTTAACGAAGTCCTTTAGGATAAAAATAAATGTAGAAAAAAATTAAAATCCATACTCTTTTATGTTTTCTAAACATAAAAACTCTCATGTCCATGGATGTCATAAATGGTCCATATTGAGTATCATGTATGTTTGAAATTGTTCTAGATGATTCATCATAGGTCACAATACTGTTTCTCCAAAACCCCTATAACTCAAAAATTATGGGTCTTATGTATACATGAATATCATTTCAATTAATTTATTCACTATCACTAGTCATTTAAATTGTAAATTTTTTTTGTTTCATACACATCCACATAGGTCGAATATAAGTGATCAAAGAAACTGAAAAATCTCAATAACTTGTACACAGTTTCTGTAATGGGTTGAATCCATCATCATAAAATCCCAATAACACATTCCATGAATTATATGATAAATCAGGATATGATATCTATCATTATTAAATAATTTTGAACCTCTTGAGTGTCACATTATCGCATCATCATTATTATCTGTAGACTTCTACATCATGTGATCAATTATTTTCCATGACATGAATAATATTTATATTATTGTTTTTGATGGAAAGTAACAATAAACATTTTTAGGTGTGTTCTTTTTCATCAACTTCTTAGTAGAATGTTGATTCAAACATCCAAAATTTCCCATTAACATCTATATAGATGATGATTTTTTAAGGAAATTCTATTTTTTGAATCACCTCGCTAATGAAGCATAAATTCATTTAGATCATCATGTATTTTCTTATAATTTTGACCATTCATAGAAATACATATTAAAATATATTAAAAATAATCTTGGATTTTAGGTTCTAGAAGTTTATTTTAGAAAAAATCAAATGTCATGGACATCACTATACCTATAAGTCCATATAATAATTCTATATGGTATAATTATAGAAGAAATGAATGTTCTAAAAATTTCAGTAATATACCATAAAACACATGATATTCACCCTCGGGAAAATCAAGAAAACAATTTTTCTTCATATTGATCATATCATTCAGTTTAATAAAATCATATTTCAAACCATAAATTTCATAAAATTTTCCATTGTAAAGAACAGATCAATTATGAATAAAATTCCATTTATTTTGATTTAATTAAATTTTTTTTGATATAGAAAACAAATGCACACTTTTTTATCCAATTAAATATAAATGACCATTTACTATCATTACCTTTGATTATTTATTCATTGAACATGGATCAAAAGGCAAGTATACATATGTGGTTTTGGATAATCCTTTTAGCATAAACAAAGGATGTCAGGGCCTGAACTAGTAGGATTGTACATTATGAAGCCCATTTTTCAATACATTTGAGGGAGATATAATTTTTTAATTTCCCAATACCAATCCCAAGATGAAATCCGACAAATTATGAATCAGCGAAACATTTTACATTAGAAATTGAAGCTCATAAAGATAATGACCAAACCATGTTCAACGAATGACCCCATGAAAGATCCTCCACCACACAACATAATCCTAGGGCGCGTGCTGCTGTAACAAAGGGATACACATCAATGCCATTGCATTCTGATTCTATACGTAAATTTTTCATATAATAATTAATATAAATTCAATATAGTATTGTTACTTTGGAAATTTTTTTTAATGAAAAAATAATTTTTTTGTAACATATTCAAAATTCAATTAAGAAATCTATTTTGATAAATTAATGAAATTTGGAAATAAATATAATTCTAATAAAATATTTTTATAAAATTAAATTTATTAAATAATAATGGTTACATTCTTTTTAGGAAGTAAAATTTAATTATTATTTGTGGTTTAAAAAACATTTTGTCAAACCCCAAAAAATTTCAATAAATGACAGTTTTAATTTTAAATGTAAAAAATTATCATATTTATAAAATTTATTTGATAAAATGAATATTATTTTTGGAATTAGGACATCGATATTATCCTAGTATTGAATTTTCATTATTTTTAGATAATGTCTAATTTTAGGATGGAAATTAAATACCATATAAATATATAGTGTGTTTTATGACATCATAATGACCCTATAGTGATGTAAATAATACTATAAAAGGTAAATTCAGTAAAATATATTTTCTTCAATTTAATAAATGTAAATGTAGGTAAATTGTTTAAATATATAAGTCCTTAGTGAATATGTAACACCACAGGTAAATAAAGAATATGACATTTTCATATTTATCCATTTTTGTGAATAAAATATTAATATGACTTTAAAGGGGACGCTATGCTCGATGGCGTACCCAACACGTAACAACGAGTTTCTTGGGAATCTTACATTGCACTCTAATAATAAAATAATATTATTTCAAATGGTAGTTAACATGTAGCTGTTGTATTGGCAGGAATGGATAGAAATAACTAAAATATTATTATATATGTTTTTTAATGTTTTTTAAAAGCTAAAGGCTTAAAATATGGAAAGAATTAAATTTTAGGTGTATATGCCCTAGTTTTCACTAAAGGTTCACTTATCGCCTTTTAATGGAGAACTGTCATTAAATATAGTTTTGATCACATTTATGCATTCTTTTGGACCAAATAAAACTCTTATTAAGAATCGGGACATCAAATTTTACTTTGTGTAATTTTTTGGTATTTTTCCTATAAAGTTAATTTTTTAATGAATAGTGTTGAATGTTGTGTTTTAATTCAAAACCTCTTTTTAATCTAATTTATTTATATGATTTGATAATATTTTGAATTGGTTTTAAAGTGAAATTAGAAAATATTTTTACCATTAAATCCAATAGTGGTCGTTGGAATTAATTTCACTTCGAAATCAGACTTAAACTAGTGTCAATCTTTTGATACTTATTGTATTATAAAAACACGCTATTTGCTCTGACAGCGGGAATTAATTATTAAATTAATTAATGTGACTAATATGTTTTGAATTTTGTAAAACGGACTTCAGTTTTGAATTCGGAATATCAAATATAGCTTAGGGTGAATTTTTGGGATTTTTCTGAAAAACTTCAATTTTTGATGAATAGTGAAACCACTAAGTGGTACTTATAAAAGCTGATTTTTTGTTTAAATGAAATTTTACCACTTATGTGTTTTGAATTTCAAAAATCAGATATATATGGTTGTCATTAAGAAGTAAAATGTGGTTCAATGGGATAAAAATAATTTTTTGGTGAATAGTAACTTATTAAGTTTTTAATCGCGATTAGTGGTAATTAGTGTAGTTTAAGGTAAAAATAATGCTTTAATAAAATGAAATGAACTTGACACATGTACTAACCTCATTGGATGTGTAATGGCCGACCAATACAAGCCATGGGTCAACTTGGGGACCCCATGGATCCACTTTGGTTGGGAAATGACATAAATAACTTTTTATTTAACGTAAAAGTAAAAATGACACAACCATGATATGTTTTACTAAAACAATTTTTAAGTGGGGTTATACAAGTCATATTTTTTATTATAAATATTAATTGGAAATATAAAAATATTTAATACATCATAGTATTTTTTTATAATTTTTAGACATTAAATAAATTAAATTATTTATGACATAATAATGATGCAGCGATGACATCATTATTTGACGATTTAAATAAAATGGAAAGATAATGTAAAATCTATGAACTACACATGTCCAAAACTTATTGGATGGGTTGATTTCTAACCCTTATCACCTTATCCACGAATAATATCAATGTGGGTCCTTTTAAAACCGAAACACATTTTCAAATAAAGTAATATTTCTTACTTTCCAAAAGTACCCCTCCTCTCCTCTTATAAAAGGCCCCCACCTCTACCTCATTTCACACACTCCTCAAGCCTTTGTCTCGGCCAACCCCTGCCGATTTACTCTCTCCACATCTCTCTACTCATCCTAGAGGATTCCCTTTGGGCAGAATCCTTTCAAATGAATCCTTTATGCTCAAATCAAAAGGAGTTACACTTTTAATGGTAATTCATTCTCTCATGTTCATTTGTTTTATTTTGCTTTTCCAACCCCCTAAACTCTTTTTATTTACTTCTTTTGTAACAACACCAGTATCTTCAATATACTAGGATGTTTTTATAAGATTTATTCGAGCTACACTCAAACACAACTACATCAAATGGTTAAAGAACATACGGTTTCCGTGGATGGTGAAATTCTTCCTCCCGAAACGATGATTGTTCAATACTCATTTAACACCTTAAAAGGTGGCCATTATGATGTCACTATTTTTATATATGATATATAATATGTTTATGTTTTACTTATACTTCTGTATTTTTCATTTTTTCCTTACCTTTATGGCTTCCATTATTGGTATACGCGATATCTTCATTTTAGGAAGTGCGGCCTACCGCCCCCTCAAGGTGATGTGATTCGTTAATGCCATACGTGGGACGTATAAGGGATGGATTTAATGTTATTATAAATGATGTTATAATGGAATTATTATATACATATATATCATTATTATTTCTTTCCATTAAAGTATGAGATAGAAATGAAAGTAGCGTTCATGCGTACTTACGGCTTACCGTCTCCATGAACGGTGCATTTCATTTCTTATCCCCAAATGTAATGTACTATTATAAGTACATGTATATAATGGATATATATGATGAATTATAAATCTAAATTATGAATATAATTCTGTAATTAAAATATACATACCTCTCATTTAGTTTTAATTCCATTAATATGACAAAAAAATGAAAGTAGCGTTCATGCGTACGTACGGCTTACCGTCTCCATGAACGGTGCATTTCATTTCTTACCTCTAAATGATTATGTAATATTATAAATACATGTATATGCTGGATATATATGATATATATGATATCCAAATCACTAATGTCATTCTGGATATAAAGAACCTTTGACCACACGAACAACATGTAATTGTAGGAAGTCCACTTTCGACTTAAGAACCAAATATCGGCAAAACAAATATTATTAACTTAAATGATTACATAATGTTTATAACATGACAATAATTGATATAAAAGGAATAATTAACTTTGAAAAGGTTATTAAGCAAGTATAAATTAACTCAAGTTTATTATTCAAGACGTTAAAGAACGATCGAGTCAAGTCAGACCCGAGGTAAGGGATCCTACTCCTCTCTTTCTTTTTAAGTACAAACATTTATGTCATTCCTTTTAAAGCTCATCTTTTTTTGTTATTGGGATGATATTTTATATTACACTTACTGAAATTTTTATTTTCATGTGATGAGAGACCCTATTTTCTCTCATCAATCCATTTTGGAGGTTTTGAGTGGCGCCGTTAGGCTGGAGAACTTTCGTAAGAGATCTAACCTCTCTCTTTCTTTTTAAGTACTCTCCTTTATGTCACTTCTTTTAAGCTCCTCTTTGTAATGTTGGGGGATGTTATTTTATATTTCTCTTTCTGTACATTTTATTTTAATGTGATGTGATACCCTACTTTATCTCATCAATCCATATTCGGAAGTTTTATGTGGCGTCGTTAGGCTGCCGAGTTTTCGTAAGGGATTTTTCATCTCACATTTATTCCCGTGAGATTTATGCTACATTTGACACAAATTCCATTGAGTGGTGTATGTACTGACCATTATTATACTCTTTGTGTAATATATTTTCGTTTATGAGTATTTACATCAATGATATATTGTCTTTCTTTCATGGGGTGTATGTTTTGAAAGATACCCAAGTCGGTAAGGGAACCTTTCACCCTCCTCTTTTTTTTAAAAGACTTCTTTTGTTGGGTCATTTAATTTACATATTTTTATGTTGGGATATGTTATAATATATCCTTATTGATGTAAATTTTATGACCAAGAGATGAGATACACTTTTTATCTCTCATCAACTCATTTTGATGTGATGTGGTTAGGCTGTCAAGGGAACTTTTTAACCCAATTTCGATTTCTTTGGGTTCAACATGTAGTCATTGAATATGTCATCCATTGAATATGTGTGAATGTCCTTTTATTGTTTTACACTTAATATCCACTTATATTGGGTGTATTTATATTTTTCACACATATTTTTGAGATTGATTTGTCCTTAATTTAAGGATACCTTCTTTATAAGGGATTTCGTCACATTTGACATTTCTATTGAGGGTTCATTGTTGTTATGAACCAATTCACTATTATATGGTGTAAATACTGTCCTTTGGAGTATTATATCATGAATCCATTTATTCTCATGATATTATAAAGTTCTGACTAAATTTTATTCCTCAATTATTGTATTCAAGTGTGTCTAATTTTGGTAATACCCCTTTAACCAAAATATCATTTTAAATGTTTTAATTATTTGTTCTTATTAATATCCATGTTTTCAAAATGGTTTTAAGGATTTATTTATATGGATATTAATGGTTTAAAATTTTAAGCTTCAAGCTGGTATGGGACACTTTGATTCAAAACTCTCTTTATTAAATGTTTTAAATGGTTTTGGAAATGGTTTTTTTTGAATGGATTAATTATTTCAATATACTAAAATGTTAAATTGTGATTGAAATGTGGAAATGTTATGTTTCCTTTATGCATGTTTTATGTGACACATTTATGTTATGGTTCTTGGGCATTGTTATGAAAACGGGTGGTTCCGCGATAAACTAAGGGCGGGTGAGCCCGATATAGCTCTCCAATACATTGGGTAACGTGATGGAGTGAAACTTTAAGGTTTCTCCGAAGAGATTTAGGGAATATACTGTGATGGGTATTCCAAACGTAACTAAGAGGGTTAATCCCTACGTAAGAATGTTATGAATGCCTCAAGTTACCTTTATGTCTTATGTTTTCTATTATTTTTTCATGATTGGATATGCCTATGTTTTATGGGCAAAGTGTGATTTCATTCTAATGTATATATGAACTCATGTTTTCTTTACATATTTTTATAACTCATACTGAGCTTTTTATGCTCATCCCAAGTTTTTGAAATGTTTTTCACAGGTCAAGGTAAAGGTATATGATGTGATGACAGTGTCAAGGATGTGTCAAGAAAGAATCCGTGTTATATTTTAAATATGTTTCCGTTGAAGGGAAGAATGAATACTGTCTTTTATGTAAACACTTTGTTTAAGTGTGGAATGTAATTCTCTAAAACTCTAAACCTAAAAAGATCTTCAATGTGTAATCTTTTAATAACTCAAGATTAAGTAAGGTTTAAGTCTGGGGCCTTATAGTTGGTATCAAAGGTCAGTTTAGATAACTTTAGAGGTCATGGTATTCATTAAGCATAAGTGACATTACCATAATGGTAAGGATTTCAGAAAGAGTCTTAATTTTAGATAAAGTGAATGAGTAAGTATATCTTAGTGTTTACCTTCCGCATTAGTACATGATGGTTTTGTTGATATACTCACACTGAACTTTTTGGTTTTAGTAAATAGCTGGATCTAGCTGGCACCAAAGTGACAATGGGTTTGATGGAAACTATTGTGGTTCTCTGATTAAGATACTGGATGAGATGGGGGATTCAATGAGTAATATCATAGTTGTTCTAAACCAACTATCAAGGAGTCTTGATCAATCACTTCAACCTTGGTGAGTTCTCTAATGGATCATGTACGAGATGGCCAACTCGATGTGGAAATTCAGGTAAAAATTATTAAGGTAACCATTAGGGTTTATATGATCCTTACTTTTGAGGTAATTATGGGTTATTATATGATATGATGGAAAATAAAGGGCATGAGATAAACTTGAGGGTAAAATATGTTATGATTATTCTTGAAGATTTTATCTCATTTTGGGGAATGTTTTAAGAATTATATAGTTTTGGAAAAAGGACAACACGTAGACTGTGTGACTACCCATCGCGTCAGACAAAGCTGCGGAATTGAACCCACAACCAAAATGCGACTAGTATTTATCGCCTACCACTGGACTACGTAAAGTCCCTGGTTAGTTTGACTGATTATTTCTAGTTATATGATTTTATGAATTAATATTAAGTTGATTTTGGGTTATTTATGAAAATGATTAACCTATCTTGGAGGATATGTGATTAGGTTAATTACTTTTCAATACGAGACTTTAGGGGAAACTGATGTTGTTTGGAGATAAATGTTAGGATTTATCTTGGAAGACTATGTGACTAAATCCTTCAAATATTTGGTTTTCAATCTTATATTGGTTTAATTTGAAGAATTTTATGGACAAATTGTTTATAGAATGGTCCTCGTTGAACTTTGGGTTTTGTTGGACAAATTTTGGAGGTTAAGAATAGATTTTATTTTTATAAAGGGTTATCCTTTTCTGGATTATCTGACCTTGTACTAACCATTTTGGTTTTGTTTTGGTTAAAGCCTAAAGACATGGGATGTATATATTTATATTTTGTGGATTAGGTGATTCTCTAGAAGTTGATTACAGTACTCTTAATGTGAACAAATCTCCCTAAATACTCATCTTTTGGAAAAAAATATGAGTTTGATTAAGGAATCTAGTAAAAGTTGAGAGTCAACATGATAAGTGATTATGTTTCCTTATGAATAAATTCTTCAATAAAAAGTAACTTAAAAAAAATGTTGTCTATTAACTTTTCCTACTGGGGAATCGAATACCGTTTAACCCATCACGAGTTTGTGATTTTCTTGTGGTTAACTTTCTCCTAAACATGTTTTCTATCACTCTCCATCAGAACATGACCCTATGTTTTCTCCTCCATGTCCATGTTTTCCTACATGGAATCCTAGCATGGGTTAACTCAGGTGACCTTTGTACTTATCTTCCTTTATTTTAAAGTGATTGTTTTACCGACTCTTGTTCCGATGTGGGACTTTCAAGGATTTTTCCAAGCTCAATTTTAAAATTGCGAGGATGCAATTCCCAAAAGGGGGGAAGGATGTAACACCCCATGTAAATAAAGAATATGACATTTTTATATTTATCCATATTTGTGAATAAAATATTAATATGACTTTAAAGGGGACGCTATGCTCGTTGGCGTACCCAACACGCAACAACGAGATTTTTGGGAATCTTACATTGCACTCTAATAATAAAATAATATTATTTCAAATGGTAGTTAACATGTAGCCGTTGTATTGGCGTAAATGGATAGAAATAACTAAAATATGATTATATATGTTTTTAATGTTTTTTAAAAGCTAAAGGCTTAAAATACGGAAAGAATTAAATTTTAGGTGTATATGCCCTGGTTTTCACTAAAGGTTCACTTATCACCTTTTAATGGAGAACTGTCATTAAATATAGTTTTGATCACTCTTATACATTCTTTTGGACCAAATAAAACTCTTATTAAGAATCGGGACATCAAATTTTACTTTGTGTAATTTTTTTGTATTTTTCTGATAAAGTTCATTTTTTAATGAATATTGTAGAATGTTGTGTTTTAATTCAAAACCTCCTTTTAATATAATTTATTTATATGATTAGATAATATTTTTAATTGGTTTTAAAGTGAAATTAGAAAATATTTTTACCATTAAATCCAATAGTGGTCGTTGGAATTAATTTCACTTAGAAACCAGACATAAACTAGTGTCAATCTTTTGATACTTATTGTTTTATAAAAACACGCTATTTCTTCTGACAGCGGGAATTAATTATTAAATTATTTAATGTGACTAATATGTTATGAATTTTGTAAAACAGACTTCATTTTTGAATTCAGAATATCAAATATAGCTTAGGGTGAATTTTTGGGATTTTTCTGAAAAACTACAATTTTTTATGAATAGTGAAACCACTAAGTGGTACTTCTAAAAGCTGATTTTTTGTTTAAATGAAATTTTACCACTTATGTGTTTTGAATTTCAAAAATCCGACATATATGGTTGTCATTAAAAATTAAAATGTGGGTCAATGGGATAAAAATAATTTTTTTTGGTGAATAGTAACTTATTAAGTTTTTAATCGCGAGTAGTGGTAATTAGTGTAGTTTAAGGTAAAAATAATGCTTTAATAAAATGAAATGAAGTTGACACATGTCCTAACCTCATTGGATGTGTAATGGACGACCAAGAAAAGCCATGGGTCAACTTGGGGACCCCATGGATCCACTTTGGTTGGGAAATGACATAAATAACTTTTTATTTAATGTAAAAGTAAAAATGACACAAACATGATATGTTTTACTAAAACAATTTTTAAGTGGGGTTATACAAGTCATATTTTTTATTATAAATAGTAATTGGAATGCTAAAAAGATTTCCTACATCATAGTATTTTTTTATAATTTTTAGACATTAAATAAATTAAATTATTTATGACATAATAATGATGCAGCGATGACATCATTATTTGACGATTTAAATAAAATGGAATAATAATGTAAAATATATGAACTACACATGTCCAAAACTTATTGGATGGGTGTATTTCGAACCCTTAACACCTTATCCACGAATAATATCAATGTGGGACCTTTTAAAACCGAAACACATTTCAAATAAAGTAATATTACTTACTTTCCAAAAGTACCCCTCCTCTCCTCTTATAAAAGGCCCCCACCTCTACCTCATTTCACACACTCCTCAAGCCTTTGGCTCGGCCAAAACCTGCCCATTTACTCTCTCCACATCCCTCTCCTCATCCTAGAGGATTCCCTTTGGGCAGAATCCTTTCAAAGGAAGCCTTTATGCTCAAATCAAAAGGAGTTACACTTTTAAAGGTAATTCATTCTCTCATGTTCATTTGTTTTATTTTGCTTCTCCAACCCCCTAAACTCTTTTTATTTACTTCTTTTGTACCAAAACCAGTATCTTAAATATACTAGGATGTTGTTATAAGATTTATTCGAGCTACACTCTCACACAACTACATTAAATGGTTAAAGAATATACGGTTTTCATGGATGGCGAAATTCTGCCTCCTGAAACGATGATTGTTCAATACTCATTTAACACCTTCAAAGGTGGCCATTATGATGTCACTATTTTTATATATGATATATAATATGTTTATGTTTTACTTATACTTCTGTATTTTTCATTTGTGCCTTACCTTTATGGCTTCCATTATGGGTATACGCGATATCTTCATTTTAGGAAGTGCGGACTACCGCCCACTCAATGTGATGTGATTCGTTAATGCCATACATGGGACGTATAAGGGATGGATTTAATGTTATTATATATTATGTTATACTGGAATTATTATATACCTCTATATCATTATTATTTCATTCCATTAAAGTATGAGATAGAAATGAAAGTAGCGTTCATGCGTACGTACGGCTTACCGTCTCCATGAACGGTGCATATCATTTCTTATCCTCAAATGTAATGTACTATTATAAGTACATGTATATAATGGATATATATGATGAATGATACACCTAAATGATGAATATAATTCTGTAATTAAAATATAAATACCTCTCATTTAGTTTTAATTACATTAATATGAAAAAGAAATGAAAGTAGCGTTCATGCGTATGTACGGCTTACCGTCTCCATGAACGATGCATTTCATTTCTTACCTCTAAATGATTATGTAATATTATAAATACATGTATATGCTGGATATATATGATATATAGGATATCCAAATCAGGAATGTCATTCTGGATATAAAGAACCTTTGACCACACGAACAACATGTAATTGTAAGAAGTCCACTTTCGACTTAAGAACCAAATATCGGCAAAACAAATATTATTAACTTAAATGATTACATAATGTTTATAACATGTAAATAATTGATATAAAAGGAATAATGAACTTTTAAAAGGTTCTTAATCAAGTATAAATTAACTCAAGTTTATTATTCAGGACGTTAAAGAACGATCGAGTCAAGTCGGACCCGAGGTAAAGGATCCTACTCCTCTCTTTCTTTTGAAGTACAAACTTTTATGTCATTCCTTTTAAAGCTCATCTTTTTTTGTTATTCGGATGATCTTTTATATTACAATTACTGTAATTTTTATGTTCATGTGATGAGATACCCTATTCTCTCTCATCAATCCATTTTTGAGGTTTTGAGTGGTGCCGTTAGGCTGCCGAACTTTCGTAAGAGATCTAACCTCTCTCTTTCTTTTTAAGTACTCTCCTTTATGTCACTTCTTTTATTCTCCTCTTTGTAATGTTGGGGGATGTTATTTTATATATATCTTGCTGTAACTTTTATTTTAATGTGATGAGATACCCTATTTGATCTCATCAATCCATATTTGGAAGTTTTATGTGGCGTCGTTAGGCTGCCGAGTTTTCGTAAAGGATTTTTCATCTCACTTTTTTCCCGTGAGATTTATGTTAAATTTTCCACAAATTCCATTGAGTGGTGTATGTACTGCCCATTATTCTACTCTTTGTGTAATATACTTTCGTTTATGAGTATTTACATCAATGATCTATTGTCCTTCTTTCATGGGGTGTATGTTTTGAATGATACCCAAGTCGGTAAGGGAACCTTTCACCCTCCTCTTTTTTTAAAAGACTTCTTTTGTTGGGTCTTTTAATTTACATATTTTTATGTTGGGATATGTTCTCATATATCCTTATTGATGTAAATTTTATGTCCAAGAGATGAGATACACTTTTTATCTCTCATCAACTCATTTTGATGTCATGTGGTTAGGCTGTCAAGGGAACTTTTTAACCCAATTTCGATTTCTTTGGGTTCAACATGTAGTCATTGAATATGTCATCCATTGAATATGTGTGAATGTCCTTTTATTGTTTTACACTTAATATCCACTTATATTGGGTGTATTTATATTTGTCACACATATTTTTGAGACTGATTTGTCCTTAATTTAAGGATACGTTCTTTATAAGGGATTTCGTCACATTTGACATTTCTATTGAGGGTTCATTGTTGTTATGCACCAATTCACTCTTATATGGTGTATATACTGTCCTTTGGATTATTATATCATGAATACATTTATTCTCATGATATTATAAAGTTCTGACTAAATTTTATTCCTCAATTATTGTATTCAAGTGTCTCTAATTTTGGTAAAACCCCTTTAACCAAAATATCGTTTTAAATGCTTTAATTATTTGTTCTTATTAATATCCATGTTTTCAAAATGGTTTTAAGGATTTATTTATATGGATATTAATGGTTTAAAATTTTAAGCTTCAAGTTGGTATGGGACACTTTGATTCAAAAATATCTTTATTAAATGTTTTAAATAGTTTTAGAAATGGTTTCTTTTTTAATGGATTCATTATTTCAATATACTAAAATGTTATATTATTATTGAAATGTGGAAATGTTATGTTTCCTTTATGCATGTTTCAGGTGACACATTTATGTTATGGTTCTTGGGCATTGTTATGAAAGCGGGTGGTTCCGTGATAAACTAAGGGAGGGTGAGCCCGATATAGCTCTCCAATGCATTGGGTAACGCGAAGAAGTGAAACGTTAAGGTTTCTCCGAAAAGATTTAGGGAATATACTGTGATGGGTATTCCAAACGTAACTAAGAGGGTTACTCCCTACGTAAGAATGTTATGAATGCCTCAAGTTACCTTTATGTCTTATGCTTTCTCTGATTTATTCATGATTTGATATGCCTATGTTTTATGGGAAAAGTGTGATTTCATTCTAATGTATATATGAACTCATGTTTCCTTTCCATATTTTTATAACTCTTACTAAGCTTTTTATGCTCATCCCAAGTTTTTGAAATGTTTTTCACCGGTCAAGGGAAAGGTACAGGATGTGATGATAGTGTCAAGGATGTGTCAAGAAAGAATCCGTGTTATATTTTAAATATGTTTCCATTGATGGGAAGAATGAATACTGTCTTTTATGTAACCACTTTGTTTAAATGTGGAATGTAATTATCTAAAACTCTAAACCTGAAAAGATCCTCAATGTGTAATCTTGTAATAACTCAAGATTAAGTAAGGTTTATGGCTGGGGCCTTATAGTTGGTATCAAAGGTCGGTTTAGATAACTTTAGAGGTTAGGGTATTCTTTATGCATAAGTGACATTACCATAATGGTTAGGATTTCAGAAAGAGTCCTAATTTTAGATAAAGTGAATGAGTAAGTATATCTTAGTGTTTACCTTCCTCATTAGTACATGATGGTTTTGTTGATATACTCACACTGAACTTTTTGGTTTTAGTAAATAGCTGGATCTAGAAGGCACCAAAGTGACAATGGGTTTGAAGGAAACTATGGTGGTTCTCTGATTAAGATACTGGATGAGATTGGGGATTCAATGAGTAATATCATAGTTGTTCTAAACCAACTATCAAGGAGTCATGATCAATCACTTAAACCTTGGTGAGTTCTCTAATGGATCATGTACGAGATGGATAACTCGATGTGGAAATTCAGGTAATAATTATTAAGGTATCCATTAGGGTTTATATGATCCTTACTTTTGAGGTAATTATGGGTTGTTATATGATATGATGGAAAATGAAGGGCATGAGATAAACATGAGGTTAAAATATGTTATGATTATTCTTGAAGATTTTATCTCATTTTGGAGAATGTTTTAAGAATTATATAGTTTTGGAAAAAGGACAACACGTAGACCGTGTGACTACCCGTCACGTCGGAAAAAGCTGCGGGAATCGAACCCACAACCAAAATGCGACTGGTATTTATCGCCTACCACTGGACTACGTAAAGTCCCTGGTTAGTTTTACTGATTCTTTCTAGTTATATGATTTTATGAATTAAGAGTAAGTTGATTTTGGGTTATTTATGAAAATGATTAACCTATCTTGGAGGATATGTGATTAGGTTTTTTACTTTTCAATACGAGACTTTAGGGGCAACTGATGTTGTTTGGAGATAAATGTTACGATTTAACTTGGAAGACTATGTGACTAAATCCTTCAAATATTTGGGTGTCAATATTATATTGGTTTAATTTGAAGAATTTTATGGACAAATTTATTATAGAATGGTCCTCGTTGAACTTTGGGTTTTGTTGGACAAATTTTGGAGGTTAAGAATAGATTTTCTTTTTGTTAAGGGTTATCCTTTTCTGGATTATCTGACCTTGTACTAACCTTTTTGGTTTTGGTTTTGGTTAAAGCCTAAAGACATGGGATGTATATAGTTCTATTTGGTGGATTAGGTGATTCTCTAGAAGTTGATTATAGTACTTTTAATGTGAACAAATCTCCCTAAATACTCGTCTTTTGGAAAAAAAATATGAGTTTGATTAAGGAATCTAGTAAAAGTTGAGAGTCAACATGATAATTGATTATGTTTCCTTATGAATAAATTTATCAATAAAAAGTAACATAAAACAAAAATGGTGTCTATTAAATTTTCCTACTGGGGAATCAAATACTGTTTAACCCATCACGAGTTTGTGATTTTCTTGTGGTTAACTTTCTCCTAAACATGTTTTCTATCACACTCCATCAGAACATGACCCTATTTTTTCTCCTCCATGTCCATGTTTTCCTACATATAATCCTAGTATGGGTTAACTCGGGTGACCTCTGTACTTATCTTCATTTATTTTAAAGTGATTGTTTTACCGACTCTTGTTCCGATGTGGGACTTTCAAAGATGTTTCCAACCTCAATTTTAAAATTGCGAGAATGCAATTCCCAAAAGGGGGGAAGGATGTAACACCCCAGGTATATAAAGAATATGAAATTTTCATATTTATCCATATTTGTGAATAAAATATTAATATGACTTTAAAGGGGACGCTATGCTGGATGGAATACCCAACACGCAACAACGAGTTTCTTGGGAATCTTACATTGCACGCTAATAATAAAATAATATTATTTCAAATGGTACTTAACATGTAGCCGTTGTATTGGCGGGAATGGATAGAAATAACTAAAATATGATTATATATGTTTTTTAATGTTTTTTAAAAGCTAAAGGCTTAAAATATGGAAAGAATTAAATTTTAGGTGTATATGCCCTAGTTTTCACTAAAGGTTCACTTAATGCCCTTTAATAGAGAACTGTCATTAAATATAGTTTTGATCACTCTTATAAATTATTTTGGTCCAAATAAAACTCTTATTAAGAATCGAGACATCAAATTTTACTTTGTGTAATTTTTTGGTATTTTTCCGATAAAGTTCATTTTATAATGAATAGTGTAGAATGTTGTGTTTTAACTCAAAACCACTTTTTAATCTAATTTATTTATATGATTAGATAATATTTTGAATTAGTTTTAAAGTGAAATTAGAAAATATTTTTACCATTAAATCCAATAGTGGTTGTTGGAATTAATTTCACTTTGAAATCAGACTTAAACTAGTGTCAATCTTTTGATACTTATTGTTTTATAAAAACACGCTATTTGCAGTGACAGCGGGAATTAATTATTAAATTAATTAATGTGACTAATATGTTTTGAATTTTTTAAAATGGACTTTATTATTGAATTCGGAATATCAAATATAGCTTGGGGTGAATTTTTGAGATTTTTCTGAAAAACTTCAATTTTTTGATGAATAGTGAAACCACTAAGTGGTACTTATAAAAGATGATTTGTTGTTTAAATGAAATTTTACCACTTATGTGTTTTTAATTTCAAAAATACGACATATATGGTTGTCATTAAGAATTAAAATGTGGTTCAATGGGATAAAAATAATTTTTTGGTGAATAGTAATTTATTAAGTTTTTAATCGCGATTAGTGGTAATTAGTGTAGTTTAAGGTAAAAATAATTCTTTAATAAAATGAAATGAACTTAACACATGTCCTAACCTCATTTTATGTGTAATGGCCGACCAATACAAGCCATGTGTCAACTTGGGGACCCCATGGATCCACATTGGTTGGGAAATGACATAAATAACTTTTTATTTAATGTAAAAGTAAAAATGACACAAACATGATATGTTATACTAAAACAATTTTTAAGTGGGGTTATACAAGTCATAGTTTTGATTATAAATAATCATTGGAAAGATAAAAAGATTTCCTACATCATAGTATTTTTTTTAGAATTTTTAGACATTAAATATATTAAATTATTTTTGATATAATAATGATGCAACGATGACATCATTATTTGACGATTTTAATAAAATGGAAAGATAATGTAAAATCTATGCACTAAACATGTCCAAAACTTATTGGATGGGTGGATTTAAAACCCTTAACACCTTATCCACGAATAATATAAATGTGAGACCTTTTAAAACCGAAACACATTTTCAAATAAAGTAATATTTCTTACTTTCCAAAAGTACCCCTCCTCTCCTCTTATAAAAGGCCCCCACCTCTACCTCATTTCACACACTCCTCAAGCCTTTGGCTTGGCCAACCCCTGACCATTTACTCTCTCAAAATATTTCTCCTCATCCTAGAGGATTACCTTTGGGAATAATCCTTTCATAGGAAGCCTTTATGCTCAAATAAAAAGGAGTTACACTTTTAAAGTTAATTCATTCTCTCATGGTCATTTGTTTCATTTTGCTTCTCCAACCCCCTAAACTCTTTTTATTTACTTCTTTTGTAAAAAAAACAGTCTCTTCAATATACTATGATGTTTTTATAAGATTTATTCGAGCTAAACTCTCACACAACTACATCAAATGGTTAAAGAACATACGGTTTCTGTGGATGGAGAAATTCTGCCTCCCGAAACGATGATTGTTCAATACTCATTTAACACCTTCAAATGTAGCCAATATGATGTCACTATTTTTATATATGATATATAATATGTTTATGTTTTACTTATACTTCTGTATTTTTCATTTGTGCCTTACCTTTATGGCTTCCATTATGGGTATACGCGATATCTTCATTTTAGGATGTATGGACTACCGCCCCCTCAATGTGATGTGATTCGTTAATGCCATACGTGGGACGTATAAGGGATGGATTTAATGTTATTATATATGATGTTATACTGGAATTATTATATACCTCTATATCATTATTATTTCTTTCCATTAAAGTATGAGATAGAAATGAAAGTAGCGTTCATGCGTACGTACGGCTTACCGTCTCCATGAACGGTGCATTTCATTTCTTATCCCCAAATGTAATGTAATATTATAAGTACATGTATATAATGGATATATATGATGAATGATAAATCTAAATTATGAATATAATTCTGTAATTAAAATATACATACCTCTCATTTAGTTTTAATTCCATTAATATGACAAAGAAATGAAAGTAGCGTTCATGCGTACGTACGGCTTACCGTCTCCATGAACGGTGCATTTCATTTCTTACATCTAAATGATTATGTAATATTATAAATACATGTATATGCTGGATATATATGATATATATGATATCCAAATCAGGAATTTCATTCTGGATATAAAGAACCTTTGACCACACGAACAACATGTAATTGTAGGAAGTCCACTTTCAACTTAAGAACCAAATATCGGCAAAACAAATATTATTAACTTAAATGATTACATAATGTTTATAACATGACAATAATTGATATAAAAGGAATAATTAACTTTGAAAAGGTTCTTAAGCAAGTATAAATTAACTCAAGTTTATTATTCAGGACGTTAAAGAACGATCGAGTCAAGTCGGACCCGAGGTAAGGGATCCTACTCCTCTCTTTCTTTTTAAGTACAAACATTTATGTCATTCCTTTTAAAGCTCATATTTTTTTATTGGGATGATATTTTATATTACACTTACTGAAATTTTTATTTTCATGTGATGAGAGACCCTATTTTCTCTCATCAATCCATTTTGGAGGTTTTGAGTGGCGCCGTTAGGCTGGCGAACTTTCGTAAGAGATCTAACCTCTCTCTTTCTTTTTAAGTACTCTCCTTTATGTCACTTCTTTTAAGCTACTCTTTGTAATTTTGGGGGATGTTATTTTATATTTCTCTTGATTTAATTGTATTGTAATGTGATGAGATACCCTATTTGATCTCATCAATCCATATTCGGAAGTTTTATGTGGCGCCGTTAGGCTGCCGAGTTTTCGTAAGGGATTTTTCATCTCACTTTTATTCCCGTGAGATTTATGCTACATTTGCCACAAATTCCATTGAGTGGTGTATGTAATTCCCATTATTCTATTCTTTGTTTAATATACTTTCGTTTATGAGTATTTACATCAATGATCTATTGTCTTTCTTTCATGGGGTGTATGTTTTGAAAGATACCCAAGTCGGTAAGGGAACCTTTCACCCTCCTCTTTTTTTAAAAGACTTCTTTTGTTGGGTCTTTTAATTTACATATTTTTATGTTGGGATATGTTCTCATATATCCTTATTTATGTAAATTTTATGTCTAAGAGATGAGATACACTTTTTATCTCTCATCTACTCATTTTGATGTGATGTGGTTAGGCTGTCAAGGGAACTTTTTTAACCCAATTTCGATTTCTTTGGGTTCAACATGTAGTCATTGAATATGTCATCCATTGAATATGTGTGAATGTCCTTTTATTTTTTTACACTTAATATCCACTTATATTTGGTGTATTTATATTTTTCACACATATTTTTGAGATTGAATTGTCCTTAATTTAAGGATACCTTCTTTATAAGGGATTTCGTCACATTTGACATTTCTATTGAGGATTCATTGTTTTTATGCACCAATTCACTCTTATATGATGTATATACTATCCTTTGGAGTATTATATCATGAATACATTTATTCTCATGATATTATAATTTTCTGACTAAATTTTATTCCTCAATTATTGTATTCAAGTGTCTCTAATTTTGGTAAAACCCCTTTAACCAAAATATCGTTTTAAATGTTTTAATTATTTGTTCTTATTAATATCCATGTTTTCAAAATGGTTTTAAGGATTTATTTATATGGATATTAATGGTTTAAAATTTTACGCTTCAAGGTGTTATGGGACACTTTGATTCAAAAATCTCTTTATTAAATGTTTTAAATGGTTTTGGAAATGGTTTCTTTTTGAATGGATTCATTATTTCAATATAATAAAATGTTATATTGTGATTGAAATGTGGAAATGTTATGTTTCCTTTATGCATGTTTTATGTGACACATTTATGTTATGGTTCTTGGGCATTGTTATGAAATTGGGTGGTTCCGTGATAAACTAAGGGCGGGTGAGCCCGATATAGCTCTCCAATGCATTGGGTAACGCGAAGGAGTGAAACGTTAAGGTTTCTCTGAAGAGATTTAGGGAATATACTGTGATGGGTATTCCAAATGTAACTAAGAGGGTTACTCCCTACGTAAGAATGTTATGAATGCCTCAAGTTACCTTTATGTCTTATGTTTTCTATGATTTATTCATGATTTGATATGCCTATGTTTTATGGGAAAAGTGTGATTTCATTCTAATGTATATATGAGCTCATGTTTCCTTTCCATATTTTTATAACTCTTACTGAGCTTTTTATGCTCATCCCAAGTTTTTGAAATGTTTTTCACAGGTCAAGGGAAAGGTACATGATGTGATGATATTGTCAAGGATGTGTCAAGAAAGAATCCGTGTTATATTTTAAATATGTTTCCGTTGATGGGAAGAATGAATACTCTCTTTTATGTAACCAATTTGTTTAAATGTGGAATGTAATTCTCTAAAACTCTAAACCTGAAAAGATCCTCAATGTGTAATCTTGTAATAACTCAAGATTAAGTAAGGTTTAAGGCTGGGGCCTTATAGAATAATCGAAAACATATAAAATATTTTAAGATTTTAAAACCATTTTTTTAAAAGTATGAATCAGCCCTTATATACAAGGTCAATATCATAATATATTCTTCTTATTGCCTTATAAAATATTTTATACCATTGTAATTTTTTGGAAACCATGGTAAGAACCCATGGTTTGATTTTTTGTTTTGAATATTTTTTGTGTAGTGTAAAAAACCCAAATAATAAATAAATCCACATCCATTCTTTTATAATCCCAGCCAAGATCCAATTTATCTACAATAAAACACCTTGATGCTTGACCAAGATATTCCCCTTACACCGTAGAGTCCTACCAAGGTTAACCCTAACTCCCAACAATCATCTACCAATCCTTTTGAGTTAAAAATCAATTAATGGATATTTCAATTTCTTATTTTATCTGCTACTCATTCTGTGATATGTATTTTAATTTTAATTTTAATATGTAGGAATATGTTCATACATACTACCCTTAATATTTATTTTATTTATAAATAATTATATATTCCTTACACTCTTATTAATCCACTCATTTTTCATTATATACATCTGTTATCATGTTGAATTTCCATAAGAGATTTATCTATCCTCATTCCTATTAAAGAAAATATTTTATATTATGCATCTTAATTATCATTTAATATGTTTGGGTATTATCTTATATGATCCCCTCAATGCTCATTTCATTTATAAATTATGATATAACAATTTCTATCTCATATACCCATTTTAAAAATTTTCATATGACGTCGTTATGCTGCCGATATTGCACTCCGATTTTTCATGCCAAAATAATCATGTAGTTAATACCATACACATTCCACTATCAGGGGTATTCAACATCAGTCTCATATAATTGTTGATTTTGAAAAAAAAATTTGCATTCCACATTCCATTATAGTGTAATAAATGAACACTTTGAATAAAGCTATCATACATGATCTATCTGGCGCAATTAATTATGAGATATAAATGATTATGAATGGTGTGACCTTATTTCACTAGAATGCATTGGATAATGTATAGTATCATTATATTCAATTTTGGGTTGGGGTTTTACAAGATTCCAATATAGGGATTTTTCCACCATGTTGGGATAAGGGTTTACCCGGTTCATTTTTTTTATGATGCAGTGTTTTATGTTATTTCATCCTTTCCATGTTATGATTATCATGTTATACCATGCCTTTATATTCATGTTCCCTAATTCCTCATTAATATTAATTTTCTAACATGTATTTTAATTCACATGTTATTCCATGTTTCTTCCCTTATAAGTATTTACACCTAACCCCTTTCTAATGTACATGTATAGGTTATCACTTATTGTGTTATGTCTGATTGATTGTTGTGGTCATGTAAAAATTGTTTTCAATAATGATGTTGTATTTCTTATTTTAAGATGTTTTTTAAGGTCCTTAAATTCAAAAGAAACCAGTCATCTCGATATTAAGGGTTTTTTGAGTTCATATCTATGCAATAGGTCATGTTTAACTATTTAATGAATAGCAGGGTATCAAAGGATAGTCTTAGTAATTTTTTAGAATATGATTAGAAAATAGTAGTGAAAACCCTTAATTATAATAATAACTATAATAAAAACATCCTAGGATTTTAGGTTTATATAGAGTAACTGGTTAATCAAGAAACTAAATCATGGTATGGATACAAACTAATGGATATGACTTTGGAATAGATATATTTAGGGGTAAACCCTGAAAAAACCTCTTTGAGAAAGACCCGAACAAGAACTTGTGCATGAAAAGGGTATTGTTTCACTCTTGTTTTGACCATCTCAGAAGATATTCTTTTTTAAATTCATATTTTCCACATTAAACATTATTTAGTGAACAAAAAAATGTGAACAATAATATATTTTATGCTGTAGATCAAAAATAACATGGAATAAATCCTAAAAACCCGTATGTTATGGATATAAATGTAATTTATAAGTTATCACTTCAATGTCATTGGATACCCTTTATTGGTTGAAATTCTTAAGATACTCATCCATAATTTTTTTCTTCTATCCAATGGATGGTAAAACGAGGAATCTTGTTAACATCCAATGTGAAGTGCTGTGTGAGGATATCCCCTTTGAGATGCCAAACCCAATTGGAGCGGGAATAAAAAAACATTATTATAGTACTATCCCAGTTAAATAATGTTCTAAATTGAAACATCAATCCATTGGATTTCCCAACCACCACCCCCTTAGAGTGACCGACCCATAGTGGAGAGATCATGTGATAAAGGCCTCCTACGATCAATGTATCATCTAAATTCTTAATCACAGATTAGTGGGTCAATTCCATTATTTAATCCCTTAATCATAGATCAGTGGATCAATTCCATCATAAATATCATCTATATGCTTCAGTATTCTAAACAAGAGAGGTTATTCTAGTTATTTCTCATATGGAGGGTGATCCTGATTACTACAAGACACTGATGAAGTATATGAATCTGGAGGGATAGATTTAAGCAATGGAGTGGATGGAATTCCAAATAATATTTTTCATTTAATATTTTCCTTGAATCATGCCTCAAAAGATAGGCAGATATTTCCATACACTCAATAAAAAGGATGATGAATCTATTGGGGCGTACGAAGAAAAATTAACCAGACATGAACAATATGCCCCTATTTCTTAGTTACTCAAAAATTCATGGTTAAATTCATTTGTGGTGTGATAAATCCTAGACTTTAAAAAGCGGTAGAAATATGTGACATTGATATATATGGGGAAATTTTTGGATGTTTCTTTAATGTTGAGATGGATATTGGGGAACCTTAGGGGTATCATGGGTATAAGATGTGGTAAGGGGACTTTAATTCTTGCAATGTGATTGAAAAATACAACAATTCAAATAAATTTTATCACCCCACTTTTCAAAGGTGTGGAGGGAAGCACCATGGAAATTTCCTAATGGGAGTGAGGAAATGATTTCTCTATGGATGAAAAGGGAATCTAGAAAATGATTACCGACAGGAGAAACCTGCCAATGTGATAGAGAAAAGGATCACATCGTTCATCCTCAACATGTTGTTCATTGATAAAACAACAAGGAACCATGGATATTTATGAACTAATTCCCTATGTAAATGTTTTTCAGAGGAAACCGACAACCTCTATGGATTCAAGGAAGAGATTTTTCCCTCACTACTGAAGTGAATCCAAACATTGAAGTGGAGAAAATTTCACTAGTTAATGAATATATAATAAAAACATAATTTTTTATTCTAGTTCAACACATTGTATTACATCCTGAATGTTCAGTAGAAAAATTAAAAGTACACCAAAAAAATGTAATTAGGGATCTTGGTGAAAATGGAAATTGGGAAAAATACTCATTCCATTGAATATAACTCCACCTCTATCACCATTTGTAGATTTAACATCCCAATGAACATGGTTTTACATACATTGATGGAATTTAATTCAATACTGGGAATTTATTGGGTTTCCCTATATAGATCTAGCATAAATTTATCTAGGTGGAAATCAATTTCCATATGTATAATCAACCCCTGATTCTATACAAGTGTCAGAAGAATGATGGATACTCATCACAAACAACATACCAAGCATGTATATTATTTCCCTATGAACATCGACATATTTCATAGATGATTGTGTTTAATGAAGAAACCATCCTTGAAGACCTTCATATAATGAGCTTATTCACTATTGTGTTTCTTAAGTATTTTCAATGTCTACCTCATAAAAGAGATGTCGAATTAATAATTGATCTTTTACCCATGGATATTCATAATCCAGAGATACCTCCTAAAATGGATTTTGTGGAAGTTATGGAACTAATGGGGAAACTACATGAGAGTCTGGATAAATGGTTTATAAGCACATGTACTGCACATGGGGTGTGCAAAAGTCAGCATCATCAAGAAGAAGGATGGTTCAATTTTCCTTTCATAGAATATAATTAGCTCAAAAAAATCATGATAAAAACAAGTATCCTTTTTCATGAAATGATGACTCATTCGATCAGTTATGTTGAGAACAATACTTCTACACAACAGATCTACTGTCGAAATATTACTAATGAAGGGTGAATAAGAATGATATCCCCATGAATTCTTTTTATAAATAGTATGGGAATTTTTAGTTCATATTTATTTCATTTGGTGTCAATAATTATTTATAAATCTATATGGTCTATTTGGATAAATTGAATTTGGGGATCATAGAATATACATCCATGTGCATGGTATGCCAGAAAGTGTAGGAAAATGGTTAGAAGTCATAAAGGGGTTATGAAACTATTACCCAAACCAATGTGGAAATGGTAAAACTTCACCATGGACATTGTAACCATACATATCAACATATCTGAAGGAAACAATTCTTTCATGAATATTGTCAATTTTCTTGAAAATTCTACACAATGCATTTCGATTCTAGTGTATTTGTTACAGGATCAACTAGAAATGATATACATTAGAGAATATTTAATGACTCATGATTTAACATTATCGATTGTATATGAAAGAAATATAAGATTCAAATCTATTTTTTGAAAATGACTCTAGTATTCTCTAAAAATGAAGAAGAACATTATTATGGATTATCACCCTCAAACTGATGGACTATATGAGAGGACTAAAAATTAACTTGAGAAAATTATTAATGATTTCTTAATGGAATTCAAAGGATGATGGGATAAATATATTCCTCTATCAGATTTACAATCAAAATATAGTTTCCATTCAAGCATCCAAATGGCTCCCTACGATGCCCTTTATGGGTAGAGGTGAAAAAAATAATCATGTTGGGATGAATTTGGAGGAAGAAATCATATAGGTCTAAAAATGGTTGATTAAATGGTGGATAAGGTTATGACCATGGAGAAACACATAAAATATGCTTAGAGTTGAAAAAAGAGCTATTCTAACAATCATATATGTGGAATAGAATAAAATATTAGAGACATGGTAATCATCCACAAATCTAAATGGAGAAAGGTCATGAGATATTTGAAGAATGGAATTATTAGTCCATGGGATTTCATCCCATTTGTGATCATTAATCACATCAGAGTAGTTTCTTATCAAATAGATCTCCCATTAATCCAATCTCAATTTCATGATATATTACATGTATCCCACAAAAGGAAGTACATCCCAGACCCATCACATGTACTCAATCAAAAGGTGGTACCATTGGAGAATTAACATTATTATGAGGAGTAGTCATTGATGATCTTAGATCATAGAAAAATATTTTTATGAGACAAGATAATGCCCCTTATCGAGGTGTGGTGGAGAATACCCATGTATGAAGAAGCAATGTGGGAACCAGAGGAGGCGATGAAGTAGAGTTACCCATATATTTTAGTGTGAGGAAAGGAAATTTTATGTGAAAAATTCTTTAGGGGGGAAGGTTGTAACGACCCGATAATTTAGAAATAAAATTATTTTTCTATAGATTTAATTAAATTTATTACAGATATAGAAAACACAAGCACTCAATTTTAACAAATTATATTAAAATAATCATTTTGAATCATTAAATTTGACAATATACTCATTTAATAGTTATCACATTACTAGTATAAATAGAGGGTTTTAACATATCCTATTGACATAGAAAAAGAATGTGATGGATTTAAATAGCATGATCGTACCCTCTGAAGCCCATTTATCCAAGCTTAAAAAGGAGAAAGCATTTCTGGAATTTTCCATAGAACAATCCCATTCAAAGATCATACTACTTAATAATGAGTGAATCAATTTATGGGAGAAGATAAATCTCATCGAGTTCACAGACCAGTCCATGTTCCCTGAATGACCAAAGAGATCCCCACCATCGCACACCTTACTCTTAGGGAATACACTCGTCTAATAAAGGTAAATGTAACGCGGCCATAGAATCTTGATTATTTTAATTATTTTTTTATAGAATTATATATATACTTTCATTCTATTATATATTCTATGTAAATGAATTTTAAAGCACAAATAGTGTTTTTGTTCTATATTCAAATTAAATTAAAAAACAAAATTTGATTAATTAATGAATTTAGAAAATAAATAATATTCTAATAAAATAATTTTACAAAAATAATTTTATTAAATATAAATTCTCTTAATTTTTATGAAGTAAAATACAGTTATTACCATGGTTTGAAAATAGTTTTTGTTAACACCCATCATTTTATAATAAATGATGGTTTTTATTAAAAATGTGAAAATTCATATATTTAGATTATTTTTTAGATAAAATGAATATTAATTTTGGAATCTAGCAATGGAAATTATCCAATGGTTAATTTTTCATAATTTAGGAGACAATTGAATTTCTTGGTGAATATTAAACACCATATTAATATATAGTGAGTTTTATAACAACGTAATAAGTATGACTAACCGACACATAAGAAAAAAATATTTTAATTTCATCATCCCATAGACATATAAAAAAATTTATAACCCTCCAGTATTCCAGAAACCATGGGAATAACCATGAGATGTTTTTTTGTTCTGAATATTATATTTTTTACTGTGAAAAACATAAATCATAAAGAAAACTTCATTATTTCCAATTTAAACCCACCAAAGATCCCATTTCTCTTCACAAAAACACATTAATATTGACCAACATCTTACCCTTACTCAATATTATTCTTACGATGCACCATTAAGCTCCCAAGACACCTCTCCCAATCCATTATAGTAACTTATCCTTACAAGTGGTTTTTCACTCTAATATTTTATCAAGCAAAACATTTTTAGAAATTCCATTTAATTTCAAATTGCATTTGTTGGGATATTTTTATACCTAAAACCCTTACTGTCCATTTTATTTATATGTAATTGGAGATTCCTTCCACTATCATTAATCTATTCAGGTTTTTTTATATACGCCTCCTACCATTGAGACATTTCTTAAGGGATTTCACTTTCCACACTCATAATAAATGAATTATTTTTTATTATGAATAATAAATTTCATTTCACTTCTGGGGATATTATGTTTCTTGATCCCCTTACATTCCATTTAATAAATCATTGATGAAATACAAATTTCTGTATCATCAACCAATTTTACAAATTTCTATATGACATCGTTGTTCTCCCATAATTGGATAACAATTTAACATGACGAAATCATCATCTATTGAATACCATTCAAATTTCTCTATTAAGGACATTCAACTTCATTGAACATATATTTTTTGATTTAGGATATACATATATGAATTCCATATTACATTATCATGGAATAGATGATGTTGTTTAATGAATCAGTGTTATATAATCGATATAGAAATCTTATGTATGAGATGGTAATGATTATGAAGTGTTCACCCTGATAGAACTCCAATGCATTGGGTAATATTTATTGTCATGATATGTCATGCTAGGATATGGGTCTAAGAGATTAATTTTTGGTAAATTTATTCACCATGGTGGTATAGGGGTCCACTTGGTACCTTTTTGTTTATGATTTAGAGTTTAAAGATGTTCAAACGTTTCCATGTTATGATTATCATGTTGTATCACACCATTATATTCATTTTCTTTCATTCCAAATTTATATTCATTTTATAACAATTTTTATTAACCTCAACATATTATTTGTTTATTACCTTACTAGGCTTTATAACTGACCCCTTTTTTATATACATCCACTAGTCATCCCATTCATTGTTAAGTACGAAGGAATGTGGTGGTCTTGTAGAAAACGTTTTCATCAAAAATATAGTATTTCATGTTTTATATTTTAATAAAATGTTAATAATTTTCAAAGTCACTATAATCATCGATATTATGACTTTTATTAGGTGACCAACTATGTAATAGATCATGATTAAATGTATATTAAATAGAATGGTAGTTATATCCCTGCCACATTGAAAAAAAATATTGTGTAAGGAATTGCTTCAACATCAGGTGTTCTTAAACATCATATATCTTCCACCATCATCTAAATTTACATATAAGGCATGGAAATATTTTTTCTATATCAACGTATTGATTTGAAATTGTAAAATAAAAACACTCTTCTGTTCCCTTTTCATTCTGAGTTGTCTACCTTGCTAATTTCATATATCTTTTATATAAAAATAAAAATTATCTACATTTTATTAAATCAAATTAAATTACATAAAAATAATATTTCATTTAAAAATAAACTATTTTATTTTAAATCATTTATATTCAATAAATCAAACAGAAAAAAAAAAACACAAGAAACACTATATTGCTCATATATTTATAACCTATTGTCCAGAAAACAATAATGATTAAGAATTAATAGTTTATTGGGTATATTTTTAATATTCTAAAATAATAAATGAGGAAGATGTGAAATTTTATAAGAGAAGACGCATTCTAAACAAAAAATGGAAAGAACAGCCACCTATCTCATCATGAGAAAAAAATCACCTCAAAATCATTACACTATATCAAAAAAAACAAAATCAATTGATCACATTATATATACGTTTCATACCATCAAATGAAACAAAATTTTATAATCGGTATGATAAAAAATTACTAATATTTATCAACCACACAAACCACGCCTATATTTTTTTATAATTGAAATTTTATTATTAATATGATGATATAATTTCTTTCTTTTCCCATTATATAGGTGGCGTGAATTTTCCTTCAAGACAAATTATATAAAAGAAAAGGATAAATATAATTTTCTAAAATATGCATTGAAAAGACCAACCAAATAGAAAATTATGTTTTTAATGAAGAAAAAAAATTAATGATTAATGTTAAAATTCTCTACGTTCCTTAGGAATTATGAATCATTCCAATATTTTTTAATTAATCTATGGAAAATATAATGAGGGTAAATACTATATTTTTAAAGAAAAATTTATACAATTAATAGACTAAAACAATAAAGAAGACATGCTATTATGAAATTAGATGAAATCATTAAAAATTGATTAAATTAGTTTTGAAAAATATTCACACATTAAAGATTTGTCATATTTACTATTTTGATAAAACATACAAAAAAATACACATTAATGATGAATATTAACTGAATAATTATAAATAAAATCATTTTAATAATATTGTTACCAACTGTAATACCTAGTTAGATTCTTGAAAAATAAAATAACTAAACTTATATAACTATCATACAAAAGGATTTAATTTCATAAAACATGGTTTTACCCATCCTTATATTACCATGAGGGAAAATTATCAAAATAGTGAAAATTCGTAATGTATGACCACAAGTTAGAGATCTATGATACAATACTAAAGAAATTCTCAGAAGAAATCCCCTGTAGCGACCCATGTATTCAAATGATATATATGGGGCTGATATATTAGTAAATTATAAGTTGAAATTACATATGATAGAATCCAAAAGAACAATTCAACACTTATCTCACCATTGAACACCTAATTTTAAGGATCTCATTTACAAAATAATATAAATAATATAATAACTATAACACTTTATACTAAATACATCATGTTTGAGTATTATTTAGCAAATTAAATTTCATAATATCAATATATGTTCCTCACACTGAATGTAATAACATATATAATATCCCTGATTTTTCTTGAATAAACACTAAATAGAAAAAAATAAAAAAGTGTCCTTTTTGAAGAATAACTAAATTTTTTTCGAAAAACATGTACAAAAATAGATATTAGTAATGGAATAAGTTGTCTTGAGAATTAAAAATTGACCTTATCCTGTAAATCCATAATGAAACTATGATAGAAAATCATTATATATAAAAATTAGTTATTCTATAAAATAATATTTTAATATATCATGAAAATCCCTATTATAAATTTTAGAAAAAACATAGTACACATGACTCCCAAATATATATGTTATAGACCTCATGGATGAAAGTTAAATTTTTTTAAATGAAATTAAACAGGAGAAATATATAAAACTAAAAAATAAAATTAATTTTCAGTTGTTAGCAATTGTCTATCAGTACCAACCAGCTTGAGGTCTTGGATGTGAGGTCTCGACATTGATTCCTTGGTAGTGAGGGCTTGGTGGCAAGGAATAATGGTAGAAAATAGAAATGTTAGCAAAGAGGAGGGATTTAAGGGATGAGAATAAAGGGAATAGGGAGGACGATGAATGGGCTCAGGGTATTGGGGGATGGTTCCCTATGTATGTGTGATAATAGATTTGGGAGAATTTAGGGTGACTCTATGGAGATGGAATGTAGAGAACATGTTAGGTCATAGTTCGATATTTTGTAAAGAGTAAAACAACCATATGAGTAAGGAGGATAGGGAACAAGGTGGATTTGGGGTATAAATGGCTCATTGTTGTGGTAAAGGGGAATGGTGATAAGGGAAGGGGGATCAGAAAATTGTGAGGTGGAAAGTGGAAATCGAGAGAGGTATGAGATGGGGGATGGGGGGAGGTAGTGACAACTCGATGTTGAATGGGGATTAAATGCTAGGGGAAATGGGAAATCGATATTGGGGATCACGCATCAGGGGTTTGTCATGGGGGGGAAGTTCAGTAATGTTAACTCAGGGTGGAGATGATTTTATTGATGAGGGAATGGGCACAAGTGTTATTGGTGTAAGGAGACTGGAAGAGAGGGATCAGTAAATTTTTTTAATGAAATTAAAAAAATCAGTGGGTTTTTAAAAAAAATCTGAAAAATTTTCTTCATTTTCTTAGAAGGGGATTAAGAAACCATTTTTAGATGTTGTTTTCAAGGGAGTTCATGGTAATAATGTTTTTTGAATATTTTTTGGAAAAGAATGTGACTAAAAAAGTAAATGTATCTTATAAATATATCATATGAGATATTATACCCCATATATAAATATAATGCATAATGATAATATTATAATGAATTTAAAATCACTAAATAAAATATAATATAACATTATAAACCATTATGGTAAATTTTTATGAATATTTAATCAGTTTTGACGTAATGTATGAAATATAATATTTTAACATGAATATATATACTTCACACATAACTAATGTGATATAATTTTCTAAAAAATTTATAAAACAATATAAATCAACTAATATATTATTTTTGGATCTTTTTTAATCAGTTGCTTTTCCACTACTTGCACAACACCATTATTAGCGGTGCATAATAATTTATGGTTGTTATTTAATAAAAAAATTGAAAATTACTTTCCTCATTAAAAAATAATTAATCTATGAAACAAATCATCGAAATATAACATATCTTTACACAATGAAAAAAATATTAAGGATATGAAAACAAAAAAGTGTTATATTTAGTTTTTTTCTTTATTTAATATTGTATTAATAATATTAATAAATTAAAGTGGAATGAATTTACACATTTTTTAAAAATTTCTTTTTATGGTCTAGAGACACATATGAAATAATTCAAAAAACACGTTTTTATGTTATATTTTGGACTTCTGACATTTATTTATATCATAATTAACTAGTTTACCCTTACATGCTTGTTAAATATTTAATATGGTTATTTATTGTAATTACCCAAAATAAAAGGGGAATAATTTAATAGAATGAACACACTAAAATCGTACATGAAATTCATTTTATAAAATTAAATTCACATAATATAAATATTTTAAATTTAAATTAAATTATTTATACATAACAAATATCAATTTTACTAAAAAAATTCCATCAAACAATACAATTTTATTAATCAAATTTTAATCAGTAATATTTCTTTTTATGAAGATGATTTTACTATTAATAATAAAAAACTACAAACACTTTGAAAAAATTTTAAAATAAAATCTACCAATGTAAAATGTCAAAAAAATTATATTTAATTCAATAAAATATATTATTTGTCAATATTCAATTGAAAAGTCAAAATTTCCAAAAAATTTTAACAAACAAATCATTGTTAACTTCTAAATTATGAATTATTAAACTATATCTTTTTTGATAAAATAATCATTTATATTGATATAATTGTTGATTTTGAACAAATTTTTTTTACATTCCACATTCCTTTATAGTGGAATAAATGAACACTTTGAATAAATCTATCATACATGATCTATGTGGCGTAATTAATTATGAGATAGAAATGATTATGAATGGTGTGCCCTTATTTTACTCGAATGCATTGGGTAATGTTTAGTATCATTATATTCAATGTTGGGTTGGGGTTTTACAAGATTCTAATATAGGGATTTTGTCCACCATGTTGAGAGAAGGGTTTACCTAGTTCATTTTTTTTATGATGCAGTGTTTTATGTTATTTCATCATTTCCATGTTTTGATTATCATGTTATACCATGCCTTTATATTCATGTTCCCTAATGCCTCATTAATATTCATTTTCTAACATGTATTTTAATCCACATGTTATTCCATGTTTCTTCCCTTATAAGTATTTACACCTAACCCCATTCTAATGTACATATATAGGTTATCACTGATTGTGTTATGTCTGATGGATTGTTGTCGTCATGTAAAAATTGTTTTCAATAATGATGTTTCATTTCTTATTTTAAGATGTTATGTAAGGTCCTTAAATTCAAAAGACACTAGACATCTTGATATTAAGGGTTTTTTGAGTTCATATCGATGCAATAGGTCATGTTTAATTGTTTAATGAATAGGAGGGTATCAAAGGATGGTCTTAGTAATTTTATGGATTAGGATTAGAAAATAGTAGTGAAACCCATTAAGTATAATACTAAGTATAAGAAAAACATCCTAGGATTTTAGGTTTGTATAGTGTAACTGGTTTATCAAGAAAATAAATCAAGGTATGGATACAAACCAGTGGATATGACTTTGGAATATATGTATTTAGGGTTAAAACACGAAAACACCCGTTTGAGCAAGACCCAAACAAGAACTGGTGCACGAAAAGGGTCTTGTTTCACTCTTTTTTTGACCATCTCAGGAGATATTCTTTTTTAAATTCATATGTTCCACATTAATCATTATTTAGGGAACAAAAAAATGTGAATAATAATATATTTTATGTTATAGATCACAAATAACATGGAATAAATCCTAAAAACCCATATGTTGTGGATATAAATGAAATTTATATGTTATCACTTCAATGTCATTGGATACCCATTATTGGTTGAACTTATTAGGATACTCATCCATAATTTTTTTCTTCTAGCCAATGGATGGTAAAAGTAGGAATCTCGTTAACATCCAATGTGATGTGCTGTGTGAGGATATCCCCTTTGAGATGCCAAACCCAATTGGAGTGGGAATAAAAAAACATTGTTATAGTACTCTCCCAGTTAAATAATGTTCTAAATTGAAACATCGATCCATAGGATTGCGCAACCCCCACCCCCTTAGAGAGACCGACCCATATTGGAGAGATCAGGTGATAAAGGCCTCCTAAGATCAATGGATCATCTAAATCCTTAATCAAAGATTAGTGGGTCAATTCTATAATCTAATCCATTAATCATAGAGCAGTCGATCAATTCCATCGAAAAATACATCTATATTCTTCAGTATTCTAAACAAGAGGAGGGTGATTCAGATTACTACAAGACACTGATGAAGTATATGAATCTGGAGGGATAGATTTAAGCTATAGAGTTGATGGAATTAAAAATAATGTTTTTCATTTAATATTTTCCTTGAACCCTGCCTCAAAAGATAGATAGATATTTCCATACACTCAATAAAAAGGATGATGAATCTGTAGGGGCGTATGAAGAAAAACTAACCAAACTTGACCAATATGCCCCCTATTTCTTAGTTACTCCAAAATTCATGGTTAAATTCATCTGTGGTGTGATAAATCATATACTTTAAAAAGTGGTGGAAATAAGTGACATTGATATCTATGGGGAAATTTTTGGATGTTTCTTCAATGTTGAGAAGGATATTGGAGAATCTTAGGGGTATTATGGGGATAAGATGTGGTAAGGGGACCTTAATTCTTGCAGTGTGATGGAAAAATCCAACAATTCAAATAAATTCCATCACCCCACTTTTCAAAGGTGTGGAGGGAAGCACCATGGAAATTTCCTAAGTTGAGTGAGGAAATGATTTCTCCGTGGATGAAAAGGGAATCTAGAAAATGATTACAGGTAGGAGAAACCCTCCAATGTGATAGAGAAGAGGATCACTTCGTTCATGCTCAACATGTTGTTCATTACTACAACATCAAGGAACCATGGATCTTTATGAACTCGTTACCTATGTAAATGTTTTTCAGAGGCAACCGACAACCTCCATGGAAGCATGGAAGAGATTTTTCCCTCACTACCGAAGTGAATCCAAACATTTAATTGGAGAAAATTTCACTAGTTATTGAATATATAATAAAATTATAATTTTTCCTTTTGGTTCAACACATTGTATTATATCCTGAGAGGTTAGTAGAACAATTAAAACTACACCAAAAAAATGTAATTAGGGATCTTGGTGAAAATGTAAATTGGGAAAAATATTCATTCCCTTAACTAGAACTCCACCTCTATCACCATTTGTAGATTTAACATCCCTATGAACATGGTTTTACGTACATTGATGGAATTTAATTCAATACTGAAAATTTATTGGATTTCCCTATATAGATCTAACATAAATTTATCTAGGTGGAAATCAATTTCCATATGTATAATCAACCCCTGATTCTATAAAAGTGTCAGGAGAACGATGGATACTCATCATAACCATCATACCAAGAATGTATATTATTTCCCTATGAACATCGATATATTTCATAGATGATTGTGTCTAATGAAGAAACAATACTTGAAGACCTTCCTATTCTGAGGTTATTCAGTGTTGTGTTTCTTAAGTATTTTCAATGTCTACCTCATAAAAGAGATGTCGAATTCATAATTGATCTTATACCCATGGATTTTCATAATCCCAAGATTCCTCCTAAAATGGATTTTGTGGGAATTATGGAACTAAAGGAGAAACTACATGAGAGTCTAGATAAATGGTTTATAAGCCCATGTACTACACATGAGGGGGGTGCAAAAGTCAGCATCATCAAGAAGAAGGATCGGTCAATTTTCCTTTCATAGAATGTCATTAGCTCAAAACAAATCATGATAAAAACAAGTATCCTTTTTCATGAAAAGATGACTCATTCGATCAGTTATGTTGACAACAATACTTCTACATAACAGATCTGCTGTCAAAATATTACTAATGAAGGGTGAATAAGAATGATATCCCCATGACTTCTTCTTATAAATTGTATGGGAATTTTTAGTTCATATTTATTTCATTTGGAGTCAATAATTCTTTATAAATCTATATGGACTTGATTGGATAACATGAATGTGGGGATCATAGAATATACATCCATGTCCATGGTATGCCAGAAAGTGTAGGAAAATGGTTAGTAGTCATAAAGGGGTGATGAAACTATTACCCAAACCAATGTGGCAATGGTAAAACTTCACCATGGACATTGTAACCATACATATCAAGACATCTCAAGGAAACAATTCTTTCAAGAATATTGTCAATTTTCTTGCAAAGACTACACACTGCATTTCGATTGTAGTGGATTTGTTATAGGATCAACTAGAACAGACATAAATTAGATAAGATTTAATGATTCATGGTTTAACACTATCAATTGTATATGAATGAAATCTAAGATTTGACTCTATGTTCTGAATATGACTCTAGTATTCTCTAAAAATGAAGAAGAACATTATTATGCCTTATCACCCTCAAACTGATGGACTATCTAGGAGGACTAAAAATTAACTTGAGGACATGATTAATGATTTCTTAATGGACTTCAAAGGATGATGGGACTAACATATTCCACTATCAGATTTCCTATTAAAATATAGTTTCCATTCAAGCATCCAAATGGATCTCTACGATGCCCTTTATGGTTATAGCTGAAAAAAACTATCATGTTTGGATGAATTTGGAGGATGAAATCATATAGGTCTGAAATTGGATTATTAAATGGTGGATAAGGTTAAGACCATGGAGAATCACATCAAATATGCTTAGAGTTGAAAAAAGAGCTATTCTAACAATCATATATGTGGACTAGAGTAAAATATTAGAGACATGGTATTCATCCAAAAATATTCATGGAGAAAGGTCATGAGATATTTGAAGAATGGAATTCTTAGTCCAAGGGAAGTCATCCCATTTGTGATCATTAAACACATCAGAGTAGTTTCTTATCAATACGATCTCCCATCAATCCAATCTCAATTTCATGATATATTACATGTATCCCACAAAATGAAGTACATACCAGATCCATAACATGTACTCAATCAAAAGGTGGTACCATTGGAGAATTAACTTTCTTATGAGGAGTAGTCATTGATGATATTAGATCATAGAAAAATATTTCTATGAGACAAGACAATTCCCCTTATCGAGGTGTTGTGGAGAATAACCATGTATGAAGTAGCAATGTGGGAACCATAGGAGGTAATGAAGTAGAGTTACCCATATATTTTAATGTGGGGAAAGGAAATTTTAAGTGAAAAATTCTTTTGGGGGGAAGGATGTAACGACCCAATAATTTAGAAATAAAATTCTTTTTATATTGATTTAATTAAATGTATTACAGATATAGAAAACACGTGTACTCAATTTTATGAAATTAAATTAAAATAATTGTTTTGTATCATAAGTTTTGATAATATACTACTTTAATATTTATCACATTACTAGTATAAATAGAGGGTTTTAACATATCCTATTGACAGAGAAGAAGGATGTGATGGCTTCAAATAGCATGATCGTACCCTCTGAAGCCCATTTATCCAAGCTTACAAAGGAGAACGAATTTCTGGGATTTTCCATAGAACAATCCCATTCAAAGATCATACTACTTAATAATGAGTGAAAAAATTTATGGGAGAAGATTAATATCATCATGATCATAGACCAATCCATCTTCCCCTAATGACCCAAGAAATCCCCACCATCGCACACCTTACTCTCAGGGAATACACTCGTCTAATAAAGGTAAATGTAAAGTGGCCATAGAATCATGATTATTTTAATTATTTTTTAATAAAATTATATATATACTTTCATTATATTATTTATTCTATGTAAATGATTTTTAATGCCCAAATAGTATTTTTTTCTATATTCAAATTAAATTAAAAAACAAAATTTGATTAATTAATGAATTTACAAAATAAATAATATTCTAATAAAATAATTTTACATAAATAATTTTATTAAATATAAATTCTCATAATTTTTATGAATTAAAATACAATTATTACCACGGTTTGAAAATAGTTTTTGTCAACACCAATCATTTTTAATAAATGATTGTTTTTATTAAAAATGAAAAAATTCATATATTTAGAATTGTTTTTAGATAAAATGAATATTAATTTTGGAATCTTGCAATGAAAATTATCCAATTGTGAATTTTTCATAATTTATGAGACAATTGAAATTCGAGGTGAAAATTAAACACCATATAAATATATAGTGAGTTTTATAACAACTTAATAAGTATGACTAACCGAAACATAAGAAAAAAAAATATTAATATCATCATCCCATAGACATATAAAAATTTTTATAACCCTCCACTTTTCTAGAAACCATGGGAATAACCATGGGATGGTTTCTTGTTCTGAATATTATATTTTTTATTGTCCAAAAAATAAATCATGAAGAAATCGTCATCTTTTCCAATGTAAACCCCCCAAAGATCATTTTTCTCTTCACCAAAACACATTAATCTTGACCAACATCTTACCCTTACTCAATATTTTTCTTACGATGCACCCCTGTGCTCCCAAGACACCTCTCCCAAGACATTATAGTAACTTATCCATAGAAGTGGTTTTTCACTCTCATATTTTATCAATCAATCATTTTTTGATATTCCATTTAATTTAAAATTGCATTTGTTGGGATATTTTTATACATAAAACCCTTACTGTTCAATTTATTTATTTGTAATTAGACAGCCTTCCACTCTCATTATTCTATTATGGGTTTTTCATATACGCCTCCTACCATAGAGATATTTCGTAAGAGATTTCACTTTCCACATTCACAATAAATGAAATATTTTTTATTATGAATAATAAATTTCATTTCACTTATAGGGATATTATGTTTCCTAATCCCCTTACATTCCATTTAATAAATCATTAATGAGATACAAATTTCTGTATCATCAACCAATTTTACAAATTTCTATATGACATCATTGGTCTCCCATAATTGGATAACAATTTTCCATGCCGAAATAATCATCTATTGAATACCATTCACATTTCTCTATTAAGGACATTCAACTTCTTTGAAAAAATACTTTTTGATTTAGGATATACATATATGAATTCCATATTACTTTATCATGGAATAGATGATGTTGTTTAGTGAATCAATGTTATATTACTGATATAGAAATCTTATGTATGAGATGGTAATGATTATGAATGGTTCACCTTGATAGAACTCCAATGCATTGGGTAATATTTAGTGTCACAATATGTCATGCTAGGATATGGGTCTACCAGATTCATTTATGGTAAATGATTTCACCATGGTGGGATAAGGGTCCACTTGGTTCCTTTTTGTTTATGATTTAGAGTTTAAAGATGTTGCAACGTTTCCATGTTATGATTATCATGTTGTATCACGCAATTATATTCATTTTCTTTCATTCCAAATTTATATTCATTTTATAACAAGTTTTATTATCCTCAACATATTATTTGTTTATTACCTTACTCGTCTTTATAACTGACCCCTTTTTTATATACATCCACCAGTTATCCCATTCATTGTTAAGTACGAAGGAATGTGGTGGTCTTGTAGAACAAGTTTTCATAAAAAATATATAATTTCATGTTTTATGTTGTAATGTAATGTTAATAATTTTCAAAGACACTATAATTATCGATATTATGACTTTTATTATGTGACTAACTATGTAATAGATCATGTTTAAATTTATATTAAATAGAATGGTAGTTATATCCCTTCCACATCAAAAAAAATATTGTGTAAGGAATTGCTTCAACATTAGGTGTTCTTAAACATCATATATCTTCCACCATCATCGAAATTTAAATTTAAGGCATGTAAATATTTTTTCTATATCAATGCATCGATTTGAATTTTTAAAATAATAATACTCTTCTGATACCATTTCATTCTGAGCTATCTACCTAGATAATTTCATATATGTTATATATAAAAATAAAAATTTCCTACATTTTATTAAATCAAATTAAATTACATAAAAATAATATTTCATTTAAAAATAAACAATTTTATTTTTAATGATTTATATTCAATAAATTAAACAGAACAATAAAATTAAAAAACACAAGAAACACTATATTGCTCATATATTTATAACCAATTATCCAGAAAACAATAATGATTATGAATTAATAGTTCGTTGGGAATATTTTTAATATTCTAAAATAATAAATGAGGATGATGTGAAATTTTATAAGAGAAGACCCATTCTCAACAAAAAAATGGAAAGAACAACCACCAATCTCCTCATGAGAAACAAATCACCTCAAAATCATTACACTATATCATCAAAACAAAATCAATTGATCACATTGTATATACGTTTTATACCATCAAATGAAACAAAATTTTATAATAGGTATGATAAATAATTACTAATATTTATCAGCCCCACAATACAGGGCCTGTATTTTTTCATAATTGAATTTTATTATTAATATGATGATATAATTTCATTCTTTTCCCATTTTACAGGTGGCATGAATTTTCCTTCTACACAAATTATATAAAAGTAAAGGATAAATATAATTTTCTAATATATGAATTGAAAAGGCCAACCAAACAGAAAATTATGTGTTTAATGATGAAAAAAATTTAATGATTTATGTTAAAACTTATATATGTTCCAAAGGAATTATTAATCATTCCAATGTTTTTTAATTAATGTAAGGAAAATATAATTAAGGTATATACTATATTTTTGAAGAAAAATTTATACAAATAATAGACTAAAACAATAAATAAGACATTCAATTATGAAATTATATGAAATCATTAAAAATTGATTAAATTAGTTATGAAAAATATTCACACATTAATGATTTATCATATTTAACATTTTGATAAAACATACAATAAAATAAACATTAATGATGAATATTAACTGAATAATTATAAATAAAATCATTTTAATAATATTGTTATCAACTGTAATACCTAGTTAAAGTCTTGAAAAATAAAATAACTAAACTTATATATCAATAATACAAAAGGATTTAATTTCATAAAACATGGTTTTACCCATCCCCATATAACCATGAGCGAAAAGTATCTAAATACTGAAAATTCATAATGTATGACCACGAGTTAGAGATCTATGATACAATACTGAAGAAATTCTCAGAAGAACTCCCCTATAGCGACCCATGTATTCAAATGATATAAATGTGGCTGATATATTAGTAAATTATAAGTTGAAATTACATATGATTGAATCCAATAGAACAATTCAACACTTATCTCACCATTGAACACCTAATTTTAAGGATCTCATTTTCATAATAATATAAATAATATAATAACTATAACTCTTTATACTCAATCCATCATGTCTGAGTATGATTTAGCAAATTAAATTTCATAATATCAATATAAGGTCCTCATATTGAATGTAATAACATATATAATATCCCTGATTTTTATTGAATAAACTTTAAATACAAAAAAAATACAAAAAGCGTCCTTTTTGAATAATAACTGAAATTTTTTCCAAAATGATTAAACATGTACAAAAATAGATATTAGTAATGGAATAAGTTGTCTTGAGAATTAAAAATTGACCTTATCCTGTAAATCCATAATGAATCTATGATAGAAAATCATTATTTATAAAGATTAATTATTCTATAAAATAATTTTTTATTATATCATGAAAATCCCTATTATAAATTTTAAAAAAAACATAGTACACATGACTCCCATATATATATATGTTTTAAACCTCATAGATGAATGTTAAATTTATTTAAATGAAATTAAACAGGAGAAATATATAAAACTAAAAAATAAAATTAATTTGCAGTTGTTATCAATTGTATATCAGAACCAACCAGCTTGAGGCCTTGAATGTGAGGTCTCGACATTGAGTCCTAGATAGTGAGGGCTTGGTCGCAAGGAATAGTGGTAGAAAATAGAAATTTTAGCAAAGAGGATGGATTTAAGGGATGAGAATAAAGTGAATAGGGAGGACGATGAATGGGCTCAGGGTATTGGGGGATGGTCCCTATGGATGTGTGATAATAAATTTGGGAGAAATTAGGGGGACTCTATGGAGATGGAATGGAGAGAACATGTAAGGTCATAGTTCGATATTTTGTAAAGAGTAAAACAACCATATGAGTAAGGAGAATATATGGTGTGCAATCAAGGGGGATTTGGGGTGTAAATGGGTCATTGTGGTGGTAATGGGGAATGTTGATAAGGGAAGGGGGATTAGAAAAATATGAGGTGGAATGTGGAAATCGAGAGAGGTATGAGATGTGGGATGGGGGAGGTAGTGACAACTCGATGTTGAATGGGGATTGAATGCGAGGGGAAATGGGAAATAGATATTTGGGATCACGCATCAGGGGTTTGTCATGGGCGGGAAGATCAGTAATGTTAACTCAGGGGGGAGATGATTTTATTGATGAGGGATTGGGCTCAAGTGTTATTGGTGTAAAGAGACAAAAATAGAGGGGTTAGAAATTTTTTTTAATGAAATTAAAAAAATTAGTGTGTTTTTAAAAAATATCTGAAAAAATTTCTTCATTTTCTTAGTAGGGGATTAAGAAACCATTTTTATATGATGTTTTCAAGGGATTTCATGGTAACAATGTTTTTTGAATAATTTTTGGTAAAGAATGTGTCTAAAAAAGTATATGTATCTTATAAATATATCATATTAGATATTATACCCCATATATAAATATATTGCATAATGATAATATTATAATGAATTTAAAATCACTAAATAAAATATAATATAACAATATATACCATTGTGGTAAATGTTTATGAATATTTAATCAGTTTTTACATAATGGATGAAATATAATATTTTAACATGAATATATATACTTCACACATAACTAATATGATATATTTTTCTAAACAAATTATAAAACAATATAAATCAACTAATATATTATTTTTGGAGCTTTTATAATCAGTTACTTTTCCACTACTTGCACAACACCATTATTAGCGGTGCATAATAATTTAAGGTTTTTATTTAATAAAAAAATTGAAAATTACTATCCTCATTAAAAAATAATTAATCTATGAAACAAATCATCTAAATATAACACATTTTTACCCAATGAAAAAAATATTAAGGATATGAAAACAAAAAAGAGTTATATTTAGTTTTTTTCATTATTTAATATTGTATTAAGAATATTAGTAAATTAATGTGGAATTAATTTACACATTTTATAAAAAATTATTTTTATGGTCTAGAGACACATATGAAATAATTCGAAACACATATTTTTATGTTATATTTTGGCCTTATGACATTTATTTATATCATAATTAACTAGTTTACCCTTACATGGTTGTGAAATATTTAATATGGTTATTTATTGTAATTACCCAAAATGAAAGGGGAATAATTTAAAAGAATGAACCCACTAAAATCGTACCTGAAATCCATTTTATAAAATTAAATTCACATAATATAAATATTTTATATTTAAATTAAATTATTTATACATAACAAATATCAGTTTTACTAAAAAAAATTCAATCAAACTATACATTTTTATTAATCAAATTTTAATCAGAAATATTTATTTTTATGAAGCTGATTTTACTATTAATAATAAAAAACTAAAGACAGTTTGAAATAATTTTAAATTAAAATCTACCAATGTAAAATCTCAAAAAAATTATTTTGAATTCAATAAAATATATTATTTGTAAATATTCAATTGAAAAGTAAAAATTTCAAAAAACATTTAACAAATAAATCAATGTTAAATTCTAAATTACGAAATAATAAACTATATCTTTTTTGATTAAATAATTTTTTATATTGATTAAATTAATTTTTAGAAACATCATATAATGACTAAAACATCATTATAGTAAAAAAGGGTATTTTTCTCTTTTAATATTAAAATTTACAAATATTACTATAATAAATATAACTATATAAAATATAATTATTTTGAAATAACAATACATGTAAATGAATTATAAAACATTACCTATTATTTTCCCATCCCCCTCCCACTCTTTCAAAACTGCACCCTCACAATCTTATTTACAATTTAATAATATAGATATATATTTCTCTCATAGCATTTTTTAAGTTTTCATGCCTCTTACTCTATCATACTATATTTAAAACAAATCCTATTATTAGTATATAAGAATATTCTAAAACACCTTCTCTCTCTTTCTAATAATCACTATTGTTTATACCACAATTATTTTGTTAAAAAAAAATTTAATCCCCACTCAAAACAAAAGAAACAATTGGACCATATTTTCTTAAAAATGACTCATATGATATGTTTTATATATGAAATAAAATATTATTAATGGCCAATAATTAAGATACCAACAACATCTCTTATATGATTTCATATGGTCGAATTAACCATGTAATTAATTATTATTTTTACCAAAAAACATTACCATTTTATAGGGAGATACATTATAAAAATAAACTTCACCTACCTATAATGAAGATCATTCCAATTAATATATATAAAATTTGTAAATTCCATGATCCATATACATGTCCTTTTAATAATCCATACATTCTCAACCATCAGTTCTACGAATTTTGTTCCTCAAAAAAATTTATTTAACATCATTAAATCAAGGAGAGTAAAAATAATTCTATATAATTCTTCCCAAGGGGAAAAATGGAGAATGCAATGAAAAATTTTATTATTAAAAAATTAAATTAATGTATTATATTGATATAAAAATGCATTAAAATTTCTTGTAATACCATGAATTGTAAACAATGAAGTTATAATAATAGACTCTGAAAATCCATTTGATAAAGGATAAAAAGTTTTATTGAAATTTAATTCAGCACCACATTAATTCTATAGTCCTTCCAAAACATTAGTTATGAATCTAGAATCAAAATTGGATAAAATTGAAAAATATATTCCTTATAATCTATTTATCTAATTAACATTATTTTATGGAATATGATCCAAATAAAAATTATCTTAAATAGGATAAAAATGTAGAAATTTATTTTATTGATAAACATTTACCAAAATGACATTATTACCTCATGTTTTCTTATAAAATCCCCCATTATATACATGAATATTTTATCTCGTTTCCTAGGTGGGACAACAAAACGCCCCCTTCAGTAATTGTAATTTGACATTAACCAGTTTATGTAACACCTCAAGGTTTCATAGTGAGTTATTTTTTTTAAAAATAATTCAATAGCTTGCACTACACGCAACATCGAGTTCGAGAGCATCACGACATACCAAACTAGTCGTTCAAAAGCAGTTATGAATAGTATTAACTGAATTTTGAATTTTATATATTCCATAAAATTTTTTTATCCATATTATGTGTTACTTACACATAATATAAGAACAAATTCATTTTTTTCAAATAAAAGAAAAATTTAAAAAAAATGAAATTTTACCACCTTTTAATGGAAAAAACATTTTAAAACCAATATCTGACACTTTTATATATCCAATTTAATGAAATTAAATTATTCATTAGAATCGGGACATAAAAATTTATTTTGGATAAATTTTTGGTACTTTTCTAATAACATATATATTTTGAAGAATAGAGAAAAATAGTAAATTTTAATTGAAAACAACTTTTTTAATTGAAATAATTTATAGTGTTAAATTATGTATTTGAATGGTTTGTAATTATAATTAGAATATATTTTTATCATTTAATACAATTTAGGTGATTATAAGTAATTTCACTTTCAAATTTGACATAAACACAAGTTAATATTTTGATAGTTTTTAATTTTTAAAAACCCACTTTTCGGTTTTGACAATGGGAATTTATTTTAAATTTATTAATGAAAATTCAATATTATTAATTTGGTAAAATATAATTCATTTTTGAATTCGTAATATCAAAATTAGGTAAGGGTAAATTTTTTTTATATTTCAGAAAACATTAAATTTTTGGTGAATAGTGAAAAACAATGCATTATAAATTAAAACCAAATTTTTATTTAAATAATTATATATTTTTATAAAATTTATTTTAAAAAAAATAGATTTCTAATACATATATAAGTTCAATGTAATTCATTGGTGTCATTTTATAAAAAATTTAGATGTATAAAAATTTTATTGAACTTTTTACTGTCTCTTACCCACCTCCTAGGAGCATTTAAAAATTCACATAAAACATAATTTTACTAATTCTGTGATTGAAATTTCAAAATTCCAAAACACACACTTGACTACAGTAAGAAAAATTTGGTTCAATAAGATGATACTAATTTTGGTGAATAGAAACTTTTTTCTTTTATTTACCACGGTTAAAAGTAAATAGGGTAATTAAGTGTAAAAATGATATCATAATTACTCAAACACATGTCCTAATTCTATTGGATAAGTGTAATTCGACCAAAAAACCCATATACGTAAAATATTATGCTTTTGGTCCACTTATATTAGATTAGTAAATTTATTATTATTTTATTTAATGAATTGTCAAAAGAGTTAAATTGAAAATTCAATAACTAATCCATTATAAAATAGGGTTACACAAAATATAAATTCATCTATAAATATTCATTAGAAAGATAAAAAGATTTCCTATATAATTGTATTTTATTTATTATTTTTAATCATTAAATTATTAAATTTATTTATGACACAATGTTGATGTAGTAATTTCCATATTAATGAAAGATTAAAATAATTGATATTATAAATAACCAAATAAATGAAATTTTATACTTTTTATGAATTCCACTAATTTAGTAGGATAATATTACATGTAAGTGTTGGTTAAATTTATTTATTTCCAAGTAATAATGCTGTTTTTAATTTAGAACAATCAAAATACCAAAGAGTCTCAAAATTTACATAAAAGTGCTTCTAACAAAATATAATAAATATTAATTGATATTCTATTCGTAAAAAACTATGGTTCTTACAAAAGTGATTAAATAATATTTTATATGTCATAGATAAACGACTTGAGGTTCTCTTGGAAGTTTATAGTATGTTTATTAACAATAACATTTTAAAATACAAAGAGACATGATAAATGTCAAACTATTTAACTAAGTGTTAAATCTAAAAGATATGGTTAATATAGTGACCCAAACCTCTCTAAATCCTATTGGTTGAGAGGTTTTTGACCCATACCCTTAATTTACATTAAATAAATTATTTTGGATCCAGTAGAATCCGAAAATGATTTTATTATAAAATAACATTAAACTATTTTGCAAAGGTTCCCCTCACCCCTCTTATAAAAGGTAACTCCCCCTTCACTCAAATTAAAACCTTCAAAGACATTTGGATTAGCCATCCCCTGCCCAAATATCCTCTCAACTATCCTCTCTTAATCCTAGAATCCTTAAATTAGTCATAAATCCATCATATGAAGCCATTTTGATCAAATCCAATGGATGAACCCGAAAAAGAGGTAAATATTTAATGACATCTTTCAAATTCCTATCATCTTCCTATTACTATTTCACTATGGTTTCCATTATAAAATAATAACTCCAGTATATTCTATATACTGAGATGTTATTATAAATATGGTAAAACCATATTCATTATTTTATCAATCCTTTGAATGACATGTCACCATACGTGCATACGTACGGAATACCGTCTCCACGTCTTGGTGTAGTTGTTATTCAATACATTATTATTTGGATTTGTATAATAATGATGAGTAAATGATGTAAATAATAAATATAACATGATTATTATTGTATATATATATGATATAACATCCAATTATATATTATTTTAATATCAAAATAATGATATTGTCGCTCGTGCATACGTAGGGATTACCGTCTCAAAGAACTTGATGAGATTCATTCCCCATTATATCCATTCAAGACTAATTTCCATTAGATGATTAAAAATAATGTTTAAAGACTTATTATAATTATGAATATTAATAAGATACATCCAATCCATAACAAACATTACTTACATAACAAAGCATATAATGAAAAATGAATTAGTTAACACCTGAAAAGATGATAATACTAAAATATTATTTAAAAATAAATATTAAATGATCATATACAGTTTCATATTAATGTATATTATTCTTGTATAATTTAATATCAATTATATCACCATTATATAGGTGGTTAACATACCCTCGACCTATGAAAATTACATGATATTATGTTTTCATCTCACTTATATTTTTGTGAGATTCATGCTATATTTGTCACTACTATCTTTTTTGTGGTGTATATACTACTCATTATTGTATTTTATGTGTAATATACATTAATTTATGGGTATTTACATCATCCTTGGATGATATTTCTTTCATGGGGTGTCTATTTTTTATGTTACTAAATCGATAAGGGAATTGTAAATTTCCATTTCCACTCAATAAGTATAACACAAACTTCATTGATTACTTTACCCAAAGATTATGTGTTAAATCCCAATTTATTTACATATGTAGTAACTTCCACTGACCTTTTGATGGATATAATTTTCATTGATGAAATCTCTCTATTGATAAATTATCAATTCATCGATATAAACATGATAAGAGTAATTTTAACTCAATTTCAATTCATTGAGTTAAACATCCTACTATGTGTTGTGGTTTTTACCAGAATATGTTTCAATGTCCATTGATTGATTTACACGAAATATCCAATAATTTTGAGTTTATTTATATTTTCCACACATATTTATTTTATTGATATAGCCTTAACCTAGAGATACAGAATTTATAATGGAATTCATCCCATCATACATTCCATTGAGACTTCATTGTTGTATTACATCAATTCACTTTATATGGTGTATATAAAGAACTTTTACATAGTATATCATAAATGACTTTATTCTCATTATATTATAACGTTTTTATTGCCTCAATTATCTGTATTCAAGTGTATGTCCTTTGGATTGGAACTCTTACAAATAAATCATTTTAAATGTTTTAATGATTTATTATTCTAAATCTTTCTCATTAATTTCAACATTTTAAAAAAGATTTAAATTATTTATTTATATTAACATTAATGATATTAAATTAAAATACCTTTTAAAAGTTTCAATGTGGTATGGGACACATTGATTCAAAAATCTATTTCTAAACAGCTTCTTGACTAATAGTATGTTATTTAAATGTTTTCAATAAAAAGGGGGAAATTTCTCTCAAATATTTTTATGATTATATTCATCTATATCAATATCATTCATTGTTCTCAATTAAGGTTAATCTATTGCAATATAATCTTCCATATTCTATTTAATGTGTTATGTTTGATAGTGGATGTGCTATTTTTTTACCATTCATTGTTTGTGGATAAAATATTGACATTTTGTTTGCTATTTTTAATACCAATGTTTATGTTATATTTCAATCTTTTCATATGAATAATTCAATGGACATAGAAAGTGATGGGTGGAGCATTCTATAGCTCTTTGATGCATCGGTATGTCTCATGAGACAAACTAGTGTCTTAGCCCAACGCCATTCCAAAATCGTACTTGTAGTCTTGGCACAAGGCCTTGAAAATGTGGTTATGATGTCTGGTATTATGCATTCCATCATAATTAGAAAAGATATTGATATTTCACATGGTTATTTTACTAGTAGAATACCCATGAATATGTATTATTATGGCATTATTTACTCAGCTCATATTCCTGCCATAAATTGATCACGTTAATTATTTATAAATTCATGTGTTTTCAATTATTCTCCATGCATAGTGTTTTTTGTTATCTTCCGCTGTATTACTTACTCTAACTGATCATTTTAGTTCTACCCATTAATATGTTTCATTTTCCCAGGATATGAATAAGTTAGTTATGTAATGGCCCGGACCTCTCCGGCCCATTCCTTTGTCAAAAAGAAGGTCACGAAGTGTTCCAGAGATTAAAAATCGAATTTTCCCCCACTTTCCAGATTTTTGAAACTACACGCAGTGTAGTGCGAGTACTCGTCATGTACCCCCTTGCAGGATAAACCCCGTGTTGAAGGTCATTTCCTTGTTGTGTGAAATAAATGGGTACATTCCATGTGTCCAGTACAACACGTCGTGTAGTCCTTCTCCACATACGCGTTACCAGTCAATGGTCATGGGCCGTGTTGGAGCCGTGTCCTTCCCATGTGCAATAAATGGGTACATTCCTTGTGTCCAGTACTACACGTCGTGTAGTCCCTCCCTGCGTATGTGTTACCCTCAAACCGTGTGTTGACCTTTCAACGGCCACAGAGCTGTGATGGAAGCTGCGTGGAGACTGTGTGAAATAACCAAGTACACGTCGTGTACCATAAAGTACACATTGTGTACTTTTGGTTTTCTCGCCTATAAAAGGAGGGGTAACCTCCTCCATTTCAACTCACCCCTCTCCTCCCATTTCCTCTGAGCATAGATCTCCAAAGAGACTTGAAGGCTTTTTCTTCCATAACTTCTTCGTCCGAGCTCCAATTTACGATTCATCAGTGGCCACAGGATCGTAACGACGAGGCAGAACTTCTGAGCTTAGATACATTGTCTTTCCATCGGACATTCCATTCAAACATCCACCTGAGGAGGTTTTTCAGGGACCTGAAACAAGTGACAGACACTGACATATGTCTTCTAAGGTTGATCAGGAGGAGCGTTGTGATCAGAACCTGTTGAGGTAGGAATCTTACCTTCGTCTCTCTAATTTTTTCATCATGTGGGGTGGGTATCCTCTTTTTTTCATGAGAAACAGTTTAAAAATTAAATAAAGATAATAACTGGTTAAAGAATGGTGATGGGGAAGTTTTTATGTTTATCTTTTTTTAACCAATTGATATGTTGTGAATTGAATAGGCTTATGCCTACAAAAAACCACGGTAGTGGGGGACTTTGATTGCGCAATTAATTGTTTCCCTATATTTCTAGACCATTTTTTGGATGGAAACATTTTGGAATGTGGAAATTGGTTAATCAAGTAATGTTGGGTATTTAAAATCTAGAACCCTTGTGCGATCACCCCGTTTAAACAAAATGGAATAATGAACATGTGGGTTTTGGCTTGGTTACTGGAGTGTGAATGGGAGGGGTGAATCCTAGGTTGTTTCGAATAGAACAGTCATTAGGGATGTGGTAAATGATGTTAAAGGGGTGATGATGTGGCACAAGCCTTGTTTTGTGGGTTGTTGTGGATCGAGTGGGAATCAGGGCTACGATAAATGGTATTAAAGGGATAATGATGTACGGTGCAGTTGTGGTTATGACAGTTGGAAGGGGGGCTGCAGGGATGGGTTTGAATGTGAACGGACTATGGGTTGTGAATAATAAATATAAATTGGATGAGTTAATGAATGGTGGGTCATGGTAATGTAACAGGATTAATAATCAATGGGTTGGTTGGTTGATAAGAAGAACTTGGTTGTGTTGCTTGTGTTTTCCCAACTTGATTTGTTTATGGCAGGGATTTGTTTTATGAACGATCGATGTGGTTGTTTGTGGATAGTTTCCCAGTAGTTAAGGAACTAAATAAACTAATTCTGCTGAAATGTGAAAACCTAAATGGGGTTGGGGTTGTTTTTCGTATGCATGCTTCGTAGTAGCAGTACTGAGGCTCATGCTCAGTTTCTCTGTTTAGAACCCATAGGTTGGGTTGTGTGTTTGGTATACATATATATCAGTATCTTTTGTGTTTTATCGCACCCTACCCATGTTGAGTACTTAGTGTCGAACACTCCCATTTCATGGGAGAGGGTGTTTTTACCTTAGTTACTAGCTCTTTCCCGCCCCTTCTCCCCTAGGCTGTGATGGCACGAGGCGACCTTACACCTAAGACTCTTCTAGTAGGTTTATATTGAGGTGGTTTTAGCCCAAGACTCTTCGGACAGGTTCAATGGTTTCCCAAGAATATTTAGGATGAGGCCCAGGTGTGTGCGGGCGAGATACGTGGTTGTGAGGCCCAGGTGTGTACGTGCAGGATACGTGGTTGTGAGGCCCAGGATAGTGCGGACGGGATACGTTGTTTTGAGGACCAGGTGTGTGTGGGCGGGATACATGGTTGTGAGGCACATGTGTGTGCGGATGGGATGTGTGGTTTGTGAGGCCTAGGTGTGTGCAGGCGGGTAGAGTATGGCAGTGTCAGGATGTTCGTCGTTAGGATGAGCAGCTTACTACTAGGAAATGGTGCGGGGTACCCAATACTATTTTTTCTTATATACTACTACCTGTTGTGATTGTGTTTTTGGTGAGTGTGGTTAGTGAGGTTGGGGGGATATAATTCCTTGGTAGGTTTCTTCTGTTGTTCTCACAAGAAATTAGGATTTCTCCCCACTTGTGCACGAGAGATTTAGGTTTCCCTACTGAGTATACTTGTATGCTCACCCTACATTTAATTTCTAGTTTCCAGGAGGACTACCAGGGCCGTGCGGGACCCTACTAGTCAGACAGTTGGAGTTTTTGTCGTTGTTGTACACTTGTTTCTTTTGGTATTGTACTTTGAGGTTTATTGTACTTTCACCTTGTTATAAAATTGTTTAAACATGCATGTGGGCTTGGATTGGGTTTATTTCTATACAATTGTTATTTTCCTTTTTGGCGGTTGACTTGTCCTATTTCCTGATCTTAAAATAATAAAAGGGTACTGCCTCCCATATTTGTGAAAACTCATACACTTGGTGATAGTCGCCAACCCGGGGCCTACTGGAGGTGGGACTCGGGGGTCATTATCCCTGTTTCACCATTACCAGCTCAGGAGGGGCATCTTGGGTGGGAGGGGGTCGTGATAGAATGGTATCAGAGGTGATGGTTGAGAGATAGGATGTAGTCTGGAGTTAGAAACAGTGTGTATATAATGGGATGGTAGGGAAAACGTGTTAGTTAATCTTGGTGTGTGACATAGGCTAGGGAAGACTGGGTAGGATGTAGGATTTTAGGGCCCCCTGTGGTCTGATTCAAGGAATCTGAGCCTACCGAACGACCAAGTGATACTACATTTATTGCAGTGTAGGGACCCTAGGGAAGGTACGTGAATCATCATGATTGTGTTTTACGTCATTTGGGTGTTCTGGGAATGAAATTGAAATAAAATAATAAAATTAAACCCTGAGAAATTTCCTAAGTACTTGGGCTTAGGCGATATTTGTTTACCGTATTGCTATGGCACATGAACATTGTCCCTGGGTGGCTCAAACGGCCGAGGCCCAACAGATTCAGGCGGTTGATTAGTTGAGGATTGACTGAGAGGAGGAAGATAGCGAGTGGAAGAATACTCTATGTTTTTTTCAGTGGCAGACCCTCAAGAACTATGAGGGTAATACTTCGGATACAGAGACAGAGGGGTGGCATGAGGAACTAGGGATCGATTTTACCTTGATCTGTGCTCCGAGGGAGTATTGGGTTCCCTTAGAATTCAGTCAACTGAGAGGCGCGGCGTGACGGTGGTTGATGCTCTACCTCAGAAAGAGGATAGAGGCAGAGGTTCCATGGGTTGACGCTGTGAAGGAATTCCAAGAGTAATTCCTTTCATCCATGATCATGGCGGAGAATCGGCAAGGGTTACTCTCCCTTCAACAGGGGAATATGTCAGTACGAGAGTTGGGGATCAATTTCAAGGATCTCCTGTGCTTTGCTCTGAATCTCTTTCCGGATGAGGAGTCTCGGGCGAGACGTTTTGAGGAGGTGCTTCGTCCTTCACTTAAGTATGTTGTCACCCCCTTCACCCTTCTGATGTACATGGAGATACAGAAGAAGGTAGAGGTTGTAGAGTGGATGCAATCACTTGGTGGTGCACCCCGAGAGGGGATTCAGCTGGGATCGTCGATCAGGAAGGCAATTAGCAGTAGGTCTCCTGTGACGGGACCTACCTGGTTTAGGCAAGTGGGGTGCAAGCCCAAGTAGTTCTAGTTCCGATCTTCAGGCCCTCATCCTTTTTTCACGAGCTCAGGACCAAAGTGTTTTTCTTTTGGAGGTTTCAAGCACGCTCAGAGTTGGTGCCCAACCTGAGCATAGTACGGTGGAGGTTGGCAGGTTCAGCATCCACCTCAGCAGCACCAGTTGCCGGCGAGGCCCTTCCAGTAGCAACAGGACCACACTCCTCTGAGGGTAGACATTGCGGGAGGAGTCTGACCTCAGGGTGATCATCAGGGACCTCGACCATAACGTGGTCGGGGAGGTGGATGACATTAGAGAGGCGGAGGAGCTGGGTGTGGGCAGTTGCACACAGTAGAGTTGGCAGCTCCAGCAGGACCAGAGGTGGTGTGAGGTACGATTTGTTTGTTCTACACTCTTTTTTCTGCTTTGTTCGAGTCAGGATCTTCGTACTCCATTGTTGCACCTGGTCTAGCCCATGCTTTAGGACAAAATGTAGAGAGGCATTCCATACCAGTGGTGCTGAGTACACAAGTTGGAGGCCAGACCAGTGTATCTTGTTTTTTTGGAGATGTGGGCTGACGTTGGGACCACATCAATCTAGTGGGGACCTTCTTCTATTACAGATGCATCCATATGATGTCATCCTAGGCATCTAATGGTTGTTTTCTGTTTGTGCCATTATTGACTGCTTCTGGAGAATAGTCGTGTTCTACGTCATCGATGGGCAGCGCGTATCTTTTGGTGGTGAGAGGAGCTATCAGGTAGGAAGACAGCATGTGAAGACTCTTCATTCTTTGTTAGGAGGGTTATCAGTGGTTCCATATGATACAGAGATGATGGATGTCTTGGAGGTTATTGGGGAGTTCCTCGATGTTTTTCCTGAGGAGGTTGTGACTCTAACCCCCGACGTGACTTTGAGTTCGGAATAGACATACAGCCAGGTGCCCATCCGATTTCGATGGCCCCTTATCGGATGGAACCTTCAGAGTTGTGGGAGTTTCGGATTCAGATTGATGATCTGATGGAGGAAGGTTTTGTTCGACCGAGCGTATTGCCATGGGGTGCTCCAGTTTTTTTCGTGAAGAAGGCAGATAGTGGTCTCAGGCTATGCATAGACTATCGAAGGTTGAACCAGGTAACAGTCAAGAACCATTACCCCCTTCCAAGGATAGATGATATCTTCGACCAAATGAGGGGAGCAGGTTGGTTCACTAAGATTGATCTACAATCTGGATATCATCAGCTGAGGGTAAAGGACATTGACATCTTGAAGGCAACTTTCAGGTGCAGGTATGGGCACTTCGAGTTTGTAGTGATGCCGTTTGGAGTTACGAATGCACTGGCTGTCTTCATGGGACTTATGAACTTTGTCTTCCGAGTGTTTCTGGACCGGTTCGTCATTGTGTTTATCGATGATATCCTGATCTACTAAATATCAGAGGAGGAGCACGTTGAGCATCTGAGGACAGTCTTAGAAGTCCTTCGACACCACCAGCTTTACGGGAAATTATCGAAGTGTACGTTCATGACACAAGAAGTACACTTCCTTGGGCACCTAGTGTATCAGCATGGAGTGTCAGTGGACCCATCGAAGGTGGAGGCAGTTGTTTCATGGGAAGCACACAAGAGTGTGACAAAAGTTCATAGTTTCGTTGGGTTAGCAGGTTACTATTGGAGGTTTTTTTGGACTTCTCTCGAGTTGCTTCTCTATTGATAGCTTTGACTAGAAAGAACCAGGTCATCCTATGGAGCGAGAAATTCCATAAAGATTTCAACTACCGGAAGGAGAAGTTGTTCAGTGCTCCCATACTCAGGTTTCTAGAGGAAGGGTGGTTGTATGAGGTGTTTTTTAATGCTTCTGGCCTTGGTCTGGGGTGCATGCTGATGCAGAAGATGGGAGTGATCTGTTATGGGTCTAGGCAGTTATTCCCTCACGAGCGTAACTATGCCACCCATGACCTAGAGCATGAAATATTAGTTTTCACACTAAATTTGTGGTGACATTACCTCTTTGGGGAGCGCTTTGTGGTCTTCTTAGATCACAAGAGCCTACGTTATATCTTCTCCCAGCGTTACCTGAACATGCGTCATCGGAGATGGGTCAAGTTTCTCCAAGACTATGACTTTGAGATCTCTTACACTGAAGGTAAGTGCAACGTTGTGGCTGATTCCTTGAACAGGAAGTCACATAAAGAAGTGGTTCGGGAATCCACTAATTCTTGGAAGGCGATGTGAGAGATGGCTTCCATGCACTTGGATGCTAGTGTAGAAGGTGTTAGAGGATGTTTTTTTTCAGATGACGGTTTAGTCATCCTTGTTGTAGCAGGTGGAAGAGTCTCAGTGGGGGGACTATGAGGCCGAAGTGATGCGGGATAGTGACGATCAGGGGAACGCTCCAGAACGATGGTCAGAGGACAGCCGACATCAGATGCTTTTCCATGGAATGTTTTTTGTCCCAGAGACAATGCATGAGGGAGTTCTCTGTGAGTTCCATAGCTCAGCCTTGATGGTACATCCAGGAGTTTAAAAAATGTACCAAGGCCTAAGGGAATAGTTTGGGTGGCCTGGGGTGGAACGGTCAGTGGCGGAGAATGTGGCTAAAGGCCTAGTGTGTCAGCAAGTGAAGGCTGAACACCGTGTTCCCAGTGTTTTTTTTCATCCTTTAGATGTATTCGAGTGGAAGTGGGATGACATCTCAATGGTATTCGTCACAAGACTACCCAGAGCTCAAGGTGGTTATGATTCTATCTGGGTAGTGGTGGATCAACTGACGAAATCATCTCACTTCTTAGAAATTAAGGAGTCGGGCCCGGTGAGTACCTTAGCACAGAGGTATGTAGATGAGGTGGTGGGTTTTCATGGAGTTCCCAAGAATATCATCTCATATCGTGATACTCGGATTAACTCACAAGACTGGAGGGGGTTACAACATTTTTTTGGCACCCAGATATTCCTTAGCACTGCTTTCCACCCCCATACCGATGGAAAGACATAGCGGACTATCCAGATGTTGGAGGACATACTGCGAGCATGCGCTCTGGATTTAGGAGGATCATGGGTACGACAATTGCCTTTAGTAGAGTTCGCCTACAACAACAGCTTCCACTCTACTATTGGCATGACACCGTTTGAGGCTTTGTATAGAAGACCATGCCGTTCACCCATTTGTTGGGTAGAGGTTGGTGAGACTGGTGCTCTTCGTCCAGAGGTAGTTCATAGCACCATAGAGAAAGTCCATCTTGTATGTGAGAGAATGAAAGCGGATTTGGACCGAAAGATGTATTAAGCTGATCGACGGAGGAGGCCCTTGGAGTTCGAGGTGGGAGATCATGTGATCTTAAAGGTTTCCCCTCGACGAGGGCAGCGGAGGATTGGGAAAGGGAGCTAGATCTCACCTAGGTTCATCGTACCTTTTGAGGTGTTGAGGCGAGTTGGCGAGGTGGAATATGTGCTGGCCCTGCCAACTTAGTTGGAGAAGGTTCATGACGCCTTCTATGCCTCCCAGCATCGTTGGTACTTACACGATGACTCTCACATTATCGACCGAGAAGAGATAGATATGGGAGACGACATTACCTTCGAGGAATGACCAGTCATAATTGAGGATTGTAAAGAGAAGTTTCTCCGTGGACAAACCATTCTATTGGTTCGTGTGTTGTAAAGGCATGACGGCCTCGAGGAGAGCACTTGGGATCGGGAGAACCATATGCACGCTTAGTACTCGGAGTTGTTTTGCTTGAGTTTTCCCTTGTTCTTCTGAGATTTATGTTGATGTTGTACTCTATACCATTGATATATGGAATGCATGGCTTGTCGGTTGTGAGACCTTTTGTTTCCTTGTTCTATGGAAGTCTATAGCATGTCCGGATGTGTGGGGAAAGGGAAAAACCTGACTCTTAATCGAGATGCATTAATGAGGATGCGATTGAACCTGTGTGGGCGAGTCAGTGCCACCTAAAGAAGTTAATATCTCCACATAGGAGACATAATTTTCTCCAAACCATGTGTTCAGGAAGTGTGTGGGTTGTACGGTGTTAGTGGCAGTGTAAGATGTAAAATCATAATGAATGAAGGAGGGAAGACCAAATTCATAATCGAGACACCTTAATGAGGATGCGATTATACCCATGCAGGCGAGTCAGTGCCACCTAAAGCAGATAATATCTCGACATAGGAGAAGGAATTCCTAACACATATGATTAGGGTTGTTGGTTGGGTTCCTGTTATAACGGGAACCCTAAGAGGTATTTTGTTGGGTTCCTCTGGGTTGGATTTTGAATTCTCGGGGAAAAGAATATTTTAAGAGGTATCTGATGTAATGGCTCGGACCACTTCGTCCCATTCCTTTGTCAAAATGAAGGTGACGAAGTGTTCTACAGGGTAAAATGGAATTTTCCCACACTTTCCAGAATTTTGAAACTACACGCCGTGTAGTGCGAGTACACGCTATGTACCCCATTTGCCGGGTATACCCTGTGTTGATGGTCGTGTCCTTGCTGTGTGAAATAAATGGGTACACACTGTGTGTCCATTACTACACGCCGTGTAGTCCTTCCCCGCGTACGCGTTACTAGTCAATGGTCGTGTTCCATGTTGGATCCGTGTCCTTACCATGTGCAATAAATGGGTACATGCCGTGTGTCCAGTACTACATGCCGTGTAGTCCCTCCCCGCTTATGCATTACCCTCAAACTGTGTCTTGACCACTCAACGGCCACAGAGCTGTGTTGGAAGCCGCTTGGAGACCGTGTGAAATAACCGAACACACGAATTGTACCATAAAGTACACACCATATACTTTTTCTTTCTTCAACTATTAAAGGTGGGGTCCCCTCCTCCTTTTCAACTCACCCCTCTCCTCCCCTTTCCTCTGAGCAGAGTTCTCCCAAGAGACTCGAAGGCTGTTTCTTCAATAACATCTTCGTCTGAGCTCTGATTTAAGATCCGTCAGTGGCCACATGATCGTAACAACGAGGCAGAACATACGAGCTTGGATAAATTGTCTTTACTTCAGCCTTTCTTTCATACTTCCACCTGAAGAGGTTTTTTCGGGACCAAAAATAAGTGACGGACGCCGACAGATGTCTTCTAAGGTTGATTCGGGGGAGCGTTGCGATCAGAACCTGTTGAGGTAGGAATCATACCTTCGCCTCTTTAATTTGTACATCATGCGGGTTGGGTATCCTCTTGTTTTCATGAGAAACAGTTGAACCATTAAATAAATATAATAACTAGTTAAAGAAAGGGGATGGAGAAGTTGTTATGTTTATCTTTGTTTATCCTATTGATATGCTGTGAATTGAATAGGCTTATGCCTACTAAAAATCACGGTCGTTGGGGGAATTTTCATGAAAAATTAAATGTTTCCCTATCTTTCTAGACCGTTTTGTGGATGGAAACTTTATGGAATGTGGAAATTGGTTAATCACGTAAAGTTGGCTGTTTAAAATCTGGAACCCTTGTGTGATCACCCCGGTTAAACAATATAGAATAATGTACATGTGGGCTTTAACTTCGTTACTAGTGTGTGAAAGGGAGGGGTGAATGCTAGGTTGTTACGAATAGAACAGGAAGCAGGGATGCAGTAAATGATATTAATGGGGCGATGATGTGGAACAAACCTAGTTTTGTAGGTTCTTGTGGATAGGGTGGGCAGTGGGGCTGCGATAAATGGTATTAGAGGGATAATGATGTACGGTGCAGTTGTAGTTATGGCAGTTGGCAGCGGGGCTACAGGGATGGGTTTGAATGTGAACGTACTGTGGGTTGTGAATAATAAATAAAAAGTTGAAGAGTTAATTAATTGTGGGTCATGGTAATGAAATGGAATTAATAATCAATGGGCTGGTTGGTTGATAAGAAGGACTTGGTTGTGTTGCTTATGTTTTGGTAACATGATTTGTGGATGGTATGGATATATTTTACGAAAGATTGATGTGGTTCATTCTGGATAATTTCCCAGTAGTTAAGGAACAAAATAAACTAATTCTACTGAAACGGGAAAACCTAAATGGGTTTGGGGTTGTTTGTTGTATGCATGCTTCGTAGTAGCAGTGCTGAGGCACATGCTCAGTTTCTCTATTTAGAACCCATAGGTTGGGCTGTGTGTTTGGTATACATATATATATATATCTGTATCTTTTTTGTTTTATCGCACCCCACCCTTGTTGAGCACTTAGTGCTGAACACTCCCATTTCATGGGAGAGGGTGTTTTTAGCTTAGTTACTAGCTCCTTGCTTCGTTTTCTCCCCTAGGCTATGATGTCTTGAGGTGATCATACTTCTAAGACTCTTGGGGTAGGTTTTGATTGGGGTGGTTTTAGCTCAAGACTCTTCAGGCAGGTTCTACTGTTTCCCAAGAATATTCAGGATGAGTCCCAGGTGTGTGCGGGCAGGAAACGGGGTTGTGAGGCCCATGTGTGTACGAGTGGGATATGTGGTTGTGAGGCCCAGGGGTGTGCGGGCGGGATATGTGGTTGTGAGGCACATGTTTGTTTCGGCAGGATACGTGGTTGTGAGGCCCAGGTGTGTGGGGGTGGGATACCTGATTGTGAGGCCTAGGTGTGTGCAGGAAGGATGTGTGGTTTGTGAGGCCCATTGTGAGCGGGCGGGGAGAGTGTGGCACCGTCAGGACGTTCGCCATTAAGAAGAGCAGCTAACTACTAAGAAATGGTGTGGGGTACCCAATAATATTGTTTCTTATATACTACTACCTGTTGTGATTGTGTTTTGGGTGAGTGTGGCTGGTGAGGTTGGGTGGATAGAATTCCTTTATAGGTTTCTTCTGTTGTTCTCACAGGACATTAGGATGTCTCACCACTTGTGCACAAGAACATTAGGTTCACCTACTGAGTAAACTTGTATTCTCACCCTACGTTTACTTTCAGGTTTCCAGGAGGACTACCAGGGCCGTGCGGGACCCTACTAGTCGGACAGATGGAGTTATTGCGGTTGATGTACACTTGTTTCATTTGGTATTGTACTTTGATCTTTCTTGTACTTTCACCTTGTTATAAATTTTTTTAAACATACATGTGGGATTGGTTTGGGTTTATTTCTATGCACTTGTTCTTTTCCTTTTTGGTGGTTGACTTTTCCTATTTCCCAATCTTAAAATAATAAAAGGGTAATCCATCCCATATTTTTGAAAACTCATACCCTTGGTGCTAATCACCAACCTAGGGCCTACTAGAGGCGGGACTCGGGGGTCGTAATCTCCTTTTCACCATTCCCAGCTTAGGAGGTGCATCTTTGGTGGGAGGGGGTCGTGACAAGTTATCAGTGACATGAAAGAATAATCTAAGAAGCTTGTATGTTTCTAATCGAATAATTTCGTGTTGTTTTTTTTCAAGTTGTAATTTTGAACTTATGTATGTATATTGTTTCCATGACTACTAAACTGATTGGTCCTTTGGGACTTGATTCCTTGTAATCATGCCAATTTATGAAAATAATGAACCTGCTCCTGGATTATGGGGTATGGGCATTATAGTTGAAATCATAAAATGTTTAGAATAAACCATGGAGACTAGATTTAGATAAACTCTGATTAGAGCACAAATCCCAATGATAGACTTTGATAATTAGTATAGATAAACATCCTAGATTTTTTTATTGTAGAAATTTTGTATGTTTTCAATTCAATACATCCCTGTCTAGATATGAGCAGGTAGAGGCAGCTCTGCCAAAGATGTTCCTATGGGTAAAACCTAAAAACAGCGCTTTGAGCTAGACTTGAATGGGATCTAGTGCTAGAGAATGGGCCTTGATTCACTCTTGGTTACAACACTCCCGGGGGATATTCTTCGGATAATTAACATTTTATTTACCAAATGATTTAAAGGATTTTAATATAATATGAGAATAAAAAACCATTGTTAATCCTAAGGTGTTTTAGATTAAAAATAAGGTGTTATGATATTCTCAAAATGATTTTATGAATCAAAATATGCTTTCTTTTGTTAGTAAATGGTAGGTTTCCAAGGAAGTCATAGTAACATTGAACATTATGTACAAGGTGGGAACAACAGAGGAAATAAGGAATGAAATGGAATGTTGATATGTGTAAAAGATATCGTCTTTATTCCGAATCAGGTTTCCAAAAATATGATCAAAAACACATATATTAACCAATTCCCAGACTCAACAAAAAATAGAAAGGCAGTGAATGATAAGAGCTCCAGAAGTAGAGACCATGGAGAAAAGAAAAGTCAATTTCCATCATGCAGGAAATGTGGAAGGAGATACCTAGGGAAGTGTCTCAATGGAACAAATAAATGCTTTATGTGTGGGAAAGATGGACATAATGTAAATAATTTCCAATGAAAAATGAATAGTACTATGGAAGAAAATAAAAATGATCCCAATAATCCATATAAAGTAATTTTCAATAAATATAGGGGACCTAGGCATTACCCGAGTGAATGCCATATTCTATACGATAAACCCTTGGTCAAGGAAGAACCTCTGTGGAAATAAATGGATGGTGAATTTTTTAAAAGTATTAGTTCTCTTTATTGATAGTATTACTTTTGTAGACTTTTCTCTTCGGTGTTACCCTTAATTTTATTATGGGAAAATGCTATTTTATGAATAATTTTGTTTTCTATTGTTGATATAGTTAATAATATACATCTGGGATTATATGATTGTTTAATTTGAGGCCATTAGATGTTATTAAATTTTGGGATGAAAATGCGAGGTATGAGATAACATTTGTGGTCTAACATTATTATAGTTATTTTGAAGAATTTATCTTAGTTTGGGAATGTTATAAAATAATGTTTTTGAAAATGGAATACATGTAGACCGTGTGACAACCCATCACGCCAGACAATGTTGCTGGACTCGAACCCACAAGAATATTGTGAGTGGTATTTATCCCCTACCATTGGACTATGTGAAGTCCCAGGTTTGTGTGACTAATTCCGTTTAGTGAAATTATTTTGTTGATAAAAAATAAGTTGATTTAGGATCGTATGTCTTATCAAATGGATATACATAGTAAAGGAAAATGATTGGGTGATTAAGTGATAAATGATATTTTGGAAGACATTCTATATGTTGGGAATACTATATGACTAAGGAAAATAGAACACAATGGGATTTCATTTGATGAGTAATGGTGTATTTTTATCTCATCTTTTATTGTGAATTTACATCGATTTTGGTTATTTATTGAAATTAATAACCTATCATAGGGAATATTTGATTAGCTTAAATACTTTAAAGTAAGCGACTTTAATAGTAGTCGATTTTATTTGGAAATAAAATTTAACGTGGATGTGTGTGTAATAAAATTCTTATATGGTTGGGGGTTCAATATTAGTTGTGATTATATTGATGGATTTTAAGGTAAATTGTCTATTGAATGGTATTTATTGAACTCTGGGTATTATTGATTTAATGTTAGAAAATATGATAAGTATTATTTATCTATAATATTACCCCTTTTGGGATCATCAAATCTTGTAATAACCATTTTGGTTTTGGTTAATCTCTAATGATAAGGAAAATATACATAGTTTATCTTTTGTGGCTTATGTGATTCTCTAGATGTGGATTCTTGCACTCCAAGTTTGACCAAGTCATCTTTAATACTCATCGGTTAAAAAAAGACAGGTTAGTGGTATAAATTTATTAAAGTATGAAACCCTACTTAAAAATTAAGTATATCTCTTTATGTTATTAGTCACTCTCATAAATAAATTCCAGGCCATAATGATAAAGAACTAAAAACAAAAAAACATTGTCTGTTTATTTTTTCTACTAGGACCCTAATGAGCATTTATCTCAACACAAGTTTGTGGTTTTCTTGTTGTAAACATTCTCCTAATCATATTTTCTATCACTCTACACCATAATAAGACACTTATTTTATCTTCAATATTCATGATTCCCTACATGTAATCCTAGGGTGGGTTATCTCGGGTGAGCTTTGTACTTCTCTTTCTTTCTTTTAAGGAGATAGTTTTGTTGACTATTTTTCGGATGTGGGACTTTCAATGATGTTCCCATGTCCAAATTTAAAATTTTGAGGATGCAATTTTCAAAAGGGGGAAGAATTTTACACCCCAAATTTTCATAGTATGTTATTTTCGTTAATGTAATTTAATAGCTTGTGCTACACGTAACACCGATTTCGAGCGCACCATGACTTACCAAACTAGCCATTCAAAGCGGTTATGAATATTATTAGCTTAATTTTGAATTCTATATACTCTATAAAATTTTATAATCCATATAATTTGTTACTTAGACATAATATAAGAACAAATTTATTTTTATCAGATAAAAGAAGTATTTTTCAAAAAAATAAATTTTACCACATTTTAATGAAAACACCTTTTTAAAAACAATAATTGACACTTTTATATATTCAATTTATTGATATTAAATTCTTATATGGAATCGGGACATAAAAATTTATTTTTGATAAATTTGTGGTACTTTTTAAAAACATTTATATTTTGATGAATACTGAATAATACTAAATTTTAAATGAAAACTACTTTTTTAATCGAAATAATTTATAGTGTTAAATTTTGTATTTGAATGTTTTGGAAGTATAATGAGATTATATTTTTATCATTTAATACAATTTAGGTGATTATAAGTAATTTAAAATTTAAATTTGACATAAACACATGTCAATATTTTGATAGTTTTTACTTTTTAAAGACCCGCATTTCAGTTTTGACAACCAGAATTAATTTTCAATTAATTAATGCAACATCTGTGTTTTTAATTTGGTAAAATATAATTCATTTTTTAATTCGGAATATCAAAATTATCTTAGGGTATGTTTTTGATATTTTTCTGAAAACATTCAATTTTTTAGGAATAGTGAAAAATACTTATTGGAACCAGGGTCTTCAAAGCATAATTTGGCGAATGGTTTTTGTTTGTTGTCAATCCTCATTGGATGTTCAGGATGGGTACCAACAAAGAGATCATACCGTTCAAGCATAAAACAGTAGTGAAGGTGGTGCCGTTTCCCAGTGTTTGCAAAATTTTTGGTCCTGAAAATCGGCCAATAAAGTAAAGTGTTTTTGGAAAAGGTACTTGCACACCGAGCTCTTGGAGGATTAAAGACTTGGACACCATATGTATTTGAGGATCAGAACATCAAAATTTGGCCAAGGAAAGAAGGCCGCGCAAGTTTTGGTTGGGTCGCTCAAGTGAGTTGTGTGACAGAGGTTACTGGAGACAAGACTTGCGCGCCGCTGAGGGACTTGCGCGCCTCCGCGCAAGGGGTCTAGTTTGCCTATAAATACTGGAACACCCCTCCTCATTTCCCACGGAGCTCAAGACTTCGAGATTGTTCGAGCTCTCGTCACGCAGGTAGTCGAGTCGCGCAGGTGGTTGTTTTGTCGCGCAAGTAGAGCTTGCGCGCCGGTTGTTGGTTGTGAGCCCAATGTGGTTTGGAAGAGAAAGGAAGTGGACCGTGCAAGTTTGAAGTCGGGGAAGGAAGCATCACGCAGGTGTATTGATGACACTTGCGCGCCAGTTTGGACTTACGCTCCATAGTGGGACTTGCGTGACTGTCTTGGAGAAGCGCGCCTGGTTTTGCTGAAGCCCACCGGCCTGTTTGGAGCTGCACGAAAGCCGAGAGACTACCCGATACATTCGAGGAAAAGTGATATTCTTCTTCGGGTGAGAATCGGACTTCAATAGAGCATCTACATACAACAAAGGATGCACTCTTATGGAAATGATGAATAGACCTTCACGTCTATAAACTGAGTGGGACTTAACCAACGACAGTGAGCCAGGGGGAGTCAACGGGAGTGACCCGAGGGAAGCAGTGAGCTATCCCTGAACCTTTGTAAAGGCAGTGAGCCTGGGACAGAGTGACTGTACCCGAAATTTTTTAATCTACATCTAGTGAAGCATAGTGGATTTTGGTACGACCGACAACCTGTCGGCATATGCTCCTTGGACGTAGCCCTTAGTGGTGAACCAAGTAAAAATGGTTGTGTCTTCTCTGTGCTTGTGAATGTTTTCTTTCTGATCATAATCATCATACAGGTTCAACAAGTTCCTACCAACGTGGGAAGAAGATTCATCACATTAAAAGAAAAAGTGGTCACCCTGATTCACCCCTCCCCTCTCAGGGTGTCCCGGGGTCCTTCAATACTATATTATAGTTTAAAAGCGAATTTTTATTTAAATAATTACTTATTATGTTTAAATCTATTTTAAGTCAAAATATATGTATAATACCTATATAAGTTCAATGTAATTCATTCGAGTCATATTATAAAAAAATTAGATGTATAAAAATTTATAGAAATTTGTGTCCTATTTTACCCACCTCCTAGGAGCATTTGCAAATTCGCACAAACATAATTGTACAACCACTATTATTGAAATTTAAAAAATCCAAGAGACACGGTTGATATCAGTAAAAAAAATGTTGTTAAATAAGATGAAAATAATTTTTTGGTGAATAGTATACTTGTACATTTATTTACCACTATTAAAAGTAAATAGGGTGATTAAGGGTAAAAATGATATCATATTGACCCCAAAACATGTCCTAATTCTATTGGATAAGTTTGATTCGACCAAAAACAAGATTTGGAATAAAATATGATCCTATAGGTCTACTTAGATTAGATTAGGGCATTAATTATTTTTTATTTAAAAAAGAGTTAAAAGAGTTAAAATAAACGATTAATAACTCATCCAATTATAATATATTGTTACACAGAATATAAAGTCGACTATAAATATTCATTAGAAATATTAAGTGCTTTCATAAAAAATGGTATTTTGTTTATAATTTTTATACATTATTTAATTAAATTTATTTATGACACAAGTATGATGCAGTAATTGTCGTAATAATGAATGATTAAAATAATTATTATTATAAATATACAAAAAAATGAAATTTGAGAATATTTATGAATTCAACTAATTTTATATATTAATATGACATGTTAGGGTATGTTAAAATAATTTTGTTCATGGTAATAATGCTGTTATGAATTTAGAAAAAACAAAATACCAAATAGTGTCAAAATTGACATAAAAAAGTTTTTATAACAAATATTATATTATTAATATATATTCTCTTCCTAAAAATATATTATTTGGCCAAAGGTCTTAAATAATATTATATAATTAATTGATCATCCACTTTATTTTCACTAGGATTTTTATAGTATGTTCAATAACCATATATTATAAAAATATAAAGAGACATGGTTAATGTCAAACTATTTAACTAATAGTTAAATCTAAAAGATAATGTTAATATAGTGACCCAACCCTGTCTAAAACCTATCGGTTGAGAGTTTTTCAACCCATCCACACCATATCCTTTAAATAAACCATTTTGGATCCATTATAAACCGAAAATTATTTTATTATAAAATAATATTTCATTCTTTTCCTATGATTCCCCTCACCCCTATTATAAAAGGGAAATTCCCCTTCTCTCAAATTCACACCTTAAAATCCATTTTTCTCAGAAAAACCCTACCAAAATATCCTATCAACTATCCTCCCTTAATCATAGATGCCTTAAAATAGTAATAAATCCATCCTATAGAGCCCTTTTGATCAAATCAAAAGGAAGAACCCGAAGAAGAGGTAAATATTTCATCACCTCTTTCTAATTTTTTGCTTCTTCCACTTCCTCATTCTCTGATGTTTCCATTATCAAATAATAACCCCAGTATCTTATATATACTATTAAGTTATTATAAATATGGTACAACCATATTTATTACTCTATCCATCCTTTGAATGACATTTCACCATACGTGCGTACGTACGACTTACCATCTCCACGTCGTGGTGTAGTTATTATTCAATACATTATTAAATGGATGGGTATAATAATGATGTGTAATTGATGTTAATAATAAATATAACCTTATAATAATTATTTATATATTATATACCATCAAATTATATATAATTTTATTATCCAAAGAATGATATAGTCGCACATGCATACATACGGATTACCGTCTCCACAAACGTGATGAGATTCCTTCCCCATCATATCCATTCACGACTAATTATCTATAGATGGTTAAAAATAATGTTTAAAGACTTAATATGATTCTTAATTTGAATAAGATACATCCTATATGTAACAATCATTACTTACGTAAGAAAGCATATAATGTAAAATGAATTAGTTAAAACCAAAAACGACAATAATACTAAAATATTATTAACAAATCAGTATTAAAAGATCATATACGATATCAAATTAATGTATATGATTATTTTATAATTTAATAACAATTATTTCCCCATTATAAATGAGGTTAAACTACTATCAACCATTGGAATGTAAAAGGTTAGGGGTTTTCATCTCACTTTTATTCCCCTGAGATTCATGTTATTTAGTCACTACTACATTTTGTGTGGTGTATGTACTACCTAGGATTGTGATTTTTGTGTAATATGCATTAATTTATGGATATTTATATCATCATTGGATTATACTTCTTTAATGGGGTGTATGTTTCATATGTAACCAAATCGATCAGGGAATTTCAAATTTCAATTTCCACTCATTCGGTTTTACCAAAACTTCATTTATTACATTACCCCATGATTATGTGTGAAATAACAATTTATTTACTTATTTAGTAATTTTGACTCAAAATTGTGTGAATATACTTTTTATACATATAATCTCTCCATTTATAAATTCTCAAGTCATTGATATAATCTTGATAAGAGTAATTTTAACTCAATTTCAATTCATTGAGTTAAACATCCATGTCATTGGTGTTGTTTTTACAAAAATATGTGTGAATGTACTTATATTGATTTACAATAAATATCCAATCATATTGAGAGTATTTATATTTTTTAGACGTAATTAGTTCATTGATTTATCCTTATCATAAGGATACTGACTTTATAATGTAATTCATCCCATCTTACATTCCACTGAGGCTTTTTGTTTGTTATACACCAATTCACTTTTATATGATGTATATAATGTAATTTGACATAGTATATCATGAATCACTTTATTCTCATTATATTATAATGTTTTTATTACCTAAATTTTTTTTATTCAAGTGTCTCTAATTTGGTTAGGAACTCTAACTAAAATATCATTTTAAATGTTTTAAGGATTTATTATTCTAAATCTTTCTCATTAATGTCCATGCTTTAAAAATAGATTTAAGGATTTATTTATATGAACAATAATGTTTTAAAATTTAAATTCCTTTTAAAACTTTCAAAGTGGTATGGGACACTTTGATTCAAAAATCAATTTTTAAACGGCTTCTTGACAAATAGTGTGACTTTTAAATATTTTCAAGAAAAGGTGGATATTTATCTCAAATTGTTATGATGATTATTTTCAACTATGTTAATATCATTCATTATTAATAATTTAGGTAAATATTCTAGAATAAAATCTTCCATTTTGTATTTAATGAGTTATGTTTTACCATGGATGTGCTATTTTTATATGATTCATGGTTTGTGGATAAATTATTGACATTTTTTATGCCAGTGTTAATATGAATTTTTTATATAATATTATTATCTTTTCATATGAGGAATGCATTGGACTTATTAAGTGATGGGTGGAGCCCACTATAGCTCTTCGATGCTTAGGTAGGTCTCAGGAGACAAACTAGTGTCTTGTAAGAAGGACTAGACAAAATCTTACTTGTACTCTTGACACATGGACTTGACTATGTGGTTATGATGTCTGGTATTATGCATTACATATTTATGAGATTATCTATTGATATTTAGTGTGGTTATTAGACTAGTAGAATACTCATAACTATGTTTTATTATGTCATTATTACTCAGCTTATATTTCTGCAATAAAATGAGCATGTTAATTAATTGTAATGGCATGTGTTTTCAATTATTCACCATGCCTAATGATTATGTTATCTTCTTCTATATTTCTTACTCTTACCGAGCATTTGAGCACACCCCTTTATTATGTTTCAATTTCCCATGACATGAAGAAGTTATTTATGAGTGACTTGAAGGAATAATCTAGGAAGCTTGGATGTTTCTAATGGAATAATTTAGTATTGTTTATCTTTTCAAGTTGTAATGTTGAACTTATGCATGTATCTTGTTTTCAAGACTACTAAACCGATCAATGAGTTGGGAATTTATTCCTTGTAATCATCCTAATGTATTAAAATAATGCACTGACTCTTGTATTCTGGGTTCAGGCGTTACCGTTTACATATAAACCATTTCATAGTAAAATCAGAAATATCATTATTTATTTATACGAACTAAATTTTTTCTGGAAGGTCACTTACAATGTTTTTGATGAAAAGATGATATAAAATTGGTAATATTTGATCATAACTCAATAGTTAAATCTTCAACTAGGGATGACATGAAAAAATAAAATATTTGGGAATCTAATAACATCTTTTTTAAATATTAAAATCATGAAACTCTCCTATTTTAAAAAAATATATATTTTCATATAACACATTTTATTTTTTGTGAGATTTAAATTTTTTTTCTAATGAGTAGGATTGTATTGAAAACTAATGAAAAAATATTTTTATTTAATGCACAATTTTTAAGAAAGAATTTATCTAATTAGTATCCAATGAATCATGTTCCATGCATAACATAGTTTATATAGTGTTATCTTTCAATTTCAAATCATATTTTATTTTATATTTCATTCCTAGATGGTAATTAATTCGGAAATACTAGTATATTATAAATTCTAGACATCACATACATTTTATGTTTTATTCTATATGAGTGAATTTATATATAAAACATTATGGACAAAATGTATTCCTCACATCACTCAATTATGATCTCTTCTGAAAAAAATTATAGCTCCATATTCAAAGTCTTGTGGGGGGAAATAAAACATAGGTGGTTCTAATTATTGTGAATAAGAAAAAATTAACTGAATATTATAAATTAAATAATACATAGAAATTTCAATGAATCCTCAATGTAGGTAAAATGGTCATCATTTCTTCATAGTAAGGAAAAATAAAATAAAATATTATTTTTGTTTTAAATCCTTAAAATATTCATCACAATTTGTGTAACTAGATAAATCCCACTCCTTTTAAGGATATCATGGTTATTGTGAAAGATAATCAAGCAATGTTTTCAAAAGAACATTATCTATTAATTTCTAATAAAAGAAAATTATGAATCTATCTATCATTTTTATGAATTTTCCATAAAGAATGCATTATTTATTTTATGGGCTAAAAAATTATCCCATATTTATATGAAAAATATCATATTAATGATATATAATATAACAAAAAAATCAATTTTGAAAAATGTTCTAGATAACAAATTTTCATTCAGAGTCTGAAAATTAAGACTTATATTTCATTCCCACATACATTTTCAAATAAAATAAATATAATCAATAAACATAACCAAACACATATGAGAATACTCCTAGAAATATATATTCATATAATATGTTAATATATTTGGTTCAGTCACCCACATAATCTGAGTATCCAAAAATTAATTGTGCTCATAACAAGTATCAAATGGTATCACATGGATTTCATCTTACATTATCTTAAGCTAATGGTATCAAAAACAAAGATCAAAATCTGGAAAATATTTAAATTAAATCAAACTATACAATTAACTATGTATTCATAAACTGGAGATAAATTATTTAATTTTTATAAAAAACACACTTCTTCATGACCCCCCCCTCGAATAATTGCCCGCTGACCCCACCACCCCATCCCGCAAGCCCAATCCCTTTACTGTACCCCCAATAAATTATGTCATCACCATCTATCCTTCCAACTTGGTGTCGTACTGCAGAACAATAACACCTTCCACCTCTCCCCTGATACCCCTTACCGTTCATACCCCCCGTGATGCCTCCCCCTCTCCCCTAGCCCACATATCCACCATTAATGTAGAACCAAAAAATGTACTAAGAGGAGATGACTGAATCTGTGTGTCAATATTTTTCTTTTAAGGAGGATAAACATGTTCCCGCAATGGTATGAACTCTTTAATCATATCAGATGTTAAATTTATATAGTTAAACATTCACATAAAGGGGGAAAACAAGAGTTTTATGTGGTCCACCACTAAGGACTTTTCCATGTATCATACGTTGACATGCACAATGACATTATAATATTTTTGGGATATCACACATCCTCACCAAGACCACTTTCTTTTACTCCTCCTCTCCCATTTCATTGGGAGATATCCTACCATTTTAAATGACATGATGGTTGTTTCAACACATTATAATTTAACACATTATCTCTAAATATAAAGGCACTCTTTATGCACCTTCCAAATTATTTGATTCACATGAAATATTTTTTTCACTTAAAACATATTTTTAATATTATTTTTATAGAAGATGTTTTTTAATATCATTCCTGATGATCACAACAATTTCGTGGAAGTATTTTTCTAATGAATACTAATACATCAATGAATAACTACTATTCACAAAAAACATTTTTCTAGGATACCTAATCATTTTTCAATACTATGATAATATTTTCACGGTTCTCAAGCTCACAATTGATACATGATTACCAAATCTCTTATCATTCATGAATTTTGAGTGATTCATCCTTTTATCCAATTATTTTCATGTCAAATGAAGTGGAGAGGATCCAACTATTTATATCCTCATCCAATCATTGTGATCCCACACTAGAATTTTATGATTTTAAAACCACTAATTTGATGCTCATGAATCTCCATCAATCGTGAATCAATCTTAAATTTTTACATGTTTTTAAAGATTTTGTATTGGTGGAGCTGCATCTTCTCTCATTGAACATTCCTGGTGCTCCATTTATTCATGAAACACATCATTTTTATGAAACCTTGACTTGGTTCCAACAAATTCCCTTTACATCCCACCATGTCCCAATAACCCTTTCATCCAACTTTAACATCAGAGATGAGCCCTACCCCACCCTCTAACACTTGATTTTTATCCATCTCCCTCGATCCCTCAAGAATGTATCAATTCCCAATCCACATTATACTAACATTATCCCCCCTTCTAATCACTATGATCCCCTAGATTCCACAAAAATCCCCCTTGTCACCACCAAATTCACCCTCACCACCAAAATTATTCAATTCCCCCTTACCACTTCACAAGACCATGAACTCCTAAACTCTCATTATTTCTTCACCATAGCTCTCCACAATAAATCCCTTATCAATTTTCCCTCATCCTCAATTTATTACCCACTTATCCCTCGATCCCCCGTAGTACCCTCCCAACCCACTCACTGGCCCTCTACAAGCCCTCTCCACTCCCCCCCCATTCCATTTTACACATCTCATTTTAGACAACAAGCTCACACTATTTTGGATTTGATGTTGATCCCTCAATGTTGTTCCACTCTGCTAGTGGGCACTCAAGAACAATTTTTTAGCTAAATATATATGTTTTGATATGGTTTTAGAAATAATTTACGCAGAATTTGAGGGAATATATTCTTTTTTTTAATTAAAAGGATAATGATCGTGTCTATGGTATGTGTGAAAACTATGATTTTCATAAATTGTATAAAATGGATTTTTATGACTTGATAAAATTTTATTTTACAAAACAATTACTTCTATGTTTTAATTAATTTCCATCGCCATTTTAGAATAGTTTTCAAATATTAATGATCCATTCATTCATACTAAAGCTAACATATTCAATTAAAAATATAATGTGTTTTTACATGTTACCTAAATTCTAAAATGATATAATTATTCTTTAAAAAAAAAATCCAATTTTCACTATCGTGGTAATTTTTTATTTTTTATTACTTATAATGTATTTTCCAGATATTCCTTAAACATTTTATTCATTAAATATAGAGTGATTCTACAGTGTTGATCATGTGAAATTTAATTTCTTATATATAATTTAGAGATGATGGATTAATTATAAATAGTTGTAATTATTATATCATTTTTATTATTATGAAAATGGTACACTTAATTAATGTGGTTCTATTGCGAGATATAAATTTATATGTTTTGTTTCATTGTGTTATATGTTATGTTAACTATTGTTATATTAATATATATCCTCAATTTGTATATTATGGAAACATGGGTTTTTAGGTGGGAGATCTACTATCATGTAAAACACTGGTATTCCATTCTCTATCTAGTGGTCATATGGAAAAAAAAATTCATTAAATTCTTCCTCCTCATGGTCAAACCAGAATAAGAAAAAAATATATTTAATATTGTTCAGTCCATAGGAAATCCAGTTATATCGGTATGGTTATTTTATTTTATAGGATTTTATATAGGGATATTGATTATACACATGATGATTAATATGATTTTTGTTTTCGATACATAATTGATACTCATCATTAATGTTTATTTTTCTTATATTTTTAATCTAGTGATAAATTATGTTAAAATTATACTATAACTATTTCTTAAAAATTATTTCATAGAGAATTTTGTTATTTAATTTTACTCCAAAGTATCCACAATTGCTATTATTTATAAAATATTATATTGAGAAATATTTCCTAAAAAATACATGATTTTCATGTAATTATATACTACTTATATTAATTCTAAATAATCTAATGTGGATAAAAAACTACAGATAGCCTATTTTATTAAAAATAAAAATCATTCGTTTATAAAATTATATTATAACTGATATTTCATGGATTAATATTTTAATGCCTGAAGGAGGTGTATGGATGATTGATACTTGCAATTTTTTATTGTACCTATTATATGATTATGGTTTTGTGAAGGAAACTCTTGGATATGGAAACATACTGATAGATTTTGGTTTGGGTGTTATATGGGTAACATGTTGATATCAATTCCTTCTCATAAGGAGATGTTTGGACATTATTTCTTTTTAATGTTTTCCTTGGTTCATGTGTGGTATAATGTCTCCTCATAATCATTTGCTGTGATATATTTTTATACTATTCATAAACCAAAATTATATATCGATTTATATTTTTTATTATTCATAACTACAGATATTAGATTTATTTATTGTATCATGAGTTCTTAAAAAAATCTGCATACTTGGCTTGATTTTATATTTTTTTCTCTGTAATAAATTTGTAATTTTTTAAAATATGATATTATTTTATATTTTCTTTTTCATATTAGACTATGTACTCGTACATTGTGATATATTTATATAATATTGATCACATTTTTTTGGATCACACCACATTATTCAATGGTATTGGAGGAGTTTATATATTTCTCAATTTTCCTAGACCTATTGATTGAACAACAAGATGTCCATGACCTAAATGTAAATTTAGAAGATGGTTAAAGGGGAATAAATTTTATGTACACTAAATATTGATTTAACATACTACTCAATATATGTGTTGTATTCTTCTTAGAGAATCCAATGGTAAGAACGTTTTTACCCTGATTTCCAACAACATAATGAGCACCAAAATCCATCGATAATGTAAAATAAAATAAAAAACCTATGAACGCTGCATTCAGTATTTAAATGAAAAAAATAAACATTAGTAAATATCAATACAACCATTTTAGAGTTCAAAAAATATGAAATTTTAAAATTATATTTTTGAGACTATATGAAACATAAATAAAGATAGTGACTCATCATTGGATGATTCTGTGGATGCTTTATAGGAAAATTTATGAGATTAATTAAAGGAGAATACACATTAATTTAATGATTTATTTCATAATAAAAATCAATAGTTTAATGGTGGATGTAAGAACCATTAAAAACATTTTCATTTACTGATGTTGTACCATACCAAATGACTATGTGGAATTAAAAATAAAGCGTTGTCTATAGTATTGTAACAATTGAATGATTTATTTCATGAATCAGATATACATGTGTATATTAAAAGTATGAATTTTTTTTACCAATATTGGTATAAATTATAAAAAAAAATTCTTGAACCAATGATTTTTTTATTCGTTTTATAGAGGATTAAATTTGGTTGGAATTCAAAAAATGATCATCTTCTAGTTGAAAGTAAATGGTTAATGTTGAATGTCTGAATCAACATATTGAAATAAAGAATATGAAAAAGAGAAAAAAAGTTAATTTTTTTAATAGATCCCATTAAAAGAATCATTGAAAATACTTTTGATGTTATTAATAACCAATGAGTAAATTAAGATTAATTATATAGATAATAGAAATTTTCAGTTAATGTTACATCCCAGAGATTCAAAATCATTGAATACATTTGATAAATTACATCCAAATATCTCATATATACTTGGAATGTGAAATTGGGATCAGGTATTGATGGATTACTCTATTCTGGGACTTTGAATACCAGTTATATAATTTTTCCGTTTGTTTTGATCCCTTATAAATTTCCTACATTGATGTGGTTGAAAAAATTTCTTTTATTATTTCAATGGTTTTTCATGGAAAATATATTCATATAAATGATATTGATGTATACATGTAGCCTTTAATTCAATTATATCAAGAATTATGGAGATATGTTTTGGAAACACACTATATATATACTAGAATAATGTTCAAAATGTAATATACTCTAATGTGAACAATTAGTGAATTCGCTGGATGTGAGAACATTTCTATTTAGAATACATTCACATGGTTGAATCATTATATTTTTATTATTTATTTTGATCCAAAATAACTATCTTATAGTAAAAATTGTGTTTCCTTTTTCATCATATATTTCTTCATTCATCTTAGTGATTTTAGGAGAACATGTCAAAATTCAATTGGTCTAATGATTTTTGAGCACCTCTGATGTTGATGAATGGATATTAAATATGATAATAAAATATTGAAACATAAATTTGGAGGGTTCATCATATGAATGATAGTGGTAAATTATTTTGAAGAGCATCGTCAGTTGGAATTGAAATGAAAATTTGGAAGAAAAAAAGTATATTATTTAAACATTTGTTTTATGATTTTAATTTTTTTATGATAAACATGTTTTTATTAATATTGGGAAGATTTTTTGTCAAAATTCGGCCACTACATTAATTAATGATCATGTAAAATTGAAGGACCATATCAATGTTGGTATGGACATAAAAATAATGTATATAAAGTGTGATTTATAGATTGATTATAATGGAATGTATGATCTGGAAATTTTTTCGAGGGAAAATATGGATAACGATAAAATACATAAAATTTTATAACATATGAATGTTCATATAAAATTATTTATGTCCTCAAGATAAAAAATGGAAGAATTATATTTACAACATGAAATTAGAAATATATCACAAAATCTTGTAATAATGATCTTCAAGAATTGTTTGGACATCGTGTATGATAATAAATACTGAAAATAGTATGGATATATTATTGGAACAAATATTTTAGAAATTTAATATTGTATAGTACTATTTCAATATAATAAATAATGATAATTGGTTTTATTTATTAGGTGATTCGATGGTTATACATCATGTTCCTCTAAGGAAATCTAGAATTTTTCATACATAGAATGTAAATAGATTCAAATTTTGAATAGTTGATATGGATGGCATTTGAAAAGATAAAATTGTGGTATATTTATAATTTCATAATTGGGATATAATGGAATATTAAATAATATAATAAAATTATTATACCAAGATAATTTTTAAGTTGATATATTCAAAAACAATTTTTTCCATATGATCCGTGGTATTAAAATAGATTCATATAATTTACTTCCATAAAATTCCCATTCTGGAGAGATATCAGTGTCCATGAAGTACATGATATGTATATCTTATCATAAGGAGAGAAAATGGTATATTATTTTGAAGGTTTCTTGGATGAATGTTGGAATATGGTTAACACATGAAAGAATGATAATTGTATGATATGGATAATGAAGTGGATGATATGACCTCTGATGATGAATCTCATCAAAAAAAATATTGATTTTTTTCCACCACAGAATTGAAAATACTACCCATGCAAACATGAACGAAGTAGATGATGTAATGATAGATCAGGATAATAACATATTTTAATGAAATTATTTTTGTATTTTTAGTCGTCCATTATATTATACCTTGCGCATGTTATAAGTTATTCATTTCTAGTATTGTGTATTTATATCAAATTTAAATTCATTTTTATGCATGAGTTGTTTATTTTTAAATTTAATATTTTACTTGTTTCTTTGTGAAGTCAATCAAATTTGATTTCAACTTCAATTATTCTTATGAATTCAAAATAATTATAGTTTCATTGATCAATGTAATCAAAATTTTAATTTTATCTTTACCTCTTATACACCTAATGATACATCCGGACACCACACTATACCATATATGATACCCACTATCTCACCCAACCATCATCATTTCCACATCCTCCAATAGAATTTCATATGGAAATCCCTCCTTATCCATTTAATCAATATCTCCAACATTGAATCTCAATTATGTTCATTCTTCATGAAGTGAATCTACAATGAGGCAATAGGTTTTTAGTCCAATTTCTTCATAAGTATATTAGACAGTGACATTTAGAAGTAAAAAATTCAATGTGACAATGATAATACTATGTTAAATAGTAATAAATTATTTATCATAAATAATGGAAACAATTATATGGATGGTAGAAATATTGACATATAAAATTTATAAAATATTTTGAGATTAAATATAGTTCTCCCCATTGATTATTTTGGGGAACTATAGCTGATGTTGTGGGATTAGATGGCCATATTCAAGGACAATTGGCAACAAAGATAGTTAACATTCCTATAAAATATTATTTTTGGTGGAATATTTCATATTCATGTTAGAATGAAGTATTAGATTTCATGATAATGTAATTGTAAATAAATTATAAAAAAAAATTATTCTATTGTTTTGTTAAATTCTATCTTTATAAAAATTAATCTCTTTTAACTGATATTATTTCAGTTTACCATTACTGATATTATCACATGGAATAAGATGATGAATAATTTTTGTATCAAATTGAAATATTTTAAAAGGTGAATATTGAATAAATTCAATTATACTACATTGACCACCATGCTGAGTATGCTAATATACCCGAAAGGTTACCTAATGAGTAGTAGAATGTGATTTTTGATGCCCATCAGCGTGAGAAGCACATGGTTTTGTAGAATATAATATTACATTAATCTAATTGTTCATATATAAATATACATGACAATAGGATTAAATTTAATACATTAATATTAAATTACATGTCATTTATTTAAGTATGTATCCTAAAAAATTGATTATGTAAAGATGAAAAAATGAAGCCACACACTACTCGTTTAATATGTTTTCAATGAAACTGGTCCACTATAGTAAAATTTTTAATAATAAATTTTTTTATATCAAATCTTTTTCTCTTTAATATCTTAATTTTTTTATTTATATTTGTTTAAATGAGTAAAATAATTTTGGGCATTATGTCTCTCGAACAAAACATTGGTTCGATGCTTATTCAAATATGACGGGGCTTAGGTCAATGATCTGAACAACGTTGTTGGGGTATGAATTTCATTTTTTTAATAATAACAAATTTTAAATTTGAAAAATTTTAAAATTTATTTCATTAAATATTAATTGTAACACAATAAGCTTCCACCTTATGTTTCCCTTTGAATAATGAAATAGCTTGCATTATACGCAAATTCAAGAATCTATCAAACCATGACCAATCAAACTACCAATTATGAATTGTAATCTCCACTTTTGTAAGTATTATAAATTTTATATTTCAAAATTGACTTCATTTTTTAATTTGGAATATCAAAATTAGCTTTGGGAGAATTTTCGGTATTTCGCCTAAAACAATAAATTTTTGAAAAATAGTCAACAACACTTCGTTATTAGTTAAAAAAAATTTGTTTAAATAATTATTTATTTTATTTAAGTTCATTTTCGGTCAAAATAGATACATAATACATATATATGTTAAATTTTATTCATTGGATTCATTTTCTACTATGTTTAGATATAATTTTTTTTGAACATTTTGACGCCTTTTACCCATCTCTTATTAGCATTTGAAAATTTCAATAAAATATAATTTTACCACTTCGATGAGTTGAATTTCAAAAAACAAAGAGACATGGTTGACATATGATTGTTAAATGGGGTTAAATGTGATGAAAATAATTTTTGGGGAATTGAAACATATTTTTCTTATTTACCACCGTTAAAAGTAAAGAGGGTAATTAAGGGTTAAAAGGTACTGTAATTACCATAAAACATGTCCTAATTAAATTTCATTAGTATAAATCGACCAAAAAAAAACTTAGGAATAATATATGATCCTATTTAGTCCACATGTATTAGAGTAGGACATCTATTATAATTTTATTTAAAGAAGAGTTAAAAGAGTTAAATTCAATGTTTAATAACTAAACCATTTTTAATATTGGGATATAGAAAATAACAATTCGACTATAAATATTATTTAGAATTATAGAAATATTTAATACATAATGATATTTTATATATAATTTTTAGAAATTAAATTAATTAATTTATATTTGACACAATGATGATTCAATAATTACCTTATTATTGAAATATTAAAATAACATATATTATAAATATCCATATAAATGTAAATTGGGACTTCTGAGGAATTCCATTAATTTCCAATGTTAATATGTAGTTTTAGGTTTGGTTAAATAAATTTTATTCTATGTGATAAATTTTATATTGCTTCCAAATAAATCAAATTCAAAATAGAGTTAGAATTGGCGTAATTATGTTTTTAAAACAAACACTATATTATTAATTAATATAATGTTCTAGAAAATATAATGATTGGAAAATGGTCATAAATAAGGTTTTATATATTGATTATGAACCACATGGGGTTCTCCTGGCTTGTTATAGTATTTTTATTAAGCATATAATATAAAAATACAAAGAAACCCTGTAAATGTCAAACTATTTAACTATGAGTGAAATCTAAATGATTAGTTTAATATGATGACCTAAACATGTCCAAAACCTATTGGATGAATTTTTTTAGTCCCATACATACCTAATAATATAAATAAATCATTTTTGATCCATTATAAATAGAAAATTATTTTATTATAAAATAATATTACATGCTTTTCATAGCGTGACCCGAACCTCTCTTATAAAAGGGAACTTCACCTCCTCTAAATTTCACAACTCCAAAACCTTTAGGCTCTACCAAACGTGACCCAAATATCCTCCCAACATTCTTCTCATTATCCTAGTGGACATAATATGGACAGAAATCCATCATATTGATCCATTTTCATCAAATCTAATTGAAAAATACGAAGAAGAGGTAAATATTTCATCAACTCTTTCAAGTTCTTTTCTTCTTCAACATCCACATTCATTGATGATTACATTATATATAATAACTCCATTATATTATATTTACATTAATTTTATTATAAATATAGTACAACCATATTCATTATTCTATCCATCACATGAAGGACAATGTCACCATACGTACATACGTACGGCTTACCATCTGGACATCATGGTGTAGTTTTTTATTAAAACACATCATTATTATGATGGGCATAATAATTACTATAAATGAGGTAAATAAAATATATAACATGTTATTTATTCATTATATATTATATATAATCCAATTACAAATGATTTCTCCATCAATACAATGATGTTGTTGCTCATGCATACGTATGGATTACCATGTCCACGAACGCGATGATATTCATTTCCCCATCATAACCATTCAAGAATAATTTTCATTTGATGCTTAAAAATAATGTTTAAGAACTTAATATAATTTGGGATATGAATCAAATACATCTTGTCCATAAAAAACATGGCTTAAGTAACAAAACATATAAAGTAAAATGAATCAGTTAACACCTGAAATGACGAAAATACAAAAATATTTTTAACAAAGAAATATTAGAATATCATAAATGATATTATATTTATGTATATGGTTCTTGTATATTTTCATAAAAATGATTTAACTATTATTCAAGAGGTTAATGTACCCTCGACCAAGGAAAATTACAAGCTAAGGGTTAATTTCACAATCTATTTATTATCTGAGGTTTTTTACATAAGTATATATTGGGACTTCTTTATCATCCAAATCCATGTTTTCTTAAAAATGTATATCAAAAAAATATTACAATTTTCTAGAAAATGTCTTAAATTCATTTATAACCTTATTTGACCTTATATGTTTTCAATGGAATCATTCTGTCGTTTTCCATACAAGGTAATTTATGACCCTATTCGTCAAAATTAATGTAAGAATGTCTTTTTTAACATATACGTCGGGTGCTGCTAATTTCTCCTTATTATAAAATCATCAATGTTTCCCTTACCATCTTATAAGAATATTTTCAAAATAAATGATTTATTTTATAATAATATGACTCTCAAATGATTTCTCAATAAAAAGAGTTATTTCTCTCAAATAGTTTGGATTTCATCTATATCAACACTCTCTGATAAATTTTACACTTGTTTGAAGTTGATTTTTTATGATACAAATATTCCATATTATATTTTTGGTTTTAATAGACACATTCTAGGGGGGCTCTCAGCTTTGGCCGAGATCTACCTTGCTCGTTTAGGGTTCTTCCATCCTGGCGATGCCGATGGATCTGACCTACGATGGAGGATTTCATGGCGTTCTCCTCCAAATCTCATCGCTCTGGATTTGGCGGTCAATGGGGATTAGACCGAGTGCTCTGTTGCTCATTTAGGGATTCGCCATCCCGACGGTGCTGCGACGATGGAGGATTTCTTAGCGTTCTCATCAGGCTCACATCGAGCTGGATTCGGCGGTCAAGGGGTTCGGATCGGGTCCGGTTCTTTGGAGGTTCGGCTCAGTGAGGCTTTTCTCCAGTGCAGCGATGGTTTTTGGGTACGATTTCTCGACAATTGTGCCCATGCCTGGTTTTGGTGTGGGCCTTGGTGTCGATCAACAATGATCGGTGGTATTTGTTTCAAATATGTTTTAGATATGCTCTTCAGAGAAGATCTGTCTAGATCCAGTCCTTGGCCCCATGTTTACCATGGTGCGGTTGAGGATGGTTGTAGTGTTTCTTGTTGGTGAGGCAGACAGCTTGGGTCGTTCCTCTTGGGTCGGTCATGGCCATTTGGTCATCTTTTGTGTGCCATTGGAGGGTTATCACTCAGATCTAAGGCTATTTGCTTCTGGACTTCGGGCATGTAATGGGTTTCCCCTTCCCAGTTCAAAAGGATTCCTTTTTTTACTTTTTTAATAAATAAGGGCTCAACCCAATGCTTTTTCATATATTGTTGGTTTTTTATATGTCTCTAAGTCGATGTATTATTTTTATACCATTTATGGTTTATGGTTAAAGTATTTACATTTCGTATTCTAGTTTTAATATGAATGTTTATGTTATGTTACCACATTTTCATATGATGAAAGAATTGGACTTATTATGTGATGGGTGGAGCCCTCTATAGCTCCTCGGTGCATCGGTAGGTCTCATGAGGCAATTAGTCTTGGAATTGGCCAAGGCATTTCCTATTTTGATATAGGGTTTTGGATGAGGCACAATCATATTTAGACGTCTTGGTCGAGGCATTGACAAGATGTTTCACAATTTCCAAAATTATAGATTCCCTCATTAGGAAAATAATAATGATGGTTCATGTGGTTATTAGACTAGTAGAATACTCAATAATATGTTTTATTATGGAATTATTTACATAACTCATATTCTTTCCATAAATTGTTCATGTTTATTATTTGTAAAGGCATGTGTTTTTAATTATTCACCATGCCTAATGTTTTTGTAATATTCAATTGTATTGCAAACCTTTACTGAGAGTTTGAGATCACCCATTTCTTATACATCATTTTCCCAAGATATGAATAAGTTAGTTATGTGTAACTTGTAGGCATAAACTAGGAGTAATGGATGTTTTAAAAGTAATAATTTAGTGTTGTATTTATTTTCAAGATGTAATGTTGAAAATATGTATGTATCTTGATTCCAATAAAACAAAACTGATCGGTCCTCCAAGAATTGATTCATTAAATCATGCCAATGTTAAGTAATAATGAACTGGCTTTGGGTATCTAGGGTCGAGGTATTACAGTTGATATTAGAGAATGTTTAGTATAAACCAAAAAGGCTAGATTTAGAAAAACTCTAATTTGAAATCATTACCCTAAGCTTGGAAATGATTATTATTATAGAACAAATTCTTTGAGATTTGGTACTATATATATTTTGTGAGTTTTCCATGAAATACAACCATTTCTTGATATGAGCAGGTAGAGGTAGCATTAGCATAGATTTACCTAGTGGTAAAACTAGAAATCACCACATTGATCCAAACTCGAATAGGTACTATTGAATGATAATGGGTCTTGTTTCACTCTTGGTTATGAAACTCCCAGGAGACATGATTATGATAATTCTCATCTTCATTATTGACAATTATGAAGGATTTATGATGATATAATTCCTTAAGGAAAACTTTTTTATGATTATGGATTATATACATAAACAACTCAATTTATGTTAAGTGGTTTACAATTGTGGAAATATATATTGTGATTAATTAACTAATCTATTGTATTCCATTGTCTAGAAATAGAACCTAGTGGAAGGAATGGAAATTGTATCAACTCAAGTAATACATGTTGGGATTTCCCTCCTACTCAAGAAAATTATAGTGGAGCTTGTGATTCAACTGGTGCTGACCAGCTTATCATCATACTGGGACAACTCCCAATGTTTATGAATAATAACCTTACCCGTATGGAGCACCCTAATCCACAACATGGAGTATAAATGTTAGACTACATCATGAGGCAACAACCACAAACATTCAATGTGACTAGAAATCCTTTGGTAGCTGAGCAATGGATAAGTTCCTTAGAAAAAATATTTCATGCATTGGGGAGTAGCAAAAGGGAAAAAGTTTTCATGGTAGTTTTTCACCTTACAAGAGATGGAGAACAATGGTGGTCATTAATCCAGAACACAAATGAAGATAAAGAATTACTGAACATGGAATGGATAGAGTTTAAAGATATTTTAAAAAAAAAATACTTTCCTCGTGACCATCGAGCAGATATTGAAAGACAATTTCTAAGTCTGAGGAAAAAAGAGGATGAGAATGTTGCAATGTATGAGCCTATCCTTACAAGGTTATCGAGTCATGCAGTTGATTATATATGTAACCCAAAAAGTATGATTTATCATTTCATTGATGGGTTAAAACTATATCTCCATCGAGCATTAGTCTTTCAATCCTTCTCATCGTATGAATATATTGTCTCACGTGATATCAAGACAAAAAAGGAATTCTCTACATAATATGACTTTAATGAAATGTAAGTGAAGAAGAGGTTTGTTGAACACTATGGGAAAGGAAATTAAAAAACAGGGGAGAAGGGAAGATTTTAATTTCCATCCTTTGATAATTGTTGAAGGAAGCACCATGGTGCATGTCTAAAAATAAAATGAGTATGCTACAAATCTAGACAAAAAAGCCATATTGCTAGTGATTCTAAGGGGAATAAACAAGCTACCAATGTCAAATGATATAATTTTTGGGAGATGGGACATTATGAAAATAAATTTCCTAATAATCATGATAACATACCTTATAAAAGTCCTAGGGATCAAGGCAAATCTTATGCGGTCACTACTACTGAGGTTGAAGATCCGAAAGATGTGGTGGGAGGAAATATAATGGTTTCTACAAGTATAGCTATTTCTTTATTTAATTTTGGATTATCACATCAATTCATATATTCCTAGTTTGCTATGAAAATTAGATATTTCCTATTTGATTTAACTAGGGATTTGTTAGTAAAAACTTCTAAGGGAAGTATCATTGTAATAATGTTTTTTGAATTAGTCCCAATTAAGGCATGTAAACTATATTTATTTTCCGATCTAATCGCCATACCAATGATTGAAATAGATATAATCCTCAGTATGTATTCGCAATTAGACCATCATACGGAAATATATTGTATGAATAAAGAGGTTACAATTGAAGATGATGATAAGTAGTACCTTATCTCTAGAGAAGAAATGTCACCACTGGATTCTTATCTAGATCCACCACCAACAGCTCAACTAAATTCAATTATTAGAGAGGAAGATAATGAAATAACTATAGGTGAGGAAAGGAATGTTCAAATAGAGGACATACCTATTGTGCAAGAATATGTAGATGTGTTTCAAGAGGATTTACCTAGACATTCTCCGAGCAAGGAATTTAGTTTTACATTGATTTAATTCCTAGTTAAAGGCACATATTGAAGACCCCTTATAGAATAACCACTATAGAATTAGTGGAACTAAAGAATAACCTAGAGGAATTGAGTGATAAGTGATTTATTCTCCCAAGTTTTTTTCCATGGGGAAACCCTATTCTTTTTGTTAAGAAGAAAGATAGATCTATGATGTTGGGCATGGACTACAGGAAGATAAATTCAATAACAATAAATAACAAGTATCCCCTACCATGTATTGATGATTTATTCAACCAAATTCATGGAGCTCAATATTTTTCAATGATTGAATGTCGATTTGGATATCATCAGTTGTGTGCGAAGAAGGTAGACATACCAAAAAAATCATTTCAAAAACGTTATGGGCATTACGAGTTTACTGTAATGCCTTTTGGATTGAATAATTCACCTTCTGTCTTCATGGATATAATGAATAGTGTTTTCAACAAATACCATGAGGACTCTGTAGTATTATTTATTAATTATATCTTGGTATACTCCAAAATCTATGAAGATTGTGAAAATAACATGCGCATTATCCAAAGGAATCTTAGAAAAATGAATTCTATTGGATGCTTAGAAAATGTGACTTTTGGCTTCAGGATATTTCTTTTCCTAGCCATATTGTCACCAAGATTGGAATCAATGTTGATACTTCTATGTCAATGAAAATCCAAGAATGGTCAGAACCAATGAGTATAACTGAGGTATTCCGTTTTATTGGATTACTAGGTTATTATCGACATTTCATCCAGAATGTTGCCTAATTGGAAATCCCATTAACCAGGCACCCATGTAAAGGGGTTAAATTAGTTTGGACAAAATTGTGTGAAGTCTGTTTTGATGAACTAAAGAGAAGATTATCCAATTCTTTTATATTGACTCTACCATTAGGGAATTATGGGTTTGTTAGTTATATTGATGCTTCAAATAATGGACTTGGTTGTGTCCTTATGTAGAATGATAGAGTTATTACCTTTGCATCACAAAAGATAAAAATTAATGAACAAACTATCCAACTCATGATATTGAGTTAGCAGCTATAACCACTGATTTGAAGATAGGGATACACTATCTCTATGGTGAAAAATGTGAGATATATACCAATCACAAGAGATTGAATTTTATTTTCTCACAGAAGGAAATCAACATGAGGCAAAGGTGATGGATAGAACGACTCAAGGTTCATGATTCCACCATACACTACCATCCGAGAGGGAAAATAAGGAGGAATATGCATTGAGAAGAAAGGATCATGATGTTTTGAACAAGAAGAGACTTAAAATGGATCCAATGTACATGGATATAGTAAAATGGATATGGGAATAATCACGGAAGGTAAAGCATCGATACTTTTTCAAATGCTTTCCAAACCACCATTACTATAAAGGATAAAATTTTCCCCTGATGACGAGGAGTTTTAAAATCAAATTAAATATGTGAACTATGGGATATTGATCGACTTCATATATGTAATGCGATTTTGAAATTTGGGAAGAGACCTTGTGTTCCTGATATACCTGATCTGAAAAAGGGAATTGTTTGATGATGATCATAGCCCCAATATGTCTATACACCCTATGAGCACTAAAATGAATAGAGATTTGAAAAACATTTTTAGAGGGACAACATGAAGAGAGAGATTGCTGACTTTGGTTCGAGATGTATGGACATCCAATAAGTGAATGTAAGAAGAAAACATCCCAAAGGAGTCATGATAACTATTCCCATACCTGAGTGGAAATGCGATAATGTTTTGATGGAATTTTTCCTGGGGCTACCAAAGACTCCTAGATGGAATGATTCAATATGTTTCATTGTTGATTGTCTTACCAAGTCAGCACATTTTCTTTCTATAAGATAATATTTACAACTTGAATGTTTAGCAAGACTGTATATTAATGACGGTTTTAGACTTCATGGTGTACCCCTATCGATTGTTTCTAACCATGATAGCTATTTTACATCATCATTCATGAAATGACCTCAGAAATACCTGGATACTGATCTTCATTTGGGCACTGCCTACAACCCCCAAACTGATGGACAATCAGAACTGACTATTGCAACCATAGATGACATGTTGAGATCCTTCACAATTGGCTTTCCTGGTATGTGGGATCAATATTTACCCCTGGTAGTGTTTTTCTATAACAATAACTTCCATTCAAGTATTCAGATGTCACTATATGATGCATTATATGGAATGAGATGTCTCACACCAACTTGTTGGGATGATATTGGTGAATGTTAACGCTTAGGCCCAACACATGTTGAGGAAATGATATAAAAGGTTAAGGTTATCCAAACCCACATCAAAGTAGCTCAATGTTGGCAGAAGAGCTATGTCGATAATTGAAGGAATGATTTGGAATTTCACGTAGGAGATCATGTTTTCTTGAAGGTATCTCATTGGAAGGGAATTATACAATTCGGTAAGAAGGGTAAATTTTTTACTAGGTATGTCTGATCTTTTGAAAATCTAGAATGAATTAGTGTTGTATCTTACCATTTGGTAATACCACCAAGTCTCTCCAAATATCACAATGTGTTCCACATATCACTATTAAAAAAATACATCCCTAACCCAATGCATGTACTCACCTATGAAAAAATTGAGTTAGAACCTGATTTGTCTTATTGTGAAGAGACTGTCAAGATTATTGAAACTAGAGAACAATAGTTGAGAAACCGGACAACTCGTCTAGTAATAGTTCTATGGAGAAACCATAAGATGGAAGAGGCAACATTGGAACTATAGGATTTTATGAGGAAGAACCACCTGAATCTTTTTGAGCAATTTTTTTCTAGAAATTTTGAGGAAAAAATTATTTGAAGGAGGGATGAATGTAACACCCCAAGCTTCCACAGTACATTCCGCACGGAATAATGCAATAGCTTTCATTGTACACAACTTCAAGATTCTAACACACCGCGACTAATAAAACTAGCCGTTATGAATAGTAATAACCACATTTTGAAATGTTAATAATTTTATTTTTCAATATGGACTTATTTTTGTATTCTGAATATCAAAATTAACTTAGGGTGAATTCTTGGTATTTTTATAAAAATATTCAATTTTTGGAAAATAGTTAAAAACACTACGTTATTGGGTAAATAGACTGTTTATTTAAATAATTATTTATATTATTTGAATTTATTTTGGATTAAAATAGAAACTTTTTACATATATAAGTTAAATTTTATTCATTGGAGTCATTTTATAGTAGGATTATATATATAATATTTTTTACGTTTTATCTTCCTTTACCCACCTCCAAGAAACATTTGCAATTTTTCATAAAACATAATTTTATAGATTTTCTGTGTTTAATATCAAAAATCCAAGAGAAAAGGTTTATATTAGTATGTAAAATGTGGTTCAATATGATGAAAGTAATTTTTGTTGAATAGTAACTTTTTACTTTTATTTACCACGATTAAAAGTAAATAGGGTAATTATAGGTAAAAATGTTATTATAATTACCCTAACACATCTACTGAATCTATTAGTTAAGTATAATTCGACCATAAACAACATTAGGAATAAAATATGATCCTATTTGGTCCACTTGAATTAGGTTGGGATATTTATTATTATTTTATTTAAAAAAGTGTTAAAAGAGTTAAATTCAATGTTTAATAACTAAACCATTTTTAATATAAGGTACAAAAAATATAAAATAGACTATAAATATTCCTTTGAAATATCAAAAAATTCCTACACAAAGATATTTTATAAATAATTTTTATACATTAAATAATTTAATTTCTTTTTGACACAATTATGATGCTGTAATTACCTTATTAATGAAGTATTAAAATAATTGATATTTTAAAAAAACAAATAAATGTAAATTTAGACTTATGATGAATTAATATAATTTTTTATGTTAATATGAGTTGTTAGGGTTGGTTGAATAAATTTTATTCTATGTTATAAATTTTTATGGATTTCAAAAAAACAAATACTAAATAGTGTTAAAATTGACATAATTGAGTTTTTTAAAGAAATACTATATTTTTAATTGTTATAATATTCCTCAAAATCTATGGTTATATAAAAGGACCTATTTTAGGTAATAATTATTAATAAAGAACCACATGGGGTTATCATGGCTTTCTATTGAACGTTTATTAACCATATAATATAAAAATAGAATGAAACATGGTATTTGAAAAACTATTTAACATACAGTTAAATATAAAAGATAAGGTTAATATGATAACCTAAACCACTCTAAAACCTATTGGTTGATAGGTTTTTGACACATCCCTACCTTATATTCTATATAATATTTTTATTATCCATTATAAATGGAAGATTATTATTTTTTAAATAATATAACAAGCTTTTCCTCGAATGACCCTCAACTCTCTTAAAAAATTGAATTTCCCATTATCTTAATTTCACACCTCCAAAGAGGTTTGGCTTGGCCAAAACCTACCCAAATATCCTCCCAAATTTTCCCCTTCTTTCTAGAGGCCTTCCATTGTTTATATAGGCAACCTATGGATCCCGTTTGATCAAATCAAAAGGAAGAAAAAAAGTGGTAAATATTTCATCACATATATCAAGTTCTTTTCTTCATCCACTTCCTCTTTCGTTGTTGTTTCCATTCTAAAAAAATAACTCCAGTTTCTTCTATATTTCATGATTTTATTATAAAATGGGTACAACCATATTCATTATTCTATCCAATACATGAATGATAATGTCACCATACGTGCGTACGTACGTCTTAGCGTCTCCACACCGTGGTGTAGTTTATTATTCAAACACTTCATTATTTGGATGGGTAAAATAATATGTATAACTGATGTAAATAATAAATATAAAATTATAAGAATTGTTTATATATTATATACCATCCAATTACATATGATTTCTCCATCAATATTATGATATTTTTTCACGTGTGTACGTAGGGATTACTATCTCTAGGAAAGCGGTGAGATTCATTTCCCAATTAAAACCATTCAAGAATAATTTTCATTTGATGATTAAATTTTTTTTAAGAAATTTATATCTTTTTGGATACAAATCAAATACATCTTATCCATAACAAACACAGATTTTGTAATAAAAGATATAAAATAAAATGAATCAGTTAACACATAAAACAACCATAATACTAAAATATTATTATCAATGAAATATTATAATATCATATATTATATCATATTTTTTTATATGGTTCATTTATAATTTAATAACAATGATTTAACTATTATACAAGAGTTTTATGTACCCTCGACAAAGGAAAATTAGAATATAATGTTTAATTTTGAAATCACTTTATTATACGAGGATATTTTTACGTTATTATCTACTGAGACATCTTTATCATACACATAATTTTTTTTATAAAAATGAATTTCAAAACATTTTTGATATTTAATATAAAACGGGTTAAATTCATTTATACAGTTGTTAAACCTTATATGTTTTGAAAAGAATCATCCTGTCATTTACCAAACAAGGAACTTTATGACCCTTTTCGACAAAAATAAGGTTATAATGTCTTTTTTAACTGACACGGTGGGTGCGGCTATTTTATACCATTATAACATCATCAAATATTCCCTTAAATGATTATAAGAATTTTTTCATAAAAAATGGTTTCTTTTATAATTATGTGACTCTTAAATGATTTCCAAATAGTAAGATATATTTCTTACAAATGGTTTTGATTTCATCTATGTCGACATCCTTTGATAAATTTTACACTTTTTTGATGTTGATTTATTATAATAAAAATATTTCATATTGTATTTCAGTTTTCATTACATGTTTTAATGTGGATGTTTTTTTATACCATTAATTGTTTATGATTGAAGTATTAACATTTTTTATGCATGTTTTAACACCAATTATTATGTTATGATTAATATTTTCATATGGTGATTGTATTGGACATAGAATGTGACGGGTGGAGCATTCTATAGATATTTGTTACATCCATAGACCTCAAGAGAAAATTAGACGTAGAATTGCCCAAGACCTTTCCTAGTTTGATATATGGTTTTGGTAGAGGACTAAATCATTTTTAGAGGTCTTGGTCGAGGTCATGAAAAGATTTTTCAGAATGTATGGAATTATAAATTCCCTCATTATGAAAATAATAATGATGGATCATGTGGTTATTCAGCTAATATAATTCCCATGACTATGTTTTATTATGACATTATTTACTCTGCTCATATTCCTAACATAATGTTTTTATGATTATTATTTGTAAAGGTATGGGTTTTTAATTATTCACCAGGAATAATGCTTATGTTATCTTCTGATGTATTTCTTACCCTTACTGAGCATTTGCGCTCACCCTTTTCTTATTGTTCATTTTCTGATGATATGAAGAAGTTTGTTGTGAGTGACTTGAAGGCATAATCAAGGAGGTATAGATGATTCTAATGGAATAAATTAGTGTTGTATTTATTTTCATGATGTAATGTTTAACTAATGTACGTATCTTGTATCCAATAATACTAAACTATTCGGTCATTCCACTCATGATCACTTGTATCATGCCAATGTTATGTAATAAAGCACCGAATCTAGGTATATGGGGTCGTGGCATTACATGAATGATATTAAATTGATATGTAATAATTAATGAATCATGATAAACTAATATCATTCATTCCATCATCTCATGGGATGGTCGAGTTGGTCAAATCCATTGGAAGAGTATGTTAGTCATGTGTGTGGGTTGGGATTGTTACCATTATCAACTGAGGTATTTGATAGGTCATTGGGATTGTAGTTTCATCCAATATGGGTTTTGAAAATATCTACCTCAAAAATTCTGAAAGGTAATTTATAATAATTGAAATCATAATACAGAAATAGGGGATAGAATCTAGCAACACAGGGGTTATATACAGATTCAGTTTGCGAAGTTTGTTGCTCTGAGGAATGTATCAGTCAAATTATACTGGAAGATGATTCGATGTTTTCCCAGTGATTTTGAAATGATGGGATGGTTGATTGATAATGTAAATAAAATAAATTCATAATAATTTGTTTCAAATAATATTACTTATTTTATGTTTAAGTCTAAATACAGTACATTATTTAATTTTCAATAATATTTTCATAGAAGAACCTGTTGTAATGATTGTAGATAGTGACTATGACGATGTCAATAATAGTTCTATGTGTAGTGATGAAGGTTTATTATTATTCAGCAGTGAGGATTTGTATCTATACCATGATATGGTAACATAACTAATTCTTCTTCCATTTGGTGAAAATCTCTTTCATTATGGTTATTCAAGAGGAAATGAGATATATCATTTAATATTGATTTTATATTCTATTATGGTAGAGCTTTAATTCTATATGTTCATGGTCCTAATTTATTTATAAATTTAAAAAATTAATTTACATGATTCCCAGGGGTTTGAATGTAGGTTAAATTTTATTTTATATTTCTGAAACCTCCTTTGTTCCACATTTTCACGGTGATTAGATGGAAAGTTAAGGGCTTGAGTTGTATTAATACAAAAAATATTACTCTAGTAAACTATTTTAGTAATCTTTTTTTAGAATATAATGTATTATTTAATATAAATTACATTTATATACCATTATTATTTAATTTTTTTCATATTATTACGTTCTTTATACATTATTATAAGGCTTAAAATTTCATATTAATAGTAAATTTAAATAAAAATGTAATTATTATAATTTTTTTGATTTATTATTTCATATGTTATATTGATATGTGTTTTTGATCAACAATATAACCATGTTTAATTTTATTTATCTACATTGATGACGGTTATCCTATATAATATTTATAATAATTTTACATAATTTATATGATAGATATTTGTATTGTTAATTATTTTTTCTGATTTCCATAATTTGTTACTCACTTCATAGAAGTTTTAAAATGTGTGTTTCAAGTATGTATTAGTGATTCTTATTAGATGGTCTTATATTTGATGTTGGTTGTATACTTATTTCACAATTAAATATTATTTATAATTTTTAGGATTTTAGTAATATATTTTATATAAAACAAACTTCACGTTGATTGAAAATAATTTTATATGACATTTTAATTTCATTAAATCATATTATTACATTATTTATACTCTGTAATAACAAATAACATATCATATTAATATTAAGTGAAGTAAAATATACATTATTAGTTTTTTTCATTGATTTAATATCATATGTGTAATGTTGAGATGTCTTGTAGCTCAATAATATTACCATGTTTAATTTTTTTCAATATCTACTTCAATCATGATTAACTTATTAAATATGTAAAACGATTTTTCATAATTTATATGATATATATTTGGATTTGGAAATTTTATATATTATTAAAAAATGTTTTACTATTATTAATGATTTACTTAAATTTTGTATTAAAAATGTATTAATTAATCATATTATAAGGGTTCTTATATAGTGGTGGACGTATACGTATGTGACTTTTGATTGTTAAAGAAAAATTTTAACGAGTAAATTTAGGTTATTAATTGTAGGTTTATATATATAATTTATGGGGTTATTGTTTCTATAAAATATATTATTTTGTTAGTTGAAAAAGATATCCATTCTCTAAATTTCCACACTATATGGAAAAAAATTATTTATGGATTAAACTATAGTGAAACATCTATAGTTTTGAAAGGAAAAATCACTGTCAAAAATGAAATAACCACCACCAAAAAATAATTACATGATACTTTCCATTGATTACCACTATATAAGTGAAACCACCATGGGTTGGAGGATGAATCATTTTTTATAGGATGTTTTAAAAAACATCATGGAATAATTTTGTTGTAGTTTAAACATCATTTATTCTCCTATTTTGTAAAGTGTGAGTACCTAGGAACTTATCAATCATTTCTCCATTATGAGGAAATGACTAGTTATTCTTAGTTGAAATGTTATTAAATTCCCTTTAATAAATTCACTCCCTCGTAGAAGAATATCCATTTTTAACAATTAAAATAGTATCTTCCCATGATGTGCGAGTATGAATGAACCAATTATCAATCAAATCATGTACCTAAATTTTAAATTCTAGATTATCTACATGAGAAATTCGATATTTTGGATTAGAAATAGGATTAGAATATGAGAATAATGCAATTGAAAATTCAACATCCCAATTTGGTGTAATACAAAGAACCCATTCAATAAAAAAACTGAAAATTATTTTTCTAGTTTGGTATCATTAATCTAAATAGCATCCTCATTATTAATATCTAGAAAGTGGTAACAAAAATTTTCATATCTTAACATTACTCATATTATTAATATTTATCTAATTGAATGAATTCATTCTTATATACATACAAAAGAATATTTTGTAAATAATTTTCATAATCTCTAGAATATATCATAACATGATAAAGTAAAATCCAATCCACACCCAAAATGGAATCAAAATATAAAATATGAAAAAATAAGGGTTCAAAGGATAACCCATTATCATACAATAACATGAATTTCATTATAAAATCATATTTCCACAATCCAACTATGATGCGTTTTTACAAAATGTTGTGAGAATATTTCTTATGGTGTTAAAATCATTTTATTGGGAAATTTAGTAGATATTAATTAATCTGTAGACCCCAAATCAAATACGGAATTAGAAAAATATGAATCAATATGTAATGTACATATTACAACTTCATATAATGGACCAAAATCAACTGAATTGTTTTCAATGGATTCTAGCACACATTTCTCCTTAGAGTTTTCTTATTTTAAATAATTTTCCCTATTCTACGAACAAACATACATATAATATACCATCTCATTAATTTTAAAATACCATACATGTTAGTTTCCAAAAAATGTTTTTCCACAACCATGATATGTTATTTAAAATTAATATACATTTCTCTAAACATAACACATAGAAATGACATATAATATTTCATATGACATTACCTATGTTTATTTTTACCATGACTCTGAAAAAATGAAATTTGAATTTTCTTACCAAATGATTTATTCTGTGGATTATTTATTTTTTGAAAAACTAATAAAATTTTTTATTCCAGCAATCAAAGATCACTTGATCATTACTAAAACAATATCATATTTTGAAAAAATTAATTATGTTTCTCATAAATTTTTAATTCATTAGAGGCCATATTGTTTTTATATCATTTCACTAATAATAAATAAACTAATTAATATCAAAATCAATTTCCAAAATACAACATGGTGTGTACTATGTCAATAAAGTTATGTTTTCATTATATGAAACTATATAATTATCCTCTATATATATCAATTGAATATTTTTATTATCCATCTTCTCTTGAACAACATTATGAAATTATTACACAATGAAATTTTTCACAAATGTGCCAGATTCCATGTTTCTAATATCGGGGTTTTATCTATTATTCTTAACAATAATGAAATTTGGGTGTATTTCCCAAAATAATGTATGTAGATGGAGGTCCCTTTTGATGATCCATATAATTCAGGACTTTTAATACACCTTTTCATTTTTAATCCATCGTATTGAATCAACATAATTAGATAATACATTGAATTCTAGGGGAGGGGTTCTATCTCAAAAAATGTTCTGAAATCAACATGCTGAACTATGATAGATATGATTAGTCTCTATCATTGATATTGAATCCATTAATATACTACATAAACTGATATATAATGTCACCAAAAATTTTAGTTTCAAGACATATTGATATATGTTTTATATTTTAATGAATTCCATCCACTTGGTTCAATATAACTTCAATATCATTATTCTTCCCATGGAAATCCATTCTAAAAATATATATTAAAGATTGATGATCTTTTTGATCATTGAATTATATATCATAATTACTAAAAATTAGATTCTCTTAATGTTATTTATTTACGTTATCCAATCATCAAAATTTTATAAAAATTGTTTCCTCTGATAAAATTTATATGGGTGCACCCTGTAAAATAATTTTTTTGGATAATATTTCATTTTCATACAGTCATGTATATCATTGAGGATTGGAGTTTTATAGAATTTCGTCATCATAACTATTTAAATAAATATTATATCAAAAATAGAAACATCCACAGAGTAACCATTCCTTTTAGAAAACAAAACCATTAACATATAAAAAGTTTTTCCTGAGGAATATCCTCATCATTTTATTCATGAACACGCCCTTGTCAACAGTCCCTCAAAAATGTATTAATAATATATTAATAGAAGGGTTAATAAAAAAAGACTCAGTAAGTGGAATATAAAAATAAATCATGAAATATGATATTTGATTAAAACTAAAAAATACAATATAAAAAAACTATTTGATCTTTGAAGAAGTATTTTCATCCATATAAAATTAACATATTTTCCAAGAGTATTTAAAAAAATCAATAAAAATCATAATGGAAAAATAAAATTCAAATTTTTTAGTTTAAATCGTTAGAAAATCATAATATCACTATTGAAAAGTTATTAATTTCATACTTTTGAGTGAGTATAAATACAAATTTAATCATAAGCACATTGGCTAACATATTATAATCATATGATTATTATAAAATCATAGCAATAATGTATAAATAGTTATATGTTAAATGGGTTATAAAATTTAGATTACTCTAATTTTTTTTTCTAAAAATGTTAAATCCATCATAGAAAATTAAAACAGAGTCGTATGATAAATCATATGAATTTACATTATCCTTTTACCCAATTCATTAGAGAACTGTATCAGGGTTTCCCATAATAATGAAGTTTATCATGTTCAACCACCATCATGATCTATATTTGGATCCCCTTAAATTATATAAAATTTCTATGAATTATAAAATAATAATAAAACATTCATTATTCTATTTCCCTTTAAAAAATATTCTTTTCACCCCTAATAATTACATTTCCATAAATCAAAAAATCCATTCCATTTAAAACCATTTTTGAAAACACTCAGAACAATGATTAATAGGGTTATTATTTTATGAAGCATGGGATCATATAAATTAATCAAATAAAAATAAAGAAAATTATATAAAAGGAATGATTGTAGAGTCCATAAAAATTGAAATAGAACATTCCTTTTACTTTTGGTCAAAATGTTCAATATAAAATCAATAAATACATTCATTTATCAATACACTGAAAAATCGATAAAATAAACATAAAATATCATATATAATTAGTTCATATCAATAAATATATATGAATGTAATATTTTTATCAATATGGATGTTGAAGAAAACAATATTGAAAATAAATCATTCAAACATTTGAAAATGGCGGGTTTTAAGGTAAATTTTCCCTTCACTCAAGTTTGACAAATCATCTACATTAATCGTATTAGTAAAAAAATAAAAAAAAATATAATTATTTTATTCATGAAAACATTATTAAAGTATATATTTCAATTTATATTATTTATTCTCATGATATATATTATTACTTAATTAATTATATTCACATCAGATGTTTTGATAATATTTGTCCCATATATCAAAATCATAATGGTATGTTAACCAAGGTAAATAAAGTAATAATTACATAATACATTTAATATTAATTAGGATGTAATTATAATTTTTATACATTAATACTTTTAAAATTAACTGGGAATTATGGTTATGAAAAATTAATTACATTACAATCATGGAGATGGTAGGTTGCACATAAAAATGAGCATCATTTTAATTTTATATTTATCATGAGGGAATGAAGATACATATGATTTGATCAATCCATAATGATTATACTATAAATAATATCATTTAATTAATTTAAATGAACAAATATATTGTATCCAGGGGATGTGGTCAATAAAAATGCATTGTGTCGCTTCATGGAGGTGTTAATTCGCACATACCTATGAATAGTGTTATTATTTTCAATTTATAGAAAGGTATAAAAAACTAATATATTACCTAGAAAAAATGAAAAATATGTAATTAATATCATATATTTTCATTAAAACTATCATTATAACTAGTTGTTAGAAGTGGATACCGAAAATTAATTACATCAGTTCATGAGATTATAGCCCACTTTACGGAGGAATGATGGTTTCATTTCATATTTGATGAAAGAATAATTTCGATATAGGTTAATAAAAAAATACATATAATTATATGGAATACTCTATTTTTATTATTTTTTATGTATTATATTAATAATAAGGGGTTATGAAATTATATAAAACAAAAATTCTTAGTGAAAAATTGTACATCTTTTTTCGGTCAACCTCTTTATTTATATAAAAAACTACCTTGGAGGGTTATATAAATACACAACAGACTATAAGAAATGAGTAAGGATGTTATTAATGGATAGTTTAACGTATTTTATGATCCAAAATTCAATTATAGTGTGGAACATAGAGGATATGGTTGTCCTTTTATATGTGGCGAATAACATACAGAATGAATTTTTGAAATGATTTGAATATCATGGTGTCTTACTCAATTGAAATGATTCTAAGATGAATTATTTATCAATATTAGAAGGAATGGTTTGTTGATCTGTAAATATATTTTTATTTATTGATGTTATTGTTTTATTTCAACCCATATAAATTTAGTTTAACCACTCATAAATACATTTTAACCTCAATTGTCGAAAAAGATTTTGTACTGCTTTTACTATTCCAAATGACCCAAATTAATCTTAAACATATCATATAATATTAATTATTATGATTTAAATTATTGTATTTATTTTTTTTCAAACTCAATGAAAAAAATCATTAATTTTAATTTAAAATTTATCCTGTAAAATGAGAAGGAAGTCATTGTTTCAATAAACTACCTTTAACGTATCTATTATGATTTTATACCAAATTCAAATACAAATTGGATTTCACAATAATTTATTTATTTTTTTATAAAATAGAAACTTATAATTCTTTATAAATAAATGTAAATATAATTTTAATTTAGAAATACTAGATGATAACATTCAATTTCCACTCTAATTTTAATTTTATACAATTCATTGAAAAAGAAAAGTTTTCAAAAAAAACTAAAAATATCACACTGATAATTGTGAAATTATGACATCAATAATTTTTTTCATTTATTAAAATTAAAAATCAATATTTCAAATATTGTTTTCTCAAAAAACCATATTATATAAGAAATATAATTTGATAATCAGAAAACAATGTCCTCATTAATTAAAAACATATATAACATTATTAATATCTATATAGTTATGTAAAATATTATTAATAAAAATTAATATCTAAAGATTTATATAAAATAACATTAAATTTATTTTTTTATATTGTTCTTGTTTTGGGTTTGGTTTTAAAAAATTAACCCCATGTCTCCCAGTGTAGTAGAGTGTGGGATAATATTTTCCGACCACTTGAGAACAGTGTAATTTTTAATAAAAAAATAAATATGGATTTAAAATAATATATTTTCATATAAATTAATAGATTACCCGTAGAATGTATTTTTAATACATTAATTTCTTCCACTATTAACATTATCATTAATACTATAATTATTCCTTATAATTCAATTTTTGGGCAAAATTATAACATCCAATTTTCTTCATTATCCTATTTTCATTTTTTCTGTCGTTAATAAATGATGGTTGTAAAATTTTCATGGTTAAAGAGAATTTTATTTTAGGTATTCAATAAATTTTATTTTTTGGTAAACTCATGATTCCCTATATAATTATACAATACATAATAATTATGATTTCATTAGTTTTGTTTCATTTATTCGTTTACATTCCATTTCATTGACACACCCTCACCTTATTGGGTAATGAAAATTGATTATTCATTTATATAAAATTACATTTACATATCTATATTTTTTTATTTTAATTACATTCATATATAAATATAATTTATATTTTATCTAGGTTTTCTATAATGATTGATTTTAATATTAATCTATATTTTTTAACTTATATTCCCAAATTAAAGTGTGTTTCAATTTGGGTTTTCCAATTTATTGTTTCATTATTTTTATATTATAAAAAAATATATAAGGGGGATATCCTATAATAATTCATATTTTAAACGATTAATCATTGTATTATAATGATGTAAGTGTGAAATACAGTTTTTAATGTGTTTCACTAATTCCTTTAATGTTTCAATATCATATCATATGAATGTTATGGAATAGAACAAGTAGAGATATGCGTGAATGGGATTTTCATTAATAAGGTGTATTGGATATTAGATAGTTTATATTATAAATCATTTTCAGGAAATCATTGATAATTTATTTGAAATTTTATGAAAATCATACTTTATAAAAAAATGATTCTAATGACGATTGTTTCTCATTGTATTATAAATACTAGAATAGAAACCTAATTATGATAATTATTTAGTTAAAAATGGAATTAATCTATACTCATATCAAAATTTTATTATTTTATAGAATTAAAAAAAAATTATACTGGGATTTATTCTTATTATTAGGTTATAGGTAATTTCGAATGCGTCACACTGTTCAGTTTCCTAATGTTTTAGTATCTATTTTTTTATTTTTTATCATAACGTGGGTGTATCTATATGTGAAATATTTTGGTTTTGAAGTAATTTATTGTATGTTTTGATATCATTAAATTTTTTTAACCGAATGAAATGTATAATTAATTATTTAAACATCAATATAAAATGTCTTAAAAATAACTTTTTATTTTTTCATTTTTTTATCAGTACTATTTGGTTTATTATATGAATGAAAATGCATAGAATCTATAGAGGAATCCAAATAGTTCTATACATACTCCCTATACAAAAAACAGGTTTTTATCTATATTTTGTAGTCCCTATTATGGGTAATGGTAAATTGTTAATCTATAATACATATAAAATATATGATACAAACATTCTGATATGATGGTGGTAATATATTGGATATGACTATTTTCATAATGGGTGGGAGTACATATATAATTTTTTATATTTATTGTGGTTTCATGATTAGAAATTTATATATAGTCATTTATTAAACTCAATAACTTATTTCATTATTTTACAATTTTTTCAAATTAGTTATAAATAAAATTTGTATATATTATAGAGTTTATGATATGTTCATCTATTAGTTATTTTTAGGTTACTTTTTAGTTGTTGATGGTTTTATTATAATAGTTTATATCATGAACCATTTGGTATGTATTGGTCAATGTTGGATTTTTAATTTAGAAACAAAATTCATAAATCTATGTAAATAATTCAATATTATAGGGGAAATATTGGTTATTATTTCCTTAGATCTATATTGAATGATATTATTCCCGCATTTATTGTTTGACACCATTAAATATATTCTGTTTTAACCTCACAAATATAAAATGAATTCTAGAAAAACAAATCTAATCAATGAAGAACAATGATAAAAAAATTGGTGCATAATATAACTATCCCTCAATCATCATTAAATGGTAGAAAAATGATTCAAAAAATATTATGAACCCAAAAAAATCATCTTGAAACCTCTTTTAATTCCAATTTTTTGATTGTTCATTCCAATGCATTTACCTTAATCTATATCATTATGTGAATGATCCAATGTACCTAGAAATCGTGATACATTTTATCATCAAAATGGAATGCATAATAAACTCTTAAAAATAAAAAAATGAGGTACCTAATATTTAATAATTTAAAACAACCCAAAAAAATATTAAAATCAGGTCATTCCATTCCCATTTAAACAATTTTTATAGAAAACCCTATTTTACAAAATCAGTTTTCAATAAATTATTTAAAACATGTGTGAGAAATTTATAAAATGATTAAACATTCCCTAAAATGGAGTTTATAATGTAAATATCTAGAAATAATTAAACACATTATAGTTATTATTCTAATATGTAATACACACACATATATATGTTCTATTGTAAACACTTAATGAATAAACCCCTGTTTTTAAACAACTAAAAATAATTCATTAACCTCATAAAAATACTATAAGATAATGTTAGCACACAATATAATAATTATATATCATTTATTTTATTGTTTCAATGATCTGTTATATATTTGAAATAAAATTATTGGGAGATATAAATATATTTAGTGATAAAATATATAAAAAATTTCTTTAGGTAATTTTGTTTTGATTCAATTTTCACATGGTGTCACTCTGATCCTTGATCATGGTTGTAAAAATAAACCCCTTTAATGATATCGCTATTAATTACCTTAAAATATTAATATTTCATTTTTATCCTTCAAGTAAAATCATGAAGAAAATATATTACTCTATATTCATTATGTTACGTGTATATTAAGTTCAATAATTCATTATAGACGATGTGATAATTTTGGGTATGAAACTCTCTATTTTTTCTTAGATTCAAATGAAAGGTCATTAGGGTTAAACATATTAGGAATATGTTAAATGAAAAAATATATCATTATTTTTTCAATATTAAAATATTATTCCATCTTATGGTTCCTATTGTAAAAAATAATCCTCATTTAATACAAAATTTTTTAATTTATAATTGTATAATTTTAATAGTAATGTAATTAATAAATATTTTATTATTATTAATTACTATTTTCTGAAAAATCAATAATTTATATTTAACTTTATTAAAATTAGAAAATTACAAAGTGTTTATGGATGGGATCCAAAAAATAAAAACTAACATATTCCACAGAAATATAACCAAAATTAAATATAATAATAGACACCACATTTCATAGTCTAGCTAGTTATATGAATTAGTGTCCTCATTCCAGTCAAAATCAAAATTGAAATATAAATTAGCCCTTGAATTTATAATTAATTGATTCTATATAATAAAATATATAATGTTTTACCAATCTTCTAGATACACTTTTATTATAGAAATACATTGGGGAACCGACTTAGAAAAAGAAAAATTATAATAACAATAACAATTATTTGAATTATATCTATATAATATAATCCCGATTTTCTTTGACGTCACATCTTATAGGATAAATACATGAGTTATAATTTTTTAATTCGTAATTTTTCCGTCATTTACATACCAATAAGAACATTAATATGATCCCAGTGGATATATATTTCTATTAGGAATCCTAATATAAATTTAATAACAAAAGTTTTTATTATATATAGCATTAATGTAACAAATACAGTAATTATTATTAATTTAACATAATACCACTATTGAAATAACAAAATTAATGAAAATTATAATTAAGAAATATATAATATATATAATCATGCTTCATACTATATGATTCCTAGAATAAATTAAAAATTACTTAATTTCAATTATCCATTAGACTCAGTCCTATATTTGAATTTTTTGTGACATAAAATTGTGGAATTCCAATTATTACTAATTTCCCAATGTTCCCCTCCCAAAGTAGGTCCCCATGTGAAAACATCACAAGAATGTGTCTTAATTCTTATTTTCCCATTACATCAAATAGTTATTCACCTTCTTTATCCAAAAATACTAATTAATCATGGAAATAAGAACATAAAAACTTATATAATGTCATCGAATTCATAGTTTATCATTATAGTATGGAATGTTATAACATATTGAAGTGAAAATTAATCTATGGAAAATGTTAAATTAGTAATGGTGATGATTAGTCACAACTTGAAAAGAGATGATATACACTCATATTAATAAATATATATTTTTATAATTGTGTTTTTATATATACCAAATTATATAATTGATGTGGTCTTACTAATCATACCAAATCATAAACTAGATAAAACTACAATATATCCCTCTAGTTATCTTTCACGTTATATTAATTCAGATTTTGGGATATGGATTTTTTTTCTATGGAAGTTCCAAAATTATCAAATTCAATTATCTATTTAGTGGCATCATCTATCTATCTAAATACACAAACAATGTGATCCATTTAAATTATATTATTTTACAACTATTATGATATGAGTTCAGTTATTTAATCAATTCCAATCGTTCTATCACATTATAAAATGATGTGTTATAAAATTTTATTTTCTATCCATTCATTAAGGAAAATATGAAAACTTAAATATTATTTATAGTTTATACGAAATTGAAATTTGGTGTATTTTATAGATTTTTCAGCCACATGCCTCATTCAACTCCTTTTGGTCATTATCACTAATATTTATATCATATAGAATTTTGTTTTAAATAATATATATATATATATATATATTACTTATTCAGAATCATTTTATATTCTTAGAAAATGTTTTTTTATACATATGTATTGTTTTAACATTTTTCCATTATATTTTTTATCAAATTTTTTTGAGTTGATCAACTAAATAACATTACATGGTTTATATGATTGATCCCATATCCAAATAATGAATTATTTCATTCAAACTATTATTCTATTTTCATATCAAACAAATCATATTGGTGAAATATTTATAGAAAGCAATATGTAAAACAATTCATTCTCTAATTATTCAATGTTGAAATTCTTGTTATTTATCAAGGTATATGGTTTCTCCAATTTTATATAGCCTATTATATATAAATATATGTATACTGATCAGAATTATATTAGGGTATCCTTAAATACAATCATATAAATGATCAAATATTACATATTATTAACAAACAATATGATTAATATATTATTTCATAACATTACTATGAAAAATACGGTTCTACAACTGAAATTTTTATAATAATTTTACCAAAAATATTTCCAATGAAAAAAATAATTTTAGGTATCATTAAATCAATCATTACGTAAACTATATTCCAATATTACACTCAAAATGTATCTTTATAACTTCTATGTATTATTTTATATCTTTGATGTTATATTATTTTCAGATTATATGAAATAGATATGTTCCTTAAATTTCCATTTGTAAATGATACTTTTCCTACCCTATAAGAAATAATAGAATTAGGGTATGTCTGTATATACTATTTTTAGGTAGGGTATTAGTTTTTCACTCTCAATGAAGTAAATATCATCATTATTAATTATTAAATACATTATAACCCAGTAGTTCACTAAGCTCCTTATTTACAATAAATTGTGTTTTTCTCTCTATAATATATTCTAAAATGGGGGCATGTGATGCTTGTTAGTATACCAAATTGTATTCATCATATGACATGACCATATGAAATTCTATCCATATCCTGTTACTTCCTCTAATATATTCTACAATTATAAGTATTTTTATATAGACTATTTTATATATATTAATGTATTTGGGATTGAAATATATTTTATTAACATTATAATTATTTATAATAAATCTCTTTTTAATCCTTCATGAGATTATTTTTCAAGGATTATGGCCAAAAAACAATTCAAATCTTTATAAACAAATATTTGAAAAGGTGGGGGTTTTTCACATACCACAACTCATATGGGCATCTATGTACACCATACATTGAACATATTTCTATGTGTATGACATTATTTAAAATTTTATTCATAAAAGTTTTATTGATGATATTATTGACTCATTAATGATCTCACCAAATTATTGGACTATAATACTATATTATTTAATATTATATATTATTCCTCTATAAATTTATAATCTACTTTAGTCATGTGATATTAGTTTATCATAATACCAAGTTTATTAACATCTTCAATTTTTTATTCATCAAATTCCATAGTGGAATTTGATTTTTTTCATCAACATTTTTACTTATACATATCTTATGATGAAATCATTAATTGTGATGAACTATTACAATTTTCAACTATCATATACATGAAATTTTCAACATAACAATTCTTAAAATATAAACAATAAACTCACAATTAAAATAAAATAAATCATATCAGGGTTAAAAAAAATATAGAAAAACGAAATATAAAATTGCATTCTTTTCATACAATAGATAAATAAATGGGCACCCGATAAAGAAATCCATCCTAGGTATAAGCTATAGATGTTATGTGAGTGCATCAACAATAGTCGGAAGTATAACTCATTATCACCTATGACTAGAATAATTTTTCACCTCAAATCCATATCATAGGGAACTTATCCTTCACTTGATTCATAGTCAGGAAACCTGCAAGCGCACTGAGGTATCAATATCGGGTTTTAGTAATAATCTTAGTAGGAAAAAACTAGTGTTTCCTTAACATTTTTCTCATAAAATATATATATTTTTAGGAGAATATGTAAATAAAATTATAAAATAATATTACAACCAAAAAAGTGATGTGTTTACAATTTCTAACCAAGACACCAATATACGTAACCCCTCTTGCTTTGGTGTGATGCCTATGATGATGTCAATGTTTTTTTTTCTGAAATTACCTCTATTAATGTAAAATACCACTCCCTTCCATGATAATGAGTTTTATTATGATATCAACATTCCCAACATGGTAATTTTCATTATTCAAGGATTTTGATAACTACAACATAACATCATTTAAATATAAAATAACTCATCACCCTTGAATAAAATTCACCCACTTCTTCTTGTCACTAATTTATTCTATTTTCCCATGCAGGGTCGACTCCTATTTCTAAAAACATGTTTTTTATTTGAAGCATACAATAATATGGTCCATAGAATACAATCATCATCATATCATCACAATACCCCTCAAAAGGGTTATCTAATAGAAATTGGGTATCATATTTGATCATATAACTATAAGAAATATTAATATGATATGAAATACCATGAAAAATATGTATCATAACCATATAAAAATATCAATAATAATACTCAATGTACAAATTTATTAGTTTGATGCCCCCAAAAAATAATGGTCTCATGGGTACCCTCACCCCTCTATGAAACCCCCAATCAAGTTTGAGGTATCTTGAATAAAAATCATGTAATGAAAATGTAACATAGAAGACCTTTATTGGTAATTATATTCATTCCATGTGGTTTTTGATGAATTACTACATGATTCATTATGGAAATGAAATCCCAAACCCATTCTGCACCAATGGATAGTGAACTTAGACATAATTCATGCCGAACTCATGTTTCTACCTTCATGAATTTGTTTTATAAAGAATTCTAAAGTGAATTACATGCGTCAAAAGATATTTTAGAAACCCATACCTTATGGATTCCACTAATAGAACATTGTTTTAGCTTTCCAAAGGGATGGAAATAAATTCACAACATATTTTATCATTTTATGAACACATATTGAATTTTTCATCAATTCTATACGAGGTCCTCAGGTGTATCCAATAATCATTGATCCACTATAAACTTGTTAATGATAAAGAGACTGAAATTGAGAATCAAGAAGATGATGATCCGATTTTGATCATTCTATAATTAATTACCTGGAAATGTGTGTAGTATATTCTTATTATATCTCCAATCCAAGGGGTATTTGTAAACATGTTGATACCTCAAATAACATACCAAGGAATCGTTAATGGATTAATGTTCTACCATAAGTACATTGTTAATAGGGGATTTTTTTTAGATAATTCATGAAAATTTACTCATATAATATTCCTTTTAAATGGTAGATATTGATTCAGTCAAGAATCTATTTAGACTAAATATATTATCCAAATATAAAAATAGATAAGAAAAAAATTACAATGGATCTCCATGGAAAAAATATATCTGAGATAGATCTATGTAAATATCAAAATTAAAAATATAGAATTATAATATATTTATGAATATCATTTCATTATAATAACACTATATCTTTAGGAGCATGAAGATCCCATGGGATAATTAAGGGAGGGCGAAATGGCCTATAGAGATAGTATAAACTTTGAGATTTGAACATAGGGGTTGGGTATTGGTAATTAAAAAAATTAGAAAACAGCTTTAATTAATACCCATATTGTTCATTTAATACACTCCCAGAATGGGCAACCCAACAACCCCCTAACCATCAAATTTGTGTATATTTCACCTCTAATTGGATAGTCACTAACTACTTATTTTTAATAGTTCTAGTTTGGATACATGAAATTACATCTTGGACACCGGTAGGTTGGTTGGTTATGATAATGAATAGACACATGTATTACACCACCAGTTGGCTGGTGGACATATATAGGCTCTCCCAAAATATTTTTTAGCTAATATTAATCTATTTTGATCTAGTTGCTAATATAATCAACCATAACCAACCAATAAAATAAATGAAAACATTGAATAATCACTTTTTTACATGGATCATCAGAGAAATAGATATTTTTTAAATTATTTTCATTTAATTTGTTGAAAACTATGTAACATGTTACAATAAACCTCGACTAAATATATATCATATGTATAAAATCACATCAATGTTTCAAATCATAAAACTTCTACCACAAATCATACCATCATATTCCAATTTCCCTGATACATCATGGATCATTGCATGACTCAATATAATGTAGAAATCTTGTAAGATCATTCCTTAATTTTTGTTATAATAATGGTATATGACTTAGAAGAGTGATACATGTACTTTTAATTATACATGATATCAATATCATCACAGTTAACGAAATGTATAATATCAATAATGTACCCCAAATGCCCAGACACATGAAACATATCATTCATAACTTCGAAGAGATATGGAAGATCTATACAATATTCTACTATCAAAAACCATTCTCTAACAACAATGGGTATAATACAAAGTAGATATACCTTCATTTTGAATCTCCAATGTCAGTGTACTATATAGGTAGGCTCTCAAAGAATATATAGACATTATATAGTGAACTCTATGTTTACCCTCATTCCATTATAATATAAAATCAACTAGATCTGAGCTATGGTAAACCAATTTTAAATTGACTACACTCTCCAAGAGGTATCCTGTATGTCATTGGGTATGAAAAACTGTTGTTTTAGAAGCCTCATGACACATAATAGGTGAATTCAAAAAAAAATATAATGGGCCTCATAATGTTTAATCAAATATTAAGTTATATATTTTTTAAGAAAACAAATTAATGATTATAAATAAATTTCATCCACAAAAAATCCATGAACCAATATCTCTTTATTATCATTTATTCTACTTGATTTATATTCAAATTATATAGAGATAATATGTGAATTGGGATTATGTAAAGACGATTTCTAAAATTTAAATACCAATGAATGACTTAGAAGGATATTATAATACAAATTCATTGCCTTATTGACTAGTTTATTGAGGAAAATTAACCCATGACAACTATTTTATAGGTTATTCGTGGTTTAAAAATTATTATTATACCATCTATATTCTCCTTATATATTTTTTGAATTTTTTTTTCATGTGTTTCTTGACCCATTATGGTATATTTCTTATATTTTGGTCATTACATGTTGAAGGGAAGAAAATTTATATTGATAGTTGATGTATTCCCCCACATGTTTAAAAATTAGTCATAGAATTGGATCAATTGTAGGGTCATTCACATTGGAAATGAAGTGTAAATGTTCATCAAAATGGAGTTCCATCATTATGAATGATACAATTTCTATTAATCTAGGTTTTTTTCCCAAAAATAAATTATTATGAAGGTGATTTAAAACATTCATTGTGATCATTTTATCTATGGTCTCTATAATATTTGTTGTGGTTTAGATATATAAGGGAATAAATAGTCTCATAGAATCTAGATAGTGAATTGTTTTAACTATTATCCAAGGAAGATATTGATCATTATAATGATGATATTTTCATTTTCTATTATTGTGTATGAAAAAATTCTAGAGATAGAATGATCATAAAACCCATTTTAAAATTATTTTTTGGTTTCTCTATTCATATATTATTTAGATATGCATTTGTATATATATTATAGTCCCAAAACATAAGTATTAATATATCATAAATTATATCACATATTTTATTGTATTTACTTAACTACCTTCATAATTCACTATGGGTGGTTTTCTATAGTTTTTTGTTCATGCTGTATTATAGAGCTAGTCATTTCATAGCATCCCTATGTTCAACATTGGAGAGGATAAAATCATTGTAACTCTTTTTTTGTTCTTTGGTTTTATTTTTAAGTTAAATTTTTATAAATAATGGTGATGGTTATTATGACGTCAAATGTTTTACGATGGATGTTGTAGAAATTATGTATTTTGGACATCTTAATATTCTATTTTTAGTGTTCTCATAGTTTTTTATTGAATATAATATTGTTTATTGATGTAAATTGGTGTGTTTTGGTGGTTAAAAAATTAATATTTGGAGATATATAAATGGTCACTAGATATTTTTTTGGTGGTCACTACAAAGGTCCTCATGTTGTGTCATACAAAGGTTAACCCTTTCTCTTAGTCCGATATTGAGATATCAGATTCTATATTACCCAATTATGTTTTCCTCCAAAAATTTTAGTCCTTTATTATTTTAATATATAGAATGGAAGGCTTAAGGATATATCTATATTAGGATTCTATATCCACTTCACATGTGGTTGGGTTTCTAGGCCTTGACGTTTTTAGTTGGTCTCTATTGATTCAAGGATAGTATGATAAGGTACATTCATAGTTTTTTTAAATTTATAACTAATTTTTATCTTTAGAATAAAAATAATTTTAAAAGGTTATTTAACCATTAATATGGAGTAAAATCTAATAATTATGGATACGATGAAACATCTTTATATCACCATTTCATTGATATTAAAATTTAGTTTGTTGGGGTCCCATGGTGGTTATATTTTTTATATGTTTGGGGCATTGTAACATACATTTAAATATTTAATGTAATCCTAATTTTTTTCCCAAATATAAATATATATACGACATAATATAATTGATCATTTAATTGAATAATAATATTTTTAATATTCATCCAATTTATCTAATAATATTTCCTCTATTAATGTTTTATTGACTCAACATAACCTTTTTTTATTGCAATGGACACCCATTCACAAACACTCAATTGTAGATGAAATTTCAATTTCAATTTCCAAAAGTGATGAATTGATAATGATTAATTTATTTTTTTACCATTATTTTTGAGAAATCACAATTTACTAAAACAAATACTAATGGTGATCAATTTGATGACACAATTTGATTTTGAATATTTGAAACAATATAAAAAAACTCCACAAAACTAAATTGATGGTTTATTATTTATCATAGTGATATGAAACATTAATTAAAAGGTCGAATAATATAGACTAATTAAATATAAGAATCAATCCACAAATAAGAAAGATATAATAATCTCATATTGGTAATGATGAGTTTTATTCTCCATCTTCAACATAATGTTCTACAAAATCACATGAATCATTCTTGATTCCACTTTAATATAATATTTTAATATTAATGTGTTAAAAAATCCTCTAATAAATAAGATAAATAATTTTATTAACTATAATGAATAATAAATATACATGAATTGAATGTTTCATGACAAATTTGTCTCATTATAAGTGTATTTCTAATTGAATATCAATATATAATTAATATAGTTATCCAAAAAAAAGTTTTAAGAATTTTGTAATGGTATTATTTATTAAATTTGTCTAGATGGAATCATAATCATTTTGATTGTTCCATTTACATGATCATATATAGTAAATGAGAAAAATATAAGATTATATCTTTCAATATACATATCAAATTTTTTAATGATCTTATAATATATATTCCATGATTTTCCCAAATATTGACTATGGAGGATATAAAATATGGTATATATAACTTTCATGTAGTATCCCAACACTCATTACGGTGCCTGAGTATAGTTTAAATTTTTTTTGAAGCCCAATTTATAGTCTGATAGTAAGTGTCATGTGGTTATATAAATGGGAAAATGTGAAAAGGATCATACCATATATCTTGGAAATCCAAAATAATATTTAATTATAAATCATTATAATGAAGAAAAACTCAATAAAACCACACTATAATAAATTATAAATCTATAAAATTAATTTATTAAATTAGATTTAGAATGAAACTATTTTTATGAAAGAAGATTATATGATTAGACTCTTGATAGGAAGTTAATAATTAAATATATTATATTAAAACCATGAAAAAATCTATCAATTAAGACTTCAAAAAATAAAACATTAGGAATTAGATGATTCTCTTATCTTAAACCCCTATGATGAGAAATCACTACTGATTTTATTAAATATTGACTATATAAGAAAGTATAACCAAATTTTTCCAAATTTTTTTTAATTAGAGGTATAGTTATTGGATCTTACCAAATAGAGGGTTCATGAATCCATGTTGCACCAATTTCTAAAAAGTTCATTAAAAATAAGATAACTCTAGATATTAAGAAAATATTTCCATTAAAATGTTATTTTCAAGCCAATATAAATTTAATAACATAATTCCTATAAAAAAATCTAATAGAAATAAGAATCAATATGTTCATGATGGTGTTAAAAATCATCTTAAATTTCGAGATACTAAAATTAAACCATAACTTCTAGTCATCAATTCTATATAATTAATAAGAGAAATTTTATATTAATTATTAGGACACGTTGTAGATGGTTCTGAGGGACAAGGAATGTATTTGGTGGAAGCATGTTTTGTTTCTCCACAAAAATCAATGGTTATATAAAATTTATTATAAAATAAACTATATTAATTTATATATAAGATCATATGAATTTTTTTATATTTAGTTTAAAAAAAACTTAAATAATTTTGAAATAATTTGTTATCAATTTGTCACCATTGATATTATATATTTTATAATATACAATAGAGGATCCCTCTACCAATATAATCCAATTAAATATGACTATATATGCTATTTTCATTTTTTTCCTTAGTATTAGTGAATAAAAATAATTTTCTTCTTTTCATTCAGCACTATTGTAATAAATGTTTCCCATATTTTATTAGTTTTTTAGGTCACCGAATAGGATAATACTCACTAGGGATTTTATATGGACAATATTTTCTAATATATAGTTATATGTGTATATTAATTAATGAATATTAGTAATCAATATAAATGTCACACGTAATGTTATGTTTTTTAATAAAAAATATAAATTTTAATAACATTATTATTATTTGTATAAGATACAAATTATTTAATATTGAATAATTTTTTTACTATTGTATTTCAATTAATACCTCCTTAATAATTTATCGTATTTGATTAAAAATAATAAACATAAATTGGAATATTAATTTGAAATAAATTTATTATGTATAAAAATAATTTTATGAATACTATATTAATTATAAGAAGGAATATTTTTGGAACACAAGTGGTAATATAATATATTTACCCTATGTAAAATATTAATTACATGAATATATCTAAAATTATTTTTGTATAAATTAATAGAGTATTGAATTTTTTTATGAAAATTTATCAGTGGACTATAATTTAATATTAATATAAACATATTGTCTAAAAATCATTTAAAAAATAATAATATAATCTTGTTGGTTCAATGATTTGTATAATATTTTTTAGTTCAATAAAAACATATTATTTTAAATAAATATCAAAAATATTAAAATAAACTCTACCTTCATATTGAGTTGAATATATGAAGGGTACTACAAATATAAGATCCCATCAAATTATTTTAGGTCTAATCCTTTTTTTAGTTATGGGTCATCTTGTTTTCACATTGATCATGGGTTGTTTATGTTGATTATTATTTTTTACTACATGTATGATCCCTTTAAGGGGTTATAGTGATTTCTATTGTTTGATAGAGATGTTGGGACTCATCCCAATGGGTTAAAATAAGGGTATTCTTGGGCTTGTTTCCAGGAAATATATGGCAGGTCATCTAGTTTGATGGGGAATCCAACAAAAATCGGTTACGATGGGCAATGGTGTAGAAATTCAACCTTGAACATCCACAATGTCTGTAGAATCCTACTACATAGTTACTAATATTACCATTCATACAATCCTTATACTAAATTACACTACATATCCAATAGAACCCAATCGTAGATAGAAACCTTAAAAAAATTAGAATAAATATGGTTTTATCATAATTTCATTCCACTTAACCACCATTATAACACTATTCATTCTTCCCTTGAACCTAATTCCACATTCATGGTATTCGTTAATATATGGAGGTGATTATGGACCTTAGATTCATTATTAAGCCTGGATTTATGTTGTATTTATTGTTTCATAATCCTTTATGTTGTTTTTATTACAAATTTTGCTTCCCCTATTTTCCACTATATACGAGAGTCTGGGTTCCTTATTTCATTGATGGATCAATATAATGATTTTTTATTTTTTATTCATGCACCCACACATTGATTAAATTATCATTTTAATAAACATTATAGATTCTATTTTGGGGTTTTTATGATACATTTATTAGGGTATGTGGTTTCATATTTCATTCATAATCATTTGAAAAAAATACATGTTTGACATTAAATGGGTTTACAAATAATTTTCAATCCATACTAATGACATCCATTATAAATTTTTTTCTTGATGTAATGGTATGTGTAAAACATCATTAGTATGTATATTTGAATAACTTATTTATTTTTAAAAATTATTTTAAATTCACAATAATTATTAATGAATGATACAAATGATAATTCTTTAGTAATGAAGGAATGTGGTATTTTATAAATTTTTTATGAAACGAATTATTTTTAATATAATGTGTTTGGATAAAAATTTGTTTTATTTTGATTATTGAAAAGTAATAGTTTTTTTGGAAACCTGATTTGGGGATTCTGGAAAAAAAATTAATGTAACTTATTTGATACAAACAATCATCCACTTTGTTGATTTTCTTGAATCATGTGGGAGCATGGGTTGTTTTCTAGGTAGTACATGGAAAAAAAACATGGCATGAATTACCTCTACCTAAAAATGTATAGACAAATGAGACATTGTATAAACAAGATAAGGAAATGAATTTCACTATTTGAGAAATTATCACATTCCCTCCAGGCCTTTGATGTAGAGATTGCTCTACCCTTGACCCCCTATTTCACTATGATGTGTTAGGATTCTTGAGAATTGTTCTAAAAACCCTATGGATTATAAAAATTGTTCTATGATAATAAGTATATTTACACATTTCAATAATGATGAAATGATTTATTCTCCCTTATTTGATTTATATAAATATTTATTTATATTATATATATATATACATTGATCATTCAAATAATTTATTTAAAAAGTAGTTTTTTAATAATGTTGTGAAAAAAACATTTATTTTCATTTTAAAAAAAGAATTATGCAAATAGGGTTTATTGGATATGGATTACTTATAGATGATCATGGTGTAATCCTACTAGTCTAGTGTCACACAAAACCAATTTATTCCATTATTCATAAGTGTAATGTAATTTTCTAGGATGATGAAAAGAGATGGATCCAAATAAACATGGAGATTTTTCATGATTATAGGACACTGGGAGTTTGTGGCAATTGATGAACTATTTGATCCCATTATTTCAATGTTATCATATAAATATGTCATTTGAGGTTTATTAAATATTCTCCACCTAATTAGATTTGTAATTCTATTTAGAATACATCATGATTTGTTTATGAAGCATTTATTTTAGATCACCATGGATTGTTCATGATAAATTACTATAATAGGGTCGTTGAGTCTCTAATAGAATATGATTATATAGTCTGGCATGTTCTATTGGAGTACCTATGGTGTATTATTCATAGTTTAGAGAATGGTTATGAGAATCGTTCCTATTTTGAGTTCATTTTATCATTCATTGAGTGACCATAGTGTTATTGGATGTTATCTTGTCTCCTAATTGGTTTTTCCATATTATATGTTGATTTTATATAGTATAATTTCCAAAAAATTATGTCTATATATAATTTGGGAAAGATATTTTGAGGAAACACATTAAGAGAACCCTCATGTTGAATAAATTTTCATTTAGGTAGTAGTGTGTATTGTTTATACTCTTGTTTAGGGGGTGAAACATATTCCCATTATGTACCCTTATGAATCCTTGAGTGGAAGATAATAGGGATAATGCACAATTTTTTATCCATTTGTATAAATATATTTTACTAAGGAGATATTTTTTTTATGATAAAGCAATTTTTTTGGGAAATATTGAATAAATCTTTAGGTTTAAAGTGAATCCATATACCATTAAGGTTATGTATATCGTCAAAAATAAAAAATGGTCTAGTTAGGATATGGTGGCAATCCATTGACCAACCATTTGATAATTTGGGGATTGAGCTGAAATTATTCAAAATCGATTTCATAAATAAATTCTATCTAGACTCGATGGCTTAAGATAAGACTATATTTTTTCAACATTTATCAAGGTGATTATTCAGTGACATTATGTTAAAATTATAATTGTAATTATGATCAGCATTCTCATATGGTTATAAGAAATCAAAATATGAAATGGTGAATATTTTAGATAGATCATCAATCAGATATCAGATTATATATTATCTTTCAAAATGTTACACTATATATTAATTTTCTAGATATGGATCTAATATTAGAAATTAACTTGTTGGTATGTATGGGTTTATGGGAATTCCTCCTACTCCATGTGGTAGATATAGTGGTACCTCTATGTGAAAGGGTAATATTATTAAATAATTTAGTCGAACTAATTTTTGTGGTTGTTCATATAATAGAATCTCCAAATTATCAATTTTATCTTTTAATGGGCCAATAAATTGTTTCCAATATGGAAGGGATGAGTATTCAATGAATTCATGCATAGAGAACAAATTATTGTTATCAATTTTTGACATTTATCACACTCATAGATGATTATCCATGATTCTATCACTTTATACATACTTCTGAACCATTTAGTGTTGAGATTTAATGTGGCCTAGTGAAAATTTTCAATTATATTGGGGTTCCATACTCCATAATCCATAACAATGCAACATATAACTATGGATAAGTTTTTAATGGTATCTAATATGGTCTTCAGGACATTTATATGCATTGTTACCATCTTTTATACTTTAGCGACTAATTAATTCAATACCAGTGACAATCATTCTTTCATATCTATCCACAAAATAAAATTTTTGAATCATTATATATAACTCAAAACAAATGTTATTTAAATTTTAATACATATCAAAAAGAAAAGAGAGTAGTGTCTCTTATTCCCCTCTTGTATTGTATAATTAAAAAATCTAGCTCTATTGGTAGAGATTAGTTATTTTTATGAACCCCTTGGACATAATTATTTGGATATTTTCACAAACCAATATGGGTATTTATCCAAATTGGTAGCCGACCTGGTCTGTGGCAAGGCCCTAAGGGAATTCCTTATCCCCATGGGCTGGAAGAAGTGCCCGGGTATCGTAAATAAAGAGTTGGAAGAATTTTCTGGATTTTATAAAAATTAAACAATAAAAAAATATAATAAAATAACTTTAAAAATCCCAACCAAACTAGTCTTAAATAGTGTTTTCATTTGAGTAATAATGTTTAATCAAAACCCCAAAAAGGCTGCAAGAAAGGCACAACAATACTATCTCAAAAAAACCACCACATGGAATTTTGGGAATCTGACTCAACCTATTTACACACACCAAAAAAAGAAGAACCTATATCCAACCAAACTACAATATCCATGAGCATTTCCATCACCTTTTTCAAACCATACCAAGTATAATTACATCTAAACCTGTTAATAGACTGTGATACAATCCCCAGTAGGATGCTACCCAAAATATGATTCCATGATATTAATATTATATGATAAATAACATGCACACGTTATAAAAATGAAACTGTAAGCTTTTAATGAAAAATGACATTGAAAGGAAACCAATTTACAATAAAAACATGTTTTCTTTTGAAATAACCTTCAATTCATCTAATTTTCCAATAGTACGTGAAATATACCCATATAGGTCAAGTCCAGTGAGAACCCCATTGTCACTAGCTAATAATGGGACACTAGGTACCTTATATATTGTTGAAATGTAGAATTGAACCCACGATATATAGTGTTCACGTACATGATCCTCTATAGAGGTGAAACATCCACAATTCTTGCTATCTACACTTATTATCCATATTAATTTATATTGTCATCATAAATCCCGATATATGAAACAAGCTCGTAGGCGCTTACATATCCCTAGAGTACCAGTCCTAGTCTACCCACCTAGTTACTTGATCATCCCATTGTGATAAAACAAGTTTAACATTTCATATAATAGACACCACACACACAAACAAGTTAATCCATTCAAGATACACATAGTGAACCACCCATCGCATACTCAACATCCAAATTAAATACATACACACACCAAAACCAATCTAAAAAAAGTTCATACCTCCCACATGATTTAACAAATCTTTTAAAAATGTTTATAAATAATTATATGAAATAACACAAGGCATTACAACCAAAAGGCACACAAAATCCTCTTTTAAAATAAAACACTTCCCAAAAACATTCCATATCAGGATTCACAACACATACATAATTCTGAAAAAAAACTTTTTTATAACTTATAAAACATTTCTAGATTGCACAACATGTTCTTACACAAGAAACACATCTAATTACATATATAAATGAATGATTAAATCCAAATCCACGTTGAACACAATCAGAAACTATTTTTTCACCACACATTATAGTCATAGATCATTACAAATTACTCAAGGAATAAAATTAAATTATCCCAATAATGATTAGTCTAGTAATCACCTACCTTATTTTATAAATGCCAAACACCTTGTCTGAATCTCCAACTGCACCTCAACTGAACCAAAAGAATGTAAAACTAACCCTATTCATAAATATCAAACCCAAAACTCAAGATAAAACCCCAAAAATCAATCCCTAGCTTCTAAATAATTAGAACCTCATCAAAAGTTTGATTAATCTCAAAAATAGGGGATTAAGACAAGGGAAAACTCGCTAACCCAGGAAATCATGACATTCTCGATCAAGGTAAACATCAATAATTGGTTTCTAATGGAGAATGAGGGAGAAAATAAGGCTTATATGGTCTAAAATCATAATTTGTAATGAAGAGGTGTAGAAATTGGGTTAAATAAAAAATGAAAAATGGTAAAAATCGAAATTTTAAATGGGAATTCTAGGGAACCTAGTTAGTCTGAATGGTTTCATAAACTTTTACACATGCTCTATCCAGTTGCATTGTTATATGGGTCATGGAATATAACAACCCATACTTTACATACATTGTTAATACTTCAAAATTGAAGCACACTTATTACAACATATGACAAAACCACAAAGGACTATATAGGTATAGTGTCTTTAGAAACTGGGAAACATAAAAAACTGGTTCATAAATCTTCTACAGTGTCCCTCATTTAATTCATCATACATAGGGTCCCTTTTTGCATATTCTACTTAATATCCTTCTTCCTGACCTGGGGAAAAGGAAACATAAAAGGGTGAGCTCAAATGCTCAGCAAGGGTAAATAAAGGAAATAAAAATCATATCATATCTTTTTGAAAATCATAACCTGCAAAAGAGATCATAATATATTAACATTGAATAAATCATAGAAGTGAAAATGAGATCCCCATAATCATAAAATAAAACTTTAAACCTTGTGGCATGCACACATAATCATGGAAAATCATTTCTTGTTAGTCATGACTCATTTCCAAGACAATCTTAGCGGACAAAGTCCATTTCTGAACCGTGTTCACTCCTCGTTTCAGTCCTGTTTCACTGAACCGAAATAACCTTCCGTTCCAGCTATGTCTATCTCATGAGATATAAATCTTTACCCAATGAATTGGAGGGAGATATAGGTCCCACCCATCTTATAATGAATCCTTTCTTATGTGTGCCACATAATCAAAAATCATACATCATCGCATAACACATGTAACAAAAATGGGATTCTTGAAACATCATGACATCATAAAACAAATCATATAAGGTAAATGACTTCATAAAAATAATTCCCTCACAACATAATAAAATCAATGTAATAATAGGGATAAAAACAGAACCCTTTATTATCTTAGATGTAAAATAATTTTGATAAAACACTTGAACTCCATTCTTGAGGAAAATATCCTTTCTTCTTCAAAAACATTTTTACTTTCATAACATGTCATACGACTTTAAAATAAAAGAAGTTGATTAAAAATAAACTTGAAAACTTGTAAAGGATGCTTCTTGGAAATAATTTTTAAAAAATCCATTCATGTCATATAAGTTAAAAAAACATTTTTCGTACTTTTGTCAGAAAAGCCAAAAAGTACCTCGTACGAAAAACGACAAAAGATTCCTTTCATATTCTTTACTAAAAACTCACTGAAGGGTAAAATTGGATTTAAACTATTGTAAGTGGATGGAAAAAATATTAAATATTGAGGGAACATGGATGTGGATGATAAAATACACCCCAATAAATGCCAAAGTAAAAACAATCTCGGATAAAAATGAGATTGTGATTTTTACCTTACCTTATGTCCGATTTGCTTTGTACGTGTCCAAAGCTCCTGTATAATGGTTTAAATAATGTTATTGACTTATTACAGAATCATACATATTGATATGATAAGATATATGGTCATATTCTTAGCTTGTTATTAGTAATATTTCATTGTTACTTGTTACTCGGGTCTTTATTGCCTTTTGTTCTTATGCATATTTTGCCGAATAAATTTTTATTCTTCTTTTAATGTTATAGATACCTTATATCCAGAATGGTATTAGTGTAACATATATCATATTTATTCATTCAATTAATTTATATAATTACTATGTAATTATGATCATGTATAATGAGTCGCATCACATCTTGGAGATGGTATTCCGTACGTACGCACGATTGATGATATCGTTCCTATGATCGTGGAATTGTATTGGAGTGTATGTATACTATTTAATAATAAATATCACTTTTTAATAGTCATATATAGTCATTATTTACACCATTATACCCATCCAAGTAATGTGGTGGTGGAAAATAGATTACACCACGGTGTGGAGACGGTATTCCATACGTACGCACGCGCGGTGATTTAATTTTTACGCAGGATGGATAAAAGGTGAATTAGGGTTGTTTCATATTTATAATAACATATCAGTATGTAATTAATACTGATGTTATTACTTTATCATGAAACAACTAAATAAGAAGAAGTTGAAGAAAAAGAAATTGAAAAGATCGGTAATGGATATTACCTCTTCTTTTAAACGCCTCTTTGAATCCTCCACATAGGGAACTAAGATTGGTCTTTTATGAAGACCAGGACCTCTAGGATTATTCTAGGGAAGTGGAGAAGGGATTTTGGCAGTGGTTGGACGAGTTTGAGTGCTCAAATTTGTGTGAGGAGGAGGGGGAGGAGGTGCCCTTTTATAAGGGAGGAGAGGGGCACCTTAGGAATATCTCAAAATATTATTTTATATTAAAGTCAAAATCGGTTTATAATGGTTCCAAAGGGTATTATTTCGAAGATAAAGTGGGGATGGGTCGAAATCCTATCAAAAAATAGAATTTAGACAAGTTTAGGTTATTATTTTAACCATATCAATTAGATTTAACTCTAAGTTGAATAATTTAACTTTTACCGTGTCTTTTTGTTTTCTTACACTATATGGTTAGTACACTTACTATAACATGTCAAACGAACCCCAAGTTGTTTATTATTAATATATATATTCTTATATAAGTCATTTGGCCGAACCTTAGATTTTTAGGAATAAAATAACAATTAATAATATAATATTTGATTTAAAAACTATTTTGTGTCAATTTTGACACTATTTGATAAATGATTTTTGTGAAAGTCATAACATAATTATATGTTCGAACCAAGTTTATTAAATCAACACTAATATATCATTGTAACCTAGGATTCATAAAAAGTCTCAAATTACATTTATTTTGGTGTTTATAACATCAATTATGTTAATATTTCATTAATAAGATAATTATTGCATCATCATTGTGTCAAAAATAAATTAAATTATTTAATGTCTAAAAATTATAAATAAAATACCATTATGTAGGAAATATTTTTATATTTCTAATGAATATTTATAGTCGAATTTATCTTATGTATAACCCCATATTAAAAATGATTTACTTATTAAACTTTGATTTTAACTATTTTAACCCTTCTTTAAATAAATTAATAATAAATGTCCTAATCTAATCCAAGTGGGCCTAAATGGTCATATTTTCTTCCTAAGTTTGTTTTTGGTCGAATTAAACTTATCCAATAGAATTAGGACATGTGTTAGGGTAATAGTAATATCATATTTACCCTTAGTTACCCTATTTACTATTAACCGCGGTAAAAAAATAAAAAGTTACTATTCACCAAAAAATTATTTTTATCTCATTGAACCACATTTTACTTACTAATATCAACTGTGTCTGTCGGATTTTCCAAATTCCATTCACAGAAGCGGTAAAATTAAGTTTTATGCAAAATTCAGTTTTTAACCTACCACTTAGTGGTTTCACCATTCATCAAAAATTGAAAGTTTTCAGAAAAATACCAAAATTTCACCCTTGGCTAATTTCGGTATTCCGAATCCAAAAATGAAGTCCATTTTGAAAAATAAAATTTATAAAATTTCAAAAAGTGGTTATTACTATTCATAATAGCTAGTTTTAATAATATTTTAATAGCATATCGTTGTTTAGTGAAACTCAGTATTGCGTACGACGCAAGCTATCGAGGAAGGTCGTGATTGCGTGTAAAGTAAGCCAAGCTAGTATGTAGTGAAAGATTCCTTTGATGATATATAAAAAACAGAATATTACTCGTAAAAATCTCGGGTGTTACATTCTACCTCCCTTAAAAAGAATTTCGCCCTCGAAATTCGTCACCTTATAACAAATAGATGAGGATACTTCTCCCTCATCATATCCTCAAGCTCCCATGTAGCTTCTTCAAGTTGGTGGTTCCTCCATAAAACTTTCACCAATCGAGTGGTCTTGTTTCTTAGGACTTTTTCGCAACGATCAAAAATCTCTATGGGTTGTTCTTCAAAAGAAAGATCTTTCTCCAGCAGTACAACATCTGAGTTGAGTACATGTGAAGGATCAGGAATTTACTTTCTCAGGAGAGATACATGGAACACATCGTGAACTTGAGAGATATTCGGGGGAAGCTCCAATCGGTAAGCTACCTTTCCAACACGATCAAATATTTTGAAAGGACCGATATATCTAGGGCTCAACTTCCCCTTCTTTCCAAATATCATAACCTTCTTCCAGGGAGATATTCGTAAGAACACTTTATCACCCACTTCAAACTCTAGGTCTTTTCTTCGGTTGTCGGTATAACATTTCTGTCGACTCTGAGCTGCTCTTATGTGTTGTTGAATAGATCTGACCTTTTCTGCCATTTCATCAACGAGATCAGGTCCTAATAGCTTTCTTTCCCCAACTTCATCCCAGCAAGTTGGAGTCCTGCATTTCTTTCCATAGAGGGCTTCATAAGGAGCCATCTGAATACTGGAGTGAAAGCTATTATTATAAGAAAATTCCACCAAAGGTAGGTGTTGATCCCAACCACCTTTGGAATCCATAGAGCAAGCTCTCAACATATCTTCTAGGGTTTGAATTGTTTCTCAGACTGACCGTCTGTTTGGGGATGATAAGCAGTGCTGAAACTCAACTCTGTATCCAGAGTATGCTGAAGACTTCGCCAGAACTTCAAGGTAAATCTCAGATCCCGATCAGATATAATAGAAAGTGGTACTCTATGCAATCTTACCACTTCCTTTACATATATCCTGGAAAGCTGAACTAGAGAGAAATCCTCTCTAATAGCAATGATGTGTGCAGACTTTGTAAGACGATCAACTATGACCCAGATAGCATTATTGCCTTTGGATGTTTTAGGAAGTCCTGTGACAAAGTCCATAGTGATGTTTTCCCATTTCCATTCGGCTATGGGTAATGGTTGTAACATCCCCTTAGACATCTGTCTCTCACCTTTAACTTGTTGACAAACCAAGCATCGAGAGACATATTCAGCAACATCTCTTTTCATCCCAACCCATCAGAAGTACTCTTTCAGGACCCTATACATCTTCGTGCTTCCATGATGAATAGAGAATGAAGAACTATGAGCCTCATCCAGCTGCTCCTTCTTTAATTCGGGGATGGAAGGAACACAAACCCGATTCCTGAACTTTATTATCCCATCACAATCAAGGTTGAATTCAAGAACATTTCTCACCTTCTTTTGTAACTCTACATCTTCTTTTTGTGCCTCTTTAATCTTCACATGTATAGATGGTTGAACAGTCATTTGAGAAAGATAAGATTTTTCCCCTTCCATTATAATTCCAAGATCCATCCTTTGTAAATCCATAAATATTGGATCTTTTGTGATCCTCATCATGGATAAACTAGCATGGTCTTTTCGACTTAATGCATCTGCCACCTTTTTTGCTTTCCCAGGGTGGTAATGGATTGAGCAGTCATAATCCTTAATCAGCTCCAACCATCTTTTTTGACGCATATTCAGCTCCTTTTGTGTGAAAATATACTTTAAACTTTTATGATCAGTATAAATATCACACATTTGACCATAAAGGTAATGCCTCCAATTATTTAATGCAAAGATTACCGCAGCCAACTCCAAATCATGTGTTGGGTAATTTTGCTCATGGATTTTCAACTATCGTGAGGCATAAGCTATCACCATATCATTTTGCATTAGAACACACCCCAATCCCTTCTTGGATGCATCATTGTAGATCACAAACCTTTCTCCACTACAAGGCAGTGTGAGCACAGGTGCACTGGATAACCTTCTTTTCAACTCCTTGAAATTCTCTTCACATTCCTCTGTCCAAACAAACTTAACTCCTTTCCGAGTCAACTTGGTGAGTGGATTAGATAATCCTGAAAAATCTATTACAAAACGTCGATAATATCTAGCCAAACCAAGAAAACTTCGGAACTCAGTTACTGTTGTTGGTCTCGACCATCTTTCGATAACCTATGTTTTTGCTGGATCCACAGATATCCCCTCTTTTGAGATTATGATACCCAAAAATGCAACTTTTTGAATCCAAAATTCATACATGGTAAATTTGGCATAAAGCTTCTCCATTCTCAGGATCTTCAATATAATTCTCATGTGATCTTAATGCTCTTCCTTGCTCTTTGAATAGAAAAGAATATCTTCTATAAAGACTACCACAAATTGATCAAGATAGTCTCTAAACACTCTATTCATTAGATCCATGAAGATAGCAGGGGCATTAGTAAGACCAAATGGCATCACTATAAATTCATAGCGTCCATACCTTGTACGGAAATCCTTCTTTGGTATATCCTCCCTTTTTACCCTTAATTGATGATACCCTGAACGAAGATCAATCTTGGAAAAGTATTGAGCTCCGTGTAGTTGGTCAAATAAGTCATCAATACATGGGAGAGAATATTTGTTCTTGATAGTGATCTTGTTAAGTTCTCGATAATCAATGCAGAGTCTCATTGATCCATATTTCTTCTTAACAAATAGAACAAGTGCTCCCCATGGTGACACACTAGGGAATATGAATCCCTTATCAGGATTCTCTTGGATTTTCTTCTTCAATTCCTGCAACTCAATTGGGTCCATTCTATAAGGTGTCTTTGAAATAGGCAAAGCACCCAGTACGTGTTCTATTGAAAACTCAACATCACGATTTGGTGGAAGACCCGGTAATTCCTCCGGAAAGACATCATCAATCTCCCATACGATGGGCATATTCTTAATCGTGAGTTTCTCACCAACCATTTGAGATAAATTACCTTCATTTAGTGGAATCAAGACCCATAAGATGGAAGGAATTCCCACTGGAAGGTTATATTCATCCTTGCATCGATAGACGATCGTAGATTGATCTGGAATATGAAATGTGACTTCCCTTCTTTGGTAATTGATATGAGATCCATGTAGAGAAAGCCAATCCATGCCAAGAATCACATCAAATTCCACTATAGGAAGAATCAAAAGATTTGCAGGAAGCACTTTCCCACAAACTTCAATCGGAGAAGAATTATAAACTTTTGATGCAACTGTTGTTCCATTAGGTGTTCTCACAGCTAACTCAACATCTAATTGTTGAGGTAATACAGTGATACCCTTAGAAAATTCTTTAGAAATAAAAGAGTGGGTGGATCCAGAATCAAATAAAACATTTGCTACTTTAGAGTGGATGGTAAGTGTACCTTTCACCACTTCGTTATCGTACTCCACATCTCTGATAGAAATTGCATGTGACTTCCCTTTGTCTTTAGCCTTAATATTTTTTTGACGTCGACCATCATCATCAACCCTTGGATTTGGGCATTGATTGGAATAATACCCCATCTCCTTGCACTTGAAACATTGAAGTGTAGTAGGTTCATTCTGTGTATCCCTTCCTTTGTTTGCATCATTAGACATCTTCTTCCCATTATCGCGGCATTCAAATGCCCGATGACCTTCCATTCCACATTTGAAACATTTACTTGTCCCTTTAAGACAAATCCCTCCATGTTTCTTTCCACACTTTGAGAAAAAGGGAAAGCTCATCTTCTTTTCAGTGTGCTCTTTAGATTTTCCTTTGAATTCCATCTTCCTCTTCTTATCAAACCCATTTGACTGATGGGTTACTCCAATATCCATCTCGACTTTGGGAGCACATCGAATGATTTCCTCATAGCTATTGAAGTCCCTTATGGATAACGCCCTTCGAAGACTTGGTTTTAAGCCACTAAAGAATAGATCGATCTTAATCTCAGGTTGTATAATAATACCAGAAGCGTACCTTGCAAGTCTTGTAAAATTTGCTTCATAGGTACCAATAGATTCATCATCACTTTGCTTCAGTTCAAGAAACTCTTTCTCCATCTTTATTTGGAGAATACGAGGGAAGTACTTATTGAAAAATAAGTTCTTGAACTCGTCCCATTCCATGGACTCAATTTCATCCCTTTTCCTCGTATTCTTAATAAGATTCCACCATTGATCAGCATCTCCTTCCAAACGATACACTGCTAGGATGACTTTATCATGTTCAGAATATTGAAGAACTGAAAATATCTTTTCAGTAGTACTAATCCATTGTTCAGCAAGTAATGTATCAGTAGACCCGCTGAAAAAAGGTGGACGCTGCCTCATTAAGGATTCAACAGAATGTTGCTCCTTCATTTGCTCGTTTGGAAGTCCTGCATGATTCATAGCTTGAGAAAGTTGTGTGAGCATGGCTACAATATTTTTCATTCCAGCCCCCACATCGTTTGGTTGCTCAGGGGGACAATCATTGCATTGCCCATCGCATTCTGCATTAACATGGTTCCTTCGGGTTCCATCCATTGACTAAAACCAAGAAGAATAGTGTGAGCAACACTAATTATAATAGGAAAACCACATAATTGAAGAATAAAATTTTAATGCTTAAGGTCTTATCCTAGGTTATTCATGGCCATTTCTAAAACACTAAGATTATGTTTTATGCTTAGACTTATCCTTAGTGTTCTTACTAAGGCTTTCACATCCTATTTTCCAAAGTTTGACTATACCTTTCCTCTGATACAAACTATAACGACCCATACTTTACATACATTGTTAATACTTCAAAATTGAAGCACACTTATTACAACATATGACAAAACCACAAAGGACAGTATAGGTATAGTGTCTTTAGAAACTGGGAATCATAAACAACTGGTTCAAAAATCTTCTACAGTGTCTCCCATTTATTTCATCATATCTATGGTCCCTTTTAGCATATTCTACATAATATCCATCTTCCTGACCTGGGGAAAATGAAACATAAAAGGGTGAGCTCAAATGCTCAACAAGGGAAAATAAAGGAAATAAAAATCATATCATATCTTTTTGAAAATCATAACCTGCAAAAGAGATCATAATATCTTAACATGGAATAAATCATAGAAGTGAAAATGAGATCCCCATAATTATAACATAAAACTTGAAACCTTGTGGCATGCACACATAATCATGGAAAATCATTTCTTGTTAGTCATGACTCATTGACAAGACTATCTTAGCGGACAAAGTCCATTTCTGAACCGAGTTCACTCCTCGTTTCAGTCCTGTATCACTGAACCGAAATAAACATTCGTTCCAGCCATGTCTATCTCATGAGATATAAATCTTTACCCAATGCATTGGAGGGAGATATAGGTCCCACCCATCTTATAATGAATCCTTTCTTATGTGTGCCCCATAATCATAAATCATACATCATCACATAACACATGTAACAAAAATGGGATTCTTGAAACATCATTACATCATAAAAAAATCATATAAGGTAAATGACTTCATAAAAATAATTCCCTCACAACATAATCAAATCAATGTAATAATAGGGATAAAAACAGAACCCTTTATTATCTTAGATGGAAAATAATTTTGATAAAACACTTAAACTCCATTCTTGAGGAAAATATCCTTTCTTCTTCAAAAACATTTTTCCTTTCATAACATGTCATATGACTTTAAGATAAAAGAAGTTGATTAAAAATAAACTTGAAAACTTGTAAGGTAAGCTTCTTGGAAATAATTTTTTAAAAATCCATTCATGCCGTATAAGTTAAAAAAACATTCTTCATACTTTTGTCAGAAAAGTCAAAAATTACCTCGTACGAAAAACGACAAAAGATTCCTTTCATATTCTTTACTAAAAACTCACCGAAGGGTAAAATTGGATTTAAACTATTGTAAGTGGATGGAAACAATATTACATATTGAGGGAACATGGATGTGGATGATAAAATACACCCCAATAAATGCCAAAGTAAAAACAATCTCGGATAAAAATGAGATTGTGATATTTACCTTACCTTATATCCGATTTGCCTTGTACATGTACAAAGATCCTATATAATGGTTTAAATAATGTTATTGACTTATTAAAGAATCATACATATTGATATGATATGATATATTGTCATATTCTTAGCTTCTTATTAGTAATATTTCATTGTTACTTGTTACTCGGGTCTTTATTGCCTTTTGTTCTTATGCATGTTTTGCCGAATAAATTCTTATTCTTATTTTAAGGTTATTGATAACTTATATCCAGAATGGTATTAGTGTAACATATATCATATTTATTCATTCAATTCATTTATATAATTACTATGTAATGATGATCATGTAGAACGAGTCGCATCACATCGTGGAGACGGTATTCCGTACATACGCACGAGTGATGATATCGTTCCTATGATCGTAGAATTGTATTGGAGTGTATGTATACTATTTAAGAATCAATATAACTTTTTAATAGGAATATATAGTCATTATTTACACCATTATACCCATCCAAGTAAGGTGGTGGTGGAAAATGGATTACACCACGGCGTGGAGACGGTATTCCGTACGTATGCACGCGCGGTGATTTCATTTTTCCCTAGGATAGATAGAAGGTGAATTAGGGTTGCTTCATATTTATAATAACATATCAGTATGTAAGTAATACTGATGTTATTACTTTATCATCAAACAACGAAAGAAGAAGAAGTTGAAGAAGAAAGAAATTGAAAAGATCGGTAATGGATATTACCTTTTCTTTTAAACGCCTCTTTGAATCCTCCACGTAGGGAACTAAGATTGGTCTTTGAAGAAGACCAGGACCACTAGGATTATTCTATGGAAGTGGATAAGGGATTTTGGCAGGGGTTGGCCGAGCTTGAGTGATCAAATTGGTGTGAGGAGGACGGGGAGGAGGTGCCGTTTTATAAGGGAGGAGAGGGGCACCTTAGGAATATCTCAAAATATTATTTTATATTAAAGTCAAAATCGGTTTATAATGGTTCCAAAGGGTCTTATTTCTAAGCTAAAGTGGGGATGGGTCGAAATACTATCAACAAATATAATTTAGACAAGTTTAGGTTATTATTTTAACCTTATCAATTGGATTTAACTCTAGTTAAATCATTTAACTTTTACCGTGTCTTTTTGTTTTCTTACAATATATGGTTAATAAACTTACTATAACCTCCAAAAAGAACCCCAAATTGTTTATTATTAATATATATATCCTCATATAAGTCATTTGGCCGAACCTTAGATTTTTTGGAATAAAATAACAATTAATAATATAATATTTGATTTACAAACTATTTTGTGTCAATTTTGACACTATTTGATATATGATTTTTGTGAAAGTCATAACAGAATTATATGTTCGAACCACGTTGATTAAATAAACAATAATATATCATAGTAACCTATAAAATTAGTGGGATTCATAAAAATTCTCAAATTACATTTATTTTGGTGTTTTTAGCATCAATTATGTCAATATTTTATTGATAAGATAATTACTGCATCATCATTGTGTCATAAATAAATTAAATTATATAATGTCTAAAAATTATAAATAAAATACCATTATGTAGGAAATCTTTTTAGAATTCTAATTAATATTTATAGTCGAATTTATCTTATGTATAACCCCATATTAAAAATGATTTACTTATTAAACTTTGATTTTAACTATTTTAACCCTTCTTTAAATAAATTAATAAAAAATGTCCTAATCTAATCCAAGTGGGCCTAAATGGTCATATTTTATTCCTAAGTTTGTTTCTGGTCGAATTAAACTTATCCAATAGAATTAGGACATGTTTTAGGGTAATAGTAATATCATATTTACCCTTAGTTGCCCTATTTACTATTAACCGCGGTAAAAACAATAAAAAGTTACTATTCACCAAAAAATTATTTTTATCTCATTGAACCACATTTTACATACATATATCAACCGTGTCTGTCGGATTTTCGAAATTCCATTCACAGAAGCGGTAAAATTAAGTTTTATGCAAAATTCGGTTTTTAACCTACCACTTAGTGGTTTCACTATTCATCAAAAATTGAAAGTTTTCAGAAAAATACCAAAATTTCACCGTAAGCTAATTTCGGTATTCCGAATCCAAAAATGAAGTCCATTTTGAAAAATAAAATTTATAAAATTTCAAAAAGTGGTTATTACTATTCATAACGGCTAGTTTTAATAATATTTTAATAGCATATCGCTGTTTAGTGAAACTCAGTATTGCGTACGACGCAAGCTATCGAGGAAGGTCGCGATTACGTGTAAAGTAAGCAAAGCTAGTATTTAGTGAAATATTCCTTTGATGATATATAAAAAACAAAATATTACTCATAAAAATCTTGAGTGTTACATGGAACACAACAGTTCATTGGTCATGTGATAGATTATGTCACCTACTGCACAATTACCTATGTTTGGTGCACAGTTCCCACTAACCATTTTCCAATTGTGTTCTTGGGTATGGCCACCCAAAATACTCCATTTTCTATTAAAAGATCAATTTAACACTTGAGAAAATAATATAAAGAAAATAAATAGGGGAAATTCGTATAATTAAACACAATAATTTGAAAATTCTTCAATCCTCGAAAACTTTCCACCCCTGAAAATTTAACCTGATACTTTATCCGAAAAAATAGATTTTGTTACACAACCCATGACATATTCTCCTAGTCATATTTCACATATCTCCCAAGATTTCATAGGACACATACAAACACAATAGGCTTCCCACAAAGTACTTTCTCTTTTGAATTCACAATCAACACCAGCTGGTAAAACACTAATAAATATAGCTACTTCTCAAACTCTTCCAAATTTAACACATGAGATAGATCAATATTATACATACATAATAAGGAGTTATGAAATGCGTCACGAATATATTTCAACTAAGAAGGAAATATATATTTTATTCCTCCTTGTCAATCTGTTTGGTGATTTCAATAGGTCTGACATACCGTGGCGTTAGCTTTCAATACATTCCCATATGATTTTGACCCAATTGAGGCGCCACTTTCTATATCACCTGGTAACCTATATAAAACTAATGACGTTGACCCCTCTCATTAGAATAATATTTTTTAGAACCCTGAGATGTCAATAACTAAAACATAACCATCATGAAATTCTCAGACATATCTTGCTGAAGGTTCAGTCCCAAACGTGTGGTCTCACCTACATCAACAAAAAATAAAGGAGACAGACATGGTCGACCCTAGAGTTCCTAAAAAAGAACTCTTATAAGAGATTATTTTTATCTATTATTATATGAAAACTCTTCCAATCCTAAATAGTAATCCCATGAACCTCTGAAATCCAAAACACATTTATGAATCATGTGATTCTGAATCTTATTTTCCCACTTCATTTGATAATAAATTTTAGGATAATATGTTTTATTCCCCAATATCTATTAACTCATTGTATTTTTAATGCCATCCATAAATCGAGAGGTAATATGGGGGTCTCTATATGAAATAATTTTTGATGGCACATAATGGATCCTTAACATAACCTGAAAATACGATTGAGCCAAATCATCCACATTAACTGAATATTTAATCGGAATTAAATGGGCTTATATGATTAAACGGTCGATTAAAACCTACATTGTTTCCTTCCAAATAGTTTACAAGGAAATCAAATAATAAAATCCATGGTGACATCATTAAAATTTTAGGTAAGATTGGGTTATGGTTGATGAATACTAGAGGACATTTGATTATTTACATTTACCTACTAGCATATATAGAATCTAAAAATGTAATCGTATATTTCATACCTCACGCCTCGCCCACAAAAGTATTGACTAATATAAAAATATTTATTATTAACACAAGATGAAAGAACCACATAGATTAGTGGCTATCATGAACCACCACCATCCATGATTTAAAAACATATACTACTGACATATTTTATCACTAGGATACACTAATTGAATTTGTATGAAAAGATGAGTCAACTAAACACTATCCAGGAACGCACATCTATAGTGATCCTTGGTTTCTATGTACATCTAGGTAATGATCCCCCTCAAAGCCAACTAATCATTGTAACTCCTCAAATCTTGCACTGGAACACTTCAAGGTTTCATCCACCACATTACCCTTTCCCGGGGAATGGATGATATCAATGTTAAACCCCTGCAAATTTTTTATCAAACCATTATACATCAAGTTCTAATATTTTTGCAGGAATATGTTTACTATGATTTTATGATCTGAATAAAACACATATTTCTACCAAAATTGATAATGTATTCATGTACATCAGAAATTATTCACCAGTGCTTATTACATTTCATGGATTGGATAGTTCTTTTAATGGAGTTGGATCTCATAGGAATCATTTGCAGCCACATGTTCTTCTTTTATAAGATCACACCTAAGACCCATTACTGAAGCATCAAACTAAACTATGCATCCCTTTCCAAATTTTTAAACCTCAACATAGGGAATGTAGGAAACCACTACTACAACTCTTCAATGGATTCCTATCAATCTATGTTACATCCAATCATTACCCATTTACATGAAACTAGAGTCATGAATGAAGCAATGAGATGGAAATCCTGAACACTATTCTTATAATAAACTATGAGGCCTAGAAAAATCCAAGTCTCAAAAAAATTCATTGGCTACTTCAATGACATAACTAAATTTGTATTTTTGGCATCCACCAAACCCCATTACTTCATAATCACATTTCCTAGAAACTTTACATCCTTAATCTAAAAAGGAGTAGTTTGAAAACCTTCCATTGAGATGGTGATCCCAAAAATTTCCATGAAGGATTCACAAGTTATTCTCATTCTCGTCCTCAGATCTAGAAATAAAATGGATGAAATCCACTAATAAAACATTTATGGATTCAAAATACTGGAATAACACCATATTATTGACCTCTATAAATACTAATGGGTAAATTTGCAATCCAAAAATATTTATTCAACACATAATGTCGTTTTACCATCTTTGAGAATCTGTTTATGGGGTATCTGCCTCTCTCTCACCATGACATGGTGGTAACTCGAACACAATTCTATCATTTAAAACCACTTTTACCTTTTTAGATGATCAAAAATGTCATCTTTTTGGGGAAAAAATTCTTATTCCTTATGGTTATCTTATTAATATTTCGATAATTTATACACAACTAGATAGATCTATCAGCCTTCTTTGCGAAAAAGACATGGGTGGCCCAAGGTGAGATGCTCGGGTGAATGAACACTTTGTATTCCCTATCATCATAATATATATATAACTTTGTCATATATTTTGGGTAAATATGATATGCGGGAATATATATTAGTATTGTAAATATCATGAAATAAATTTACAACTGCACGTCCTCGTCTGGGTGAAAACCCAAACAAATCATCTGGTAATACCTATGTGAAGTCATCCAATACAGGTGGAAATCCACCCTCAAGAGATAAAAAATCTACCTCTTGTGTGAGCAACGAAAACTAAAAATAATAATATTCACCTCTATTAGTGGAGGTCTAACATTACCTGATAGAGGACCCCATTCCCCAAGAAAAATCAGAGGACTCCCATCAGGTTCCATGTAACTCATCCATCACCTATAATAATCAATGTGTTCTTGGATGCACACAATCTAATACATGCCAATGATTTCCACAAATATTTCTATATAAAATACCAGTAAATAAATTTCCTTCTCAACCCAATGTCATCGAATGTGCACAAGAGGGGTTGTTGAGACCCTGATACTTCTTTTAACCCAATGGCATCACCATCTCCATAGAAAAAACTTTAATCATTGTTGGAATGTTGAACAGATTCAAAAACAGGGTAGATATAAAGGATACATATGAACTGGTATAAGAAAAAATAGTAGCTATAGAAGATGATATCAGAATTGTACTTCCAATAGTCTAGGGCCCAACATTTGGTCCTTATTGTGAATGATATATAACATGAAGATGCATAGTCTATATTGAGTCTAAACATGACAATTAAATTGTGTCTCTACCTTGATCTATATACCGAGAAGTTTATCCTCCCATGAATAAACAATCACCAAACCAAGATCCTAATATCCTGGATAACTCTGAATGAACTGATAGTCCCCGTGAAGCCATAGATCTTTCCCTGCTCTAGTATAGGCACATCACCTTGAAAAAATGAAATAGAATCCCCATAAATGTACATTTGTGACATGGATAATGAGTATATTTACAGGTAGATTGAATTTTCTATACCTTCATACACTAATGGAACAAAACTAAATATACATCAGAAGCCACAAATATCGATTTTAGGAAAGGCTGACCCGAACTGGAAGACACATATTTCTGCGTCTCATCCAACTTACTCTTCTTCTCAGATAAACTACCACTACCCAACATAGTCATCACCCTAGAGGATGCTGACCACCCTTTTGGACTATCTCCACATTTCAATACCGATTAACTAATTCAACACAGTTAGTTAGCATAAATAGGAATACATGATAACAGATCTATGGCCGCAAACCCCTTTCAATAATCTGATCCTTCATCTTCTCGTTGGAGATTATTTTAGGTTCATAACTAACTATCTAAAAAATAGTTTTCATGCTCCACCAATGAATATTCCAATAAAATTAGTTCCTTAACCTCATAGGATCTGGAATAAGAAAAGACATTAAGATTTTCCTAGTCACTGAAGACACCCTTTAATTCCTTCCATCTCATCAGCTCATTATTCCCATCTTGAGGCATTGTGTCTTGAGACCATCAAATGACACCCTCTAGAAGTAATGAGGAATATTTTACCATGTCATCCCCTATAGAATCAATAAAATAATCATGTCCTATATCTTCTAAAGCCACTCCTTCACATCCTAAGGATCCATCCTACATCAGAAATGAGGTTTTTTTGGGAATCTCTTGGCATTTTCCCTTCATTGGACCAGATTCATCTTCTCTAACTGAAGATAGACCATGAACCTGACCCTATAAAAGATAATTAATAACCTATAACACATCTTATAACAACCTCTAATCATGTTGTGATGAAGAACTCTTTTTGGATTCTTCCCGTATATTAAAAGGATCTCTTCGGGGAGGAATGTTGCTACAATAAGCAATATCCTCCAGATAATTCATTATTATGACATGTTTGAAATATTTTAGTAATAATTTAAAATATAAATAAAATAAAATATTTTAGTATAACATATTGATGAAACTACTTCACGTCCTCCCATTTTCAATGTACAATCTAGAACCTACACACCCCACCAAGATGAAAAGTCAACCCAAAAATTCCAGCAACCCATGGAAGCTCTAGGTATGTCATGAGGTGTGTTGTCATTGAACCCTATTGAAACCATAACAATGATTCCCAGAAATACTTGCTACAGTTTATGTAGAATTATCCTAATTAACATGACCCAAAGAGATACCTACCCAGAAACCAATTTTCATGAACTATGTTTTGTCGTCATTGAAACTAGAACATAAATAAGTACGTGGAAAGGCTAGAATGGTGTTTCGTATCACAATGTGATTATGCAGGTGCCCAGGTATCATAAATAAAGACTCGGAATGATCTACCTGAATTTATAAACATAAAACTACTGAAAAAAGTTAATAAAATTAATTTCAATATCAAATCCAAACATGCCATTAATAATTTTCATATTTGACTTACATAGTTTCATCAAAACCCCTCAATGAGTACAAAAAAAGTATCAATAAGTTTATCTAAAAAAGAACCACCACATGGAAAGGGGAAATTTCCCTCGAGCCATCACCAAAAAACCACACCAAGAAGAACATGTAGCAAACCAAACCACCATATCCATCAGCATTACCTGAACCTATGTCAAACACTACCATATCTACTTACACCAAAAGGTGTATGTAGGGTGTGAACCATATCGTCGTAAGATTCAACACAATACAAGATTCCATGTTATAGAAATTATAATATATGTAACTTTCAATCTTTATAAAATTTAATCCATAGAATGTTTATGAAAAAACATTGAATGGAAACAACATTAAAAGAAAACATTCGTGATTTTGAAATAACTAATGGGGCATAACTTATACCAATAATTAGTGAGATATATCCATAGATAAGTTGTAACAGTTTACCCAAATATATAAATATAAAAAATCCCAAAAAATTTACAAAACCATTATGAACATCCAAACTATATAATCTTTAAAAAAAATTCAGATTTGGGTTACAAAGATAAAACCAAAACCCATAAAAGGATACAACACAAAGAACAACAACACTATCTCAAAAAAACCACCACTTATAATGTGAGCTACTCCCTCAAGAAATATCTTGAACATCACACCAACAAGAACATATATCAACCCAACCACCATCTCCTTGATCCTTTCCCTTACCAATGTCAAACATTACAAATTCATCTTACACCCTTAGGGGTAAGAAGGGAGTGAGCCTACTCTTGTCCAGATTCCATCCAATACTAGATTCCATTCTATATACATTATAATATAAATAACATGAATTAATTATATTAAGGAAACTAGATAAATTTTATAAAAATGAAATTTAAAATAAAACAACATTAAATGAAAACATAAATTCATTTGAAATAACCATCAAGTTATAATGTATGCGGATAGTAAGTGTGATATATATGTAGAGCACATGTTATCGGTAATCCCCTTGGTCACTAGATAATAATGGGACACTAGGTACCTCAAATATTGGTGAAATGTGGCCCTAAAACAATGACCAACGATTTTTTAATGAAAAATCAAATAGGGTGAAATTAAATTCAAATTTTTTGTGGTCTTCATTCATTATCCAAATTTACTTAGTGTTTCATAATCAGTCTCTCCATATGAAACTGAACCATATCCACTTACTTATCACTAGAAAACTAGTCCTATTAAACCCACCTAGTTACCCATGTTTTCCATTGTAAAGATACCAGTTTCACATGTCACTTAACACACCACCCTCTCACACACATGTCATGCCATAAAATATACACAAATGTTTCCAAAAATTGCATAAAAATTTTTATTTTAAAAATATAAACACACAAAAACCATCCCAAAACAATATTTTCAACTCTTAAATAATTTAAAAAATCATTTCAAAATTTTTATGAAAAAATTCCACGAAACCCCACAACTCATTACATGAAAAAGACACCAAAATCCCCTATTAAAATAAAACTATCACCAAAACCATTCCATATCATGATTCACATCAGAATAAGAATTTAATAAATCTTTTATATTTTTTTGAACATTTAAAATTATGGAAAATTGGTTTACACCAAAAACAAACCAAATTCAATATAGAAATGCAACATTAAAACAAAATGCATATTGAACCACATCAAAAACAATTTTTTCACCACAAATAATAATTATAGAATATGTAAAATTACTCAAGAACGAAAAAAAAATTACCAAATTATTTGTAAGAATTGAATAACCTACTATAGGTGTTCAAATCTCCCAAAACCATTTTGAATCTCCATCTCCACCTCAACCACACCATAATCAATAAAAAAACACGATTAATTTACATCAAACCCAAAAAATCATGATCAAAACCTAAAAATGAATCCCCTGCTATTAGAGAAATAGAAACAAATGAAAAGAGAAACGAAATCCAATAAAGAGGATGAAAACATGGGAGAAAATCACATACATGAAGAATCCTGGTGTAATCCAACCAAATCCACCTGAAAAATGGGTGTCCAAAAAAGTATGACGGAGAAAAGGATGATCCAATGGTTGAAAATACCTATTGGGGGAGAAGAGGGAATAACATGGGGTCAAATTTGAAAAGTGATAAAATGGTTAAAATTTAATTTTGTTATGAGCTAGACAGGCTGTACTATTTTTCCAGCTGGATTAATATGTTTTGATGAAAATTGTGATGCACAGTATGTTCAGCCTCACGGTTCCATAGGCCTAGGAACACAATCGTACTATGGTTGTGTGGTAGATCCTGCCGCCTACTACATAATTAGTAGGATTGGGCACATGATTCCCACTAATAGTGCCCCAATAATGCGATTGGGTTTGGAAACAAAATATTAACCAATATTTTGTTGACACATCAATGAAAACTATGGGAAAATAATATTCTGAAAAAAGGAAAATACCTAAAATCAATGACATAGAAGGGGTAGATATAATGATTATTTATCATCTATCAGAAATGAATTATAATCATCGATGGGTCATAACTAGTAACCCTTTTGAAAAGTTCCTTATTTTTATGGGATAATTGGGAAATGTTCATAAAGATATGGACCTCCTTTTTTAGAGTTATATATGGTGATATCTATGTATAGATTTCAATAGGAGTAGTAATATTCATGTGTTGAGTAACCTCTATAGAAAATTAATCAATTGATGTTTTTCCATGGTATTTTTATTTCCTTCCCATGGATAGGGAGGTAGTTTTTTTGACATTTTTAATGGAACTCATCCCATATGCATACCATCTTACAATATGCGACTATGTAAACTATATTTTTTAACGGGTCCATTGAATTTCCTAACATCCAAATGATTCATTCATCCAGTGGAGTTTCCTTTTACTAATAATGTTCTTTTTTAAATGAATGTTATGGAACCCCTCACTTTTCATGATATTTTGGACGACTCTACTAGTATATGATCAGGATAAATTATTTGATAACCAATATTAATGATTTTTATAATTAAATGTACCAGTTAAAGTGGTTCTCCATGAGGGATAATTTTTATTTTTAGTATCATATTAAAATTATGAAATTTTTTTCCCTAATGATGTATTCATGTGTATGTATGGCCACATGGTGTATCATGTTATGCCTTTTGGCATGAACAATTATCTCTTTATGATTATGGTGTTTTTGAAGATGATTTCACAGATGTACCTTGATTAATTTTTTTGGTATTATTTGATGAAATCATGGGTAAAAATAAAATAATTTAGGATCATGTTCATTATACGATAGTAGTTATGGACATCAAGGGTAATAAATGACATATTCTAAAAAATAAAAGTAGTAATTATGGAATGTAAAAGATATTTCCAAGGGGAATGTAGTAATTTGACAACATATATCAATCAATATGGAGAATTTGAAATCAATGATTTAATTATATAAACCATGTAATGTATTTCAATTTAAAGTTTTTTGGTTTTTAGGGTATGAGAAACTATTTGTGATATATTTTTTCAAATAGATTCCCTATTGACTACTCTAACAATGAAGGGACTAATGTCAATTTTTTATTTTAAATCTTCATCTTCAGTTGATGAGTTGAATAATTTTTTGTGTTTAGCTTCATTATTGACTCTTCAATACATTATAATTTGCTATATATTATATATTGATTCACAATTTTCATGTTTTCTGTGAGTACCCATGTATGGTGATCACTTGGTGGATTATAGTCTTAATAGCTTAATCCTAATCTGAAAACTATCCCATAAAATATCCTAAACATACATAGGTAATGTGTTCCATTAAGGGTTGGAGGAGCATATTTATGGATGAATGGATTTTCCACAAATATGATAAAAAACTTATCTATTTATCCATCTCAAAAAATATCTAAATGACTAATATAAGCACTGGATTTTGTAATTAAAGGTTTTTTATATTTACAATTCTTATACCCACAGAAAACCAAACATGTTTTCCTAATATTTTGAAAGAAACTACCATTATATAATATTATTGAATCATCAAAGGAGTTGAATTCTATAGATCCATTTACTTGAATGTATTTGGGAGTTTTAGATTTTATCTGTGAAGTTATTCTATCTATATTTTAATTACAATCCTCTCTCATTTCGATGATCCTATTGGAGGAAAAACATTTTGATGAGTTATGATGTATTAGATATTTTTATATGGAGAGGAGAAAATCCATGAATGGTGTGTATCTTCAATCTGTATCTGTTTCGTTTGAATTTATTATCCATTTCTATTGACTACTTGGAGTAATATGATCAAATATTTTGATCATTCCTATTTTGAGTTTTACTTCTTCTTAATGAATATTTTTTTTCTAAAATGGGTCTGTCATTATTCATGGTAGTTGAGAAAGTAGAATTTCTCATTATTGTACGTATCAATAGATCATGGTTGGATATCATACCTCATTCATATTACTCTGACTATTTTTTTTCAATCATGAACATGACATAAGAAATTTTTGTAATTTTGGGTTATCATGATCTCATTGATGAAATAATGTGACTTGGGTGGTTATAGATAGATTGAAAATATCATCTATTTTTTATCATTTGATATAAAAATGTTTTGGATACTAAAAATATGTATTTGAAGGAGATAATCCATCAGTATAGTGTCACATAAGTTATTATTTATTATTGGGATATCTAGTTCACATGTCATTTATTTGGTTATCTCTAGGATGTGATGGGATACCAGGTAATCATTATCACATCATGCAATCCCTTCATTAATGCTCTACTAGAACATGTTATGTATATTATAAATGAAATGATTCTATATTGTTTCATTGAATTTGGATGATTTTGTAATGTACCTTTGGGTTATGTAATGTTTTCATATAATAATAGCTTCTATTAATCAATTAAAATATAACTCATTGAGGCACTTCATTATCGTCCTAGTAAATATGCACTCTGTAGGTTAGAGATACGTGAACAAACCCTTGTATTAAATAGTTTTATCCAGTATATGACTATGAAGAAATTGATTATTAGTAAAATGATAATGATAGTGATGATACATAATAAAACATAAACATATCATTATAATTTATCTTTTTTGTTCTCATTAGTATCCATAGTGTTTTTTCGATTCTTTTGATGGATATTTCCCTGACATCATTTTTAAAATTAGATGTTTGAAATGAACATACAATGGACCATTGAGGTTGATTAGTGTATTAAAAATATTTATTCCCAATTATATTATCCTCATCAATTAACAATGATAAATAACATGTTTCAAAGTAGTAAATTTCTATCATGGAATATGCATAAAATTTTACATACCTATCTAGTTTTTCTAAATAAATGGTGGGTGATGACATCACTAGGGTGTGAAGTTTTGAGTATGGTTTGATTTATTACATCAAGGTGTAGTTAAATATTTTAAGGGTTATCATCTATAAAAATCTGTTCATGGAGTATGTTATATCCGAGGGAATCATATTAGTGAATTCATAAGCATGACAAGAGGATGTGTAATATGTATTTAGTGGATATGTAATAAGAAGTAGGATATATTGCTAAAATGATTCTTAGAAGGTAATTAAGGCCAATGTTTTAGGAAGACAACTGTGAATTGGTTATTCAGGTCTCCACTTCCAATAATGGTATCCAAGACATGTTTGGATATAGTGTTAGTAGTCTCCAAAGGAATTTCATGAATGTGACCTAATTGAACATATCCAGAGTTTTATTAAGAATCCTTCTTGGATTTCCATGAGATAATTACGGGGCAAAATTTGGTGTTTTTGGAAAAACTGAGGGTGGTAATTGTAGTTGGTAGATGGGATTCAACATCATGTGGAGGAAATGGAAGATACAGTGGATCCCTGAAGTGTGGTTAATGAATTGAAGTAGAGGTAGCTATATAACATCCTTATACCCCATGTAGTTGTTGTTAATGATTGGTGTATGATGGGTAGAATCCATTTGCAGGGGAGGTTGGGGATCTGATAATAGTAAGAGTTATATCGTGATGGTAGGCACATTTGGGTTTTTCCATTTTATGGGTTCTCATTGGTTTTGGTGAACGAGGTGTAATTGATTTGTTTTTTGACTACAAGGTGAATATTAATAGATTGTAATAAGATCATTCATGTGATATATATACATATATATGGTGTGTGGAACCATTAATATTTATTGGAATCTATGTGGTGTATGCTCCTTATGATATGTGTTTTCATCTGGGAATCAGTGCAATGATTTTTATTTATGAGGTGCATAGAAAAAAGATTTTATATGGTAAGTCATATTTATATATGATGTGGGTTTATTATGATCATCTAATGAAATGTATTCATTTACGAGAATCTTATGATATGTGGATCCTCATTGGTTTCATGTGGGATACGAGCATGATGAGGGAATCAAATGAGATGGCCAACGTAATGTGTTCTAACTATGAAAGGGGTACTATTCAAGATCACACTGAGTTGCAGGAGTAATGATGCATCATAGGGTGAAATTTGAGTCCAATTTCAGATGGTGGACAGTTAGAATTATTATTTTTGGGTGTGGAAGCAACATTGTATGTAGCTCCTCTGGGGGGAAGGGACATAAATGATGTTGAACAAGGACTGATGGATAGGGTATGCAGGTTTGATTCTTGTGATATGGGTATGTTTGGTGCCATTTTTTGGTAATTCATGATAGAATGGGGAAGAGTGATGTTAATGTGGGGAGAATATAACTTCATTCGATATTGGAATGGGTATTTTTATGGGTAAATTTTAATTTTTGTTTATAGTGGATGGGTGAACACTTTTCCTGATTTTGAGAACATAATTCATGGAGTTTCATTTACACATGTTCATGAATTTATATTATTTTTATATTTTGGAAAAACCATGTGGCCTCCAATGAGTAACCATGAAACACTCCAAATCAAATTTTTTTTTTCAAATAGTCCCATTGGGTGAACTTGGTCATGCATGAACCTTACTAGTTTTTAGAACATGGGATTCACATAATCTACAAAAGTTATAGGAAATCATACACCAAACCATGAGTGGTGGAATCTTTAGATGGTGGCATATGCATGGGATGTGATTGGTTTCAGAAATTGTGTCCCTATCTATGTGATGGGTGATCCATCTTGAAAATTAAGAGCATAATATTGGAATAGGTTTAACAAGACCATGTGAGATAATAGTGTGCCTCATTTAAAAATATGAAGTTGCTAAATGTTCCTTCATCCCATTTTATATTCTTACTCCACTTTTCTCCATTTTCAACCACATACATAGTAGAGATCTTCCATTCTCTTCCCCTTAAGGTTTTGTTTTTTCTTCATCACCAATGATCTATTTCAACATCTATTAGTGGCTATGGATTTTTCTCTAGGTTTCTAACATAATTTCATTTTATGTTGTTTCAGCTCAAGTTAGTGGGTTATATCGAGTGAAATAGCACATATGATTATGATTTAGTGGTTTCCTTGATTTATCAATACAATTGTGGGATTTTAGTGATTCACAATTAAATTCTACATTTGTTTGTCTAAAAGGGACCCAAAATTAAATGATTTTTTTGATTTAAGGTATTAAATGCTTTCATGGGATATTATTGGGTATTCCTTAGTCCACTACAAATGGATATGTCTATTAAGGGTAATAGAGCATCTTGGGAAGAATACGATGGGTACATGATTATATTAAATTTAATTAATTTTAAGAGCATTCATGGTTCCATTGGAACATTCTTTTAGTTTCCATGTGATTGAGATTATATTGATCAATTGGATTGTAGTGATTTCATTTGTATGATTCAGACTGTCTAGGAATACTCATTGTGATGTTGACCTATATGTCAGTAAATACGATCACCGGATTTAGATGATGAGGTAATCAGGATTGGGGCATGGTCTGGTTGACATGAGATTGATTTTAACATTTTTAATTAGCAGTTCTTTTCTAGTGGAACGATTTCCAAAATGATGTGGCTATAGAAAATTGGGGGATTTACCGTCAAAATTTATTGGGAAACATCATGGTATTTCTGAGAAAACAGATAGGACTCAGATTGAGGTGGTGTAGACCACTCATGATGTTGGAGGCCCAAGTAGTCCATGTGGCTTATGTGATATTGATCGACAGATGTCATGTTTGGGGATGATCACCTTAATATTCCATGGTAATGGTTATGGACCATCGATAGTTCTTGAAATTAATTCCCATTGGGGGATCATGCATTTCATTATCCTTGAGGTCACACTTACAGATTTGGGGGGCATTTATTTTCATGCCTCGAGATGTTAGTTGTTGAGGTAAAAATGATTATTACATAAAGGAATGATATCATTATGTCTCAGGATGTTAGGAATCATTATGATGGGGAATTTAGATCTTGGGATTGTGGCAGCAGGTATCTATTGAATTAAATGTTTTTCGTAATCTTTTTCTATTATTCATTTCATGAGGTGTCAAGTGGTACATAGGAGGTGGAAATTGAGGGTTCATCTTGCGTGACTTTTTTTAGGGGATTACTTGTGATTATTCCTAGGATCCATGACCATATAGTTATATACAATAGGCAATATATGTGTGCTATTTTTATAACATAGGGGACATGACCAGAAATATACTAGCCATGGACTGAGAAGGTGGTTTCATTCATCTTGCTCTTGAGCCCAAGAAAATTTAGGAATTTATTAAATGTTCTAGTGTTACTTTTATCTATTTTTTGAAATCTAGAAATATTTTTTATATAAGATAGGAAGACATCAGTTGTAGTCTAGTTATATTTTTTTGACACCCTACATAGGCCCATATTGATTCATATAGAAAAAAATCATTTTTTATCAGGTAATGGATGGGGCATAGGATTTGGAACATTGCCATCTAGTAGAAGATTTTCATCAAAAGTAAGCCAAGAATCTATCTTGATTGCCACATTAGTTGGAGTGTACATTTGTGACTTTAATTTGTATCAAAATTCTTATTATTATTTTTACATATGTTATCCCAAAGTAAAACCGTCTATTTCTTTCTATATATTACCTTCCATGATATTTTTATGCATCTACAAATGGTATTGTGATTTTAGGAATTTCTATAATTGTAGTTGTCAGCTTTTTATGCTTATTATAATTCATATTATATATTATGTTGTGTTTTTTATTCATATATTCATATATATACATATACCATTATTTTTATCATCGTATGAAGGTATTGTCTCGCCACTATCACCTCTTTACACCCTTGCTGCTAGTCGGCAGTCTTTGGCGTAAGGGGTGGTCTGCCTATGGACTAGTGGTCAAATGTCCTGGAGAACTGTATAAATTTTCAAAGGGACTAGGGTTTTATAGTAGTTCAAATAGTAGTAAAAAATAATCCTAGTAAAACTAATCAAAATTATCATTAGAGTCCCAATTTGGTATAATAGGAGGTACCGTATGTGGAACTATAGGAGGTAATTGTGGTGGTTTTGGTCCCACCACCACGATATTATTGTCATTTTCAACCACATAGTATCTGAACTCTGGACATCATGATGTAACACATATTTAATTTACAATAGATACTTCAATGAAATAATAAATAATATAATTTACCTCAAACCAAAGAATATGATTTGTATAAGAATACAAATATATGAATTAATAACCATGTAATATGTAACTTATCATATAGTCCAATATTGGTAATGTAGATTTTTAAAAAAATCATGTGTGAAACTAAAAACCCCAAAAACTATGATCCAGAATTGGATAAGGCCTTATAAATTATTGATGAAATTCTGATATATATAGTTTCAATTTAAAGATTTTGTGGTTAAAATTATATATGTTTCAATTGGTATCCCCAATTAATGGAAAGCATTTAATTTCACTTGTAATAATTAAAAAATATCAAATATATATATATCATGTATTGAATTAATTATTTTCCATTATACAGTTATAAATACCAATTCGTTATAAGTTATAATTGTAACATAATTTAGCTATGACAATGATTTTATATTCTGTCAGAGAATGCGACAAATCTTGTTTATGGATTCAATAATAAGGATTGTTGTTCCTAGTTTAGTGAAATAAAAACATTATAATATAAAATTATAATTCATGTAGTCAAAATCAATTAAATTTCCATCCAGCATTTCAAAAATTCCTAAATAAAACATTCCATAATTGTTCAGTAATGTTTACTCCATCATGAAATGTTAGAAAAACAATATAGGTTGATTAAGATAACATAATTATTCCATTATTAATCTAATTCAAGTGGGGGAATAATTAATCAGATTATAGGTATAATAGTCTAGGAACATATTTTATGTATTAAATAATGGATTAATAAAATCTACATTTAATGGAATATTCATGGAATTTGATTCCCTATACACCTATAGTGATTCATGAGACTATATAAACATTCCATACAAGGTTAAGGGATATTAAAAATCTATAATGTCAAAATTTATAAAAATCATTTACATCACATAATGGTGAATGAAATTAAATTTCAATATATAAAAACTATTAAAGAATGTCCCATCCCATGAATAGTATTTATTCAAATAAATATTCTAGATACTACCTTGCTTAAATCTCGATACAAAATTCTGAAATATATAAATGTATTTTCAAACCATCCAAAAAATTGTATGGAAAGGAATGATAGAAAATGATCATTTTAATTTGTGATTTATTCCATTTGGTTCACTTATAAAAAATAAATATTTGTGGGCCGCATCTCCCCATGGTCACCTCCTCGTATGACATAGGTTGTCGACTAGAAAAAAGGTATTTTTTACATTTGTGGGGAAGACAATACCCTCACAATTAAATATTAGAAATATGGTTTATATAAATAGAAAAATTTATAAATAATAATTATGTATCTCAATGTAAGCCTTCTATATAATAATAAATAGTCAAATCCATAGTCACTAACCTTTAAAAAATGATTTTTGATTATTCTATACAAAAATATTAAGTAAATGGAAACATGAAAGAGGAATACATCACACATGATGTAAAAAATTAACCAAAATTGAAGTTAAAATATCTAATAGCATTGAAAAAACTGGACATATCATCATCTCTTCTACTACATCCAATCAAAGAGATAAACTATCAGAAGTTGGAAATTATTCTTTTTTTCTACTAGTAACCCATAAGTCATTCCATTACCAGTCAGTTCCCTTAACACCGGGTGAGTAAAATGTACTATTCTATGACAAATGGTAGAAAAACTAGCTAGTATGTTAATATACCTATGTGTACAGTGTTTTTAACAATAGTAACAGTAACAAACTAAATACATAATACATATTTTGGATCAGGTTTCCCCTGGGTCACTCATTAAATACAAGAAACATCATACTAATCTGCAATGTCCCTGAACATTTTATACCGTATAAAAAATATGGATCATAATTTGCATTTATCCAAATGGATGATAAGATGGATCAAGTCAATTAACCTGGAATAAGATGTATAGAACATTATATCACTTTATTCCACATAAAAATGTTGAATTTCATTTCAATACAATCCTAGTATCTCTTGAGGAACAACATGTCTATTAACTGAGAGTAAAAAATATGCAAACTGTTGTCCATTATTTATAAATAAAATCTAACGATAATCATGTTTTTTAATTTTGATGAAACATTATGGAACATCAAGTTCAAATGTTCCGAATGATCAAGAATGATTTTCATTTCCACTAATTATTGATTATCATGGAAGAAGATTTTCATAATACATTTTGTTATAAAATATATAATTTCATGTCCACTACAAAAGATAATAATGATTTAATCAGATCCATGTCATTTAATCAATTACATTTATCATTGAATTCATAAAATTGAAGAGTAGTTAATAGGAAGCCATTCATAATATACCTGAATGTGTACCATTTAACTATGTCATGTGATAAGGAATTTCCATTTAACTCAAATTTTATTACTGCATATGTTCTTAGTTGGTTCATCACATTTAGAACATATTAATTTCCCTTTATAAACATTTTTTCATGGGAATAATCAAAATAGCTCAATAGTGGATTAACATTATGCCAACAATCAGTATGAGTGGGGCCCAAGAAGAAAAACACCACATTTGGTGATTCTAATCAAGATAAACCAGCTGCAAGAAATCAAATTCTTCTGTAAAGGCTATATAATATATATCATAACATATACATTGAAAATTGGGAATATTAACGGACATTGGAATGGAACTGATGACGTAAAGATAAAAATTGAATATAATCACAAGGAATGATAAACATGTTGTGTGTCTTCTAACATTATAAATGAAATTATATTATTATCAATGATGAATGAGTTTTCTTAATTCCAACAAATATGAGTTAAATATCCCTCAATGTGTGGAGTCTTGTATATAATGAATTATGGATTAAGGGGATTGACTTCTAAGGGGGGATAGTGAAAAAAATAATTTCACAGGTTTTACGAAGGATCTCAAATTCACTACACCATTGGCCAAAATGAAAACCAACCGTGCGACACCTTTTTACCATAGAACACATCCAGCATGTGCTCAGTGGACTTCTAGAAAAACAATATGAAGGAATTTTGGGTTTACTGTCAATGGGTAGATTTACATAACATGAATATTTTTGTAAAATGAAAAAACATTTGTAACCATGTTGAATACATATATTTACATTTATATACATTTTAAAAGTTCATGATGCCACCCCTACATGGTAAAACTAACATTACAACAGTCTTACCAGACCGGATGGTGGTGAAAAATGGTTACTAATAATCATGTACCAACTGTGAACTTCAAATTGTTTCTCTAAAATACAAGATCATCATGCTCTCAAAACCCCAAGATTATCCTAGATATTTCATTACCTCAATAGTCAATCATATATCAGTAAATCATTAAAAAAATTATAAATTAAATCATTCATACCTAGTAGAAAATCAATATCCACACAATCAACATCCAAGATTTAGGAGTATTTGTGTGGGGATTAAATTTGGAAACACTATCCGTGAGTGTGACTCATTGGCCAATAGAAATTCATAATGTTGACACTATCTAGATGGTGGCATCTGGTTTCTATCTGGTTACACAAATCTAGGAAAGGAAACTATGGGTTGTATAATAATATCATTCCTATAGACATTTATTTTAATTTTAAACTCGTATCCCTTTAGCATAATTTGACATTAATGATTACGAATACTATATTAAGGTGTTTCTAAACATTCCAACATTGATTCATCATGGATTGACATGTTGATTGAACCATTCGATCTCCCGTGGTCATTTTGATTTTGGATTCTCTGTTCCTAATCTCCCTACATATTTGAGAGTTGTGGGTCCTTATCTCATTAATTTATCCAAATCATAATTTAAGATAATAGAATATAGTATTAGAACATTGTTTATTTTAGACTTCAAACACTCCATTTTGGATCCCATGTTTGGAGTTTTATCGTACATTTATTGTAGTTGGTTTTTTCATAAGTGTGTTCAAATCAATTCAAAATGTTGTTTCATATTGGCTATGGAATTGATTTCAAAATAATTTTTAATGAATAAAATTGATATTCTTGATAAATTAATTTTCAATACAATCTTGTTTGTTAATCCTATTGGTTATAAAATTAAAAATAAATTTTCTATTTCATTATACCTATATTTATTTCTAATGAGGGATTTGAGGAATGATTTTTAAGATAATTATTCATCAATGAGGGAATTAAATGTTTTATGAAATTAAAATGAACTAAATTAGTTATAAACAAATGATTTATGTTGCAATAAAATTTTATGATGGTTTTTGAATTGAAATATCATGTTTGAAGACCTAATTTTTTCTAACTGAATGTTGATTAATGAAATTGAATAGAGGAGAATAATTTCCCCTGGAATGATATACTGATTAAACAAGGGGTTCTAATTATTTTTGTGTATATTATATGGTACAAACAATATTAATTTATGATTTTAACAAATACATCTATTTATGTTAACAATTATAACTACCCATGATTTGGGAGTGGATTTAATTTATGTTGGTGTTCTTTTTATTCCCACTAGGAGTGATATTTATGAATGTATGCTCACATGTAGTCATATTTCACTAATTTGTGTGAGTAACCTTGAGACCTGGTCAATGTAACCCCATTTATTGAAATAATGGTTCTATGATCAATGATTATTTTAAATGGATAATACTGATAAAATGATGTATTCTAGCATGTTTGATGAAAATTATTTTTCATGTCTATTTGATTTACCTACATGAATTATTCCATTCAAATGATTTGAAAATCATGTTTTTATTGACTATTTGAAATAAATTTACATTACTCATTTAATTTAAAAAATTTCATAATTTTTGTGTTTTTCATGGATTTATTATTAATTTTCTATGTGAAATTCTACTTGGATTCTATTACTCACACCCCAAATACCATTGGGTGTATGATAAAATTCCTTAAAATTTTCTATGAATAATTATAAAAAGACATGGAAATGGTGGGTGATATTTATTTTTTGACCATGTGAGATATTAGTGACTCATGGAGTATGTGAATAACTTGTTTCAAGGAAATCTATTGATGAATTATTTGATAGATTATGTTATAATATGGGATGGTGTATCGTTTCTTGGATTCTATTAGTCTATCATTTGGGGGTATTATCATGATGATTTTTTCTAGAATACCAAAATTTTATGAATTTGTTTCATAGAAATTGTCTTATTGAGTTATTATTTTGGGGAAATAATTCAATACATTTTTTTGTATTCCTAGTCTGTACTCCCAGATGTGGGGTTTAGGTATGGCCATCAGTTGTTGTAATAATTTATTATGTTTCATCTTTAACTAGATACAATGTTGGTTCCATTCATTTAATGATCATATTATAATATTAATATTTATATATACATGTAAGAAGTTAATTCAAAATAAAAAATTATCATAAATATAATTTTACGATTATAAGTATAAATTAGTAATTTAACATTAATTTAAAGTGGATTATTACTGTAATACTAAATTAGAGGAAAATTTAAATATTTTTATTGAGGAATATCTATATATGAGTGTGTTTAGTAAAAAATATACCCACATATATGTAGTGAAATTTGATAATTGAATATTAAAAATAGTATATATAAATATATATGTTTGTATATATTGTGGTGTATTAAATAATGTAATAATAAAAGTATATATATATATATATATTTCTATTATCTGAGAAGCATAATGGAACAAAATAAAATTGGATGTGATATATATGTTGTGCACAAGTAGGGAGGCCAAATTTTAGGAAGGTAATGATGTATATGTGATAAAAATTTAATTGAAAAAATTGGGAATAGAGGACTGTGTGTTCATAAAGATTTCATTTGGTTGTAAAGAAGTTAATGGGATGGGACTATGTAATAATCATTTGTTTAGAAACTAATATGTATATTTTTTACAGTTTTCTAAGTCACAAAACCAATTATTACATATTTTGGTACATAAAAGATAGTGTTTCCCATAGAATCTTTTTATTTTTTTATAATATATATATATATATATATGTGTGTACCTTTATTTCCATTATAGAGATTGATTTATTCAGATAGACTATCATAAATAATAAGAAATTATATTTTCTTTCAAGAAGTCTATCATAACATCAAGTAGGGGATAAAAATATTTTCAATTGATTTTTAATGATATACCAGATCCTTAAATATAAGTCTAAATGATTCTAGGATAACTTTTTTATAATATTTCTAAATCCCACACACAAAGGAGTGATTTAATAATATACATTAGGATTTATTAATTTTTTTCATCTATTTCAAATTGTGTCATTATTTGTAATAGTGATTTCATTAATTTAAAATTTCATATTCTCTCACAAATCAATATTCTATTTTAATTAATTTATAAAAAACAGTTTTTTTGTTTTTTTTGTTTTTATATCATGACTAAAATGAATTAGTTTTCAAATATATTGTCCTTATTAAGACATTTTCATCATTAAATAAATTTTCATTCTAACAAATCAGTTTCCTTATCATATTTAATTGATTTTTAATATTTATATATGACCATTCTTTTTGTATTTTTACAAATATCTCATCCATATTTGGAAAATAAATAAAATGTAAACAAATTATTATATAATATTATCAATGTATAATATAAATATATATATATATATATGTTTTCATATATATATATATATATATATATACGTTAAATCCATGGTTATTTTTTTCCATAAAAATTTAATGGAAATCCCTAGTGAAAAAATTTAATGTTCATAGTGTTTTTAAAACATATATAATAATTTTAAAAAAAAATTATGTATGGGGATTTTTCCCTATCCTAAGAAAAATTTTACACCATGTGATGTGAAGCTATATCTTCATTAACGTTCCAGGTCACAAAATGGTTTCCTTTTTTACTTCTTTTATGAAAATTAAAAAATCATTGTATTTATTAATTAGTAAAATATTAATAAATTTATTTTCTAAAAAATGGATGGATTTGGAAATTGATTTCACATATTTATCAAGATATTAATGGATTTTATAATTATTTTTAATCTATAATATTATATTTTTAATTCATATTATAAGAATTTTCATAAAACAAATATGCTAAAAAATTTCTTAATAACATTTTGAACGAATTTTAATAAAAAAAATTAAATCAATTATTTATAATGAACATATTATTTATAAATGAATTTATTTTTGAGAAGGAATTTTTTTGTGGATTTAAATAAAATTTAAGAAAATGGATAACTCAATATTAATAACTTATATTGAGCGATTATCTCATAGTAGCTATTGAAAATATTGATTATAGTATAATTTTTTTTGTTTATGATAATTTAGAGAGATTTTTCTTATTTTGTGTTTCCATGTGAATAGTCTACATTGTTATAAAAGTATTTATATTCTATAAAAATAATTATTCTTTTTATAACGTTTGTGTTTCAATTTTTCAAATCATCCATATCACTTTACCTAAAATAATTTCAGGATTTATATGATTGTATATTAGTTCATTATGATGAATATGATATCTAGAGAAAAGGAAAAAAATTTAGCACTACAACTACGACAATTGGAATCAGTGTACCTGTGCGTATATGATGATATATTTAGAAAACATAAGATATTATGTTGTTATTAGTAGAGAAAAATTAATAATATAAATTTCCTTTAATCTTTTCTAGGATTATATATTTTGGTTGTTCCTAGGATAAGAATTATCTTCTAATAATATATATTTCTATTAACATTATAGAGATTCAATGATTTATAATTAATTGATATAGAAATGTATCCCCTATAATGTGATGTGAATGAGACTCTCTTACAATAATTATCATGTGTTTTATTTAGACTAAATAATGAATATTATTCAATTAGATCATATTTATTTCAAGTCATGGGTTCATTCTACCCAGACTGGGTTTGTTCATTTAGAGATGTGGTTCATGAATATCCTAATAACATGACACCAGATTTGGAATAACCTAAATACTTCCAACAATCTAGGAAAAACACAGAGAAAAATAATTTATTTCTTATAGGTTCTCCATTGTAATGTTCTATCCATTAATTATTTTGCAAATCCATTGAAATAAAGATAATGGGGGACATTGGATTCCCACGTATAAAATTCCAATATTCCTACAAAAAATACATTTATTTATATATATGTTCCATTTTAGTTAATATTTCATATTCCATGAAATATAATCCATGGTTCAACCCATATTTCAAGGCCATAATGACTCATTTTTTTGTGTATCATTAAATAAAAAATGATCCCGATTAGAAGTGTACATTTCCATATGATCATAGGGAGAAAATGCATCCATTATTTATTGTGAATAATTTGAAATGTAATTTTGACAACAGGTTTCATTAAGTTTATCTAAATGTAAAATGAATATTAATCCATTCTATCAAGGTAACTCCACTTTAAAAATATTTTTTAGGAGGACTGGACTGAATTGGTTTTTCTCAAAGTAAAAAATTCAATGTGATCTTGAAACATTCATTTTAATTCAATTTGTTTTGGACCAAATTACACTTAATAGATAAAATTTCATTTATTTTAAAATTATGGTTGATGCTATCTTCAGTTAAAAACATTAAAATATGATAAACATTTTGTCAAATGATCATAATACTGAAGTAAATATTTAATATGAATACTTCCCACTATTTTATGATGTTTATATAATTTGAGGCAACTCCAATCAAAATTTAAAATTGATTTAGAAGCATGTGATGACAATCAATGATCCAAATTCATGGATATATTACAAAAAATATTATAATCTTTAATCTATTACCAATGATATAATTCAATGGAGAAATATCTTGAAAAAATTGGTATAAATAAAATGAATTCTATTTAATAGAAGAGTAAAAAGTGTACTTATTGGGATACTCATACTGATTGAGAAGAATAAGAAATGAGATAGAAGTGACACCTATTGACCTAAACACACACTACACATACTCTTTTAAAAATAATGAGTTACTCAATTGGGAGGATCACTATATTTCCCCTGATATTTTACATTTTATCAGAAATATTGATGTTTCTATAAAAAATAATCCTATTGAAAAAATATATGACTAGAATAGGTGGTATTTTTATCTAAATAGAATGAAAGAGTTAATTCAGACTTAAATTTAAAATAACACAATATTATAGACGAATGTAATATCACTTCTATGTTTTCATGTGTTGACATAATCATGGGAAATACATAGAGTTAGATTAAAACTATCTAAGCTGATTGTGTCCCTAATAAAGTCCATTATCCTACTGATTCAGAAAAAATATGGTTTTGTCCCTCCAACTAATTCTACTAAAGGTATAGTCATGTTTTTCACTAATTAAAATTATTATTTTGTCTCTGAAAAAATACATATTCATATGTGTGAAAAATATTACCATAGAACAAGTAATAGTCATCCTAGGATAATCAATGAATCCATATCCACTCCAGAAGAAAGTAATTATACACACCCTTATACTAAAAAATCCATGGATTATGGTGATGTTATAAAAAGGAATAATACATAACATTAGGAATTCAATTTTATTGATAAATATCATCAATAGCTGGTCATTGATGGTGATGAAAAATTCATTAGAATTCATTCACTATCTTTTATTCAAACAAGACCTCATATGAAAATGAATTTCGGTATACCGAAGATACTCTATGATCTATACTGGAGATCCTAATAATGAAATAATTGAATATTATTCTTCAGAAGAATAAAAAAATTTCGATAGTGCAATGCAAGAGGTAATTCTGGATGATTTCACATAGGTATAAAAACATCCTTTTAGTCATGATTGTACAGATCAAAAGGAGTTAGTGGGTTACTCTAATCCAAAAATATATTCCAAATAGAGTTATGATTTTCCACTAGGGGATGGCACAAAGGAATTTTCCATCATAAAATCAAATACAACAAAAATCCTTATAGTAAGAAGAAAGTGATCTTCTCCTTTAAAAATGTTCTTTTTTTGGAATTTTTTGGGCCTATAAAGCTCCGATACAATCAACTCCCTTTTAATATTTATCTATAATAATAATACTAAACTATATTGTCATTATAAACAAAATAAAATTTTCCCTTTGATGATTTCATAGATATATAATATTGGATATCAGATCATAAATACAAATCAGACTATAAATAACACCAAAATATTACTTCTCGTATCTCATTGTAGTGTGGATACAGTGTATTCTAGAAATTCTTTAAAATAGATGGAAACTCTCAATTATAATTTTATGGGCACTGACCATTTTTTCTCTTCCATCTATGCTTCTAATAGTTATCATGATAGATAGGATTTATGGGAGAATTTTCATGTGATGATTAGTTTAATAAATTGTTCTGTGACTATATATGGAGATTTCAATATCATTATAAATATAAGGGAAATTTTTGGAATGTTTTAATCTTCACATTCAAGAAGATATCTCTTGGAATGAATTGATAATATCAACTAGTATGTTTTCTATTTAGTTAGTTCCATGTAAACATGGTATAGAAATAATCTAAATGAAGTAGTTTATAAAACATTATTAATGGTTTTTTTGATGAAATAGATATTGATTTCCCAAGATAGAATCTGAAGAACTGCACATGGAAAACTAAATTCATTCAATCACCCTATTTTAGAATATACTCTTAATAGTGTTGGTAAAACTACCATTATATTCAGATTTAGTAATACTATGTACATTCATTTTATTTAAAAAATATTTACTCAAAAAATGAAATTCAATATCTTTTAGATGTGACGTTTTGAATTAATTTTTAAAGATAAATAAATGAAGAAAATTTTTAAAGAATTTTAGTTGAGAATTATTTGGTCAAATTGTCAAAATTATATCACATATTGTATCTATTCAGCACATTATTCTAGAGGATGACTCTGCTTGCGCTTTCTCATTGTGTCTTAAGACGGAAGATGTCATCTCTCGTGATATTAATAACCATTAAAATATTAATGAATGTATGAAAATTGAAGACATTATTGTTAAATTTCCTATGAAGGATGATCAAAATACAAAATTTTCCCAATCTCATAAAGATGATATGAAACATAACCAATATCATTCTAATATCTATGTTAATGGAGAAATTCTTGATAAAATTAAGGACATGGATGTTGTAGAGGGTATGAACACTTTTATGGAACTAATGGAATATATCATTAATAATTTTTTTAATTGTGAGGATAATTACATTATTTTTTTATACCTCTTGAATTTGATATCAATGATGTTGTATTTTTCCTCTACTATGATAGCTAACTTTGGATAGATGGATTCATTAACCCATTAATCCTTAAATATTAAGATTTTATTCAAGTTGATGTTAATAGGATTATCAATATTTTTTTCAATGGTGAGAAGTTTATAGGAGGAATTAATGCTCAATTTCATTCACCCTTATCATCCAAATTTTCATTGTCATTGGGAATATTCATAATAATTGTTTGGACAAGATTTTGAATATAATTATCTCATAAAATCAATTTTTTTTAATTAGCAGTATAATTATCTATGATTTTTATATCAATATTTTTGAATTTTTAATCTTCTCATGAAATCTTATAGAGTGCATCATTTTACCATCATTCATGATGTAAAAGGAAATCCATAGACACAATAAAATTTGGATTCTTTTATATGTTTTCAACTAATTGTTGCATGGATGAGGCATTAATTAAATGGAATAAGATCCTTCTTAGATAATCACATAACATATTTTTTATTAATAGATCTAATGATGGGATAATTACAAACCCCAGTGGTTTAATATTAATTGATTCACACTATACCCAGATTTTCGGTATCGATGTATATTCCATGAGAAGGATTATTATCATCATGTTTAATTAAAAACCAATCCTATCAACTATGGAATATTCATTACTTCCCCAACTCATTTATTCAATTTTTATTAAATTATTATTTTCACTAGTGGTTGATAAAATATCAATTACATCCTGAATGTCCACCAACATTATTAAAAACACTCTATGCAAGAGATAAGTAGGAAAATGTAGTTATAATATTTCTGAATGGGAATCCCTAATGATAGAAACAATGTCTTCATTAATGAATTAGAAAATAAGGATGGTAATTTTATATTAACCTATATAATTGTACCTTTGTTTTTTCTTCAAACCCACATTCCATCAATTTTTCTAAAATTGTTTTCCAAATTAAATATTAGAAGGAATCATGGAACAGGATGGAAAAAAAGGAAGCTAAGATCATTATACTGAAAGATATAATTATATAAAAAAATAAAATAATTTATTGTTTATCAATGGATGGATTCCATCATTATAAAAATATACATATCACTAATGATAGTAAAAAAATTTATCCTGATTTATAATATGAATTCATGTGGAAGAAAAATATTTATTAATCTATGGATATTGATTATTTAAGACATGGTAGATTATGAAGCCATAAAAATAAAACATTAAATTGATAGGAATCTTCTATTTGGCATCCTCTAAATGATTTATTCTCTATTACTATAGTGGATTCTCATTGGATTGAAAAAATAAATTATTCCTTAAATTTATTATTAGAAAACTAGATAGGAACACCTCTTATAAATTATTGAAATTCTAAAAACCCATAACAAGACCCATGTTTTTTTATCAACGATAAAATGGAAACATATTTTGAAAATATCACTACTGAAATCAAGGAGATTTTTATTAATTAAAATTCATCAATGTTGATGATAATATTTTAAGGGAAATTTCATTTAATGGGAGACTATAGTTTAATCAATCATATCATATGGATTTACAGGGGCATGCTAATAGCTAGGCTAAATGATTGAGAAATTTTGGACACTTCCATCTAGTATTACCCTTGAATAGAGGATCATGAACTCAAAAATTCATAATAAATTTTTTATATATATTCCCAACATCATACATTTCTAGATATTTTTCTAATGTAATCTAAATTACGATGACATAGACCACCCCCTCCTTAATTGTCTTTCCTTTAGTGGACTATAGAAAAAAATTTAGGTCTTTTTTGTGGTTTATATCCCCTATATAGACTACATCCAGAATCATACTTTCACATGTGCTAAGCATAAACTATCCAATACAGTGGTGAATATATTCATTTTAGATTAAATATAACCTATCCATTTAACATTAAACAACCAAAACTAATTAGTCAATGAAAAAAAAAATTATTCTATCTAAATTATATGTTAGTTCAAAATATAATTGTTGAGAAATATGGAAATAATATTTCAAATTGTTCTTGAGATAACTCTATTCATTATTTTACCTTTATTAATAATACAAAACATATAAGAAATTATAATGCACCTACTATAACATTAGAGTTCTTGTGGATTCATCCATTTCTAAGTTGAGTCAAGAGTATCAAAGAAAGATAATTAAACTAAAATCCATGAATTTATGGATATGGATCTATTTTCAGGAATAATTTTGGTGATATTATGGGATTCCTCAATGATCCTTTTGTAATCACTTAGCATCTTGGTGCAGATATGTTGTCCTTATTAATGCATTTGCAATAGAAATGAAATTTGTTTACCTTCACATATGGTTTTAACATGATTTCCCTAATATTTTAAGGCTACATGAAATAAAACCAATATTCATTATTGGAGGATGACTTCCCAGTGGGGAAACATCATGGAATCTCTCCCATCCTTGAAATATATCATCCAACATCCATAGCATGATGAATGATTTTTTGTATGATGAGCCTTCAGAAAATGGTATAACATTTCTGAGTTAACCTTGCTCAATGATATACCATATGATATCCCTTCCCTTTCTCAAAGGGTTTATTATTAAAAAATAATACATTCTTATGAGGTAACAATGATTTATTTAGATATTGAAAACATCACCTTATTAGCCAAGATAACATTCTCCAAAAAAATATAGCAATCAATATGGTACCCTATTATGTAGAAAAATATTTCTCATTTTAATATTCTATATACTTTATATATGAGTTATCTTATCATAAATCTATGTAATAAAAAATGGAATGAATTTTAGGATCTGAGCATAATTTGGAAAAAATAAATTTTTCATAGATAATTTTTTTTTCAATGACGCCATTTATTTAAGGGGGTTATTTGATGACATTGGTGTTTATCATATATTTATATATGTATATCAAGTCATGGAAAACAATATTTATGTTTGACGAGTTAAATTGTGAAATTATATTTTCATTATGTATAAAAAATTATATGTTAATGATATTTCAATAGTAACATAATAATTATTATGAAAAAGATATTAAATTAGTATGTATACTATGATTATATATGTAGTTCTATAATACGTATAATGTTGAGGAGTGAAATGGAAATTAATCATTTTAAAATATATATTTAATATTAACACAAATACTGAAGATAGATTCTATTGAATATATATAGGATACATTTATGAGAAGAAAATATAATTCTGTTAATTTTCATAACATATCTGACATTAGTTCAAAATAAAAATATATCAAAAATATATTTTGAGAAATTCAAGTATAAGGTATTTTAAAAAAAAAATTAATTACAATGTTCTCTTAAAAAACTGTTATATTAGAGATGAATATATATATATATTATGATATTAATATAGATATATATATGTGTGTCATTGTTTTTAAAAAATTAATATACATATATGTGGGAAATTTATAATTATAATCAGATATATATACAATTTAGTGTATATATATATATCACGTGTGTGTAGTGAAAAATGAATAAAATTGCATTAGGGGGTGAATGAAGTAGTGAAAAATGTGGTTGACCACAACTGGGAATAGAAATAAATCATAAGGAAAAAATGGAATTTAAAAAGGTGGTGGGTGGTGTGTATCATCATTATGATTTACTTATGTATTTTGGAATTTTATTGGATGAACCTACATAATAGTATATTAGTGAATTTCTAAAATGGATATTTTGTTAGGATCTTCCAACTATCCATGTTATTTTGTACACAATATTTTAATATAATGGAGAGTATTTCCCAATAATCATCCATATTTTCTATCAAAATATATAGATATATATATAGATATATATTCCTAAATTTTTATTACAGAGAGAGATATATATATAATGAGATAGTCGGTTGGGAGGATGATTAAATATTAATAATTTCTACAACGACATGTCAACATCATTAATGGGAGATAAATATTTGTATCTTTTTCTGTAAATATATTCTATAACCCACTTTTAATGGTTTAAATGTTCTATAAATAATATTATATTTTGTAATTTGTAAAACCTTCTTATACAATAATCGTTGTAAACAATAATATTGGTCCCCAAAAATAATTTTGCAGATATCCAAAATAGTCTTTCAATATATGTGTTATTTTTATTTAAATGTTATATTTTAATGATTTTAAATATACTCTATCTAATTTTAATTAATTTACACAACTTTTTCTACTAAATGTTTTAATTTTTTTATTTGAGGCATAAAATTATTATTTTTTCTAGTAATAATTATAATTAAAAAATTTTCACCATTGAAAATATTTTCATACCAATGAATAAATTTATTTCACAAATATCGCAAATTCATAATATGTAATCAATGTGCATTTATAAATATTGAGCAGCATCCCAAATATGTCTTTAAATTCAATTATTTCTTAGAAAAATATAATTTCATCCAATTATTAATTAAAAATACACACATTTTTATATATTTATATATATATTCAAATTCATTTATAAATGTGGCCATATATTTTTTTAAATGAGTTATTGATTGAAAACCCCTTTAATGAAATTCCATGATAAAAAACATTTTTTTTAATTTATTTCTAGACCATGTAAATAGATATTGTATGAGGAGATAACCAAATAATTAATGGAATATTATTATCAATCATGGATATTCATAATATAGTGTAATAACGTTGTTTTCACATATATATATATCCATTAATTATTATAATAAATCATTTTTGGGACTAATAAGAATTACTAAAGGGTTAGAAAATGTAATAGGGGTGTTTGGGCTTGTTAGGAGCCTGAAGTACATATTTTTAGGGAAACTGGCCATGTCACACGGTTGGTACATGATTTTCCAAATCGTGTGGACAGTTAATTATCTGGAAGAACCATTTAACATGGTTGGTGCACGACCGTGTTACAAAACTAGGATGGTTCCTTTTCATCCTTGGTACTTGTTAATGGTTTTTCAAACCATGCGGAAAAACCATCCACATAGTACATTTCTGGGTAAAATGACTATTTTTTCTTTAATGATGTATTTAAGCCACCTCTTCTTCATTAATAAAAATTCTAGTGGGATTAATCAAATTTCCACTCATTTTGGAGATCATTCAAGGAATAAGGTAAGATATGAATGATATCCTTCCTCCAGTATGTAATCGATCTTATGTTCACCACATTGTATATGAAAAGGTATGTACCTGAGTCCATTGGAGAATTTCTTATTCAATATCATTCTTGACCTAATAATCGAGGTGGGGATGATTTTCCCTTTTTTCTCTGATCTACTACATTCTAATCAGAATCAGAGGCTGTAGTCGGAGGACAAGAGTTGTATGGCCCTAAGGTGGGTGGGTTATAACTGATCCATCATGTTCATTGATTTTGGAATTGTTTTGTGGGGCCCACTGATTTCATCATTAGTTCTTTATTTAATTTATATTCCATGCTTATAATAATTAAAATCCTATTGTTATGCTCATTCCATATATGTGATCAATTTTTAGGGGTTATTCCCAAAACTCCATCTATCCAATGTATGTTGCTATTCTATAATTTTGAATTTATCATTTTACATGCTTGAGCCACCATTAGGGTGTAACTTGGCTAGACCCTTCTAATTGTATTATTTTACATATTAAATGGATTGATTTATATTGTTAATTTCATAATTGAATGTTCCATGTGTGCCCACTAATTTACTCACCTATGGTATGTACTTGAAATTTATAAATAAATGTAAATTGAAAATTGGATTGTATGTTAAGTATATGACATGGCCGAATTAAACGTGAATGATTAATAGGTAGCGTATTTGTAGAACCCCTTTCCAGAATAATGGAATGTAGATCAATTAACCTAAATTATTGTATATGATATTAACATAATGAATAATTGTTGGATGCTTCCTGACCATATCACAATAATGAAAGGAAAGGCTTCAAACAAATGAGATATATCATCACTCCAAAATTAAATAGGCATTTCCTGACTCGATCTCACCTTTGATTCATACCGAGGAATTCCATGAGCACTTTAGAACCCAATTCTAATTCAAGGATAAAGCACTCTTATGTGGATACCCACACAAGTCCCAATCCTTACCTATTATTGGATTCTTTTTATGACACTATAATTTCCCTCTTTTAGTGTTAAAGGATTAATTGGTTACACTTATCAGATCCATGCATTGCCATGTAGATTTCATGGTTACATCTCATATGGCCCTATCTCTACTTAGATGGATTTTAACTTGGTTTATCACTATGGATTCTTGTGGGAACCTTATTTTTTGAATTCCTTGAAATATGCTCTTTATATTACACTATTACCCCTAGAAATGCTATATTTACTAATGAGATGGTGACCCTTTAGGACTATGCTTACATGGATATTACATGTCAACATAATTATTAAATGTAAAAAAGGATTCCTTGTCATAACAAGGAACCTACACTAGTTTAAACAAGTGGTTTATATATAAACTGCTAATAATCTATTAATTTGATGGTTATGTTCATTTTCCAAAGGAGGGTTGATGTATCCACATTGGTATTTAGTTATATTTCACATTTTACATTATATATGCATTCTGTCACACTCTAACATTTCCATTACACGACCCAAATGATATAGAAACCATTGGTGGTAGCCCACTTCGATTTATCTCACACTGTATCAAAGTAGTTCATGGTACCCGAATTAAATTTCATGAATGTATATGTTGATAAAGTGAATCATATGACATTAAACACCTGATTTCTTGATGTTTACGAAGGATCTTGATAGCAAATGACCGAGCTAGATCATGGGATGCTTGGATTATACTTTTCATTTCCTTATAATTTTTTGGAATATGTTATTCATTTTTTATAGTATCCATGATCTGCAATTTTTTAGGTTCATTAAAAATCATCATAAGTGGTTTTCATGTGTGTTATTCTAGTTATTTCAGTTATTGTTACAGTTATATCAATTTCTTGGTTTGACTTATGTTTAGTCATATTACTTTAGTTATGTACCACTATTTATTTTAATCGACAATGATATAATTTGGTAATTGGGGGATATTCTCCCCACGGACACACCCTAGGCCTTTGCTATTAGTTGATATCCTATGTTGTTTGGGGAGATTCCCTTGAGGACATGTAGCCCACCGAGCATGGGGTAAATATTAATTGGATTTTAGGTCTAGGATGTCCCAATGTTGTATCAGATGAGTTTCATTTATTTCCTTAGTATTTGGAGGTAATATATTAGAGATTAGGAACACTTGTAATATGATGATAGGTTATGTTTAGTAATTTCAAACCCTATGTTCTAGGTAAAGACTGAGTTTCCTAAATTATAATTTCTGTTATATTTTTCCTATTATAGATTACAATGTTTCCCATTTTGGTGATTCAAATGATGTGTAGGGATTTTTACTATTACAATGTTTGTGTGTTTTCATACATCCCCAACCTAATGTTATCAGTTCAATGAGAATTGATACATGCATAATATTTGACTTTTAGAATTATCTTTTCATGCATATTGTCAGACCATATGTGTGCATTTCACTACATTTTATTTCTTTAAATGACTATGATTGTCAAGTGATGTTGAGATAGATAGTTTTTACATGTATTACTTTTGATTCTAATTCAGTGATTGCCTACCTCAATTACGGAGGTGTACAGGACCTCAGGGGTTGGGATGAGTAATTTACCGATCCTTTCCATTAGGCTATAATTAAATTGGTGTTTTTTATAGTGGTAAGGAGTATGGGAACTTATTGAAAAGAAATTACAATCCTTATAATATGAATCATGAAATATAAACTGAATTAGTTTCACATCCTTTTCATGTCGTGTCATCTTTATGAAAGGGAAAGCAGTGAACCTCATAATTAATTGTAAAATGAATTAATTCATGTACTATATCAATTATTGATAACTGGCCATTTATGTGGGTTGTTGGTTTAGTATACCATAGGTTGTGAGTTTTCCTACATTCATCTACCTCTAGTGATGTTATCATTCTTCATTATCTTTTTCTAAGGTGTGTGATTGACATTTTTAGACAATTACATCCATGATGTCCTTATATCATATAATAATAGGGTGGAAAATACCATCCTCTAGACATGGTGGGAACTATTCCTCCACCATTACATCAAATAGTCCCTCTTCATGCACCTCCTATAGTACCTGATCTAGGAATTGATTCCCAAGTGTATAATAGATTCATATATTTAATGTTGTCCATTCATAGTGATCCATGGCTTTCACATATGATGAATGATAAAACTCAGGAGAACATGTGGTATTATCCTCCAACTTTCTCAGGAGATGGAGCTATGTAGGCAGTTCGGTTGTAGCTAGAGGCCAAAATATATATCATTGAACACATGGTTATTCCTATAGGTTTGACGGTCTATATTTCAACATACATGATTTGTGATTTTTCCAAGCGTTGGTGGGATGTGATTACCTAGGCCGGTCATCATCATGGAATGTTATGGATTTATTTACAGAGCTCCTTATATGATTAGTTATTCCCTTAGGTGCTGAGAGCTGACATAGCCTGAGATTTCATGCTTCATTATAAAAATTCTTGGTCATTTATGGAGTATTCATCACGTTTCATTGATTTTTAGCACTTTGAAACACATTAACTTTTGATGAGAAATCACATGATATATGTTTTGAGGATGGGCTCTAGTATACCATTCACACATAGGTGAATGTATTTAACCTACCTAACATTTATTAAATAGTTAATCATCATATTACCAGTGAGCATAACATGAGGTATGAAAATAATACTGGATATAGATGTCCAATGAATTGTCTTACCAGTTGTTCCTCAGGTGTACGAAAATGATCCTTGAATGTTTTGTCTTTTGGGGAGTGACAACCAGAGTTCATGATTTAGTATCTTCATACTATGTCATTATTGAGGATGATAATGGCACCTAAATCCTCATTGTGATAGAGATCCAACGAATAACAAGGCTTGTGGAGGAATGATGATATCTAGTTATTCTACATGACTTTTCCACCATATTCATGTGGAAAAGGATATCTGTCTGCTCCACTATTTGGATCTACTTCATTCACACTGTGTTAGGTGGGGAGTTGGAATAAAATTTGACGGACTATACAAGGAAGTGGTCATTATCATGGAATCTAGAACCTAGATCACTAGAGGAACCGATAGAGAAGCTATGATCATGGTTGTCCATATGTTGAAAAAGGTTGTGGATTTGGGCAGTTGCATTCCCTACAGCCAATACCCTAGCATCAGGCTGTTGGGATATCTACATTGTTATGTACTATTCTTGTGGCCTCTACTATAGTACCTATATTTTTTAATAAGGGTTCTTCAATCTCTTTTATATCTATATCTATCATTGAATGTCTCGGAATAAAGATAAAATATTACTATTGTGAAATAACCCTAAATACACTATTAGAGGAACAAATAGATATCATAATCATGTTTTGATACACCTCCAATGTTTTAGGAAGTTACACTTTCTAATTGAAACTCTTCAATATGGAGATGATATGAGTTGATTTCTTGTATGTGATGGATAGGTTGGTTATGTGTCCTTATTTTGTACATTGTTGTCACCCTTGGGTATCATTTATCTCACCATAAGGAAATGGTAATCTACGTAAGGGTGACTGTGATGTCCATATTGGTAGAGCTGGGCCAATGCGTCATGGGATTGATGCTGTGACCACCCAAATTTCAAATCAATTCATGGACGATCAGGGTTTACGACATGTTGATTTCCCTCTAGTAGTTTATCATTTTAGTGATGTACTTCCCGAAGAATTTTCTAGCATACCTCCAGAGAGAGAGGTAGAGTTTAAAACTGAAATTTTTCTAGGAGATGTTCTAGTGACCATTACGCCTTATAGGATAGAAACTATTGAGAATCTGGAGATGATGTTGCGGTTTGATGATTAAGTATTGAAATGTTTTATACGACCTAGTATATCCTATGGGGGTTCCCCAAATATTTTTCAAAGAACTCAGATAGAAACCAACGTCTATGTATGGAGTAATGTTGGATGATCCATCATTCAATCTAGAACCAATATCAACTTCATCGAATAGAAAATATCTTGGAAAATCTCAATGAGAAAATGGGATCTCCATGATCGACCTGAAATCGTGTTATCATTAGGTATGCTTTTGGATATCAAACATACCTCATACTTCATTTCATAGTTGTTATGGTCTGTATGAGTACCGTATTATGTTGTTCAATCATACCAACATGCCCTCCATTTTCATGGCTCTAATGAATTGGGGTTTCCACCCATATTTGTATTATTTTTTAATGGACTTTTTGGAAGACAACTTGGTGTAATCTCATACTTGTAGTAACCTTGCGAAACATCTTGTGATCATTCTGATTACACTGAGAGAGAATAATCCTTATTATAATCTTGCAATGTTACTCCTCAGGATAAAAATTGTTTAATTCATTGTTCATATAATATTTTAATAATGAATATTTTAATCCTTTAAATTGTTAGTGCTTCAGATTCTGATTATAATATATAGAATCTATTTTATATTCGATGTTTATTTGGGAATGATTGTTATTATAGTAGTTTCATAAAAAACTTATCATTCATAGATTCACCTTATTCTATCCTTAAAATGATGTTTTTCATGTTCATTCAGACTAAATCATAGATGAAATCCATTCAGGAACTAAAGGGTAGGCTTATCTCTACACCTATTCTAATTCTTCCCTTTCTAATTATATGTCATATTGTATTTTGTGGAACATAGGGAATTATACTAGGAAAATTGTTGTGGTAGGAAAACAGATTCATTACATATGCATCTCAGTAGTGGAGGGCTCATAAAGAAAATTGCGTGACACATGACCTTGAAATAGAAGCAGTTTCCATTTTGAATGTTTATACACTATCATTTTGCTGAGAAAATTGAGGTGTAAATATACCACATCATCATCAAATATACATTCACATAGCATGACATGAGCCTCAAAAAATCAATATGGGATGGATATCTATGATCATTTTATTTTGAGAAAGCTTATATGTTTGGGAAGGGAAATGTGGTTATAGATTCACTGAGTTGTAAATCTCTAGCATGAGTAGTATGAGAAGAGAGTGATGAACGGAAGTTAATGACCATCTTCCCTCAGATGTACATATATTATGATGATAGTCATGAGAAGTCTTATATCTCATAATTTATAGTTACATATTTCATCATTGATAAGGTAATGGGTTGATAGTTTTCAGTTCTTAAAGGCTTGGTAATCTATGAGAGAATTTTTTGAGATAACCTACCTCAAGATTGGTTTGTAGATAGAGATACTTCTTACATATTCATGTATGTGTTTGGGACCCTATAGATATAAGAGAGGTGTTGATGAAATATTACTATGCCTCTCAGTGGGTTGTTATTCTAGTAATAATGAGGATATATCAAGACATTTGATGCGAGTTTTGGTGGCATGGGATGAAATGTTATATAACAGGCTTTATCACTAGGTTTTCCACCTATAAGCTGGTGAAGGTAGAAAATAGAGACCTGAAATCTTGTCACAGAAACATCCAGTCCTAGAATTGAAATGGGAAGATGTTTCTATAGAATTTTATGTTTGTTTACATAGGTTTTCTATAGGTAGTAACGATGTATAGGGTGACATTGAGTGACTAACGAATGTATCCCACTTCATTCGTATATGAGAGATGTTCTTAGTTGATGATCTTGGAAGACTGTATGTTTGTGAGATCATACAACTACAAGGTACAACTCGTATAATATATTTACATAGGGATTTCTATTTCACATCATGGTTATTGTTGGGATTTCAAAAGGATATGGGAGCATAAGAGCCTCTAAGAACATATTTTGACCCTCAGACCAATGGACAATTAGAACAGATAATGAATGTTCTAGAGGATATGATTTGATCATGTTATCTCTACATCAATTGTTCATGGGAAAATAATATACCTCTAATTGAGTTTATTTATAATTAAATCTTCCAGGAGACAATTCAGATGGCTCCATTTGAGGCCTTATATGTTAGTTCATGTTGTTCACCCATGTGCTAGCTAGAGGTAGGTGAGGAAAACCTACAAGGTCTTCATCACATTCAGAAGACATCTGAATATGTTCAACTAATAAAAATTCATTTGACTACTTTTAAGGATAGAAAAAATATATTATGTTGATCTCCAATGATTAACTATATATTTTGAGGTTGGGGATCATTTTTTCCTTTGAATATCACCCATGCTAGGGCATGGATGGTTACATAAGCAGGGGAAGTTCTCTCATCATTACGTAGATCCATTTGAGATCCTAGAGAGAGTTGGGCTCATAGACTATCAATATATACTACGTTAGAGGTACTATGAAATGTAAAACATATTCTATGTTTCGGAGCATCTCTAATGTCATGGAATCCAATCTCATACCATTCATCCTGAGAAAGTTGAGTTATATACTAATGCTACCATTTTGGAGAATCTAATATGCTTCGTCGACTGGATCGTGAATGTTATCCAAGGATATATGGTCCATATAGTATGGGTTCTATGAGATCATCGTAGCATTTAGGATGAGACTTTGGAGAGGAAGACAAAAATACGTGCTCTATGGCCAGAATTCATCTTCGAAAATGTTTCACAACACAGTGGTGGGGAACTGGGGAATAATTATTTTATATCAAGAAGACTGTAAAAACCTTGTTTTTCACTCAGGAATAGATCTTATAAAGCATATTATATTTCCACATTACTAGAATTATATGGATTTATAATGTGTAAGAAAAGCTAATTGGGGTGATTGAGTCTTTTTCACAGTCCGGAACACATCTTTTGGGGGAAATTGGCCATGTCTCACAGTTGGTGCATGGTTGGTGCACACTTTGACTTATAGTCTGGATGGAATATTCTCTAACTGAACCATATCCCATATTTTACACATTACCATGTAGCCTAACCATGCAATTTACCTTTATTCCATGGTACCTAGGCATGGTTTGCACATAGTTTTTCAAACTGTGCGGTCAAACACTACACATTCTATTTTCCTTGGTAAAATGTCTAGTTTTCCCTTAATGATTTATTTAAGACACCTATTCTTCCATAATCATAATTCATGTGGTATTAACCTAATTTAAATTCAAATTGGATCTCATTGAGGGCATGTTGTTGTAATTTAATGATATCCATTTTCAAGGATCAAATTGTGATTTCGTTCATCATGCCCGATGCGCAATAGTACATACTTGAGTTTATATGATCCTTTTTTACTCTTTATTTTTCTCGACCTAGTTATAATTGTTTGAGAGTTTATATCTTTTTATTTGATATACTACTTTATATTTTGATTTTGTGGCCAAAATTGTAGGAGGAGAGTCATATGACCCTTTGGGGTGTAACCTATAACTCATCCCTGATGTTCATTGATTTTGAAATTTCCGTGTGCTTCCAAACGATTTCATTGGGTGTGGTTTATTGAATTTATATTCCAATATTATAAAAATTTTAATATTATGTTTATGCTCTTTCCACATATCTTATTAATTACTGGCCATTATTCACACAACCCCATCCATCACATGAAAGATGTTATTCTATAATTGGCTTTTCAATATTTGACATGTTTGAGAAACTGTTCGGGTGTAACTTGACCTGACCCTTATATGAGATTTATTTTGTATATTAAATGGGTTGATTTATATTATTGATTTCATAATGGAAGGTACCATAAATTCTCACCCCTTAACCAGCCTGTTGTCGGTGCTTCAAATTTATAATTAAATGTGAATGGGACATTCGAATTTATATTCTGTATATGACTGGGTTGGATTAAATGTGATTGTTTAATAGGTAGAATGTCCATATAACCCCCTAACCCATTATTGGATTATAGAGGAATGGATGACAATTATTGAATATTCATTTAATTGAATTAATAAATTTTTCTTGCTTCCTATCCTTATCGCACTAATGAAAGTCAAGGATTGAACCAAATAAAATATTGTGTGACTCGTTAATGAAAAAGGACGGCCTGACTCATTCTCACCTTTATTTCTTATTAGTGAATTCCATGAGAACCCATGAACCCCATTCCAATTAAAGGATACATATTTCTTAATTTGAGACCATCCAAGATCCTATTCATTTTCTATTCTTAGATTCCCGATATGAAACTGTAGGATCCATCACATAGTATAGAAGGATACCTCAATTTCAATCATTGGATCTAGCAATGATAAGTATGTTCCATGGATACATCCTGTAGATCCATGCCTCTAACTAGCCTCATTTTACCTTAGATGATGACCATGGATTTGGTAGGCGCATTATTATGGAATTCCATGGAATATACTCATTGGATAACACTCTTACCCTTAGCCAGCCTACATTTTTTATTATGTTGGAAACCCGTGAGGATTATGTTTCCTTGGTTATTACCTAGGAACATCATAATTAAATTTCATTATATGTTACATTTTCATGGCATGGATTATTCACTGTTGTTAAAATGTGACATATTTATAAACTGGTAATAATCAATTAATGGACAGGTTATGTTTAGAGAAAATCGAAGGCCTATATATGGTACATGGATATTTAGTTACATTTCATTGTTTTACATTATATATTCATTCATTCACACTTTTAGATTTCTGTTTACATGGTTTAGATGTTATAGACACCATTGGTGGTGGCCCGCCGTGATTTATCTCACACACACTCTGAGGGCCATTTTGTACTGGTAGTAGATTACATGAATGCATGTGTTGATAATGGGAGGCATATGTCTTCAACCACTTGATTTCTTGCTGTTTATGATGGTGCATGAAAGTAGATGACTGAGCTGGTCACCTAGAAGCGTGGTGTAGATTTTTGATTTCCATTATACATTTGAGGAACATGTTAGGCCTGATTTCTTATATACATGTTTTCCAGTTTTATATATTCATGACATATCATGATCAGTTGTATGCATGTATGTTATTCCTATTCTTATGTTATTATTGCATTTTTTACTATTTTCTAATATACCTTCTATTTATTCAAATTGCTTCAACTCTTTACATATGTTTATATGAAATCATTGACAATACTTTTTGAATGAGGGCATAGTATCCCCCCTAACACTCACTAGGACCTCACTGCCAGTCGAAATCTTTTGGCATTTGGGAATATGTGTTTGAGTCATGCTCAGGGAACCTATTGAGTGGAATCCTGGTCTGGGACATCACATATATCCTTTAATGTTCTATGTCTCATAGTGGTTTTATTTTCTACACTTGAAAAAAATAATGATCACTTGATTTTTTAAATAAAATAAGTATGATTCATTTTTTTGAATTTATGATTATGGAAAAGGTAACTAATTTCATGGTTTTATAAAAATCATAATTATTTTTGTCAATAATTCTGACTTAATGTGTTCACAAAAAACCTTTTTAATGTAATTTTTTTATTTTTATCTTTCTAATTTTAATTTCATTTTATCCTATTCTATTTATAAAAAAGAATCAATCTAATTTCCTCTAATATGTATTACTATTACTAAAGTATTTCTTTTTAAATTGATATTTTTTTAACAAATTATTGAGAATTGTTTGAAAAGTATTACGAAATTTTGGAACTGTTTACTAATCCTTTTCATACTCTTTGATTTGAAATTTTTTTTCATGAATCCATACAAAATAGATTTAGTTTCAAATTCATTTCATGATAATTATTTCTAGATAGTGTATTTTCGATGTTTTCATAGATTTATTTATATTTTTTAAAAAATAAAATAATATTTGTTTTAATTTCATAATCCTCCAAATCTATATACCTAATGTATTCTCTAGAATGTAAATATATTATATTGTGTAGTGATTTTAAATGTGGTATTTAAAAAAATTATATCTAGTCATTGTACAATATACATGACAATACATCTAGGGAATCAGATCTTAATAGAACATTAAACGATATATTATGTGCATTAGAAGTTCAAATTAAAAATTTTATCTATCTTAATTTTTATCCATGGGTTTAAAAACATTAAAAAATATATTATCATTATATTAAATCTATATATTACCCCACATAAAACACTATAATAATATAATTATTAGTTAATATGACATTAAATTAATATATTACAAATTTAAAAATTAATTAAAATATATATTTAAGTGTTACCTTATAAATAATTTACCTTGCATCATAAAATTGGATTATATTGTCTTATAAAATATAAGGACACATGATGAAAATAAAAAATTGTTATATAAAATAAATAAAATACTACATAAACATAAAATATGAATATATATATATATATTAAATTATTTACATAAAATGAATAAATTATTTATTTCTGTGTATTCAATGAACATTTAAAAAATATTATACTGAAAAATTACATATAATCAATAAAAGGATAAAAATCAACTGACATAAAATAAATTCAAATAATAAATTACTGAATGTCAATAATCAAAATCAGATGAAAAAATAAAATTCAGGAATATATGAATCAATTAATTCTTAAAATTAATTAATAATATTTATTTATATGTTGGTAAACTTAGTTTGTGACCCTCTTACCAATATTATAATTGGAAATATGAAAAATGTGCCAAGAATATATTATTGTCATCTAGAAATATATAAAATAACCCATAGTGAATCATGTATCTCTAGAAACTAAAATAGCCTTCTTAGAAAATTCTCTTTAGTATATAAAACATTTATTGAAAAATATCTCATCAAGTGGTATGCAAATTTTTTTATAACACAATATGCTCGATTTTTCATTCACTGTGTTCCAAAATAAGACTTCTTTTATAAAATACCAAAAACAAGGATATTTTTAGACTATTACACTTCAATCAATGGGATGGATATATCTTCATCTATTTATTCATAATAGAAAAATCATTTCATGAAAATTATAATATTGGATTATAATTTATGATGCTCCTAACATATATTACCTCTTTGTGCTTTAACAGCATAATAAATTTCATCAATTTATCATTGTTTGTTATTCATGATCCACATTAATTCTGATGTACTATATAAGGATGAATACAGTTGTTCACAAATAAGATTATAGAATGACACAAACACATAGAATTCATATTTTTGGGCCATCCCGTCAGACCTATATTCATTTAGATCACCATCTTGAAACATCTAGACAATATGCATCAATTAATATCAATCCCAAACACCTGATATATTTTTTAAGAAAATTTGACGGCAAAGCCCCCTTAATTGAATTTAAAAGATAAATCCTCTTTTATATCACATTGATGACATAAAATATTCAAATGATATTATAATAATAATTCGGATAGATTGATAATCATTTTCTAAAATATATTTACATATTTGATATCATGTGTATAATAATACATGGTTTTAAGGGACCAACCCCAACAAATTCCAAATTTCACTAAATATGACTCCTAAAAACTTATAACCCATTAATTCTTATATTGTACTTATGCTTCTAGTTTATTATGTTATGACATAATATTTCCTATATAGTACAATCTATGGGAAATTTTCCAAATGGAGAATCACCCATTTTAGTAAGATATATTAATAAGTAATAATTTGGTTGTATATGTTTCGTCCATTTATCTTTAAAATGATCCATATCTAGAGTCTGTATTTTATTAATATTATTGTAAAATTTAATCATATTTTTTATTGATTTACTATACAAATCCAATTGTTAAATTTTTATATATATATATACAAATAATATTTTATGGAATATTAACCTGTTATATAATCAAAGTCCATTATAGATTTAGATGCCTATAGTTTTCGTGATCATTTCTGGATCATAAGTCCTTTATTAATCCAAAATAATTATGATGTTTCCAATTAATAATCATTATAATATATTTGAATTTGGGGTTTGAGTACTACCTTATATCTTCATCCTCACCACCCCCATAAATTTGGAAAATATTATTTTTTGACCTATATAATTCCATAAAATACATCTTAATAAACCTTTTGGGATCATTTTTTTCTATAAGATTTATTATACCAATTCTCAAGACATAGGAATCTTCGTGCCAATTATATTTCAAGGAATACATGAAAGATCCAATTAAAGAAGCATGATGTATTCTAATAATTATAAATATCTCTTATTATTTCAAAGGACCCATTTTCATAGAGATATGTATACCATGGGACATATTTAACAACCATATATTATATTTTTTCATGCTATATCATTTCATCACCTTATGAGTATATATACATTGGTATAGTCCATTAAACCTCACATATCCCTCTTAATAGATATTGATTTAAAAAATATAGGTCTTTTTCAACTAATTCAAACATGTAGAAGATTTTATTCTATTAATATTGTTCTCATAGTATGATAAGTATAATATTTTCATAAGTAACATGTCAGAAAATATATCAACTGAAAAAATATTACTTCAACTAAATATTTTTTTAAACATTGAACATATTCCATCAAACTCGTTTTTTATTTTCTAATCGTGATAATCCATATTTTTTTCAGTTCTGAGAGGGAACTCATGCCTAGACAATGATATAGAATCCCAAGGAAATCATGACTTTATTGTATATGTATTTCATGATATCAATAAAAATATTTTATAAATAATATCATATTGTATACTTATATGTATAGATTAATTTGAGAAAATATATATAATAGTCTTATTTTAGAAAACATATGATCGTTTATCCTTAACGAACAATGACACAACATATTTTAGAAATATCATATAGAAGACTCATCTTCATATCATATGAGAATAAAATATTAGCATTGTGAAATATCTTCTACTTTATAAGGGGATAGTAAAAAAAATTCATCGAGGATGTGTTCATATGAAGAAGTAAAAATATGAGCATACCAAAAACATAAGTGAGCCTAAATGAATATTTCAAAAAATAAATAAGGACACAAAATATCAACCTAGAAACAAAATAGTGAAACAATATCTTTGATTAAAATAACATAATAAATGAATCATCAGAGACTACAATCATAATTAATAGCATCTGTTTTCTTTGGAAAAAATATTAGCATAGGGAGACATTACATCCATGAACCAAACCATTAGTGTCTATGTATATGGGAAACTATAATGTACTTTTAAATACTTACCTCTGGTGATATAAACTCAATACCGTTGCATTATATGATTTTATTTTACCAAGACTATCATTCATCCATATAAATGTGTCCCACATAAAAATAATTCAATTTTAACTTCAATAAGAACTCATGAAGGTAAAATGGGTTACATTAAACATACCAAATGGACATCGTTGAATTTTCATAATGAACACATTCAAATAAAGTGTGTTTTATAAATCATCAAAATTGAAATCATTCTCATTCAATATAGAACCCATGGATATAAAATTGGTTGAAAAAAGACAACAATATGATTTAAATTAATATCATTCATTAAATAATTTGAAACTGAAACCATAATAACCCATAATAATCAAATTATAAAATATAATATTGTTTTAAACATGAATGATAACTCCATCTAAGATATATCAATTTAACATAAATAACACTAAATTAAGTAAATTAGTTTCTGAAAAAAATCCCTTTTTAACGAAATGATTGTTAAATTAAAATATTTTACGGAAATATAATTTTATTAAAAATTATTTTATCAAATAAAACAATAGAACATAATTTCAATTATATTATCTTATAACAATGATTATCTAAAATAAATTTTATAAATCAATGAAAGGATTGTTAATTATGAAGTGTAATGTCGAAATAATATGAAGTATCACAAGATGGGAGTAAATTGTGTCTCTTCGAATTTATTCACCAATTTTGGATTTCAACTCTCATTATGACCTATGGAGATTGAAGTTAATTAATATTAATGAAATTTGAGTAGTAGATAAATAGAAATAATGAAGACAACCAATTAATATTGGTTTATGGAACAATGATATCCTAGAACACTCCACCAACAGACTCTTTAGGGGATTTGGGAATTTCACAAGAGTGGTGCTCTTATTAGAAGACTATAAACCCCAAAACTAAGTGAAGGCTATTGAATCCATTAAAAATAGGATAAATAGGGCCTTCTGGGTCTTTAATTGAGAAATGATTTTCAATAGTTTAATGCAAGAAACTGTCACAACCCCAAGAATGGGTACGAGCTATAGATACACAAATAAATCAAAAGTGTTTGATTTTACGATGGTTTTGGATCAACTTTATAGTTGCAGCTACATCAACTTATAGAAGATGGATATTCTTCCTCCGAAATGAAGGTCATAAAGAAATGGTTTTGTTACATTATACCAATGTTAAATTAACTTCAAATAAATGTAGTAATAGACAATAATTTCTATATTACATGATTAATAGATTGACATGTATTTCTCCAAGGTGTAACTCCATCTACAAATAACAATGTATACTAATTTCTGAATCATATATTTAAAACATATTTATCTGAATGTAGTCATATTTTTATGAATCTTATATCACTCATATCACACCTATATATGATATGATAAAAAAATTAATATGAACCACTTTCTTTTGGTCGATCAGATACATGAAAATCGCCTGATAGATTATAGATATTCCAATTCCAAAATAGTTCAAGGTGAGTTATAAATTCCCATAGAAATATCATTGAATTAATAAATTTAATAAAATCCATTTAATCATTCATATCTTGATTTTAATTTATCATAAATGAGCTTTGAATCTACCTATAATTCTATAAATATTGATTCAAAAATCATGCATAAAATCATGATTTTAAATCTCCGACATTGAAAATTCAAACAGTTGGGTCCTTTATAAAATGAAAAAATACCAAATGAATTGTTCAAATAGGTATAATTGTTTTTCCAATGTAAGGTTAACAATGTAATTTTGGTCAAAAAAATATAGTTGTGGATCCCTATATTTTTCTCTAAAATATATGGTTCCTTACTTACATAGGGTTCTTTACCAATGGATTCTTCTCCTTAAAAAAATATGTGTTTATCCAAACATAACGTTCTTTAAAAATTATTTTTTGATAACGTATGGTAGATGATCTGGACATAATATTCTAAATTTAGGGTTCATTCCTTATGAATTGATCCCAAATGCATGGTTTCTTCTTTATGATGCATTTATGAACTTAGGGTATGAACTGTGTTTCCAGAATATACTAAAATTCATTCCAAACAATGTAATGAATATTCATTTTAATTTAAATTATTTAATATGATTATGAAATAAATATTGTAATAAATAATATTTTTCTGAATTACTCTGAAAATAATATTATTAGTAAAACAAAAATTGTATTTATGAGTATCAAATTCAATATGATTTATAGAGTATTCTGGAGAAAATACATGCCCAATAATATCCCCTTTTTTATGATCAAAACATCCATAAAATACTTAGAAAAAAATATAGGATTTTTTAAATATATATAAAATTATCAAATAATATACTTTTATTTCACAAAACTGTTTCAAATATCAACCTCTTTCAATGTTATCTTTAATAATAATATGTTTCTAACTAATTTTTTACACTATTTGTGATATCAAACAAATGTATAAGAAATAGGATTATAACTATATAAATTATCCATAGAAAAAATCAATGGATGTTTATAATTTAAAGTTTGGATAAATCATACATTGATTCTGTTAGTAGAGATAAACATATAATTAAATATAAAAATTACGCAGTGATTATAATAATAACATTGTATGTTTTCATATAATGACAATACAACTATATTAGGGGTTTTGTATTTATTAATTGGGATAGACAAAAGGACTATTGGAAGGTGAAATAGACTAGTTAGGATCATGTTCTTGTACTTATTCTAGTGGAGCATGAGATTTTATAAAAACAACATTCAATTAATCCAACTAATCTAATTGATTTTCCTCATTATTTTCTACCTACATTTTTTAAAAAATAATTTAATCATGGCTATAATTTATACATTCAATTACATTGAATTTTAAAAAGTCATGATGATTTTATTATGTTTATATAACTTGTGAGATCTTAACATTGAACTGGTTGTTTATAAATATGAACAACGTTCCCATAAAGTAATTTTCTCAAAATGATATCTATGACTATCCAACAAGACTGATATGGGTGCACAATTGCACTAAACATTCTGGTGGATTCGATTTATATTATCCATATATGATGTGATAGGTTGAATCATTCTAATAAAAAAATCATATAGTTTTCACTGCAGAGGAAGAATAATTTGACTGAATGATATTCCCCTTGATATATTCAAATTGGCTTCATAGGTGGAATTTCATATCTGTAAATTCTATTTTAGAAATTGATTATAACTTTAGTTTCCTATTATGATCCAACATCTCTCTTTTAGGTAAATCAAAATATAGTTTGGAAATATAATTATCTTAAATTTTTTGAATTTGAGTCATAACATACTCTAAAACAATTCTCAGAGAAAATTAATTCCATAAATCATTGAAATTTTTCCTTTAGGATTCTAGATCCAATCGATGAAATGAAATCTCTTCATGAGCATTATTAAACATTATCACTAGGTTTTCTATCTAATTTTACATATTCATATGTTTCATTAAATGTATTTTTTTTACTAAACTGTAACCTCCAAAATATCAAAGGGACTAGCATTAGAATTCTCCATAGACAACTCAGTAGCATAAGAAGTACCAACAAGTACCTTTGTCCTTTCTCCAAAAATATACATTAATTTTATTGTACTCCATAAAAATTCATGCATTCATTTATTCCCATAATTAATATTATTTTTATGATTACATTTAACTATAATATAATTTTTTTATTCATTTTCTTCTGGAAAAAAACAATACACATTTTCCATCCGTAATGATAAAATGAAATTATTTCTTCTAAACTACAATTGTAACATAAATAACTCACAATATGTCATTGAAAGTTAAATTCGATGACATTGATAAATAAAAACAAAATATACATGATTGAGTATAAAATTTTCTCCATCTCAGCAACACCTAGAAAAATAGAATTTTCAATAAAATTGGACCAAAACTCTCTGATATGACTCAATATTCTCTATGAATCATTTTCCAGATGATTATCGAACCAAACTGAATATGCCTAATATACATAGATTTATGATATTGGTTTAATTTATATCAATGATTAATGTGACAGACACCGTTATAAGATAATTTAAAAATCTAAGAGATATCTACTGGAAAGATTGAAAATTCATTATCATATATTTTATATGATATTAAATGATCTATTTCATCAAAAATAAATTGAATGCTGTTGTTAAAATTATTCAGTTCTACAACATAATGAAAATCTATATTCTTCTCATTGAACAAAAACACAAGACCATGAAACATGAAGTCTTGTTTGAGTAGAAGGTTCATCTCATACATCAACTCAAATTCAACAACATTTTGATGAAAAAACATTCTATAGTGAACTCACTGACTATTCAGATAACATGGTTCAAATTCTTCTATTCACATGGTCTTCCACATTTCTAAGAATTTGAAGTGTGATTTTTTTCAGATTCTATAGTTTAGGAAATAAATGATGGTTTGGGAGGCGAAATGGTTTGAAAATGGAAATTTAATGAAAGTCACATGTTTTTTAATGGATGGTGACACGGTCTAGTGTCTCATGCTAATTAAATAGGGTAATTAGTAATTTTTAGAATTTAAAAACATGCGGTTTAAAATATATAATTGAGATATAGTTTTTTACACAAATAAATGAAATACTAATTTGATGGTGAAATTAATGAAAACAATGTAAATGCGATAAAAATTTTGACTGAACTAATTTGATATAATATAAAATGAATTAAAATATAATTATAAATATTTAATTTAAATTAATTAAACCTAAATCCCCATTAATAAAATCAAAACATTTAGTGGGTGGTGGTTTATTGAAAATATCATCTAATTTATATTTGGTATTAACAATTTCTAAAGATATATACTTTTTAAGAACATGACCTCTTTAAAAATTATTCATTATATCAATATTCGTAGTCCTAGTGTGACTTATATAATTTTCTTGTAATATTTATAGCACTTTTATTATCACATAAATTAGCTATATTATTAATATTTTTTACAATGTCTAATTGAAAATTTATCATCTACATCATATGTTCGCATCAACTTCCATAAGACACATATTCATTCAAAGTAGTTGAATGGGTAATTGAGTATTGTATCATACTTGACCATGATAATAAATATTTCACTATAAAGTGATAGTTTTTGAGGTGATTTTTCTATCTGATATAAAACCTCCAAAATCAACATCTTAATAAGAAATTAAATTAAACTTAAATTTTTTGTTATGAATAATTGATTGAAAAACTATTCCTTTTAAATTTTTTAAAATTCGTTTAACAGCAGATAGATTATGTTATTTTGAATTTGAATAAAATATAGCCCATTTACAAAAAAGAAACCCAAACTTCTAGATTACTAGTAGTATTATATAACAATATTTCTATCAAAACTCTATATAACATGTTGTCAACTTGTTTCCATCTTCATCCAAGTCCTATTTCATATTAGTACACATAGGATTTCTGTAAGTATTTCTGTTATCAAGTCCAGACATTTAAAAATAATAATAATATATTTACCCTGATTGAAAACATTTTTACATTCTATTTTATAGATATGAAATCCTAAAAATAAATTCAGTTGTCCCATAATACATAATTCAATTTTTTTATTAGTTTTAAAAATCATTAGAATTATTTTTAATTTTCAAACTGAATATAACACCATCAGAAAACATTTGAACTAATAAAATATTAGACCAAACAATTTTCTTAAAAATTCATTGATCTTCTAGTATAATAGTAAAAACAATTTTCAAAAGAAACGAATATAATATTTAATAGCATGATTTAGTATGTTTTTTAAGGAAATAGAGTAGTTTATAATTTTTAATAATTCAATTAGATTTTTATGTATTTTGAACACATGGAGGTTGTTCAGCATAAACATAGTCCATTAAATAAACATTTTAAATTGTAGATTTATCATCCTTTTGAAATAAGTTAATGTTTGTATGTGATGGGTAATATAGAAGGATTATATTTCCTTATAATCTAAATACATGAAAAAATGGTTCATTATAATTTATACCGTTTTCATGATTATATCTCTTTTCTACTAATATGTCATTATTTCTTGTTATGATCCTTTGATAATCTTATTTATTTCTAAAGACCCATTTATTTACTATTAAAATATAATTTTTTGGAATTTCTTCTAAATAAAAAATGTCATATCTTTTGTATTGGTTTAATTATTCATTCATTCTCAAATTACGACATTCATCTCATAAGACTTCCTCAATAGTCATTGGTTTTAATTGATGAATAATGGTTAAAAAATAAGCTAGGTTTCTAACATTTAATTAAGTTCTAATTGTTGTATATAAATATCTTATAATAGTTTTCTAATGGAAGTTCATTAAGATTCTAGACATTCTTGTAAAGGCCATATCCAATTCATTAGTTTCATGCTCTTTTGAACAAGGCTAAATTTCATTTATATCATTTTCAAAATTATCATTAGGGGTTTCGAGTCTCATGTTGTCCAATGAATTAGTAAGTTCATCAGTATGATCTTAATCTTTAATATAATGGTCAGTTTCATCAAATGTCACATGAATTTATTCTTCAATAATCCCTGAATTTTTTATTAAATGCTCATTAGGATTTAAAAGTAACGGAATATCATAAAAATATTCCATCATCATCTTTTAGATCAACTTATAGTGGGTTTTCATTAGTTTTCATGATATAAAGCTTATATCCAAAAACAATAAATAATTATACATTATGTTTTCTCTAAATAAAAATTTCACATGGTTCCATTTAAAACTAGTCCATATAAAAGCATTATTCATTATGTAGTACAGTATTCTTACAGTTTCTCGACAAAAATAGTAAATAAGACTCTATCCATTTAATAAAGTCCTTTCCATTTATGTAATAGTTCTATTTTTCATTCATAAATTATTTTCAATGGTGGTATTATTTGTGTATGAAACTTGTGTTAAATACCAGAATTTTGAGAAAAATAATCGAATTCATGATTCTCAAGCTCTACACAATGATCCCTTCTTAATGAAATTATTTAAAAACCATTATTTTAAAAAATTTCAAAAATATTCATTAATAGTAGAACATCTATTTTTTGTTTTAGAAAATATACACAATTAAATTGAGAATAATCATTAACTATGACATAGACATATATTTTTTCATCCAAAAATTATACTCAAGATTTTCCAAGTAAATCCATAGGATAGGTTATAATTATTATTATATAGCAATTTTTTTAAAATATTTGAAAGATTATTTTGTATTTTTTCCAATTTATAATGGATTATAGAATCTATGGTCATCCAATTAAAAACAGTGTAAATATGAAACAAACTATTTCTTAGATAATATATTTAAATAATATATATTAGGAAAACCATGTATCTGATGAGAGATCGAAGAGTTATTTATATTTGTATCCAAATAATTATCTTTTTGTTTTCCCAAGGAATTTAAATCAATGGTATAAACATTATCAGTTCTAGGTTCTCTAAATTTATGTAATTTATCTAAAACATAGAAAATAAATTTAAAAATAATAAACATATAATCCATTATCAAAATATTGAGAAATAATTATATGGTTTTTCATTAGACCGTGCACATATAATACTTTGTTGATTGATATATTCATCAGATTTACTATAGTTCCAATATAAAAAATATTTCTATTTTCATTATAACCAAAACATACAAGACCACCATCAATTTGAGTTAATCCAAATACATTTGATGAGTCTCCAATCATGTGACTACAGTAGCCACATTCCATATAATATATTGATTTTCTATTCTTGTGACACATTTCTTGAAAATTAAAATAAGAAAGTGTTATTAATGGTGCTGATATTTTTATGGGTCCCAATGTGCTAGAAAACTATGTTCTGGGAATCCATATTTGCATAAATTACCCATTATATACATCACATACATCAGATTTACTTTTATAAATAAAATCATTTTTAATACCACTAAATTTAGGATTTAATAAATAATAGTTTTTAGTAAAATTCCCTTTTGTTCCACAATAATAGTAGGTAGAAATTATTGAATTGGTTACAAAGTAATTGTTATACAATTTTTATTTATCACCCCCTCTTCCTATTCCAATTTTTCTCTTTTAATAACATTACATCCAAGAATAACATTTAAAAGATTTTATCCTTTATTAAATATAATATAAGTACTTTTATAATATGCTACATCATACAATAATTATTTTACTCTGAATTCATTATTACTATTGTTATATGTATATGAATTGATTTTTTCATAATGATATTTATGTTGTTTTGGCCTAGTATAAAGTACTCTAAAAAGATAACTTAGAATTTTTTATAATTATTTATGCTTCATTAATAAAGATATAGATTTATCATCTAACACAGAACTATAGGCAGCCAATTTTTCATTTGAGATACTATCAAATTAATATGAAGAATAATACTAAATTTGTACCACTTATCATTCCTTTATTTTAAATTACACATTGTATATAAGATTTTATTGTGCCTTCCCGGAATCATATTTTGAGGAGATTCCCGAGTCTTCTTTTACAATACAAGTATAATTCATTTTTTTTATTTATGATCATAATCTTAATTTTTCATATATTTCTTATTTTCATTCTTTATTTATCTTTTAATTGAGGGAAATTAGGTGTAATGTGACCAACATTTTTTTGAATTCATATCATTAATATTATCTTGGTTATATCTCATCCTTCCTAATGGATTTTTAATCATATTTTATTTTTCTAAAATTTTCTAACCATTCTAGATAGCTGAGCTAGTTTAATTCAAAATCTGAGGAATCTGAATTTTTATCTATTTTATCTTCTTGATTTTTTCTAATATGAATCTAAGATGTTAAATTAAGGGCATTATTTTAACTTTTCACTAGAATCATAGGATCTATATCATAATCTTGAATTAATGCTTCAGACATTATAAATGTTCCAATTAGTTCCTTCACAGTGAATTTATTGACATGTGATGATTGTCAAATAGAATCAGATATTCCATTCCACTATAAGGAAGAGCTACGAGAAATTATATCTCTTTATCATATTGATTTATGGTATCCCCTGTTGTAGTTATATTTAAGGCAATATATATTAACAATACATTCGTCTAATGGATACATTCACCTAAGAAATATTCTATTGGGGTAAAACATTAGTTTATATATAGAATATATTATATTTCATATATTTTCTATTTCATCTGAAGAAACTAGAAATTTTTATCACCACTCATTAGAAGTAGGAAATTTATATATATGATTAAACACATCTTTTCCAAGTCCACAGTTAATAGAATTCTTTTCATTTGAATTGATGTTATATTTGGATTCTATTTAAGAAGTCCAAGTCTTTGGTTATTCACGATTCACATAAGATGTATTGATATTTGAATAAACATTTAATCAATAATTATTCAAGTAGATGACAATATGATACTTCCAGAAACCATAGTATTCACTATTAAATTATGTATCATGATCCATAATCATTCCTTCTATTGGATCATGAATTTCCATCTCATTTCTATTGAGCATATTCTCATTATCCTTCAATATCTTTAATCCAAATGAAATACTTTATTCATATACATTTGTGATTAATGTAGATTTCTATGTTATCCTCATATTGAAATTTGAGTAGTAGATAAAAAAAATGGAGGAAAAAATCCAATTTACAGTGGTTCAAGGATAAATAAATCTCTAGTCCACTTCATCTGTTATCTCTCTATGAGCTTGGTGAATTTAAATATATTTGTAATATTATCACAAGACCAAAAATCCAAAAATCGGTATAGAAAGATGACACCTTTACAACATAGATAAATATGTCCCTCCGATTATTTAACTAGGAACCAATTATCCACAGCTTAGTGCAAGAAATTTTCACATCAACACATCTGAGTACAAGTAGTTGATGCATTAATAAATCATTTTCGTATGATTCACTGATGTTTTAGGTCGAATATTATAGTTTTAGTGGTAAATATGGATAGTTGATAGAGCTTCAACCGAAAAATTAATGTATTCATGAATGAGTATTTCTAAATTGATCTAGGTTACACAAGATCTTGAAATAGAAGAATTATCCAACAAAATCATCAATCGAACTACATTATGAGATTGAACATATATTTCTCTAATGTGTCACTTCGTCAAAAAATAACAGAGTCGATCAATTATGGTAGTAAACCAATGAAATATATTTATGACAATAAAGTACAATGTGTATGGATCCTATATCACTCATATCACAAATATATAAGAATTTAATAAAACAACATTTATATAAATAACATTCCTTCAGTCGATCAGTGTCATGACCCATCTTCCGAGGCCCTAGTAGTGACGACCCCAAAACGAACTTCCATTGTCCAGGGGCTGGTGACTAGCACCAAAAAGGAATATCACTAACTGTAAATTCATTGCCATTATAACCTATAAACTCACACAAGCAATCACACAGAAAGATATGTGAACAAATTAAATTCTATTGTAAAAAGAGGTTGTATAGTAAGTAAAGGGGGCCAGAATAAAAGCCCAACTAGAAAGTACAAGTAAATATGAAAACATCCTCACTGAATACCTTCCAAGAATCCAACCTGAAGGTTAGGTACAACTCTTGTACGGTATTCTCTGTGGATCGTCTCGTCTAATGTCCATCTCTGAGAAGCCTCCAGTCATGGTACCCTCGTTCTCAGTCAATGATGTTCACCGTTGGCACATGTCACAACAAGTACTGGGCATAGCTCGTGCTGGGGTGAGTATATCACTACTCAGTAGGGACCCCGAGACCCTATAAGGTCTCTATGAATCCACGATGGATACACCACAAGGAATGAAAACAATATTAATCCCTACATAGGTATATCCCCATACATAAACATGAGTTATCATGTATACACATATTATTCAAGAGGAAAAAAAGGCCCAAATCCAAATCTAAAAGCACAATTGTTCCATGATCGAATGGATACAATGAAGGTAACACAACAAAGGTATGTACCAAAAGGGTAACGCCACACTGATGAATACCAAAACTATTTCACCACGATTGTAAGGACTCAACTTATACTAGGTATTATATTAGAACAGTAGTATAGATGATTAGATGTATTATTATATCATTTTAATTCATCGAGAATCTCTGCTGGTGATCCACACAGGATCGAAGTTGACCCACACTGGATCTGAAGATGAACCACACAGGATCGGGAGATGACCCACACAAGATCGGTATGTGCTGTACCACACAGGTTCATTGACTGCTGACCCATGTAGGATTGGTACGTGGTGACCCACAATTGATCATTTTTCATTGACCCACATAGGATTGGTGTACACCGATCTACAGAGGATAACTGAGAGCTAACCCAAACAGGATCTGAAGATTCTTCATGTCCAGCCAGCCAAAGAGTTCCCGCACAAAGCATGATTCATTCTGAGAGGTTCCTCTTCCAATGTCGTAGGTCAATACTTAAACTTCAATGAATTCCCAAAAAGAAGAATCAAAATAGTTCACCACGTCATAAGGGACACAACGAAACAAACGACACATCAATCGGACACCCGGTATATATGTTTATAGTGTTTCTATTCTGAGGGCCCAATTGGATTCGAGTTTGATCTTGCTCGACCATACTCCATCATTTTTCAAATCTCATGTGGAGTATAAAAAAAGGAGAATCTTGATCCATGGATTCTATTGCCATAGATTTTTTGTCAAACATACACCATATTCTCAAGATATGGCCACAATAGCGTATTTTGGTTCAGATGAGTCTCGGTCTGGTATGACCCGGTCAGACTGACACGGCCTGACACGGCTCCACTCAAGTCCAGAACTGATGGGATGGGCTGCGGCGAGCCTAGACCACTACGCCGCGGTCCGGCCCGAACCACTGGGACGCGGCCCGACTGTGTGCGGTCCACCATACTTGGTGTAGTACGCCCTGCTAGTGCGGTCCGCCCAGTGGGGAGTGGTCCGTCATGGCAGGTGCCGCCCCAACCCCAATAAGGGGATCCCCACCCACCCCCTCAGATTTCAGAATGTTCCATCAGACCGTTTGGCCAGTTTGAATGCGGGACCTCCAGAGCGCTCCCTCTCGGTATGATGCGGCCGATCGGTTACCTAGCCGGTTCCCCCCCCCCCAACAGCATGGTGATGCTGATGTCTTCCATGCGGCCAACCGTGTGTTGGCTGCCTTCCATCCCTCATCACGACCAATCTGCTATGACCTTAATCTCTAGCGTCATGAATACGAGCTGCCGCTTTTCCACACGGCATGCCGGCATGTCGGCAGCCATTCCCTTCTCCACAGCGGCCGATGGGACGTGGCCTCATCTACTGCTGGAAGCACAGACACGCGCCGTCCTGGTTCCATGTGACCATCCAGGTGTCGGCCACGTCCACACTCCACCATGGCCGATGAGCTATGGCCTCCTTCACTACTGGTGTTGCGGACGCACGCCACCCTAATTCAATGCGGTCGGTTGGTGTGCCAGTTGGCATCCATCCGCCACTGGAAAAGAACACATCATATCATGATGAATTTGTGGAGTGATCAGGATGCGTTTGATTGGCCCACCCCCTCCGCGTTAGAGTGAAACCAAACGGTTAATGAGGATGAAAAAAATGTGAAACTATGAAGAAAACAAGAATAACCAAATTCAACACACATACCTTGATCGTTGGAGATGGTGTGAGGAAGAGGATGAAGTTGATGAACGAGACGCCGTTGTTTTTCTCTCTTGTAACACATTTAGAATCTGGGCTCGTGTGTCATCCTCATTCTTTGTTGGGGGTGGTTCATTGATGGAGGATTTATTTCTGTGTTATCCAAACCCCTCCCCTTTACCAATGATACCAAAAAAGGGTGTGGAGCCAAATTAGGGTGGTCCCCACCTACAAGTATTCAAAATGGAGGTATGAAGAAAATAAAAATAGTTTGTTTTTTTTTATTTTTATTATTTTAACACTCCCATGAAAATCTAGAAAACCAACTTCCACCCTCAGCCTACTACGGTCGAGGAGAAGGCCACCTTAAGCTAATATCAGTGCTATAAGTTCAACGGTGTCTTCATATTTCAATTCTGAGCAAGATTTAAAAGTTACAAAACACCACATATGCGTTTATGGAGCGTACCTCATAAATGTTCAAGAATTCATTCAAGGAACACCTGTTCTCAAAATCAAGCACCTTTAATTTGTGCAGCGAGGTAGTATTTCTATATAATATAAAAAAATTACATAGAAAATTCCTGGTCTTTACATTCTCCCCACCTCAGGGATTTGCATCCCCAAAATCCACCAAACAAAATAGGGAAACAAGTGGGGGTAATTATCATGAATCTGATCCTCCCTCTCCCATGTACTCTCCTGGAGGATCTCTTGATGACAAAAAACACTCAATAGAGGTATCGACCACCCATGAAGTACTCTCTCCTATCGATCATTAATCTCTACTGGAACATTTGAAAATGTCGCTCGATCCACTATATCTAGCTCACAACAGTCAATGATGTGATAACGATCATGTACATATATCCTTAGCTGGGATATGTGGAAAATTCCTTGAACATAGTGCAATTGAGGTGGAAGAGATAAGGGGTAATCCACCTCTCTACATCTATTTAGGACTGAAAGGGGTCCGATGAACCTTGGAGATAACTTGCCGCCTGAGCCAAATCTATGAAAAACACATCTATGAGAGACCCATAGAAGACATGGTCACCATCCTCGAATTCTAGAGGTCTCTATCTCCTGTCAATATAAGACTTTTTTCTGCTCTGTGTAGTCTTCATCTTCTCCTGGATGATCAGCACATTCTCTGTTGTAGGCCATAACTTATTTTGTACCATGAGTGCTAGCTCCCCTAGGTCAGTCCATCACATAGATAATATGGAAAGTTGACCATAAAACACCTCGAATAGTGAAATAATAATTTTGGAGTGATAGATGTTGTTGTACGCAAACTCCACAAAAGGAATGTGATCCTCCCATGTGTGGCCGAAATCTTGGACGCATGCATGAAGAATTTCCTCTAGCGTCTGAATGGTCTGATCTCTGTGACCATTCATTAAAGGATGGAAGGCGGTGCTCAATCAAAGATGATTCCTGAAGGCCTCTTGCAACCCCTTCCATAGCTAGGATGTGAAATGAGCATCACGATCAGAGACAATCGTAGATGGAAGTCCATGAAGCCATACAATCTTTTTCATGTAGAGGTGTCCCATGCTCTCCATTGTTCCAAAATCTCTAATAGGTAGGAAGTGGGCCGACTTGGTGAGTCGGCCAATGATCACCCAGATTGAATCTTGACTCCTTATCAAGCTTGGAATTCTTGTAATGATGTCCTTGGAAATTCCACCCCACATCCACTATGGAACCTCTAGTGGCTAAACTAATCTCACTGGCACCTTTTTCTCTACCTTCACTTGCTTTCAAGTGATGCACCATGAGTCAAAATATTCCACATATTTCATAATTCTCTTCCACCAGTGTTTATGCCAAAGGACTTGGTACATATTGTCCACTCCTAGACAAACCGATATTGGGGACGTATGGAACTCCCTAAACAATTCTTCCTGTAGCATCTCCATTACCATTGTATGTCCTCTGATGAAGATAACATTCTCCCCACCTTTATAAAATCTATATGGTGTATGTCCTGTGGATATCTTATCACATAGAGCCTCGCAGTCAGTGTCCCCAAGTTACGTCACCCTGACTCACTAATGAAGTGGGGGAGTGATTGTCAAAGACTGATGATAAGTTGCTCTTTCACGATACATGTGGGATATCCGCAAAGTAGCTACCTGCTCTGTTGCCTCACTCAACAAATGTATACCACATCCCCTGCTGAGTGCATCAACTACTACGTTCTCCATCCCAAGAGTATAGAATATCTAGAATTCATAGTCCGGGAGAAACAGAAGCCTACACCACAGTCTCAGGATCAGGTCCTTCTGAGAGATGATATAACTGAGTCTCTTGTGATCTGAGTAGATTGTAAATTTTTCGCCCCTCAAGTAATTTCTCTGCATTTTAATGGAGAAGGCCACTATTGCAAAATCCAGGTCATGGGTTCCATTGTTCTGCTAATGTTTTCTTAGCTGTAGAGAACCATACTCGATCCACGCTCACTCCTGCATCCAGACACATCCAAACTCGGTCTCTAATGTGTCTTAATAGGCTACGTACCCAGAACCTCCTTCGGTAACATCTCGATGGGGGAACTCATCAGTCTATGCCTCTGCTCCAAAAACTCCACTAGTATCACTCCGACCACATGATGGGTTTCCTATTTTTCAATGCTGATAAGGGTTCCACAACTCTGGAAATGTTAGGCACAATCCTCCGGTAGTAACTGGACAAACCAAGGAAACTCCCATCCTTTGTCACATAACAGGGTGGCTCCCAAGCATGCACGACCACAATCATCACATGATTGACCACAAATCCAGATTCTGAGATAACATGTCCCTAAATTTGTACCTCTCGGATCTAGATCAGGCACTCGATAGCTTACCATATAGTTGGTGCACTAGGACGGTGTCCAGAACAATCTACAGATGACATGAATTCTCCTCCTCTATCACTAACTATATCAAGATGTTGTTGCTGAAGACTACCATAAATTCTTAGATGTATGCATAGCTGAACATGTTCATGAGACTTGTGAACACTGAAGGGGCGTCGGTCATAATTAATGGCTTAACCATGAACTCATAATGGCTATACCTGACATCTGATGGTCGTTTTCTGCACATCCTTGTCTAGTACTATGAGTTGGTGATAGCCTGATCTAATGTCTATCTTTGAAAACCATCATGCACCCCTCAACAAATCAAATATATCTACAATCATTGGGAGTGGGTAATTGTTCATCATGGTCAAATGGTTCAGGTGCTGATAGTACACACATAGTCTCAAACACCCATCTGCCTTCATTGCAAACAAAATCGGGGCTAACCGAGGAGAAAAATTGGGCCTAATGAACCTCTTTCTCTTATAGTCCCCCAACTATATTTGAAGATCATGATGCACTGAAAGAGATATCTGATATGCTGCTGTAGATATCTATGACATTCTGGGGTGAAAGAGGATATAAAATTCCACCTCTCTATGTATAGGTAGACCCCGAACATCATCAGGGAAAACATCAGCGTACTGATCCCCACTACAGGATAGCTCGGACTCTCAAGATCAACTGTTCTACGGGTAAGGATAGACAACTTATATTTGATTGGATGTACCCTACTCCAGGTAAGTCCATTATCTATGGAAAAGGTTTATTTATCACCGGTGAAGGAAACCCTAGTCCCATACATGTAGACACAACACACTTTTCCCCTAATACGATCGATCAGATTATGGACTATAGATAACCAATCCATAACCCAGATGACACCATAAGGGCTCAACACCACTCCTAGAATATATCATCTGATTCTCTCAAATATTAGAGTAATCTAACACTGTCAGCACAAGTGTGTAATCCTCAAATCATCTCTCATAGGATTCTCTAGCCGTAATGATCTAGCCAACAACACAACCTGAATCTCCAATATTTGAAAGATGGTCGTGGTAATAAAAGAATGACTAGGACCAATGTCTATACGTACTTCAGCTAAGGTGGAGTATACATAGATCGTACCTCATATCATCTATGGAGCGTCGTGGTCATTGGCCTCAACCACATGAATCTGAGCTTTTCCCTGTCCATATACACCATATGGTCGGGGTGGAGCACCTGGTGGTCGTGGCGGTAGAACCTCAAATCACCACCACTACCTGCTGCACGACCTTCTCTTGTTCCACATCCACCTCTTATCTACAGACCTCCTAGATCGAATCCTTTCCACTACCCAAGCGGTCCGTTGACAGTCTTCTGGTCGTTCGTACGATTGGTCAGGCAGTCGCGATCATTGTTACCCTACCCGTTGCATGAGTAACATTGCATGTTCCTCACCGATCCTGGTCTTTCTCGAGAGCCCTGCACAACCAACCCAGTATCCAGTGGTCTTCTACCTTTAGGTATGGTCCTCTTGGACCCCAAAGTCATTTGTCTACTGCCATCTGCAGTTGTCTCTGCTAAATAGCATCTAGTAGTGGGTCTCGCTATAGGTGACTACTCACCAAGGAAACTATCGACAAAGAGTGATCGTTCTAACTCTCTCGACAACGTTAGAACGTTGTCAGAAATCATCAAAGCCCTAATCTCCAATCTGATACCCTGCCCAATGGTCTGGGACCTGATGAAAGGGTCCCACACCATGTTAGTGGAGTAGCATGAGAGGATGGTGAACCTTCCAGAATACCGATCCACTGTCAGGATACCCTACTGCAAGTGGAGAAGCTCATGTACATGCACTGAGCGTAAGGTTTCCAGGATGAACATTTCAATGAAAAGGTTTTCAAAGTCCTCCCATAAGAGAGTCACCTCGTCGTGAACCTGGAGCATCGTGCTCCATCATCTACCCATTACAACCTAAAGATGACGGGCCGCAAGGATCCCCATAAGATCAGCTGGTCTACCTAACAGTCGAAAAAATATAACCACGCCCTCCAACTAGTCCCCAAAAACCTATGGATCTATCTCACCCCAGAATCTCGGTGGTGTCAGGTGATGGATATCATGAAATGCACTCAAGTGGCATGCACCCTTAGTTGTTGGGTCTGGTGGCATCAAATTCCCAATGGGTAGTGGTGCCTCTGGTACACCACCCAGTGGTACTACTTCCTTTAGGGGGCCCTACACCGAATCCTCATTGCTTCGTGGGATGTCATATCATATTCTAACTGGAACCCTGAATGGATATCTACGTCGAGGCATCATGAAAAGAAACAGTTGTTCCATGTTCATTATGTTATACCAGGTGAGATGAGTCAACATGACCATAAAGACAACATTTCAAAAACACACACACAATTAGGGTTTTCATACACTGAGTTTGAAATCCAATTTCTGGGTCCTAGTGTATGGATACGTCATCTGCCACACCAATATAAGATTACCCAAACTGATAACCACACATATAACACTTTACAATATTGATGATTAAAATATCAGAGTCCATGTTCTTCGGTACAACTGAACTCCTTTGATACCAATTTTTCATCACCAGTCCCCGGGGCCCATGTCGTGACTACCCCATGCCTGCCTTCGATAGGCCAGGGGCTAGCTACTAGATCTAGAACGGAATATACCTAAACGATAAGGAATTTCCATTATAACATGTAAACTCAAACAACAAAGAACACAACAAGAGACGAGCACAAAGTAAACTGTATAGTAAAAAGAGTGTGTACAGTATGTAAAGAGGTCCAGAATACAAGCCAAACATGAAAGTACAAGTAAATATAAAAATAGATCCGGTTAATACCCATCAAGGATCCTACCAGAAGGGTAGGTATAGATCTCATATGGTCATCACTACAGATCGTCTCGTCTAATGTCCACCTCTGAGTAGCCACCAGTCTTGGTACCCTTTTCCTCGGTCAACGTTATTTGTCGTTTGTATAATACACAACAAGGTGCGGGCATAGCCCATATAGGGGAGAGTATATCGATACTCAATAGGGACCCCAAGAACCTCTAAGGTCTCTCTGAATCTACAAAGGTTAATCCAAATGACACGAAAACAACATTCAACTCCACATAGTTATATTCCCCTATATATACCTATGTTATCAAGTATACCCATCTCATTCATGAGGAAATGCATGGACCAACTCTTTATAAAAAAGCGAAACTGTTCCATAAAGGAATGAATTAAACAAAGGTAACACCAAAAATATATGTACTATAAATGTAGCGTCACACAGAAATATACCACAATTGTATCACCATGAATGATATGACTCAATTCAGACCAGGTATAAGTTAATTAAGAGAGTATAGATGATTATCTGTATTTCTAGATCATCATAATTCATCAGGAAGCTCTGTTGTTGACCCAAAAATGACCCATGATGACCCAAAAATGATCATAAGATGACCCACATAGGATCTGGAGATGACCAACACAGGAGCGGTATGCGCTGACCCACATCGAATCACTGAGCGTTGACCCACAAAGGATTGGTATGTACTGAACCACATAATATTGCTGAGTTTTGACATATAAAAGATCGGTATGCATTAATCCACAAAAAATCGCTGAGTTCTAACCCCCATAGGATCTGATGATTTTCAAGTACAACCAGCCACATGGTTCTGGCACTAAGAATGCATCATTCCGGGAAGTTCTTCTCCTCATTTCATAGTTGGGTACAAAAACTGCAACGATGTACCCTGGAGAAGTATCTAAAAGGAATGCCACATAATAAGGGAACCAACATAATTGACTTTACATCAATCTGACTCCCGGTCTATATGATATTGGTTTTTTTGTTCCGATGGCCTGATTGGATTCAGGATCGATCCAACCCGGACATACTACAACATTATCGAAAACTTAGGTGGAGTATACCAAAATTACTACATCGATCCAAGGATTCTGGTGCTACAGACGATTCATCAAATGAATACATGGTTTTCATGATATGGCCACAAAGGGGTATTTCGGTTCAAATGGGACTGGGTCTAGTCGAACCAATTCGGTCTGAAATGGTTCGCCTGGCTGGGTCTGGTCCACCCGGCAGGTGTGGTCTGCCCGGCTCAATGTGTTCCACCATGGCAGGGACCGCTGTAGCCGTAGTGGGGAGAGCCCCCCCCCCCCCCAAATTCCTGAATAGTCATTCAGAAAATTTGGACTGCTAGGACATGGGACTGTCGGTGCATTCCCGCTCTGCGTGACGTGTTCGGCCGGTTACCCAGACGGTTCTCCTCCCAATGGCAAAAAGAAATTTTTTTTTCCCCACGGTCGGCCAAGTGTCCACTTCCCTCTGGCCTCTGCTGCAGCCAAGCGGCTATGGTCTCCTACTCCGGTGGTGCGGGCGGGTGCCTCTGAATCACCACACGGTCAGCCGGCGTTTAGGCCGACGTCCCTTTCTCTGCCACGTCTGAAGGGCCGCGACCTCCTCCACTACCAGAGGCGCAGACACATGCCGCATCGGTTCCATGTGGTTTGATGAGGTTACAGCCACCTCCACCCTCTACCATGGTTGAAGGGATGCATCTCCTTACCTACCGGTGGCACGGATGCACGCCATCCTGATTCAAAGAGGCTGGCTAGCATGCTAGCCTTCATCCTTCCACCACCGGAAAATAACGTTCCATATCACGAAGAATTTGTAGAGGGATCAGGTCGTGTATGTTTGGCCCACCCCCTCTACATTAGACCAAAATTAGATGGTTCATGAGGATGGAAACAACATGAAACCACAAAGAACAAACACGAACAACCAAATTCTAAACACATACCTCGATCGCTAGAGATGGAATGAGGATGAAGATGAAGTCGATGAAGGGGACGCCAACTTTCATCACTCCTACAACTCTTTTCTGATCCGGGCATGTTCATCATCCTTGTTCTTATTTGGAGGATCTCATTATATGTACTACCAATATCTCCAATTTTCCAATAATCCCAACCAATAGGGTAAGGATCCATCTTTAATTGACTTAAGATTATTGATGAAACTAATGTTGGCACATTATTTAAATTAACAATGGATCATTGATTCGATTAATTTTGGCACAATAATTGGGAGAATTATAAGGGTTAATTAACATTAAAGGGGAGTTCAGGTGGTACCCACCACCAAGTATTCCAAATGAAGGTTTCAAGAAAATAAAATAAATGTTATTTTTTTGTTTTATTTTTATTCTTTTAAATCTCCCACGAAAATCCAGAAAACCAATTTCCACCCTCTACCTATAGCGGTCGAGGTGAAGCTCTTCATAAGATAATATACACACTGTGAGTTCAAAGGAGTCCTCAGATTTCAATTCCGAGAATTGGTTCAAAAGATACAGAACACTGCTCGCGCGTTTACTGAACATACCTTAAAAATGTTCCGAAATTTATTCCGGGAGTAAGGGGCCACAGAAGCACATGCCTTCATTTTTATCGGACTCGTAATATTTACATATAATTTTAAAAAAATTCATGGAAAATTCTAGGACTTTATAATCGGATCCTCGAAAATCGTCTCATAAATCCTGGATATTCAATTTCAAAAATAGGACTGACAGAGTCGTAACATCTCTTATAAATAAGAGTGTGATTATCTATTGAATAAGATCTGTTGAATAATTCATATCAAGATTTGAATCGATCATTAAAAGCCTTGAATTGGTCAATTATTTTTTCAAGACCATTGTCAAAATCTCATATAAAATAATGAATTTAAATCTCCAATGTTGAAAAGTCAAATGTAGGGTTCCATCACAAAAGTTAAAAATACCAAACCTAGGGATAAACTAAGTAGCATTCATTTTCGAAACATAAGGATGAAAATTTAATGATGATCATAAATATAAGGCTAATGATTCGTACATTTGTCTCTCAAACTCAAGGATCCTTACTTAAGTAGGTTACTTTTACAATAGTTTCTTCTCATGAAATATGTATGGTTCCATCGAAATGTCTGGTTCTTTAACTATACATTTCTGATAATGTAAGGTTGATGATCCATACATACTGTTCTTAACATATGTTTCATTCCAAAAACATTGCACCCAACCATAGGGTTTATTTCTTACATTACTATTATCAACGTAGTGTATGAACAGTGCTTCAAGAATATACAAATATGTGTTACTAACACATTAAGGAATAGTCGATGTGAAATAAAATTTTGAATATAATACAATAATAAATATTATAATAAATAATAATTTTGTGAAATACACTTAAATTAATATCATTAGTAAAAAAAAGTGTATTTTTGAAAATCCAAATCATTAAGATTTATAGATTATTATTGATTCAATAAATTCCCAACACAAAGTCCCTTGCCTTTACCATTGATTTCCTTAATTGTTATTTAACATTCTGTATAAAAAATATAAAAAATTTAATTACATATATATGAATCCTTTCATATAAATTACTATTTATACTATTAAATAATTACAATTTCCTACTTATATAAAATTGTTGAATTATCATTTGAACATCCACTGTTAATTAACTGTTCCATTTTGAACTACGTTGGTAGACGCGATGGAGATATAGATTTTTTCAAAAGGATCACCATTTAATGATCATTGTTTCTTAAAATTATGTTATAGTTTCTTTTATATGGTCATTGGTTAGGAATTTTAAAATGAAAACATTTATAAGCTTGTTCCATTTTTTTTACTAATATAGAGGGATGATATTATATCCGTATTTAATTTTTCTCTGTTTCTAAAACTTACCCATATTAAAATTATATATTAAATTTATAAAATAAATACTGATAACATATTAACTAAAGCTTGATATTTTTTAATGTGATGAAAATTGAAATATGCTTATTCCACGAAAAATGTATGAACCCGGACCATCTTTTTCAGGTATGTTTTCCTTTTCTTACCATTTTTGAGAAAAAGAGGAGAATCGGGAAATTTTTTAAGTACATGCCATGTATCTATAGGTACACACCGTGTACTTTTCTTCCCATCGAGGCCGTGTGCTGGCCGTGTCAGGGCCAGTCACACGAGGTGTAGCGATGAGGTGGAGCTTGATTAATATAGCATATGGAAAAGGTGAGAACATGTCGTGTAATCAAGAATTACATACCGTGTACATTTCTTTTTTATTTCATTAATCAGACCAGGGACATGCCTAATTTCTGTTTTAATCTTCTTCTCTGCCTAATTACGTCCAGAGAGACCTAGAGGGAAGATTCTTTTCCGAGCCACCGATCCTTCACCGGTTTTCTGAATCGAACGCTGTTAGGTGCAATAGAATCGCAGCGGTGAGTTCTAGGTTCATATTTGGCCATGTTTCTTGATTCCACCCCTTGTGAGAGTTATCTGAGGTTGAAAGTTTTATACATTTTTGCAGATTTACTCCATTCTAGGCTGATTCACAGGCCGAGGTTCAAGAATATCAATCTCCTAGGATTGAGGTAGGTGGTTTGTTGCCCTATGTTAAATGTCTTTGAGTTTTTGGTGCAAAAGTTCCAGATACCCATGTATCGAGTATCTTGGTTTAGGGTTTTGATCTTGTATCTTTATCTACCTTAGATTGATTGCATGATTGAGGATATTAGATGATTAATTATTACTTGTTATCATCTTTGAGCATCACCCCATGGGTGTTTCCCCTTGTTTTGGATGCTGATTGTCGTTTGGCATGGTTTGCCTACGAGGCAACCCTATTACACATTTCTAGAATGCCTGTTGACTTGATTACAAGTATTTCCTGTTATTTATATGCTTTTGGATGCATTAAAGATATTATCCATGTAGTTGCTGAACTTACTTAGGTAGCTAACAATCGATTACGCACGACTAAACTGCTCAGGGTTGAGTGAACCAGATGTGGTAGACTAAAGGGGGAATTGATGATTAGGGAATCCCTTGAGAGTCTGTTATAGTTAGTATCGATCGCAGGTCCTATGGGAGTGGGACTTTGTGCTTCCCCAGAGTGTCCTTAGTTACGTAGCGAGACTATATAGGGAATTAGACATAAGTGCTTCCTCAGAGAGTCTATATCTTTTGTTGCAAGACCAAAGGGGAATTGACGGTGAGAGATTCCCAGAGTGTTTGTGCCTTTGTACTTCTACTTGAATAGAGGGGTTTCTAGTAGGATCCTCCCAGAGAGTCTGTGATTTATTTGTTGGTCGTTTGTGACGAGTTCACCAAGACAAAGAAGAAGCTTGGGTTTGTACTGCTTGCTGTTTAGGTAGACTGATGAGTTACCTGTTGTGATTACATGCTTGACTTGGGATTATAAAGTTATTGCTAGGTTCCATGGTTTATAGCTAAATGATTGTAGTAAACTAATAAATAATTGTGAATGGAGTTTGGAAGGATTTCTTAATTTATTGTACATATTCTTCTCTGCTGCATTTATTTCCTTTACTTTTGCTATATTACTCACTGACAGTAGGCCACAGATCTCGTGGTGATCGCCTACTGGGATTAGTCTCACACCCTGTTTGGGTCCTAATTTTCGGCCCAAAATGGTTATATGGTTACAGGTGTGGACAGGGTTCATCGCCCTTCTACTTCAGTTACATGATTGTTGATTAGAGCTGGAGGGCATAGGACCGAGCTTAGGCCTGTGATGCTGCCGAAGTTGGTGTTTACATTATTACTTTGTTTTTAGTTGTATTTCAGCATGTTGTTTTTTTTGCTTCTTTCCATATATACTTGTACCTGATGCATCATTATCATTATCATTATATGTTCATTGCTTCTACTGTTTAGCTTCAGTGTTTGTATGTTGTTTACTACTTCCTCCATTGGCTGTTGTTTTCTTGCCTGGTATACCTTACCAAATGAGGGCATAGTTTCCCCGATAACATACCAAGTACCTCGCTGCTAGTCAGCAGCCCTTAGATTTTGGGGAAATGCGCTTGAGGTCATGTTGTGAACTGGGAACGGAGCACCAATGGAAGGGCTTCGAATTCGGGTCGTTACAATGTGGTATCAAAGGTGTTCATTCCTTTTTCTATTGACTTATTGTTTAGCAACATTAGATAGGGATAAGAAGGAATAGGTAATTGGTAAGTAGTTGTGCCCGGGTGTTCTAGAACCCGTGTATACGGAAAAAGCCAGATTACATCGAATATTGCAAATTTTGAGTTTTTTGAATGTTACAGTTTAATTGATTTCACCTCTGGGTGATGCACTTGTTCTGTGTTGTTACTGTTTATATGATTGCGGATCTATTTTATTGAAACCTGATGAGATGATGGTATTCCATCTCAAGAATCATATTGGAACATGTTAGAAGATCAATTCCGTGCATTTTTTCATGCCATCTAGGTTGCATTAGAGATTGCATGCTGTTGTGATAGGATTTGTGATAGACAATGGATGTTGTTGTGATAACTGTTGTGATAGAATACCTACTATGTTGATAGGGTATTGTTGTTTGGAGCATTCTTATCATGGACGCCAAACATTTATCTTAGAGGTGTTATGGGCCCTCAAGTATTGGAATTTTCTGGGTCGTGAGTTCTTATACTGTGGCTTGTTCTATGAATCGTTATGATGCCAAGTTTTGATTCGCGGGGAGTATGGGCCCCCACGGATTGGAATTTAGAACCTTAACCCTTGTTTTTCTATGTTTTCTGGGCACCGGTGCAGTTCTGAGGCTACTTTCTGAAAAAGCCCATAATACACGGCGTGTACTTTATAGATACATGGCGTGTAGTTTTTGGTCGTGTCACTGACAGTGTGGACATGGACACGGAGCTGTAAATGGTTTTCAGGAACACGCTGAATACGATAGGTACAAGCCGTGTAGAGGTTAACTAAGAGCCCATCCATGTAACTAACAACACGGGGCATTAAATGCATGTTTAGTATGCCTCGTGTTTGGTATTCACAGGACGTGTATTATTTCTCAAGTACCCGGTCGTGTCTTGAAAAACAGGGGTCGGTGTTATCTTCTCCTATTCATGCCATGTTTGTTCGGAACACGCCGTTTAAGTATCAGCCGAGTACAAAGTTGTGCCATGAACAACAGGGGTTGAGGGTTCCCTTCACATGCACGCCGTGTCTCTTAGGAATAAGCCATGTAGTGTCAACCATGTGTCAGGCCGTATCGCTAACAACACGGGCTAGGAAAGGCATGTCTAGTACATGGCATGTCTGCCTAAAAACCGTCGTGTAGCCTTCAGCTCGGACAGTCTGTGTGACTTAGTCATGTAGTAGTAACCGAGCAGGGAAAAAAAGTGTCAGTACATGCCGTGTAGTTTAAGAATACACCGTGTAGCCTTGTAGTTTACACAGCCAGGTGTGGCCAATGTACATGCCCTGGGTAAATGTTTTTGAAACAAACCGTGTAGTGGTACTACATGCCGTTTAGTCATGTTTTCCCAGATTTAATGGTTCTTCCCTCCTATTCTGTTTTACTCTCTTATGTTGCAACTGTGTTCATCTTTAATGAATGTGTGTTTGTTCTTTCAGATCTATGGCACTGAGACGTCCTCCTGTTGCACGCTATGAACTAGGCAGTGATTGTACGCCTGATACGACCGATCTGGGACTGCCAGAAGTTTCGCCCATCGTTCCGGACATGGAACCTGCAGTGATTCTAGACAATGGTGCTGATGCTCAGTTCAGAGAGGGTTTCATGAGATTCATGTAGACCATCCAGGGAGTTCAGCATTCTGCCTCGACTATGGCAGAGCAGACGCGGGTCTTCCAGTAGCAGCATCCTCCCACTGTCACAGGGGATGGAGGACCTCAGGCTACAGAGTCATAGCTGGAGGCCATGCTGTCCATCTTTCAGCATCTGGAGACCCCTCCAGAGAGGAGGGTGAAGCACACTATGTATAAGTTGGGAGATTCCACCAAGAGATGGTGGGACGTAGTGTCTCAAACGGGGCGCCATCAGGCTATGGATTGGGAGGAGTTTCAGTGTACGTTTTATGACAACTTCTACCCAGCGACACTGAGGGCTGACAAATCCAGGGAGTTAATGAGCCTACAATAGGGTACTCTTTCAGTTATGGAGTATTCCTCCGACTTCACTGAGTTACAGTGATTCACTCCCGTTATGGGGAATGACGAGCTGTTTCTAGCGAGGATGTTTGAGGAAGGCCTCAGACCAGAGATTAGATCACAGGTGATTGCCTTTGAGTTGACTAACATTACTCTGATAGTCAACCAAGAACTCATCATGGAGAGAAACCTGAGGGAGATTGGAGGTGTGGACCAGGGCAGTACAATATCCATGGCTGATTCCCTCTAGACAGACAGCTGGATGCGCCACCGAGAGTCTACCTGAGGCAACCCGAGGAAACGAGGTATTCCCTTTGGTAGACGAGATGCCCCTTCTGGCACCCAAATGGTGTGTTATCAGTGTGGGAGGAGTTGGCATAAGAAGCCATAGTGCCTGAGGGACCCAGTGGAGTGCCGATCCTATGGAAAGATGGGTCACCTGCAGCGTTTCTGCAAGGTTCCCCTTCCAGCGGCTAGTGAAGGAGGATCAGTTTCGACCCCGCGTATATGAGCAGGATTACTAGTTCTACAGCAGACTAGGGGCTGGAGTTTTGTAGGATGTTCAGGTCAGGGTAGAGGCTATGGGAACAGTGTTCAGGCTCAGGGAGGTGCAACTTAGTGTTTTCAGGCTACTACACCACGCCGCAGTGCATGCCAGACTTTTGCTGTAGAGTAGATTCATCAAGAGTAGGATCCTGGACCCTCTACAGTTTGAGGTATGATCTTAGTAGCCTCAGTTTTATCTTCATCCCTTTTCTATACTGGTGCTTCACATAGCTTTATCTCTATTTCTGTCGTTGAAATCCTTGAGCTCTATGTGTTTTCGTCTGCTGACATGTTGACTCTCGACACACCCTTGGGAACGAGGACATCTAGCATATGTCCATGAAAGTAGTGCCCTCTTGAGGTTGCAGGGTATCATTTTTTATGGGTCCTCTATGTCCTCGAGATGATGGGATATGAAGTCATTCTCGGTATGGACTGGTTGGTTCCCTTCCAGGCAGTCGTCGATTGCTATCGCCGCGGGGTGAGTTTCGTATCACCAGAGGGTGAATCTTTCCATCATAAAGGAGAGTGGGATGTTCAGGTGATTCGAGCTGGACTCAAGCATCATGGGCTAGGAGGAGTTTCGGCCCAGATTTCTAGTCATTGTCTGGATGACCAGGGGACTTCATAGTTAGATTTTCCGCCAGTGGTTGAACACTTTTTAGATGTCATTAAAGAATAATTTTCAGGTTTTCCTCTAGAGCGTAAGGTGGACTTATCGATTGACACTTTCCAGGAGTAGCACCGGTGTCCATTCCTCCTTATAGGATGGCTACACCTGTGTTGCAGGAGCTCAAGAAGCAGTTGGAGGAGTAGTAGGAAAAGGGTTTGATCTGACCCAGTACTACTCCTTGGGGTTCGGCTGTCCTGTTTGCGAAGAAGGCAGACAATACCATTAGGCTTTGTGTGGATTATCTGAAGTTGAACTAGTTGATAGTCAAGAACTGATATCTCTTACAGAGGATTTATGATCTCTTTGATCATATTCGTGGATCACGGGTGTTCTCAAAGATTGATTTGAGGTCCGGTTATCATCTTATGCACGTTAGACCTTCAGATTTAACTCTGACAGCCTTCAGGAGCATTTATGGCCTCTATGAGTATACGGTTATGCCGTTCAGTTATACGAACACGCCAGCAGTTTCATGTCACTAATGAACCGAGTGTTCCATCGTTACTTGGATTCCTTCATCGTGGTCTTCGTGGTCGATATCTTGGTGTACTATCACACTCGACATGACAATGAAATCTATCATTGAGATCATTTTGAGTACACTGAGAGAGCATCAGCTTTATGCTAAACTCTCAAAGTGACACTTTAGGATGGACGAGATTCACTTCCTCGGTCATGTCATATCAGATACAAGAGTATCCGTTGACCTACAGAAGGTGAGAGTAGTAGTTACCTGGGAGCAGCCGAAGAACATCTTCGAGGTACAGAGCTTCTTGGGGCTGTTTGGTTATACAGACGATTTATACAGGACTTCTCACGCCTAGCATCACCGCAGACAGGCTTGACTAAGAAGGGGGTGATGTTTGTTTGGTCAGAAGCTTGTGACTCAGCCTTCGAGGAGCTGAAGGGGTGATTGACATCAACACCGATCATAGTTTTTCCGGAGCCGGGAAAGAGCTATATAGTTTTCTGTGATGCATCTAGCATCGGGCATGGAGCAGTGCATATGCAGGAGGATCGTGTGGTTGCCTATGGATCTTGACATCTGAGGCCTCATGACAGTAATTATCCTACGCATGACCTGGAGTTGGTCGCGGTCGTTCATGCTTTACGTTGTTGGAGACACTACCTTCTCAGAGAACATTATGTGGTATACACTGACCACAAGAGTCTCAATTACATCTTCATGCAGCGTGACCTGAATCTAAAACAGCGGAGGTGGGTTGATTATCTCCATCTGTTCGATTTTGAGCTTCCCTATACGCCTGGGAAAGGCAACTTAGTGGATGATGCACTGAGCAGGAGAACTCAGATACAGGCAGTTCAAGAGGCCAATAGTGAGTGGCAACTGATGGCTTTGTTCTCGGAGATGCGTTTGGAGGTGCACAACAGGCAGGGGCAGACTTTCATATCTTCTATGGCTGTTACATCTGCACTTCTGGACCGATTTTGAATGAGGCAGTTGAGAGATTCAGAAGGGATAGTCCTACGGGAAATCGTGTCAGGAGATGACTTTCTTTTTAGGTGGATCGTTGGCGAGGATGTGATCTTTCATTTCCAAGGACGCGCATGGGTGCCAGTAGATATACGCGAGGAGATGATGAGATACTTTTATTCCTTAGTTTGGGCAGTTCATCCTAGCGTCACCAATATGTACCGTGATTTACACCGCCAGTACTAGTGGCCAGGTATGAAGAGAGATGTGGCTGGTTTTGTCATGAGATGTTCCACATGTCAATAGGTGAAGGCGGAGCACCAGCGACCAACAGGGCTATTATAGCAGCTACCCATTCCAGAGTGGAAATGGAACGATGTCACGATGGACTCCGTGATAGGGTTACTGAGATCAACGTGAGGAAACGATGCGGCGTGGGTTGTCGTTGACAAGCTTACGATGGTTGCTCAATTCTTAACGATAAAGGAGACCTTCATTGTCAAAAAGCTTGGACGTTTGTACGTCCATGTGATTGTGTGGTTGCATGGTGTTTTGAGTACTATCATTTCAGATAGGGACACCCGCTTTACATTGAATTTCTGGTAGGGGATAAAGAATGATTTGGGTACCCAGGTTCTTCTGAGTACAGCTTATTATCCTCAGACAGATGGTCAGTCAGAGCGCACGATCCCGGTGCTTGAAGATATGCTCCGAGCTTTCATTATAGTCTTTGGTGGTTCTCGGGAAAAGCATATACCTCTCGTGGAGTTTTCTTATAACAATAGTTTCCAGGAAACTAGTCAGATGGAACCTTACGAGGATTTGTACGATAGGCCATCCTAATCACCCTTGTGTTGGATGGAGGCAGGAGAGGTAGCTTTTCTGGGACCTTGTCTCATCCAGGAGACCTTAGAGCAGATAGAGTTGATTCGGAAGAGGATGGATACTGCACAGTCTTGTAAGAAGTCTTATGCTGACCAGCAGAGGTGACCTCTGCAGTTCGGGGTCGGAGACCATTTTTTATTATGTGTTACCCCAAGGTTGGGACACAAGAGGATTAGGAGATAGGGTAAGATTTCACCGAGATATGTTGGGACATTCGAGGTACTGGAGAGAGTAGGGATGGTTGCTTATAGGATTAAGTTATCTCAGATATATCAGGCTTTGCACGACTTCTTCCATGTTTCTCAGCATCGATGCTATTTCTCAGACCTGTCACATGTTTTTTGACCCGAGAAGGTTGATCTGGAGTAGGATGCATCATTCGAGGAGAATCCTATCAGGATTTCTAATCGTAGCACAAAAGTACTCTATGGCCGGTCTATTCCTCTGGTATAGGTGCTATCGCTGTACGACCGTGTGCAGGACGAGACGTGGGAGAGGGAGGCTGATATGCGATCACAGTGGCCAAATTTGTTCTTGGTTTATTATTCTCCACCTTTCTAGGGAAATTCGAGGACAAATTTCTTTAAGGAGAGAAGTTTGTAAGAACCCATACCTTCTTTTTCAGGTATGTTTTCCTTTACTAGACATTTTTGAGAATTAGAGGATAATATAGAAATTTTGTAAGTACACTCTGTGCACTTTACAGGTACACGCCATGTACTTTTCTTCCGCTCGAGGCCTTGTGTTGGCCGTGTCCGTGCCAGTCACATGTGTTGTAGCGATGAGGTGGAGTCTGATAAATACAACGTACGGAGAAGGTGAGTACACTTCGTGTACTCATGAAGTACACGCCATGTACTTTTCTTTTAATTTCATTAATTGGACCAGGGTCATGCCTAATCCCCGTTTTCATCTTCATGTCTGCCTAATTACGTCCAGAGTGACCTAGAGGTCCGATTATTCTCCGAGCCACTGATCCTTCACCAGTTGTCTGAATCGAATGCCATCGGGGCAATATAATCGCAACGGTGAGTTCTCGGTTCTTCTTTGGCCATGTTTCATGATTCCTCCTCTTGTGAGGGTTATCTGAGGTTGACCGTTTTAGACATTTTTGTAGATTTAATATGTTCTAGGCTGATTCATAGTCTGAGGTTCAAGAATATCAATCTCCTATGATTGAGTTAGGTGGTTTGCTGCCCTACATTGAATGTCATTGTGTTTTTGGGGAAAAATTTTCGGATACCCATGTATCGGGTATCTCGGGTTAGGGTTTTGATCCTGTATCATTATCTTCCATAGATTGATTGTATGCATGAGGTTATTAGATGATTAATAATTCCTTGTTAGAATGTTTGAGGATCACCACATGGGTGTTTCCCCATGTTTTGGCTATTGATTTCCATTTGGCATGATTTGCAATTGATGCAACCCTATTGCACATTGCTAGTTTGCCTGTTGACTTGATTGCATGTATTTACTGCTGTTTATAATCTTGTGGATGCACGGTAGCTACTATCCAAGTTGTTTTTGAACTTACTTAGGCTGCTAACAGTCGATTACGCATGAATAAACTACTTAGGGCAGAGTAAACCTGATGTGGAAGATTAAAGGGGGAATAGATGATTAGGGATTCCCTATAGAGTCTGCTATAGTTAGTATCGATCACAGGACCAAAGGGAATGGAACTTTGGTGCTTCCCCAGAGTGTCCTTAGTTACATAGAGAGACTATAGGGGGATTTATACGTATGTTCTTCCTCATAGAGACTATATCATTCGTTGCAAGAACATAGGGGAATTGAAGGTGAGAGATTCCCAGAGTGTCTGGGCCTTTGTACGTCTACTTGACTAGAGAGGTTGCTAGTAGGAGCCACCCATATAGTCAATTCTTTATTTATTGGTTGGTTGTGAGGAGTTCACCAAGACAAAGAACAAGCTTTGTTTTGTACTGCTTGCTATTTAGGTAGACTACTGAGTTACCTGTTGTGATTACTTGCTTGCCTTGGGAGTATAGAGAGTGTTTCTAGGTTCCATGGTTGATAGAAAAATGATTGTACTGAACTAATAAATAACTATGAATGTAGTTTGGTAGGATTGCTTACTTTAGTGTACATCTTTTTCTCTACTGCATTTCTTTCCTTTACTTTTTCTATATTAATCCCTGACAGTAGGGCACAGATCTTGTGGTGATTGCCTACTGTGATTAGTCTCGCACCCTGTTTGGGTCTTGCTTTTCGGACCAAACAGGTTATATGGTTGCAGGTGTGGATAGGGATTGTGGCCCTTCTACTTCAGGTACATTATTTCCAGTTGGATCTTGAGAGCATAGGACCGAGAATAGGCTTGTGATGCTGCTAGAGTTTCTATTTACTTTCGTACTTTGTTTTCAGTTGTATTTCATCACGTTGTTGTGTTTGCTGCTTTCTTTAGATACTTGTACCTGTTGCATCATTATCATTATCACTATATGTTCATTGCTTCTGCTATTTAGCTTCACTGTTTGTATGTTGTTTACTGCTAACTCTATTGACTGTTGTTTTCTTCCCTTGTATACCTTACCAAATGGGGGCATAGTTTCCCCAATAACTTACCAAGGCCCTCACTGCTAGTCGACAGCCTCTGCCATTTGGGGAAACGCGCATGAGGTCATGTGGTGTAACGGGTATGGAGCACCAGTGGAAGAGCTCCCGATTCAGGTCATTACAAAAAAGTATTGCATATAATGAAAAATTAAAATTTTAATTTTTTATATCAGAAAAGGGGATTAAACCATTGATTGGTTGAATTGAAAAAATGATAAGATCATTACGGTGGATATATGTGTGTAGGAGAGGTTTTTGTGGTGTTTTAACCAATATTTTTGGGTTTTTTCTGATGTGATGTGTGGATTAGAATACCCAGTTTATATCGGAATAACTGTTGCATTTTTTAAAATTTACAGAAATAAAATAATAGAAATTCACACTCAAGGAAATTAGCTAGAAAATCGAGAACTAATAAACAGTATATGAGATAATGTCATGAAACATCATCAAATATCTATTATAATTTTTTAACATGGTTTTCTATTTTTCTAAAATGTTATTTGTTTTTAACAATCGAGTTTCCAATACAAAAAATTGTTTTAAAATTTTAATTTATATATTATTCATTAAAATTAGAAATTTATTTTTATGAAATTTTAACAGAATTATTCTAAATTTCAAACAAATATGGATTTATTTTTTGAATGTGATTAAAAATAATTATATAATACTTAATTTATATTGTCATAAAAACAAATCATTTTAAAAAATATTTATCATATGCTCTAAAATATAAAATATTATTCTAAATAATCAATATCTATCGTATGATATATTATAAAAATTTGGTCTTCTAAAAGTGTGTCTATATTTTTTAATTCAAAATTATAAATAATTTCCTAATATTTTTGTATTATTTGTTAAAACATCTATTTTAACTATGAACCTAAAAATATATCATTTTAGTAAAATCCCAAAAATATATAACAAGGCATTATTATAATATTTAATTATAATATGATGTTCATTTTTTCTAATATATTTTCATAAATTTTTGAATTCATTATACAAATAATGTTCCAATATATAAGAGAAAACATTTCATAATGGAAAATATACATATATAATGTTAAAATTTTCTTTATTAACATTTTATATTATAATGAATTTATTTTTTGGTAATATATTTTATAAATATTCTGTGTATTTTTGTATTATTGTATCATAATATACATTATTATTCAAAAAGATAAATAAAATATTTTTACGTATAAATGATTATTAATAATTTTATAGCTATAATAATTGAATATAATTAGTATTAAAAGTATTGTTTATTTTAATTATTATCAAATTTCATATTTTGGATATACCAATTACTTACATCTTATTCAAATTCTCTTTTAATGTTCATATCTTATATATATTTTTTAAATAAATATTTCATGGATTTAATTTTTGTATGGTTTTTCTTTAGTTAAAATTATTGATCGTATATTTTAATTTACAAGGGAAAAAATAGGTATATACATTCTAACCCTCTAATAAAGAATTTAAAACATTAAATTATATTATATTTACTAATAAATTTGGTAGTAATTCATCCACATTTGATCTGATGGTTCATAAGTACTTTCTTCAGAAAAAAATTTATCCATTAATACATGACCAATTGAGTGGTTTTTTCAATAAAACATTATGACTAAGATCACTATTTACCTTGATTATTCCCAATTAGATCAATCATGTTGCAATTTCATATATTTGATTATTTTTACAGTTAAAGGTTCGAGTATGTAGATCCTCAAAAGATATACATGTAAAACATAAATCCATTGAAAGATATCATTTAGGAGTGTTAAGGTGTAAAGACCCGGAAATTTCAAGGAAATTTTTTTCTTAATTTTCTTTGGAATTTTACAAGAACACATTTTCTGACGGCGCCTGATTCTGAGGCCCGGTGTGCCCGGAATTAATTTCTGAAGTTTGGCTCGGGTACGTTCAGTGAACGAGCGAGCGGGAATTTCTATATTTTGAACCGGTGCTCAGAATTGAAATCTGATTGCACTGATGATCTCGCAACGCCGATAATCGCTTAAGAGAACCTTTACCGTAGTTGCGTTTGTGCAGGAGGAGAAGTTAATTTTTGGGGTTTAATTAAAAAAACTGAATAAAATTGTTAAATAAAATTTTAACAATGTTAAGTGGTAAACTTCTCCCATGGGAAGTTGGTGGTGGGACCACTTCCATCCAACTTCCCATGTGTGGATATTTGAAAGGGTGGGGCCCACACGACCCCCCCCCACCTTTTCAAATTCCTTAAACTCCGAAACCCTCTTAACCCCTCACTTTCCAACTCCCCGTTAACTCACATTCTTTAATATTTGACAACTTGATTAATTAATGAGGTGAGTTAAGTATGGTTTATTTGAATTTAAATCTTTTGAAATTCTTTCCAACACATTGCAATTAATTAATTAAACCAACTTAATTAATTAATTTGGGTTTTTGAATTCTTTTGAATTCATTTTGCCAACATTAAAAAGGGAGATTATATTCTTCTTTTTGGGTTGGCATAAACCTTGTGAGGAGAACTATGGAGAGGAGAAGAACTCTTGGAAGATCACCAACCTCTCGAGGAAGAACGTTCCACGTTTCCGAAGAACGTGAAGCAACACCTCCGACCATCTTCAACCGGAGTAAGGAAGGGAAGCACTTGCGCCTACAAAGTATACAGAGGGTGACGTCTTGACTCGACTTCTCTGAGGTCTTCTCCCACCAACCTAGACGGAACGACGCCCGACCTCCGCGACGCTTGTCTTCCGCGGGTCGTTGAAGAACTCTGTTCTTGAAGACGAGGTAGGAGAATTTTATTTTGGAATTCTCTTATCTTTTAAAAAAATAACGACGAGCGCGGACCACCCAATACCGGGTTGATCTGCGGATCGTCCGATCAAGCGGTTGATGATTGAGGGTTTTTATTTATTTAATTTTTCGTGAATACAAACTTGGTGATGATCATGGTTTAAAACCCTTTTTGTTATCGAATAACGCGAGGGGGGGGGGGGGTCGGACCGCACAAACACGGCCGACCCTCCTCCTTTGTTTTTCGTGATGGTTTCTTGAGGATGATACGAGAAAATGTGGAGCCATCGCACCACACGATTTATTGCGGAAGATACACGCGGCGCCGACGCGCCGCACCGTGGAATGAAATCCAAGAACTCGACGCTGTCGCGTTTTGTGGAAGAAAGTCAAAGGCGCCGCAGATGGAGCGGGGCAGCAGCGGAGGGAAGCGATGTCGTCGCATCGTGCCGAACGGCATAGGCCGCGACCGGTTCCGGGCCGCGATAGAGCAAGATGACTGGCGGCTGGCACCGGGCCGCCGGTGTCGGCGAAGGAAGGATAGGCCGTCGCCGGTCCGTGCTGGCGAAACCGGCCAGCCAGTGCGGGCCGGCCGGGCAGTGGAGACCGGGGGAATTAATTTCCCCCGTCCAGGTCTCAAAAGAGGCCCCAATTAAGGGGTCACGGATCTCAAATAGGAGGGGGGCTTTTCCCCCGCGCGCGGCACCCGAACGGTGCCCATGCCATGCCGCTGTGCCGGTCCTCGCCGTCGTGTCGGTCCGCGCCGCCGCGCCGGACCTCGCCACCGTGCGAGACCGCACCGCCGCACCGGCCCATGCCGCCGCGCCGGGCCGGGTTTTCCGAGTCGGGCCGGGTCGTCGGGTCGGGTCGCCGCCCGGGCCGGGTCGACCCGGTTCGGCCAACCCATGGGGGGGGGGGTCTTGCCAGGTCGGCCCGGGCCCAGACCCCCAGTTTCGGACCACTTTTGGTCAAATTCATGTATCGTGGACTACGGGCCTCCAAACGACTCACCGTCAGCGGCAACGCGATCCTTGGATCGAGACGGTCATTTTGGTATACTATACTCTAGGTGCACCTTCCTTTTCGGGAACCTACGTGGTTAAAACTCCATAGTTAAGCATGCTTGGCCTAAAGTAGTGATCAGGATGGGTGACCTCCAGGGAAGTTTTCCAGGGTGGGTGTGAGACGGAAAAGCCAATAACTAACAGACCGGGCGTCCGATTGACGCGTCGTCTGTTGCGTTGAGTTCCTGTTGACGATACAGAACTTTTGGAATCTTTCAACCGAGATTTGGATGTAGTTGGATAGTGGCCAGGTTGGATTGCACCCAAAATCCAACTGGGCCCCTGGAACGGAAAAGCTGATATCCTTCTGACAGAACGTCGGGTTGACGAACCATCAGCGGCGTCGGTGATCTCGTTGAGAAAAGGCCCCTATGAGTATACCCTATGAGAGTTCGGGGTACAGTTGAGATACGTCCGGGTTTGGTTCACTCACAAAACCAACCGGGCCCCTGGGACGAAAAGGCTAATAACTCACAGACCAGGCGTATGATTGACACGCCGTCTATTGCGATGAGACCCCTATGACGAGGCGCTCTGTTGAGATACTTCTTCATGGGACATTGACATGCTTGGAGTATCGACTTGTAGCTTGTGGATCGGACCATCGTAGAGACAAGCGTACAGAGTTCGGAGACCGTGTAGCCGGAAAAGACCTGAAGAATGCTTGTCCGATTCGATTCGGAGTGACTTACGTAGCCCAGTGGGGAGCACTACATTGTGAGGTTGCAGACCCGTGGTACTCGACAGGAGGAGTACCTCTGTAGGCTATGAGGGGGGAGCACTACTGTGTTGGGTGGCAGACCCCAGCGGGAAGCACTACTGTGTGAGGTGGCCGGCCCGTGGTACTCGACAGGAGGAGTACCTCAGCAGTCTTAGGTTAGTGAGCAGTACCTCGGAGTCGTGACAGGACCACTGTACACTCCAGAGACGGAGCTCTTCAACAGTTACGGTTTTGATAATGAAAATCTTGGTTTGAGTTGAGACTTTTGACCTTGTGTTTACCTCATGATTGAGATGGGTCACATTCTATCATAGGTATATGTATGGGCATATACCTGGGTAGTGGTTATAAGTTGATTTATCAATCCTTGTGTTTCCTCATGATTGAGATGGGTTAATTGATAACTTAGGTATATGTATGGGAATATACCTAAGTAGAGGTTATCTGTTGAGATCTTCTTTGTGGTTATCCTTGTTGGTTTAGTGAGACCTTGAGGGTCTCGGGGTCCCTACTGAGTATCGTTATACTCACCCCTGCACGGGCTATGCCCGCACCTCGTTGTGTTGGATGCAGACGACGGGCAGTGCTGACGGAGGCCGAGTGTTCGAGGACTAGACGGTACCCGGAGGTGGACTACACGACGAGTCAGTACCCAGAGGTGGACTACACGATGTGACGACTCACTGAGGAGGTTGACGGACGAGAGCGTGGAGGAGGCTATCTGTACCTACCATTCAGGTAGGATCCATGGTGGATGACCAGGAGATGCGCTATCTGTACCTACCCTTCAGGTAGGGTCCAAGGAGGACGACCCAGGAGCTGCTTCCTTCTTCCAGCCATTTGTCTTTTTGCTTTTGTACTTTGTTCGGTTGTAGTCGTACTTTCTTTTGGGTTTGTATTCTGGCCCATTTACTTTTCAGCTTTTCTTTTGTACTTAGTGTTATTCTTCCGCTTGTACTCTATTGTGCTTGTTTTCTTTTATAAAGGCAATGCCTTCCCAGCTATCAGGATTTTTCGCCTTTGGTGCTAGTCGCCAGCCCCTGGCCTATGGAAGGCGGGCTTGGGGTAGTCATGGCACGGGCCCTGATGATGGGTCGTGACAAATTGGTATTAGAGGAGTTTGATTCTACAGCGGAAATTATAACTCTGATGTTTCTTTCTATGAAGCAATAGTGTTAAGATTACCGAGTGTGGTTTTCAGTTCAGGGAGTCCAGTGTTGGTGCAGACGACCGACGTATCCATACACCAGGACCCTGACAACTGATTTCCGACTTTGTGCACGAAAACACTGATTGCGTGTGTGTTTTCAAAGGTTTTCCCTTAAAATAACTCAAACCAGGTTAGCTCACCAGGTATAAACGTTTGACCGTGTCACGATGTTTCTTCAGGATGCCTTTTCATGGACGTCCAGCTAGAGCCTAGAGGTATGTGTGTTCTGATAGCCTGTCGAGCGACGAGGCTTCGGTGTAGGGCCCTCTTGCAGTTGAGGCACCAGCGGTACTACCATACGTTGGGCCACCGATGCCACTAGCCCCAGCAGTAGGCGATTCACGACGCTTGAGCGCACTTCATGAGTTCCAGCGCCAGAGGCCACCGAGGTTCCGGGGAGAGACGGACCCGCAGGCGGCTGAGGTTTGGCTGGATGATGTGGTGAGAGTCTTCAGGCTAGTGGGGATGCCGGCAGACTTCATGGTGATCTTTTCTGCCAGCCTCCTTTAAGCAGCAGCAGACAGGTGGTGGAGCCACTTGTTTCAGTTTTGCGACGGGATGACCTTCGCATGGGAAGACTTTGAGACCTTCTTCAGGGTGGAGTTTGTTCCAGTAGCTCTACACCCCGAGCGTGTACAAGAGCTTCTACCTTTTCCGCGTGTTTTTCGATCAGTATCCGAGTCATCTGTGGGAAGTAGACAGATGATGCAGAGGTCCAGGAGGACCATACTAGCAGTTGGACGATCTCGGGTTTTAGGACCGGTGGTGCGGGGAACCCGAGGTGGGGTCAGATCCAGGAGTGCTAGAAATGGAAAATGTTACTCCTACAGCGGGAAGGGTCACCTGGCACGTGACTGTCCGACTCCTCGTACGGTGGATCAGCGGGTGTTGGAGGAGCCACCGAGACAGAAGCAGCGGCTGGTGCTTGAGCAAAAGCCGAGCAGTTGACAAGGCAGTAGAGCTCCGGGAACAGGTGGACAGGAGAGGAACTAGTGGATACGTCCCTTGTACTTCTAGTTCCATTTTTCTGTTGTATTCGTGTCTTGTACTATGAGCTGAAATAATAAAAATACACTTATCTTTGAGATGTTTTCTTTCCTGTCCTTTTGTTTGGTTGATACTGAGTGGTCCCGGTTAAATTGTTGACTTGACCGTCACTTTCAAGATTTCTACTGGAGGGGACCTAGTGACCTCACACTGATGCCGACAGTGTGACTCGACCCTTGGAGGAGAGACTGACAGTTGGATCTCTTAGTAGTTACGTCAAGGCCTTACGACGTCATCCATGGCATGAATGCATCATTCATGTCAGGATTGAATGTATTAGGCAACGAATGTAGTTCATCCAGTGGATGAGACCGGGTTTCTCTTATAGGCAAAGAAGAAATCATAGCAGCTCTTGTGAGACTAGAGAAGGTCCAGGTCATCCAAAAGCGGATGTGGACAGCACAGGGCTGACAGAAGCCTTATGTTGACATGACTTGGAGTCCTCTGGAGTTCAAGAATGACGATCACGTCCTTAGACAGGTCTCACCTCGACAAAGTTTACGGAGATGTGGCCAAGGCGGTAAGTTATCTCCGAGGTTCAACGGATTTTTCTAGATCCTCAGCTGGGTAGGCGAGGTGGTTTCCCGCTTGACCCATTCACCTCAGTTTCACCAGGTGCACGACGACTTCCACGTATCTCAACTGAGGAGATACGTGCTCGACCCTTCGCATACCATCGACCATGAGGAGATGGATGATGGCGATGGGGTGTCATCCATAGAGGTTCTAGTGGGTATCAAGGATCTTCAGGAGCGGATCCTACGAGGATGATCGATTCCTCGGGTGCACTTTCTTTGGCAGTACGGAACCTCTAGGTAAGCACATTGGAGCGGAAGGCTCAGATGCATGCTCTGTACCGCTTTTGTGACCCTAGTTTGTGTTGAAGCTTTACGGGGACGTAAAGCCCTGAGGTGGGAGTAATGTAAAGACCTGGAAATTTCAAGGAAATTCTTTTCTTAATTTTCATTGGAATTTTACAAGAACGCAGTTTCTGACGGTGCCTGATTCCGAGGCCCGGTGGCCCGGAATTAATTTCTGAAGTTTGGCTCGGGTACGTTCAGTGAATGAGCGAGCGGGAATTTCTATCTTTTGAACCGGTGCTCGGAATTGAAATCCGATTGCACCGATGAACTCGCAACGCCGGTAATAGCTTAAGAGAACCTTTACCGTAGTTGCGTTTGTGCGGGAGGAGAAGTTAATTTTTGGGGTTTAATTAAAAAAAGTGAATAAAATTGTTAAATCAAATTTTAACAATGTTAAGTGGTTAACTTCTCCCATGGGAAGTTGGTGGTGGGCCCACATCCATCCAACTTCCCATGTGTGGATATTTGAAAGGGTGGGGCCCACACGAACCCCCCCCCCCCCCACCTTTTCAAATTCCTTAAACTCCCTAACCCTCTTAACCCCTCACTTTCCAACTCCCCATTAACTCACATTCTTTAATATTTGACAACTTGATTAATTAATGAGGTGAGTTAAGTATGGTTTATTTGAATTTCAATCTTTTGAAATTCTTTCCAACACTTTGCAATTAATTAATTAAACCAACTTAATTAATTATTTTGAGTGTTTGAATTCTTTTGAATTCATTTTGCCAACATTAAAAAGGGAGATTATATTCTTCTTTTTGGGTTGGCATAAACCTTGTGGGGAGAACTAAGGAGAGGAGAAGAACACTTGGAAGATCACCAACCTCTCGAGGAAGAACATTCCACGTTTCCGAAGAACGTGAAGCAACACCTCCGACCATCTTCAACCGGAGTAAGGAAGGGAAGCACCGCCGCCTACAATGTATACAGAGGGTGACGTCTCGGCTCGACTTCACCGAGCTCTTCTCCCACCAACCTAGACGGAACGACGCCCGACCTCCGCGACACATGTCTTCCGCGGGTCATTGAAGAACTCCGTTCTTGAAGCCGAGGTAGGGGAATTTTATTTTGGAATTCTCTTTTCTTTTGTGAAAAGAACGACGAGCGCGGACCAACCAATACTGGGTTGATCCGCGGATTGTTCGATCAAGCGGTTGATGATTGAGGGTTTTTATTTATTTAATTGTTCGTGAATACAAACATGGTGATGATCATGGTTTAAATCCCTTTTTGTTATCGAATAACGCCGGGGGGGGGGGGGGGTCGGACCGCACAAACACGGCCGACCCTCCTTTGTTTTTTGTGACGGTTTGTTGAGGATGATACGAGAAAACGTGGAGTCGTCGCACCACGCGATTTATTGCGGAAGATACGCGCGGCACCAACGCGCCGCACCGTGGAAAGAAATCCAAGAATGCGACGCCGTCACGTCTTGTCGAAGAAAGTCAAAGGCACCGCAGCCGGAGCTGGGCCGCGGCGGAGGAAAGCGATGTCGTCGCATCGCGCCGAATGGCATAGGTCGCGGTCGGTTCCGGGCCGCGGCGGAGCAATATGACCGGTGGCCGGCACCGGGCCGCCGGTGTCGGCGAAGGAAGGACCGGCCGTTGCCGGTCCTTGCTGGCGAAACCGGCCGGCCAGTGCGGGGCGGCCGGGCAGTGGAGACCGGGGGAATTAATTTCCCCCGGCCGGGTCTCAAAAGCGGACCCAATTAAGGGGCCGCAGATCTCAAAGGGGAGGGGGGCTTTGCCCCCCGCGCGCGGCACCCGAATGGCACCCAGGCCGCGCCGCCGTGCCGGTCCGCGCCGCCTCGCCGGACCGCGCCGCCGCCCCAGCCCACGCTGCCGCGCCGCCGGCGGGGCCGGGTTTTCCAAGCCGGTCCGGGTCGGCGGACCGGGTCGCCGCCAGGGGCGGGTCGACCCGGTTCGGCCGACCCATGGGGGGGGGGGGGGTCGGCCCGGGCCAGACCCCCTGTTTCGGACCACTTTTGGTCAAATGCCTGTATCTTGGACTACGTGTCTCCAAACGACTCGCCGTCAGCGGCAACGCGATCCTTGGATTGAGACGGTTGTTTCGGTATACTATACTTTAGGTGGACCTTCCTTTTCGGGAGCCTACGTGGTTAAAACTCCATAGTTAAGCGTGCTTGGCCTAGAGTAGTGATTAGGATGGGTGACCTCCTGGGATGTTTCCCAGGGTGGGTGTGAGACGGAAAGGCCAATAACTAACAGACCGGGCGTCCGATTGACGCGTCATCTATTGCGTTGAGTTCCTGTTGACGATACGAAACTTTTGGCATCCTTTGCCCGAGATTTGGATGAAGTTGGATAGTGACCGGGTTGGATTGCACCCGAAATCCAACCGGGCCCCTGGAACGGAAAAGCTGATATCTTTTTGACAGAACGTCTGTTTGACAAACCGTCAGCGACATTGGTGATCTCGTTGAGAAAAGGTCCCTAGGAGTATACCCTATGAGAGTTCGGGGTACAGTTGAGATACGGCCGGGTTTGATTCGCTCACGAAACCAACCGGGCCCCTGGGACAAAAAGGCTAATAACTCACAGACCAGGCGTCCGATTGATGCGCCGTCTGTTGGGATGAGATCCCTACGACGAGGCGGTCCTTTGAGATACTTCTTCGTGGGACTTTTAGATAATTGGAGTATCGACTTGTAGCTTGTGGAGCGGACCCTCCCAGAGACGAGCGTACGGAGTTCGGAGACCGTGTAGCCGGCAGAGACCTGAAGACTACTTGTCTGATTTGATTCGGAGTGACTTACGTAGCCCAGTAGGGAGCAATACTTTGTGAGGTGGCAGACCCATAGTGGAGGAGCACTACTATGTGAGGCGGCAGACCCGCAGTACTCGACAGGAGGAGTACCTCTGTTGGCTATGAGGGGGGAGCACTACTGTGTTGGGTGGCAGACCCCGACGGGACGCACTACTGTGTGAGGTGGCAGGCCCGCGGTACTCGACAGGAGGAGTATCTCAGCAGTCTTAGGTTAGTGAGCAGTACCTCGGAGTCGTGACAGGACCACTGTACACTCCAGAGATGGAGCTCTTCAGCAGTTACGGTTTCGATAATGAAAATCCTGGTTTGAGCTGAGACTTTTGACCTTGTGTTTACCTCATGATTGAGATGGGTCACTTTCTAACTTAGGTATATGTATGGGCATATACCTGGGTAGTGGTTATCCGTTGATTTCTCAATCCTTGTGTTTCATCATGATTGAGATGGGTTACTTGATATATTAGGTATATGCATGGGCATATACCTAAGTAGAGGTTATCTGTTGAGATCTTCTTTGTGGTTATCCTTGTTGGTTTAGTGAGACCTTGAGGGTCTCGGGGTCCCTACTGAGTATCGTTATACTCACCCCTGCACGGGCTATGCCCGCACCTCGTTGTGTTGGTTGCAGACGACGGGCAATGCTGACGGAGGCCGAGTGTTCGAGGACTGGATGGTACCCGGAGGTGGACTACACGACGGGCAGTGCTGACGGAGGCCGAGTAGTCGTACTTTCTTTTGGGTTTGTATTCTGGCCCATTTATTTTTCAGATTTTCTTTTGTACTTAGTTATTTTCTTCCTCTTGTACTCTATGGTGCTTGTTTACTTTTATAAAGGCAATGCCTTCCCAGTTATCGAGATTTTTCGCCTTTGGTGCTAGTCGCCAGCCCCTGGCCTATGGAAGGTGGGCTTAGGGTAGTCACGACACGGGCCCCGATGAAGGGTCGTGACATAAGGGATAATCTAAAACCCCTATATGATGACAAAATGATATAAATTATGCTAAAAATACCATTCATACCAGATTCATTATTCAATTCCAATGAGATATTTGAAGGAATACTGTATCACAATATAAGGCCCCGGCCTTAAACCTTACTTGATCTTAAGTTATTACAAGATTACACATTGAGGATCTTTTCAGGTTTCGAGTTTTAGAGAATTAGATCATAAAACATGCATTTCATTCAACATTTAAACAAAGTGGTTAGATAAAAGATAGTACTCGCTTTTCCCCATCAACGAAAACATATTTAAAATAAAACGTGGATTCATTCTTGACACTTCCATGACACTATCATCATATCATGTACCTTTCCCTTGACCTGTGAAAATCATTTCAAAAACATGGGATGAGCATAAAAAGATTAGTAAGGGATATAAAAATATGGAAACGAAACATGAGTACATGTATACATTAGAATGAAATCATACTTTACCCATAAAACATATGAACTTTAACATACCCCATAAAATCATGAATAAATCATAGAAATCATAAGACATAAAGGTAACTTGAGGCATTCATAACATTCGTACGTAGGGAGTAACCCTCTTGGTTTCGTTTGGAATACCCATCACAGTATATTCCCTAAATCTCTTCGGAGAATCATTAAAGTTTAACCATTTCGCATTACCCAATGCATTGGAGAGCTATATCGGGCTCACCCGCCCTTAGTTTATCACGGAACCACCCGTCATCATAATAATTCCCAAGAACCACAACATAATTGTATCACATAAAACATGTATAAAGGAAACATATAATTTCCACCTTTCAATCAAAAGATATAAATACAACACATTGATATAAAAACATTATGAAAACCATTTTCAATACTAAAATAAAAGAAAAGTAAAACATCGTATTTATTTTTCTTTTAAAAAGAAGGTATGTCTTGTAGAGGAAGCCGAAACTCAAATAATTGTCACGGCGGTGGAGAAGTCGTTGTTGCTGCATACGTACGACAAAAACATTCCCTTTTGTCATTTAGTAAAATTCTTCATATAAAAACTATTCCTTTTGGATAAACGTAAATGTCAAAGGGGTTTATAAACCGTAAAAAAATTGGATGTGTATAAAACAAAATATGCCTCAATGAATGGAGATTGAGACGTAGTCCCTTACAAATATGGTATCCTTGGATTAAGGATAAATCAATTACATAATTATGTGTGAAAAACTAATAGACAAAATATAAGGGGATATTAAGTGTAAAACAATCAGAAGTTATCCATACATACTCATAAAATGGCATATTCAAGGAGTACAAGCTTATCCCAAAGAATCAAAATTGGGTTAAGAAGTTCCCTTGCAAAAACATTACAGCCTAACGGCGTCACTACAAAATTTAGAAAATGAGTTGATGAGAAATAAAAATGGTATCTCATCACTTGGACATAAAATTTACATCAATAAAGATATAGAAGAACATATCCCAACATAACAAAATAAGTCTTCTAAAATAAGAGGGTGAAAGGTTCCCTTACCGACTTGGGTAACTTTTGAAACATACACTCCATTGAAGAACGGTCATACAATGAATATGTAAATACCCATAAATGAAATTATATTACAAAAATAGTATAATAATTGGATGTACATACACCACTCAAATTAAATGGTGGAAAATGTAGCATAAATCTCATGGGACTAAAAGTGAGATGAAAAATCCCTTACAAAAACTCGGCAGCCTAACAGCGCCACTTAAAACATCCAAAAATGGATTGATGAGATCAAATAGTGTCTCTCATAATATTAAAATAAAATTTACAGAAAGATAAATATAAAATAACACCCCCATCATAACAAATAGGAGATTAAAAGAAGTGACATAAAGGAGAGTACTTAAAAAGAAAGAGGTTAGATCTCTTACGAAAATTCGGCAGCCTAACGGCGCCACTCAAAACATCCAAAATTGATTGATGAGAGAAAATATGGTCTCTCATCATATGAACATAAAAGTTATAGTATTATTAAGGTAAAATAACATCCCAATCATAAGAAAGATGAGCTTAAAAGGAATGTCATAAAAGAGTGTACTTAGAAAGAAAGAGAGGAGTATGATCCCTTGCCTCATGTCCGACATGACTCGATCATTCTTTAATGTCCTGAATAATAAAATTTGGTCAATTTATAATTACATAAGTACCTCCTTTAAATATTATTATTCATTTCATATCACATATTATAATTTTATAATAACTGGTTAATAAATTGAGTTCATATCAGACGTTTTTTCGATGTTCAGTAAATGAGTACAAATTGAACTTGTTGGAAAAGAATTTTCCATGTAGTTATAGGTACATCATATCCAGAATAGTATTTTTGATTTAAATATCATATATATCCGGTATATACACATTTTACACTATTCCATATAATTGGGAGATAAAAAATTAAAATCACCGTTCATGGAGACGGTAGACCGTACGTACGCATGAATGCTACTTTCATTTTTTGTCATATTAATGGAATTAAAACAAAATGATAGATATATATATTATAATTCCAGAATGATATCCATCAATTAGATTTAATATATTACATATATATCCATTATTTATATGTACTTATAATAGTTCATAACATTTGGAGATAAGAAATGAAATGTACCGTTCATGGAGATGGTAAGCCGTACGTAAGCATGAACGCTACTTTAATTTCTTTTTTTTTTTTGTATTTAATGGAATGAAATAATAATGATATAAAGGTATATTATAATTCCAGTAGGATAACATATGTAAAACCATTAATTACATCCTTTATACATCCCACATATGGCATTAACGAATCAAATCACTTTGAGGGGGCGGTAGTCCGCACTTCCTAAAATGAAGATATCGTGTTTACCCATAATGGAAACCATAAAGGTATGCCATAAATGAAGAATACAGAAGCTTAAAGAAAAAATAAACATATTATATATCATATATAAATATAGTGACATCTTAATGGCCACCTTTGAAGGTGTTAATAGAATATTGAGCAATCATCGTTTCGTGAGACAGTAATTCGCCATCCACAGAAACAGTATGTTCATTAACCATTAGACGAAGGTGTGTGTAAGTGTATCTCGAATCCATCACATAAAAAAATCCTAGCATACTGAAGATACTGGTTTTTTTACAAAAGAAAATAATAAAAAGAGTTTAGGGGGTTGAAGAAGAAAAATAAAACAAAAGAACAAAAGGGAAGATATTACCTTTAAATCAGGTAACTTCCTTTGATTTGAGCTCGAAGGCTTCCTTGGAAAGGATTCTTCCTAAAGTCAGGCTTCAATGATGAAGATATGGATGTGGAGAGATGAAATGGGCAGGTTTTGGCCGATCCAAATGCTTGAGAGGTGTGTGTAAGGTGGTAAAGGTGGGGGCCTTTTATAAGAGGAGAGGAGGGAACTCTTGTAAAGATATAAAATATTAATTTATTATAAAATGTTTTCCGGATTTAAAAGGTCCCGAAAGGATATATTTCTAGGATAAGGTGATAAGGTCTAGAAATCCACCCATCCAATATGTTTGTGACATGTCTATGTTATAGTTTTAACATTATCTTTTCATTTTATTTAAATCCCTTATTAATGAGGTAATTGCTGCATCATCATGATGTCATAAATAATTTAAGTTATTTAATGTCTAAAAATTATAAAAAAACTATCATGATGTATTTAATCTTTTTAACTTCTTAATTAATATTTATAGTCAAATATTTTACTTGTATAACCCCATTTAATTTTTTTTAATAAAACATCTCATGTTTGTGACATTGTAATTTTAACTTTAAATAAAATGGTATTTATGTCATTTTCCAACCAAAGTGGCTCCATAGGGTCCCCATGTTGACCCATGTATTTTCCTGGTTGGCCATGACACATCCAATGAGGGTATGACATGTGTCAAGTTCATTTCATATTATAAAAACATAATTTTTACCTTAAATTACACTAATTACCTCTAATCACGATTAAAAACATAAAAGTTATTATTCACCAAAAAATTAATTTAATCCCATTGAACAAAATTTTACATCCTAATGACAACCATGTATGTCGGATTTTTTAAATTCATAATACAGAAGTGGTAATGTTTCATTTAAATGAAAAATCAGTTTTTTAAGTACCACTTAGTGGTTTCACAATTCATCAAAAATTGAAGTTTTTCAGAATAATACCAAAACTTCACCCTAAGATATATTTGATATTCTGAATTCAAAAATGATGTCTATTTTAAAAAATTGAAATCGTATAAGTTACATTAATTAATTTAATAATTAATTCCCGTTGTCATGGCAAATAACGTGTTTTTATGAAACAATATATATCAAAAGATTGACACTAGTTTATGTCCAATTTTATAGTGAAATTAATTCCAACAACCACTATTGGATTAAATGGTAAAAATATATTCTAATTTCACTTTAAAAACAATTCAAAAGATAATCTAATCATATAAATAAATTAGATTAAAAAGTGGTTTGGAATTAAAAAACAACATTTTTCAGTATTCATTAAAAAATGAACTTTATCGGAAAAATACCAAAAATTTACACAAAGTAAATTTTTATGTCCCGATTCCAAAGAAGAATTTTATTTTGTTAAATATAACACATAAAATTTTCAAAAAGTGTATTTAAAAGAGGTCCGCCATAAAAAGGCAGTTAATCGACCTTTTAAAGTCTATTAGAATGTTTACGCTTAAAATTGGATTCATTCGCATATTTAATCCTCTAAAATTTATTGTAAGAGTAAAAATATTTGACAAACATATATAATCATTTTCTAGTTAGTTTTGTTCATTCACTCCATTAAAAAAACTAGGCGTTAACTACCATTTAAAATAATATTATTTTATTATTAGAGTGCAACGTAAGATTCCCAAGAAACTTGTTGTTGCGTATTGGGTAAGCCATCGCGCATAGCGTCCCCTTTAAAGTAATATTAATATTTTATTCAACAATATGGATAAATGTGAAAATATAATATTTTTTATTTACCTGGGGTGTTACATCCTTCCCCCCTTTTGGGAATTGCATCCTTGCAATTTTAAAATTGCGCTTGGAAACATCATTGAAAATCCCACATCCGAACAATAGTCAGTAAAACAATCACCTTAAAATAAAGAAAGAGAAGTACAAAGGTCACCCGAGTTAACCCATACTAGGATTCCATGTAAGAAAATATGGATATAGAGGAGAAAAAAAGGGTCATGTTCTGATGGAGAGTGATAGTAAACATGTATAGGATAATGTTAACCATAAGAAAATCACAAACTTTTGATGGGTGAAACAGTATTCGATTCCCCAGTAGGAAAAGTTAACAGACAACATTTTTGTTTTATGTTACTCTTCATTGAGGAATTTATTTTTGAGCTTAACTAAATCATAATAAAACATACTTACTTGTCACGTAGACTTTCAACTTTTACTAGATTCCTTAATCAAACTCATATTTTCTCCAAAAGACGAGTATTTAGGAAGTCATGTTTTCATTAAGAATACTATAATCTACTTCTTGAGAATAACCTAATCCAAAAAAGAGAACTATATATTTCCCATGTCTTTAGAAAAAATCCAAAACCGAAATTGTTAGTATGAGGTCAGAGAATCCACAAAATTAATATCATTTATAAAAAGAAAATATATTCTTAATCTCCAAAATTTGTCCAAAAAACCCCAAGTTCAACGAAAACCATTCGATAAACAATTGTCTATAAAATTCTTCAAATTAAACCAAAATAGGATTGAAACCCAAATATTTGAAGGATTTAATCACATAGTATTAAAAGGTAAAAATTAACTTATATCTCCAAATAACATCAGTTGCTCTTAAATTCTCATATTGAAATGTAATTAACCTAATCACATATCCTACATGATAGGTTAATCATTTCCATAGATAACCCAAAATAAACTTACTCTTGATTCCTAAAATCATCTAACTAAAAAGAATTAGTCAAACTAACTAGGTATTTCATGTAGTCCAGTGGTAGGTGATAAATACCAGTCGCACTTTGGTTGTGGGTTCGATTCCCACAGCTTTGTCCGACGCGACGGGTTGTCACACGGTCTGCGTGTTGTCCATTTTCCAAAACTATATAATTCATAAAACATTCTCCAAAACAACATAAAATCTTCAAAAATAATCATAACATATTTTATCCTCAAGATTATCTCATGCCTTTCATTTTCCATCATAACATATATAACCGATAATTACCTCAAAATTAAGGATCATATAAACCCTAATGGCTACCTTTATAATTATTACCTGAACTTCCACATCGATTGGTCATCTCGTACATGATGCATTACAGAATATACTAAGGTTAAAGTGGTTGATCATGAATCCTTGATAGTTTTTTTAGAACAACCACGAGTTTCCTCATTGAATCCCCCATTTCATCCAGTCTCTTAATCAGAGAACCACCACAGTTTACTTCAATCCTATTATCACTTTGGTGCCTACTCGATCCATCGATTCACTAAAAACAGAAATGTCAGTGTGAGTATATCAATAAAACCATCATGTACTAATGAGGAAGATATACTTACTCACTCACTTTATCTAAAAACTATGACTCTTTCGGAAATCCTAACCATTATGGTAATGTCACTAATGCTTAAATAATTCCATAAACTCTAAAGTTATCTAAACTGACCTTTGATACCAACCATAAAGCCCCAGCCTTAAACCTTACTTAATCTTGAGTTATTACAAGATTACACATTGAGGATATTTTCAGGTTTAGTGTTTTAGGGAATTAGATCATAAAACATGCATTACATTCCACATTTAAACAAAGTGGTTACATAAAATATAGTCCTCATTTTTCCCCATCAACGGAAACATATTTAAATAAAACATGGATTCTTTCTTGACACTTACTTGACACTATCATCATATCATGTACCTTTCCCTTGACCTGTGAAAAACATTTCAAAAACTTGGGATGAGCATAAAAATCTCAGTAAGGGATATAAAAATATGGAATGGAAACATGAGTACATGTATACATAATAATTAAATCATACTTTACCCATAAAAAATAAGCACTTTAACATACCCCATAAAATCATTAATAAATCAAAGAAATCATAAGACATAACGGTAACATGAGGTATTCATAACATTCTTACGTATGGAGTAACCCACTTGGTTACGTTTGGAATACCCATCCCAGTATATTCCCTAAATCTCTTCGAAGAAACCTTAAAGTTTAACCCTTTTGCGTTACCCAATGCATTGGAGAGCTATATCAGGCTCACCCGCCCTTAGTTTATCACGAAACCACCCGTCTTCATAATAATGCCCAAGAACCACATCATAATTGTATCACATAAAACATGTATAAAGGAAACATAACATTTCCACATTTCAATCACAAGATATCAATACAACACATTGATATAAAAACATTATTAAAAACATTTTCAATACTAAAATAAATGAATAGTATAAAATGGTATTTATTTTTCTTTTCAAAAGAATGTATGGCTTGTAGAGGAAGCCGAAACTCAAATAATTGTCACGGCGGCGGAGAAGTCTTCGTTGCCGCATACGTACGACAAAAACATTCCCTTTTTTCATTTAGTAAAATGATTCATATAAAAATTATTCCTTTTGGATAAACATAAAATTCAAAGGGGTTTGTACACCGTATAAAAAAAGGTTGTCTATAAAACAAAATATGCCTCAATGAATGGAGATTGAGACGAAGTCCCTTACAAAGACAATATCCTTGGATTAAGGACAAATCAATTACATAATAATGTGTGACAAACTAATAAACAAAATATAAGTGGATATTAAGTGTAAAACAATCATAGGTTATTCACATATAATAATAGAATGACATATTCAAGGAGTACAAGCTTATACCAAAGAATCAAAATTGGGTTAAGAAGTTCCCTTGCAAAAATTTGACAGCCTACCAGCGTCACTACAAAATTTAGAAAATTAGTTGATGAGAGATAAAAATGGTATCTCATTACTTGGACATAAAATTTACATCAATAAGGATATAGAAGAACATATCCCAACATAACAAAATAAGTCTTTTAAAAGAGGAGGGTGAAAGGTTCCCTTACCGACTTAGGTAACTTTCGAAACATACACCCCATTGAAGAAGGGTGATGCAATGAATATGTAAATACCTATAAATGAAATTATATTACACAAAGAGTACAATAATTTGATTTACATACACCACTCAAAGGAAATGGTGGTAAATGTTGCATAAATCTCATGGGACTAAATGTGAGATGAAAAAACCCTTACGAAAACTCGGCAGCCTAACAGCGCCACTTAAAACTTCCAAAAATGGATTGATGAGATCAAATCGGGTCTATCATCATATTAAAATAAAATGTACAGAAAGATAAATATAAAATAACATCCCCCAACATAACAAAGAGGATCTTAAAAAAAGTGACATAAAGGAGAGTACTTAAAATGAAAGAGAGAGGCTAGATCTCTTACGAAAATTCGGCAGCCTAACGGCGCCACTCAAAACATACAAAATGGATTAATGAGAGAAAATAGGTTCTCCCATCATATGAACATAAAATGTACAGTAGGAGTAATATAAAAGAACATCCCAATCATATGAAAGATGATCTTAAAATGAATGAAAAAAAGTGTACTTAGAAAGAAAGAGAGGAGTAGGATCCCTTACCTCATTCCGACATGACTCGATCGTTCTTTAATCTCCTGAATAATAAAATTTGGTCAATTTATAATTTCTTAAGTACCTCCTTTAAATATTATTATTCAGTTCATATCACATATTATAATTTTATAATAATTGGTTAATAAAGTGAGTTCATATCAGACGTTTTTGTCGATGTTCAGTAAATGAGTAAAAATTGAACTTGTTGGGAAAACATTTTCCATGTAGTTATAGGTAAATCATCTCCAGAATAGTATTTATGTTATAAATATCATATATATCTGGTATATATTCATTTTACAATATTTTATAGAATTTGGAGATAAAAAATTAAAAACACCATTCGTGGAGACGGTAGGTCGTACGTACGCATGAACGCTACATTCATTCTTTGTCATATTAATGGAATAAAAACAAAATGAGATATATATATATATATATTATAATTACAGAATGATATACATCATTTCGATTTAATATATTACATATATATCCATTATATATATGTACTTATAAATGTTCATAATATTTGGAGATAAGAAATTAAATTTACCGTTCATGGAGACGGTAAGCCGTACGTACGCATGTACGCTACTTTCAATTTTTTTTTGAATTTAATGGAATGAAATAATAATGATATAAAGGTATATTATAATTACAGTATGATAACATATGTAATACAATTAATTAAATCCTTTATACGTCCCATATATGGCATTAACAAATCAAATCACTTTGAGGGGGCGGTAGTCCGCACTTCCTAAAATGAAGATATCATGTTTACCCATAATGGAAACTATAAAGGTATTCCATAAATGAAAAATACAGAAGCTTAAGGAAAACATAAAAATATTATATATCATATATTAATATAGTGACATATTAATTGACACCTTTGAAGGTGTTAAAAGAATATTGAACAATCATCATTTCGTGAGGGAGTAATTCGCCATCCACAGAAACAGTCTGTTCATTAACAATTAGACGAAGGTGTGTGTAAGTGTATCTAAAATCCTTCACATAACAAAATCCTAGTATACTGAAGATACTTGTTTTTTTACAAAATAAAAGAATAAAAAGAGTTTAGGGGGCTGGAGAAGCAAAATAAAACAAAATAACACAAGAGAAGACATTACCTTTAAATCGGGTAACTTCCTTTGATTTGAGCTCAAAGGCTTCCTTGGAAAGAATTATGCCCAATTTTGAGGATTAAATGATGAAGATATGAATGTGGAGAGATGAAATGGGAAGGCTTTGGCCAATCCAAATGCTTGAGAGGTTTTTGTAAGGTGGTAGAGGTGGGGGCCTTTTATAAGAGGAGAGGAGGGAACTCTTGGAAAGATATAAAATATTACTTTATTATAAAATGTTTTTCGGATTTAAAAGGTCTTAAAAGGATATATTTAGAGGATATGGTGATAAGGTTTAGAAATACACCCATCCAATAGGTTTGTGAAAAGTGTATGTTATAGTTTTAACATTATATTTTCATTTTATTTAAATCCCTTATTAATGAGGTAATTACTGCATCATCATGATGTCATAAATAATTTAATTTATTTAATGTCTAAATATTATAAAAAAAATATCATGACGTAGTTAATATTTTTAGCTTCTTAATGAATACTTATAGTCAAAAATATGAATTGTATAACCCCATTTAAAATGTTTTTTAGTAAAACATCTCATGTTTGTGACATTGTAATTTTAACATTAAATAAAAAGGTATTTATGTCATTTTCCAACCAAAGTGGCTCCATAGGGTCCCCAAGTTGAGCCATGGATTTTCTTGTCCGGCCATGACACATCCAATGAGGGTATGACATGTCTCAAGTTCATTTCATATTATAAAAACATAATTTTTACCTTAAATTACACTAATTACCTCTAATTCCGATTAAAAACATAAAAGTTACTATTCACAAAAAATTATTTTAATCCCATTGAACCAAATTTTACTTCCTAATGACAACCATGTATGTCCGATTTTTGAAATTAAAAATACAGAAGTGGTAATGTTTCATTTAAACGAAAACTCAGTTTTTAAGTACCACTTTGTGGTTTCACTATTCATCAAAAATTAAAGTTTTTCAGAATAATACCAAAACATCAACCTAATATATATTTGATATTCTGAATTCAAAAATGATGTATATTTTAAAAATTAAAATTGTATAAGTTACATTAATTAATTTAATAATTAATTCTCGCTGTCATGACAAATAGCGTGTTTTTATGAAACAATATATATCAAAAGATTGACAGTAGTTTAAGTCCAATTTCAAAGTGAAATTAATTCCAACGACCAATATTGGATTAAATGGTAAAAATATATTCTAATTTCACTTTAAAACCAATTCAAAAGATAATCTAATAATATAAATAAATTAGATTAAAAAGTGTTTCGGAATTAAAATACAACATTTTTCACTATTCATTAAAAAATGAACTTTATCGAAAAAATACCAAAAATTTACACAAAGTAAATTTTGATGTCCTGATTCCAAAGAAGAATTTTATTTTGTCATATATAACACATAAAATTTTAAAAAGGTGGATTTAAAAGTGGTTCGCCATAAAAATGTGGTTAATCGACCTTTTAAATAATATTAGAATGTTTACGCTTAAAATTGGATTCATTCGCATATTCAATCCTCTAAAATTTATTAAAAAGAGTAAAAATATTTGACAAACATATATATTCATTTTCTAGTTAGTTCTGTTCATTCCCGCCATTACAATGGCTACGCATTAACTACCATTTAAAATAATATTTTTTTATTCTTAGAGTGCAACATAAGATTCACAAGAAACTTGTTGTTGCGTATTTGGTACGCCATCGCGCATAGTGTCCCATTTAATGTAATATTAATATTTTAATCAAAAATATGGATAAATGTGAAAATATCATATTCTTTATTTACCTGGGGTGTTACATCCTTCCCCCCTTTTGGGAATTGCATCCTCGAAATTTTAAAATTGGTCTTGTAAACTTCATTGAAAATCCCACATCCGAACAATAGTCAGAAAAACAATCAACATAAAATAAAGAAAGAGAAGTACAAAGGTCACATGAGTTGACCCATACTAGGATTCCATGTATGAAAATATGGATATGGAAGAGAAAAAAAGGGTCTTGTTCTGATGGAGAGTGATAGTAAACTTGACTAGGAGAAAGTTAACCATAATAAAATCACAAAATTATGATGGGTTAAACGGTATTCGATTCCCCAGTAGGAAAAATTTACAGAAATTTTTTTTGTTTTAAGTTACACTTCATTGAGGAATTTATTTTTGAGCATAACTAAATCAGAATGAAACATACTTACTTGTCACGTATACTTTCAACATTTACTAGATTCCTTAATCAAACACATATTTTCTCCAAAAGACGAGTATTTAGGAAGACATGTTCGAATTAAGAATACTATAATCAACTTTATGAGAATCACCTAATCCAAAAAAGAGAACTATATATTTCCCATGTCTTTAGGCAGAATCCAAAACCGAAATTGTTAGTATGAGGTTAGAGAATCCACAAAAGTGTAATCCTTTATAAAAATAAAATCTATTCTTAATCTCCAAAATTTGTCCAAAAAAACCCAATGTTCAACGAAGAACATTCGATAAACAATTGTCCATAAAATTCTTCAAAGTAAACCAAACTATGATTGAAACCCAAATATTTGAAGGATTTAATCACATAGTCTTCCAAGGTACAAATTAACTTATATCTCCAAATAACATCAGTTGCCCTTAAATTCTCATATTGAAAAGTAATTAACCTAATCACTTATCCTACATGATAGGTTAATCATTTCCATAGATAAAACAAAATAAATATAATCTTGATTCCTAAAATCATCTAACTAAAAATAATTAGTCAAATTAACCATGGACTTCACGTAGTCCAGTGGTAGAAGATAAATACCAGTCGCACTTTGGTTGTGGGTTCGATTCTCGCAGCTTTGTCCGACGTGACGGGTTGTCACACGGTCTGTGTGTTGTCCTTTTTCCAAAACTATATAATTCATAAAACATTCCCCAAAACGAGATTAAATCTTCAAAAACAATCATAACATATTTTAACCTCATGTTTATCTCATGCCTTTCATTTTCCATCATAACGTATAATAACCGATAATTACCTCAAAAGTAAGTATCATATAAACCCTAATGGCTACCTTTATAATTATTACCAGAACTTCCACATCGATTGGTCATCTCGTACATGATGCATTAAAGAACATACCAAGGATCATGTGGTTGGTCATTGCTCCTTGATAGTTGGTTTAGAACAACCACGAGTTTCCTCATTGAATCCCCCATTTCATCCAGTCTCTTAATCAGAGAACCACCACAGTTTCCATCAAACCTATTGTCACTTTGGTGCCTGCTAGATCCATCCATTCACTAAAAAAAGAAATGTCAATGTGAGTATATCAACAAAACCATCATGTACTAATGAGGAAGATATACTTACTCACTCACTTTATCTAAAAACTATGACTCTTTCTGAAATCCTAACCATTATGGTAATGTCACTTATGCTTAAAGAATACCCTAACCTCTAAATTTATCTAAACCGACCTTTGATACCAACCATAAGGCCCCGACCTTAAACCTTACTTAATCTTGAGTTATTACAAGATTACACATTGAGGATATTTTCAGGTTTAGTATTTTAGATAATTAGATCATAAAACTTTCATTACATTCCACATTTAAACAAAGTGGTTACATAAAAGATAGTACTCGTTTTTCCCCATCAAAGGAAACATATTTAAAATAAAACATGGATTCTTTCTTCACATTTCCTTGACACTATCATCATATCATGTACCTTTCCCTTGACCTGTGAAAAAAATTTCAAAAACTAGGGATGAGCATTAAAATCTCATTAATGGATATAAAAATATGGAAAGGAAATATGACTACATGTATACATAAGAATGAAATCATACTTTACCCATAAAACATAAGCACTTTGACATACCCCATAAAATCATGAAAAAATCATTGAAATCATAAGACATAAAGGTAACTTGAGCCATTCATAACATTCTTACGTAGGGAGTAACCCTCTTAGTTACGTTTGGAATACCCATAACAATATATTCCCTAAATATCTTCGAAGGAACCTTAACTTTTTACCCCTTCACGTTATCCAATGAATTGGAGAGCTATTTCGGGCTCACCCACCCTTAGTTTTTCACGGAACCACCCGTCTTCATAATAATGCCCAAGAACCACAACATAATCGTAGCACAGAAAAAATGCATAAAGGAAACATAACATTTCCACCTTTCAATCACAAGATATCAATACAACACATTGATATAAAAACATTATGAAAACCATTTTCAATACCAAAATAAAAGAAAAGTAAAACATGGTATTTATTTTTCTTTTAAAAAGAAGATATGGCTTGTAGAGGAAGCCGGAACTCAAATAATGGTCACTGCGGTAGAGAAGTATTCATCTCCGCATACGTACGACAAAAATATTCCCTTTTGTCATTTAGTAAAATGATTCGTATAAAAAATATTCCTTTTGGATAAACGTAAAAATCAAAGGGATTTATACACCGTATAAAAAAAGGATTTGTATAAAACAAAATATGCCTCAATTAATGGAGATTGAGACAAAGTCCCTTACAAAGACAATATCCTTGGATTAAGGATAAATCAATTACATTATTATGTGTGAATAACTAATACAAAAAATATAAGTGGATATTAAGTGTAAAACAATCAGAGGTTATTCACACATACATATAGAACGACATATTCAAGGATTACAAGCTTATCCAAAAGAATCAAAATTGGGTTAAGAAGTTCCCTTGTTTAAATTTGACAGCCTAACGACATCACTACAAAATTATGAAAATGAGTTGATGATTGATAAAAAGGGTATATAATCACTTGGACATAAACTTTACATCAATAATGATATATTAGAACATATCACAACATAACAATAGAAGTCTTTTAAAAGAGGAGGGTGAAAGATTTCCTTACCGACTTGGGTAACTTTCGAAACATACACCCAATTGATGAAGGGTCATACAATGAATATGTAAATACTCATAAATGAAATTATATTACCCAAAGAGTGTAATAAGGGGAAGTACATACACCACTCAAAGGAAATGGTGGAAAATTTAGCATAAATCACACGAGAGTAAAAGTGAGATAAAAAATCCCTTACGAAAACTTGACAGCCTAACGACGCCACATAAAACTTCCAAAAAATGGATTGATGAGATCAAATCGGGTCTATCATCATATTACAATAAAATGTACAGAAAGAGTAATATAAAATAACATCCCCCAACATAACAAAGAGGATCTTAACAAAAGTTACATAAAGGAGAGTACTTAAAATGAAAGAGAGAGGCTAGATCTCTTACGAAAATTCGGCAGCCTAACGACGCCACTCAAAACATACAAAATGGATTAATGAGAGAAAATAGGTTCTCTCATCATATGAACATAAAACGTACAGTAAGAGTAATATAAAAGAACATCCCAATCATATGAAAGATGAGCTTAAAAGGGATGAAAAAAAAGTGTACTTAGAAAGAAAGAGAGGAGTAGGATCCCTTACCTCGTGTCCGACATGACTCGATCTTTCATTAATCTCTTGAATAATAAAATTTGGTCAATTTATAATTGCTTAAGAACCTACTTTAAATATTATTATTCAGTTCATATCACATATTATAATTGTATAATAATTGGTTAATAAAGTGAGTTCATACCGGACGTTTTTGTCGATATTCAGTACATGAGTAAAAATTGAACTTGTTGGAAAATAATTTTCCATGTAGTTATAGGTAAATCATAACCAGAATAGTATTTATGTTTTAAATATCATATATATCCAGTATATATTCATTTAATACTATTCCATAGCATTTGGAGATAAAATATTTAAAGCACCGTTCATGGAGACGGTAAGCCGTACGTACGCATGAACGCTACTTTCGTTTTTTGTCATATTAATGAAATTTTAAAAAAATGAGAGAGATATATATATTATAATTCCAGAATGATATCCATCATTTAGATTTTATATATTACATATATATCCATTATATATTTGTACATATAATAGTTCATAACATTTGGAGATAAGAAATGAAATGTACCCTTCATTAAGACGATAAGCCGAACGTACGCATGAACGCTACTTTCATATCTTTTTTTTGTATTTAATGGAATGAAATAATAATGATATAAAGTTATATTATAATTCCTGTAGGATAACATATGTAATACCATTAATTCCATACTTTATACGTCCCACATATGGCATTAACGAATCAAATCACTTTGAAGGGGCGGTAGTCCGCACTTCCTAAAATGAAGATATCGTGTTTACCCATAATGGAAACCATAAAGGTATGCCATAAATGAAAAATAAATAAGCTTAAGGAAAACATAAACATATTATATATCATATATAAATATAGTTACATCTTAATGGACACCTTTGATGGTGTTAAAAGAATATTGAACAATCATCGTTTCGTGAGGCAGTAATTCGCCATCCACAGAAACAGTATGTTCGTTAACCATTAGACGAATGTGTGTGTAAGTGTAGCTCTAATACAACACATTACAACATCCTAGTTTATAGAAGATACTGGTGTTTTTAGAAATGAAAATAATAAAAAGAGTTTAGGGGGTTGGAGAAGCAAAATAAAACAAAACAACACAAGGGAAGACATTACCTTTAAATCTGGTAACTTCCTTTGATTTGATATCAAAGGCTTCCTTGGAAAGGATTCTTCCCAATGAGAGGCTTCAATGATGAAGATATGGATGTGGAGAGATTAAATGGGCAGGTTTTGGCCGAGAAAAAATCTTGAGAGGTGTGTGTAAGGTGGTAGAGGTGGGGGCCTTTTATAAGAGGAGATGAGGGAACTCTTGGAAAGATATAACATATTACTTTATTATAAATGTTTTTCGAATTTAAAAGGTCCCAAAAGGATTTATTTCGAGTAAAAGGTGATAAGTTTTAGAAATACACAAATCCAATAGGTTTGTGACAAGTGTATGTTTTAGTTATAACATTATCTTTTAATTTTATTTAAATCCCTTATTAATGAGGTAATTGCTTCATCATCATGATGTCATAAATAATTTAATTTATTTAATGTCTAAAAATTATAAAAAAAATATCATGATTTATGAAATCTTTTTAGATTCTTAATTAATATTTATAGTCTAAAATATGACTTGTATAAACCCTTTTAAAAATTGTTTTAGTAAAACATCTCATGTTTGTGACATTTTAATTTTAACTTTAAATAAAAAGGTATTTCTGTCCTTTTCCAAGAAAAGTGGCTCCATGGGGTCCACAAGTTGACCCATGGAAAGTATTGGTCGGCCATGACACATCCAATGAGGTTAGGAAATGTGTAAATTTCATTTAATATTGTTAAAACATTATTTTTACCTTAAATTACACTAATTATCTCTCATCACGATTAAAAACATAGAAGTTACTATTCACCAAAAAATTATTTTAATCCCATTGAACCAAATTTTACTTCCTAATGAAAACCAAGTATATCATATTTTTAAAATTCAAAACACAGAATTGGTAATGTTTCATTTAAATGAAAAATCGGTTTTTTAAGTACCACTTAGTGGTTTCACTATTCATCAAAAATTGATGTTTTTTCAGAAGAATACCAAAACTTCACCCTAAGCTATATTTGATATTCCGAATTCAAAAATGATTTATATTTTAGAAAATTAAAATCGTATAAGTTAGATTAATTAATTTAATAATTAATTCCCGCTAACATGACAAATATCGTGTTTTTATGAAATAATATATATCAAAAGATTGACACTAGTTTAAGTCCAATATCAAAGTGAAATTAATTTCAACGACCACTATTGGATTAAATGGTAAAAATTTATTCTAATTTAACTTTAAAACCAATTCAAAAGATAATCTAATAATATAAACAAATTAGATTAAAAAGTGGTTTTGAATTAAAATACAACATTTTTCACTATTCATTAAAAAATGAACTTTATCGGAAAAATACCAAAAATTTACACAAAGTAAATTTTGATGTCCCAATTCCAAAGAAGATTTTTATTTTGTCAAATATAACACATAAAATTTTCAAAAAGTGTATTTAAAAGAGGTTCTCCATAAAAAGGCGGTTAATTGACCTTTTAAAGAATATTAGAATTTTTACGCTTAAAATTGGATTCATTCGCATTTTTAATCCTCTAAAATTTATTGTAAAGAGGTAAAATATTTGAAAAACATATATAATCATTTTTTTGTAAGTTCTGTTCATTCCCACCATTACAACGGCAAGGCATTATCTACCATTTAAAATAATATTATTTTATTATTAGAGTGCAATGTATGATTTCCAAGAAACTTGTTGTTGTCTATTGGGTACGCCATCGCGCATAGCATCCCCATTAAAGTAATATTAATATTTTATTCAAAAATATGGATAAATGTGAAAATTTCATATTATTTATATACCTGGGGTGTTACACACAAACATTAAAATAAATATCCCCTAGATAATTGTATATAAAATCCTTTATTTCCTTTGGAATTAAAAATATATAATTGAATGCTACGAAAAATCTAGGCTATCCCATGGAAAAGGTCAAAAAATATTGACTTTTCCACCCAATCATCAACCCTGAATATTAGATCACTTAATCTCTATCAATATAAAGACTTGTATGATGTAATATAATTGATGTTATAAGAAAATTCCATTATATGTGAACTCTACCCTGGGGTAGTATTCATTCGAACATCCCCAAAAAACCCGTCAATAATTTCTCAAAATTTCATCTTGTATTTCAGTTATCATCTTAGACCATCCATTAATCCGGGTAAGATAAAAACCGTGAATAATCTTATTTGTATCTAATTATTTTTTAAGAATACTCAATATTATCATGTTAAAACAAAAACCACAATTCAATAGAATTTATAGTGGTAATATATGAATCCTTCATACATCCCCTATGTATATCATAGAGAGTTGATCAACATATCAATCTTCCTTGATGAAAATAAAATGAATTGAATTTATATGGAGATGAACTATAACAAAAAATAAAACTATGTAATTAAAACATTTCGGACAAAAAAATGATGAAGTCCACTATAATGTTTTGTTATTTACATACTAGTATGGGTAATGGTTTAAAAACTCCTTTACTCGTCTATAAATTACACAAAACAAGTTATCATATAATGAATCGTGATACATGTTTTGAAATTTCTATATTCCAACTATTCACCATTGAATGATCTCGACGTCCTGATTCCAGAAATAAAATTTATTTTATCTAAATAATTTTATAAATATGTTAATTTTTTATTTTAAAATAAAAACTGACATTTATCGAAAATTCACTGGTTTTGAAAGAAATGGCTTTCAAACCTCAATAAAAATTATAATTAAATTCATAAAATTATAAGATCATTTATCTTTAATAAAAATTTAATTAATAATAATAATAATATTTTATTAAAATAATATTTAATTAAAATATCCCTTAATTTAAAAAATTATAATTCTTAATTAAATAATAACTAAAAACATTATTTGTACTTTAAAAACTATTTACAATGTATTAATAATGACAAGAAAGTATATTCATTATTATATAAAAAAATTAATGTACATGATCATAGTACTTTTTATTTGTTACATAACCCCTTAAAACAACCGCATAAGACCTAAGGGTAAGGTGTGCGATGGTGACAGACTCTTGGGGTGGCTTCGATAACATCACTCGAGAGGTAATTTCTATCAACTTCCACTTCTCCCATAGACGGTCCCGTTCGAGCTTGACATGATGAAGCTCAACATGGGCTTGGTCAAGAGTGAATCCCAAGGATTCCACCTCTTTTCAAAGCTCTGACAAATGGGATTCGTATGGGGAAATTCTACTGGACGAGGCCATTGCTTCCTTTGTCTGAGTAAATTGGATTTGTTAAAGTCCTATATTTATACTAATCATGTGATCACAGTTCAACGTCTTTATTAGCAATGGTCAAAATTCATATCATAAAACAAAATAAGTTGACATTTTATATAAACATAAAGTCTCATTTAATTATATCAAGAGGGATTTACATTCATGAAACTTTGGTTCGTTACAAGCTCCAGTGACCATTTCTCCTTATAGGATAGAAAGTATAGAGAATATAGAGATCAAGTTATAGTTTTAGGATTAGGAGTTGAAATGTTTTATATGGCCCAGTATATCCAATGGGGGTTCTCAAATGTTTTTTCAAATAATGCAAATGGAAACCTATGTCTACGTATGGATTATAGTTGGATGATCCATCATTTGATCTATAACCAATATCAACTTCATCGAATTGATGATATCTTGGAAAATCTCATATGAGAAAATGCCTCTCCACGATCGACCTGAGATCGGGTTATCATTAAGTATGGTTTAGGTGATCAAAAATACCTCATACATCATTTCATTGTTGTTATGGTCTGTATACATTCTATATTTTGTTGGTAGATCATACCAATGTGCCCTCCATTTTCATGTCTCAGATGTGTTGGGTTTTCCACGCATATTTGTATTATATTTTCTCAGACTTTTTGGATGACATCTTATTGTAATCTCATACTCGTAGCAACCATGAGAAACATCATGAGATCATTCTGAATAAACTGAGAGAGAACAATCCTTATTCCAATATTGCAATGTTACTCTTTAGGATAAAAAATTTTCAACTCACGGTCCATATAATATTTTAATAATGAGTATTTTTTATCATTTAAAAGGATAGTGCGTTAGATGTCAAAGAGAATATAAAGAATGTGTTTTATATTCAGTGTTTATTGGGGAAAGATTTTTATTATAGTAGTTTCATAAAAAATTTATCATTACTATATTCACCTTTTTTGTCCATAAAATGTTGGGTTTCATGTTCATTTGGACTAAAGCATAGAATAAATCCATTCAGGAACTGAATGGTAGGCTTGTCTCATCACCAATTCTAATTCTTCCCTTGCCATGTGTATGTCATATTGTCTTTTGTGAAACATCTGGCATCATCCTAGGAGAATTTTTGTTGTAGGAAGATAAAGTAATTACATATGGCTCTCTGTAGTAGAGTCCTCATAAACGAAAATTACGCGACACATGACCTTCAACTAGAACCAGTTTCAATTTCGAACGATGATGTATACACTATCATTTTGGGGAGAACATTGTGGTGTACATATACCACAGAAACATCAAATATACATTCAAATAGCATGATGTGAACCTCGAACAATGAATATGGGATGGATATATATGATAATTTTATTTTGATCAAGATTATAAGTTTGGGAAGGGAAATGTGGTTATAGATACACTGAGTCGGAAAAATCGGGCATGAGTAGTGTGGGAATCATGTGATGAATTGATGTTGATGGCCCTCTTCCCTTAGATGTAAATAGAGTATGATGATATCCATGAGAAGTATACTATCTCATAATTAATAGTTACATCTTTCTTCATTGATAAGGTGATGAGTTGACAATATACAGATCCTGGCTGCTTGGTACTCTATGAGAGAATTTTTTGAGATAACCCGCCTTAGGATTGGTTTGTAGACTGAGATACATCCTACGTATTCAGGGATGTGTTTTCGTCCCTATAGATATAAGAGAGCAGTAAATTAAATATTACAATGCTTCTATGTGTGTAGTTTTCCAGTAATCATGAAGATATATCAAGACATGTGACGCTAGTTTTTGTGGCATGGGATGAAATGTTATATAACAAGCATTATCACTAGGTTTTCCACCTATCAGCAAGTGAAGGTGGACACTAGAGAACTGAAATCTTGTCACAATAACATCCAGTACCAGAACTGATATGGGAAGATATTTCTATGGAATTTTTTGTTGGTTTACCTAGGTTTCCTAGAGGTAGTAATGATGTATATGGTGGCTTTGAATGACTAATGAATGTAGCCCACTTCATTGAGATATGAGATACGTTCTTAGTTGATGACCTTGGAAGACTGTATGTTTGAGGGATCCTAGAACTACATGGGGTCACTCACATAATCAATTTACATAGGGATTTCAATTTAAAATCATGGTTATGGTTCTGATTTCAGAAGGCTATGGGAGGATAGGAGCCTCTAAGAAAATATTTTGACCCTCATACCGATGGACAATCAGAACAGATAATAAATGTACTATAGGATATGATTGGATCATGTTTCCTCTATTTCAATGGTTGTTGGGAAAATAATATACCTCTAATTGAGTTCATTTGTAATGAAATCTTCCAAGAGACAATTCAGATGTATCCTTTTGTGGCTTTATATGTTTGTTTCTACCGTTCACACCTATGCTAACTAGAGGCCGGTGTGGCAAACCAACAAGGTCTTTATCTAATTAAGATGAAATCAAAACATGTTCATCTAATCAACATAAAATTCACTACTATCCATGATAGAATAAAAGATTATACCAATCACTAAAAATGAAATCCATAGTTCTAGGTCGGGGATCATGTTTTCCTTTGGGTATCACCCATACTAGGGCATAGAGGAGTTACATATGCAATGGAAGTTGTCTCATCATTATGTAGATCAATTTGAGATCCTAGAGAGAGTTGGGCTCATATCCTATCGATATATACTACGTTATAGGTACTATGAAATGTAAAACATCTTCCATGTTTCAAATCATATCTAGTATCATGGAAACCAATCTCATACCTTTCATCCCGAAAAAGTTGAGTTAGATATTAATGATACCATTTAAGAGTATCCAATATGCATCATGGACTAAATCATCAATGTTCTCCCAGGGTAGATTGTCCATATAGTATGGGTGCTATGAGATCATTGTAGCATGTAGGATAAGGTCGTAGAGAGGGAGGAAAAAATGCGTGCTCAGTGGCTAGAATTTTTCATAGACAATGTTTCACCACACTAGGATGGTGAACTTGGGGAAGAGTTATTTTATAGCGGGAAGACTGTAAAAACCAAGTTTTTTAATCAGTTATAGATCATTTAAAGATCAGTATATTTCGGTATTTCTGGCCATATATGGAATCATATTTGGTAAGAAAAGGTCATTGGGGTGATTGGGTATTTTTCACAGTCTGTAACACATCTTTTGGGGTAAATTGGCCATGTCTCATAATTGGTGCATGGTTGGAGCACAGTTTGACATACCGTGTAGATGGTCTATTGTCTAACTGAACCATATAACACATTTTCCACACAACCATGCAGCCTAACAATGCATGTTAACTTTCTTCCTTGGTACCTAGGCATGGTTTTTTCAGAGTTTTTCTAATTGTGTGGACAAACCCTCCACATTCTATTTTCCTGTATAAAATGTATACTTTTCCCTTAATGATTTATTTCAGCCCCCTCTTCTACCATAATCAGAATTAATTTTGTATTAAACTAATTTACACTCATATTGGAGCTCATTAAGGGCATGTTTTCATAATTGAATGATCTCCATTTTCTAGTATTAGATTGTGATTCATTCATCTTGTTCGATGTGAAATAGTATGTACTCAAGCCTATGTGAGCCTTTATTCTTCCCTATTTCTATCGACCTAGTTATCATTGTTTTTGAGTTTTTATATTTTTCTATGATATACACTTTTCTATGTTGATTCATTGGCCAAAATTGTAGGATGAGATCATTATGACCTTTTGGTGTGTGGTCTATAACTATTCCATCAAGTTTATTGATTTTGAAATAGTCGTGTGCTGCCAAACTATTTCATTGGGTATGGTTTATTGAATTTATATTCCAAGATTATAACAATTTGAATAGTATGTTTATTCTTTTTACACATATTTTATTAATTACTGGTGGTTATTCACACAACCCCATCCATCACACAGAATATGTAATTCTATAATCGGGTTTCCAATATTTGAAATTTCTAAGCAACTATTCAGGTGTAACTTGTCCTAACCCTTATCTGAGATTTCTTTTCGATTTTAAATGTGTTGATTTAAATTATTGATTTCATAATTGAAGGTACCATAAATTCTCGCCCCTTAACCTTCATGTGGTTTGTGATTTATATTTATAATTAAATGTGAAAGGGATGTTGGAATTTACATTAAGTATATGACTGGGTCAAATTAAATGTGAATGATTAATAGGTAGGATGTCCATAGAACCCCATAAAACATTAATGGATGGTAGAGGAATGGAACTAAATTATAGAATATTCCTTTAATGGAATTAATAAATTTATCTTTCTACCTATCCTTATCACACTAATGAATTCAAAGATTGAACCAAATAAAATATTGCATGACTCGTTAATTAAACAGGATGGCCTGACTCGTGCTCACCTCAGTTTCTTATCTAGGAAAGCCATGAGAACACAAGAACCCCATTCCAATTAAAGGATACTACTTTCTTAAGTTTAGAATAACCTAGATCCTGCTCGTTTTCTATTCCATGATTCCTGATATGAAATTGTAGTATCCCTCACATAGTATTTAAGGATACCTTTGATACACTCATTGGATCTAGAATTGATAAGAATGTTCAATGGTTACATCCTATAGATCCCTATCTCTAACTAGAATATTTTTACCATAGATGATCACATTGCATTTGGTGGGATCCTTTTTATAGAATGACATTGAATATGCTCTTTGTATTACACTCTTACCCTTAGCCATCCTATAATTATTATTAAGTTGGAAAACCTTGAGGTCTATGTTTCCTTGGTTATTACCTAGGAACATTATAATTAAATTTCATTATATGTTACATGTTCATGGATTGTATTATTCACTATTGAAAAAATTTGACTTATTTATAAATTGCTACCAATCAATTAATGGATAGGATAAGTTTAGATGCAATCTAAGAGATAAAGAAGGTACAAGGGTATTTAGTTACATTGCATTGTAGTACATTATATATGCATTCTTTCACACTTTTAGATTTTTTTTACATGAGTCAAATGTTATAGACCCCATTGGGGATGACCAACTGTGATTTATCACCCACACACTCTGAGGGCCATTTGGTACTGGTAGTAGATTATAGGAATGCATGTGTTGATAAAGGGAAGCATATGTCTTCAACTGCTTGATTTCTTGCTGTTTAGGATGGTGCATGAAAGTAGATGACATATCCTGTCCTCCTGAAGCATGGTGTAGTGTTTTTATCTCCTTTATACTATTGTGGAACATGTTTTTCCTGATATCATGTATACATTCTTTCTATTTACCTAGATACATTACATATCATGATCAGTTGTATGCATGTATGTTATTCATGTTACTCTGTTATTATTAATTTTGTCACTATTTTATGATGTTCCTTATATTTATTCAAATTTCATCTTCTATTTACCTATGTTTATATGTTATCATTGACCACACATTAGGAACGGGGGCATATTCTCCCCACTGACACGCCCTAGGACCTCACTACGAGTTGAAATCCTTTGACATTTGGAGAGATATGTTTGAGTCGTTCTCAGGGAAGCTATTAAGTGGAATCCTCATCTGAAACTTCATATATATCCTTCAATGTTCTATGTATCATAATTTTTTTATTTTATACTATTGAAAAAATAAAGGTCACATGACTTATTCATTAAAATAAGTATTGGTCATATTTTTGAAATTAAAATTATGGACAGGGGAACTTATTTAATGGTTTTATAAAAAAAATAATTATTATTGACAATAATTTTGATATAATGTGTTTACAAAGAAAATTTTTTAATTTTATTTTTTGATTTATATATTTCTAATTTTAATTTCATTTTATCCTATTATTTTTATCAAAAAGTATAAATATAAAGTCTTCTAATATGTTTTACTATGAATAAATTTTTTTATTATATAATTTTTTGACAAACAATTGAGACTTTAGAAAGAGGATTACTCAATTTTGAAACCCTTTACTAATCCGTTTTTACTCTTCGATTTGAAATTTTTTTCTCACAAATTCATATAAAGTTGATGAAGTTTCAGAGTTATTTCATGATAATTATTTCTAGTTAGATTATGGTATATTTTTTCCAAGATGTATTTATATTTAAAAAAGTATTTTTTTAAATAATATTTGTTTAAATTTTCATAATCCTCCAAATATATATACCTAATGTATTCTCAGAAATGTAAATATATTATACTTTTTACTTATTTTAGATGTTTTTTTAAAAATATATATACAATATTAGTATAATATACACGACATTATGTCTATGGATTCATATATTAATAGAACATTAAATGATATATTATGTGCATTTAAATTTCAAATTAAAAATTTTATATATCTTAAATTTTTTACATGGTTTTAAAAATATAAAAAAACATATTATCATTATATTTAATCTATATGTTACCACACATAAAATATTATAATAATATAATTATTAATTAATATGACAATAAATAAATATGGAAAAATTTACAAAATAATTCATATATATTTAAGCCATATCTTGTAAATAATTTTCCTCGGATCATTAAATTGGATCAGATTGTATTATAAAATATTAGGACATTTAAAGAAGATAAAGAAATTTTATATAAAAAAATAAAATATTGCATAGACATAACATATGAATATATATTTATTAAATTATTCATATAAAATGAATAAATTATTTATTTCTATGAGATCAATAAACATTTAAAAAATATTATACTAAAACATTTCATATAATAAATAAAAGTATAAAAATACACTCACATAAAATAAATTCCAATAATAATTTATTGAATATCATTAAATAATATTAGATTCAAAAATAATATTCAGGATTATATGAATTAATTAATTATTAAAATAAGTTATTAAAATTTATTTATATGTTGGTACTCTAAGTTTGTGACCCTCTGACCAATATTATAAATTTTAATAGGAAAAATGTACCAGGAATTTATGATTTTCATCTAGAAATATATAAAATAACTCATAGTGAATAATGTATCTGTAGAAACTATAATATCCTTCTTATAAAATTATATTTTGTTATATAATCCATTTATTAAAAAATATCTAATCAAGTGTTATGCTTATTTTTTTATAACCCAATATGCTTGATTTTTCATTCACTATGTTCCAAAAAAAAACTTTTTTTATAAAATACCATGTACAAAAAAAATTTAGACTATTTCACTTCATTTAAAGTGATGAATAAATATTCATCTTTTTATTCAAAAAAAATAAATTCCTGAAAATTAAAATATTGGATTATAACTTATGATGCTCCTAACATATATTACCTCTAGGTCATTTTATAGCATCTTGAATTTCATCAATTTATCATTGTGTGTTATTCATGATACACATTAATTGGGAAGTAATTTATAAAGTAGAATACAGATGTTCCCAAATAAGATTATAGAATGACACAAAACACATATAAATCATATTGTTGGGACATTCCGTCAGACCTATATTCATTTAGATTTCCATGTTAGAACATCATGACAATATGCATCAATTAATATCAATCCCAAGAACCTAATAGATGGAAATAATTTTTTTTCATATTGTATTGATTTATATAGAACAAAATAAATACTGACTTATGAATGTTTCACTAGTATCTCACTATTTTCTATATAAATGGGAACTGTTATAGCACGTTGATGACATAAAATTTTGAAATGATATTATAATAATAATTAGGACATATTGAAAATCATTTTCTAAAAATATATTTATATATTGGTAATCATGGGTATAATATTAGATGGTTCTATGGGACCAACTTCAAAAATTTCTAAATTTCACTAAATCTTACTCCTAAAATCTTACAAATAACTAATTTTCATATCGTATTTACGCATCTAGTTGATAATGATATGACACAATCTGTCCTCCATAGTTCAATCTATGGGAAATATTCCAAATGGGGAATCACCCATTTTAGAAAATTCTATTTATATGTAATAATTTGGATGTATCTTTTTCATGCATTTATCTTAAAAGTGATCCTTATCTAGAGACCATATTTTTTTATTATGATTGTAAAAATTAATCAAATATTTTTATGAGGTATTCTACAATCCCAATTGATAAATATATATATATATATATATATATATTTAGTATTTCATTGCATATTATCCTATTATATAATCAAAGTCCATTATAGAATTAGAGGCCTCTAGTTTTCGTGATCATTTTTGGATCACAAGTCCTTTATTTATCAAAAATACATATAATGTTTCCAATTAATAATCATTATAATATTTTTGAATTTTGCGTTTGAGTATAACATTATAACTTGATCCTCACCACCTCCATTAATTTGGAAAATATTATTTGTATACCAATATAAGGTCTTAAAATACATCAATATTAACATTTGGGGATATTTTTTGTCTGTAAGATATATTATATCCATTCTCAAGACATACAAATCATCATGCCTAGTATATTCCATGGAATACATGAGAAATCCAATTATAGAAGCATGAGGTATTCTACTATTTATAAATATACCTTATTATTTCAAAGGACCCATTTTCCTAGAGATATATATACCCTGGGACATATTTAACAACCTTATATTATATTTTTCCTTGAAATATCATTTAATCAACATATTTGTATATATACATTGGTATAGTCTCTTAAACCTCACATATCCCGATTAATGAATAGTGATTTAAAAAATATTCGACTTTTTTCACCTAATTCAATCATTTAGATGATTTTATTCTATTAATATTTTTATAATAGTATGATAAGTATCATATATTCATAGGTTACATGTCAAAAAATATATCAATTGAAAAAATATTACTTCTATTAAATATTTTATTAATCATTGATCAAATTACATCAAACTCGTTTTTTATTTTCTTATTGCGATAATATATATTTTCATATGTTCTAAGAGGGAAACCTTACTTAGACCATGCTATATAATCCCATGTAAATCATGACATTATTTTATAAATATTTCATGATATAAATAACAAATTTTATAGACAATAGCATCTTGAATACTTATTCTTATTGATTCATTTCAGAAAATCTATATAATATTCTTATTTTAGAAAACCTAGGATTGTTTCTACTTAAAAGCACAATAACACAACATATTATTGACATATCATATATAAGAATCATCATCATCTCATATGAGAATAAAATATTATATTTGTTTGAGATCTACTACATTATTATGGGATATTAAACAATTCATCAAGGAAGAGTTTATATGAATAAGTACAAATATGGGGATAAGATAAATATTATAACATCACGAGTGATAACCAAAAACATAAGTGATCCTAAATGAATATTTGGAAAAATAAATAAGGCCACAAATATCAACGTGTAATCCCAATAGTTAAACTATATCATTGCTGAACATAACATAATAAATGAATCATGAGCGAAAACAATCATAATTAATAGCATCTGTCTTCTTTGGAAAAAATATTAGCATGGGAGACATTATGTTCATGAACCACACCATTCGTGTCTATGTATATGGAAAACTATAATGTACTTTTAAATACTTATATATAGAGATATAAACTCAATTCTTGTGCATTAGATGATGTTATCTATCACAACCATCATTCATGCAAACAAATTTGTCCCATATAAAAATAATTCATTTTTAACTTCAAAAAGAACTCATGGAGGTAAAATTGGTTACATTAAACATAAAAAATAGACATCATTAAAATTTCATAACGAACACATTCACATAAATTTTGTATTATAAATCACCCAAATGTAAATAATTCTCATTAAATTAAGATCCCATGGATATAAAATGGGATTAAATAGTCATCCAAATGTTTTATATTAATTTAATAGATTAAATAATTTGATACTGAAATGAAAATAACCAATAATAATGAAATTATAAAATATAATATCATGTTAAGGGTGAGTATTATTAATTTTCTGAACTTTTTTTGGGTACGTTCAGTAAATGAGAAATCATAATTTTATAAATATCAAACCGGTGCTCAGAATTTAAATTTGGGGGAATTATAGGTTCTGTAGCGCATGGATTCACAAAAAGAAGGAATCACATCTAGCGCAGTAGGTCCAGAGATAAAGTTATTTTTTGAGACATTTAAATGACTAATAAAAATAAAATAGTCTATTTTTATTTTCTTTCATTTCCTCCAATGGACAAGAGGCAACATGGGACTGATGATGAGTCAAGCCAATTAATGGCTTGACCTTCCTTTCTATGTAACTACACCGTAGTGGAATTTGGAAGGTTCCTATTCAATGGGTCTCCATTAATTTCATGAACGTTGTAAACACTCCCCCTCTCCAATTTATATCGAGATTGGGGAGAGGTGTCCGTATTACTTCGCTAAGAAATGAAGTGCTGACAAAGTGCAGTGACATGAATCCCTTGGAGGATGGAGACAGTACCAATGGGAGGTGTTAAATGAGGAACTGACAGCCGAGCCTAGAATGGAAGCATCTTGTGGGAGCGATGAACGCCGATGTTCCCTTCAACGACTTCATCAACATCTACACTTCACCTCTAACATGAAAAATAGAGCTAGGGATTGTTGTTTAATTATTCCCCTTACAGTTCTTGACATTAATCATGATTTAAGAATATTTAAATTCTTCTGGATTCAAGAAGAAATAATCCTATTTCTACAGTTCAAATGCGGTGGGTGTGGGATGAACGAACATGTCCTGACCTCTCCACAACTGTTGTGGGTTTTGATGCATTCTTCATCCGTTCTCCAATGCCAAATATTTATTGGCACTGGAATTTTGGATTTTTTCTGAGCGCGATATATGTACTTTAATCCCTCTATTCAAGGATCGAAAATATGTGATCGTTTAATATTTCAGTCATAGAATGAACCAACAATGGCACGTGGTAGTACCCAGCCAAATATTAATTGCCACTAGAAATATGAAGTTTTACTTAGGGCGATATATGGACCTGAAGCCCTCGACACAAGGATCGAAAATATGCAATTGATTAATTTGTCGAGCAGAGAAAAAAGTTGTAATGGCTCTCGGAAGTAGGCGGACAAATATTTATTGGTGCTGGAATCATGGATATTTGTTGTGTGCGATATATGGACATGAATCCCCCAACGCAAGGGCATCGGCTGGTGTAGTGGAAGAGTGTGGGTAGCGGCCACGATGGAGTGAGGGTAGCGGATTGTGTAGCGGTCGGACGCGTGATGGTGGTGGTGGCGCGTATCTGCACCTCCCAACATGTTGGGGTCATATCGGCGATGGAGATTCGGTCGGCAAAGTCAGCCGCCAATGGTGCCACGACATGCGACCATGCCACAAAAGAGGGCTGGCCACCACACCGTGGGCCAGTTCAGATCCTGCGGTCCAGGTCCGACCAAAGGCCAGATCCGGGTTGGGTTGGGTCGACCCGAACAAGGTTTGGTCGGGTCTGGCCATGCTTGGTTACACTGGACCCATACCAACATTGAACCTTTTCTGTCTTCCAACCATATGATGAGCTACGGGCATATGTTTGATGAATAGGATATGGCGCTAGAATCCTTGGACTGAGATGGTCCTTTTGGTATACCATACTTGTGTTTTGGATAATGTTGGGTTACGACCGGGTTGGATCAAACATGAATCCAACTGCGCCCTCAAGAATAAAATTCTAATAACATATAGAACGAGTGTATGATTAACACACCTTATATTTCATTGGGACCTCTGTTACCAATAGGTACTTTGGGATAATTATTTGTGGGACATCGTGGTAGTTGGAGTATCTACATGTGGCATGAGGAGCAGACCCTCTCGGATTCAAGCGAGCTTAGTGCGGGAATCCTGTAGCTAGTTGTAAAATGAGAAAGGGATCATGTGTGGGTCAAAGGATGTACTAGGATTTTGTGTGGGTTTGACGATGTACTAAGATCCTCTGTGGTTATGATGATGTACAAGTATCGTGTGTGGGTCTGATGATGTACTACGACCTTTGTGGGTTTGAAAATGTACTAGGATCATTTGTGGATCTGATGATGTACTAGGATCCTATGTGGGTATGATGATGTACTAGGATCCTAGGTGGGTCTGAGGATGTACTAGGATCATGTGTGAGTCTGATGATGTACTAGGATCTCTTGTGGGTCTGACGATTTACTACGATCATGTGTGGGTCTGACGATGTACTAGGATCATGTGTGGGTCTGAAGATGAACTAGGATCATGTGTGGGTATGACGATGTACTAGGATCATGTGTGGGTGTCACGAAGTACTAGGAACCAGTGTGGGTATGACGATGTACTACGATCCAGTGTGGGTCTAACAATGGACTAGGATCCTGTGTGGGTCTGATGATGTACTATGATCTTGTGTGGGTGTGATGATTTAGGATCCTACGTGGGTCTACAACTTAACAGAGTAAGATGATTTAATAGTTACATCTATTCATCTCTACTACTGTACCTATGTTATACCTAGTGTGAGATGAGTCTTTTCCTTTGTGGTATTCTTTTGTGTGGCGTACCTGTGTGGTACATACCTTTGTGGTGTTACCTTTGTGGTATACTTCTATGTGTCATACTTGTGTGGTACTTACCGTCATGGTATTCTTTCCTTCATGGAACAATTGTACTTTGGCTAAGGAGTTGGGCCTTGAGTTTCTTCTTGAATGATAAGGCTATACTTGATAAATTAGGTATATGTGTGGGCATATACCAATGTAGGGTTGTTAGATGTTTTCTTTCTTTTTGGTCATCCTTTGTGGTTTTGTGAGACCATCGAGGGTCTCGGGGTCACTTCTAGGTATTGTTATACTCACCCCTGCACGGGTTACACCCGCACCTTGTTGTGTTTGGTGCAAACAAATTACAGTGCTGAGTGAGGAAGAGAGTACCAGGACGGGTGGTAGCTCAGAGGTGGACATTAGACGATGTGTGCTATAGAGACGACCATTCGAGAGCTGTACCTACCTTTCAGATAGAGTACTTGGCAGGAATTCACATGAGCTATTCTATTTAATTGTACTTTTCAGTTTTCATGTACATTCTTATTGGGCATGTATTCTGACCTCTTTTTATTACTGTACACACTATTTTTACTATACAGTTTACTTGTTTTCGTATCTTGTTGTGTACATGTTTGAGTGTGTTTATAGGTTAAAAATAAATATCTTTCCAGTTTTTATGGAATACGCCTTTCGGTGCTAGTTGCCAGCCCCTGGCCTATGGAAGGTGGACTGGGGGTAGTCACGACAACGGACCCAGGGGATGGGTCATGAAAAATTGGTATCAGAGGATTCAATTCTACTATACAACATTAGACTCTATTATTTTTAAAGTAAATTTTTTTACTTTTATTGAGTGTGGTTATCAATTTTGAGAATCCAGTGTTGGTGTGGCGGCTAACGTATCCATACACATGGATCCTGACTTATGATTTCCAACTGAGTGCATGAAAACACTGATTCCATGTGTGTTTTGAAAAGTTCTCTTCTGTATTCTTGAGTCATCTCACCAGGTATAACAAAATGACTATGGAACACCTGTTCTTTAATAGGATTTCACTGTGTAGACATCCAGCTATGATTCCTTATAGTGTAAAAAATGACAGCCCACTGAGCGACGAGGATCCAGTGTAGGGACCTATAACTATGTTGGATCCTTCGGGTGGTGTACCAGCAGTACCACATCTCGTCGGATAGAAGATACCATCAGCTGCACAAGAGAATGGTGCACGCCGATAGAGCACATTTCACGGGTTCCAGCAGCAGAGGCCTCCAAGGCTTCGAGGCGAGATAGTTTCCCACATAGTTGAGTGATAGATGGAGGCTATGGACCGAGTTTTTCTCCTTGTAGAGATACCAGTGGAGAATATGGTTATCTTAGATTCTAATATTTTCAAGTGAGTGACCATGAGGATGGTCTGTATAGTTATGAGGCTTCGGGACATGGGCCATTTCCTGAGATAGTTCCTTCGGGTAGTGTGTCAGTTATATCACAACCTGTTGGGAAGTAGTTACAACCAGTGGTATAGGTAGTGGACAGATTTAGGATTAGTGCCTTACTCAAGTTTCAACATTAGATACCCCTCAGGTTCTAAGGCGAGCCCGACTCACAGGAAGCTGATTACTGGCTTGAGGTAGTGGTTGAGAGTTCTCTAGAGCTTCAACAGCTTCGGTATGATAACATGTCAGTAGATGAGTATTCATTGAGGCATACCGACCATTCCTTGTACTCGATCAATATTATATGATCATTGATTCAGGGATTGGACTTCCAAGTGAGGTGTCTTTTAATGACATTTGAGCGATAACTATTCCTCTATGAATTCCAACTTATTTTTGGGTGATAGAGAGAACCTTTTGGTTGAATGTTCATTAGATGAGCAGATACAACCAGTGAATTTTAGTAATGGGAATGCAAAAAACTAGCACCAATCTGAGAGACATGGAAGTGTAAGATGTTTTGGGGAGCTAGAGGATAGGGTAATTGAGTAGCTATGTGTGGTCATGGAGTGCGACTCAAGGGATCTAGTAATAATTCTAGGTACTGTTTTTTTCTACTACTTTCTTCCATATCAATAGATAATGGTACCAATAATTCATTCATTCCATGAATCTTTTCCAAGACCTAGAATTTCCTGTTAAACCACTGACTTGAACCTCTTGTCTAAAGATACCTTTGGGGGGAGACTCAATAATCACAATTACATAGATGGTGTGATCTAACCATTATGATGATTGTTTTGGTTGGAAACTCTGGGGGGTAACATCGAGGCCTTACGAAATTAGTTTGGGTATAGACCGGACATCCACACATAATTTTGAGATTGATTGTATTAGTCAAAAATATAGTGGTTTACCAACAACATTAGAATGGGGTTTTCCTTACTCAGTGAAAAAGGAAACCTGGGCAGCACATGATAAACACATTCATATGAGTATTTAATTTTTAGTTACAAACAAGAGTGGAAGAGCTTGGAGACATATATTCAAAATCAATTTCTAGGAATACCACCCGTAAGGGAGAGGGACATTTTCTTTGTCTAGGTACTACCAGAGACTTTCACCCGACTTCTCTAGGGTAGTGACACCTTTGTTAGCTTTGACAAAAAAGGGGGTGTCTTTCCCATGGATAGAGATGTGTCATCATTGATTTCAGAATCTGAGATAGATACTGACAAGTATAACTATGCTACCCATTACACGGTGTTAGCAACAGTGGTCTTTGAACTAATGAGGTGGCAGAACTATTTTATGGGAGAATGTTTTATAGACTACTCTAATCATAAGAGTCTCAGGTATTTCTCCTCTCGGAATAAACTTTACCTGAGATGGTGGGGTTGTCCTGATTTATTCTAGGACTATGACATCGAGATAGTATATACACCTAGGAAGGGGAACGTAGTAGTAGATGCACTCTGCTGGAGTTCTAGTCTACAATTGCTGAGTAAAGAATCAGAGAAGCTAGTCATGTTGTGTAATCCTTCATGGATAGATATGGAGTAGTATACTTCCAGTATATGATATTCACAGACCCACTCCTTCAGCAAGTCATGGAGGAACAACATTGGGACACTATCTATGAGGCTCGACGTGATCAGATATCGCCAGGGAAGGTACATGATAGATTATCTAATGGTGGGGAGCATGTCGCCCTCTCTAGAGGACGTACCATTGTACCAGTAGATCTATAAAAGGAGGTGTTAAGGGATTTCTATATGTCCCCTCTATAGGTACATCCTACAGTGTTGAAGATGTACTAGGACATTTAGCATCAGTACTGGTGGAAAGGGATGAAGAAAGCAGTGGCATATTTTGTGTCATAGTGCCTCACTGTTTATCAAGTGAAAACTGCTCAAAGCCAGTAGAGGTCTTTTACTGGAAGGAGGAGGGAGACCATGTCTTCCTATAGGTCTAACCTCGAAAAGTATTGTAATGTTTTGGAAGAGGTGGTAAGTTATCTCCATGGTTCATCAGAGCTTTCTCAACTCCCAGCAATGTGGGCGGGGTGGCATACCATATATCTCTTTCCCAACAGATGTGTGTTTGATCAAGAGAATGTTATCGACCATGAAGAGATTGACATAGATTATTTGGAAATGTTTATGGAGGTTCCAATAGAGATTGGGGATCAAAATGAGTGGGTCCTTTTTGGGCAGTCGATTCCTTTGGTGCCCATTCATTGGCAGCATTAGAACCTCCAAGAGAACACATGGGAGTAGGAGGCTCAGATCGGTGCTCAGTACCCACATTTGTTTTCTTAGTCTATTTTGTGGATTTTAGGGACATAAATCCCAAAGTTGGGGAGAATTTATTGTTTTGAAATTCAATTTAATTTTGTTATGTGGAATTATTTGAAGACTGTGAAATCTGACGGCGCGTGATTCTGAGGTCGGGAGTGCCTGGAATGACCCGTCAAAGTTTTCTTGAACTTTAATTAACATGAATAAGCAGTATTCCTGAAAAAGTGAAAAAACACTTAAACGGTTTGTCAAATAAGAAATATGAGTGCCCCATTGTGCTCAGTATGGCGGTTTTACCCTAGGAACGACCTATGTTTAGTCGGCGCAGTCCTCCTGTGATAAAACCCAAAATAGAATAACCATAAATAAAATAATTAAATAAAATATTTTATTTTTCAAATTCTTATAACTCACAAATGATAAATTAGATAAAAAATTCAAGACCACCACTTAACTCATGATTCTATTCATTATTTATGAAGATAATTTCAGTGGCCAGCACGAGCCACCTAAGAATTTTAGTTTTTGGCCATAAATAAAATAATTAATTTTAAATTATTTTATTGTAAAATTGATTAAATTTAAACTATAACTCAGATTGGAAATCATAGGGTACCTTTGGTTTTTTTGGGGTGCGTTTCACTTAGTCAGAGCCAAACCTTGACCTTCACAAGTTGATGGTGACTGTTATTAATTTTCAGAACATTTATTTGGGTACGTTCATTAAACACTCGAGCAGCGTTTTGTAACTATTTAACTGGTTCTCTTAATTGAAATATGAGAGCACCATTGAATGCACAGTGCCATGATTCTCTTTAGGGTGGATTCACTTTTATCGTAGTAGGTCCTGAGAAAAAGATGGTTTTTGAGTGTTTTAATATAATAATAAAAATACCTTAGTTTGTTTTATTTTCTTTCCATTCCTCCAATGAAAAATAATCCACATCGGACCTATGATATGTCAATCCAATTAATGTCTTGACCATTCTTTCTAAGTAAATCCACCATCGGGGAATTATTAAGGTTACTAATTAATGGGTCTCCATATATTCCACAAACACTACACACCCTCACCCACTCCAATTTGTATGGAGTTTTGGGAGAGGTTTTGGCATTCCTTCGCCAGGCAATGAAGTGATAACAATGTGAAATGATCCCAAAACCTTTGAGGATAGAGCCGGTACCAATAGGAGGTGACAAAGGAGGAACCAACATACAATCCTAGAATGAATGTACCTAGCGGGTGCGATGAATTTCATCGTTCCCTTCAATGACTTCATCAATATCCACGCACCACCTCCAACAGAAAAAATCGAGGTTGGGATTGATGTTTAATTATTCATTTCCACATCTTTGAAGTTCTTCATGATTTATTAATATTTATATTCTTCTTGATTCAAGAAAAATATGCCACTTGATACAATTCTAAGGTGCATGGTGTGGGAAAAATGAACATGGCCCAACCTCTTCACAAAATTTGTGGTTTTTGATGCATTCTTCATCTGTTCTCTAATGCCAAATATTTATTGGTGCTGGAAAAGCAGATTTTGGCTCAGCGTAATATATGGGAATGAATCCATCGATGAAAAGATCACTAATATGAGATCGTTTAATGTTTCAAGCATAGAACGAAGCTTCAATGGCTTGCGAGAAGAGGCGGCCAAATATTTATTAGCACTGGAAAGATGTTTTGCGGAGTGAGATATATGGACGTGAAGCCCTATACACAAGGATCAAAAATATAGGATCATTTAAATTTATGGGCTTAGAATGAAGCTGCAATGGGTTGCAGAATGAGGTGGCCTAATATTTGTTGGAGATGGAAACACATAGATTACTTGAGGGAGACATATGGATGAGAAGCCCTAGACGCAAGGATCACAAATATGCGATCGTTTTATTTTTCATGATTAGAGAAAATCAGCATTGACTTGCAGAAGGAGGTGGCCGATGAAACCAGAAAATCCATGAGGAAGGATGATTGTCACATGTCTATGCCACTAGATGAAGAAAAGGTCACAGCCCGTTGGCCACAGCGGAGCTATGACGACGTCCGGAGTAACAGCCGACAACATGACGGTGGTGGTGGTGCGCTTCCACACCTCTTACAGTGCAAGGGCTATGGAATAATGTCATGGCTGTGATGGAGGGGAAACTGGCCGAGCTCGCCCCTGGCAGTGGGCGGTGCATGACCACGCTGCGAAGGAGGGTTGGCCATCCTGCCCGCCATGTGACACCGCACCCCGGGCCGATGCACCGCAGACCGTGCCGCTCCTGCGGGCTGGGCTGGACCCAGTGGGCCGAGCAAGACCCAGCGGGCCGAGACAGATCCCATGGATAGAGTCCGACCAAGGGCCAGATCTGGGTCAAGTTGGGCCGACCCAAACCGGTTCAGGTCATCCCAGGCCGGGTCGCCCGGGTCGGACCGTACTTGGACCAACTTCGGGCCTTTTCACTCTTCCAGCCATATCTTGAGCTAGGGGCGCCCGTTTGATGAAACGTCTATAGAACCATAAACCTTGGATCAATAAGGTCCTTTTGGTACACCCTACATGAGTTTTGGATAATGTTGGGGTACTACCAGGTGGCATAGGACACGAATCCAACTAGGCCCTCAGAACTAAAAGGCCAATAACATACAGATCATGCATCTTATTATCGCACCGTCTGTTGCATTGGGACCCCATTTATGTGGAGGTGCTTTGGGATAATAATGTGTGGGACTTCGTGATAGTTGGGGTATCGAACTATGGCTTGAGGAGTGAACCCTCTATGAATCAAGAGAGCTTAGTGTGGGAACCCTGTAGCTAGTTGTCACATAGTAAAGGGATCCTATGTGGATCTGAGGATGTACTAGGATCTTATGTGGATCTGACGATGTACTAGGATCTGGTGTGGGACTAACTAAATACTAGGATCCTGTGTGGGTCTGATGATTTACTATGATTTTGTGTGGGTCTGACGAGGTAGTAGGATCCTGTGGGTGTGGGATGATGTACTATGATCTGCTGTGGATATCACAGTGTACTAGGATTCTGTGTGGGTTTGAAGATGTACTAGGATCATGTGTGGGTCTGACGATGTATTGGAATCATGTTTGGGTCTGATGATGAACTACGATCCTATGTGGGTCTGGCGATTTACAAGGATCCTATGTGGGTCTGACGATGTACTAGGATCCAGTGTGGGTCTGATGATGTACGTGGATCTTCTGTGGGCCTGATAGTGTACTAGGATCCTGTATGGGTCTGATGATTTAGGATCCTACGTGGGTCTTCCTCTTAACAGAGTAAGATGATTCAGTAGTTACATCTAATCATCTCTACTGTTGTACCAATGTTATACTCTGGGTGAGCTCTCTCTTTACCTCTGTGATATTTTTCTATGTGGAAGACATGTGTGGTACATACCTTCATGGTTTTATGATTGTGGAATTATTCTATGTGGAGTGCATGTGTGGTACTTAGGTTCATGGTAATTTTTCCTTTGTGGAACAATTGTAATTTGTCTAAGGAGTAAGGGCTTGAGTTTCCTCATGAATGAGATGGGATTACATGATAACTTAGGTATATTTATGGTTATATAACTAATTAGAGTTTTTATATGTTCTCATGCTTCATGTTTATTCTTTGTGGGTACTGTGAGACCATTGAGTGTCAAGGGGTCCCTACGGAGTATCGTTGTACTCACCCCTGCACGGGATACGGCCGCACCTTGTTGTGTTTGGTACAGATGGGGAATAGTGCTGATTGACAAGGAGAGTAACAGTACTAGATGTAGCTCGAAGGTGGACATTATATGAGGCATGACTCATAGATGACCGTTCGAGAGTTATACCTACCGTTTAGGTAGGGTCATTGGCCGGAGCTCACAGGAGCTATTCAGTTTACTTGTACTTTTCAGTTTTCTTGTACATTCCAGTTGAGCTTGTATTGTGTCCCCTTATTCTTACAGTACATACTCCTTTTACAATACATTTTTCTTGGGTTATTATACTTCTCTGTTCATGGTAGTGTGTGTTTACAAATTAAAAAGGAAATTCCTTCCCAGTTTTTAGGGAATACGCCTTTCGGTGCTAGTCTCCAGCCCCTGGCCTATGGAATGCGGGCTTGGGGTATTCCGAGCATGGTCCCTGAGGGATGGGTCGTGACATACAGTAATTTAATCCCTAATAGATCTGAACTCGAGATTCATAAATGATTATGTGGTGAAATTTTTACAAAGGTAATCCCACAACTATGTTGGAACACATTCATTCAGTATAAATCCAAATTCTATCATGGATTCATGAAAATTAATATTCCATAATGATGATGTTTCCTTAAACAAATAAATGTATCTTTCTAACTAACATAACTTATTTTAATATTTTAATTTCATAAACAATTTTGTTTATTTCAATAAATATCCTCAATAAAAAATATATAAAAAATATTTCTCTAAAAAAGTTTTTAAAAATTTCAACATCACTGAATTCATTAAAGAGTGTGGAAATATGATGGATATTACTATGTTAATTGATAGATTAGATTCATCCTAATCAAAGAATATAAATTTCATAAAACAATTAGTAACCAATTTTCCAAACATTTTTCTAAAACAAAAATAAACCTTTTGATTATTCATGAATAACAATTTTCACCTAATACGGATTCCAAAAAATGAATGGTCTACTGTAATCCAGACATGATTCTGGGATATATAAACCATATTATATTTCACAGCATCTTGGTATAGTGTGGCTATTTATTAGTTTAATAGTTCTATTTAGGATGTTGTTCTATTATTACCAAAAAATAATGTGTAACCATCTATTGGAGACAATGAATTTAGATCCCTCTAGTTATGAAACTTCATTATTAATCATATGTATTACTTGGGTCACTAAAACAATATTATCTACTAGTTTTTATGATATTTAATCATATAGAAACATTTATGTATCATGATTATTTACAAAATTACTATCTATATTTATCTCACTATCATATGAAATTTTATCTCCCTCTATAAAATTATGGAACACAATATAATAATGAAATTTATTGTTGGGAGAACATTTATAAAATATCCACTTGTTTACATAGGATATCTTATAAAAACTCATGTTTCGTATCATGATGATTTTTTATTGATAAAGTTATCCTTTACAAATTTTTTGACCTCATAAATATCTATATAAATGAATATATTTCATCCCATAATATTAAAAAAATTAGATTCCACATATTTTATTGGTTTTCCCTCAATTTATGATAAATTTTACTAATTGTAATTCAAATCCCCAAAATCATAGTGGAACATTTACATGAATATTTATCTATATAACTGTGTCTAATAATTTTTTTTATATTCACTTAGTCAATTCCAATATAATTTACAGTAATGGGTGATTTATGTTAATATACTAAACTATTTTTGATACTTTATTAACCCTAGATTATGATATTTTCTACTTTTATTTAATACATATGTCCTTATATTTTTACCAAGTTGATTATATATTATGTTATTGTATTGCTAATCCTTATCAAAGGAATAATTCATTTACATCATCAAGTAGGTATATCGATATCTTCTAAAATAAATTTAAAATGTAATATGGAAAAACAACCAACCGATGTACTCTAATATAAATGTTCCTCACTAGTCATTTTGAAATTGCTCAAAATGTCTAGTGACTCTCCCTCCTTTTCCACTGTAAGAATAATTTTCCTTTTTACAATGTATAATAAAATAAAATATATTTAGTGTTTCCAAATTATATTAATCAAAAGTCTGTTGTTAATTTAATTTAATAAATTTTTTAATAGGGACATGTATTGTGATACCCTATATGAGTATAATATGAGTTCTATGTGCATTAATCATCCTAAAATTATAGGTCATATTTTTAATATTAAATTAATTTAATACCATTATTTTGATGTTCAATAATAGAGACATATAATTTCCTTATAAACGAATATACATTTATATCAAAACACGAAATATAATCCTTCCACATCTAAACAAGATACATTAAAATTGGTAACAAAGGAATCTAAAAACATTTGTTTAAATACTAAATCATTCAATCTATTAATGTGAAATAATATTGTCCTTTATTATTTTCTTGTAATCCCATACAATTTATAAAAATATTATATTCTTATCCTTTGTATTATTTTGGAATATTAAATGATCTTATATATTTATAAAAATGTTTTATCCACAATCTAAAAATAATAGCTATTTTTTTGGAATATAATTATATCATTTGATAATATAAATTCCATTTATTCTCCATAAAAACAAAAGACTTGCCTCACATAATGAATTTTTCTAATTGTAAATCAAAAGATAAAAACTCATGTAAATCCATCTTTATGTTGTACATACTTTGATTAATAATTACTATTAATAATAATGGAGGAAATGAGGAGAGGGTCAAAAAAATTTACTTATCCTTGTCATCATTGGATCGAAAAAAATATAAAATTTTAATTTAACCAATCATATTGAATACCAGACAACAAATATGGAATCCAATTCCCTATATGAATTTGAAGAGTTATAAAGATAATTCAATTCTACTATATCTTTCTTTCTCTTAGTAATTATTATAGGGATGAGATAAATTGAAGTAATAATCCTAGTAATTTTGAAGCATTCAATGGAATGAAGAAATGGTAGATAACATGTGACTGTGAAAATCATATTCATTTTCTATACGGTTCTAAACGAAATAAATCTCCTTCTACAATTGTTCCTCAAAAGCCTCATACTGAAAAGGGGAATCCAACATTTAAATTCCAAAATTAAAATAGTTTAATTCCATTACCTCTATACCATTACAATATGTTTTAATTTTTTGGAAAATAAAATTTATCCTATACTCATAAAAATTATAGTGATTCGTTCATTTCACTTGACATTATCTATAACAAATAATTTATAGGTCTAATACTTTAAGTTTATAAAAATTTAAGACACAAATAATGATTTAATTTAGTCTCAATCTATTTTTACAAACCAATATATCCTTCACCATGGTATATAAAATATATAATTAGGAAGTGGTAATAGTGGAAATAAACAATATTCACCATAAAATATAATTTAAAATAGATGATCATATTTTCGTAGACAATATAAATTCCATAGACATTAACTCTATGCTACATTAACTATTTATTAGAATTCACATTCAATAAATAAAATAATTTATACTACATTGCTATTGTTTCCATTAATTCATTGAACATTTGTAGATTTCTATCATCAGTGATAAATATCAGTTATTCAGCTATTTTTTTATGATGGTGTTTTCAGTCAATTTATTCCTAATTTTTCATTATGTTATACATAACACGATTGATAATTTTAATTAAAACATTATAAAGTATTTATGATGTATAATGAAATTATTTTCAAATTAAATATCCAAAAATATGATAATCTATATTCCCCATCGAATAATTTGAAATTAAATTTCCTTTATCAATATATTATTAATTAACTATATATGATAAAATAAATCTTATACTATTAAAATTTGGATTTATTTATAAATTCATGTAAATTTATTTTTATTATTATGTCATAGTAGACTATAAAATCATTTTATATATTTTTCAAATGATTAAGTAAATATTATTCCACTGAAAAAATAAGTCAGTCGTGTTAGATTATCATGATCCTTTTCTACTACATAGATTATCGAGATGTGATAAAAAACATTTCCCTTATGTAAAATAACTCATTTTGTTTTTAATTGACCACAATTGAAGTATACATATAAATTATGAATCATCTATTTTAGATTCAACATGTCCCATATCCAGAATGGTAATTCTCTGATTTGAATCACCTAATTCTATCCAATATTCTACATAGACCCATGTATACCTCCTTGTCTGTTAGAAGTTCTTGACTAGCCAAGATAGCTTGAATACTGTTGTGGGGAGATTTTATCCTCTGTATCAAATAATAACTTCAAAATCATATTAACAAAAAAATATAAAACTCTATAAAATAATTTAATAATAATAATTCAATAAAAATGGAATGGTAGTTATATCAATTTTTTCAAGAAATTAACCACATACCCTAAATGATAAAAATCCATTTGATTATAACTACCAACTAAGAAGTAAAATAAAGATATTTTGGCATCATAAAGATGTATCTCTTAGCACCACCTCAAAATACCAATCTCCCTCTCCTCAGCTCCATGTTGTTGGGCCCTCACCCATCCTGAGATTCCTGATCATGATGACTTCCTGAACATCCAGAATCACTTATATTGGTATAGTATAAATCTAGTATGACAAAAAATTGATTTCATTACATATGTGCAGAGTGAAAAGAGGTTAATTAAATGACAATAAGTACATTCGTAATAATCCAAATACTGAATTGGTTTTGAGAGGACTTTCATTAATCATGCTAAAAAGATTATTTTACATGCATTGGATCTAAGCTATAATGATATTAATAATGGAATTAATTATTGTGGTTTGACCATAAGGAAGTCATGTAATTAGTAGAGTAGTTGTATGACCAACCAATTTTTAGTTAGTCCACAAGACTGATGTGAACAAGGTTTACTACAAGTTATGACATTATCCTATCATAATGTATCTCTATCCTGAGTTAGGCTTGAAACCCATTACATATAATATTTTCTTTAGGTCCATGTACAAGTGCATTGTATCCCATAACATCCTAGAATTGGACATTAATGTCATCACACTAATGAATTATGTCTATGTCAATATTCATCAACGTTGCATTTCACAAACGCTACCCCTCTAAAACATAGCCAATACCTGAAAGTCCATTGATAATACACTACATTAATCAGAACCTCTATATGGAATACAATCACAGATAATAGGTAATAACAAATATAAGCCCAAATTACCATAACATGGATAACTCTTTGTATCCATAAAAAAATGTAATCAGAAAAAATATTGTGTCTCACAATCTATGCATGTTGTCACATGTAATCAGTATCAAACACGTGTATCACATGATACACAAGTACACATATGTGAGAAATATCAATCATGGGTCTCACATTATACACACACACACACACACGAACATATGAAATATATTTAGGCAATAATTTTGTAAATGGTATCTATAAGGTATGCCACATCTCAACCAAGGCGTGTAAATACCAAAGATTGATATTTATCAAGTGTCAACTTCCAAAATTCTATCATGTTCTAGTGAAAATCATGATCTATGGGATTTTATAACTAATCATTCATTTTAACATATTGGGTTAAAAGAAAATATTCAATAAAGGGATGGTGTCATAGGTTTAATATTGTTTATTTATACCCCACGACAAATGACATAAATGGTAGATGAATATATGTATTAAAGATGAAAACATTGCATATCCTGAAAAAAATTAAAAAATAATATAGGTAGAGATCCCCACAAGCTTACAACGACATGAATAGATCCTTGAAGAATCAAATCACCCTAGTTCACAGCTCATGATAGATGAAAATCATGAACACATATCCATAATAGTATAAATTATAAGAGAGCATTCTAGGGTGATGTTGAACATTTTAATCAATGTAAAACTAAATTTAGAAAAAAAAATACCATCATCTTGATAACTGGAATTGATTAAGTGGTTTAACTCTCATTGAAGGACCATCTATGAAATCGTCCATTTTATTTTATGAAACAATTTCAACATATCCCGATGATTCCAACCATGAATTTGGTGTCATCAATCACATTGTTGACTATAAAACTTAATTGGAGACTCTCAATAGCATGGTCTGGAGTCATTAATTATATTAGAATACATTTCATTCAACCTTGGACTAGTGACTAAATTCTGGTGATTAAAAACAAGGATACTCCACAATCTCCGATCCAATGACCATTACAAACCATGGAATCATTATACACCCAATTTATATAGGGGACCTAGGGATTAAATTGAGTACAAAATTGTTTGATCTGACTTGTAGTTCACCAATATACAATAACATTCCCCTAAAAGCACATGGATCCATCTTACAATTCCAAAAACCATGTAAAAAAGGCATACAAATCTAAATTAAAATCCCTTAGAAATTGAATATGTTACATAAAAAATATCTTCAAACAATAGTCTATATAAATTATAATTATATTAACAAATATATCCTAGGAGACCCATAGATATAGTATTACATAAAATTATATTTTAATACATAGTTCAATACATAATAATGTTTCCTGGGGTGATTTATAGATCCATATTTTTAATTTAATATTTGTAATACTATAATCAATCAAATAGTGAATAATAATATTAAATAAATGAATCCAACAAATATATAGGTCATCCAATGAAAATAATCAATCACAACCTAAAATGAAAAATATTTTTTAAATCATTCATTTTAAATAATTCTATTTTTATAAAATGAATGGAATTATCGAAATAAATAATTTATTTATTATCTTCAATTCTATCAATCTTAGGACCCCTAAGATATTGTAAGAACCCCAATAATTATTATTAAATAAATTAAAAAAATATAATTTCTACATTATATAATTTGTTATATGGAATGTAGAAAATGTGTAAGATTTCAACCCATTAATATAATTATAATGAATACTTGTTGTGTTATATAACAAAAAATTCCAATTCATTAAAAATGTGTTTGGAGGCCTCAATTACCACAAACTAGACAACATGTAATTCCATATAATGTTCTATAACATATAATTTTTTTTCTATATAGTAAATCTACATTGAAATTGTAGTGTGTCTGACCATATGACATTCTATTAACTTATTTTTTATGTACCACTAGAATTATACATGTAGTACAAATTATATTACCTACCAATGCACATTTTATGCGAGCAGTTGATATGTATAAATTATTTAAAATATGTGTAGATACACACATCATGATAACAATTACATTAACTATATCATTTTTATTATCATTTTTGACATGGTATGTTTTTCAGATACACATAACGAATTATATGACATGACATGTACCTAGTTCCAAATTAGTACAGGGTGCGTAATTATTCAATGCATTAACCATCAAAATGCATTGTGAAATACATCATCATTTCTATGTGTGGTGTTATAGGTCATGTAAACATCAATTTCACTATATTTTGTTTCAATCAACCGACATTTCATATGTTTCAGTTAATATATTGAGAGTAATGACATTGCATATTGACCCAAAATACATGCCATAATTTACTTGATGTGTTTCTTATCCTATGAAAATTCGTCACATAGTGTGTAATGGCCTCCTATACGCCCAATAATTTTTTTAGTTACCTGATAACCTATATTAATAGATAATATATCATCATAATTTAATTATTATTTTGGAGACTGTTCTTGGTCTTGTGACATCATATGAACACATCATCTTGAAAAAAGAACAGAAAATGAAAATATACACATAAATTCTCAAAAACAAAATTATATAATTTATAAAATAGTTATAAATTAAAATGACTCCACTTTGATACCACATTTCCATTTTGGATAATAGTGAATAATATGGATGGAATTTCATAATATTTGTTTCATGAAAATAAATTGATAAATATGATAAAACAAATAAATGACATAAATAATTATCGATAGAGGATCAGAAAATCACAAAAAATTATTTCATTAAAATAAATAATTCTAATCCCTATGATATTCCAAATCATCATCATTATATCACCACTCTTATCATGTTGCAATTATAATGGTGGGTACATAATGGGATTCATCTAGATGAACCCAAAAAATCTTTATAGTGATTTAAATGATTTTTTTGATATCCTATATTCCATTACGTAAGAATCTATAAAATCATGGAATTTTCCTTGATTATTATGAATATTATTTTTTTCTATTAGTTTATAAGATAGAAGAAGCCGAGAATTATATCTAGGGTTGAGATAACATTAAAAGAAATCTTATGTGTGACTATTAAATCTTATTTTACAATAGAAATATTTATGATTATATACTTAGGTTAGTGTAAATATAATTATATAGATTACATTATCAATTTATATAATCTTTGGGATGCCCAAAATATTATATAATTATAATATAATTTTGATATATAATTGAATAAATTAAAAATAATTTAATTTATTACATAAATATATTAATATATTTTTAAATCGTATGATGTAAATCATTTCAATTATATCATTAAACATGTTCCAAAATCTTCCTCAAAAGATATATATCTATTAAAAACAATTATACAGACAATAAAAATGAAAAATATTGTATTCACTAAATTTTATAATAAATAATTTATTAAATTTTTTTATGGAATAATGTAGATACTTATATTACAATGTTCACAACAGTTTTGGATTAATAAAATTTATTTTAATTATTTTGTGATTATATAAACAAGAGATAAAATTAATCTACATTATTCTAAAGAAAAACACATCATGATTGAATTTATATAAAATAAATTTTAATTGAATAAAAATTATTCAAATATATTGAATTATACTACTCATAAAAATTAATACTATAGAATTTATTGGGATTCTAGATTCATATATTATGTAACAAACTAGGTATATTTCTGAATTGCAAAAAAGGACAATACATAATGTCCAAGATTTTTTTAGGAATACATCAAGGAATGAACAAATAGAGATGATACTATATGAAATAAAATTTACATCCAATAAATGAAAATTATCTATATAATTTATTTTTTTATTGATGCATTGTCAAAGAGGATTCATAATTTTGTGAACACAAAATATTCCTGATTTATCTATCATTTACTTTCTAGGACAAACATTCTTGTAAATTAAAATGGCCATGCATTGTTCATAGTTTTTTTCAATTAATGATTCGTTGATATATTTTTCCATTTATATGGAATATTATAATTATATATTTGTTATTAAATTAATTTCATATCACTTATCACCCACCAAAAATATTCTACCACTCAATGAGTATTTATCATCATGGTTTTCATACAAACCTCAAATATTTTCATTTATGATATTGATTATTAATGATCAAATGTTTAAGTACCCATTACCAAATTTAAAGACAATAAAATACCATAGAATATAAAATATTTGAAATTATTAATAACAATTTTTTTCTTTTGACCCCCATTATTAAAGAACTACCTGTGAGAATTTCAGGTGAACAATTATCGAGCCATGTGTGCTCCAAAAATAATATAGTCATATATAATCTATTTCCCATCACATTAACATGAATACATAGAAAGACAAACATATTTATGAATATTTTCTTCAAATTTATCTTTTCAAATAATAGCGGAGAACCACTATACCTTTTTATATGATAATACTTCAACCGGAATTATCACATTCATGTTTTACATAAAAAACCCATTTTGTGACATAATATTTAAATTCTTGTATGAAATATATTAATATTGTTTTTAGGGGAATAATTACAATCCAAATAGTTTTTCATACAACCACGAACATACTTCGATTTGAGGCCATCCTCTAAATATCAATGTAATAATTTCCCCATGTTATATATTTAATATTTTTTTGTAATACCCAATAGAACTATATAAATTTATAACTTTTGTGGGGAATTAGACAAAATAGTTTTCCATTTACATTGTAGAGGTATTAGGAAGATCAATTGTATAGCATCTAATACCCAAATGGGTATTCTTTAATCTAAGAAGGTTTTGTGATGAAAAGGCAAACTCAAATCTTGAATGATTAAATAATAGGAACCATTTTGTTTATGGGTTCATATGTTTGGATGAGGGATTATAGATTATAGAATTATTACATATATTATAATGTAATAAACTACCATTATGGGTCATTAACAGTGATGAATGTGATAAAATGAACCCATCATAGATAAGGTCATCAGAAGCTAAAACCATTATATAATGGGGTATGATTTGGATTGTTTATTTAGAGATAAAATTTAATTAAATAACATTCTAAGGCCTCTGTTGAAAATGTTTTCAAAATGGAACATTGATTAGTGTAAATAGATTTTTGAAAAAAAAACATAAAAGTAAAAAAATACACCCCTGTTTTTTACCAAAATTATAATCAATTAGATATTTTCAAAATAGAAATGATTAATTGAACATTATTTCAATTGAAAATGTACATAGTGGAAAAAATGATATTATACATTGAAATCAAGGTAAATTGGATCCATTAATGAGATAGAAATAATATGTGTTTTTGAGTATATTATATTTATCTATCGTACAGTCCTTCCAATTTAATTTATTTCATTATAATATCATGGTTCATAAGATAATTTTGTGGATAATTAAAAAATTATTATTATTTCTGATTCATGATTTGGGGCAACATTTGATTTACTTTTAGAAGTTTCATTTGTAATAATTTAAATTACAATTTTTTAATATGACCTCAATAAGAATAATAAACTTATAAAAAATTAAGAAAAAAATTACGTGGATCAATTCAACAATCTAATAAAAACAATTCTTTAATGTATTCCATTATATTATTATGATATTAGGTTATGTAAAATAAAATTTTTGCAACCTAGAAATATTTAATTTGGTAGCACAAAACCCCCCCTCTTCTATACAAATACTGATAGCATCCTAAATACATATAAAATAATATATTTTTTCTAATTATTTAGTATATTAATGAAATAAGTAACTTAATGTAGTTATAGAGGTATATTAATGGGATCTAGATTCAGAATGTCACAAAAAATGTAGATTCTTAGCTATATAAGTGGAATTGAATTAAGAGGAGAGAATTCATAATTCTCCCAAAGATGGCTTCCCCTGCCTATTTTTTATCCTACATGATATCAATGATAATAAGACTATTATTATATATAATTTGTTTTTCATGTGACCCATATATATTTCCTAAACTAAATTATGTGTTTCTTGATAATACTTATCATATATGATGATTTTAGAATATAATATTACCCTCTTTGATATTTATTAAGCATGAAGACTTATATCAATCCTGGAAAAATTTATTGCTAATGAATTATCAAAAGAGTAATTATTTTGGAGATATAATGTAGTCATTATATTAAAATGCCTCAATGGTAGTGTAAAATGTCATAATATTTTATCATCCGCAATTCCATTTTAAAGGTATTATTGATATTGTAATCATTTCATTATCCCACTATTTATATCATATCCAAAAATCAATCACTTTATCATTCATAAAATCAAGTCAACTTTATGTTTTTATAAATTTTGATAATATATTATTTAATTTTATAGAAACTATGGAAACAATACAATTAAATGTTATATATTAAGGGTTACACATAATAAGTGTACTAATAATAAATTCCTCAATATATTGAGTGGATTTATGAATCAATAAATAATATATTATGATTTTCAAAAACATTTCCTCCATATTACATTATATTTGTTATGGTCATTAACCAATAAGATAATTCATCTTCATCATCATAGTATTTTATTTACAAATCCATGAAAAATATAATTAGTTGTTGTAACACCTTGATATTTTATGAAAAATATTCTTTTAATTTCATCGATGTATTCTATTATACATTACAGCAAGTTTATCTTGTACTATACATAACACCGTATTAGCTTGCAGTATACGCAACACTATTCTTGGCACGTGTTACACACAATTTTATGTTCGTTTTGTGGAAATTATTCTACACATATTTAAGTATAGATGTTTTTTATTGTATAAATGAAATAAGTTTTGATTATATTATATGAACACCAAACAGAGCATTCACTACACGCAGCCCTGACTTGGCCTGCATTACACGCAATCAAGACCTTCTTCGATAGCTTGTGTAGTACGCAATACCACGTTTCACTAAACGAGATATAATTATAATGTTATTATGAACTAGATATTATGAATAGTAATAACCACTATTTGAAATTTTAACATTCAAAATGAACTTCATTTTTGGATTCAAAATATTGAAATTAGCCTAGGGTGAATTTTTTTTTATTTTTCTGAAAACATTCAATTTTTTAGGAATACTGAAAACACTAGGTTACTATTTTAAAATCGACTTTATATTTAAATAAGTATTTTATTTAAATTTATTTTAGGTCAAAATTGATACGTAATACCTATATAAGTTCAATGTAATTCATTTGAGTCATTTTATAATAATTTTAGATATATAAAAATTTTATTGAACTTTTCACCGTCTTTTACCCACCTCCTAGGAGAATTTTGAAATTCACATAAACCATAATTTTACCACTTCTGTGAGAGGAATTTTGAAAATCAAAGAGACACATTTAATATCAAGGACTAAAATCTTCTTCAATGAGATGAAAATAATTTTTTGTGAATAGTAACATTTAACTTTTATTTACCACGGTTAAAAGTAAATAGCGTAATTAAGGGTAAAAATGATATTATAATTACCCTAACACATGTCCTAATTATATTGGATAAGTTTAATTCGATCAAAAATAACCTTAGGAATAAAATATGACCATTTACATCCACTTGTATTAGATTATGAAATTTATTATTAATTAATTTAAAGACGGGTTAAAATAGTTAATATCAATGTTTAATAACAAAATTATTTCTAATATACGGATATATAGTTGTTAAATTCGAGTATAAATATTTATTATAAAGATAAAAAATTTCCTACATAATGGTATTTTATTTATAATTGTTAGAAATAAAATTATTTAATTTATTTATGACACAATGATGATGTAGTAATTATCTTATTAATGAAATATTAACATAATTGATGTAATAACTACCCAAATAAATGTAATTTGATACTTTTTATGAATTCCAAAAAATTTATAGGTTACTATGACATGTTAGTATTGATTTAATTAACTTTTTTAGAACAAATCATGTTGTTATAAGTTTCACAAAAATCAATTACCATATAGTGTCAAAATTGACATAAAATAGTTTTTAAAACAAATATTATATTATAAATTGTCATTATATTCTTAAAAATATAAGGTTCAGACAAGATACATATATCATGATATTTGAATCATTAATGGACCACTTGGAAGTCTCTTGGATGTATATGGTATGTTTATTAACTATATAATATAAAAATACAACATGACATGGTAAATTTCAATCTAATTAACTAAGTGTTAAAACAAAAAGATATGGTTAATATAATGACCCAAACCTATCTAAAATCCATTGGTTTAAAGGATTGAGACCCATACCCACTTTATCATCTAAATAAATCAATTTGGAGCTATTATAAACCGAATATGACTTTATTATAAAATAATATATTGAGATTTTCCAAAGGTGCCCCTCTCCTCCCTTATAACAAGGGAACCCCTCTCCTCTTCTCTTCACACCCTTTTGAGCCTTGAATATTGCCCAAATCCTAACAATTTCTCTTCTCCATATCCCTAGTAAAATTCTGGAGGTTCTTTTCTTTCCAAAAGAAAAACTCTACTTCCTTAAGAGGATGTTTAAAGTAGGTGTGTTGAAGAAGAGTTAATCTCTTCTTCTGATTTTCTCAAGTTTCTTTCTTCTTCAACTTATTCTTATTTAGTTGTCTAATTATTAAGTAATAATATAAATATTACATATATATTTATATGTCATTATAGATATTAAAAAACCCCATTTCACCTTCTATTCATCGAAAAGAAAATGAAATCACCGCACGTGCGTACGTACGGAATACCGTCACCACGGCATGGTGTAATCTGTTTTCGACCGCCACCTTACTTGGATGGATATAATGGTGTAAATATAAAGATATATATGATTATTGTAAAGTGATGTTGATTCTGAAATATTATAAATATGCTTCAATACAATTCCACGATCATGGATGTGATATCATCGCTCGTGCGTACGTACGGACTACCCTCTCCACGACGCGATGAGATTCATTATCCATGATAACCATTCATGAATGATTATAAAGTATATATAATGAATAATAATTAGATATATGACATAATTATGATATGAGATTTATTTATATATATATTTATGTCATCAACTTAATTCCATTCAATTCAATAAGGAAACAAAAATAGCGTTCATGCATACATATGGCCTACCGTCTCTATGAATGGTGTATTTCATTATATTTATCAATCAATAAAATATATATATATGTATGTATATTCTGAATATATATTATATATAAATCTTTTTTTACATTCTGGAATTAATTAAATCAGGATATAAGTAATAATATCAAGAACAACAAGCCGAAACACGTAAAATAATTGAAACGATTTTACCCAAATCGCTGCTTTTACATCGAATTTATAATAGAACAGTTAATATAAAGTCATATGTAAACTATATATTATATCATAACAATGAATATGATTCTTTAATAAGTCATTGACATTACCTAAATCATTTTACAAGAGATTCGGATAGATACAAAGCATATCAGACATAATGTAAGGGATAATTATTCTAATCTCGTTCTTATCCGAGATTGTTTATTCTTAAGTATTTACTGGGGTTATTGTTATCATCCATGTCCAAGATTTATAAAAATGTTTTCATGTATGTTTAATGTCCTTTTTACCCACTTTGGACTTTTACCGCATGTTATGGAATGAATCTTTCTTTTGTTTACCATACGGGGAACATTTTCGAATTTTCTAGAAAATGTACCAGGAGAATGTTTTTTTTATCTTATACGGCGTGAATAGATTTTTACGGTTTCATAACACCTCAATTTCATGAAGATTACTCTACAAGATTTTATGAATATTTTCATAAAAATACTTTTCATTTAAAATATCATGTTATTTTGTTTAAAGAAAATTATTTTGAAGAAGAAAGGATATTTTCTTCAAGAATATTTTTCAAGTGTTTTATCAAAACCATTTTCCATCTATGATGTCATTATTTAATATGTGTATATTTAAAATATAATGTATCTATGATTTACATGGTTTAACTTTTCTTATGATGAAATTATATCCATTTGTTTAATATGGATTATGTTATGATGGGATGATGTTTATTAAACCCATTTTATTCTTTGGGTTATGATGAATGATTTATGTTTATGTTGTGGCACAAGTTAGAGTGATATCATTATAAGATGGGTGGGACCTATATCTCCCTCATATTAATTGGGTAAAGATTTATATCTAATGATATATACATGGCTAGAACGGTAAGTTAATCTGGTTCAGTGTTACATGATTGAATCAACGAGTGAACTCGATTCAGAAAGTGACATTGTCCACTAAGATGGTCTTGGAAGCAATGCCTTGGCAACTATGGAAATCATATCATGTTCTTAATGTTTTTTCACAATTAAAAGTTTTATTTCTATGCTATTTTATCATGATTGGTGTTCCATTATGATCTATTCCTTATGTACTGCCATGTTTTATGTTATTACTCAAGATTTTGATGTTTAATAATTATTTTCATGTTTTTATGTTCAAATGTATACTTTTTGTTTTATTTTCTCCATGAATTCCCTTAATGAGAATTTGAGCTCACCATTTATATTTTTTCTTTTCCCCATGATATAAACAATGGTTTTAGGTAAGAAAACAAAAGGGGGAGATCTTTATGGCATATGTTGTAGATCTTCCACCAGGATTAGAATATTATATTCCGAGTCTCTAAGGACACTAAACTATTACGGTCCTTGTGTGTTTGTTTTTGTTATGTATAAATTCTTCCACAAAAGTAAAGTAATATATATGTACGTCAAGCTTTGGGTCGTTATAGTTGGTATCAGAGGAAAGGTTTAGATAATCTTTGGAAACTAGGATGTGAAAACATTAGTGAGATCGTTAGAGATATTTATAAGGTATGTCTAGGGATGTCCCTACGGTTTACTGTAACTATAGGTTTCAGTCCTAGAATTAAGTTGACGATCATGAATAACCTATGGTGAAACTAAGATATCATAGGTTAAAGATGGTGTCATAAGTTATACATCCTAGAAGTGACTTTTTATGATTATGCGGTTCCTCATTATTTTAACAGTTTCTTACACAATGGTTTCTGGTTTTAGTTAATAGAGGGAACCAGAAGGAATTGGTTTGACATTGAATCCGATAGACAAATTGGTGACTATGAGCAGAAAAATTGCGGAATCCCTAGAGAGAAAGATATTATGATTATGCCAAATCAGACATCGTGATATATGATTAACAAGGTGAACTTTAGTGGTATTCCCAATTCATCAAATAAGAGTAAGATGGACTTTTATGCATGTTCTCATGTTGAGGAGCATAGAGAAAGGATTATTGATATTTCTAATGAAGGGAAGAAGAAACTTGATGAATATATCAAATGGAGTGGAAGATGTTATCTATGTGGAGAGAAGGGTCATAGAGTGACAGACTATTATGGAGTTCAATGTCTTATCTGTGGAGAACATGGGCATTACCCAACTCAATTCGCTGACCTAAGAGGTTACTTCTAAATCAAGGACTTTTTCCATGACAATCATTGAAGAGGATGGATTGAAGTGTTTATGTATTGGTATTCAAGAATAATGTTGTTGAGGTACTTTTATGGTATATTGGAATACCTATATATAGGTCCATTGTGGTTTTTCATAAGAATATGGCATCGGTAACCATGAAAAGAGATTGAAATATTTTCGGAAAGCAGATGATATGCACATAATGAATGGATAAAGAGAAATTAATATGTTCGATAGTATTCATGAGCTCATGACTAATATAAGGACAAAGTGATATCATGGTTTGAGTATATAGAATTTTTGGGATTTTGGTATGTGGAAAGAGTTAACTTTTTACAGAATTCATGTTTTCACTATGATTCAATGGATATTCATTTTTCAAGAGAATACATGATTAAGGTATTCACATGTTTGGATTGCGATCAACATGTTATATTTTTTGATATATGAGGGATAAATAATGGTATTCACATCTTGTTATATGAACTTTATTGTAATTGTTCTTTTTATACTATGATTTTGGAATGAAGTATTTTGGATAAGCCTAAAGATTGGAATGGGTTTTGTTGAGCAGAAGTTAGTAATGTTAGAAATTTTTTTCGATATTTTTTATATAGTGTTATAATAGTTTAGTTTAAGAAAGGGGACAACCATCAGAATGGGTGACAACCAGTCACGCTAGACAAGGATGCGGGAATCGAACCAACAACCAAAGTGAAACATGCCATTATCGCCTACCACAATCCTTCTAGAAGTCCCTGGTTAGTAGAAACTAGTTTTATTTTATTATGCGCTATGACAGATGATGTATAAGTCCATTTTAGAAACTATATTTGACTAATCTTAGCATAGATGGACTTCTGTATATTTAATAAATTGTGCTAAACTTTTTACGATAGAAATAGATCGAATGACCTATAATTCTATCACATAATCTACTAACACTTCACAGAAGACAAATTCAACTTCATTTTTTAAGAGATGAAGTGAAAATTGTTCGAGGAATGAGCAATGGTTAGATAGTAGCAAAATTAAGTAAGTATTTCTTTTAATTAAAAAATTATTCAACTTTAGTGAAATGATCTTGAAAAAAAAATGTTGTCCAAGTGCTCTTATATCAGATGAATCAGATGGTATCTCCTATCATCATAAATTTATGGCTTTGTGATTGTTTTCTTTTTCATAGCCATGTCCTCTACCACTCTTCTTCTATTATACACTAAACCATGTTTAGCTTGTACTATACACAACACCGTATTAGCTTGCATTATACCCAACACTATTCTTGTCTCATATTATACACAATTTCTTGTTTGTTTTGTGGAAATTATTCTACGCAACATTACATATAGATTTTGTTTAATGTATAAAGGAAATATGTTTTGATTATGTTATATGCAACACCAAACTAAGATTTCACTACATGCAACCCTAACTTGACTTGCATTACACGCAATCAAGACCTTTTTTGATAGCGTGTGTAGTACGTAATACCATGTTTCACTAAACGAGATATTAATAAAATGTTCTTATGAACTCGCCGTTATGAATAATAATACCCACTTTTTGAAATTTTCGCTTTCAAAATAAACTTCAATTTTGGATTCAGAATATCGAAATTATCCTTGGGTGAAGTTTTGGTATTTTTCAGAAGTCGTTCAATTTTTATGAATAGTGAAAACACTGGGTCACTATTTAAAAACCGACTTTTTGTTTAAATAATTATTTTATATAAATTTATTTTTGTTAAAAATTGATACATAATACCTATATAAGTACAATTTAATTCATTGGAGTCATTTTATTATAATTTTAGATATATTAAAATTTTATTGAACTTTTCACCGTCTTTTACCCACCCCCCTAGAGAATTTGGAACTTAACATAAAACAAAATTTTACCGCTTCTGTGAGTGGAATTTAGAAAATTTGAGAGACACAGTTAATTTTGAGGACTAAAATTAGGTTCAATGCGATGAAAATAATTTTTAGTGAATAGTAATTTTTAACTTTTATTTACCTCGGTTAAAAGTAAATAGTGTAATTAAGGGTAAAAATGATATTATTATTACCCTAACACATGTCCTAATTATATTGGATAAGTTTAATTAGACTAATAACAACCTTAGGAATAAAATATGAAACATTTAGGTCTACTTGGATTAGATTAGGACATTTATGATTAATTTATTTAAATAAGGGTTAAAATAGTTAAAATCAATGTTTAATAACAAAATCATTTTTTATATAGGGTAATTCATAAGATAAATTCGACTATACATATTAATTATAATTATAATTATATTTCCTACATAATGGTATTTTATTTATAATTTTTAGACATAAAATAATTTAATTTATTTATGACACAATGATGATGTAGTAATTATCTATTTAATGAAATATTACCATAATTGATGTTATAAATACCCAAACAAATTTATTTTGAGACTTTTTATGAATTACACTATTTTCTAGGTTTCTATGAAATGTTAGTATTGATTTAATTAGCTTTTTTCGAATTAATCATGCTGTTATGATTTTCACAAAAACCAATTACCAAATAGTGTCAAAATTGACATAATATAATTTTTAAAAACATATTATATTATTAATTGTTATTATATTCCTCAAAATCTACGGTTCTGACAGGATAATTATATCATTATTTTTGTATCATTAATGGACCACTTGGAGGTCTCTTGGATGTATATGGTGTGTTTATTATCTATATAATATAAAAATACAAGGTGACATGGTAAAAGTCAATCTAATTAACTAACAGTAAAAACTAAACGATAAGGTTAATATAATGACCCAAACTTGTCTAAAATCTATTAGTTGAGAGGATTTCGACGCATCCCTACTTTAGATTTGAAATAAATCATTTTGAGCTATTATGAAGTGAATATTACTTTATTATAAAATAATATTTTGAGTTTTTCCAAAGGTTCCCCTCTCCTCCCTTATAAAAAGAGCACCCCTTCCCTCTTCTCTTAACAACCTTTTGAGCCTTGAAGCTCGGCCAAACCCTACTAATTTCTTTTATACACGTCCCTAGAAACATTATTGAGGTTCTGGTCTTTTCAAAAGAACAACTCTACTTCTTAAGAAGAAGCTTAAAGGAGGTGCGTTGAAGAAGAGGTAATCTCTTCTTCCAATTTTCTCAAGTTTCATTCTTCTTCTACTTATTCTTCATTAGTTGTCTCATTATGAAGTAATAACATCATTATTACTTATATAATGATATGTTATTATTAATATGAAACTCCCATATTTCACCTTCTATCCAACCTATGGAAAACGAAATCACCGCTCGTGCGTAAGTACGGAATACCGTCTCTACGCCATAGTGTAATCTGTTTTCGACCACCACCTATCATGGATAAGTATAATGGTGTAAATAAATAACTATATATGATTATTGTAAAGTAATATTGATTATGAAATTTTATACATATGCTTCAATACAATTCCACAATCATGGGAATGATATCATCGCTCGTGCGTACGTACGGACTACTGTCTCCACGACGCGATGAGATTCATTCTCCATGTTAACCATTCATGAATGATTATAAAGTATATATATAATGAATAATAATGATATATATGACATAATAATGATACTGGATTTATGTATATATATATGTATGTCATCTACTTAATTCCATTAAATTCATCAAGGAAACAGAAACAACGTTCATGCGTATGTACGACCTACCATCTCCATGAACTGTGTATTTCATTCCATTTATCAATCTATCATATATATATATTTATATGCTGAATATATATTATATATAAATAATATTTTACATTCTGAATTTAAGTAAATCAGGATATAAGTAATAATATCAAGAACAACAAGTCGAAACAAGTACAATAAATGAAACGATTTTACCCAAATCGTTGATTTTACATCGAATTTACAAAGGAATGGGTAATATAAAGTCATAAGTAAACTTTATATGATATAATAACTATGAATATGATTATGTAATTAGTCAATGACATTATGTAAATCATTATATAAGAGGTTTGGATACATACGAAGCATATCAGACATACGGTAAGAGATAATTATTCCAATCTCGTTCTTATCCGAGATTGTTTATTATTAAGTATTTACTGGGGTTATTTTTATCATCCATTTCCATGATTTATAAAAAAATTTCATGTATGGTTAATGTCATTTTTACTGATTTTTACTGTTACCACATGTTATGGAAAGAATCTTTCTTTTGTTTACCATACGAGGAACATTTTTTACTTTTCCTACAAAAGTACGAGGAGAATGTTTTTTAAACTTATATGGAGTGAACGGATTTTTGAGGTTACATAACGCCTCATTTTCATGAAGAATACTGTACAACATTTTATGACTATTTTAAATAAAATGCATTTCTTTTAAAATCACATTTCATTTTGTGAAAAGAATATCATTTTGAAGAAGAAAGGATATTTTCCTCAACAATTATTTTCAAGTGTTGAATCAAAACCATTTTCCATATAAGATGTCATTATTTCATATATGTATATTTCAAATATAATGTCTTTATGATTTACATGGTTTCACATTTCTTATGATTAAATGATATCCATTTGTTTTCTATGGATTATTTTATGATGGGATGATGATTGTGAAACCCATTTTATTCTTTGGTTTATGATGAATGATTTATGTTTATGTTGTGGAACAAGTAAGAATGGTTTCATTATGAGATGGGTGGGACCAATATCTCCCTACAATTAATTGGGTAATTATTAATATCCCATGAGATATACATTGTTGGAATAGTAAGTTAATCTGGTTCTATGTTATAGTACTGAAATGATGAGTGAACTCGATTCAGAAAGGGACTTTGTCCACTATGATGGTCTTGGCAGAAATGCCTTGGCTACTATAGAAATAATATCATGTGCTTAATGTTTTTCAACAATTAATAGATTTATTCATAAGCTATTTTATCATGATTGATGTTCCATTTTGATCTATGCTTTACGTACATCCATGTTTTATGTCATTGCTCAAGATTTTGATGTTTAAACATTATGTTCACGTTTTTATGTTCAAATGTATATGGTTTGTTTTATTTTCTCCATGCTAACCCTTACTGAGAATTTGAGATCGCCCTTTATATGTTTTTTCTTCCCCAGGATATAATGAATGGTTTTAGGTAAGAAAACAAAAGGGGAAGTACTTTATGGAGATGTTGAAGATCGTTCACCATGATTAGAAGATTATATTCCGAGTTTCCAAAGACACTAAACTATTAAAGTCCTTATGTGTTTGTTTTTATTATGTATTAAGTATTCCGCAAAATTAATGTAATGTCTATGTACGTCAAGCTCTGGGTCATTATAGTTGTTAATGTGTTTTTTAAGATACTGATATTTGTGATTTAATTATATATAAAATGAGAAACTTTTGGTACTGATTGAAAATAATAATTCAATGATTTTATGTTGGGATAATTCATCAGATTTTATATGTGAAATAATAACAGTTATTCTACTCTACTAAATACATAATTTATATTATACGTAAAATATCTTTATAGATGATCCATGTTAATCATGTAACATCATATATTAATCATTTTTACATGATCATGTAACTAAAATTAAGCATCACTAAAATAATATTAATCTCTAATGATTTTTATATATTAATTTTTTTATCAATTGGAAGTAAACCAATATAAAACCTTGGTGGAGTAAATATTTGAGTCTATCATGACTCAGTAATTGATATATTTCATTCTCTTGTAATCCTACAAAATATTGTTTTCCATTTGACCTCATGGAATCATATCATATTTTAATTGTAATCACATATCAACATGGGGGCCATAGGGATGGAGTTACCTAAAATAAATGTACTCACATAATACCATACATAATAAATAATAGAAAAAACATTCTTAATTCATTAGAATTAAAATAAACATTAATATAATATTCAAACAATAAACTAATTAAATATATAGTTATCTAAAACTGAAAACAGGGAAATGGCATACTAAAGATTATGATATTTTTTAATGAAATTTATAAAATACTATTAAATTAATATCTCACTCTACTCAATAATAATTAATATTTAATAAATAATTTAAATCATCTATTTTTTCCCATAAGAAGGGACATTAAAATTCCAGAATTATTAATTTTTTAGAAAATTATATTTCCGTTATTATAAATACTAATAAAGTGGACATGTAAATTATATTCTATATATATATTCGTGCATAGATTCATGGATGGATGGATATATATATATATGTAAAATTTTGGTAAATAAAAATGGGTGGTGACCAACTCTTTGCAGGATATATAGTGTCCCGAATAATTATTGGGATTTGGATGGAGTGACTTAGTGTATCATAGGTGGTGATTGGGAAATCAAGATTTTCTTTGGCCTAGTGTTATACATAGATCAATAAATCATCCTAAACATTTCCAAATGTCTACCCAACCCTAGTCTTTTATCTGGATAATCCATCATATTAATGTTATGTGATTAAAATATATTATTCTTAATAAATCATATACAATAAAAATATATTAAATTTAATTGAAAATGGGTGAAGACAAAGTGACTTAATGAATCAAATCAATAATATTAACCAAATAATATACACAACTACTGTGCTATAACTTTTAGGATCATGGTGTAGTAGAAGAATGCATGGTGAGTGTTAAATGTATAATTTTAAACAAATCATGATGCCTATATCCATGAAAAAAAATATTTTGTTCTTATTTTAGGCTAATATATATAAAAAAATAATCAAGGAGATTCTATTATCAATTAATGATATATTGTAATTTTTTATAGACTTTGAATTTTAATCTCATTATTGATATTCAAACATCCACAAGAAAGCTGAAAAATATATTCTTGATTCATAATGTGTTTTCATGAAGAACTATGGTCATTCGACAATCAGTGTGCTTATCATATATGTTTTTTTACTCACTATAAATATTTATATAATATTTGGTATATATATCTTAATTATATGATATGAATGATATAACATTGATGTATTCAGAGAAAACAACAATTAATGGGAAAATATATCATGATTAAAAAATATATATTCGTAACAGGGATATATAATTTATATAATTCCATAAAAATAATACTCTAATATGAATTGTTTAATTTATTACTAGATAATTTTTAGTAATATTTAATAAATAAAAAGATACCTCATTTTTAGTAAGAATTTATATATTTTATTAATTATTTAATAAATTATTATTTAAGTGATATAATTAATGAGGTCTTTTTTAAAAAAATAAGTAGATAAAATATCACATTTCCATTGACTATTTATCCAATTTATTACTAATATTTAAAAATAAATATATAAAATCCCCATACTTGAAAAAAATTTGTATATTAAGAGAAAAAATGTTTTTAATAATCTATTCCGAATAGTGGATATATTAGTATTTAATTCTAAGGGGCTGAAAATTCATTGAAATTTGTCATCAATGAATGATCAGTAACACTCTATCCAAATAAAATTTAAATTAATTTAATGTGTTTTTATATTCACGTAGTGTATATCCATTATTGTCTCTTTATTAGTGGTATTGATCTCATTAAATAGAAAAAGAGTGGAATATATCCCATCAATGTTTACGTAGAGAACGATAAAATTAAATTCAATGGAAACATCATAGAATTTTTGATAATGTATTATAATCAATTTCCCATTACATATCTCACCAAGAAATATTCATAGATGTTTCATCATCCATTAATTCTTAATCTATAATTGTTTTCCAAATAACGAAAAACAGGCATTTGATTAAAATTTTAAACGATTTAATTTATGCAAATTTTTATTAATCAGTGGGAAAAATATATCTTCTCTTATAATACATAATGGGAAACTATTTTCAATATCGTTAAATTGATATTATGCCACCTAATACACACTTACATTAATGTACTTTTCCATTCATCTATATATGACATAGTCCATATAAAAATCCAACATATATTATTTATTAAACCAATTTCAAATAATTTCACGATTGAAAAAAAATTCATATATATTAAGATAAAAACATTCATTGAAACATACTATATAAATTTTTTACTATGATATTTATGGTTATTATCACTACAATAAGGGTATCACAAAAAAATAATGAAAATTGTATTAATTCTTATGGGATATTAATAGTTAATTCTGATCAAATTTATATTCCATTTAAAACTAATGTATCCAGACCAGACTTCTTTATTTTATGAATCTTTTATTGTAATTACAATGGTCAAATTATTATGAGAATTAATTTAACTTATCAATATGACTAGTATTATTTTGAAATTTGTACCCCAGAAATGTTGAAGAGTACGAAATATGTAATAATAATAAAACATATATATATATATATATAGAAGTATATAGGAATTTTAAAAATATACTAAATGGTATTATTGGTTTTAGAAAACCAAATTCAATAATTAAATCTCAACTCCTAATCCATATAATCCCTTATACAAATATTATTTAATTCACATTACATTCCCTAAGCATTCTAATTCTAAAACAGTAAATTAAGATATGGGTATTTTCGTCACAAAACATTATCTATTATGAAATGTTTCATAAATAACATACATGGAATGAAAAATTAAACTAATTACCAATGCATATTCCAAAAATAATAAATCACTTATGTCATGTTCCATAACAAATTATCTTAAATCATGTTATAATTTGGGTAACCCCTGATGATGTACTAAACCATATACATTTCTAAAAAAATTATTTCATATTTTAATATCCACATACTACTATTATATTATTATTTTTACATAAAAATAGATATATATATATATATATATATATATTTATCCACATATGGGATGTAAATCTAAAGTATTTATAAATTTTGGTATATGTTTTCACATATGTGAACAAATGTTTATAAAAAACACTAAAAATATATTTACAGGCATATGAAGTAGTGTATAAATATTAATTACATGTTACTGGTACCCAGCATTCTTGATATCCAATAATAAAGAAAAATTAAAAAAATATAGTCCCAATAGATATCAATCATTACGTAAAAATTAAAATTTTCCCCAAATAATCCCCAAATAATCCAATGATTATACTGTTCACTTGTATCCAAATACAAAAAATATCATTTTACAATAAATTCAAAACCTAAAAAGACGTCATTCTTAATTAAAATATAATTAATTAACTCAAAAATATCATTGAAATACATATACCGCTATAGGCATTTCATATCCCTAATTCATTCATCACAGATATAGTGTTTTTTTCTATATTAATGATATGGTACAATCATTTCACTTCTATAATCCATCCCATATTTATTAGTGTATACTGAATGAAAATAGGTGTGGTTTATGATATTTTTCTTGGTAAACATTCATTGGGATGGACTATCGAGAATACACATTATGATTTGAATATGTATTAAAACGTACTAAGTCTACTTCATGATACAAATTAATTTTGTACTCAGTATCTTGCTTGTGTTAAAAGACTCATAATATGTTGAAAACCCACTACTCTCTTCAAATATAAGAACAAAATTTATTATCAATTATAAAAATGGATCGCCCATGAACCAATAATTGTAACAACTCTAGTAATGGTGTAGATACCTACTTCTACTTTATTAATTGGATGAAAATCTAAAACTTTATTAGAATAATCATTTGGAATAGTACATACTCTCCTAGATTTATCATTGAACACTAATATCTAATTCCACCTCATAAAACCACTTTTTTAAATTTATATATGTAAATTTCTTCAATTTCATCTCTAATAGAGACATTTTATTAAGATTAATGTATATAAATAATTTAATCTAAACATTATATAAATTTTAACAACAAATTGTTCACAAACAATGTTAAACTCATTTGAATTTAGTCATGTATTACCCCAAAAAAATAAATACATTAAAAAATTGATATATAAACTGTGGTTTGATCCATCATGGAATAATTCCCATAATAATGGTCAATTTATTCTCTTTTTCATCTTTTGGCCCCATAAACCATGGTCTTTATGATGTCTTATATCCTAAGAATGTTATTCTTTCCAAACATAAACCATCATATCTTACGTCCTCCATGGGGTAAAAACACTATACAATTCCATAGATGATTTTGGAGTGAAATTAATTATCTCACAAAAAATCCAATGAAATGATTCATATTCACAAAAAAAACAATATTCCAAATGAACTCCATGGATTCCACCGCACCATAGTCCCCTCAGAATACCCATTTAAATTAGTCCAACATCATTCAAACATAGTTATTTTTATGCCAATTTTAACTACACCATTTCAAATAAAAATAATATATATTCCCTACTACAATTGAAATTCACGTTTTGAATCTCAATATCACATATCCATTTAAGAGAACTAATATAATATCTTCTTAGGGTTGGAAATATTTTCCAAATAATTTTATATTTGGATGTTTCTTAATACATTACATAATATTTTCAGAATTACTATTTACAAAAATAATGTGAGGAACATGATTATTGCTATATTATAAGGGTTATATACAATATTCTTGATCACCAACATGAAATGTAATCCACCAATCCTTGGATTAAACATCGTCTAAAAACGAAAACTCAACCAATTAATCAACAATAATACTCCATATCATACCATATTCCAAATTGTTTATATTTAATTATATTTTTTGAGTATTTATAGGAAAAACAAAAGGATGTTATAATAAAACAAAAAAAATAATTAAATATATGACTTTTTTGTAGCACTCTCACACTTTGTGTAAGTTGAAAACTCATTCCATTATCACATTCAATCAATGGTAAAAGGATTCATACCTGTCAAGAGAAAAATATTAATATGAAATGTATATCATGAAACATTCCAATCTTCTTCATGTTTCACACAATATACAAATTGTTAAAAATACCGAAAACACTTTTGTAATTAATATCATTGAAAACCAATATACATGATACATATAATTTATAATCAATATTCAACATAGTCACCAAAAATAAACATTGTTATATTATCCCCCATCACCAAATATTTTAAATTTATCAGTATTTAGAAACAGTTGTGGAAATCCCATTTTATCCACACAACCTTATAGATATTATATCCCCCCATACTCATATTATGATATATAACACATTAAATTGGGATACATCTACACTATTTTTCATAAAACTAATGATCAGTTCCTTGAATATCTAAAAAATAAAAAAAATCTCATTAATTACAACCTTGAGGAAAAATATTCCTTTCAATTGTGGGTACTTTGTCGAGACCATCTACATATATAGTTATTGTTGGACTACAAGATCCATCTATTATGTTTCCAAACAATATTCAGTTAGTGAAATTTTCCTGATATTGGAAATTTTTATATGGAATCACACTTGATAAATTGTCACTATACATTTCTCAGTTATCCACTAAGTAAATTAATATTTTACCTGAATCTGAATTGAACAAGATTGATGGAAAATAATTTTTATGATATTGGTAGCACTCATGTCTTGACATAATAGCCATATGAGAGATTTAAACTGAAACACAACATTCTAAAACTATTACACAATCCATGTGATATAAGTGTACAATTGAGTGGTCATGATGTATTATACTTCATCAATGCTCTGTGAAATGTATAATTAATTCACACTCAACCATGACATACACTGATATTTAAGTTAAAATGATTCCCCTGGTGTAGATTTCTATCATCTATGGAATATCCCAAATCCCTATATCTATTACCTAACAACACGTGTTATGATATCAAATTATATAATTATCTGAGAAGTATAATTTCATATATAATCTATACTATTATTTCAAAATTAAAGATCTTCAATTATTTATTAATTTTATAGTTCCATTATAGATCAAAAATTAAAAAAAATGTTGTATCAAATTTTTCTGGACAGTAGGATCTTTATTATTTGGATATAAAACAACATATAAATCTCATTTCCACTTTAATACCATTATAAATTCATATTATTTCAAAACAGTAACATTTTATCCCTTGAATATTCTATAAAAATCAATTTTAATACTTTTTTGAATATTTTTATTAAAAAAAATTACCATTCTTCCTAATAATATCATCAATCCATCGAAAAAATATAACCCACAATGCATCGATATGTCAAATTAACTTGTCAACATTTCATAAAAATATTTTAATTATTATTTAATCTATACTAAAAAAATTATTTTGTCAAAATATATTTGTTTCACCAGGAATTAAATATTCTAAATTTTGATTTCATCATTAACCTATAAAAGTTACTTGATATTTTTTGTAACACCATATTATTATACAAATGAAAAAGAAATCAATGTATATTTTTTTTATATAAACATCCAAATCCAATAATTCCATAAATAAAGACATATTTGATATCTATTATGAATACATAGTAACAGTACTATAAAATAATTTCTAAATATAATAGAATTTTTCTCAACCAATCATTATGAGAAATCATAAAATCCAGCTCAATTCCTATAATTTTGAAGAATCCCTGGAACATAATGCATATAATATTTTCAATAAATTTTCCATATTTATTGGGAATTTTATAAAAACTCAATTTTGATGATAATCATCATATCTTCATTCCTCAAGAAATTCCCTATTCATATTTTTATTTTCTATATTATCTCTCCATTCATGAAAATTACAAAAAAAATCATATGTACTAACCCCATTGAAAATTTAATCACTCATTTTAATAGGAATGGGGTTTTGAAGATATGATAGTCTTAATGTTTCCATTGAAACTTCCCATTTACTAAAAATGAATTATCACATATTTTCAAATTCAAATTTTCTTCTATAATAATAATAAAAATTCACCATCATTAAAATTTTCTTTATCTTCATCAGTGTCCCCAAAAAATCCTTGTTCACTACCTGACCCTCTAGAACCAATGTCACCATCCTTTTTAATTTTCTATCTATATCTAGGAAAAATATTCCCTGTTTACACAGTAATTACATTTCATATTTAAATAAAATTTCAAATAAATTAATTGAAACATTTTTATTCCATACATTTTAAAAATACCCCTATGAAATTACATCATATCACCCTGATTGAAACATTTATTATACATCTTCATGATGTGATTAAATAAATTACATTCAATTATTAAAAAGTTTATCTTCAATGGATTCATTTTAGAACATCGAATATAGTTTCATTTACAGGCATTAATATAAAAATGTGGAGTTTTTTATATAGACTTATTTAATTACCATTTTTTTTTCAATACATATCTATAATATATTTCTTAAGTAAAAAATTTCCTTCTAAGTTATATTTTATCATATTCCTCCTCTCATGTAAACCATCATTTGAGGTGTACATACCAGTAAGACCTTGTGCTAATTTTTTTTTTATTATGAATATACACCACAAAAATATTTGAAAAATTTATTTAATTATTAAAAATCATCATAAATATAGCCGTCATGTTATAATCATTAATGATTAATTATAATACCAATTACGATCTACTTATATTCATAATAACCCCTAATAAACATCAATTTCCACTATTTATACAAATATTATTATATTTATATGATTTAGATTATATGAATTTTGAATGATCATTTTAATTTATTAGATTAAAAAATAAAAATATGATCATGCACAATATTAGAGATTATATGTGATCCATCATGATTCACAATTTCAACAATGTATTTTTCAAAAATGCTCTGACACATTTTTTTCATCTTATTTTATTCTACCTTATATAGGATGAATACATACACTTATCCACTATTCAGGGTAAAATTCCACTTTATTCTATTATTGAGTATTACAATTTTACAATCCAATTAATTAATGACAAAATCCTTATTGAGGATGTATATTATATTCCAAAAGTGACTAAACTTACTAATATATACTAGTATGTATCAAAGGACTTCAACCACCAATATATTTATATTCAATATATTCCTTCTAGTAATTTTGTATTTCTAAAATGTAATTAGCATCATTCACCTATTTTTTGAATTAAATAATTCCTCTAATTCCACACCTAATCTCTTTGAAAATATACATGTATCTTATAATTTTTTATGTTCACCCACAATCATGGTTCTACACACTATCATGGTCTCTTAATTTCCCATAAACATTTAATAATATTTCTATATCATGCATTTTATTCTTGATGTTATACCATTACTCCCAATCTGTGTATTTTTTTGAAAAAAAATCATTTTTTATAAAATATATCTTCTTTTTCATATAAATATTAATATTTATATTTCTTATTCATCTCGCTTGATGAACCCTAAGAATATTTCATTTAAAAAATTTCATTATGATTTAGAACATTCCTCGTCATTATTGATAATAATTAAATTGTTTTTTTAATATAAATTAAACTGAAAAGAGTTTACATTGAAACCATACTCAAGGGATTTATTATTACACATTATGACATCTTTATTATTCCTATTGTCCTCTATTTTGAATATAATATATTGTTTCATTTTAAACTATATTTTTATAATAATAAATAAATTTTTTGAGTTTATTCTTCTAAATAAGTAGATTTAACTATTTAGTAGATTTAATTGGATGAATTTTTCAAATTTTTATCATATAAAACATCACACTAGATAAAAAAACCCATAGTTTGATAGGTTACAGTATAGGTGATGTCCAGAACTGACAGAGAGTAGCAGTACTATGGACATAGTTATGGTACTATTGGTGCATGTGACTGGTGTCCCAAATAATACATTATATCATCAAGGACTCTAATTTATTTCAATTTATAACATAGTAGACATACTATTCCCACATGGGCAAACACACCCCAATCAAATTTTCATTAATACCTTCTTGGAATATGAGATTTTATTTAACAGATGTCAACCAATTTTGATGATTAATAATTGATATTTTTCTTTAGAAATTAATAATATTAAATTTATAAGAAAAATTATGTCATCATTTCAAGGTTATCGAAAAATTTAGTAAATAACTAAGAATGTATCTTTCTAATTTTTTGGGAATTCTCTCTCTACATATTAATGTAATTATTCAATAATATGTCCTTAACATCACCCATTATTTCCTTAAAAAACTCTCCAGTAACGAATATGAAGTATAGTAAGTATCATTATATCAAAAAGAAATGGAAACATAAGAAGGGGTTGTATGAAAAAATTAAATATGGGTGAATATAACTGAAAACAATTAAAAATCATAAATGCATATCAGATGAGAATAAATTATAATTTACAAATATATAATTCAAAATGCATCTAACAAAAAAAATATTTGATCCTAAAATATTATTGGATAAAATATCAATAAATATTTAAAACAATAATATTACCTAAATCTATTGTTTCAAAATTAAAAATTTTGAAAATATTAATTGATTCTCTATGCTAATATATCCTTATCTTGGTCATCTCTTTTTGGGAAATAATTTTATTAAATAGGAATACACCAAAATACCCATGACAGATTGCCTACTAAGACTAATCTATTCACCATTAACACACACACAGAGAGATATATATATAACTAAAACACATAGATCACTAATTAATTTCATTTAATTCATAGTTTATGTAAAATTAAGACAAAATACCAAATCGACATTTCCAATAATCATTCGTTTTATAATATAAAATATATAGAACTTTGAAAAATAACTAATAGTTAAATAGAATCACTAGATTATAATAAATATCCAGAAATAATGTGGATTGATTAACAATATAATATCCCTTTTGTAGAAAATTAAACATATAATTTTTTGATAAAGACAAGAAAATAGTTTCAAAAAAGAATATTTTGAATCGTTCCACACATAAATAGGGTCACAAAATGAAATTTTTAACAATACGAGTTAAATTACTATAAAATATGTGAAAAGAGTATAAAATATTAAGTATATCATAAAATATAAATAACATAAGGATAAATCATTATATATAAAAAATTTCAAATTGAAGTTAAAATTTAAAATATTTTTTAGAAAACATTTTCAACACTATAGTTAAGTATATGTTACGGGTCACATTGAAAATTCATTATAAAACTATGGATGTATAAATATTTAAAAAACATTTAGAAATAATTTCTAATAATGTATCCTTGAAAAAGATACTAATGGATTCATGGAATTTTGTTCAAGAGGAATATCTATTATATCATGAAATTATAAATCATTTGGCATTTTTAATATGCTTTTTTTAAAATCCATCAATAGAATCTAATTAAAAAATTACTTTTAAGGGAAATTAACCTAAATTTATATGTCTTTGGAGATTAAACAAAATTAAATTTTCAATTATAACTAAGAACTTTAATAGAAAATGAAAATATAGACAATGTGGGGAACCCAACAATAATGTGGTAGAGAATTATTCTTAATAATGATATAATTAATAGAAAAGTTTTTTCCCAATATAAATTAATTTCACTAAATGTTCATTATCCCAATAGAGGAAAAAAGTGTACCATGTAATGAAATATTATGATGGGTGAAACCATGTAAAAAACCATACATCATCATGAAATATTTTGACTCAAAAGGTTATTTTTTATATCAATATCGTTTATTGGGAACATAATCATGAAATAAATTAATAATTCAAAAAGGGAATTATGTTGCAAAATTTCAAAAAACTATATATAAAAACACAATACAATATTTTAAAAAATGTTCCCAAATTATATGAAATAAGTTTAAGGTAACAATATTAATTTTATGAACTAAAATTGAGTGGCAAAAAACTCCTACAAGTAGGGTAAAATTTTAGTCAAAATCCGTTTGATGTATATGACCATAATTTTATTAGTATATACCATAATTGAGAAACAAAATATTAATTCCTAATATAACATATCAATATAACACTATTAAAATAAAACATGTTTCATAATATTTAACATGTCAAAAAGAAAGATATTTTCGAATATAAAAACCATACCTAGTTTCTTCACTTAGTTAACTGAACTCTAACACCTCATATGATAAAACCTTAAATGATAATATTATATGTCAAAATATATTCATAATAATAATAATTTATAATATTAATTTATAATTACTATGCACTGATGCACTAGTTAGTTTTTATTTATTTACAATATCTTTTGTGAGTAATTGTTATAATTATTGTCCAGTTTCATTAAAATGGTGTTTTCATCACTATTTAAATATAGTTACTCAATTTTAGGTAATCAAATATACTATAGTATAATTTTTTTAATTTTTTATTGTTTTTATGTTATCATCTAATTTCTATTTTAGTTAATTTTTTTGATGACAAATTCGATGATGGGGTTGTTTGTTAATTTATTACCGATATATAATGATATAAAAATAAATAAAATTTGTTTTTAAATTACTATTATATAATAAATAGATCATAATTATTTACATATTAATATATAATATTATATCTCAAAATATATCAATGTTTGAAATTATAGCACTTTTTTATAGGTGGTAAAACCAACGCAGCATGAACATGCTAAAAAAAATGCATGAGTGTGTATTTGGAAGATATTTTGTTATTAAAATTTAGTTTTAAAAAATTTATAATTTTTAATTCATATTTTATTATGGAAATTATTCATTATTGAAAGAATTTATAATGAAAATTTCAACTAAAAATATTATTTCACTTATAAATATATCATTTTCCTCTTTGTATGTATGTAATTAAAAATTTGTTTACAAATACAACACAGTGATAATTTTAACTTTTTAATTACATATATTTATATATATTAAATATAAATTATGAAATAAATGATATATCTATTAAATGAATCCATTTCTGAAATAATCATATAATGTTCGTGTTGAAAATTAAATTTTTTTTCGAGGAGGTTATAGTATATACACACACATTAGTATTGTTTTCATTTTTTTAATTATTATGTGGGAGATAATAGATATGAAAAAAGGAAATTAAAACTACAACCTATTATTTTTATGAATTTCATTATATGCATATGGATACAATGGGTTTTTATGAGGTTTGATGATGATAATAATTAAATGATGTTAAAGGGTGAGTAAAACGTGTATTGGGATTTAGATATTCTCTTAATTAATTACATATAAAAATGAAGAACATGAGTCACTTTTTTGTATTTACAGGCTACCAAACATTTAAAGGGGATATAAAAGAAGTAAACATGGGGTGGTTTTGTAAAATTTATAATGATAGTTATGTCGAGATGTTGGCAGATTTATCTCATATTATAAGTGAAAAAGATAGAAAATAATTTGAATGGATTGTTATGTAAGGGTTAAGAATGGAATGTATTGATATTTTGGTGAGTTAGGTGGTGATATGCAGGTGAAAAATGTGGTAATGATCTTCCATTGAAGAAAATTTATTCTATAAGGTCAATATATCAAATTTATTTTTCATAATTTGATCTAAAATAGATTACCCATAATAGAACTTCTTTTTTCATGATTAAAATTTCTCCAAAGTAGTCATTTTTTCAACGATATATTATCTTTTCCATTATAAAAAATTACAAAATTTTCAACATGAATTTGGAATATTTTAATGTAATTTAATTTCTAAATATAATAAAATTACATTTTAAAAAATTTATATAATATTTTTAATGTATATGTTTTCAAAGACAAGTAAATTTAATCATTATATATTATTTATTTTCTTATCTTAGATTATAAATGAAAAAAGTGTTAATTTGTATTTATGTTTTTTAAAAATAATATTAGATTGTTTAATTTATTCTTAATAATTGTTTTTTATTTTTTTTTAATGAAATATAATTCCATAGATAAAAATAGATTATAGTGTTAAATACATTTTACTATTTATAATAAAAGATTATTCGAAAAAATTTAATTGACCACATTTAATAATTTGATCAATATGAATAAAAAAATTAAAAAAATTATAATATGATTCAATTTTCAAATTTGGAAAATAAAAATTTGTATATAAAAACCGAAAATATATTGAAAACATCTTTTATAGGAAAATAACTAATTTAGAAAATTATTAATAATTATTTTTCGTTATTATTATCATTTTTTATAAAAATCATATTTAATGTATCAAAAGAATATTTTATCCAACATATATTTAATTTCATAAAATATATAATATAGAAATATAATTGTTAAAAAACATTATTTCTGGGAATAAGGTGTCCTAATTAGTCATCTTGTTACACAGTCAGATGTTTTTCATTAAAATGATCTTTATATTAATTTATATTTTAAATTATTTTTACCTTTATCTATACCCACTAAAAAAATAGAAAAATTATAAAAGTTATATAACATTATGTGGTTTTTTTTCATTCATTGTAACAAATAAATAATGTTATTGAATGCATTAAATTATAAAAGTAAATGAAATTTAAAATATAGGGGGTCTAGATCACCCCCACCCACATAAATAAATTTAATACTCAAAATAATAATTAATACCTATATATAAAAATATATAAGGGTTTATTCAAGGTAAAAATTATTCCATATATATTTTCTAATGATATTAGAACTTTTATAACATAGACAATGTATATTTTAACAATGAATACTTATATCCATCATAATGTGTTTTTCTCAAACTATGTTTACCTTGATTTTATCAATAATAGTTATCAAAACACATAATATAAATATTTCATATTTTTGGTTTTCATAATAATACTTTCGTTGAGAGATTATCATATATTGATTTCAATATTTATTTTTTTGAACTCCATTAAATAAATTTTACTCAAAATAGAGAGAAAAATTTCAATACCAAAATTAAAATAAATTAATATTAAGAAAGTATAATAAGATATTATTGATTCATAATACAACAAAACAAGAATAAGATTCATATTCTTTTGAAACAATAGGGATACAACTAGGTTTTTTCTACAGATTGTACTTGATGAAATCACGTATCCAAGAATACTTTCCATTGATTATGTGTACAAGTGACAACATAATTATCATTATACACATTAATAGAATACATTTCATAGGAACATCCTTTTTCTAATGGTCAAAGTGGTTAAGAGTAATGATTTTCATAAAAATCCCTTATATTAGTGTACTAGTTCTCATAGATCCCAAATTCCTGAAATCCTAAAAAATGAAATGCTAGTGGGTCCTTATGAAGATTAATTATTTCCCATAATGATAAATAATATCATCCTTTTTCCTCAGCAACTTTTTTTCTTTTTTTTTATATTTTTATATATTATATTTCATTTAGTTTTGTTTATATATCCCCCATGTTATATTAACAATATTTTATACAGGATGGAACTTAAATCTCATATAACTCGTTATCTTCAGCAACAAAATGATTTTGATACATCATCCATCTTATTTAGTTTTAATTTTAAATTCAAAAATACAATAATTAAAAATCCAAATTCATTAATTGTTATTTATTATAATCTTATAGATTTTCACATTGGTTATTACCCCATTTGGATTCTAATGGGGAAATTTGTTTCATTGTCAATAATATTTATTATTCACATTCTTATATCATTCATCAACCATTAATAAATCAAATGGGTCTTAATTCCATTATTAAACACCATTAATGAAATATGGAATAATAATTATGTGAAAAATTAAACTATAATGTTTCTTTGGCATCAATATAATAACATTATATTTCTGTTCAATATAAATAACACATCGTTCAATCTTTGTTTATTTAGATTAGTTTCATTCACATTATTTATTCAAATTCCATCATTGTATAAATTCCTCTTAATTTATATTAATGAGATTTTTATTAACCATGTAATATCCTTAAGGAGTTTCTCGCTATGTCGATATTTATAGTCTCAGACATTATGCATGTGACTGCTTATCGAGTCGATACTAATTGAGCTTTTTTCTAGGTGATTTACCCCACTGTATTCTACATAAAAACGTTATCCACTTAATAATATCAATATGGGGATTTAATTTATTATATAACATCGCAATAATTAATTTATCAATGGTTCTAGATGTCACTTTATTCAAATAAATTCATTTTGACTTATTCGTAATGATTTCAATAATTTAATATTATCATAATAAATATTATATTCCATATTACATAAATTAACCAAAAGGGATATCTATTAATTTTTAATTATTATCAATCTATACATATCAAAAAATAAATTATCCTACAAAATTTTCTAACTAATAAATTCTTCTAAAACCTTAATTAATACCAAATTTTATTCCTTAAACACGCAATCCAAGATCTAATGCTAATAAACTAATTCTTTACACACAAAATTTGAAATAATCAATTGTAGAACAATATTTCACATTAATAGTAACAGTATAACTGATATATATCGAGTCACCTACATTCGATGATTGTTTTTCAATTATAGTTTTGGCGAGTTGGTGAAACAATTACCCCACAATGGCCTTTTCTTTTTCATAAAAAAGGATTTTATACCACTATAAAAGATAAAACATAATCAGTAAAATTTCTCCATCATCTCCCAAAAATTCACAAAATAATATATTCTTTTTGGTAAATCATAGTAAATACATTTCTTCATAACCTTGAGAGATATATAAAATAGAAGGTTAAATATCAAATTCATAGTAATGGTAAATATACATGATAAAAATAAAAAATCTTAATAGATGATAATATTAAAATAAATAATATTTAAAGTTTAACATATAATAATTAATTCTTTAATCAAGAGAATCTATGAGCATGACATATATATGGTGGACATTTCTAGAAATAAACACATTTATAGCGTTAAAGAAATTAATGTTTATATAATCTATAAGGAAATAGATCTATTTCCACAGCATAATAAAATATATCAATAACATTGAAATTAGTATAATGTTGTTAGTGATATATGTATAAAAAATAATTTCATTTATCTTTTTATACAACAATGCACCTTGTATATATTCAATCTAGAGAAAAAGATAATCATAATGGGTTACATATAAAAAATTCCAACAAATAAATAATTAACTATAATAAATGTATTATTTGAAGAATATGGATAAACACTGTATTGTCATCCTTTATAATAATAATCGTTATTTGAAGAAAAAATGAATGGGGTGTTAATAAATTACTAACCTACCAATAAAATTAGTTATCAACCATATAAAATTATAAAATATTAGGATTCTTGAAACAACCCCTTATAGATAAATAGAATAATATAATAATAATTAATCAAGATAAAAAGTTTTTTCTTCTTAAAGAAATATCACAACGGGGAAACTTATAATATATAATGATGTTGAAATAAATTGAAAACGACCTTCAGAGAAGAATTCTTTGCATGGTACCATATAATGAGGGATCACTAATTATAATTTTTAATAAATTTAACAAATACACCCCTATGTGATAAATATAAAATATAATAGAAATGTTATACCATAAAAAATATGTCCTATTATGGTAAATTTTTTTCAATATGAAACGGAAAATCAACGTGAAAAAAAATATATAATTTAAAAATATTTTTGATCTTCACATTGAGATGAAGTAAAAAGACACTTTCAAACCAAAATTTAAAATTTAAAATTATTATTTTGAATTAATTAACATTAAAAAATCAAATAATTAGTCCTTGACAAATATATACAGGTATCCTAATAATTTTGGTTTGGAAGAAGCCATTATATCCTAAGATAAAAAATGATTACATATTTCAAAATTATATCGGTAGAAAACCCCCATCGTAAAAACAATAAAGTGTCTATTTTTAAAACAGTATATTCTATATATATATATATAACAAGAGAAAATACATAATTGATTATGAAAATTTATACAGAATATTGAAATGAGAGAAAAAAATATACAAAGAGGGAAAATTTCCATTAATCATGTCGAGATTTGTTATAAAAACGTATATAACTTTTTGGGGGATATTAATAAGGGAAAAACAGTTTGGTTTAAATAAAATTCTAAGTGATGATTAAGAAAGGATACAATATAATAAAATCATAGGGTTTGATAACATAAGAATTGAAAATAAAATCTGATAAAAAAAATTACAACTCATATGAAATATGTTTGAATTAGAAATATACAGTATATGAAAAAATCAACTTGAAGGTTGAAATATTTATATGGTCAAAAATTCAGTAGTTAAAAAATATCAAATAGTAAAATAAAGGGTCATAATTATATTTTCCTTACTGAAATAAAACCAAGAAGGTAATTATAACACAATGTAAAAAAATTGAGTTACCAAACCGTCATACCACTGGGGTAACAATTGCTTCAATTTTATTTATAAATTATTAAAATAAAATATTGAAGAATATATTGTAAAAAAAATGAAAGAATGCATTTTTGGTATATTAAATTTATAAAATGCTAAAAAAATGAAACAAATTTAATAAAATTTAATATGTCTGGATGAAACAAAATTTATACTACAAACGCTTAATTGTGTTTCCTTAATTACTTCAATACACTCTATAATCCTCTAAAAAAATAAATTATTTTTATATTTTATTTTACAAATATATTAATATCCTTATAATATTATAAACACAATTGTAACAGTAATATATAGTCATATTAGTTTATTTATATTAATTTGATAACTTGTGAGAGTAATCTTATTTTTTTCGAACTAGATTTATAAATGTAATATTTTTATTTATTTTTATTCCAATGTTCATCATTATAAGATTATTAATGGTAACATAATTGATTATATATATATATGTATATTTATGTATTTAAATTTCTAATTTCATTTCATAACTATCTTTACTATTATTTTTCATGATAAAAAAATTGATTGTATTTTTTAGTTAATTTATATTAAAAGAATACTATTGTATTAATAAACATGTTATGATTTTGTTTTCACACTATTGAACAAAAAAAAATTATTCAACTATTAATATTTTGTAATATTTTCTGAATCATTCATTTACATAAAATTAAACCATTGATCATAGAGGTGGTCAAAAAATCCATTCAAGAACATGAAACTGTCTATATATGACTATAACAATAGAAAGGATTATTTTTTTAATATTATTATAAAAAATAATAATGAAATTATATTTATCTAAAAATATGGAATATTTTTATTACAAAATTCATATAAAATTAATATAAATGGGGAAAAATAGATTATAAATTTATCGATTTCCCTCATTCTTTATTTTTTCCATTTTTTACAATGATTTCTTATTTCTAATATTATTATTTAATTCTAAATTTTAGTTATAGAATATTAATAATAAAAAAACAACATATATATTACCTAAATAAATGTCTAGAAAAATCTATGAATAATGTGGATAATAAATCAATATTTTAAATCATTGATATGGTAGTCCCCAAACATTGTTAGGATACAATTTCAATTTTTTAATTGAATTTGAAGGGAATATATAATGGATAAAAAATAAAAAAAAATTAGAATGTTATTCATAGTAATAAAATTATATAAAAATTGATATAATTATATTAGAGGATGGTGAATAAGGATAATAGTTAAAATCAGTTAAAGGATATATTTACATAGGTAATGGATTTGGATCATCTCTTGAATTTTTCTTTATAAATGAAGTAATTTTATTAATTTAAAGCCAATGGGATGTGAATACATATATAGTGACTATTTGATATGTAAAGTGTTAATGGTTTCATTGGAATTTATAATTATGTTAGTGGTTTGAAGTGGGTATAATTGAACACCTTTTAAAGGTGAAAATAGGGGATAAATCATTTCAAAAGAATGATTGGTGGGGGATAATAATCGAATTAAATAAGAGTTAAATACTTTAGTTGTGAGAATTTTGGTAAGATGTGTCTGTATTACATTACAATAGTTAAAATTCATTCTCTAAGGTTTATATTTAATATTAACATTGTAAATTTTTTTACACCTAATATTACACATTTTAACACTTATTAATTAGGCTAAAATTTAATAATTATGATTAATTTTTTTTAAAATATTTGATTACCATTCTCGAAAAATATATATATTTTGAATATATGTTTGGAATTATTTTATACATATTATTTTTTTATATACGATTAATTTTAATTTTAAATTAAAGAACATTATGTGTTGAGAAATTATTTTTGTAAAAAAATGTTGTTTTAATAAATCAATTTATAACATCCTATTTAACATTTATTACCGTTTTACGGATTGTTAGTTAATTTTTTATATGAGTAAACATAATATTATATTATCTATTTTAAAGAGGATAAATTATAATTGGAATCATAAAATTTTGAAAAGTATAAAACATTTAATAATAATTATTTTTCTTTGATATCTAGTATTTACCATTAATAAAATAATTATATGTATAAAAATAAAACTGACACCATTTCAAAGTTTGACATTGAGAATTGGAAAGATTCAAATTATAATTTCGGATTAAGATTTTAAAATTTGTGTAACAAATTGTTTATATAGAAACATTAAAATATAATTAATACATATTTCATGGGAATATAATATATTAAAAATAACCACTAACTATTTATATTCATATGTTTTATATATTAATAATCAATTTTTTAAAATATGTCAATAATATATTCTTTCAATAATTTATTTAATTTCCTAAAATAATTCACATACGATTAAAATATTATGAACCTTAATTTTCTATGTATAATGAGATCTTATTTGTTATCAAGCTACAATACTTGAGCATTTTAAAAATTGTCATTATTTAAAAAAATTGTTCATAAAGACGTCAGATATATTTATGGCCTATGTCATAGCATCTATATTTTAAATTTTTCAGAATATGTTTTTTATTATTCTGTGTTGTGTGAAAATCATGTTATCAAACACCATAAATTTTAAGGGTAAATGAACTTTATATTATTGGTGTATTACACATTTTGTGTGGTTGATGGAACTATAAAATATTTGGTTTGTGTAGATCTGTGGTTATTTAAGAACACTGTTATGATATGGTTTAGTGATACATTGGAATATCCTGATTATATTTCCAATTTTCATCCATTATCAATAATGTGGGGATTTTTCAAAAACTATATAATTCCAATATGTTCTTCATACTATTCTAGATGTTTTCACCATTTTATTCGATTCTACATAATTTGAAATCATGTTCATTCCCAGGTTTTCTGTTATATCTTCCTCATTACCCAAGTGGTATTTTGAGCCTCTACATCATTAATCTATCATTTTGTTCTTCGTATTTGTTTTTTTGGAATCCATGAGGAATGAATTTATCATATGACCATGCAACATGCCTAATTTATCAATTTCAATTGTATTTTCACAATTTAGATAATCATAATAGTTATTTATTAGATATATGTTTCCATCCTAAAAATTAATTGTATCCCATATAATCACACTTCATGAAATCTTCCTAGTATTCATGGAAATCTCTAGTCCATTATGATTTCTCCAAACATTGGAAAAAAATCTTTGGTGATTTTAAATTATTTTTACCAATTCTTTCACTATGTTTTCAAGTAAATCAATGATACTAACCCACACTTCTACAATAAAAATATACTCAACAACATTCCATAATTCATCTACTTATATAGATATTAGAAACTCAATATTATAGTACCCTTATTCATACATATTATTGTGGAGTTTTAAATCATGTACTAACTTCATCCAGGTGTTCTTAATTCCAAAACAGAATCATGTTCATAACTAATGAAAAAACAAAAAATATTTACAAATAATTAATACATTACTATAAGAAATGAAAACATTGAGTTAAAACAAATATCTTAAAGGAATGGAAAACATCATATCAAATTAGTTTATATAAATAACAAAAAAATAAATATGGTCACTATAATAGTGATAATAGAACAATGAATGATGATGAATGTACATGGTAATTTAAAATCAATGTTTATAATTTAATAATAATTAAATTACATAATACAAAGTCATTATGTTTCTCTAATTAGTTCAATGAAAATTACTTTTTCTAGGTATTCATTTTTCTGTCACAGAAATTCCAATTTTGGAATTTTGTGCGCATTATATTTTTTTGAAATCAAGTAACTAGAAATTATATTTAATTAAAATATGAATCTCTCAAAATGGTCTTATAAAATATACACACATATTAATTCATTCAATAACATTAAAAATAATGGACATAATAAAAATGAAGTGATTTAATAATATAAAATGAATGTAAAATAAAAACAAGAATTAAAATTAAAAATTAAACTACATAGTCCGAAAATCAATGTTCATTAAAATACAATGGTATTATAACTACCATACAGTACATTCACTAAGAAGGAGAAAATAAATGAAAAATTATATCAAACCCCATATATGACACATCCTATTGATGATGCAGACATGTAGAGAGAATCTCATTATACTACCCCTAAATTAATCATTATATCTTCATAAGATATCCTTTTATCTAAATCCCACAACATGAAAAACTATATTTTTTACGTATTTTACTAAAAAATATAATTTATAAATTTTTATTATACCAAAAAATGTATCATAAAAATATTCTATGGATAAGGAGAAGGATTTTGACTATAACAATTATAGATATCAAATCCATGGAGTCACACTAGCCATCGCTGGGTAAATTAGAATTATAATAAAAATATTTATTCTTTGTTTTTGTGAATACAATGAAAAAATTACATTAATATATGTTCTAGTCTATAAAAATATCAATGTAATCCCATATTATACACACGACACCATGAAATTATCCATGCATGACATAAAAAATATATCCATAATGAAGCCTATATTTCTTCACCAATATCCAAAACAATCATAACAATAATACTCAATAGTCTCCATGTTAAGGAGTCAATTATTTTTCATTATAATGATCGTTAATTTGTAATAAACTATGATTTCTCAACTACACGGTTCAAATTATATCACAAAAATCATTACCCACATCCATTACACAAGAAAATCACATACGTGGAACTATCTCATCTATTCTACAATCCTCTTGGCTAATGATTCTGTTTCCCATAGCATTATGGGAATCCTACAGCCTAACACCCATCTGTGAACCATTGATTAACAACTGTGTGTGATTCCACAAATATATTATCATGAAATGAGATGTACATCCCAGAAATATAAAGAGGGATTTAATATTATAAGCCACAACTTATAAAATGTCACTCTTTTTAAATACCAATATTTAATACACTTTTATAAACTACAGTTTCATACACTATAGATGTAATTTCTAAATATATTATACCCAATTAACATTTTTTACTTCCACACATGGTATCAACAGTCGTAGTGTGAGAATATTTTATGTATTATTTGAATTTTTATTCTCAACAATTATATTTCAATATATGTAAGTAATATTACATAAACTCCATCAATAATGAAATGTTATAAATCCCTCATTCCATTATAGGGCTCTAGAGTTATTTTTTTTGGTAATTATTTTGTTATTAGAAATTATTATTAATGTATTATATGATCATTATTTCACTTCAAAGTGGTAAAAAATTCCCTTATCAATCTAATTCAACATACAACTATCTTCACACCACAATTTATGATCCAAAAATTTTAAAGATAAGTAATGAGGGTGGTTTTTGGTACACATTTTCATTTCTTTTTTACTTCTAGTTTTCGCTTAAAAATGGGGAGTTTTGGGGTGAAATGGAAATTTTTTGGATGAACTATAGGAGGGAAAATTTGGATCCATATTTTCAAAAACCATGCATTATGGCATAGAAAACCATGAAACCCTCTCATAAAATGAGTTTTCATCTTGGGATCCTCATTTTTGAAGCCAATCTCTTTATTAGATGAAACTGTGCATGCCCCTATAAGAGGCACATGGTTATGGTGTATGGTTTGAAAAACTATGGACCCCTACCCAGAACACAATTAACATGTATTTAATTATCATGAATTTTTTTTCATATTCCAGAATCCCCCATATTAACATCAAATCATCCTTATCCCAACTGTAAACATTCTCTCTCATTTTTTATGTCTATCGAATGATTTTATAGGGCTTCCAACCTCATTAATAAATGATTTTATGCCTAGATTGAAGATAAAAAACTCTACCAGTATGTGAATCGCATCCCGATTAGTTTTTTGTATCCTTACCAATATTCTCCCTTTACTTGATGGAATGTTTTCCCCTATTTGGATATCATCTAGATCTAGAATTTATATGTCATGTTTTGATTGATCATGGATCTATGATTTGAATCTATATCTTATTAATTTTTATGATGAGGATTATTCCTCTCAAATTGGAGATTTCCATTTGAGAGTGCTCATCCCTGATTTCGAGGAATGTGGTGTAATATTAAAATCTAATATTATTGATATTAATTACATGTATGTTATATTATAATTTCAATAGATTGTTTAGAAATTGTATATCATAAACTATAGTGATTCATTTTGTGATTTAATTAATTAGGGGTTACGGAATTGATTAAATAATAGGGTTATGGAATTGGTAAATTATTGGGTTTTTTAAGTTTCACAATTCATCAATGGGATTAAATAATTTTGAATTAATTAATGTAATACAATAATTTTTAAATTAGATTATTTAATTTTTGTATTTATTAATGGAAAGGGTGATTGTTAATGGGGTGGAATTGAATTAATTCATTATTCAATTCATTAATTGGTTATTGATTATGTGAGCATTAATTAATAATTTATTGAATTAATTAATGGATTTTTAATGTAAAATTTGGATTAATAAATTGTTGGATTAATTAATGAAACACTATAAATGATTGAATTCTATTTAATAATTTTTTAATTAATTAGTCGGTTAATTTTGGTCATTATGGAATTGTGAGGGATTTATTTATTCACATGAAAATTATTTATGTGATGATTGTAAGGGAGAAATTTTTTAAATGGATTAATTTTGATTTATATTTCATGATGTGATGTTTTGATAAAGGTCATATAATGAAATATTTGATATATCTGATATATTGATAGACGAGTGTGGGTCACGAATTGATACACCAAATACCCTTATGAGATTGACTGGTATATCAGTGTGGGACAAATACTCATGCTCAAAATACCTTCATAGTGCTAGGTGATTCTATTAGAATATTATTGTATGGGATATGGATTGATGCTTCAAAATAGACATATGGTGTTGGAAAGGGGAAAATGCTATAAATACAAACATTATGCCAGACAAAAATTTTCATTCCCATGAGATATGCATTTGACTATGGCTTCAATTGGTCATGGTAATAATTTAAATATATAGTAAATTAAAGACAAGGTACAATGAATAGTTATTAATTTAATTTTAGTTATTTTTTAATACTCAGGTATGAGTTGATGTAGATATTGATTGGTTCATGTTTCCATGGGACAAGAAGGGTTTATTTTTTAAAATAATGTATAATTGAAAAAAATGTAAACTATTTACATTATTGGTTAAATTTATGATTTATAAAATTTAATATACTTATATTGATTGTATATTATTTCGTACATTGTTGTTTGTTACATACAGACTTGAACTCACACCCAAATCACGATACCAAATGTATACATGAATTGATTTCATTGTTGAAGGTCACGATAAGGGAATGATCCATTTGTTATATAGATGATTTAAGATGGAGCATGGATAATGGAACCAGAAATGCTTCAGAAACCTCTTTGGAGTTGTCAATGCATTTATCTATTTTTGGTTTTACATATTGAAAAGTGATATGTATTGGAATAAAATTTATATAGTTTAGTTTTGGATATTGTATTTTACATTTTGGTCATTATGTGATTTTAGTTTTATTCTAGTTATCATTAAATAAGTTTTCTATTATGTATTTATTTCTATTGTTGTGATACTTTTACAGAAATGGTATAGTATCTCCATAATTTATATTATTCTATAAAATATATTGGATAGGATATAACATGTAGTGAGGAACTACTAACGTCACATGGAGAACAAGCATGTGGAACCATCACGTGTCACCCAGGATGGGATGTTACAAAATGGTCATATTAGTGTATCTTTTCTGTTATTTTTTATTACTATTTGGGAATGGTTTACAAGTTATTTTTAATACCTAGTACATGGATTCAATATCATGAAATGGAGTATATAATAAATATATTTGTGGAAAATTTATTTATCCATGGTGAGATTTTGGTTATTTATTATAGTTGTTGGGGTTGATATCATTTCACCTCTATTGATGCACATGTTGTGTGATGTGATTATTTTTTATTGGTTTCCATTTTATATTAGAATTTTTTCACAAATTCATGTCATATTTGAGTATTCATTCATCATTCTAGGTATAATATATTATTTTTTTACATTATACATCTTAGGAATGCATGGGAAAATGGGTTTTGTGAATGTTGACAAACTTGAGATGTTTTTACATTGTAGTTAAATATAACTAGAATTTTTTTCAAATATGATATGAATTCTGTAAAATCATGAAATATGTGAATAATGGGGTATCTAATGAAAAATTAGAAAATGGAAATGAGTTTTCCAATTTATTAACACTCACCATAATGTTGGTAGGTTAAGGGTAGTTTTAGTGCCTCGTTTTTTGATATTGTGGTTGGGTTTGGGAAATAACATTTTATTTTCTATTTTGAATCCAAATAATTTATTTTAAGTTTGGTTCTGTGTCTAAATACATGTACACTAAATTTTATTGACATGAATTCATGATGAAACTTGTTGAGATGATTCCATGAGGACATGGATTGAGATGATCCTTCACTGTAGGAACCTGAGGCACTGGTAGTGCTGGGTGGGTTTGTTGGAGAGTTGTTTTGGGAAAAAATTTCAAATATTATGAATTTTCAGTAATGATGAATAGGGATAATTAATAATTTTTTTATATAATTAGGGATTTTTTGTTGTAGTACCCTTTTACATTTATTTTAAAATTTTGGACCTAAGATGGTTATGTAACGCCCCGACCCTAGTTACCCAGAGTCGGTGCATTATTACATAACATTGGCATGATCACAAGAAAGATCAAATCTCGAAAGACCGATTGGTTTAGTAGCCTTGGAAACACTAGATATATTCATAAGTTTTACATTACATCATAAAATGAAAAACTAATACAACAACATAATGTCTCCACAGTCCACACTATTATCCCCTCATAATATCCCTGCAGGTCATTCATAACTTACTTCTTCACATCCTGGGGAAAATAAAACATAGAAAAGGGGTGAGCTCAAATGCCCAGTAAGGATAACAATATAGCGGAACATTCAAAATAAGCATAAACATTTAAGGCAATGCATTACTAAAACAAAAGCCTTTTAAACTTGAACTTCAACATAGTATGGCAAATGTAAAATGAAATAATGCAATTTAATTATTCACATGGATATTCTACTAATCGAATAATCACATGAAAAATCAATAACCGCATTCATAATGATGGAATGCATAATGCTACACTTTAATTTCTTTTTCAAGGCCTCATCCCAAGACCTTGGGGCTAACTGTAACTAGAACCCAACCCGGAGTGCCTCTAATAACCGGACACCAACCCGGAGTTCCTCTAATAACCGGAGACCAAACCGGAGGGCTTACTTTTACCAGTCCCTAACCTGGAGGGCTTACTTTTACCAGTCCCCAACCTGGAACATACTTGTCCAACACATTCATATGAAGTAAATGTTTAAATATAACATAAACATTCTTATTGGAACTAGCATACGAAATGTCAATACTTTACTCATAAAACATGAATGACATAATAATAGCTTATCCACAATCAAAAATATCCCAAAACCTTCAATAAAATATGGATCTTTTGTATCATAATAAATCAACTTCAAATAAGCTTAAAATCCATCAAAGGATGTTGACATAGATGAAATAAAGACTATTTTAGAAAAATATCTCTTTCTATTTTGAAATCATTTAAGAGTCTTATATTTATGAAATAAAACATTTTTCTTTTGAAAATATTCTTATTATCTTGTAAGGGAAGCTTCGACGATTTTATAACGGCAGAAAAATAGCCGCACCCGCCGTATAAGTTAAAAAAACATTCTTACCTTAATTCTGTCGAAAAGGTTAAAAAGGACCTTGTTTTGAAAATGATGGAAAGATTCCTTTATAAACCACTTATAAAAGTCAAAAAGGGTATAAGTTACTTTAACTCATATTCTAGTAAATAGTAAAAATGTTTTGAAATACATTTTGAAGAAACATGGATGTGGATGATAAAGAGATCCCAGTAGATTATTACGTATAAACAACCTCGGATAATGAAGAGATTGTGAAATAACCCTTACCAATTTGGTAACTTATGAAACATACAACCCATGAAAGAGGTATCATACAATGAATATGTAAATACACATAAATTAGAGTGTATTACAAAAAGAATATAATTAAGGGCAGTACATACACCACCCAAAAGGTGATGGTGGCAATATGGCATGAATCTCACGGGAATAAGGAGTGAGATGAAAACCCCTTACCACGTTAACCAACTGAGTCGTATGGCCAAAAGTTAATAACCACCAAATTATTTACATAATAACATCAATATAAAGAGAATCATGATAATATATATCAAATGGCAGTACCAAATACACCACTTTCAATAATTTAGTGGCGAACAATGGAAATGTCACGGAATTGAATGTGAGATAAGAAAATCCATTACCTTGTACTTTTACATGGTTGGGGTAGGTTAAACTCCTGTATAATATTGAAATAATTTTTATTAAATTATACAAGAATCATATATATAAATATCATATCATATATGATCTTTTAACTTTTCTTTGTTAATAATGTCTTAGTATTATCGTTGTTTCGGGTGTTAACTTACTCGTTTTCTTTTATATGTTTTATTTCGTAAGACATGTTTGTAATGGATAGGTTGTATATTATTCATATCCAGAATGATATAAAGTCCTTAAACATCATTTTTAAATCAGAAAATGATAATTATACATGAATGGATATGATGGAGAATGAATCTCATCGCGTTCGTCGAGACGGTAGTCCGTACGTAAGCACGAGCGACAATATCCTTCTTTTGATATTAAAATAATATATAAATGAATGGTATATCATATATAGAGAATCACTAACATGTTATATTTATTATTTACATGAGTTACACATCATTATTATACCCATCCAAATAATAATATATTGAATAACAATTACACCACGACGTGGAGACGGTAAGCCGTACGTACGCACGTATGGTGACATGTTATTCAAAGGGTGGATAGAATACTGAATATTATTATACCATATTTATAATATATCACAGTATATATATGATACTGGATTTATTATTTTATAATGGTAACAACAATGTAAGAAGAAGTGGAAGAAGAAAGGAACTTGAAAAGGGGTGGTGAAAACATTACCTCTTCTTCAGGTTCTTCCTTTTGATTTGATCAAAAGGGCTCCATAGGTTTGCTTTCGGATCAAACTAAGACCTCTAGGTTGTAGTGAGGGAAGTTTGGAGAGTATTTGGGAAGAGTTTGGCCGATCCAAGTGGCTTTAGAGGTGTGAGGAATGAGTATAAGTGGTCTCCTTTTATAAGGGAGAGGAGGGGCTCTTTAGGAAATAGTGAAAGTATTACTTTATAATATAATTATATTCGGTTTATAATGGTCCAAAAATCACTGAGTTCGAAGATAAGATGACTCATTTTCTAAATAACATCAACCAATAATAATTGGACAGCTTTTAGTTAATATTTTAATCATTATAATCTTATTTATTTAAATGATTTATTAATGAGGTAAACATTGCATCATTATTGTGTCATTAATAATTTAAATTATATGATGTCTAAAAATTATAAATAAACTATCATTATGTAGGAAATCTGTTTAGCTTTCTAATTAATATTTATAATCGAAAATCCAACATGTATAACCCTATGTAAAAATTGTTCTTCTAAAGGATGTAAGATTATGCCATTTTTATTTTTATTTTAACTTTATTAATATAATGTGTCCTACCACATACAAGTGGCTCTAAGGGGTCCCCAAATCGACCCAAGTATGCCCATGGTCGGGTATGTGTCCACCGATAAGGTTAGGACACGTTTTAGGGTAATTTTGTATTATTATAATATTATTTTTTAACCCTTATTTACCGGATTTACCTTTTAACCATGGTAAATAAAATATTTACCGCAGTAATTATTCAAAATGTGTAAAAATAAAAGTTACCTATTTACATAATTTGGACATCCTGATTCAAAATATGGAATCCATTTTTCTAAATTCAAAACACAGAAGTGGCAGAAATTAATTTAAAATTAATTCCCGCTGTCAAAACAAAAAGCGTGTTTTTAAGAGATAATAACTATCAAAAGATTGACACTTGTTTATGTTCGGTTTAATTGTAAAATTATGTCCAATGACCATCATTATATTAAATGGTAAAAATATATTCTAAATATACTTTAAAACCACTCAAATTCACAATTTATCAATATGAATTATTTTGATTAAAAAAGTTGTTTTTAATTAAAATTTAGTAATTTTCACTATTCATCAAAATATGAAAGTTATCCGAAAAGTACCAAAATTTCACCTTAGGCTAAATTCGATATTCCGAATCCAAAAATGAAGTCCATTTTAAAATATAATATATATATAATTTCAAAAAGTAGGTATTACTATTCATAACGGCTAGTTTGATTGGTTACGGTGTGTTAGAACTCGGTGTTGCGTACAACACACGCTAGCGTACCATGGAAGCTTGGGATGTTTCATTTTAAATTTTTGATGTCCCCATTTAGTCAAAAAGTTTAAAATATAGTATCTAAAAAGGGTTCACTATTAAAATTTGGTAATGTGCAATACTGAAAATGAATTTGTTCTTACATTATGTCTAAGAAACTCATAATATGGATTCTAAAATTATAAGGATTATATAAAGTTTAAAATTTAGATAATACTATTCATAACCTCTTTTAAATGGATTTTTTTTGTAAGTCATGATGTGATTGAACTCGGTGTTGCGTGTAGTGAAAGTTATTGAATTATTTTGAAGAAATAACACACTATAAAATCTTGGGCTGTTACATTCTCCCCTCCTTCAATAAATTGCGTCCTCGCAATTTGAAGTTGTTCTTCGAAAATAAAAGGTTGAAAATAGAAAATATCTTTGTGGGAAAACCCAAATCGTAAATTGGGTTACTAAAATTTAGTCTTAATATGAATAAAAGAGAAATGAAAGGATCACCACCAAATTATGATCTCTATTAGGAGAACATTGGTGGCAATTAGAGACATATAATTGGAGGAAAAATGTAAATATTTATAGGTAGTGATTGAGGTCATCAATCACAAAAAAGTATAAAATTGAGGTCCTTAAAATCATCAATCTATGATGATTTGAAATACCATCGGTTCAACAAAACATAGGGTATTGGGATAACACACTTTTGACGTTTCAAAATATCATAGTTGAAATCCCACATCGAAAAATGAATTAATGAGGCCTCTATTTTAAATAAAGAGTGGAAAGTATGAAGATTACCAAAAATAACACATACTAGGGTTCCATGTAGGAAAATATGGATATAGAGGAGAAATATAACCATCAATTATCTGATGGAGAGTGGTAGAGAACATGGATATGAAAAGGCCAACAATCCCAAATCCATGAATTAGTGATGATTTAAGGTACCATCTAGGAAAACATTTTTGTTCTAAGTTGCTTTTCTTAATGTTGAGGAATTTATTTATGAGATTGGCTAAGATCATAAGGAGATATACTTACTTTTTAATTAGAGTTTTATCCATTAATAAATTTCAACCACAAACTCATCTTTCACTCTAAAAGATAATAGAATGTAAAAAAAATTCTATTTACACTATTCGTATAGGGTTCCAAAATAAACGAATTTATAATTCATCTACAAGATCTTTTAATAAAAACTACATTGTTTAATCCAGGACATCTCGTGGGCCAGTGGTAGGGGATACACCCTTGTCGCCCTTCGGTTGCGGGTTCATGTCTCGCAGCCTTGCCGGACGCGACGGGTTGCCGCCCGACCTCCGGGTTGTCCTTTTATGGCAATCCAAAATAATCCAAACTAGAACTATCCAAAATACTTCTGTCCAAACTCAAAGTCCAACATTTATAAGGAAGGTAAACATAATGTTGATCCTTTTTACCCTGTAATAGCATATGAATACCTTCATCATGTATTCTTTTAATACACGGAAACATCCTGAAGTACCATATTCCTTATTGATTACATTCATGCTCCCTTATTCCATATAGAATGTTGGATATACTTCATTAATCCAAAAATGTTTTAAACCCCAACAATGATGGAATATACAAATCATTAATCAGTTCCAAAGTAGTCAAGAATATCCAATATAATTTATCCAAAACAATCATGTATTATTCCAAAATTACTACCTCGGTATCAGAACTATATTATGGTTTATCATTCTCTCAACCATATATTTTCCAAAAATTTATCCTGCTATTGAGTCATTTTTCTTTGTTCCACACAATATCAAGTCCTTAATGAAATAGTATTGTAGTACAATCCTTATATACTCCATAATCATTATAACAAGTACATTGTTGATACAACACTCAATTGACATAATCAACATAAGAACTCTAATCATTCCTCTTCATCTGTGGTAGTATCATAACTTGATTATTATCCAATAGAATCATTTGCGGCATAGTCTGATGACTGTGACATAGGTTCGCGTAGTTTCCAAACTCCATGCAAATGAAGAATTGTACATTTGAAACCATTTTCTTACCCTTGCAGTCACGTAATTTGTGCCCTTTTCCTCCACACTTATAACAAACTCTTATTCCTTTCAGGCAAGTTCCAGGGTGTTTCTTTCCACAGTTACCACATATGGGAAAATTCTTCTTTTCCCTCTTCCCTTTATCCATCTTTCCTTCTTCCATCCTTTTCTTCTCTTGCTTCCCTTAAAATCCATAGGACTCAGTAAACCCTTCACTTATCTTATCAACACATGATATTATTTCTTCATATGATGATAATACATGCGAGACTATTTCTCTTATAAATTCTTCCTTAAGACCATGAAATATATGGTCCTTCTTTCTCTTTGTATCATGTGCATTGATGGATTTCTCATTCCTTTTACTAGGCACCATTTCTAAACAATGGAATACACTAGATTAGTTTATGAATCAAAATACATAATCCCATACTTATAAATCACTTAACATAAATTTAACTATTTATCGATATAATCCATAATCATAAAAAATATTTTCTTTGAGGAAGTATATACTCATAAACCCTTTATAATGATTTGTAAAGAAAATGAGAGTTATCCTAAGCATATCCCCCAGGAGTGTCGTAACCAAGAGTGCAGCAAGGCCCGTTGTCGTGCACCAGTTCCCGTTCGAGTCTAGCTCAAAGCGGTGTTTTCGGGTTTTACCCCTAGGTACATCTGTGCCAGAGCCGCCTCTACCTGCTCGTATCCAGACAGGGATGTATTTCTCGGAAAACTCATAAAATCTCTACAATACCAAAATTATAAGATGTTCTTCTATACTAATCCTCAAAGATCATCTTAGGTCCACGTGCTCTAATCAGAGTTTATCTAAATCTAGCTTCCAAGGTTTGTACTAAACTTTCTCTGATACCAACTATAACGCCCCGACCCTAGTTACCCAGAGTCGGTGCATTATTACATAACATTGGAATGATCACAAGAAAGATCAAATCTCGAAAGACCGATTGGTTTAGTAGCCTTGGAAACACTAGATATATTCATAAGATTTACATTACATCATAAAATGAAAAACTACTACAACAACGTAATGTCTCCACAGTCCACACTATTATCCCCTCATAATATCCCTGCAGGTCATTCATAACTTACTTCTTCACATCCTGGGGAAAATAAAACATAGAAAAGGGGTGAGCTCAAATGCCCAGTAAGGATAACAATATAGCGGAACATTCAAAATAAGCATAAACATTTACGGCCATGCATTACTAAAACAAAAGCCTTTTAAACTTGAACTTCAACATAGTATGGAAAATGTAAAATGAAATAATTCCATTTACTTATTCACATGGATATTCTACTAATCGAATAATCACATGAAAAATCAATAACCACTTTCATAATGATGGAATGCATAATGCTAAACTTTAATTTCTTTGTCAAGGCCTCGTCCCAAGACCTTGGGGCTAACTGTAACTGGAACCCAACCCGGAGTGCCTCTAATAACCAGACACCAACCCGGAGTGCCTCTAATAACCGGAGACCAAACCAGAGGGCTTACTTTTACCAGTCCCTAACCTGGAGGGCTTACTTTTACCAGTCCCCAACCTGGAACATACTTGTCCAACACATTCATATGAAGTAAATGTTGAAATATAACATAAACATTCTTATTGAAACTAGCATACGAAATGTCAATACTTTACTCATAAACCATTAATGACATAAGAATAGCTTATCCACAGTCAAAAATCTCCCAAAACCTTCAATAAAATATGGATGTTTTGTATCATAATAAATCAACTTCAAATAAGCTTAAAATCCATCAAAGGATGTTGACATAGATGAAATAAAGACTATTTTAGAAAAATATCTCTTTCTATTTTGAAATCATTTAAGAGTCTTATATTTATGAAATAAAACATTTTTTTTGAAAATATTCTTATTATCTTGTAAGGGAAGCTTCGACGATTTTATAACGGCGGAAAAATAGCCGCACCCGCCGTATAAGTTAAAAAAACATTCTTACCTTAATTCTGTCGAAAAGGTTAAAAAGGACCTTGTTTTGAAAATGATGGAAAGATTACATTATAAACCACTTATAAAAGTAAAAAAGGGTATAAGTGACTTTAACTCATATTCTAGTAAATAGTAAAAATGTTTTGAAATACATTTTGAAGAAACATGGATGTGGATGATAACGAGATCCTAGTAGATTATTACGTATAAACAACCTCGGATAATGAAGAGATTGTGAAATAACCCTTACCAATTTGGTAACTTATTAAACATACAACCAATGAAAGAGGTATCATACAATGAATATTTAAATACACATAAATTAGAGTGTATTACACAAATAATATAATTATGGGCAGTACATACACCACAAAAAAGGTGATGGTGGCAATATGGCATGAATTTCACGGGAATAAGGAGTGAGATGAAAACCCCTTACCACGTTAATCAACTGAGTCGTATGGACAAAAGTTAATAAACACCAAATTATTTACATAATAACATTAATATAAAGAGAATCATGATAATATATATCAAATGGCAGTACACAATACACCACTTTCAATAATTTAGTGGCGAACAATGGAAATCTCACGGAATTGAATGTGAGATAAGAAAATCCCTTACCTTGTACTTTTACTTGGTTGGGGTAGGATAACCTCCTTTATAATATTGAAATAATTGTTATTAAATTATACAAGAATCATATATATTAATATCATATCATATATGATCTTTTAACTTTTCTTTGTTAATAATGTCTTAGTATTATCGTTGTTTCGGGTGTTAACTTACTCATTTTCTTTTATATGTTTTATTTCGTAAGCCGTGTTTGTAATGGATAGGTTGTATATTATTCATATCCAGAATGATATCAAGTCCTTAAACATCATTTTTAAATCAGAAAATGATAATTATACTTGAATGGATATGATGGAGAATGAATCTCATCGCGTTCGTGGAGACGGTAGTCCGTACGTACGCACGAGCGACAATATCATTCTTTTGATATTAAAATAATATATAAATGAATGGTATATCATATATACAGAATCACTAACATGTTATATTTATTATTTACATGAGTTACACATCATTATTATACCCATCCAAATAATAATATATTGGATAACAATTACCCCACGACGTGGAGATGGTAAGCCGTACGTATGCACGTATGGTGACATGTTATTCAAAGGGTGGATAGAATACTGAATATTATTATACCATATTTATAATAACATCATAGTATATATATGATACTGGATTTATTATTTTAGAATGGTAACAACAATGTATGAATAAGTGGAAGAAGAAAGGAACTTGAAAAGGGGTGGTGAAAACATTACCTCTTCTTCGGGTTCTTCCTTTTGATTTGATCAAAAGGGCTCCTTAGGTTGGCTTTCTGATCAAAATAAGGCCTCTAGGTTTTAGTGAGGGAAGTTGGGAGAGTATTTGGGCAGATTTTGGCCGAGCCAAGTGGCTTTAGAGGTGTGAGGAATGAGTAGAAGTGGTCTCCTTTTATAAGGGAGAGGAGGGGCTCTTTAGGAAAGAGTGAAAGTATTACTTTATAATATAAATATATTCGGTTTATAATGGTCCAAAAATCATTGAGGTCGAAGATAATATGACTCATTTTCTAAATAACATCAACCAATAAGAATTGGACAGGTTTTAGATAATATTTTAATCATTATAATCTTATTTATTTAAATGATTTATTAATGAGGTAAACATTACATCATTATTGTGTCATTAATAATTTAAATTATTTGATGTCTAAAAATTCTAAATAAAATATAATTATGTAGGAAATCTTTTTATCTTTCTAATTAATGTTTATAATCGAAAATACAACATGTATAACCCTATGTAAAAATTGTTCTTCTAAAAGATGTAAGCTTATGCGATTTTTTTTTTAACTTTATTAATATGATGTGTCCCTACCACATACAAGTGGCTCTAAGGGGTCCCCAAATCGACCCAAGGATGCCCATGGTCGGGTATGTGTCCACCAATAAGGTTAGGACACGTTTTAGGGTAATTTGGTATTATTATAATATTATTTTTAACCCTTATTTACCGGATTTACCCTCTAACCATGGTAAATAAAATATTTACCGCAGTAATTATTCAAAATGAGTAAAAATAAAAGTTACCTATTTACATAATTTGGACATCCTGATTCCAAATATGGAATCCATTTCTCTAAATTCAAAACACAGAAGTGGCAGAAATTAATTTAAAATTAATTCCCGCTGTCAAAACAAAAAGCGTGTTTTTAAGAGATAATAACTATCAAAAGATTGACACTTTTTTATGTTCGGTTTAATTGTAAAATTATGTCCAATGACCAACATTATATTAAATGGTAAAAATATATTCTAAATATACTTTAAAACCACTCAAATTCACAATTTATCAATATTAATTATTTTGATTAAAAAAGTTGTTTTTAATTAAAATTTAGTAATTTTCACTATTCATCAAAATATGAAAGTTATCCGAAAAGTACCAAAATTTCAACTTACGCTAAATTCGATATTTCGAATCAAAAAATGAAGTCCATTTTAAAATATAATATATATATAATTTCAAAAAGTAGGTATTACTATTCATAATGGCTAGTTTGATTGGTTACGGTGTGTTAGAACTCGGTGTTCCGTACAACACACGCTAGCGTACCGTGGAAGCTTGGGATGTTTCATTTTAAATTTTTAATGTCCCCATTTAGTCAAAAAGTTTAAAATATAGTTTCTAAAAAGGTTTCACTATTAAAATTTGGTAAAGTGCAATACTGAAAATGAATTTGTTCTTACATTATGTCTAAGAAATTCATAATATGGATTCTAAAATTATAAGGATTATTTAAAGTTTAAAATTTAGATAATACTATTCATAACCTCTTTTAAATGGATTTTTTTGTATGTCATGGAGTGATTGAACTCGGTGTTGCGTGTAGTGAAAGTTATTGAATTATTTTGAAGAAATAACACACTATAAAATCTTGGGGTGTTACAGGTTATGTTCTTGATTGAGTCTTTCCAAACTATACATGACCACATGGAGATTTCTTCATAGAAGATATTTATGTAGGATGCATACATGTTATGTGGTGAACAGAATTATTGGTGGTACATCCATACTCGATATGGATAGCTATAGATTAAGGAGTTGATGAACTTTTAGGATATGTTCATATAGACATTTTATCAAGATACACTTATAAAGGAGATAAAAGCTGAGTTAATGACACTGAATCATGGTCTCTTGTTTGTGATGGACTGTGTAAAAATATTTACAAATATTAATTTATTTTTTCCATCATTGTCATGAGATGAAGATATGCCCGAAAAATGTATTTAGTATGGTATTAATTGTATAATTGTGCTTCATGTGAATATCTTCGGGCTATAGAAGTTATTATATGTGGAGAATCATCCTATTGTATCAGAGGGGGCTTGAAGGAGGCATCCAATTGAGGAAATGTTGTTTCTTATATTTTATCTAGAGGTCTAAATTCTAAGAGTATAATGGATCATTATGATAAAGTTAACATGAGTAGTGGAAAGCAGGGATTCCAATCACATGGATCAGTTACACATGATCTCACCCAATTCATTTTCCATCAATGTAGTAGTTCGAGCCAATATTGCAAACATTGTCCCCAACCACTGGTATAGTTACAATACTATGTATGGATGTGTCATCTATAGAAGTTCTATAGGTATTTATGACTGATGTTGAGTGATGGACTAGCTATATATTAAAGGAGTACATGAAGGGGATCTTCTACAATATAATAGCCTGGAAGTTAGAGTTCTACTAGCTATGGTTTTCGATGCGGTGGACATGGTTTTTTGGGTCAGGTTTTGTATATTATTATATTGGGTTTTCTGAAGTTTATCACACTACATTACTAGGAAAAGGATAAGAAAAGAGGAATGCATTCCATCCAAAACATTTGTATAGAGAGGATATACTGTCAATAGTAAATGGTATAGTTCTTAAAGACACTACATAAGCTTGTTCTTTATTTGATACTGGTGCCTCTAATTATTTTACTTCAGAGAAAAAATTTATTTATTTGAACCTAGATGTAGAGTTCATGATTTGGGTTATGATAATTGATATTCATTTGGGAGTATATTCAATTTTTTAAAAGAATGTTTTCTCGAGGTGATGGAGTATCATTTTCTCAAGGATCATTACATCCATGACATTTCTTCTATGAATAAATTTTCAGAATGAGCTTGTTAATAGAACACTAATACTACATATATTTTTAATTCATGAGGTTTATATAATCATTAAAAAGTTAAAAAATATTTTCTCATTAGATAGTGGGATATCAAAGAAGGTCCGACAGGTCCAGTTCAACAGAATATTTGATAGATCACCACCAAGGATGTAAGTATTTTGATGGATGATAAAGAGTTAAAGCACAGATTCATTCACATCATACTAGAATGGATTTAGTATTTATATCTAGAATATTTATCATGGATTCCACCAATAAGATATTTGTAATTTTCTATTTAACTAATGAGTGTGGGTGAATAGGTTTTAAACCCACCATACCGAATGGAAAAAATAATGATTCAAGAGATCAAGGCATAAGATGAGGAGTTTTGGGATAATGGACTTATCCGACATTGTATGTCTCTTTTTTGGTTGTCTAATACTATTTCAAGTATGGTTGATATGAACATGTTCTTGTGTATTTAATTTCTGAATTTGAACAATATTACTATAATAAACCAGTACCCTCTTCTGGGTATTGATGATATTTTTTACCAATTGATGGGGTCTTATGTATTGTAAAAGATTGTCTTGAGAATAGGGTATCGTTAGTCAAGGGTTTGAACTTATGGTATAGTGAGGACTTCATTCTGAACAAGGCATATCCATTATGAGTTCTTCATTATGTAGCTTAGGCTGATGAACACACCGACACTTTTTTCCCATGATAAACAAAATCATCCATATATACTTCGATATGTTTATGTTTTTTATTATAGATGAAATTTTGGTGCACTCCAATATTCATGGAGATAATTTCAAACATCCTAACATCATCCATAGTACACTAAGAGAGATTTTTTTATATTCCAATCCGTCAATGTGTATGTTTTGGATTTATTTGGTATACAGAGTGGGTACCATCATCACATAGGTCTGTGATTCAGTGGACCATGAGAAATATGTGGAATTGGTATCCTGAGAATATTAAAATAATTTTTTCGATCTCATTAGATTTCTAGGATTAATAAATACTATCAGAGGTTCATCCAAGACATTTATAATTTGGAAACACCACATTCATGATTGAAAAAGATGGGGGTAAATTCAATTTGTCAGGATCATGTGAGAATGACTCCCAAGAGTAGAAGAAGAAATTTACATTGGCACTCATATTGATCCTAAACGAGTTATTTAACGAGTATATAATGTTTTGTAATAATTCATGGATCTGTATAATAGAATATTCAATAGATATAGATTGATTTTTGGCATATGGGACATAGTGGTAGTGGCCACATGAATGGAACTACACTACACAAGACTTTGAGTTAGCTATAGTGATTTATGTTTTGATGTGTTGCCAAATTACCTATGGAGTGAAAACATTACTATTCATATGATTCAATGAAATTGAAATAAATAATTTCAAAAGGATATTTGAATCTCCATGAGTGTAGATGGGTTGGGTATATGAAATAATTTCATTTCTATCAAGAATATATTCATCTTAATCGAAATTTTTTTTAATGATTTAAGATGGAAATATCAAAAATAGGTATTTCATGAGTCTAGTGCTTAGTGAAAGGTAATGACATTATATTCTGAGATGAATGTGGTGGTTTAGGAGTGTTATGAGAATATTTAATGAACCTGGACCTACATTTCAGGTATGTTTTCCTATTTTGGAAGTTTTTTAGAAAAAAGAAGAGAATATTGAAATTTTTTAAGAACACGCCCTGTAATTTACAAGTGCACGCTGTGTACTTTTCTTCCGCTCGAGGCCGTGTGCTGGCTGTGTCCGAGCTAGTCACACGGGGTGTAGCGATGAGGTGGAGGCTGATTAATACGGTGTACGGAAAAAGAGACTACATGCCGTGTACTCAGGAAGTACACGTCGTGTACTTTTCTTTTAATTTCATTAATCAAAAAGAGGTCGAGCCTAATCCTCGTTTTTATATTCATCTCCACCAAATTATTTCCAGAGCAACCTAGAGAGTCTATTATTCTCTGAGCCGCCGATTCTTCATCGGTTGTCCGAATCGAATGTCGTCGGGTGCAATAGAATCGCAGCGGTGAGTTCTCGGTTCTTCTTTGGAATTGTTTCCTGATTCCTCCTATTGTGAGAGTTATCTGAGGTTGAACGTTTTAGACTTTTTTGCATATTTACTCCGTTCTGGCCCGAATAACATGCGAAGTTTCAAGAATATCAATCTCCTAGGATTGAGGTTGGATTTTTTTTTCCCTACGTTGATCGTCTTTGAGTTTTTGTGAAAAAGTACTGGATACCCATGTATCGAGTATCTCGGGTTAGGTTTTTATCATGTTTTGTTAACTACCTTAGATTGCTTGTATGCTTGAGGTTATTAGATGATTAATAATTTCTTGTTAGCATGTTTTAGGATCACCCCATGGGTGTTTCCCTTGTTTTGGATGTTGAGTGTAGTTTGGCATGAATTTCCTATGAGGAAACCCTTTTTTCACATTGCTAGTATGCCTGTTAACTTGATAGAATGTATTTATTGCTGTTTATATGCATCTGGATTCATTTTTAGCTATTTTCTAAGTAGTTGATAAACATACTTTGGCTGATAACAGTCGATTATGTACGACTAAACTACTCAGGGTTGATTGAACCTGGTGTTGTAGACTAAAGTGGGAATTGATGATAAGGGCATCCCTATAGAGTCTTTTATAATTAGTATCGATCACATGACCTATGGGAATGGGACTTTTTGCTTCCTCAGAGTGTCCATAGTTACGTAGAGAGACTGTAGGGGGAGTTAGGCATAAGTTCTTCCTCAGAGAGTCTATATCATTCGTTGCAAGACCACAAGGTAATTGACAGTGAGAGCTTCCCAGAGTGTCTGTGCCTTTTACCTTTACATGACTAGAGGTGTTTGCTAGTAGGAGCCACCTAGAGAGTCAGTGTTTTATTTGTTGGTTGGTTGGTTGTGACGAGTCCACCATGCCAATGAACATGCTTGGGTTTGTACTGTTTGTTGTTTAGGTAGACTGCTGAGTTACCTGTTGTGATTACTTCTTTGCCCTGGGAGTATAGAGCTGTTGCTAGGTTCCTTGGTTGATAGCTAAGTGACTGTACCAAACTGCTAAATAAATGTGAATGGAGATTTGTAAGATTGTTTGCATTAATGTACTTCTGCTTCTCTACTGAATTTATTTCCTTTAAATTGCTATATTACTCACTGACAGTAGGGCACATATCTCATTGTGTTTGCCTACTGGGATTAGTCTCACACCTTGTTTGGGTCCTTCTTTTCAGCCCAAACAGGTTAAATGGTTGCAGGTGTGGATAAGGATTGTGGCCCTTCTACTTCGGGTACGTGATTGCTGGTTGGAGCTGGAGAGCATAGGACCGAGCTTAGGCTTGTGATGCTGCTGGAGTTGCTGTTTACATTCGTACCTTGTTTTATGTTGTATTTCAGCATGTTTTTGTGTTTTCTGCTTTCCCTTAGATACTTGTACATGCTGCATCATTATCGTTACCAATATCATTATATGTTCATTGCTTCCACTATTTAGTTTCAGTGTTTGTATGCTGTTTAATGCTTCCACTATTGACTGTTGTTTTCTTGCCTTGTATACCTTACCAAATGAGGGCATAGTTTTCCCAATAACTTACCAAGGTCATCGCTGATAGTTGGCAGCCTCTGGCATTTAGGGAAATGCACTTGAGGTCTTTTGGCGAACTGGGTACAGGGCACCAGTGGAAGGCCTCCAGATTCGGGTCGTTACAAAGTGGTATCAGAGGGGTTCTTTCCTTTTCTATTGACTTACTATTTAGCAACATTATACAGGGATAGGACAGAATATGTGAATGGTAAATAGTTTTTATTGGGTGTTCTAGAACATGTTTATAGGGAAAAAGACCAATTACCTCGATTATTGCAAGTTTTGAGTTTTGAGAATGTTACAGTTTAATTTATTTCACCATTGGGTGACGCACTTGTTTTGTGATGTTACTATTTATATGATTGCGGTTCTATTTTGTTGCAACCCATTTAGATGAAGATATGATATCTCATGCATCATATAGGCACATGTTATAAGATCTCATGCCATGCATCTTTCCATGCCATCTATGTTGCATTAGAGATTTCATGCTGTTGGGATAGGATTTGTGATAGACAATGCATGCAGTTGTGATAGCTACTGTGATAAAATACCTGCTATGTTGATAGGGTATCTTTTTTTGGAGCTTTCTTATCACGGACGTCAATATTTGATCTTAGAGGTGTTATGAGCCCTCGAGGATCAGAATTTGGTGGGTTGTGAGTTCTTGTATTGTTTTCTTTTTATATGAATTTTTAGGATGCCAGGCTTCGATTCGAGGGGAGTATGGGCCCCCACTGATTGGAATTTGGAACATTAACCCTTGTTTTTTCTGTGTTTTCTGGGCTCTGGTGCAGTTCTGAGGCTACGGTCCAAAAAAACCAGAATACATGGCGTGTACATTATATATACACGCCGTTTAGTTTTTGTCCGTGTCACTGATCGTGTGGCCAGGGACATGGAGCTGTAAATGATTTTCGGGAACACGCCGTGTACGGTAGGTACACTCTGTGTAGAAGTTAACTAGAAGCTCAGTCGTGTAACTAACTACACGGGCCAGTTAATTCATGTTCAGTACATCCCATGTTTGGTGTGATCACACCATGTATCGTTTCCTAGGTACCAGGAAATGTCTTGAAAAACACAGGTCAGTGTTATCTTCTCCTATACACGCCGTGTTTGTTCGGAACACGCCGTATAAGGATCAGCCGACTACCTGGTTGTGTCACAAACCAAACAGGCCGATGTTTCCTTTTGAGTGCACGCTGTGTCTCTTAGGAACATGCCGTGTAGTTTCGACCATGTGACAGGCTGTGTCGCTAACAACACGGTCTAGGTAAGGCGAGTCTAGTACACATCGTGTCTTCCCTAAACACGCCATGTATTCTTCGGCTGGGACAGTCCGTGTGACTTAGTCGTGTAGGAGTAACCGGGCAGTGTGAAAAGGGTCCGTACACGCCGTGTAGTTTAAGAACACGCCGTGTAGCTGGGTAGCTTACACAGCCATGTATGTAAAAGGTACATACCCAGGGTAGAATTTCAGGAAACACGCCTTGTATGGGTATTACACGCCGTGTAGTTATGTTTTTCCAGATTTAAAGGTTTTGTCCCTCCTATTTTTTTTACTCACCTATGTTGAAACTGTGTTAATTTTTATGGAAGGTGTGTTTTGGTCTTTCAGAGCTATGGCACTGAGACATCCTCCTATTGCACGCCAGGAACCAGGCATCGATCGTACTCCTGATATGATTGATCAGGGACTGCCAGTAGTTTCGCCTATCGTTCTGGATGTGCCAACTGCAGTGATTCCAAACACTGGTGTCGACGCTCAGTTCATAGAGGGTTTCATGAGATTCATGTAGACCTTCCAGGGTGTTCATCGTCATACCCCGACTATGGCAGAGCTGACGTGGATCTTCCAGCAGCAGCATCCTCCCACATTCATAGAGGATGGAGGACCTAAAGCTGCATAGTCATGGCTGGAAGCCATGCTGTCCATCTTCGAGCATATGGAAACTCCTCCAGAGAGGAGGGTGAAGCTCGCGATGTATATGCTGCGAGATTCCTCCAAGAGATGGTGGGACGTAGTCTCTCAGACGGGGTGCCAGAAAGCTATGGCTTGGGATGAGTTTCATCGTACGTTTTACGACTACTTCTACCCAGTAATGCTGAGGGATGACAAAGCCAGGGAGTTCATGAGCCTACAGCAGGGTACTCTCTCAGTGATGGAGTATTCCTCCTGCTTCACTGAGTTACATCGATTCACTCCCATCCCGTGGAATGACGAGATGTTTCTAGCGAGGATGTTTGAGGAAGGTCTCAGACCAGAGATCAGATCACTCGTGAATGTCTTTCAGTTCACTTATATTACTCTGATAGTTAACCTGGAACTCATCACAGATAGGAACCATAGGGAGACTGGTGATGTGGACCAGGGTGTTACAACATCCAAGGTTGATTCCCTCCAGACAGATAATAGGAAACTCCACCGGGAGTCTACCCGAGGTGACCCAATAAAGCGAGGTATTCCTTCTGGTAGATGAGATATCTCTTCTACCACCCAAGTGTTGTGTTATTAGTGTGGGGTGAATGGGCATAAGAAGTCGTTGTGCTCGAGGGACACGGTGGAGTACTGATCATATGGAAAGATGGGTCATTTGCAGTGTTTCTGCAAGGTTCCCCTTATGGCGGCTAGTAAAGGAGGATCAGTTTCGACCTCGCGTATAAGAGAAGGATTACCCACTCCACAGCAGACTGGGGGATGGAGTTCTGCAGTACGTTCAGGTCAAGATAGTGGTCATGGACATAGTGGTCAGGCTTAGGGAGGTGCAGCTCAGGGTTTTCAGGATGCTACACAGGGCCACAGTACAGGCCAGACTTTTTTTGTAGAGAAGATTCATCAGGAGATGGATCTTGGACCCTCTACAGTTCGAGGTATGATCGTAGTATCCTCATTTTTATCTTCAACCCTTTTCAATACCAGTTCATCACATAGTTGTATTTCTGTTGATGTCAAGGAATGTCCTGAGCACTGTGTCCTTTTGTCTGCAGACATGTTGACTCTCGACACGCCCTTGGGAATGAGGAAATCTAGCATACGTAAGTGAAAGGGGTTCCCTCTTGATGTTTCAGGGTATAGTTTCATATGGGACCTATATATCATGGAGATGACGGGCTATGAAGTCATTCTCAGTATGGACTGGATGGTTCCCTTCCAGGAATTCGTTGATTTCTATCGCCGCAGGGTGAGTTTCGTTTCACTAGATGCTGAATCTTTCCTTCATAAAGGCGAGTGGGATGTTCATGCGAGTCGATCTGGACTCGAGCATCAAGGTCTAGGAGGAGTTATAGCCCAAATTACTAGTCTTTATCTGGATGACTAGGGGACTTCTCAGTTACATTTTCCTCCAGTGGATGATCGCTTTCCAGATGTCATTCCAGAAGACTTTTTAGGGTTCCCTCCGGAGCGTGAGGTAGACTTCTCGATTGATCTCGTTCCAGGAGCAGCATCGGTGTTCATTCCTCCTTATAGGATGGCTACACCTGAGTTGTAGGAGCTCAAGAATAAGTTGGAGGTGTTACTGGAAAAGGGTTTCATCTGACCCAGTACTTTTCCTTGGGGTTCACATGCCATGTTCGCGAAGAAGGCAGACATTACCATTAGGCTTTGCCAGGATTATAGGATGTTGAACCAGTTGACAGTTAATAACTAACATCCCTTGGTAAGGATTGGTGATCTCTACGATCATCTTAGAGGATCTCGGGTGTTCTCGAAGATTGATTTGAGGTCTGGTTATCATCAGTTGCGCGTTAGACATTCAGATATACTTCTGACAGCCTTCAGGAGCAGGTATGGCCTCTATGAGTACACAGTTATGCCGTTCGGTCTGATGAACATGCCAACAGTTTTCATGGAACCGATGAACTGAGTGTTCCAACCTTACATGGATTAATTCATCGTGGTCTTCATGGATGATATCTTGGTGTGCTCTCACACTCGACAGGACCATGCAACCCATCTTGAGAACATTTTGAGTACACTGAGGGAGCATCTAATTTATGTTAAACTCTCAATGTGCCAATTTTGGATGGATGAGATTCACTTCCTGGGTCATGTCATCTCTTAGACTGGATTATCAATTAACCTAGATAAGGTGAGAGCAGTAGTTACCTGGGAGCAGCCGAAGAATTTCTTCGAGGTACGGAGCTTCATGGGGCTGGCTGGTTACTACAGGCTATTTATACAGGACTTCTCACGCCTAATAGCACCGTTGACGGGCCTGACTAAGAAGGGGTGACGTTTGTTTGGTTATAAGCCTATGACTCATCCTTCCATGAGCTAAAGTGGAGATTGACTTCATCAAAGATCCTAGTTTTTTTCGTAGTCGAGCAGGAGCTATACAATTTTCTGTGATGCATCTGGCATCAGAATTAGAGCAGTTCTTATGCAAGAGGATCGAGTGGTTGCGTATGGATCTCGACAGTTGAGGACACATGAGAGGAATTATCCTACGCACGACCGGGAGTTGGCTGCGGTTGTTCATGCTTTATGTTTCTATAGACATTACCTTCTGGGAGATCATTTTGTGGTATACACTGACCAAAAAAGACTCAAGTACATCTTCACGCAGCTTGACCTAAATATGAGACAGCGGAGGTGGGTTGAGTATCTCCAGTCCTTCGATTTCAAGCATGCCTATACGCCTATGAAAGGCAATGTAGTGGCTGATGCACTGAAAAGGAGTACTCAGATACATGCAGTTTAGGATGCCAGTAGTGAGTGGAAACTGATGGATCTTTTCTCGGAGATGCATTTGGAGGGGCACGACATGAAGGGGAAGACTTTACTATCATCTATGGATGTTACCTATGTACTTCTGGAATGAGTTCGAATGAGGCAGCTGGCAGATTCAGAAGGGCTAGTCCTACGGGAAAGCGTGTTAGTAGAGGACCCCCTTCCCGGGGGGACCGTTTGCGAGGATGAGATCTTGCATTTCTAGGGACGTGTATGGGTGCCAGCAGATATACGCGAGGAGATGATGCGAGACATCCATTCCTCAGTTTGGGTAGTTCATCCCGGCATCACCAAGATGTATCTGTATCTCCATCACCATTACTGATGGCCAAGTATGAAGAAGGATGTTCATGGTTTCGTCCTGAGATGTTCTACTTGTCAGCAAGTGAAAGCCGAGAATCAGCGACCATCGAGGATTTTGCAGAAGTTACCCATTCCAGAGTGGAAGTGGAATGACGTCGTAATGGACTTCATGACTGGTTTGCCGAGATCGTCGAGATGAAATGATGCGGTGTGGGTCGTCGTCGACAGGCTTACATAGGTTTCTCACTTCTTTTCAATCAAGGAGACCTTATGTGTTAATGATCTGGGATGACTTCACATCCAGGAGATCATTCATCTGCATGGAGTTCCACACTCCATTGTTTCATACAGGGATTCACGCTTTACCTCTTGGTTCTGGAAGGGACTCGAGATGTCCTTGGGTACACAGGTACTTTTGAGTACAACATACCATCCCCAGACTGATGGCCAGTCCGAGCGCACAATACAGGTGCTTGAGGATATGCTTTGAGCTTGAATCCTAGAATTTGGAAGTTCTTGGGAGAAGCATATTCCTCTGGTGGAGTTCTCCTACAACAAAAATTTCCAAGCAACCATTAAAATGGCTCCATTCGAGGATTTGTACGGTAGGCCGTGCCGATCAACATTATGCTGGCAGGAGGCAGGAGAGGCAGCATTACTGGGACCTCATCTTGTTCAGTATACTTCAGCGCAGATAGAGCTGATTCGTAAGAGGATGGATACTGCAAACTCTCGTCAGAAATCTTATGCTGATCAGCGGAGGCGACCTATGTAGTTCGGGGTTGGAGAACGGGTTTTCCTACGTGTTACCCCGAGGTTGGGACACAAGAGGATCATGAGACATGGTATGGTTTCACCAAGATACGTCGGGCCGTTCGATGTTCTGGAGAGAGTTGGGCTGGTTGCTTATAGGTTGTAGTTACCTCAGAGATATCATGTTATGCAGGACGTCTTCAATGTTTCTCAGCTTCGATGCTATTTCTCAGACCTGTCTCATGTTTTTCGACCTGAGGAGGTTGAGATGGAGAATTTTGCATCGTTCGAGGAGCATCCTATCAAGATTGTTGATCACAGATCAATAGTACTCTGTGGCCTGTCTGTTCCTATGGTACGGGTGTTATGGCAGCCCGGCTGTGTGCAGGATGATACTTATGAGAGGGAGCCCGATATGTGATCACAGTGGCCAGAGTTGATCGAGGTATCATCTTTTCCACCTTGGTAGGGAAATTCGGGGATGAATTTCTTTAAGGAGGGAAGTTTGTAAGAACCTGAACCTTTTTTTCAGGTAATTTTTTCTTTTCTGGTTGTTTTTGAGAAAAAGTGGAGAATCTGAAAATTTTGTATGTACACGCCATGTACTTTACAAGTACACGCCGTGTACATTTCTTCCGCTCGAGGCCATGTGCTGGCTATGTCCGGGCCAGTCACACAGGGTGTAGTGATTAGGTGGAGCCCAATTAATATGGCGTACGGAAAAGGAGACTACACGCCATGTACCCAAGAGGTACACGCCTTGTACTTTTCTTTTTATTTCATTAATCGGATAGGGGTCATTCCTAGTATCCATTTTTACCTTCTTTTCCACCTAATTACGCCCAGAGTGACCTAGAGATCTGATTCTTCTCCGAGCCACTGATTCTCTACCGGTTGTCCGAATCGAACGACGTCAGGTTCAATAGAATCACAGCGGTGAGTTCTCAGTTCTTATTTGGCCTTGTTTCCTGATTCCTTATCTTGTGAGAGTTATTTGAGGTTGGACGTTTAGATGTTTATGTAGATTTACTCCGATCTAGGCCGATTTATAGGCCGAGGGTGAATAATATCAATCTTCTAGGATTGAGGTAGGTGCTTTGTTTTCCTATGTTCATTGTCTTTGAGTTTTTGGTGCAAAAGTGCCGGATACCCATGTATCGGGTATCTCGGGCTAGGGTTTTGATCCTGTTTTGTTATCTGCCATATATTCCATGTATTCTTGAGGTTATTAGAAGATTAATAATTTCTTGTTAGCATGATCGAGGATCACCACATAGGTGTTTCCCTTGTTTTGGTTGTTGAGTGTCGTTTGGCATGGTTTGCCTATGAGGCAACCCTTTTTGCACATTGCTAGTGTGCCTGTTAACTTGATTGCATGTATTGCATGTTGTTTATTTTCTTGTGGATGCATTTGTTGCTATTATCCACGTAGTTGTTGAAATTAATTATGCTGATAAAAGTCTATTACGTATGACTAATCTGCTCAGGGCTGAGTGAACCTGGTGTGGTAGACTAAAGGTGGAAATGAAGATTAGGGCTTCCCTAGAGAGTCAGTTATAATTAGTATCGATCGCAGGACCTATTGGAATGGGACTTTGTGCTTCCTCAGAGTGTCCTTAGTTATGTAGCAAGACTATAGGTGGAATTAGACGTAAGTGATTCCTTAAAGATTCTATATCTTTTTTTGCAATACCATAGGGGAATTGACGGCGAGATCTTCCCAGAGTGTCTGTGCCCTGTACATTTACATGAGTATAGGGGTTTCCTAGTAGGAGCCATCCAGAGACACAATGTTTTATTTGTTGATTGGTTGGTTGTGACGAGTCCACCAATCCAAAGAACAAGCTTGGGTTTGTACTGTTTGTTGTTTAGGTAGACTTGTGAGTTACATGTTGTGATTACTTCCTTGCCCTGGGAGTATAATGTTGTTGCTAGGTTCCTTGGTTGATAGCTAAGTGACTGTACCAAACTACTAAATAAATGTGAATGGATATTTTTAGGATTGTTTCCATTAGTGTACTTCTCCTTCTTTGCTGCATTTATTTCCTTTAATTTACTATATTACTCACTGACTGTAGGGCACGGATCTCGTGGTGATTTCCTACTAGGATTAGTCTCACACCCTGTTTGGGTCCTGCTTTTCATCCCAAAAAGGTTATATGATTGCTGGTGGGGATTGGGATTGTGTCCCTTCTACTTCGGGTACTAGATTGCTGGTTGGAGGTGGAGAACATATTACCGAGCTTAGGATTTCTATGCTGCTAGAGTTTCTGTTTACTTTTGTAACTTGTTTTCAGTTGTATTTCAGCACGTTGTTGTGTTTGCTTCTTTCCCTTTGGTACTTGTACCTGCTACATAATTATCATTATCATTATCATTATATTTTCATATCTTCTGTTGTTTAGTTTCAGTATTTTTATGTTGTTTACTGCTTCCGCTATTGAATGTTGTTTTCTTTCCTTGTATACCTTACCAAATGAGGTCATAGTTTCCCCAATAACTTACCAAGTCCCTCGTTGCTAGTCAGTAGCCTCGGGCATTTGGGGAAATGCGCCTATGGTAATGTGGAGAACCGGGTACAGGGCACTAGTGGAAGGGCTCGAGATTCGGGTCGTTACAAATATGAATATTGTATTAATTTTTGTGGGGTATATAGATTTCATAAGGTTCCTGGAAGGTCAACATCATGATCTGGACTCTTTCTCCTTACTGGATATTGTAGTAGTGGGAGTCAGCATCAGATGGGAGATTATATGAGTAGGAGATCATCTATGTTAAGGTTCATATTATTGTTCCTTCTACCATACAGGAGGATATGTTAAATAAATTTCATGCCTCAAAGAATGTAAAGAATCTAGGTGTGACCAAAATGTATTGTAATCTAAGAAGACCAGTTTGGTGGTCGGGTATGAAAAAGAAGATAGATGGGTTTTTGAAATTATCTTATACCTCTCAATAGGAGAAGTCTATACCTCAAGGACCTCATATTTTACTACACCAATTTATTTTTTTGTAACTGAAGTGGGGAGATGATACCATTGAAATTATTATGGGTCTCTTGAGGAGGTCTCATAAGAAGGTTTGTAATTGGTTCGTTGGGGAATAACTGATGAAAGAAGCACATTTCATACCTATACATGAGACTCTATTATTGGATAAGATATGGAATTTGTTTTTTCTACAAATATTCCACCTTCCCAAGGTTCAACAAAATAATATGTTACTTTATGAAACATGTTTTACATCACCTATATAAAATGGATTTCATAATTCACATGATTCAAAGGTTTTACCAAGTACGCAACTCAACCCACAGAGAAATGGGAATTTACAGCATCTGAAACATGTGCTAGACGATATGATTCTGGTGTGCATCACAGAATTTGGCTATTTTTTGGAGAAGAACATATCTTTTAGGGATTTCACCTATAAAAATAGATATGAATACTCTGTTAAGATGGGTCCATATGATGATATTTATTGTATTCTATAAAGATTACCTCTATGCTGGATGGCAGTTGGGGAATCTATGCTATTGTGACAAGGTATGATGTAGGAGACATCAGAACTTATTAGTTTATTTATAATCACATGGATGTGGATATGAGTATATATAATTTGTATATTTCTAGATATTGAATTCCTTTACAGTCTACAAAGGGTGATCACGTATTCTGGAAGTTATTGCCTTGATTGGGTCATCGCATGATGTGGATACCGAGAAATCTAGAACCTATGATGTTTTGATATCTAGAAGTTGTTTTCCAATTTTGGATGGTGGAATAACAATTAGATCAACCAAAAAGAAATAATTTGTTATGTGACTTCTTTCATGTGTCACAACGTCAGTGGTGTCAACTCTACCCTCCTTGTGTGATCGATGTGGATGATGTTATCATTGAGATAGAAGCATCTTTTGAGGAGCGTATGATATCTACGTTGGCTATATGTGAGAATTTGTTTTAGGGTAAACCCATTCGTATAGATCATGAATCGTTGTAACATTTTCTTTTTCAAGAAAAATCATGGGAGTGATAGGCGGATATGTGGACCTGGTGTCAATATCATTATATATCAGAATTGTAGAGATGCTTTAGAGAACATCATGATGATGGACTGTTATAAGATGGAGAGATAGTATGATCCCAACCATTTTAGAATGATTTAAGAATATTTGATTTAGGTATCCATTTCCTTGTTTTGATTACGTATTGGTTGGGTTTTTCCTTGGTGGGTTTGGGGGTGAAAATTGAAATCTTTGAACAATAGAGGGAAGTCCACAGTTTGAGTATGGTTTTCCAAAACTGTGCGACCTAGAGTAGCAAACCATAAAACCACTAAAAATTAAGGATTTCACAATTTGAACATATTTTTTCAAAGGGATCACCCACATAGGGGAAAATTTTCACCCCCCATAGAAGTGCATCACTATTAGGGTTTATTGCTCATTATATTGTGTGTCAGAGCCGGACAAATATTGTGCAGGTAATTAATTAAACCAAAAATAAGTTCTGATATTCCTTAACACCCATAATAACACATAATAATCCCTATATATATCCAAAACATTCATTATCATTTCTAGGAGCAACCTAGATGAGTTTTTAAGGATTAAGACCTTTTATACTTCCATTTCATTAATCATAATAATGATCATCACCTCTCTCGGTAAATGAATGTCATTCCCATTCTTTCCCCATATCTTCAATGTTCATCTCCCTTTCATTGAAGATACTTTTCCCTAGATCAGATTAGAGATAGATATAGGATTTAAGGATATTGATTAATCTAATCTTTGACCTAAGGTCTGATTTAAAATATCAGTCTTCATCATGATTACGGTTACATCACTTAAATTATCGATTTCCATTGGGGATATTTCATCACTGATTTCATGTTTGGTGGTTTTTTTTCATATCCCATATTATTTATTTAAATTATTAGATCATAATTGTAGAATAAAATTTTATATTTTAGTAATTTAATATATTTAATTGAATTAATTAATTATGAAAATTTATTAATTTTGTATTGTGGAATTTATTGAATAATGTGGATATGGTATGGGTAAATTAATATATCGGTGAAATTGAAAAATTGTAGACTCAGAATAATTAATTTTAGAAATAATTAATGGTATATGGGGATTGATAAATTTTATCAATTAATTATTAAATAAATTAATGGAATAGGTGATTGTGGAATTTATAGAAATTGATTAATTAAATATTTAATTTTAGAGAATGTGATCTTCAATTAATTAATTATTGAATTGATTAGTGGACTGTTATTATTATAAAATGTGTATTAATTAATCAGTGCATTAATTAACATAAAAAATGATTTTATTTAAATGGATTAATTAATTTTCAAATTATTTAATTTGTTAATTGTTTTGATTATGAAATTTATTAGGTTAATTTAATTAATTTATGAATTATATAATGGATGATTTTAATTACGAAATGTGATATGTGGATTAATGTCAATTAATCTGAACTAGTGTGAAATTATTGACACATGTGATTTTATGATACATGTAATATATGTGAATGATTGATAAACAAGTGTGACAAAATGAGTGATGTGGAAAATACCCATACACGAATGATTGATATATATGTCTGGGACACATAATGATTTTCTAAATACACATAGTGTGATAAGATGATTCATTAGAATATTATTGTAATAGATAGTGACTAATTCCCTGAATAACTAATTGGGTGTTGGAAATGGGTTATTACACAAAATACAGAGGAGGTGCTAGACATGACATTTTAGGCCCCTGATATTGGAATTAGAAAATGTTTCCAATTCACCAAGGTAATAAATTGAAATGAAAGGATAATGAATTCCCATGCTTCATGAAAAATTTTGAATTTAGTATATATTATCTACAAAATTAGGCATGTGATGATGAATATATTGATAGGATCGAGTTTCCACAAGAACTAGGGTGTTTATGAGATTTAATAAAGAGTAAATGAATAAATTTAAAATGTTTTTTTATTTTACTTGTTATTTATTCTTTATATAATTGAATATACTATTATTTTCTGCATGTTGATTTAGACATTATCGGTCATATCCTACTGAGTTATACACATACCCCACACAAGATGTCAGAACAACAACTAAATAGATTTCATTGTTGTAATAATTGATAAGAACAAGAGTTATATGTTAGATGTTTGGGTATAGATTGAGAATTTTTTAGGTAATTGTACATGCTTTTGAAATTTTTTGGGAACTGTTAGTTTCTTTATTTATTTTTGGTTTTCATATTGACACTAGACACATATTGGAATAACATATCTACTAATTAGTATTGGATATTTTTTTCATAATTTGGTAATCATGTTATATTGATATTACACTAGTTGTTGTTATGTGACATTCCATGTGTTTAAATTGGATGAAAACCCATATAAATTGAAATTTTTCATTTACTGGATGTGCCATATTACAAAACAAGATTCAGATCGTTACTAGAAGAGACAGAACACACTGATGTGTCTTTTTTAATGTAATTAAATTAATTAAATTTAAATTTAATGAAAATAAATGTGGGAAAAAAATTAATGAGAATTTTTAAAAATAATAATAATAATATTATTATTATTATAATTATTATTATTTTATTATTATTATTAAAATATTATTTTTTAATAACCAGAGGGGTATCCCCCATCCTGTAGCACATAAACCACCCTCACCCTTCCCCTCCTTTTGTGATGCACCCCCTCTATGGATCCTATCCTATTGACGAAATATGTCTAGATTTTGTGATAATTTATCTCTTAATTTTGAGGTAAGGTCTCATATCTCCATTATCTCTCTTTTTGTCCTATTGTTTAGGTCATATGTCACCCAGTGAGCTTCCAACAGAACAATAGTTTTGGGGATAACTCAATTATAAATTTTCCAATGATGTGAGTTTGTGAAAAGAATCTCTCATGACCCCTAAGTTCATATTTAGGTAAATGTCGCAGAAGGTGAATTGCTTTAGATCATCTCGTACCATTGTCGTCGAATTGGAGTATTTTTTCATCAGTCATCATTATCTATCTTTTCATAATATGTTAATTGATTATTAATGAGCCCCTATAATTCCTATTGCTGTGTTTTTTTTCTTCTTAATGATGTTATGTGTCCTAATTTTCTATTTGTAGAGTCTTTGATAACTTTGGGAATGTTGGAACTAAATTACATAGTGGTATATATATATATATATATCATCTTTGAATATATTACATCATGGATAATGTAATTAGTGAATTGAATTAAGGGATATAATTTTTTATCAATGAATGTATGTGCGTGAATGTGTCGAGAAAAATAGAGTTTCTATCATCAAAATTCTCATGTGAATTTTTTTTTGAATTGGTTACTATTTTAGGTATGTCCCCTTTCCTTTCCCATTGATTTCATTATTTCATTGATAAATTTAACTATCACACCATCCTTAGAATTTTATTAATGTATTAGGATATTTTGATTAAATGTTTCATATATTTGAATTAAGAATGTCAGTGAATGAAATGTAAAATATTTTAAATGAATTGTTTTATGAGAAATATCATGATCTAAAAATTAAATCCCTCAATCAGAGGTGCACTACCTTCAAGCCAATATGTAGTTATAATTTTTATATCAGGCGTGATTTTGGGTTGGGTTTCCATATTCCTCTTATTAGTGTTTTTTCTATTCAAATTTATGTTTCTCCCCCTTCGAATAATAATGTAATTTGAAATGTTAGGAATGACTAATTTAAATGGCACAACTAAGTAGCCATATTCTAGGATTCCATGAAAATTTTTATTTGTCCATTTTGAATCATATAAAATAATTTTTCATGTTCAAAAAAAAAATATTATTTTTGTTATTGTAAATGGTTTTAAATGAAATGGCCCAGGGTATGGTTAGGTATACCCCTTATGTAGTTATTTATATTTTAATTAATATATGTAATATTTAGGATATGGAATATAATGGCATTAAAAAAATTAGTAAAAATTTTAAAATGTTTAAAGAACCATGGAACCATCTTTTTTCTTGACCCATCTAATAATTTGAATGAGTTGGAATGCTTTATTATAAAGGAATGTCATTGTAGAAATTTTCCATACTTTTTAATGGTACCATCTATGTACCACTTAATCCATGATAAATGAAATGAATTAAATTATTTAATTAAATGTTAAAAATAACCTGTAATGGATCGACATCATTGTTTTCCTTCACTAAATCTTTCAATGGAATTAATTTGATTGGTTCTTGTTATATTGGTAAGACAATTCCATTGGTTATGGTTAAATAAATATTGTTTCTATAAAATGATTCAATGATATAACTTCAGTATATTCAATGAGATTCCTCCTAGTGGATTCATGTGAAGATATAAATTGATGTGGGTGGTATAAACTAAATACTTTTTTCTATAATACACTTATTTATTTTATATGTAATACATAATAACGTATTTTCATACCTCTACACAACACCACATAAATTGAATAATCACAATTAAATTGTAACTGTTCATTTCAAATAAAACCATGGATATCTTGGGGACCATATGCATGGATAATCAAACATGCATCCACTCGACTAGTGATCTATCCTTGGACATTATCAATACACAGACTCTTTGAATTTAAAACCATAAATTAATATTAATAAATTGTTGATTGTTTTCTTAGAACATTAAATTGGAATAATGAATTTTTTATTACCTTTGGTATAATATCCTAGGATAATATTGTTAATTATTATATTAAGCACTTTAGGTTCGATTTATTAATTAATTAATATTGATATATTCATGATGATAATTAATTAAACAAGTTTAATGAAATGAATTGGTTTTACAAAAGGTAATTTTTATAAATTTATCATTATGTCGTATGAAGTTAATTATATAATGTTTAATATTTGAATTATGATATTTCATGATTATAATTTTAGAATATATGGTAACAAAGTGACTGATAACTGAGGGTTTGTTACTATTGGTCATGTTATGTTTTTCTAGATACGACTCATGATTAATTTGAAACTTAAAGGCTTTGTAAACAATCCTCTATACCAACAATGGACAAGTCACTTTTGTAATTGATTCATATGGGAAGATTATATGTTTATGTAAAATGGAAAAGGGATAGATGCATAGTCACACAATTCTAGAGGGATAGATTATTATTATTCATGAGTGTTAAATTGTAGAGATTCATGATGCTTGTGGCATGTTTTAATACCTCTTATGGGGAAGGAACCCATATACTAAATGAAAGAAGTAATATTATATGTTAATTTCAGATGTTTATAGAATATATTCATAGTATCACTATTTCTGTGTCAATGATTCAAGTTATTAATTAGGGTGAGAATCTAGTTAGCATAAGGGTAGAGTCCATATGTGTATGGAATATTATGATTGATCCATCCTCTATAGGATAATATTCCACTTATTTGGATGATCCATCCGAATTTAGGATGATATACCCATAAAACTATAAACGTTATAGGGTTCTGATGTAGTTATAACCTCCTAGTGTCCCTTATGAACATGGGTGGTTTGTTGTTTATTTATTCAGAAATTATTCTTTATTTTTCTTCTTATACATGCACACTAATTTGAATTTCATATCTAGTAGTGTATTGGGAAACACAATATCAATTCTTTCCTAGTGATATTATTATATCACACCCTTCTTGAGAATCATTTGGATCCAAATTAGATATTCTTACTTGTTGGCCTTTGGATTCATTGGTTATGTTGTGACTTTTAAATGGATTCAATGGATTGAGGTACTAAGATCTTTCTATTGAATCTCAAGGATTTTACCGTTAGGTTTTTCATTAAATTTTTTATTTTTTACTACTACCACCTTATAAAAAACACATTACATTGCATGAATATTTATAGGGACTTGGTTTGGACCATTTTTTATTTATATATTATATTATTATTCATTATTCATTCATTTACTAATTCATGGATTATGAATTTATCAGTTTTTATTCTTCTTTTAAAAAACTCTAAAACTCTGATCTAGAGTGTATATTCTCCACACCATACAATCCGTAGACATTATCTACTAGATGTAAGTCTTTTTCTTATGGAGAGGTGCGCTTGAATCCCTATGACACACCGGTATGACCACCGTCTTAGTGGTGATTCGGGTTTGGATATTACTATGTTTAATCAACGGTATGATTTCCTTTTTTGTTACTATTTTTTTATGGTAGATATGAGAATAGAATTTTTTATGTTCTTGTTAAATATTCATAATTGGGATTGATCACCCCACATATGTTGAATTGACCACATGGCCAATGATAGGATTGTTGTTTATATTTTTCGATGTTATATTTGATAAGATTTCTCATTAAATGAATTTTTAATTCATACTAAATATTGATTAATGAATTTATTTAAATTTACCCTTATCATGGTATGACAAGTGTGGAGTATTACATGCATCATATTAAGGACATAGGGAATCATATTCCCTTCATATTCCATGACATGTAGTGACAAATCTTGGTTTATTACAATTTATAATGTGTTCTTTCAATAATATGACATTATCTATTGTATAACTTTCTTAGCATTTTATATTCCATTTTTATTAACTTATTAATAAGAATTCCCTATTTATTGTTCCATGCTATTGTGATTTCAACATGTTTTATTGAGTTAACTAATAATTGTGACATGATTCACATTGTTTTGAATAATTAATTGATGGAATATATTAAATGATATTGGTTTCAATTTAAATATGATAAAAATGAAAAATGTTAAAATATATGTGCACCTTATGGATTTGTTGATGGATTCCCAAATGAATGGGCGGTTGAAACTAAGAAGGTTGTATTATGAAAAGGGTTTAAATGTAAATGTTGTTCAACTTTAATAAAAATTGATCCATTTGATTATTTAAATTCAAAACTGGTCCCATATTATCCATTTTGGTCATGGTTCTTATGAGAAAACCCTTAATGTATGTTTTTAATTTAAATGGTAATGTATCTTCTATTGGGTTTCATGATAATGATTTAGGATGGATTTTTATTGGGTCCCTCAGAGGTCACCATTTCTACTAAAATGAATTTATTTTGTAATATATCCTAATTCTGACTAAATTAAAAGAAGTGTAAAACAACCTTGTTCTAGTTTGTGGCTTTGTTTTTTCACGTCTTATAATAAATTCATGTGCATTGAGTATTTCATGTTTTAAGTAGGATAGTGATTCCATGGGCATGATCGGCTATTTTGAATGATTCTTCACTCTCTATTCATTTTTAGTGATGGATGACTTAGTCTTTTTTCATCCTAGTTAATGGTCGTATGGGGAAATTCAAGTTTCTGTAAAATGTCTTGTACAGATCATCTAATGATTGAATCCATAGGGAAGAAAAAATAATGGTGTTATTTTTCACTTATCATTTTCCCCTGAAATCATAGGATATTATGAATTAAAATATATGTTAACCCTCAAGTTATTAATGACATAACAAAACAGTTGAGTTCAGTTGGATCTTTGAGCATTCCATTATTGTGTACAGTCCTATATCATCTCCAAGGTAGTCTAACATGGGTGTAAAAAAATAATGATCATTCCAATGACCCAGATGATGTTCGGTGACTCAGGCATTTTGATATGTCTGTTAGTTTGATATTGGTTATCCTCCCAATTTTTAATTGTTTTTATTTACAATGGTTCTAACCATCAGTATATTTGAGTGTCTAGTCTATCTATTTTATTTGATGATTTGGAAACTCCTAAGGTGGAAATTTTCAGGTAGATTTTGTTCAATAATTGTCCTTCAGGATAGAAAGAACACAACCAATGAGGACGATTTTAGATGGGAAATGCTGGCTAATATTCATGTGAGGCTTCTAAAAATTAAATCTTTTCAGGTCGTTATCAAGAGAAATATGTTGGTGTGATTGGAGGTGTATGAATCGTTTTAGATACTTCATTTCTCAACGCAACATTACAATGGTTATTCTTGAATGATCATGGGATTTATCATGTAGTAAAGGATCGGTGATCTATTAATGACATTTCATTGCCATGGGATGTTGAATTTATTATTTTGTGTCCACTAGTAGTGGTTCAACCATTTCACTTCTACAAAACATTAAATTCTTCTTACAGTATTATTCCATGAGCTATGAGTATGTACCCTATATTGACATCATCCATGATACAAAAAGACAGTGTTGGTATTATTCAACGATATTGTTAAAATGAATTTAAAAAGATTAATTGTTCTCTTAGTTTTTCATTCTGGAAAAATTCTTCTCCTTGAGGTATGGATATACTTGAGTGACCTTTTGAATCCTAAGAATGAATACCTTGGATTAATTATTAAACATTCATTGTTTCTATTAAATTGACAACCATGATGAGGAATCTCTGGGAAAAGTTAATGTTTTGATGTGGATATTCTTCCATTGTATCAATGTCTCACTCATACACATGATTTATGGAATAAATTTAGATAGTTATTTTCAATCCATTCATTCCATTATAATGTTATCCTAGACTTGTAGTCAGGCTGGGTGATGTTTAAATCAAGGATTTTCACTAGATGTCACTTATGTAGTTCGACGAACATAGTTGTGGTGAATGTGAGATTCCTTGGAAGATTGAAACATAGTTCATTTTTTTGAATGATATACATCTAATTTGTGTGTATTTTTTAATAAATGTCTAGTGTGGCCCAACTAGTTGTCTCTCATGTTCAGTGGAACAATCATTGAAAGAACATTTATGGGACGACATCGTATGAGATGAGTGCCGTCTATATAGGTTAGATCATTTCCTAAGTAGATGGATTGAAATTGAAAAATATGATCAGTGGGGAATAAACATTATATCCATTTCAAAATCACAACAGGATCATCATAACAATTCAAGGTGGTGTGATTTGTAAGGAAATTCTAACTATATAGATGGTGTGGCTCAAAATTGGAAACATCTAATGTTAAAGGCTAAGGTGCGAAGTACCATTGGATAGATGTTTAACATGACGAAAATGTGATTATATCTCTAGTTATGATAGAACACGTAAGATTGATCATTGTGTATTTGTTGGATAATGAACTATGGATGGAGTTTTGATGATATAATGTTTTGTGTGCTTAAATTATGCCTAGAGGTGTGTTGGCTGTTTGGAAAGACAACATGGAAATTTAAATGACACTTCATGACCCTTGTAGTTCGGTATAAATATTAACTGGTCATGAAGACTAATTTGGTATAAGAAGTTATAAGCATGGAAGTTTTTGATGTCCCATGTTTTTTAACCTGACAAAAAACCCAAGAAATTTATATTTTATTTATTAGACTGTATGTTTTACAAAAAGAGCTTCATATCATTATTTTAATCATGGATCACTGGGATGTGTTTTTTAATAAATTAAATTAATGAAATTAAAATTTATGTAAAAATAAATTGGAAAAGTGAAAAAATTTAATAATAATAATAATTAATTAATAACAAAATAATATTTATTCTTGTTTTTTTTTCTATTTTTGTGGTTGTGTTTATTTTATTTTCTTTTTTATTATAATTTTTTGGTTATAATTTTTTTATAACGTCCCAATGGGGTCTCCCTCATATTCTAGTTAATGAGTCCTCACGCTCTTCCTCTCCAAGCACGACAGACTCACTTTATGGATCGTCTGAAATCGATGGAATCTGTCAAGATGACTTAACAATTTATCACATAATCCAAGAGGTAAGGCCTCATATTCCCTTTCTCTCTCATTTGAGGACATTTTTTTGTCCCCCATTGCCAGGTGAGGTGAGGTTAAGACCCTAGGGTTGAGGTTTACATGATTTTCGATTTTACTTTTATTTTATGTTGCTGAAAGCATCTCTCAGTACTTTATGGTTCATAATTTGGAAACCGCCACAAAAGGAGAAGCAGTTTGCATCATATTAGTTCACCTACATTGTTTTGGAGTAATTTCAAACTCCATTATTCATTTTTGATAATTTAATAATTGGGGCCTTGATGATTTATGAGTTCCTATAATTCTTCATTGTAATATTTTGTTTGTTTGTGGTGTCTTGAGTCCCTAGTATATATTTGTGTACCATTTGATGACTTCGTAAAGGTTTTCACTCATATAAATAGATATATATATATATATCATTCTTTTAATCATCCCCTTAAGTAAAGGGGAATATGAGCATTTGATTAAGGGATATATATATTGGAATGTATGTATGTGTATGTGGGGAGTGAAATCGACTATCAGTGACCAATGTTGTTAAGTACCAACATGTATTACATGGTTCCTTATTAAGGCCAGATCCCATTCTTAAACTTTAGATTTTTTGGAATTCACTAATTAATATAATTATCTAATCAACCATGAATTTTGATTAATGGTGTAAGTTTTTCATATTTAATTTTTCTCATATTTGATTTGAGTTTGACCATAAATGAAATGTTAACTATGATAAATGAATTTTTTTATGAACAATATCATGATTTAACAATAATACACTTCTGGTGGAGGTGTAATTCCTTCAAAACAAAATTCAATGATACTTTTTATGTATTTATTTGTTTTTTTAATTTCCATATTTCTAAAATTAAATGTTTTTATGCGGTAATATATATTTTGTCCCTCAATGAATAATAATTTAATTATAATTTTCTAGCATGAATTATTTAAATAGAGGTTTCATGTCGGCATGTGGATTATTACCATGTCTCATTCCATTTTTTCTCTATGAATGTTATAATTTTTTTTCCTTGTTGAAGAAAAGTGACTAAATTTGACGTGTTAAATGGTTTTAAATGAAATGGCCTAAGGGATTGTTAGACCGTGACCGTTATGTAAAAATTCATATTTAAATTGTTATATAGATCATCAAGGATATTGATTCTAATGGAACTAGAAAACACCATTCCTTTTTTACAATGTTTAACGATCCAAGAGACTATCAATGGGATTCGACCATATTATAAATTTATTGACTTGGAATCATTTATATAAAAGGAATTCCCAGGGAGGAATTTTCGCTGTAATTACATTATACCTTCTACATACCACTTGAACCTTAATAAAGCAATTGTGTTCAATTATTCCACCAAATTTCATTAATTGAATAAAATGGATATCAATTATGGAATTACATCATTTAATGTTATAAATGAATTATTTTAAATGTAACTTATTATGTTGGTACAACCATTCCTCTAGTTATGATTAAATAAGAATGATCTATGTAATATGTATCAACTATATGACCAAAATATATTGAATGAAAATCTCTATGGAGATTACATGCCTGAAAAGGAATTGATGTCGGTGGTCTAAAATAAATCCCATTTTAGATGATACAATTATATAATGTATAATCAATAAGTGATATCGCACTAGAATTCAACCTCATAATACCACATAAATGTAATATTTACTATTAAATTATAATTGCTCATTTCAATCCATCCCATGGATCTTTTATGTTCCATAGGTGGGGAGGATCAAAACTATGGCCACCCAATTGGTGTGCTAGCCTAGGACCTTATTAATACATGGTATGTTTGACATTAAATACTGAATATTAATTGAATCAACTATTGATTGATGCAGCAGACCTCTAAATTGAGATAATAATAATTTGGGTGATTTCAATAGGTCATATAACATTAAATGATCTGGTTAATTATTATATTAAAGACCTTAGGGTCGAATGATTAATTAAATACGATTGATATAACAATGATGATAATTTTTAACATGGATTATTGAAACCAATTTGTGTGATTGATGAATTTTTTTAAACTGAATATTGTGTCTTAGGATGATAAATTTAGTACGTGTGAAACACAAATTATGATTTTTCATTCTTAAAAGTTGATCTTATATGATATTAATGTGATTGATAACTAATATTTTGATATTTTTGGGAATTTTGTGTTTGATATATAATAATCATGTTTAATGTGAGCCCATGGGTTTTGGTGCGTGATCTTCTATACCAATTGTAGGAAAGGCACAAATGTACTTGATTCCCAATGGAAGATTATATTTTTTTGAAATATTCTTCCAGGACATATGCATAGTCACATTATGCATGAGAAGAAGATCACAATTATTAACAAGGGGAGATTATAATCATTCATGGGAGTGTGATGTATGTTTTTTACCTTCTGGTGGCTAGACACATTGGTACTTAATGCACGGGGGTAGATTATATGTTTATGTTGAATGAATGTGGGATAGATGTAAATTAATATGATACATGAGGGTGATATTCTAATTATTGTCAAGAGAGATATTTTCATTGGACATAGGGAAGTGGTCATATGTTGATGGTATAATCTGAGTGATTCATCCTTAGAAAGAGAATATACCATCATTATGGGTGAACTATCCTGATCTCGGAGGATCTACCCCAAGCCATAGATACATGGTATTGATCCATTGTAGGTATAGACATCATGTGTCCCTTTTGAACTTGGGAGAATTTTTTATATTTACATTGCACTACTTGTTTGTTTTTCTAATTATACCATATAATTATAATACATTTTAAATCATGTTTTGGATTTGGTTAGAGACCATGGGTAATGGACTACTAATATTATTTTATCACACCCTACTCAGGATCCACTTGGAAACCATGTAGATCGTATTTCTCAATAGTCTTTAGATTCATTGTTTTTGATGTGTTGTGTAAAGAGGAGCTAAAGAGAAAAGGACTAAGACTTTTATTAGGAATCTCAATGATTTGACCTTTAGATTTTTCATTTCATTGGTTATTTTTTACTACCATTACATTGTAGAAATCGTAAAATTATGTACATCCTTAAATGGAATTGGATTCTGAAATTTTATTCATATTTAGATATTACATTATTCTTCCACAACTTGTCATTCACTTATTTACTAAATATGCAGTTATCTGTTGATGATATATTGTTATACCATTGTACAACTCTAGTATTGAGGGTATAGACTCCCCAACGCACTATCAGCAGACACTCTCTTTTACTCAGATACTTATGGTGAATCGAGAGGTACACATTAGGCTATGTGACCCTCCGGTTCGACCGCAATCTAAGTGGTGAGTCGTTATTGGAAGTTACATGATATATTAGATTTCTATTTTTTAATTATTTACATAGTTTTTCTCATTTTATAATGACATTATATTATCCCAATGATCAAAATTAAACCATCATTAATAGTCGTAAGCCTCAAGCATATGGAAAGGCATGCTTGAGGTCACTTAGAGAAACAGTATGGATAATTGTCATATGGAATTTGGGTCAAGTCATTACACATGGGAAATATGATGACAATTTGATGGACCCCATATTCAAACCTACTTGTATGAGTAATATAACCAATAAATTTCATTTCATTTACTCCAAACTACATCTCATATAAATGGTACTACACATACTTCAAAATTAGAAATTCATTTCCAAGTTGTTTTACTGACTTCTATATTATATGTTGTGCTTCCTTTTATATAATTTTTTTATCATTGTGTTTCCCCAAACTAAAGATACTTCATCAAGTGTTTCATTAGATAAATAATATTGTAATCTCACCCATCACATAAATATTCTATACTATTATAATTTCATTCACCCCTATCCACACCACAATTGAGATTTTTCTTCTTCAAGGGGGCATTATTCATTGGGTTTTTGATGGGTTTGGACCCTTTATTTATAACTTAAAATATATCCCCATGTAATATTTCTATTTTTTAAATTTTACATAAAAATCATTTGAATATATTTTAGTGATATTTCCTTTAATTAATTCTATAAAATAAATTACTTTTGTATGAAATTTGAGTGAAAAAAACATTAATAAGTTGATAATAAAAATAAATGAATCTAATATAGCTATAAAATTACACCACAATGAAATAATTTCACAATCAAAATAAATAAATTTCACATAACACAATAAAACTTGATACTTTTAGGGTTTAAATATCACTACCAAATTATATAATAATTATTTAAAATAATTTAATATTTTTTAATCATATTACACTGTTTTTTTTAAGATCTCATTTTCAAGAGAACAATATAATTGTTAATTTTAAATTTCATCAGTAAATTATTTTATTACTCTATTTATATCTATACATCATTCAACATATTTTTACTAAGAATGAAATTTGTGATCTTCCTATGAATAAAATGTTTTCTCATCACTCGAGGAACTTTAATATATATTTATTCATAACATGTGTACATGAATCCAATGAAAACTCTTATAAATAATAAAATCACCATCACATAAATTCAAATACAACATTACTAAATTTGGATTTAATATAAAAATAAAATGACTCTATGGAATTTGGTTTTATGGTAAATAATATAAATCAAAAATTTAAAATATTTGTGATTAAATCTATAGTACCATGTATGGAAAAAAATTCATAAAATCTCCACAATAATAATGTTAGCACTTATACTCTTATTAATCATAATTGGGGATCATAAATCATAACTACAATAATAATGAATAATATACACTCATTCAAAAACAAAATCATATCAAAAACAATTTTCATAGTTCACTCACGTGGTGATCATTTTTCCATTTTCATTTTTTTGATTCTTTTGATGATATATAATAATGATTAATGAAAGTGATTATATGAAACCTTATAAACTAAAAAATTATAAAAACATAAATATTCATGTTTTCCTTCCTATTATATAATAAATTTTCATTCCTTATCATCTTCTTATAGTTAACCAACTTTGAGTGTTTCTCACCTATGTATTAACTCAGATCTAGCATTATCCTTAAAGCCACATTAGATTTAGCATCTTACTCAATATCATGATTGGAATATTCCTCATGTATTCATGAAATTTTGGATTCCTATTTGGGTTCAACCTTTTTATTATGATCTTAATTAAAAATACACTCATAGATATCTAACACCACATTGAAATAAAATTCTATGAAATAATTTAATTTTCAACAATAGTCATGGTAGTAGTCGTGGATCCCAACATTTCCATTATATATACTCTTTGAGAATACTACCTTTTAGAAAAATATTCAACATATATATGATATCTTGATCCCATAATCAATACTAAAATGACCATGTGTATTAAAGGGATAGTAAAAAACCTAATATAATATCAAATTTAAAAATAATACTATAAAATACTTTCTTAAATACAATGATTTATTATTGTTGTGTCCATATCACTATCAATGGTGAAGAAATAATTATATTTAAAAATTGAAAAATTAATTTTAACTGAGAATACTATTGACAATTTTTAAAATACAAAAAATGAAATATGAAAACATTATTAGTATGATATTGAAAATTTATATTTAGAGGTAGAACTGGTATGAAAAAAGAATTATAAAAGGGTTAACCTGATATTTAAGACAATCAATTCAAAAAAATAAGAAAACTAAAACTACTGTATATGATATAAAAATGATAATGAATATATAAGGTAATTGAAAATAATGTTTTATGAAGAAATGGATCATAAAATGAAATAATGAAAACTCAAAAAGATTTAAAAATAATATATAAAAAACACCCATAGTGTAAGGGTCTAAATCCATATGATTTAACGCTATGCATGTTTATAATGCTTATAGTGCTCAATAGACGCCATGGGTGTGTCTAGAGGTGTTTTATGCTAAAATATGGTGTCAAGAAGAACTATAGAGGTGTATTTATTTTATATAATGAATTCACAGTTCCAAACATGGTGAGAGAATTTTCATGGGTTCAATTTCATTCAAGGTTTATGTAATTCTAGTTCATAGGGTTCTTCATGAAATGAAAACAATTGATGAAAAATACATTTAGGAGTCATGTTTTGTGAGAAACATATAGCTAAAAAATTACCAGACTTAATGTGAATAAATCCAGGTAAACATGTTTTGAAATGTGGATTTATATATAGTAGGAATCTATGTGTTCTCAAACCCTTAAACCCTCATAAAAAATTCTTGGATAACATCAATGATAACTTAAGGCACCTTGTTATCCATTTACGGTGGAATCATTCTATGTTTATCATCATGATCAATGGTGATATAAAATATGTTGGACAACTTATTTACTATTCCATTTATCTAGATTCCCTCGTTTATTTTTCCATATTATGGGGGTTCATCTCTTTTTTTTAATGGATAGTTTCTTGTTTTTTTGTGAATTTTTTCCATGAAATTCTTGGTTGGATGTAGATTCGTGATGGAGAGGTAATCATGATCTACAACATTTGACTACTCTTGTGTGAAGAACCATGACACCATAGAGGCAGGGGATTCATTTTTTATCCTATTTATTTATGGGTAATCAATTAGATAACTTGGTTTATCCATTCGAATAAAAGTTTAATAAAAATAATAATTTTTGAATCCTATTAATAAAGAATATATTTTAGTAAATTCATAGTGTTTATTTTTACAATTATTAGAGTTTGGATCCTGATTTTATAGATTTTATTCCATGTATGTTATTTTACTTAGAATATATGGTTATGTTATAGATTAAGATGTTATTCTTGATTGAAAATGGTAAGGAACATACAACTAAAATTAAATATTAAATATTATTAACAATAAATTAATATGTGAAATGTAATAATGAATATAGTGATTCTAATAATTTTATGGTAATAAAATTTATTAAACATACATTCCAAATGACATGTAATACTACATGTGAAAATATAATTGATAATAAATGCGAATCGTGATAATTATTGTGGATAATAATAAAAAATGGCATGTAAATGATAATGGATTATATTCTAAATGTATGTTTAATTTATGATCTCTTATTATAGATTCGTTTCATATAATGCACATTTTTTTAAACTATGAAAAATGAATTAGCTAATTCATGATATTGTAGAAACAATTTTGTGGTAAATATAATTCTTATATCCTCAGTAACCAATATACTTAAGAGGACTGAGTTCCATGATATTGGATTTGAGGGAGTATATTTATGAGTGATGTACAGATTCTATGTTTTATGTCCTATGTATCCCAATTAGATGACCTTGTATGTTTTTGGTTTATATTATGATGTGTTCTATATATGATTTTCTAGATGATATATTATATGGGGTATGGAAGCCCTAATTTTATGACATAGGGATATGCATCAGGTTTTGAATTAGGATGATGAGGATATTACCAAGGATAATGGAATAGGTTTAATTATTGATTACCCATTGTTTTTATCAGGTATGATTATTTCTTAAAATAAATTGATTTAATGGTTGATGGTCGGGTTTCTTTCATCATATCCATTCCTTCCCACACTGCTAGAGAAAGATGGATACAGTTTTGTGTGTGTTTCATTTTGGTTTTATCCTAGGATTCCCTAGTTTGTTGAATAATGATAATAATGATTTAATTGATCTTAACACAATGGGTTACTTTTGGTGGAAGGAATGTGATTAAAATATGTAACTCTTGAGAAATAGTGGACTCACTGTGAATTATTCATAGGGAGAATGGTCCATAATTTAATGATTATCGAAATGTATCTTGAAATATTGTTAATGGATAATTTATGTATAAATAATGATGTAATATGAGGAAATAATAAAAATTAAGGATGTAATTAATATATCTACATTAAATTATTTTGTGCATATAGGATCACTAGTCATACTAGTAATATTCACGTGTTCAAGAGATGTTAGATGCAGGTGAGTCTAAGACTAGGTTTTATCCGTTGAGTGGTTGTGAGTTATATTATATCATGTGTATTCTATAATATCATATGATTCCCAACCCAGATCAATTAGGGATACTGAATCCTAGTGGACTATGGTAGAATTTGTTTTCCAAAATCCTTATGGGAGATAGATAGAAGATTACCCCCTCAGGCACAACTCTCTTAACATAGTTCATACATCTTCTAGTACTCACAATGGTTTTTTTTAAAATAAATTTTTGTAGGGGAATGTGAATGTTTTGGTTACATAACAGACATGTATCAATGTTTTATGAATTCAAAAGACTATTATAGGTTTTACATGTATGGATTTTCTTGGATTTAGGTGATTACATGGTGTATGGGTTATAATGTATTTAGGTGATTTCATATTGTATGGTTTGTAATAGATTTAGGTTCTTACATGGTGTAATTTACATGAATTTCCTAGAGAGATATCTCAAAATGATGCTTCTTTGTTATATTTTTGTAGATCACAGGGCTTTAAAATTCATCATTTTAGTAACTCTTATTTTTATTTTATATCTTTGTAGTGAAATACAATAATTATTATATAAAATAATGTTAATAAATTTTTCCGTATTAATATTTCCAAACATATATGGGATTGTTAGGAAAATTATTCCAAAAAATAATAACAAAAACAACGTAAAACATATATTGTTCTTAGCACAAAAAAATTCCCTAAATAGATAAAAATTTAAAGATAGATAGATTATATGTAGTTTAATCTTAAATGGGATAATAATATTCATCATGATATTTTTTAATTATATATCACATATTCTCCCTACAAATTTTGCCCTTTAAATCATTAACAATCCCTTGATTCTTATCATTTATAAATTGAAAATCATCAAATCTATAATCCAACTTGTAAAGAAACATTAAAATGAAAAATATGAATCCTAGTGGAAATGAATTGATCCATAAACTCCAAAACGATATATATACCATTACTTGATAACATCTCTAAAGACAAATACACTATAATACATTAAAATATATTTGTCCAATTCAACTACATATTTTCACTAACCTTATGTGAGACCACCAAAACTACTTGAATGTTCATTTTGAACTACTCAGTTTTATATAGATTACATTTAATGAACCGTGACTGTTGATGTTTTGATTTTTATTCTAATTATTCAATTTCCATTTAACATAAATTATAATTCTTCCACTTGAGGAATACATATGGATTCTGTTGCTATTTAACATTAGTCAATGCATCAATCCATGCAATAATACTCTAAGGATCCACATATCCAAAATCTATATAAGAAACAATATGATTACTAAAGTTTAAAATGCATTTACACTAGTTCTGATCACCACCATGATATATAAATAACACTAACATTACCGAAATATGATTTCAATAAAAATTGTCAATATACTACACCTCATGCTTTATGAAAATCATTAAACAGTAATGAATTTTACCCTAAAATAATATTATGTGTCATTTATAAGATATATATAATGATCTAACAAAAAATAAAACCTAATTTTACATTAGGGTATTTATTATAACAAGGTATGATGACATTGGACCTGAACTATCAAAAACTCACATGACATGAACCATGATTTCCATTCACCACCACTATGTTATATGCATAACCACACATATAACCCAAGACCCCCATATTCACATGGGTTTACACCCACCTTTTTAAATTCATGATCCTATCCGACTATTTATCCGTGTTATTACTTCTACATACGATAATAATTTTTTTCATGTTTTAATATCCTTGCATGTAGTTAAATTGACTAATAGATTAAATTTTGTGATTATTGGTTATTCCATAACACACCCATACAAATCCACAATTACATGTCTGATATAATAAATATACAATCCCAATATGTCAAATCAAGGATCTATAACACTCTATCATAATTAATTCCCCTCCACCCACCAAATAATAAAATAATTTCATGTAATATGTTATCACTATAGAAAAATAACTAGCTTACATAAAAAATGACTTTCATGAATGGAACTCACTACTAATAATCAATTTTTTCATACGAACACAATTTATTCAAAACAAATTTCAAATTATTTCATTAATTCAATTAATACTAAAAATAAGACTAAAATGATCGCCACACCCATCATAATGAATTTCAGATCACCCATTCTAAGATACAGATCATTTGGAATAAAATAACATGTTAAATCGAAACAAGTACTTCAGTATCACCAAAACATCAAGGTTTAATATATTTAAATAGTAAGTCAATTCATTATTTTAAAATACAAATTAAAACAAAAAATAATAATTTCTACAACAAGATAATATTGAAATAATGTCATTTCACATGTTTAGAAAAAAAATTAACATAAAAATGAACATTTCAATATAGTCATAACATATATTAAAAGAAAATTTCCCCATATTGTTCAATATGAAAACTTGTTTCCTTAATTAAATTAATTTCTTCTATTATGTCACCTCTAAACAAATAATGCCAGGATATTTTTTTGATATTTATCTCTTTAGTGAAAACTATCATTTTGAATAGTTTTATTTCACACAACAATGGCTTAAAAAGGATTGTAAAAAATGTATTCTTGTAATTCAATTAGTTATGTCGAATAAATATTATCATTTAAAATACTCGTTGCTTTTTAGATTTCATAATAAATTGATATAATATCAATGTTATATATAGTAATATAATTAATCTCTTTAGGATAATAATTTTACAATAATATTATACAATACATTTTTAAATTTAGAAAATGTATTTGTCATGAAAACTAATTTTTGGAAAATTTAACGGGTTTATTGTCAAAAAAATTATACAATATAATTGAATTTAAATAGTCAAAATTATTTAAATATTTTTCAATCATGAGTTACAATTTTGGGAATAGGTCCCATATAATTTTATTCATTATTAATAGTAATCATTATAAAATTTATCTCCTCGATAAATGGTAAATAAAGTTAAATAAGTAATATAATATTCTGATAAGGCATTATAAATCATTCAAAAACACTCCATTATTTAATTAGATGAATTCAATTATACCATATCCATACAAAAATTGAATATATACTAGTATTCTTACATTTTTATTTTAAAATTAAATTTCCTATATTTTAGTTATAGATAAATAAAAATGTCACTCTCAAAACGTTAAATTTGAAAAATTTGTTCATATAGAGATAAAAATAAGTTGGCGTCGAATTTAAAATTCTATTTTGGATAAATTAGTGAAATTAACATTAAAAACATCAAAACTAAATTTTTTATATTTAATTATAGTTCAATAATATTTTAATTGTTAAATATCACTTATTATTTATTATAAAAAAAGTTATATTAGTGTTACTTCATTCTCATTATGTCTATAAATTTAAAATAAACGAATTGTTATAAAAATGTAATTACTGATAATATTTGAAAAATAAAATAACTAAAAATTAATTATAAATCATAATAAGGATGAAATTTGACATGTTGAATTAGAAAATGTGATAGGAATTCTTCCTTTAAATTTTTTGATTAATCTATAACCATATAAGTAAAATTATAAAACATTAAAATTGAAAAAATTATGACCAAGGTTAATGTGAAAATTGTTTAAAGATTGGGTTGAAGAAACACGATCATGAATAAAATATCAATAAAGTAAATATATATTTAATTGTATTATGTTATTTTTACCATATAATATCATTGTTTTTCTATTACGGAGATTTAGGGATTACAACACATGAAATTGAATTTATTATTTTAAAATATGTTTCTTAATTCCAAGGGTGTCCATCTATTCAATAAAAAAGAAAACCACATTTTATTTAATCTATACACCACCTGGAGCCATATAAATAAACCCAAAGATGATAAATACTACATAAAACTTCATTATCAAATTAATATAGGATCCATTATTTAACAAACACAATCCATATCCACCTAAGAGGGTATATAACGACACTCTTTCGAAGAATATGAAATCATCTTCAATACATAGTTACATTTTTCCATTTTTACCACAAAAAATTCAATACTAAACATTCAAATAATATAATACCAGTAACTAAAACATAATGTTATTTTATTATATTAATGTAATATTATTTTTCCACCTCTTTCCTTGAAAATTATAAACAAAATCATCGCTTCTGTGTATAGTGGACTACACCTCCTGAACTGATATAATTTTCCATTCATTGAAACATAGCATTTACTATCATAATTATAGAAATAATGGATATATATGATAATTATGAAATAATTATAAATATATATATGTATAATATATCATCTAATTCAATAAACTTTCACCCATTAAAAAATTATAACATCAATCAGGTGTATCTACAACCTACCATCACCACGAAGATATGTGATTCATTTTTCATGTTTTCTTATACTGGATGATTTTAAATAGGTATATAATTAATATTTATGATTTTTTATATCATTATAATTTCCTTTCAGATGATATAACCATGATCAACATACATGGACAATAATTTTTAATTCAAAACATAGAATATAAATGAAGTAGTTGCCTCAAAAAATGATGATAATAATAAAATATTATTATCAAATAATTAAAAAGGAGTTATATATTAATCATATATGATGTTATAAACATATATATGGTTTTGGAATGAAAAAATGATCAATATAATCCTATAGTATGTAAGGTTAACAGAACATTTCAGGTACATTGAACATCTTTTAAGGGATTTGATTTAAATTAAACTCCATTGACACATATTATAAATTCGAAAAATATTTATATTTTCATGGTGGGTATAATTACCACTAGTTTATATATATATATATATTTGTTTATTTTTATAAATGATTGAACTTATATTTACTCTTTTAAATGGTTATACGTTCAATCATACTAATTATTTAAGAATTTATTTTATAATATATATTTTTTGGTTTTGTATTATTTTCATTAATAGAATCCTCAGGTACATTCTTCATAAATTTTATTTATCTTATTATCCTCATGATATGAAATGATTTTACATTATTTCCTGAATACTTTTCTCTTTTTGGAAATTTTGTCAACAAAATATATTTTTATAATAAAAAATATGACATCTATCTTTTGATTGGTTGATTTTTTCAATCATGTAAAATTTTATCTAAATTACAATGAAAATTTTCATTTATTTACTCAAATTATTTATTAATAAAACATTATGTTATCCATTAATTTTTAAATGTATATTTAAGAATCATTAAATTATTCTTTAAATGGATCATATTTGATAATCATTATCTAAATTCAATAATAATGTCTCATTTTAAATTAAATGATATTTACATATTTTCCCACCTAAATCACTATATTACACAACTTATATTCTTCAAAATATTTTTATTTATCTTAAAAAATACTCCCTTTACTATTATCTTAATTATGTGTTTTTATTCTATTTTGATTGTTTCATCAAAAGAAATAATTTTATTAAAATTGTGATATTGTTTATGAATTGACAGTCATCTTTTTTCCCTAATAATTTTTCCTCCTTAATTTTCCCTTGAACCATTAACTTTATTATAGTAATTCTTCCTTAGAAATTACATTTATCTTAAATATCTATATTTATTGTTCCATGAATAGAATTATTTTGTAAACCATAATCAATTTTTTACTTATGGTGTTTTACAAGGAACGTTATTCAGTAAACTATGGAAATCATAATATCATATAATCCACACTCAATATATATATTTACAAATAAAGAAAAATTATTTATGATTTAACATAATAATTATATATATTATGAATGAATTAGACCATGAATGATGAGTTCAAATTAGTTATATATATCCTCATGATGCATCGAATGACCTCATGAGGAACACAAGTTGACGATAAAATTTATATTGGATTTTGGGGAATAACTCCAATAAATTAAACTATAATTGAATAAGACCATTATGGTATGTAAATCATCAAATATTAAATCATGAAGTACAACATTATATATTTTCAGTATAGAGAATTCATTTTTGATTATCCATGAGATTACAACATTGGTATTGTTCATGGAAGAATTTTGTTCCCATGTTATTGATTAAATTGAATTAGTATTCCTTTATATTTATTGTAATAATTATTTTCCCTCATTTCAAAATGATATATTCAGTTATAGACTACCTATGATGAGAATCAATGATCATTTATTTATTTCATACATTAACTTATATATGATGAAGGATATTAAGAACAACACTAATGAATTGAGAATTTATATTATGATATGTTTTTAATATATTGATTGTATTATGAGAATCATGAATCTATCTTGTCAATGAAGAATATTAAACTAATAATTACTTGGTTATTTTATCCACGTTATAATGTACCAATATATTAAATTATGCACCAGCTATGTGTTATTAGATTTGGGGTTGTTCTAGTTGGACTCGGATAATGTTTAGTATAAAGAATTGGAAATATATTTTTAATGAAAAAATATATCATTAGAATTATGCTAATACAACGTAGTATTTGATTTCATTTACCATTATAGGGATTATTATTTTATGTCTCAATATTCATATTGATCTAATGATAAAGAAGTGTGTGTCAATTTTTTATACTACCTAAAAAATGAATGTTAATCAATATCCAGAGATAATGTATGGATTTCCTAACTGAGCAAGACATAACAGCTTCTCCTAGAACATTTAGGAAAACGGCGATATTAAGGGAGTTTATGCTGATTATAAAGAATAAAATTCCTTGAATAGATAATCCTAATGATCCACAACATGATTCTCATATATTAGATCACTTCTTGTGATAGAAGCCTTAAATTTTTATTGGAACTAATGATCTATTTGAAACTTTCAAATTTATTATGTACCTTAAAAATGTATTCATATATTTTGGAAGTACTGAAATTGAATAGGTCATTCATAAAGTGCATTGTTTAAAGTTATAATTCATTAAATGGTGTTTAATGATCTAGAACACTAATTTAATTGATTAAATATAAATAATGGAATAGGGAAAAATTAATGTGTTGTTCCTTATGAAATAATTACTCTTTTAATATAAATATTTAATAGAGATATTTTTTCTCACATTAAAGTTTATTGAATAATAGATGATGGTTGATTACGAGAATAACCTTTAATGGAAGTGTATTTATACATTAATCTACATATATTATCAAAAAATAATGATTGGTCAATTCTATAATGGTATTTAGAAATGTTTCTAAAGGGAGATAATTCCTCAAACATTTTCATGATATGATGATATAATATCATGTTCCATTAACACAAGGAAAAAACATGAAGATAAAATATATTTTAGATATGTTAATAGATGAAATGTTTTTCTTAGGATTATGAAAAATGGAATGCATCAAAGGAGAAGAATGTAATAATATAATTTACATCCTGAAAAAATATAGAATGAAGAAACCTATAGAATTCATGAATGTAATGGATATTTATGACAGGTTTGGCCAAATTTGTCATATAGGTCTTGAATATAAGTAAAATAAAAGAACAAATAGTTATTATGGACTCTACTATTAAAATATGAGGAATTATTCAATCACCTTTCATAATTATATATGGAATATACTAGATAAGAATCCATGGGGAGAATTCCATACATATAGAATTACTATATACGAAATGTACGTTCGAAGAGATTTTGAGAATTTTACACCAATCATACCATCTATTAGTGGAATAAGTAAATTTGATTCATGTTTTACCAACTCATTAATATATATTGAATTCTCTCAGAGTATCACAGAACCTTCTCAATAATTTGATGTTTATATTAATATGAATAATCCTAATGTTATGTTCATCGCATTTTAGGTTTGTTTTCCCACTCTAATATAATTCTATGGTAAACGTATTCTTGAAAATATTATTATTAATCCTCTAGTTGATGTTGATGTAATTTTTTCCATTAATTGGATTACATAGTATAGTAATAATATCAATGATTATGGAAGGTTTGTTAGATTTGATATACTAAATCAACCTCTTATACTATATTACTATGAGGATGAACCTGGAATCCTATTAGAAGCTACTTCCATCATATGGGTTTTAATACCTATTAATGAATTAATTTCTTCTTCATAATTTGAATAGAATCAGATCATTTATTATATGACAATTTTATGGGACATCATTGAATTATTTTTAGAAATGTATCCTTGTTTTCCTATAAATCTTGAAAATTATATTTTAGTAGAACCCATTCTGGGTGCAACACCATTTTCAATGACATGATATTGAGTGATATAAATTGAGTTAATGTAATTGTTAAATAACTCCAATAGAATCTTTAAAAGAAATTCATTTAAAATAATTCTTCACTATGGGGTCCAACTAATCATTGTATTGAAAATAAATATGGTTAAATGTTTTTTCATTGATTATTGGTATCTTAACAAAAAAAAATTGACAGAATATATCATCTACCCATATCTATGATTTTATTTATCTATTATGAGGTTGCTAATATTTTTACAAGTTTTATTTTAAAACATTATATCATCTTATAAAGGAAATGAAGGACAACATACACATGTAAAACATTCATATCTGGTATGATCATTATGAATTTATAACAATTCCATTTATATTTACAATTTGTCCTTTAAAAATCAATTATATTTTGAATAGTAACATTATATATTATTCTGATTAGTTTTTGGTAGTGTTTATATTGGATTTTTGGTTATATTCAAAAAAGAAAGGATGTATATTTAAATTACTTGAGGAATTTAATACAAAATTATCAAAAAGTGAGGTTTTATAATAAATATAAAATTCATTCATTTTGGATACATAAATATTCAATTAATTGTCTTATAAAATCAATCATGTGTATATTTATAGATTGTTCAGCCACGAAAGTTATTAAGAAGTATCATGGACCAACCATGGTAACTGAGAACTATAGTTCAATTTGTATGGAAATATTTTATCAATGATCCATGAGAGATTATTAAGACTATATAATCCACTAAAAAGCTGACCATTAAGTGATAAAATATCTTTTTATATGATGAATAATATGAAGGTTACAAAAAAATAGACAAGATGGGTTCACAGTGTTTATGTTCCTATAGTAAACTATAGTATAGATGGGTTTGTGATATATAGTCATACATAAATAAAGTAAGATGAATGTGATCTCCTGTATAATGATGAATAAATATAATATGACACATATAAATATAATATTTATTGGAAAAATTACACTAGTCATTATTATGGGATTTAATTGTTATTGTCTACAATAATGATTCAGATGGATTATCTATATAGTGAAAGGTGAGATATATATATTTGTCATAAAATCATAAATTTTAAATTTACATATAAATAGGTGAATATGTACCATATAATATAGTTGGAGTTTATAAAACATTATGATTTCTCAATACATTATCACCTTGGGAAAGATTACATTGTGGTCAACGATATGATTTTGAAAGACCATGATGTCCTACCCAAGATACTTTTGGGTTGATGTGAAATTTTCATGGATTTATAGAAGATAAATCCTAAAATATTTTGTATTGTGGACATATATTCTCTTTCACTGATGTATGTTAAAAAAATGATCCATCCTTGGATTAAGAATGTGGAGAAGTAAGATTTGGAATCATAGACGACTATGCGCAGTGTTTCTTGTTTCAACATGGATCATGCTATAATGAAAATGTTAAGATACAATGTATGTGTTCTAATAATACTAGGATTATTTTTGGAATAACAGGATGATGCTCATAATTCATTATTATCTCATAATCATAAATGGATGATGATGTATTTAAATCTAAATGACTATTTATGGAGGTGGATGACATAAAAAGTGATATTGTATATTTTTGTATGCCCAATGTATGGTGTGATGACATGTTATAAATGATTTAATGATATATAAGGGGATGATACAAGTATTAATCATACCATAATTGAAATGGGAAACATTATTTGATATGTCATCATCATAATCACAAAAATTAATAATATGGATAATATTTTATAGATTATACTCAGCCACCGAATGAAATTAGTACATTTTAAGGTTATTAGATAATAATTATCTATTTATCAACTAACTCAAATATGTAATATGATAGTTTTGATATTTAAGGGAGTGAAACTCTCAACCAAATTATAATATGATCTATGGTTTACCATGTCATTCTAGAGAATTTGTAAGAACCCAATATTTTATAAATCAAAATTCCTCTTCATATAATAAATTTTATTATTATGTAAAATGGATATATAAAATATTTCCACCCTTGAATTTATGTCTTTTATTTATAAATACCATTAATAATTTTTAGTGTTTCTAATATACACGTTGAATAGTGATCACATGATTAGCATAAATATAGAGCTTTAATAAATCCAATTTACTCATATAAAGGAAGAGATGGCCTCATCCAATAGAATTGTTCCATAAGAATCCCATTTTTTTGGATCTCATAAAGGAGGTAGCATCATTGGGCTTTACTCTTGACCAATCACAAGTCAATCTTCAACATGTTATATTGGAATGGAACAACATATCGGAGAAGTGGAAGTCGATAGAGACTACCACCCTAGCGATGTTATCTGAGCAACCCAATGAGTCTTTCACCATCCCTCAACTTTCCCTTAGGTCATTCGTATTTGATATAAGGGGTTACGAAGAAATACATTCGCACAATGATTTTTTGTATTATTTTGGTATAAAATAACAAAATCATTAATTTTATTATTAAAACTTTGTAAAAGGTTTTTAAAGAATAAATAGTATTTTGAGTTAATATTAGAATAAGAAATATATTTTTATGAATTAATGGATTCTAGAATTAAATAATATTTAAAACATTTATTTCAAAAGAAATTTTTAATAAATATAAATGAGCTTATAATTTTTATGAATACAATTTTAATTTTTATTATGGTTTTATGGCCAATTTTTTTCAAACCCGTAATTTTTTGATATATATCGGTTTGTATTGTAAAAGTGAAAATTCAAATATTTAGAAATTGGTTTAGAAAAAATGAATATTATTTTTGGAATCAGGAAATAATATTTATCCAATGGTGAATTTATCATAAATTTCTGAGCGAGCCAAATATTTAGGAAAAAAGTAAATACCGTTTAAATATATAAAATGTTATAAGACATCATAATGACCCAATTATAATATAATAATAACAATAAATGATATTACCAACTAATATATGTTTTATCTTTAAAATAATGTGATTGAATATTTTCTTATTAATTTTATTGGTGCCAGAGTGGACCATCCAGGACCAATAAAACATTTTAACATTTTAATTTCATTTACATGAGTGTGTGACTCACCTCTGTATAAGAAATCCAATTATTTTAATAATTTCTCCAATTGGAAATATAAATTAATTTTTCCCAATCCCATTTTAAAAAATCCATGGGAAATAACCATGGTATTGTTTGTGGTTTTGATTAGATTAATGAGGAGTGTCCAAAACCTAAATAATAATGAATTTCCACTATATTCCCAAAGATACTCAACCAACCTCCCACTTTCTCTTCACTCAAAACATTTGAAGCTCTACAAATATCATCATTCCTTTCCCTATAATCCTTGCAAGGTTCCCCAACTCCCAGGAAGCCTCTCTCAATCCTCTCCCAATCCATTGGGATCACACATCCATGTAAGGGATTTCATCTTTTCTCTTTTTTTTCCAAGTATATTTATGTTGATATACCCTTTTAATTTCAATTAATTATTTTGGGGTATGATTTTTAGCATCCCCTATACTTTCATATTTATTTCTTAATGATGATTTACACCATTATCTCACATTTATGGCTCCCTTGTACACCAGTTACTATACTGAAATTCTGTACGGGATTTCTCGCCACACATTTACATTCAAGAACATGCTTTATATTATGAATCTAAATTCCATTACACATGTTGGGAAATGTACCTATATGACCCCATTTCTTTTAAATTCATGTAATTATTATGAGATACCTATTTATCTCTCATCCATAATTTTTATGAACTCTTATGTCACGCCGTTATGCAGCCAAAGTTACAGAGTGATTTTCCAGGACAAAGCCACTGTGTATTAAATACCATGACCATATATCTGTAAAATCTATTAATTATTATTCACATATAATAATTGATTATATATTTTAATTTATGTAATTCACATTCCATTTTTTTGGAATAAATTATAATGTTAATTGATTCCATGTTGAATGATCCATGTGACACACTTTTGCATGAAATGCGATGATTAAGAATGGTGCACCTTATTAGAGCTACAATGCATTGGGGAAAACAGGTATCACAATATGTCAATTACAATGAGAGTTTACTCATTCTAATTAAAGTGAAATGCGTGTTACCTCATTCTCCATATGCAAATCTCATTATCTCACGTGAATATCATGTTAAATGTTTTTTCCACTTATCCATGTTATGATAATCATGCTATATCATGACTTTATGTTCATGTTTCAATTTTTCTCCATTGATATTACTATTACCTAAAATTTACTATATTATTCAGGTTATTCCTTGTTTACTCCCTTATTCATCTTTAAATATTACCCTTTTCTTATTCATGTCCTCATGTTTATCCCATACAATGCTATGTACGAAATAATGTTGGGGTCAAGTAAAAAATATTTCAATAAAGATGTTTCCAATTATGTTCTATCTTGTAATGTAAGGTTCATAATTTCCCAAGACACTAGTCCTCTTAATCCTTTTATTTTTCTTATGTTCATGTTTCTGTAATAAATAATGTTTATGTGTGAAATAAAGAGAATGGTGGTTATAATTGGTACCAGAGGATAGGCATAGTTATATTTTGGATTATGATTAGAAAATCCAAATGAAATCCTTATAGATAAGTCTTTGTATAATAAAAACATTCCAAAATATTCATGGGATTGGAGTAAGTTTCTTATCAAGAAAGTACATTCCTTTCTCAGTGCGAGTAGGTTAAGACGGCTCTCACACAAATGTATCATGGGGTAAAACCGAAAAACAACGCTTTATGTTAGAATTGAATGGGAACTGGAACACAACAACGGGTCTTGATGCACTCTTGGCTACGACATTGCCATGGGATATTCACGTGTAAATGCATAAGAAAAGTATGAACCATTATTAATGGATTTAAAAAAAATCCCCTAATAAAATATGTTTGGAAGTAGATCAAGGATAACATACATTGAAGCCGCTAAATTCATAAGTTATGAAAAATAATGTTATTTATAAGTCATTTGTTTTTGTCTTTGGATTACCCTTTATGAGTTACCCTTAATATTAATTTTATTTTTTCCAATTATTGGTAACAGGAGGACTCAGACTAACAACCAATGATAATATCATTGTGATGAATTTCTAAAGAGATGCCCAATCCGATCAGAGAGGGAATCATGAACATTTTCATGATACTCTCTCAGTTTACTGATGTTTTGAATAGAAACATGAGTCAAGAAGAACATTCAACCTCCCCCCCACACAAAATAATGGACATGATGCAATCGAGATCTTCATGAGACCATGGCCTCCTACATTAAATGGACCATCTGATCTCCCAATCACCAAACAATGTATCAATTCCATTGAGAATATATTATCCATTCTTCAATGTTATGAAAAAGTGAAGCTACATATGGTTGATTATATTATATAAGGTGAAATTGTTAAATGTTTTACATTGATCAAAAATATGAAGCCTGGGAGTAGAATGAAATGTTGAAATGGATTGATTTCAGAGAAAAAAATTCGAATAATATTTTCCTCGCACCCTCATACTTAATATGGAAAGCGACATCCTTGCACCCAAAAAAAATGATGATGAATACATAGGATCGTATGAGGAAAACATCATAAGTGATGCATGATATGCCTCCAACTTTTTCATTCCCCCTGGATTATAGGTTGAACAATTCTTTAGTGCGATAAAACATACACTACAGAAATCCCTAGAGATCCATTACTTCGGGAGACATGAGGAAATTGTATGATGTTCCCTCAAGGTAGAAATTCAGATTGGATAATCTCAGGGGTATCATGAGGATCTGAAGAATATAGTGGACATTAATTCTGGTCTTCTGATGGATAAATCCAATGGTGCTATGAAAATACAGCTGCCCACCTTCCAATGGTGTGGAAAGAAGAACCCTTGAAATTTCCTGAAGGGGGCGAGGAAATGATTTAGGTGGGGAAGATAAGGGCACCTGTCCATTAACAACTCGCAAGAAAAAACCCCTGGTTGTGATATAGGAAAGTAAATCTCCATTCAACCCACAATCTGTTGTTTATTTATTCAACTAGAATGAAGTAGATAACTTTGCAAACTAGTTCCCTAATGCAAGGGTTTTCTGAGGCAACCAACAACCTCCAACTTATAAATGGTTAGATTTTTCCATCACTACCACCAATTTGAACCTCAAAAACGATGTGGGGGAAGGTATGAAAATTACTCATTCAAGAATAGTGAATATACATTTTGATTCTTGTTTTAATAATTCTTTTATATCCATAAACATTAATATAACAATACCAACACCTCCACAAATCCTGTAAGTAAAGATGTTGGTGAGAATGGCCAATGGGGAAATCAATTCATCCCAAGAATATAACTCACCCATATCATAATTTGTGGATTGACCATCCCAGTTAACCACATAAAACTCTCTATAGTGGATTTTAATATAATTCATGGCATGAATTGGTTTCCTTATAGAGAGCTGTCATAAATTTCCATGAGAGGTTAATCACTCTCCATATGGAGAATAAACCCCTGATTCATTATATGTTCAAGATGGATGATGAAAAATCATTAGAAAAAATATCAAAATCGTCGATGTTACTTCCCTATGAGAACATGTATCTAGCTCAGATGATTGAGACTAAGGAAGCATCCAACCTTGATGTCATTAGTATAGTGAGGGAATTCGTTGAAGTTTTTCCTGGGTAATTTCATGGTCTTCATCCTAGAAGATTTGTCGAATTCTCAATTGGTCTTATACATGAAGCATTTCCAATATCCAAAACTCCATATAGAATGGATTTTTTATATAATAATGAGTTGATAAAACAAGTACTAGAGATTCTGGATAATGGGTTTACACACCCAAGTGCTTCACCTTGGGGAGCACTAGTCTGCTTCATCAATAAAAAGGTTTGGTTAATGCAACTTTACATTGATTATCCTAATCTCCACAAAATAACCATAATGATCAAGTATCCTCTTCGATGAATTAAGGAAATGTTCAATCAGCTACATGGAGCACAACACTTTCCCATGTGGATTTCTGGTCCGGATATTCCCAAGTATAGGTGAAGTGTAAGAATATCCCCAAGAATTCTTTCCATATAAGATATGGTCACATTAATTCATATTAATGCCTTTAGAACTCACTAATTCTCTAGAAATCATTATGGACATGCTGGATAGAGTATTTAGAGATTATATCGATAAATTATTGGTAGTCTTAATAGAAAACTTCTAATATAATCCAAAACCAAGGAGGAACATTAGAATCATCTATTCAATGTACTAGAGACATTGAGAACAGATAATCTCCATGGAATTTACAACATGAGTGAGTTCTGGATGAACAGTGTCTCATTCATCGGTCATATCATCACATATAATGGGATATCTGTGGATCCCTATAAGACATCTATAGTTGAGGGATGGCCGAGGCCATCATCAGTGTGGGGTATCTGTAGAATCTTAGGGATAACCTGATATTGTTGATAATTTGTGATTAATTTTACATCACTGTCAAATCATTATACCCCAATTACCCAGAAGGGGGTAAAGTTTTATTGGAGTGATGAATGTGAGGAATGATTCAAGGATTTGAAAACATGGAATTTCACTGCTCTCGTGCTCATGCTACATACAAGTGGATTACAATTTGTGGCATTCACTGATGCGTTGATGAAGGGAAAGTGATGTGCGTTGATGTAAAATGAAAAGGACATTGCTGATTCTTCAAAGAAATTAAATGTTCCATAGAGAGACTATACAAAACATGATCTATAGTTGGTTGCTACAATCATCCCTTTAAAAATTTTGCAACATACCATCTTTGGGGAGAAGTGTGAAATATATACGGGTCACAAAATACTCAAATATATATTCAAACATAAATATTTAAACATTTTCTAATGAAGATGGATAGATCTAATCAAATACTATCACCAGTCAATCCATTACCACCCTGGGAAATCAAACAAGGTGATCGATGCTCTATGTAAAAAGGACCCGACGATTATCTCATTGATGAGAATTGAAAAGGATACATTCAACTTAGATTTAATGGAGTTGGAAATGAGAATCATACAGAAAGAAACATCATCAATCCTTTTATAAATTATTTTCTCAACCAACTGTTTGGGAAAGGTAAAAGGATTCTCAAAAGGATGATGTGGGAATTTAGAAGGAAGTGGAAACTATAAAAAATGGTAAATCCCCATAGTTCAATGTTAATGATGGAGGAATGTTGATATTTTGTGATTAATATGTATTCAATAAAATTTGGAGTTAAAGAATGACATTTTGAATTATTCACATATTCCAAATTTCAATTTTCGCCAAGGAAACACAACGATGTATCGAGATCTCCGAGAGAGTTTTTGGTGGGATAACATGAAGATGGAGGTCGATGAGTATTCATCAATGTGCCTCATATTTCAGCATGTGTATGTCATAGAGGAATATGTCTATGGTGATGATTTAACCATTACCCATAAAATCATGGAAATGGGAGAACATCACTATGAACATTGTCCCCGGTCATCCGAAGACATACAAAGGAAACAATTCTATCTGGGTTGTTGAGGATCATCTTCAAAAGACTGCACACTTCATTTCAATTTGAGATGATTTCTCATTGGATCAACTAGAACATATATACTTCTGAGAAGTTTTAAAAATTCATGTATTCCAACTATCTATTGTATCCATTTTAGATTGAAGATTCAACTCTATGTTCTAGAAGAGTATTTAACATGATATGAATAATGAGATGAACTTCATTATGGATTACCATCCTCAAATTAATGGTCAATATGAGTATACTCTCCAAATACTTAAGCATATGTTTATAGCATGCTCAATAGACTTAAAATTTTGATGTGATCAACATATTCCCCTATTAGAGTTCTCATAAAATAGCAGCTTCCACTCAAGAATCCAAATGGCTCCTTATAAATCCCAATATATAAATAGGTGCAGAACACTAGCATGTTGGGATGAAATTGGGAGAGAAAAGTCATAGGTCTATAAATGGTCAATGAAATGGTGGAGATGATAAAGATCATCCTGAAAAGCATCATAGCTTCTAAGAATCGACAAAAGATATTTTTCAGTAATCATTGAGAAGACCTAGAATTTTACTTCAGAGAAAAGGTATTCCTCTGCATATCACTATGGAAGAGAGTTATGAGATTTTGGAATAAGGTAAATCTTAGTCCAAGGAACATCGACCCTTTTGAGATCCTTTTTCTCATTAGAGAAATTTCCTATTGACTATCACTCCCAACAAACCTATCTCGAGTAAATGACACATTCCATGTATCACTCTTGAGGAAGTACATTCCTGACCCATCATAAGTACTAAATCCAGAGTTGTTACCATTGGAGAATGAACTCTATTATGAATAGAGGCAAGTGAATATCTTAGATCATAGGGAAGATGTTCTACAAAATACGAAAATTCTCATCATCAATGTGTTACGGTTAAACCACATGTTCAGAGGGGAAACTTGGGAATGAAAGTAAGTGATGAAGTTGAGTTTCCCACATCTATTTTAGGGATTGAAACTGAAATTCCTAGGGAACAGTTTCTTAAGGGGGGTGATTTTAACTACCCATCATTTTATTCATGAAAATTACTCTTAATCTAATTGAATGTGAAAATATGTAAAATGCATACAAAAAATATGCACATCCATGGATTTATGACTTTTGATATTAAAAAACTATTATGAAGTGTTACTATTGCTAATATATTCATTGAACAATGATCACATGATTTTTATTAAAATATGGCTTAAAAAATCCAATTTACTCAACAATGGAAGTGACCTCCACATCAAGTATAATTGTTCCATATGATGCCCATTTGACATCTTCGGAAAAATGTTAGTTTCATTCGTCTTCTCTCTAGACCAATCCCATGACAAAATTCAACATGTTATGATTGAATTTAACTTCCTATGGGTGAAGTGGAAGTTGATAGTGACTTCCACTCGAGTGATGTTCTCCAGGCCACCAAGATTCTATCACAGTCACACATCTTACCATTAGGTATTATGAAGGTGTTACTAGGTGTTATGGTACAAGACCTTAGCACTATGAATATTTGAATTATTATTGTATTTAATAGATAATATACATTCAATTAATTAATGTTTCAATGTAAATGGGTTATAAAGAACAAATAGTGTTTTTACTTAATATTAAATTAAGAAATTTACTTTGATGAATTAATGGATTTTTTATTTAAATAATATATTAATAATTTATTATTACTAAATTTATTTTTAATAAATATAAATGATCATATAATTTTTTGGAATAAAATTGTAATTTTTATTAAGGCTTTAAATATGTTTTTGTCAAACCCCATGAATTTTCAATAATTGTCCATTTTTATTTTAAAAGTAAAAATTAACTTATTTATAAAATTATTCACATAAAATGAATAATATTTTTGGAATTAGGATGTTGAAATTATACGATGGTGAACTTTTTATAATTTCTTGACATAATCGATTTTTTGGTAAAAAAAGAAATACATTTTAAATATATAATGTGTTTGATGAAATCATAATGACCTAATAGTGATGTAATAAAATGATATAAATGATATTTTAGGCCAATATATGTCTTATATTTAAAATAATGTTATTTTATATTTTTTTCATTAATTTTATGGTTCCTTATTGGACACTCCAAGGCTAATAAAACATTATATCATTTTAAATTGATTTACTTGACAATGTGACTCGCCTCCACATAAGCAGGACTAAAATTTTAAAATATTCGGACATTTTCCTTAAAAAATAATTTCTTCTACTCCCCTTTGGAAAAATCCTTGGACAAAAATGATGATATTGTTTTTGGTTTTGATTAGTTTATTTTGTACTGTCCAAAACCTAAATAAATAACCATTCCCCATATATTCTTATATAAACCCTCATTAGCTCCCACCGATCTTCTCACAAAACCCTTGGAGCTAGAACAATATCTTCCTGACTATCTATATAATCCTCAAAAGTCTCCCCAAAATCCCAATATATCTCTCCCATGCCTCTCACAATCCTTTAGAATCAGACTTCCTCATAATGGAATTCTTCATTTCACAATTTTTTCCATGATTCAATATATTGTTATGCACTTTTAATTTCAATTAAAAATATTGGGGTGTGATTTTTAACCTCCTAGGTACTAACATAATTATGTTTTAACTATTAGAGACCTCATTCTCTGACATTAATGACTCCCATGTACACCCGTTAATATGGTGAAATTATATAAGAGAATTCTCTCACCTCATCTACATTCTATCACATCATTTATATTATGTATTTAAATTAAATTACATATTTTTGGGATATGTATCTATATGACCCCATTAAATTCCATTTCATTCAATTATGATGAGATACCCCTTTATCTCTCATCAACCATTTTTATGAACTCCAATGTCACACCGTTATGCAGCCGAAATTGCACTGTGATTTTCCACGCCGTAGTCATTGTGTATTGAATACCATGCTCATTTCTCTATCAATGGTATTCACCATTATGAGGATTTACATAATTATTATATAGTTTCATGAATTTATTACACATTCCATTATCATGTAATAAATTAAGATTTTGAATGATTTCATGTTGTATGATCCATGTGGCACACTTATGCATGAAATTAAATTATTAAAAACGGTGCTCCCTGATAGTGCTCCAATGCATTGGATAAAGAATAGTATCATGATAAATCATGTGAAATTATGGGTTAATCATGATAATTCATGTGAAATTAGGTTTTACTCTTGCTCCATGTGGAATTAGAAAATTCTCATGCTAATATGATGTTAAATGTTGTTTCCACATCTCTATGTTATGGTAATCCTACTACATCATGCCTTTATGTTAATGTTTGTACTATAATCCATTGATATGACTATTTTATAACATATATTGTATACTTCATATTAACCCTTGTTTAATTTCGTACTGAGAATTATAGATCATCATTTTTTTATTCATGTCCTCAGGTTATCCCATATAATGCTAAATACGAAGTAATGTTGTGGTTAAGTAAAGGAACTTTTCAATAAAGATGTTCTGTTTTATGTTATCCATTGTTATGAAATGTTACTAATTTACCAGGATAGTAGACCTATTGATCATCAGAGTTTTATTAATTGCATGTTTATTTAACGAATAATGTTTAGGTGTGTAATAAAGAGCATTGTGTCTATAGAATCCCTTAACAATATCTAGATATATATTTGTATTTCAGTACAAATTATCACTAATAGATTGATTTTCTATCTGAGTAGAACATTAAGACTCAAGTGGTTTCATTGGATAATAATTTATTTATTTCAATTTTTTTTATATTAACACCTTCCCCTTGTATAAATTATTTATTACAATAGCTTTCGACCAGTCATTAAAATTGATCCCTATAAATTGATCTATATAAGGAGGTGTATAAATCTAATATTATGGGATAAAGTGTGAGAAATAATTCTTTTTGGATATAATCTAGATAAGGAAATGGAAGAAATTGATATATTAATTAAGAAACATCTACAGAAATAACATATTAATTAAAAATATATGATGAGAATCATTGGGAATATATATAGTTAAAATTTATTTACATGGTATTTCTATTGATTTCATTTACGAATAATGATATTAGATATGTATATATGGACATGGTGACACCAATATATATAGGCTATATTGGAACTCTTGATCATATTGAGATGGTATCTTATTACATTGAGATTATACATAATTTATATCATTTTCATTATTCATTCCATGTACATCTCATGAATAATTACATACCATGTCCATTACATGTATCAAACATGAGGGTAATACCACTGAAGCATTATTTATCATATGAGTAATAACTGGTGGATATTCTTGATGTCATTTAGAATGTTATAGTAAACAAGACCACTGACATAGAAAATATTTTGGGAAAAAACATAAATATTTTGAAACTATATATAATCAAAAATATGAGTCTAGGCTTAAGAATCTACAAATTTATATATTAGTGTGATGGAATTTTATGGGTGAAATAATAATAAGGTGGTACAATATAACACACTAAGAGTATGTGATATATTTTTATTTATATTCATTAAACATCTTTCCTAACATTATATAAATCTAATGTCGATATTAAATGAACCATGAAATAATTTATGACTTTTTAGTATGTTTTATTTACATCTTATATCAAATCATATTTTCAATTTAAGCATAGGTTTAATATAATGGACTTTTTTAAATAAAATTATTTTTCAATGAATGAGGAACAACATTGATATTTTGAAAAATAGTTAATCAATTTAATTGAAGAATTATTTATAGTAGTCTTTATATTTTTGTATTTTGTATTAATGTGATATATCATTCATTTTATAAAATATAATAAAAATAATTCCATTTGGATAATAATTTTACATGATTTTCATATATGTTATTTTTTTTGTTAAAAAACATTTATTCTAGACAATTGTTTTTCAACACATTTGTATGATTAATTGTAAATTTATTATTCCAACATCATGGATTTACTTTTATAAAATTAATTAAATATTATTAATATTTTCGGTCAAATGTTTTAAATATACCCCTTTTATATCATAGCATGATGAAAAGTAATTGTGTTAAAATTTATCACCATAATAAAAGGAAAATCAGATAATTATTTTTGAAAAAATATGATATTCCATTAAAAATATATAAAAAATGTGAATATATTTTATATTTTTGGAATAAATTGACTATATATGTCCTATCATCACATATATATTTTTTCTTTTCCATTAATTATGAAATTTATATTATTTTAATTAAAGATAAAAACAAAATGTCACTCTTATAACATTAAATATATCTTCTATGTTTACACAAAGATAAAATAAATTTCAAATGAAAAAGAATGTGCATTTTAAGTATAGTGAAATAATTTTAATTATTTTTCATCAATTTATAGATTTAGAAATTATATAGTTACCTAAAATGGATGCACAACACAACCATAATTCTTGTGTCGGTAGTAGATAAATCAATCTAAATAATTCTAAATATTTAAATCTAACATTATTATATATTATATTTTCAAAAGATATATATTGTTAATAAAAATGATTTATTAATTTTCAAAAAGACTATATTCAAATTTAATATAGATTATGATTCTTTTAAAGTAATATTAAATAATAGTGTTAGAAATTACTTAAATGCCATTTTATGAAGGAAATATTTTACAAAATTATATAATACTCATAAAATTATTCAAATTTAAAAATCAAGATCATTTATGTTCCAAATGAACATTAATTTTCTATTAATGAAAATAATAATTCCTTTAATGAAAAATTATAACTCTTTTATATTGAAAAAATATTTAATACATTTAATGAAAATAAATTAACGAAGGGGCTCAACAAAAAGGGTATTGTTTAAAATACAACATAAACCATTAATAAATTTATTTTTAGATTGTACATAAAAAATATTATATATTATAAATAAAATTATGTATATATTGATTCAAATTCACATAAAATTAATTTATTATATTATTGTATATTAATTAAATCTATATTTTTACATTAGTTCACTATAAAAAGAAACCACCATTCATCTATTCTATACACCACTTAGAGAAACATATACTAACTTAACACTAAAAATTTCCCATTTAAACATTATTATAAATGTATTGATGTTTATGTAATTAATGGGAGAAAACCCTAGGCCCCTTAGTAGAATATCATTGAGCTCATTCAATGAAAATGTATTCATCTTCTGCGAGCACTTTTATTTTTCATATTCTTTAAACACATTATCTTATGTAATACACATAATAATATTATATCCTACTTATCTTCCATATACTAAGATGTTATAGGGTTTATGTAATATTTTTTATACATCAATAGTTTTAATTAATTATGTATAATATATTATATACTTATTTACCCTTCCAATTAACCCTAAATGGTAATATCACACTTTCTTATGTATGGCATACCATCTCCACAATGTGTTTTAATAGATTTTCCTTGTCTGTTTCTAATAGATGATTTTAAATAAGTATACAATGAATATGTTTTATTTGAATATTATTATTATTATATAGATGATATAATTGTTATCATGTTAGAGGGACCGCAACTTCTAAATAAAAACATAAATAAAAATAATAATTTTGCAACCGAAATAAGGATAATATCAATATATAGTCGATAACGGTTGATTATAGGTTAAAAATGTATAGTAGATGATATTATATATATATATATTTTATGGTTCTTTTATACTTATATTGTCTACCTAAATTTATTATACAAGAGTGAAAATTAAATTAAATGAAATTTTATACATGAGGTATTGGTTTTATACTCAATTTCCTATCCTTTGGCTCATATTTAGAATTATGTACTTTTTTATTTATATGTGGTAAAAATACTATGACATTAATGGGTTAAAAATTAATATATATTTATTAATTATGATTATCGTTTTATTTCATATTTACACTTTCAACGAGTTATTATTTATCTATTCCCAAATGTTATGTATATATTATACAATCTAATTTTATTGTGATTGTTCTAATATTCACTGATGAATTATTATAATAATTTTTTTGCAACCCCATATAATATATTATAATACTGATATTTTAATATTTTCATTTTTATTCAAATATTTCCATTATTTTTCTCCTGAATCAATCAAATATGTCCTTAATAGAAAATTAATTCTTTTTTTCATTTTTTGGGGTCTATTTTTATTTTATTCAATTATATTTTAATGTTTTTATTCCAAATTCTATATAATCATCTCAATTTATTTGTCACACACTTTATATCTTACACCTTATTGTAAGATATTTATAATATAATGTTTATTTGATTTTAGGGATGGTTTATCTTTAAATATCTTTAGAACAACTCAAATGCAATGTTTCTTTTTAACTTATATACCATTAAAAAATTTTCCTACCTCAATAACCATTTTATTAAATTTTCTATATTCTATAATATTTCAATTGATAATAACGTGAAAAAATTAATGATTGATAATTTTTAGTTTTCCAATATATTTGTTTTTTTATAAAAAGGGCATAATATTATTAAGAAAACTATATTACTGAGGAATTCATAGTCATCATTTATATCATATAAATATTATATTCATTAACATTTTCTTAAAAAATATATTGGCCATTCTTAATTCAATATTACATTCACATATTTATGGGTATTATTTGAATCATGTTTAATATTATTTATTGAAATATATAACATTTCCACATTAATAATTTTACAATGCAAGATAATTGATTGTATGGGGTAATATTAATATTCCATATTATTTACTCAATATAGAAATTTTTTTCATTAATATATTATTTATAAAATTAACTAATTAATAAACATATAAATATTTCATTGGTTATGCAGTGATCGATGGTGCTCGGTTATAGATATAGACCTAATGCATCATACATTCAATATGAGGAAAATGAGTTACAAATTTATTTTTGACAGGGTATTGTTTGTATAAATACAAATAAAATAAAATATTAGGCATTATGTCTGTGATTTTAAATATATCCTGATTTCTAGAATTATTTATTCCATGAAATTAGATTTGAGTTATTTTTATCCTATTTGATACTAAATTGATATTATCACTGGAAACATTTAATATTGATGTTATTGATTAAATGTATTGTGATTTTACCAATTTACATTTCCATGTTTATTATGCCTCAATCAATATCCATGAAAAGGAATATAATATCAATAATTATTTTTTTCTTTACCCAATGATATAAAATATGTTGTTATGGATAACATCAAGGATGTGAGAATACTTCATTTGATATGTCCTTTTTTATCCAATGTAATATGAAAATCCCTTATGATTCTAGTTAATGAACACTATGAAACTGATCGATCCTCTATGATATCATCCCTTACATATTATGTAAATTTAATAATATATACATATAAAAATGAACACTGATGTTCAGGTTTCTTCACAAATAATACTATATTAGAATATTTTATTTTCAATATCCAAATTGTCCAAGAACACTGAAAACCACATTTCCATTTTTAAAATTCACAAATTCCGAGAATTAATTTTTAAAAAATTGAATTTTTTTTTATAATTATCATTTATGAATACTATAGAAGCTAAAAAAATTATGGAAAACCCCATTTTATACCCAAAAATCAATTAGAACCCAAACAAACATAAAAACATTCATTTATTCAATTTATTACGAACTATCTATTAAACATATCAACATAAATTCTATTTTATTCTTTTGGAATACTAATCCAATGTTATGAAAATTCAAAAAATCAATCATTTTATAAAAATCCCTATTTAGTATTGATAAAACCTTATATTATTTTGGATTAATGAAATATTAGAAACCCTACATTAGTAGGTGAAATTACATCCAAATACCATATCACATTGATAAATATAAAGATCCATCTTTAATGAATTTATTTCAATGTTAAATTTGAATTTAAATATAACCAAATTAACTTCATTTTTTAAAATTTGAATTTTAATCTTGAAAAATATGAATTATTATAATTTTGACGATATAGTTAATTTTTAGGTAAATAGTGCTAAATACATTTTCATAAACATGGTGACATTCATTACATTATTATTATTGGAAATAGACCTTTAATTATATGTTTCAAAATAATATTTTGAAATATTTAATACTTATGCCTAGCATTTTATGAACAAAATTAATCCATTTTATAAGGATTTTGTTTTGGTTTTTTTTAAAACATATTATTTATTTAGAAATTTTTTATGAATTTATTTTAAATTAAATTAAATTGTATTTTCTATAATAAAATAATTTATAACATGAAAAATATAATTTTTTTAATTTTTATCAAATATTGAAAAATATGGATTAAAAATATCACTTTTCATTTTTTTTCATCATACATGATTTAATTTCAAATAAAGGTTATGATATAAATGATAATTTTATATAATAAAATCCATTTTACATTTATAATTATTTGTTCAAATTTATGTTATAAGGGAAATTTTATTTTGGAGATTTATATGAAAATTACCTACCTAAAAATAGACAACCTGGTAATACCAGAAATGATCAAATCTAATATATAAACAATAAAGAAAACAAATGACTAAAACATCAGTAAAATGAATTTTTTGTGAAAAATTTACAATATCTCACCACACATACAATTATATCCACTTTTGAAGCCATGTGACTTGTGAAACACATTCCCTCTTAATAATTAGTTTACCTACTTAAAAAATTTCCATTCTCACAAATTATAAAAGGGGACTCTCGCCAGCACATTAATACTAGTCAAACATTTGGTTTCATATTATAAAAAATCCTTCCAACTTATCCAATAATCCACTATCACCCTATATTGTTTATGTTGATGTGATACTATCATATTCAACCTATTAATTATGTCTCCTCGATGTGAAATACCAATTCCTCAAGTTGAGCAGTATTTTTCTTTATTTTCATTTATTTTCTATTTTAAATTTCTAAATATATTTTTTTCGTGATGATATGTCTTCATTTTTTATTAGTTATATAATTTGTTTTATTATATTAATGTAATAATTATTGACCATCTCTTATTAACTCTAGTCATGAGTACTATTAAATCTGGTCGTTGAGAATGTTAATTAGTTGACCAAAAGCATGACACCCAATACTTTAGATGTATATGATGAGTATAGAGGGTATAATGAGGAACATGGTGATACATACCCTCTTTATAAGTGTAATCTAGCATCAAAAATCATTATAAAAACAAAATTAAATTATGAATAATGACAATAAATCACATACCACAATCCAAAACATTGAATGTACAATCAAACCATTATAATAAATATTCCATGCCATAACAATTTTATATGACTATTGAAATCCAAAATAAAGAAACATAGAAAATTAACCATGTCAGTTCCCAACATCAGGTCTGATACCCTCATTAATTCTCCATCCCATTTCAACCATATATCATAGAGACTTTTCAATTTTACAAAATTAAACGTATGAGGTATGATCTTTTGGCATCGACAACACAATATGGGTTTGAGTATTAAATTATAGGATACCTAAAATAGTTTCTACAACAATATTCATTCAAAAGTAGAATTTATGAATATGTATAATATATATTCGATAGATAATTAAAAAAATAGGATTCATAATTAAACAAATTTTAATTTGACCATACCAAACCTTGGTTTTAGGACAGAAAAAACCCATCAATACTTCTTTGGAACACGATGGTCATCTAATCATCACATTATGATTTTAATTCATTATGTCCCTACTAATTCATTTACAAATTATAATTAAACCATTTTACATTATTGAATCATTCTATGTACTAATAAAATTTCCAAAATATTTGATCTTGACGCATCATTCCATTATCAAAAAATGAAATATCGAAGTGGGCCCTAGAGAATATGGGTTTCCAAAGACCAAGAAGATGATTAAAATTAAAAACTCCAAACCATTTCATTATCCATGTATTTCCATGGTTCAAAATCACTAACCTTTTCCTCACCAATAATAATGATTGTGAATCTTTTTTTACTATCATATACATGGCCTAAAATATTAAACACAATGTATCCATTACAAAATTAAATTCTTTATTAATTAATTATTTTAAAGAGACTATTTAAATCTATTAATAAAATCAATCATATTATAAATCCCCCTATAAAAATTATAACCACATTTAAATATTATAAACTAATTGGGACTCCCCATGGGTGGCCATAGTCCTGGTCTACTAAAGATCAATGAACCCATCAGGGCCATGACTGGTCTCACATATCAAATTAAGACCCATTTTGCTTTCATTAGTCAATTATATAAAGAAAAAAATCCATTGAAATAAAAAAAATACACATGGATAAATAAAAAATTGAGAGAAATCTTGTAGGCCAACAACCACATGATCCAAGATGATCAATCTTTAATCCATTTCTATCGAATCGAGAAAACAAATATCTAGAAGAGATAATAATTCAATATAAAATGTGGGGATTAAAACCAATAGAAGAATATGAACAACTACAAAAATATACTTCTAAAAAATATAATATTGGGGTCTCATTTGTTTAACTAGGTCATTGATTCTCAATGAACATCAGCTCAAATGCTTAATAATTAACAGAGAGAGATGCTTGGATTAAATAGGGTAGTTCAGTTATCACAAAATATTATTGGGTATAATTTTTTTTAGAAAATTTGGTTTTATATTATATCTATGTTGGGAAAATTATTCATGAAATAACCAAATTTAATGGTCAAGATGGTTTGTTGTGATGGAATGAAAAACACTACTCTTATGTTGTAGTAACAACTATCAAAGGGTGGAATGACTTATATAGTTTATTTCAGATTCCATGTGGTTTCGAAAACCATAAAGTTTCCATTTTTATGGATCCATCATTGCCCAAATTATTTCTAGACTCCACATGAATAGTTTAGAAATTGTGCACCTCCCTTAATTAAGGAGCCTAGCCCTGGCGCACAATAAGTACTAACTGAATTCCACACACAAGCTATGCCTTTTATGGACCCCTTTTTTTAAAATTAATTTGTCTCCAACCAATGAGACACTAACAATGCGTTCTTAACTCTTAGTAGTCATTACATTAATCAATTTTATGGGGTTTAACAGAACCTAAAAAATCTCACCATGTCGAATGGTCAAAATCTGAAAATCCTTGCAGCTTTATAATAGCTCATCCCTGAATTGAACATCCCAATATCATTAATTCTACATGGTAAAAAATTATGAAAATAGAGAAATATATCAACATTCCTCTCACCCGTTTCTTCCAGAATCTTTCCATTCATATATAGTTATCATACTAAAATCATGGACATACCCCCGAAGTGTTTTCTTATTATGATCCAAAATATGAATCCTAGTCCCCTAAAAAGTTGTATTAGTATATCTCTTAATATGGTCAACATCAATCACATGAGATAGGTTGGGGTGGAACTCTTACAAATGTCACACGTGAAAAAAAATCAGGTGTATCCCCATAACACTGAAGAAAATACAGCCAACATGATACAAGTCTGATCGTCAACACAATCTAATTCATCCCAAAAAAAATATTTTTCAAACATTACCTATTATAGAATCCGAATTGACATAGTCTTGGAAACACTTCAAAAAAATATTGGAACCCACTATAAACAAAATATATAATAGTTCTAAATTAGTTATGAATTCTTTCTATCAAAGCTATATCTATTTGCATTTGGATCACTAAACAAGCTCTAAAATCTTTGTCTAGATATTTGATACCTACAATTATGATTATCCCTCATTCATACAACACAACAATGATCTACATATACTACTATAAAGGTACTCATATATTACCATTTAAAAAATTTACTCATTTTCTATTGTTATAGGTCTCCAAAAAAGGCACTAGGTTCATCTCCAATATTCTAATGAAACATAGGAATCGTAATATTAGGAAATCCTCTAAATCCTGAACATTACATTTTGATTTTCCATACATATTTGAGTGAATGGATGTACTCTAATACACTTGAATACTAGTTTTATTCTATTTCCTTTCCAAAAACTTTAACCAAAACATTGATAATGGTTTAACTTAACACTCAAATAAACCCCAGGAAATTGAATCACCACCTAATCATACAAGTCACATTAATGATTTATGATTAATGTATCTCTTGTTGGTATAAAATCTACTTATTTTTTTTTCTAGAATAAAATATCATATATCATACCATTATATTAAGTATCCTTTGGTAATCCCTTCAAACAATCCAATATAACAATATCCCACTTCTATTTCAAATAGGGATTGTGATGTAATTGACCATTAGGTAACTGATTCTCAACCATCACATGATGATATGTGTATCATAACATCAAAAAACATATAATTTCATTTTTCATTCATATCCAACAATAATATTTAATTTTTTCATGGTTAATTTTTTTCAAACCAAGGTTCAACAACAACGTCCTTGCATGAAAATATTATATTGTCACCTCTCTCATACATGTCCAAATAATAATATTACCATGATCATGGATGATCTCATCAAACTAGATGGTCCATCCTAGAGGTATATTCGTACTAACAAAGACCTTTTTCATTTATAGACACTCTAGATCGTCATATTAACATTCCAAAATCAATGTAATAATAGATATATCTACTAATAAGGACAAGAGGGACACCTTCACCTACTTCTCCAACACAACTATATGAATCTCAATGAACAGGACAATAATTTTTCACGTGGAACTAGCATCCAAGACCCCATTAGTCATGTCCTTCCAACACAAATCATTAGATAACTATATTAATGTTCATCACATATAATCATTCTCAAAATAAAAATATCTCACATACATGATCTATCTATTCTAAGTGATATTTAAAACATGCTGGGAAATAATATATTTTATTATTTTTTATTATTTTAAATAATTACACTCTCCCCCAAAATGTAATTACACCAAAAAAATGAATTTATATACCACTATGGATAACTTGTGTTCATGGATAATTTAGTTCCACTCATGTGCCCCCAATCAACACAACTCGTTCGTACTGCATGAACACTAGCACAAGTATGAGGTAAAATGCATAAAAAACAGAGTATATTGTCCTCTTGTGTTTTGTAAGATCATAATTTCTATTGAGGACAAATGATATGTCCCTTCCATGAATGCATTATCACATTCTATAGACCACTCAATATTTTCATGCTCATGGTCAGGCCTAAGAGTGGCACTAACATGTGAGAAGTGTCTCTGATGAACCTTTAGTAGTATCTTAAAAAACCAAAAAATAATAAGTATTATAAAAAAGTATTCTGGATCACCAAAAAAACATCTATATCCTTAAAGGTGTCTATATACAGACCATCCATTGAGATGATGTGATAATGAAAATTATTTTGTCTTTTAAGAAATGACACAATGATTGCATGGCAGAAAGTCGATGCTCTCTCGTTGTAATGTGGATTATGTTAAGGTATTTGGAATGATCTTCATGAGACTAAGAGTAAAACTTGATTAAATAAACCTAGAAACCCCAAAAATTAAATAGGTAGAGTTTACAGATACAATTATTCAAATATATCTACAAATAAGAAGTTTTTTTCATAAACAATATCATGACTAAATCACACAAGATATAAATTTTTTTTAGAATACGTACATTGTATATCATATGTTCTTCACCTCAACTAATGATTCTATGAAATTAAATAATCCTTATAGAACACATAAGAACACTTCACCTGGTCATGAAATTAATTGATCTTTTGGATGGGGATATTGAATCTTAATCATCATCTAGTTAAATTTTTGTTAATCAACACATAAATTTAATGTTATTACATCCTTATTAGAAAATAAAATCATAGATCCCCAATGTGACATATATTGTGGGAAGAACACTTTATCCAAAATATCAACCAGATAAGTATGAATCACTTAAATCACATCTAGTTCCATTATATAAGGATGAATAGAAATTTCGTAGGCTCTTGGCATCAGAACCTTCATCAACATATCCTCTATATCCTTTTTGGAAGCCTAGAAAACTCCTTAAGAGACAGATCAATAAATTGATACACTATAACAGTGCAACAAACAGTATTCTGATAAACAATCCCTACAAATACTTCTTTCATATGTCATACATTATTGAAAAAATCAGAGAATATAAATGAATACGAGGCTATGATATCAAATAAATGACAATAAAGAATGCAAGATATTATAATCAAACATCATGTAGATTATGTTCTAGCCTTCAAACTAATTGTTTTATGGAGATATAGATCAATCATACTTGTCCTTATATACAGTGATATAAAATAATACCCTTCCCAATACAAAACTTCTAATATAGATTCACTTTTCCAGATGAACCATGATCTCTATGCTGATATGGTTATCCTTTAGAACTCCAACGATAATAGTTATAATGGGTACTGGATCACATTTTATTTATATCTATTATCCTAGGTCCTCCATTACTATTCAACCATTTTGGGTTCCAATTGATTTATTGTACAAGACCAATCCTTCCACAAGCTCAACATCCCTTGGGGGATAACGACACTTACAAACCATGTGACCAAACAATCCACACTTATAGTAGAACACTCGATCACTGGCAGGAGAGAATTTTCATATTCCCATGTTTACCTATCTACCAAAACATTAATAAATAAGTTTTATTTTGATAAAATTGTTTTTTGAATGAATAAAATAAATTATATATATTTTTTGGAATGGACTTATCATGAGTGTGTTAACTGTGTATCAAAAATCATATAAATTAAAAAATTCTATAAAAATAAATTTCTTTTAAAAATACTTAATTTAACAATTTTTGTATGTATATATATTTTAATTTAATAAAAAACTCACTTATATTTGACCAAATTTGGGTATCAATAATATGATTAATATTATACTCTTTTGAATGAAATATAATTTCATTGAATAAGGTAAATATCATATATATAATCAATATATTAATATATAGTTTTAAAATATTTTTTAATTTTTTTAAAAAAAAACTGTAAATAAATCATTAAAACACACGTCGAAATATTATAATAAAAGTTTTTTAGTCGATATCTTGGAACTAATCATCTCCACATTAAAATTACCTCTTTCAATGAATGTTTATTAAAAATATATAGATGATACATTACAAGGATTGGGTTTTACATACAATGATTCAAAGTTATGTATAAGATATTACAAAATCTCATCAAGATTATTTTTGAGATTACAAATATGATTTAAAAATGTGAATGAATACTTATGGATACATTTATTCTCTACACGAGTTCATTCCATAATAAATATAATGAAAATTCATGTACAAATGAAATGTAATAAAATTAAAGAAAATTTGAATTAAATAGAATTTGAAAAAGAAATTCTTTGAAGTACAGTTATTTTATAGATGGATTCTTATTTTCTTGTTGTTTTCGTTTAGTTAAATGATGATATACACTACTGGGATTAATTTCTCTGATCACGTATTAATGGTATAATTAAAATAAAGTTTCATTTTTTGGAACTAGGGCAGTTAACATTTGTCATGCGTCTAAAAATTCATTTTCAATGTGAATCTTATACTCTCGAACATCAGAATTAAATAAAAAAATATTCCTCTAAATATATCCACTATTAATTAGTTATTAAAACCGCACTAACTCGGTAAAAAAAATTGATGTAATAAATGATTTCAATAAAGAATATTTTTTCAAAAGATGAAATTGGTTTAAATAAATTATATTTAAAATATATTTCTCTTTTAAAGAAATTATTGGATGTAGAGTGTGAGTGATATTATCTAATCTAGATTCTATAAATATCTAAAATATAGATCTGAATAATTGATAATATATATGTTCCACTTCTTGAACTTGTCATTGAGAAAATTCATTGACGAATTTAGATAGAATTCATGAGTCACATTAACTGACCATGTAGTGTCAACCAGTCCATATTATCTCTTCATCACATTGTGACTTCAATTATTCAATTATGTTTATTCACTTATATATTAGAGAGCTTGAAATCTCATTTTATCTCCAATAGTTATTAAAAAAATAATAATTATAAAATGATATCTCTGAGTTAAAAATGTGGTTGATTGTAAAAAGATTTTCGATCACTCTAATTCATATATAGGTTATTAACTGATGGATAAAACTTGTTTTAACTACATTTTGGCCCTGAAGATGCTTTTTTAATCCTATATTCACATGGAAATTTCCATCTGACTTATAAAACTCGGTAAATACATATCCAAATTATCTATCAATAGAAATATATTATGTAGAATATGAGTATCCGAACATTTAATTATGGAAGAAATATATTAATATGTATAATATTGTTTTGGTTTTCGATTACATAGATAATACTTTATCAATTCATTGAGTAGATTATTTTGGATCTTATTGAAATCAATATTTTTAGTAAATTTAGCAAGAGTAGTTGTATTTGGGTTGAGGATGAGCTTCTACAGATCTAGTATATGATGTTTTTTAAGATGATTTTGGAATAAATCTATGATTTGAGTCCATATAATCCAACACTATAGGTAACAAAAAGACCCCTAATTACATGAAATGATATTATCAGACTTTTTAATGTGTTGTATTGGATTATAATTTCCACAATAATAAAATACACAATTTTGTGATATGAATCATCAATATGGTCAAATTGAAGTAGGTTTTATGACTAGATTCATATTGATGAAGGTGTATTTTCCTTTATAGATCAAAAAATATATTTTAAAGGATCATGTAATGTCACAAACCTAACTTTTTCTTCAAAAAAGTGTGACAATGGACATGGAACAACATTATTTTGAACATTGTAAATGACCGGAATTGAATGCTCATCTGGAATAAGTGCACAATTATATATATGACCATATATATCATTACCATTTCTATGAGAATGTGGATAGTAGTTAATTAAATGATTCCCTAGAGATAAAACTTCCCTCAGTGGTTCTGAAACAAAAATATGTGCTTCCCAAATATAAAATATGAGAGGACTATCTATAACATGATCACCATCCATACCACTCTCAAAATCATTGAGACTTACTTTTAAATATATTGATTTTTAATTTATTACCACATGATATTTTGAACACATTATATTATTGGTTCATATTATATTAATGCTTTTGATGGTATTGAATTTTTAAATACTATTGTTTCACATGATCTCATCATAAGATCTGTTGGACTCTTCCACTATATCTGTAGTATCCTAAGATCCATTCACATTATAATAACAGATGAACATAACTATACGATCTCTATTTAATATTCTATTTTTCTGAATACTTTCTCTCGTAGGATTACTTATATAATTGATTATATCAAAGATATCATCCTAAAATTCTGTCAACATATTTTCCAAAATATTAAATATAATTTTCATTCTCTTGCATATTGTTTTTCATAGACATGTTCCATCAAAAGGTATCTAATTGTATACAACCATAGTATTTTTTCTACTACATTCGAGTAGAGGAATAGTAAACTTGTTGAATGGTTGATTGTGAAACCTTGTGGATTTTGTACAAAACCCTACAACATCCATAAAAAAATTTAGATTTATATTAATTATGTGATCCATAGATTATAAATGGAATGGATCATATTGTTGAATAGTATACAATTTCCCATCTCTAACATAGAATGTCTAATGCATAGACATAAAAAACAACCAAATGTATTTCTTTATATCAATAGAACTAAGCCATAGATGATTTCTATAATATGTTAAATCTTCTAATGAATTTATTACCCAAAAATATAAATTATTTACATGCTATGATATTTTTGGTCTTCATACTCATCTTCATGTAGTACTCTACAACTCTCAACCCAATCTTTTATAGAAATAAAAAATGCATGACCTTGAAAAATTGTTATAATTCGATCTAATTGGTCTCTATCTTTGAACAACATATTCAATTGAAATAAATCCATCCATAAAAGATATAAAAGTTTATCATCCTTTAGGATACACTAGGTCCATCCTAATAAAGTCACATCTCTCCATACCAGAGAATGATGTTCCCTAAGCCACATGGCATACAGTTCATTCATGATAGTGAATTTACAAATAAATAGATTCATATGAGAGGGTTTTTATATCCACTTATTCATTCCTGGTATATTTTAGAGGTATCCTACCAACTATTATCATCATACATTAATGATTGGGCAGTCACGCGTCATGTGGCCCTGCCCGCCGCATGTATTTAGATTCCAGCTCCTCGTATAGCTGGCTTTGTATTTTGTTCCCCACACAATCGAACCTGTATCCTGGGTTCACCAACTAGATAGCCTGGTCCGCTTGGACCTCGACATCATCTATCTACTACCGGTAGTAAAGGACTCCGCTACGTTTCCCCCTGAGGTGGGTCTCTCTACTAGTGGCGGCTTAGTGAGAAAACTCTCCAATAGAAGGGATCGCTCTAGCAACCCCACCTGCGTTGGGATGCTGAGGGGAATAATCGAAGCCTTGATCTCTTTCCCGAGCCCCTGATTGATGGTCCAAGCCCTGAAGAACGGGTCCCGTACCATATTCGTGGAGTAGCGTGAGAGATCGGTGAACCTCATTGAGTACTGAGCTACTGTCATGTTGCCCTGGTGCATATGAAGTATCTCATGAATCTGCACCTCCCGAAGGGTGGATGGAATAAACGCTGATTGAAAGAGACTCTCGATGTCTACCTAGAGTAATGATTCCTCGTCACGCACTTGGAGCATTAGGCTCCACCATCTGCCTACTGCAGCTTGCAGGAGACTCACGACAAGAATCCTCATGAGGTCACCTGGTGTCCCTACCAATCTAAAAACTCTCACGACAGCCTCCAGCCAAACCTCAGCTACCAGTGGGTCCATCTCCCCCCATAACATGGGCAACCTCTAGTGCTAGAACTCATGCAATTCACTCTGGTGGAAGGCACTCTCTACTTCTGGAGAAGGTGGTATCATTGGCCCAGCGAGTAGTGGTACCACGTGTACCTACACTATTATGTGGCCCTGCATCGAGGCCACGTCCCTCAATGGGCTACCATATTGCATGAAACTCGGAACCCTAGCTGGCTGCCTTCGTGTGGCCATCCTGAAATGAAACAGGTGTTCCATGGATAAAATAGTATACCTGGTGATCTGACACAATTTAATCATGATGAATACTTTTTCAAATGAAACACACAGGCAATCAGTGTTTTCGTGCACTTTTTCGGAGATCAGAAGTCAGATTCCTAGTGTATGGATAAGTCGACCACCGCACCAACACCTATTTCCCTTAAATTGATAACCACCCCAAAAACACTTAACACTATTGCTGTTAAAAGAATGAATGTCCATGTTCTTTGGTAGAACCGACTCCTCTGAAACAAATTTGTCATGACCCATCCATGGGGCCCGTGCCGTGACTAACCCCAAGCCCGCCATCCATAGACCAAGGGCTGGCAACTAGCACCAAATGCGTAATTCCCTAAGCTGGGAAGGCATTGCCTTTATAAATGTAAACACAGACAAACAAGTACGGAAGTGGAAGTAAACATTAATTAAAAAATTTATACAATAGAAGGTGTTGAAAGCAAAGTGGCCAGATATACAAACCCAATAGTAAAGTACAAACAACTGAAAAGCTAGTACAGCTGCAGAAAGGTAAAATAGTAACTAGTGAGTCATCCTCTGGGATTCCCACGTGAATGGTGTGTGCAGATGGCCTCCTCAGCACCCTAGGTCCGTCCGTCCCCTCCTTGTATGTCTCTCCATGTTGTCCACCTCTAGGTATCGTCCAGCTGTACCACCCTCAACCTCGATCAATGTTGTTCGTCGTCTACAACCAATTCAACGAAGTATGTGAATATCCCATGCAGGGGTGAGTATAACGATACTCAGTAGGGACCTTGAGACCCTAAAGGTATCTCAATATCCAACAAGGATAACCCACAAAGAAAGATACAATAACGAAGTATCGACCAACCTTACTTAGGTATGTGCCCATAAATATACCTATGTTACCAATCACAATTAGGCTCCAACTCTCGAGCCCAAGCATCAACTAGTCCACAAAGGATGTAAATTCAATCAAATCGATGCTAATGATTGTAAGACAAGACTTTGCGCCAACAAGTATACATCATTCATAGAGTGATAGAGATTATCGGATGTAGTCACGGATTCATCTAAGTTGTCAGACCCTCACATGATACATGACTAGCTATGTTGTCGGACCCACACAGGATACAAGACCAGTTATTCTATTGGACCAACATAATAAACAAGATCAGAAGTTTAAACTGTCGAACCCATGGGGGATCATGGTGCAGTAGTAATCACTGTTGCACCCATGGAGGATTTCAGTTCTGTTGTCATCATTGTCGATCCCACGGAGGATTCTGGTACAGTGGTCATCGTAGTCACAACCAACCCTTTGTTTCCCGCACACAACCAGCTCGATTCCGGGAGGTTCCGTTAATCGAGCCAATTGTAGATACATCAATAATCACGATGTTCTGAGTTGAAGTATCTCATATTTTTGTATCAATATAAGGAACTCAACGCGATAGACGGTGCGTCAATCAGATGCTCGATCTGAGAGTTATTGTAATTTTCTTTAAAGGGGCCCTGTTGGATTTTATGTTCGATCCAACATGGAAATTTTCCAAATTTTCCCAAAACTCACATAGAGTAGCACAAAAGGACCACCTCGTCGAGAGGGTCCTAGTGCTGTAGACGGCTCGTCAATCGGACACAGGGTCTAGGAGGTATTTGCCTTTATGTGAAGACGGGGCCCGAACCGTTAGGCCTAGTGGGCTGGCGGGTCGGCCCAACCTGGCTCAGTGGGTCCGTACTGGCCAGTCCGACCAATAGGGATGGCGGGTCGACCCAACTTGGGTCATTTGGTCTGACCCGGAAGGGGCTAGGCCAGGCCCGGTGATGCGTGGCCCACCAGCGGACCCAGCCCGCGCAACGGGCCCGTCCAGTTCGCCTGACGGAACCAAGTGGCGCCGCCTCCTCCTCTTCCCGGCCGGCAGTAGCCGGCCGGTTCAGCCCAACGCACGCAGCCTATGCTGCAGGTCGTGGTTCTCCCCATGCGGCGCCTACAAGAGTCGCGGTTCCCTAGACCAGCTGGCACGTGGATGATCGGTTTGCCCAGCCAAGGGGCCTACGGACGCGGACCACGTCCTCCTCCATGCGGTGCCTGTGGGTGTCGCGACTCTCCAGCTTGGTTGGAAAGCAGCCAAACAATGCTTCCAGCCAAGCAGCCCATGGATGCTGGCCACAGTCTCCCTCCACACGGTGCCTCTATGCACCGTGGCTCCTACTTCAGATCGGCCAGCTGGTTGTCCCACAGACTAGGCGGCTCGAGTGGCCACCGGTCCCTCCATGCGGCCGCCGCTACCGCCACCGCCTCCAATCGCTGGCGTCGCCGCCTATTCAGTCTTCCGTATCCCACATGGCCATAGCCCCCGTTCGACCATCATGGATCTTCTCTGGAACGGTTTGACGACACTGCGTCGTTTCGACTCTGCTTCTGACATCAAGACAATGCGAACAACAACATGGGGGGAAGGTCAGACCATGTTCATGCGGTCCGAACCCTCCTCGTTATGTTGCTAAAATTCAGCATCAAGATCCCAACACATGAGGAAAGAAGAGTATAACTCATACGTAAAAAAATTCAATTTTCCACCCACCATGATTTGATGATTGTTCGTTGATGACCACGTTGTTTCGTTGACATCGGGGTGCGTCTGAGGAATAAGCATTGTCATTGGCGACGTTCTTGGCGGACGGCATCTACTACTTTAACGCAGATGGAGGCCATTGGATATTTTCTTTGTGTTCTTCAGGGGAAGAACTCTCTCTCTCTAATTCTCCAATGTTCCACCCAGGTATTATGTTCCAACCAACATTGAATAAAAATAACACAATTTATTAAAAGAATGGAATAATGAAATCAAAAAGATTCAAATTCATTATGTTACATCCAAAATTAAAAAGGTGGGTTGTCTTATTAAATTGGAGGGAGTAGGTGAAGAGGCTCCAAAATAATTAAAGGGAGAGTTTCATCATCCATAATTGGGGGTTCAAGGAGTTATAGGTGAGTTCAAAGGGAGTTGAGGAGTTTGATTCTCGTGTGGGCCCCATCATATAATATCCTCCCATGGGAGGTTATGTGGGGTTGGGACCCACCTCCAACATCCCCTTAGAGGACTAAACCACCACTTAAATAATATTATGTCACTCATAATTTTTAATAAATTTATTACGAATCCCCAAAAATTAACATACATCCTCGATAAAACACAAATGCGATAAAGGACTCTTTAAGCAAATACAGGCACTGGGAGTTCAATGGTTCCCTCAGATTTCAATTCTGAGCACCGGTACACATACGTTTTCTGAACATATCTGATGAAAACATCAAAAATTTAATCTGGGCACACTGGTCCTTGGAATCATTCACCGTTAGAAACTACGGACTCGTAAAATTCTCGCGTATTTAAGAAAAAATTCCACACAATTTCAGGGTCTTCACAATGATCGAAAATGATTTTCTATATTTTCTAATAATTAAATTATTAAAATTTAATCATTTATTATATGATTATATATTTTATTTATTGATAGTTAATTATTAGTGTTGAAGACATAAATAGAAAAGCTTGAGATGAGACCTTTTGAAGTGACCTTATCTAGTGACCTCTTGAAGTAAAATGTATGAAGTGTCCTTCATGATTGACATTGAGGATGTGAAATTTGAACTGAAAAAATTAGGTGAATTTGTGAATTGACTTTATTGACGTGACAGTTCCTAAGTCACCTTCTTTGGTGTCTATAAGAATGTAACCTTATGATGAGATTTTTGTAGAACATTTCAAAATATCTGGAAGTGAACAAGAGAGAATTGACTATGAGGGAAAATATTAAATTTTATGAAATTCAATGCATGAGAAAAAATTTAATTAACTACAAGAAATAAATTATTTAACCATATTATAAAACTAATGTGACCAAAAAAAATGAGGTGATCATATAAAAAAAAGATAACCAGATGATAAAATTTAAGTGATTGTATGAAAAAATATGAAGGGTTCATTAATGCCACTTCGGAGGTGGCGTTGTGGTGAAGGAGAGGGGTACAACAACGCCATTCTTTGGGAGGTACAAGGTTCGAATCCTGGGAGTCCGATTTTGGGGCGATCCTCTCCCCCAGGATCCACTCACCTTGCCGGGTCACCCGGTTTCTGACTGGGTGGAATAAAATGAGGCGCAACCCACCCGTGATGACGGATTGCTTGACGAACCATCGCCGCCCAGGTTGTCACCCTACGGGATGCTCTTCTATCTCGGTTGGCAACGACTCCTTCTTGGTTGGGGATCTCTCCGGAGTAACCTCTTCGTGGGGAGGGGGGATTCCTTGTGTGGAGGGTTTGAAAAGGCCACACAAGGGAATTAAATTTTCTAAAAAAATAAAAAAATAAAGGGTTCATTAATGTGTTACTTAGGTGGATAGTATACTAACACCCTCATCCTATATAAAGGGTTTAATAATGGGGTGTTCCAATACACACTAGAAATATTTTTCTAGGGACTTGTTAGACATGTTTGGGGGAAACAATATTGGGTGATTCTTTAATCTATAGATTTCATGTATATATCTTGAGACATGGGGCATTCAGGAATTTTTATGTCTTGTACAAGTGTCCTGGCTAGTGTGAGTTTTAGATATCAATGGGATTATGTTACCTTCATTGTCGATTGTACTTTTTTTGTACCACCATGGATTTGATATAATATATTATACCTATAATTTTTTGATATGACCTGTTTTGTATTTGTGAAATTTTTTGAAGTAATTTTCTATCTTTCATTGGAAATGTTATAAATGGGAAATTATATTTTCCTTCCATTATTTTTATATAAAAAATTTAAAATATTATTCATTCCATCTTTATAGAAAAATATGGGGATTGTATAATTTTTTAGAGACATTATATTGGACACCTGGGAGGAATCCTATTGTTACTATAACCTCACACCCAACACACCCCTACAATAATGTGTAGACTTATTTTTTCACTTGATGAAAAGAAACACATAATGCTGATGTGGGGTGGATAGGTTTCTATATTCATGGATTTGTTAAATTGTAATGAAATGGTGTTATTTTTCCCATGTTTTCATATAGAGACTATTGATGAAGATATTTTAGTTTTTTTCATCCTTTGTAGATGGCCTTATCTCTTTGATATCAATTTGTACCATTTTAGTTGATATAATTAAATTTTTTTGATCTGTTATAAAATATACATTTATTTTTTCTTCAAATTTTTCCATTCAATAAGATTATATATTTTATCTATTCATTATCAGATTAGGTGAAATAATTCCATCTTTTTATGATCGGTTTCTAGTAAATTGCTCATGGGGAACTGGAATACCCATATGGTATGTGGAAATTTAGGTCGGGTACCACTTTGAGAGGGTATATGGGTATGCTTAATAATAGTTTCCGATCATATGAGGTATTTACTCAAGTTTTAATTTCTTGGAATGTTTATTATAACAAAGATAATACTTTCAAGACATATGGAGTAGGTTCTGGTGTGGTCCTGGCTAGCTCTTATTATGGCTATAAAATTTTACCATGGGATGTCTGGATGTGTGTCACTTTTCTTGAGTTCATAACCTTAATATTAGTTTTTACTTATGTATTTATTGTTTTAACAATAATTTTTCTATTGTATGACCATTTTATCTATTAAGATCTGAATCAGTATGCCTTTGAGGAATTTTCAATGGTGTCCACAAAAGGATGGATATGATTATCCTCAATGGAAGTCAACTAATGATATAAATATTATCAAGGCTATCAAGAATGTCATTTGTGCATTCAATTTTTTTAATGAATGTATAGAACGTAGTCAATGAGGTACAACCATGATCTATTGGAGATGTAGATTTTTCATGTAATTTATTATGCAAGAAGCCGTCATCCTTTAACCCTATGAACGAACCACATTAGGAGGATGAGTGTCTTGAAAAAATCATCCAAATTTTTAGCATACTAAATTAATTATATTATATCAAGGTAATGTGTTCACTATTCAAACATGTGTTTCCTAGATGGAGATGGTGGGATTCCATTATACAGGTCAATAGGCCCATACAGATAGACTAGAAGGGTTTCTAAACTCTCTTCTTCCAACTACATTCTATAGTGTTGTTGATGATAGAGATTTTTCTACTGTTACTCAATTTATAGTAGAGAGATCATTCATTGTCAGTGCCCACCAATCATTTTTTTAATCTAGTTTTTTATTATTAATGTAGTAATGAATTACGATATGAAATATCAAAATTTCTTATAGGGTTTTCTTACAGTTGTGAGATCCTATTTATTTATACTAAAATGGTCAACCTATGCATTTACATTGGAAATGTATATGATAAAATAGATGAATATAGAAATGTTTTTTATATATCACTACCCTTTTATTCCACTTAGTGGGAGCCCATGTGTAATACTAATAAATAATTGAATAGAACATGGATAGACCATTATAGGAATAATGGGGCGATTATCAATTGCATGAATCCTCTATAACGTCTATTATAGGTGAATTGATACACAAATATTCAATCAATATTGAATGTTTGGTCAGACATGGTGTTGATGTCCTTCACCAATATGGATGATCACCAATTACTAGAATTTTGGTTATCTGTAGAATTTAATTCAAGTTATGTTTTCTATTTGATATGGCTACAGGAGCATGGTCATGCACAGCTCGACATAAAATATAACTTTTTAGATGTAAATAGATGTCAGGAATGTCATTATTCATGAGATATTTTTCAATAATTTCTAATGTCTTCTAGAGGGTCTCTATTTGGAATGTGAGTGCATGAGAGAGAGAAAGAAGAAGAAAACATCTGAAAAAACTGTATCGACAGTAGCTTTAGGATCATAAAAGAATATTACGGTCGAAGTCGTAGAATAAGGGAGAAAATAAGGAAGATGAACCCCCCCCAATGAATATCACTCTCTCAAGAACATGTTTTGTACCTCCCAATGGCTAACCTCTTAGAGGCCAGCTAAAATTCCAAATGAGAACGTATCCCCTTCCCATCACACCTCTCTCCTATATATTTCCCCATCTGCCCATCTAAAAACTCTTAGCTTATAAAGTTGTCGAAAATAGTCTATTAAACTGTAAAAATATAATACTACCCCTTGGAAGTTATAAACCCATGACCACACACCTCTTCCATTGTGATTTCTTTATTTGATATTAGTTCATCAAACTCCATTAAATATGGTCATCTATTTAATATTATTAATCATCCAATAGTTCACATGAAAATTTTTATTTATTTATAGACACATATTGGGTAGAGGAAATATCATGGTTTTTAGTGTCCTTATTGTTAACTATTGACAACTGATGTAATTTTTATTTGATATTTCTTTATTCTCGATCAAGATTTTTTAATATAATCATTACAAATAATTGCATTGTTACTCATAATGCTGATTTTGGTTGTTATCATCGGCATGACTTATTTTTTATTATTAACGGTAGATCCTTGGATATTTAGGGAGAGTGGGGTCTATGGTACCTTCGTGAAGGAACATCCCTCCCAGTTATTAGGAGATCATTTTCTATTGCTGCGATTGACCATGATGATGTTTCATTCTTTTTGATCATCCCTCTATTGTTCTGGATTTTCCTGAAATTTTCTAATATATTGTCAATGGGATTCTTCCTGAGAGAGAGGTGCTGTTTAAAATTGACAAAGTTCCATGTACACATCTGGTGTTGATTTCTTCATTTAATATGGCACCACCAATATTGAAAGAGCTCACAGTTTTTTGGATGATCTAATTGATAAGGGTTGTGTTAATCCTATTTTCCCTTCATGAGGGTCCCTGGATAATTTTTTAGAGAAGGAAGTCAGATAACTCTAATTAAATATGGAATATTATAAGTTGAAACAAATTACTAATAAGAATATGTGTTTGTTTCCTTTTGTGGATGTATTATTTGATTAGTTAATGTGGAAAGAATTTTTTGAATATTGATCTGTTGTTTGGTTATAATGGTCTACATTTTCTTCAATCTGATAAATCAAAGAAAAATTTTATCTACTATTATAAGCATTATTAAAATATTTTGTTACAATTTTTTCAAACAACCAGTCTCTTAGTATTTATACCTTTGATGAATCAAATATTCCAACAATATCTTGAAACATTTTTTTAGTTTTTCTGGATGATATTTTCATTTATTCGAAATCTAAGCAATATCAATAGAACAATATGATTTTCATTATATAAATCCATATGAATCACTATTTTGATGTGATGATTTCAAAAATGAAACTTATAGATCTATGGAGAGATGCTCTTAGTGAATGTGATTTCAGAGCATGACATAAATGTTTATTTAGACCAGATAAATGTTGTTTTTTATTATGTGGAACCACATAATCTATTTGATATTTAGAGCTTCATTGAAATCTCTAGATATTATCAATTTCTTTTAAGGATTTATGAATTTTTAAGTAACATTTGGCATCTCATACTCAGAAATGGGTGACCATTATATGGGATTGAAATTGGCAGTCTTCATTTGATGTCTTGATCCTACTTCTGATATCGGCAACTATTGTATTCATATCTATGTAATGTAAGGTGTATATGGTTTTCAATGATGATTTTGGAATATTTTTGGTTTGTGTGCCAATGCAAGATGATCAGGCAGTATCGTATGGTTTTCATCATCTATAAACACATGATAAGAATTACCCCCCTCAGGGTATATTTCATTTTTTCATTATGCATGAACATAAATAATGGTGGAAATATTTTTTTGGAAAAGATCACAATATTTTTTACCATAATATTTTGAAATATACATTTTCTCATAAATTCATGAATATAATTTATAGGTGATGTGTGGCATACAATTAGATGTTATACTTTGACATGACTACACCCTAGGGAATGGGAATGTTGTTGGTAATCCTCTTCGTAGGAATGTAGCATCACAAGATGTTTTGGAATCGATCAAATATGGAACATCTGGATGATCAGTAAGAAGTTTCATGTATGGGTTCCCAAGTGTTCATTTATAGACACCTCTCAGCGATTCTATAATGTAGTATTAGCAATAGGATGATGTGTTCAGTGTAATTAGAGAAAACTCATATGGCAGAGAGACTATTTGTGGGCGGTCTCAATCTGAATATGGTATTGTCAGTTTTGGAGATTATTTTTCAACACATCAGATGTTTATATATTATTTTTTATTGATTTCTAATTTCTATCATCGTTAATTCACCTAGGAAAAAAGAAGAAATCTTATTACAATTGGTTATGATTATGTTGGTGGGGTATGAATCAGAACATTTTTGATTATGTGTCTCATTATTGGATATACCAAAAGACAAAGTAAGAGCATCTGAAACCTTATGGATTCCACTGTCTTTTTATGTTGATAGCTTTTTTAATTGGGACGAGGTACCCATGGTCTTTTTTTGACTACCATAGACTCCCAAAGGGAGGAGTTCCGTCTTGGTGGTAACTTATTGGTTGACAATGATATCTAACATTTCACAAACTGGGGACAACTCGAAAGTGGAATATCTGGGTAAGTTTAATGCATAGTATGTAGTGAGGTTACATGGGATTCCATCCTTGGTTATTTTAGATAGGGTACATGTTTTACTTCATGTTTCCATAGGATTATCCTAGAGGTGATGGGGTATTAGGTAAAATAGAGTGATGGTAATCATCCATTGATAATGTTAACAGGAAGAATATAATAAAAATCCAAGAGGATATTATATATGCCAATGTCTATATTTTTAATGGCTATTCGGATATCCATTGGGGATTAGTTGTGTTTATAATAAAGTTTTTATCAGTTTTCAATCAAAATTGGTCCATTATAGGATTTTTATAGTCTATCATGCATATCAATTCATTATTGTGAAGAGGTGGGTAATGCATCTTGGGTGGGAATGAGTTTGGTTCAAGGGATATATTTATGGATTCAATATATTTTTATGCATCAGATTACTACATAGACTCGATATAAATATAAAACTGATCAAAATCATCAACCCATTGAGTTTCCCATAGTGGAAAAGGTTATCTAGAAGGTTTCTCCTCAGTTGGGTCATAATCAGCATGGAAAACATAGAATGTTGGTTCTGAGATATTCTTTCCCATGAAAGTTTATGAAGCTTATTATGTAGGCTTCAAATATATTTTAATTTACTGTATATTTGACATGAAATAATATTTTGTTCACATAACATGGCTCTATAAATACCATATATGTCACTCAATTGTTTTTTATGTAAACAGTATTGAGGTAATGATAGATTGTTCCATTATATAGTAGCCAGTAGATATTGTTGATTATAAATTAAAATCCTTATGTGGGAGGTCGATTACATATTTTAGAGTGTTATAGTGACATGGTTCAGATTATCATGATACTTGAGAGTTTGATTCATTTATTCAGGAGTAGTGGCCTTACCACTTTACTAGTCATCATTCTTCCACATGACATCGTGGGGATGGAAAGTCATATTGTGTGGGGTTTTTAACCTTGCATTAATATATTTTATATATTTTCCTTACCATTATCCATTTTACTAATTATTTTGAGTCATTTATAGACTTATATGGTTGTATGGAATTTTTTGGGGGGATGACTTAAAGATCAGGGATGAATATTTTTCATGGAATTAATAGAGTAAAATTATAAACATTTAATGTATTAATGTGGTTCTCCAAATTTTTGGTGAATTCCGGAGGTATTTTCGAATATTTCTATATAAAAATAGAGTCATCACATTCTGATGTAAATTTAGACATTGTGTTATTGGAGTAAATGACATGTATTGTTCTCTATCCTCATGCAGTTACCATAATACACAACATGAATCCTTAAAGAACATAAAAGTAGTCTACACGATGTGTAATGTTTATAGATTTATTATTATAAAAACAAGATGGGTTTTTTCACAATATACGGGCCATGTGGACTACTCTATGTGAAAACTGATTACACACCATGTAATTACCATGAGTTTAAATGTTCTGGGTGTCATATAAGATTTGTTTTACATTAACTAAAGCCCTATTTCAAATAATGAAACACTCAACCTTAATGATTTTTGGAACCTCCACTCATTCTGTATATTTTTTTGGATATTTTTTTGCCTTTTTTTCGACGATCTCTATCTGGGTATCATATTCCTTTTAAAATATCATTTCCTTCAGTCATGGTAGAACTCCAATCTTTCATTTAGTATATATTGATCAATGGTAGTAATTATATTGTATTATAATAGATTTTTTGTGTGATATTCATCCAATGGATAAAAAAAAATTGGTTTTGGTGTGTTGGGTGTGTATTCTTCAAGGTTTTTCATTATATACATTTTCCTCTAGTAATTTGTTTATTGAATCAAATCAAGGATATGTGATAATTGATTCTAAGGGCTCTATTTTAATTATTTGTCTCTCCATATTGGATTATACCTTTATAGAATCATGATATAATTAATATTTTCATGACTTATTATATACTCCCTTTACTTATTTTATATGAAATGTGAATCATTGTTGTGAAATATTAATGTTTTAATACTAAGTATAATTTATTAACATTTTTAGAAGTAGTCCAATTGATTCAGTTTACTATTTATTATTAAATATAACTTTACAGATTCAAATTGTGTGGTTATTGTTTTTTAGGATTCTTTATTAAATGTCTCACATATTAGTAGAAGAAATCATGGGCCAATTCTTCCATTTGAAGGCTCATATGGTCAATACAAGAAGACCCAAATAATATATGATGAAACTGAACCATCAATGATGATTGAGTTATTTCTCTAAATCCTGATGCCCAAATTTAATGAAAATACACCATGTGTTCAATATTATACAAATTAAGCATGGATAAATATTTTAAGGTCCAACTACATGAACAATGGGCCCAACTAATGCCATGAAGTCCATCCCAACATTATGGGTGGGAATTAAAATCCAGACTATTGATGACATATATCATGATATGTCAATCAAGACAAGCATAGATTTTTCAGTGTGAAAGAGAAGATATATGCGGCCGAAATTGTTGAATAAATCATTTATTTTTGAAGGCATCTTATTATTCAAAAACCCTTTATCATTTTGGCCATCAAAAAGACCGGATTCAAATGGATAGATTAAATTTGGTTAATTGTCCAGCCATAACTTTGGCTCCACAGGTCCAAATTCCCGAAAATTTTGAAGGATGTCAGATAAAATTATTATCTAACACATTTAAGAAGCAGATATTCATAGATTAGTATTTCTGGATAGCATAATTTGGGATGCAACTTGAGGGTCATATTGGGAAAGGAAATAGTTCTCTTCCTTGGGCTATAAATGCATCCCCCTCCACTCTAACGAAGGGGTTGGCATTTCCGAATATAGGAGAACATATTGGCACGAATGAAACATTTCCAAGGGCTTGGGAGGAACTTTCATACTCATGTTTTCACTTCATATATCATTCAACCTATTTTTGTTTCCTTTCACTTTTTTGTTGTTCATCGTTTGTAATCATGTTAGTTTTTGTTTTGTAATTTTGTTTTAATGAAAGATTCTTCTTCAATATCTCTCATTATCATACACCATATTTAGAATAATATTATTTTTCTTAATATAGTTTAAATAAAATTGAATCCACTTCCTTTTTTTTGCATACACTTTCAATAGAATGTCTATTTTTTTAATTATCATCATTCTTAGTGTGTGTGTGTTAGACACACCACTCTTTTCTTATCCCTTTATTTCTATTCTATTATTAATTTATCATAATAATAATAATAACCAGATTATTAAAAACCCAAATGGATGAGTAAATCTCTCATTGGGGTGAGTCACAATTTAAGAATGTTATGTGATTGAGAGTATTTTCTCGATGAGTATTCGTTAATTTAACATTGTGTATGTTGGACTTAACATCTCATGGATTAACAACATATTTTGTTTATCATGTGGTTTACATGGATTATTGGAACCATAAATACACTACCATAAACAAGTAATGGTGATTATTAGAACATGAAAGCCTTATCACTTAGTAATTCTAATCAACATTATCTTGTGAAGTGGGTGTTAAATTAAGTGCAATATAAAGAAAAGCACTAGGATATCATAAACCTAAATACCTAAAAATTAACCCACCCCAATATTTATCAAATAATTATATCAAACACCAAATATTAATCACCTCATTTAAGCTCTACAATCAAACCTCCAATCAGAATACAATCAACTAAAAACAAACAAATATTACAAAGTAACATCGGCGAGGATTCGACCCCAGTTCTACTATACACATTGGCAGAGAACAAGAACCATAACCAGTCCATAGGTGAAAATCGGCCGAGCATTTCAATTACTGTTGTTGTCGGTGATGTTTATTCAATTAGTGATTATTTTCTGGTTATTTTATCCAAATCAAAAAAAAATTGAAAAAAACCACAAAGATAAACTCTTCTTCTCAAAAAAATCATAAAATGAAGAAAAAACACAAAAAAACTCTCTTCATATTTCTTAAAAATATTTATGAATGCCTCATAGCCTCCGAAGAAATCCTTCAGATTTTTTTGACTATAAAATTGAGCGAACACTTCACTAACTTAAGAGGAACATAGGAGATAATCAAACAATTCAAGAATCAGTCCTTATCCAAACAATTGAAATAGATATGGCCAATTCTAGGGAACAAACACTTAAAAAACATTCTTCCCCTGATATGAATTACCAAAAACTTAGTTTTAAATATCCAATCATAGATGCTGACATTGAACTCAAATCGACTTTGATTCATCTTCTCCCTCATTTTCCACAGGCTAGCCGGTGAGGATCCACATCACCATCTTAAAGAGTTTCAATTAGTGTGCTCTACCATGAATCCTTTAGGGGTTTCTGAGGAACAAATCAAACTATGAGCATTCCCTTTTTCCCGAGGTGACATATCCAAGTAATGGTGTTACTACCTCCCTCCAGGTTCCATAACCACATGGAATGACATTAAGCAACTTTTCTTAGAAAAATTCATTCCTTCTTCTCATTCGGCTTCTATCCAAAATTAAATAAGTGGTATCTATCAGTTCCCATGTGAATCACTCCATGAGTACTAGGATAGGTTCAAAAATCATGTTGCAACCGGCCCACATCACCAAATTCTGGACCAACTCTTGTTCCAATACTTCTATGAGGGGTTATTGGCTAAGGAAATAACTCTCATTGAAGCGTCTAGTGGAGGTGCTCTTGTTGATAAAACTCCTAGAGATTCATGAGATATCATAAGTAACATGACTGCATACACACAACAATTCCATACTCGAGCACATGCTCAAGTCAAACAAGCACAAGATAATCAATCAATTGAGCCGAACAAGATGACCGAGTGAATGAGTGAACATACAGGTTTTTTGCGACAACTAGTTATTGCTACCAAATCCCCAAACTCATCTTCTCCTCAATCAATATTTCCTAGAAATTTCAAGAACTGGTGAATCTGAAACTCTTCATCTCATTAAATTGACTAATGTCCACAACTTCAAGAGGATCAATCTGATTCATCTGTACCAATGGAGCTCAATGCAGCAGATGATCAGTGTAACATCAACCCTAAACTATTAGGTCACCTTGTAGAAACATCAACAAACCTCAATCTGAGACCTTCTCATCCTCCTAAAACCATGGGCTCAGGTATGGTAATCCCATATCTCATTCCACTCAATTTCCCTCCTCAAAACCCAAACTAGTTTCAATATGGTCAAGGTTTTGGTAACAACCAAAAAACATATCCTTTTATTCCTCAACATCAAAGGAAAAATCCTCATCTTGGATTCCATTATCCTAGTGAGCCTTCCCAATTAAAAAACTAAAACAATCGCTTTCCCACAAACTAAAACTGATGTAATCTGGATCTGAGACAATCCTCTTCTTTCAAGAAACCATGGGATGGAGCAGGGGAAGATCTTTCGTCTTTCACACATTATATCCTCAAGAACATTGAAACCCTAATCGGCTAACTTGCATCCCACCTTAGTCAGCAGAAACCATCCAATTCTTCCCAACTTCTAGCTCAACCATTACCCAACCTCAAGGTTAATGTAAGTGCAGTTTCACTTAGATCAGGAAAGAAAGTTGTTATACCTCAAGATAAGTCATATAAACCACATTTAAATGTTGACATAGAAAATGAAATTAAAAAGAAGCTTGAAAAGGAAAATTAAACCATTCCCTCCCTTCCTTCAATTCCACAATGTAACCCAATTCCTTTTCCTCAAGCTGTTTCTATGAAAAATAATCCCTTTGATCCCGATCCTGAAATGCTCGACATATTTAGATGTGTTGAAGTCAACATTCCCCTTTTAGATTCCATAAAAAAATTACTATGTATTCCCTAGTTTATCAAGGATATTTTTACCTACAATAGGATACTTAGGACATTTGAAAATATTTCCACCCAGCAGTCTATTCCCATAAAGTGGGAAGATCCATCTACATTTACGGTTCCCTGACAAATTGGATGTTACAAATCTTATGATTCACTCATAGACCTAGGAGCCTCAATTAATTTCATTCCCAAATACATATTCTCAAACCCAGGTCTAGGTCCATTACATCCAACATGTTTTTTCATTCAATTTTTCCATAGAAGCATAGCCAGTCCTGAGGGAATAATTGAGGATGTCTTTGTCTGAGTCAATGATCTTAACTTCCCTGCTGATTTCTATGTCCATGACATGGAAGGTGAGACGAACTCTTCTCAATCTCCCCAAATTCTAGGGAGACAATTCCTCATGACTATGAGAATCAATATTGATGTCCATTCAGGCATCATATCCATGGAATTCAGTGACAAACTGGTCATGTTCAACATTTTCCAAGACATACGTTACCCATCTGTGGATCACTCTTAATTCTCAATCCATGATTTTTCGGTCACTTCTAAGAGTCAATCAAACCGCAATCCACCATGTTAACCATGTTATAATGACAAAGGATCTTGTGAAATATTCACCATGATTAAACAATTCATAAATGGGGAAGCTGATGTGGACCTCTCATTCATAGACTCCATCAATCTAGAGGAACTTGAAAACTCTCTTGAATCCCACATCAACTCTAATCTCTACTGCTCCACCTTGGAGAGTATTATAAACAATGAATCTAAAGAAACTAAAGTCCCTTCCACTATTTCTATTTTTTCTAACCCGCAAATGAAAGATGACGCTGATCTGAAACCTCTACTTGAACACATAGATTATGCATTACTTTTCCATGATCACTCTTATCCTGTCATTATCTCTATTTCACATAACGAAACTAAGGAGTCCAAACTTGTTCATGTGTTAGTGGAAAAAAATGGGCCATATGGTGGATCCTATATGAAATACCAGGATTAAACCATGGCCTTTGCATGCATCACATCCATCTTGAGGAGTCATCCAAACCAATTGGACAACCACAAAAAAGACTCAAGCCACTCATACTTGAAGTAGTTAGGGAAGAGATCACTAAGCATCTTCAAGCAGGTATTATCTACTTAAACTCTGATAGTGAATTGGTTAGTCTAATTCAAGTTGTACCTGAGATGGGGGGATAAATATTGTCAAAAATGAACAAGGAGAGGTAGTCACAACTCGAGTGAAGAAAAAATGGTGGGTTTGCATCGACTATAGGAAATTGAATGTTGAAACAAGAAAATATCACTACCCGATTCCAATCCATGATCAAATGCTGGAATAATTAGCCAGGAAGTCACAATATTTCTATCTTGATGGATACACCGACTACTTCCCAATCCCAATCGCACCACAGGACCAAGAAAAGAATACCTTCACATGCCCCTTTAGAACATATTCATATAGAAGAATTCATTTTGGCCTTTTCAATTATCCTTCGACATGCTAGAGATGTATGATGTGTATATTTTCTGAATTCATTGAACACTGCCTGGAATTCCTCATGTATGACTTCGCCATTTACGGGGAGTCATTTGTATCTTGTCTGAATTTACTCTCTCTAGTCCTTAAAATGTGTGTCAAGTGTAACCTTGTGTTAAATTTTGAAAAATGTCACTTCATGGTTGCAAATGGGATTATTCTAGGGCACATAGTTTCAAAAGATGGTTTTGATGTTGGTCCTGCCAAAATTGAAGTGATTCAATCACTTCCTGAATCCAACTATGTTTGATACATCCATTCATTCCTCGATCATGCTAGTTTCTATCGGTGATTCATCCATAACTTATGTAAAATTTCCCTCCCACTCACAATGTTTCTCCAAAATGATTTCCCATTCAATTTCGATGAGGTTTGCAAGAGAGCATTTGTTGAACTCAAAAATGATTTAACATCTTCCCAAATAATCCAACCCCCAGATTGGTCCTTTACCTTTGAGTTGTTGAGTAATGCTTCTGATAGAGCCATTGGGGGCTGTTCTTTGTTTAAGAAGTGAAAAAATTCATCATTTCATCTATTATGCCTCAAAAACATTAGATAAAACTCAATATCACTACATTGTCACTAAAAAAGAACTTTTAGCAGTTTTTTCTACCTTAGATATATTTAGGCCCTATCTCTTAGGTGCCAAAATCATCATCTTCACAAATCATTCTTCTATAAAGTTCTTACTCATGAAATGTGATTCCAAAACAGGGCAAATAAGATGGATCCTAATGCTCCAAGAGTATTACCTTGAAATAAATGATAGACCAGGAAAAGAAAACCTTGTGGGTGATCACATGAGTAGATTTTATAATTCTTCTCATTCTAAAATCATTGATCCTGAATTCCCCATGGAGCACTATTCATTTCACACTCCAAAGATTCCATGGTATGACCCAATTGTAAATTACTTGGTTTCTGGTGTTTTTCCTGCAAATGTTTCAAAAAAAAACAAAAAATGAAGTTGAAAAGTGTTTCAAAATACTATTTTTTGAAAGAAAATAACCTTTGGAAAACTGAGGCTGACATGGTAATTAGGTGATGTGTTGATGAAGATGAACATTCCTCCATCTTAGAATTTGTTCACTCACTTACCAGACGTGCCCACTTTGGACCACAATAGACCTCTTGAAAGGTCCTAGACTCTGGATTAGTCTAGCCTTCACTCTTCAATGACCCACATGAGTTCTGTCAATCATATCCCACTTTCCAAAAGTTTGGTACAAGGTCAAAGAGAAATGAAATACCCCAAAAACCATTAATTTTCTGTGAGATCATTGATATTTGGGGAATCAATTTCATGGGACCATTTCTCCCTTATTATGGATTCTCATACATCCTTCTTGTGGTTGATTATGTTTCTCGGTGGATCGAGGCCAAAACCACTAGAAAAGATGATTCACATACTATTAGATAGTTCCTAAAGTCACACATCTTCCCCCGATTTGGCACACCATGTGCCGTGATAAGTTACTTTGGAGCCCATTTTTTTAATAGAAGAATGGAATCTCTTTTGAAAAAAATGGTGTTCTACATAAAACATCAACTGCATATCACCCCCAAAGAAATGGAATGGATGAACATTCTAATATAGAAGTTAAAATAGTTCTTGAGATAATAATAAAACCCACCAGAAAAGACTATCCTGAAAGACATGGTGAAACACTTTGGGCATATCGAACTGCATATAAAACACCCATTGGGATGTATCCTTTTAGGATAGTTTTTGGTAAATCCTTTCATCTATGAGTTGAAATAAAATATAAGACTTTTTGGGTAGTGAAAACATTTAATTTTCATCTTGAAAAATCCAGTGAATAAAAACTTTAGCAATTGGCTGAAATGGAGGAGCTTCGACTAGATTCTTCTGAGATTTCTAATATCTACAATGAAAAATCCAAGGCACTCCATTATATACACATCCTAAGAAAGATATTTCATGAAGGTGAAAAATTAATTCTCTTCAAATCTCGATTTCAGCTTCACCCAGGTATGCATAATTCTTGCTAGGAAGGTCCTTTTGATATTACTATTGTTTACCAATTTGGTGAAGTGAAAGTCCAAGACCCCTCTTCCAAAAGGACATTTACGGTTAATGGACATCGGTTAAAGCATCACCATGAGAGGACGCAAAATCATGGATCAACATCAACTTCTTCTGTATCCCCAACATCTGCAGTTAACCCACCACTAGATGGAGATTACGACCCAACAAATCCAAAACATGGGGTACCTCTTTCCCTTTAACTCTATCTATCTCTTCCTCTCTCTCACTCTTTATTCTTTTTCATCTCTATTTCATTTCAATTTCACATTCTCTTTTTTGTTGGTGTGTATTTTAGAGAACACTAACAAAATATAAAAATATAAAAAAAATATAAAAAAATGATTCATACTTACTCACCTTCAATTTTCAAATTTTGTCCAACCATTTTGGAGAGTCAAAAGACATGGTTTCATTTAAATTTTATTTAGTTTTCATAATATATTTTGATAAGGAATCTTTTTTCACGAATAATACATTTTGAATGCTCAATTTTTGATTTGGAAAATTCATTTCCCCAACCATGAGAACCAACAATTGATTTCATGACAGGGTTACCTATGGCCATCTTTTCAAAATGTGTGTTTTGATCCCCATTTGTGTGCCTTGAGTTTGTGGACCTTCGAGCTGAATTTCTTACTTTAGTGTGACTTAATATGATAGAGTAATGTTCTGAACCACATGAGAATCACAATATCCATATATCCTCCCATTTATCCCACATCAATCTTCCTTTTGAAATCCCCTTCGAGCCTATGAAAACCTTTTCTTTGATAGCCTGATTACAAACCCAATTACTTTTCCCAACCAATATCAACATGGGTTTTCATTTAATATTTTTTTAAATTTATGTGTGGGGGGATGGATTTTATTTTTGGTACCCTTTATTGATTTCACCATGTTATGATATTCTTGAGGGAATGCATCCATTTCAGTGTGGGGGAGATTTTGTCATTTAGTGTGTTTTGGGAAATGTAATGTACTTTCATTTATGTAATTTTGTAAAAATTATTGACAAGTGTTTAAATTTTTTTTTATAAAAATTATAAAAAATCAACAAAAAAATGTTTATTCTTGGGTAGTTAAAACATCACTCTTCCTCAACCTCTGATCATGTTATAACTATTAAAATTTTATTCATGAGGAGATCAATCATGGGTTGGGATATGTGTGTGACATCTTTTCCAATTTCACATTTAGAAAAAAGAAAAAAAAGAACACTTGCATAATATTCTTATGTCATTGAGAGAAGTTTTGTTGTTTTAAATATTTCAACTTCTCATCCCCTATTGTGTCTTTCTTCACACAATCATCCCCTTGTAAATATGTGTTTTCATTTCCTTCCATGTTTTATTTAAAAAAATGTCCATTGCATTTTCTATGATAGTGTTTTACCCCTCTTCTTCTTTCTCTTGGACATTATATTCCTACCATCCCATAGCAACAGAAAAACCCCTTAATAGAGCTCTGGACTCTTGCGCACTTTGTATAGGGATTGGAAGCTGAGAGCTCTTTCAAACTCTATGATTTTCGCTTTTGGTTGGTGAAAGAGTGAACCTCTACAAATGAATTTTATCATCTTTAGAGGTGTGAGTTCAGAGTGTCCACATTTTCCATTTCTGAATTTGAGCTTCAAAAATTGAATTAGTTTTGGAACATTTTTTCTGTAATAACTTATGGTGGAATTAAAAATGGATGAGTGAAATATTCTAAACCTCCAATGATTGGAGAAAAAAAATTTAATATCTGTTGGTGATTGAAAATGATTTTGTTATGTTTTTATATTTTTTGTACATGAGGACATCCACAGGACTAAGTGTGGGGGAGTTGATGTTATTATTATTTTCCTGGATTATTATATACTCCTTTAAATTCTTTTATATGAAATTTGAATAATTTGTGTGAAACATTAATGTTTTAATACTAAGTATAATTTTTTAGCATTTTTAGATGAAGTAAAATTGAGTTAGTTTACTGTTTTATTTATAATACTGATTCAAATTGTCTGGTTCTTGTTTTTTAGGATTTTTAATTCAATGTATCAAATATAATTAGGAGGAATCATGGTCTAATTCTAAAGCCCAAATTTTATGAAACTCCACCATATGTTCTAGATTATTTAATTTAATCATGGATAAAAATTTTAAGGTCCAACTATATGAACAAGGGGCCCAACTAATGTATTGAAGTCCAGCCCATCATTTTAGATGGGAACTAAAATCCGGACACCATTCATGTCATTTCTCATGATGTAATTATAAAATAGAGCTGAACATTTTTAGTCTGAAAGTGGAGATATATTCGGCCGCCATTTTTGAAGAAATCATTTGGTTTGGAAGGAATCTTCTTATTCAAAAACCCTTTCACATTATGGACTTAAAAAATAATGAATTAAAATGGACAGATTAAAATTGTTTAATCATTCAGCCATAACATTGGCTCCACAGTTCCAAATGCAACCAAATTTTTATAGAGGTTGGAGAACATTATCATATAAATCTTTCATGAAGTAGATATCTCGTGATTCGGCTATCTGAATATCCGACATGGCGATATAATGGATGGACAGATTTGGAATGATATCAATCCACTTCCTTGGGCTATAAATGCATCCCCCTCCTCTCCTTCAAAGGGGTTGGCATTTATAAAGAGGGAAGAACATATTTTCATGACCAATGCCATTCCAAGGGCTTGGGAGGACCTTCTATACTCATGTTTTCACTTGAGTTATCCTTCCTCCTCTCATTGTTTCCTTTCAAGTTTGTGTTGTTCTTTGTTTATAATCTTGTATGTTTGTGTTTTGTACTTTTGTTTTAATGCAATTTTCTTCTTCAATATCTCTTATTTTAATCCCCTTATTTAGATTAATATTAATTTTCTTAATATTGAATAAATACTGTTGAATCCCCATCCCATCATTTCCTTCCTCATTCAATCAAAAGTATGTTTTTTTAATTTTCATCTTTGTTTGTGTGTGTCTATTCGACTCACCAATCATTTATTATCCCTTTATTATTATTGTATTCTTAATTTATCTTCATAACCATTATAACCAGATTATTTAACACTCAAATGGATGAGTAAATCTCTCATTTGGGTGAGTCAAAATTTATGGATGTTATGTGATTGAGAGTATTTTCTTGATGAGTATACGTTAATTTAACATTGTGTATATTGGACATAATGTGTTATTGATTAATGACATATTTTGTTTTAATTGTGTCTTCCATGGATTATTGGATCCATAAATACACTACCATAAACAAGTAATTGTAATTATTAGAACCCTATGTTATGTTAATGCTTATATTAAAGCCTTAACACTTAGTAATTCTATTCAATATTATCTTGCGAAGTGGGTGTTAAATTAACTGTAATATAAAGCAATGCACCAGGATATCGCAAGATTAACTCTCTATAAATGAACTCACCCCAATATATATGAAATTATTAAATCAAACACCAATCATTAATCTCTTCATTTATGCTATGCAAACAAACCCCCAATCAGAATACAAACAACTAAAAACAAACGACTATTACATAGTATCATCGTCGAGTATTCGACTAGAGTGCTGCTATAAACATTAGTAGAGTACCGAAACCTTGATAGTTCGGTAGGTGACAATCAGCCGTGTGTTTCAGAGCGCGTAAACCTATTCATGAGTAAAGTTGTTTTTTGATTCCTTCTTTAGGATGAACTATTTTTTATTTTATTTTTACAAATTATTTTTAAATTGAAATTTCTTTATTGATGAATGTTTTTTTCTGGAAGTGGGATTTTGTAAAAGATTGTTTTCCACTAGATTTGGTAAAATAAAATGTTTTTTCAACGAATCATGAAATGGATTTTTGACATTTTTTTATATGAATGGTTTGGATATAATGGTTTGGAAAATAGAACACGTGGGAAGTATTGGATACATAGGTGAAATGTGTAGCGATATACCACATCCACTATCGAGGGTTTAATTCATGTGGAATTCCTCTACTCTAAATGCATGTTTTTTTAGAATACATGTTAAAACTATTGGGGGTTGACTTTTTGGGATGTTCTTATTCTCCCTATAATTGATTCACATATCTAGATACATGATGTGTCTGAATATGTCTATGGTTAGTTTGAGTCTCCAAGATATTTGAATGTCTAGTGAACCTTGGCATGATGTTACCTGTGATTTGGGTTAAACTATTTTAGTTATACTTCCATGGATTTGATATGATATGTGACTCCTTATTTTTTTGATATAAATTCTATGTTACGTATAATATGATTTTTAATGGTTTACCTTTATAATATTAATTATAGAGAATGGGGAAATTAAAATTGTCTTAAATAATTTTCATATAATGTTGTTAATATATTTATTATGAACTTTTCTATAATTTATATAATACATGGATTATTGTAAAGAGACTTCAAATGTAACACATTTTTAGGATCATACCGATGTTGATTTCTCATAGCATTTTTACCCCTCCAGTGGTGACTAGGCCTTGCTATGTCATTAGAAGTACGAAATTCCAATGTTCCATAATGAGGTGAGGATTTTTCTATTAAATATAATTTGTTAACAGATAGTGTGATGGTGGGAGTTTTCTCATGTTATCAGATGGAGAAAAATGGTGGTTCTATTTTAGTTATTTCACCCTTTGTTGTTCGAATTGTCTCTTAGAGATTGTTTTCCTAACATTTTAGTATTTTATATTTATTTTCCTCTATAAGTAATGAAATATATATTCTTGTTCACTTCAATAGTTTCGTTTTGTGTATGTGTATATTTCATTTTGCTCATTATGGTTGGGTGAAACAATTAACTCCATGTTTTGATAATTTAAGATGGCTAGTGGCCTACATGTTGTGATCATGAATTCCTATTGTGTATGTGTAAATTTTGTTCAACTACCTATTTGAGACTGTATTCAGGTTTGATTCATCATAATTTCACACATGACTTGACACCCTATAGGAAATAATCACATAAAAGTGTAGCAACTGCATAGCTCAAGGAATCCTAACCCTAACAGAAGAAGTTTATATTTCACATTTCTTGATAGAGTGCTAAAAAAGTTGAATAATAATTGATGAGTCCTATTTTACCTATAATAAATTCTATCAAAAGTGAAAAAAAATATTTTACCACTAAAATATCAAATAATTGTTAAAATAAATATTGAAATCTGTTTCTAAACTTTTGAAGGAGGTTTCCATTTAACATTTTTTATTAGGCATTAAAAGAACCACCATAACCTCAGCGTCCTAGTGCACCTGACGCTGCAAAATGAACATTCAAATAAATCGATGCTGAAATCGTTTGATTATTATTGATGAAATTCACTAATATGTATGTTGTGTTCCATATATTGAAATAGAAAATTTGAAACCCATTTAAACAAAATATATCAATTGACACCATACCTATTTGAATTATGGATTCTACATGAACTTGCCTTGGTATTCTAGTGACACTATCATATAGAGTAGAAATATGGTTGTCAAATAAATTATTTTTCAACATATTCCATATAAAAAAATTCCTTCAACTATTTCATCCAGCTTGAGATTAATTGTCTTCACATTAATGGATGCTTCTTTGATGGGTTAAATAGGATCAAAAAAATACGTAGAAATATATAGAAAATAAATAAATAATAAATAGGTATAAAAAAATTCATTTAAAAATGTAATTAATAACGTGATACTAAATTCTTTAAAAAATTATTATACATAATGAAATCAATTTGAAAATTTTGACACCTTATTATTTAATTTGACCATCAAGTGTAGTTAGATTCCCCATAATATCAATAGAATAATAAATTTAAATGTTATAACAAGTATATATAATATTTTATAAATCCGAAGAGGTATATTTGTCCCATGAAAACATTTGAGGGTATAATATTCTATGGTAGTTTGATATATAATGATTCTTTAGGTCGAAATATGTGTGTCACTAATAATAAAAAATGAACAGTTTTTTAAAATTTATATTTATTAATAAAAACTACAATACACAGATATATTTTAATACACATAAACATTTAATTGATACCAAAATTTTTATTGTGAAGAAATAACATTAAATAGTATCTCCATCAATTTTTTATCTAAATTATTAAGTCACATTTCTTATAAACTATTTATCATGAGGATTTCAGTAGTTCATATTAAGTTGATTTCTATGCTATCAAAAATGATGAAAAGGTCTTGGAATAATACTAAATTTAATTAATAGAATGCATTTTTTTTGTGAATAACCAATATACACTATTGGATAATATAAAATTCCATGTAAATTTATTTATCAAGGATACATTGAATTTATAGAGGTCCTTAATTTCTAAAACATCCATATCCAGTAGATTAGTGCATTCATTGAAAAAATGATATCAATAAAATTTCATGAATATAAAATTTCCCTACAATGATCCTAATCATGTTTAATAGTTTCTTGATTATTTTATATAGATGATAAGTTACAAGAATCTATCATTATTTGGTTTTTAGTTGAGGATATTTGGATAAAAAAATTTATAGTTATTCCTCATGCTTGGGACAGATAAGATTCCATTAATGTTTTTTAAAAGTATTATCAAAATAATGGTATTCATATAAATATGATTCACTTGTAGATGATTCATTAATAAGGATCTATATTAATGATCATAGACTTTTGAGGATTAAAATCTCTAATCAAAAACTTTATTTTATCTTTTGATATTGGAAGACGTATCCAAAATTGTTATTTAAACATAGGCCTTATCATAGATTTTAATCCTCCAAAATTTGGACATATTCAGGGATTAATCTATAGATTAAAATATATAGTACTCTCATGTGTTATTGAGTTATTATTATTATTTTTAAATAATTTCCCATTTTTATGATTTTATTGAATAATATTTACAACACATTAATTTGTATGGATCCAATCATGGTATAATTGAAACCATGTATATATCTACTGTGTTGGAATAATGTTAATGATTTGGTGATAATTTTACGATTTTTTATATTATAATTGAAAATGGAATGCCATTTGTGAGAAAATGAAAGAGGATAAGGATCAATAATTGGTTTTATATAGATATTTTTTAGATTCCTTTAAATTTGAGTTTATTACCAATGTGTCTTGAAAGATACATCTTCATTATGGGATGTTTGGGTTTCGTAGATGAGTTAATATTTCACCACAGTTCATTATGATGTATTAGGTTCTGGATAATGTGATTTTGGAGGTGTATCAATTATATATTCACCTCAAATTTATTAGATTAATTAATTATCCCACATTCTATTTATTTATTGGTAACATCGTAGTGACAAGAATGACACTGAATGGGTTTGTTAAAATACTAAAAAGGGTGTGGATTTGAGGGAATAACTTGTCATGATTCATGACCATCCATATGAGGTATTGTGTCAAAACATCATTCCTTTTGTCTGTGCCCAACTGTGGTATAGTTTAATTAAATAATGAATGTTGTAGTATATTTCTGAGACATACCTTAGTATTTACATTATTTTTGAGTTTCAATTAAAATATAAATGTGGACATTTGGGTTAATAATATATTTATAAATGTTTTAACATATCATTTACTATATATTTAATCACTATAATTTTGAGAATCCTTTTTGGAGGTATCTTGTGTGTTGTTTATGTTATGATATTACTTTGACCTATAAATTTTTTTATTCCTGAGGGTAAGTGTAATTTAAGTGGTACATAATTATGTTTTTTATAGATTAATAATTCTCTATATTAGGGTTTAAAGGTATTTGAGGTGATAAATGTGGTTAGGGAGGTGAATAGTTGATTAGAAGTTGATTTATAGTTGCAATATCTATTGAAAAAATTTCAATTAATTAATGGGTTTCATTGTTCTATGATTTATAATTCGGTGAAGTCGTTTTTTAAAATATTGAGAAATAGGTATCAAAATTGGTCATTATTCCCTCATCCTATAACTATTATTTTATTTATTGTCGCATTATGATTTTTGTTAAATTATATTTCCTTATAGTTTAAGGATTTTTTTGTCAGACGTTGTTGCTAAATGTATGCAAATTTTCATTTGGAAATTATTTTCATAATAATTTTTTATTATATTGTGATTTCTATCATTGTGAGGTTATTATGTTTTGTGGTTTTTGATTCTATGTTATTCGGTGATCATGGATTTGAAGGGAACACATGATTGTAAACAAAATTTGAAGGTATTAATCATTGTAGTGTAATTAGGTTCATTATAGAATAATGTACTATGACATTCATACATTGGAATGGAAGGGTTGTGGGATATAATTAATATATAATAGAATTTTGTGTAGAATGTTGATATCCTAGTAGACTCACGCACATTACATTGTTATGTGTAGAAATATCACTTTTATTTTTTTAATCCCTTTTGAAACATAAAATAATGTTTTTTCACATTTTCAAAATTTATTTCCCTCATCCTCTAAAAGATTAATGAACATGGGATACTTCTTCATTACCAAGATTTATATTCTATAAATCTCCTTTTTTTCTAATTAAAAAATTTTAATTCCATATATATCAATGGAGTTTCTTCTCAATTATTATTATTCAATCATATCTCCTAATTATCATTTGGATAAATCATTTCAAAATATATATTATCGACTAAATGTTGAAGTAAAATAACTCAATTTGGGAATCATCCTTAGAATGTGACAATTTAAAAAAATTTAGTGACAGAAAATTGAAGCGTAATTAATCTAGGATATTGTATCATGTTTTTCTACTTGTTATATATAATTATATAGATTGGTTGATGTGTTAATAGGTAGTTATTCTACCTCACATGAATAAATTTATATATAGAATAATTTAATGTGTACTGTATGGATGTGATTATTTTGTAGAAAAACAATGATAAATTAATCAGATGATTATAATAATAGTAATTTGTGTGGAAAATTGAATTGTTGTAATGTTTAAAACAATAATGATGATGAATATTTAGGTGATGATAAATAAATATTTCTTTATGTGTTAAGCTTAAGAAATTATTATATCATGTTTCATTTTCGTGTTATTTTTCATATGTGTTATTGATTAATGTTATTCAAATGTTATTTTTAAAATTTTTATTAGTATAAAATGACGACAATTTTAATATCTTGGGTGGTCTTTCTAATATTTTTTATAGGATTATTATGAGGTGATTATATCAGGATATTGTATTTTATTATTTTCATGTGATATGAGGGATATGGTATCAATATTTTTGATGTTATTTAAGGGATATTATATTATCACCATAGATACACTTATTTTTCATTTTTGGTTTTTTTTATATCCCCAAATAGTTTATTCTTTTTCGAGATTTATAATCCCCATTCTAGTATTAAAAAATTTGGGATTACCTAACATGTCAAGATATATATGGATATCATGAGTTTTTGATTTCATTAGATTCAAGGTTGTGAATGACATATAATGGAAGATAATTTTTTCATGGATTGCTTCCTTTATTTTATTAACATTAATATATTTCATTAATCAAGGCTTTATATTGAATATTAACAAGATATTATACAATTTGAAGGAGGATCCATTTGATTATAATTGTTTAGTCACCCTAATATTCTTTTTTGGTTGTTCTATTTATTGGATTATTTTAGGGGTGGTTTCTAGAGATATAATATTTTGTTGGGACCAAGTAAACTGGATGTTGATTTTGGAAGATGAAAGATGTTTGTTCTGATTTTTTTACATTGTTTTTAATTTTTTTATTTCTATAAAATGATATTACCTAAATTTTTTAGATTTTTTGGTGGAAATGTCAGGACATAATGAAGAATAATAATATAATAATAAAATAAAATTTTCTTAATAAATTTTGATTTTTTCGATTTTATGTGATGGTGATATTTTGAAAGTGAAATTGTACATCGATTCACCATTGTTCTGAAATTAAATTTTGAATCATTATTAGAAGATGTGCCACAATTTTATTTTATCCATTTTAAATTTATAACTTACTTACATATCATGGAGTTATCCTAAAACCATAGTTTATTATAAAACTTGTGATACAAAAATTTTGAATGAATGGTGGAAAGGGTTTCTAGGTTTTGGGAAGCAGTTTGTTGTTTGGATGAAAGTATAGAAAATTATAAATTGATGGAAACTAATAGACACAATATAATTTTAGTCAGATGAATATATATTTATTATACGGATATCCTGGTCATGATGATGTAATGATACGAGCATGTCTATTTTGAATAATATGATTTGAAGACAATGTATTTTTATCTATGTTACTCTGTGTGAGATCACCAGATGTATATCTGTTTAAAGGATGTTTTTTTTGCAAATTGAGAGGATGAAGATTTTGGTTCTCAGTTAGACCAACAATGGACAAGATACAAATATTTAGATAAAAAAAATTATTTTCAACTATATTGGGTAAATGAAATTACATTGTGAAGTCAATGTTGTTGATATTAGCCCACTGGATGTGGTTTTACATCAATCTATTAAGGGAATAATATATTTTACATGTTGTTTTTATAGACTAATGAATTGTAAAACACGTGGTAGTTATTTGGACTGATCGATTGGATAAATATAAAAAATGTAATCACCCATTTTCATTAGTTTCATTTTTTTTTCATTTTATCGTGATTGAAATAAAAACATTAATATATTAATTACTTGGTCAAGATTCATCAAACATGATGTGGTGCCTATTTCTAGTACCTGCTCTGACACTAATATAATCATTAGACATATGTTCACTGGTATGTGGAAAATAGGAAATGAAAACTTGTAGTAAGAGTTTTCAGGAAGTGTTTGTCAAAGGAGGATTTGCAGCAGTTGTTGATGTGGTTCCAAGAATAGTTGATATCATTAAAAGATACATATATGAATATGATTTTATGGTTTCAATGTTGTTTTACCTTAGTTTTTTACATATAATTATAAGGATAAATAATTTATATTTCATATACTCATTTATATGGGGAAACTGTATGGGAAATCCTTTCTCATACATATTTCATCATCATAATGAAGTACTAGGAATGAAAATTGGAATCAATTTAAAGAATGGATAAAATTCCTATGCCATTTAAATTTGTGAGATGATCCAAGAGCTTTGAAGAGGAACCAATAAATGTTGGGAAGAACTAAAGATGTCGATGATGAAGTCAACATGGACATGAGAATCAATGTTATGAAAATATGGTTAAGTTGTAAAATGTTTTTTGACTCCAAAACAACACACATTTGGAGAACCAATAAATAATAAGAAGTAAAATTTTATATTTTGATGAATCATACCACAATTAATGTGTTGATGTAGATGGAGAAGTGTATAATGTTTTTGAGAGGAAATTTTATAGAATAAGTTCTTATATGTCATTTTTTAGATAGTAGAAGAAGCTAAAAGATTGTATAATTTGGTTAATAGACTGAATAAATTCCCTTTGGTGTATCTCATTCGAATCGACAAATCTACACATCCAATCAGGCATGATTTGTTTTGAAAATTACAGTACCATGAGTGGTTTCTTGCAGATCAACCTTGTCATAAAAATGAAATTAAATACCTTGTTCCATTACACCCTTGGAAATGATCATATGAACGTATTTTAACCAATCCTCATAGTGAAATATGAACACACACAACGAATATTCCCAAGAACCATGCCAATACAATCATTCAAAAAACCATTCAAATATAAATACAGTTAAATTCTAAAACCATTTCAACGCCAAAACCATTTCAAAAAAATTATTTTAAATCTTTTTCCTTTGATAAAAACAAAAAACATTCTTAAATTCAAAAAAAATTAAATCATTTATCAAAGCACTTTAAACCAAAATTCCGAATTTTCACCAAATAAAACAAACCATCACTAAAAAAGAATTATTAAATTATTTTAAAAAATAATATCACAATCAATTTCCTTAAATTTAAAAAATTTTAATATAATCCCTCATTTTCAAAATACATGAGTCATGAGTGGATCCACCTACCTCAAATGATTTAGAAAAAATGGAAAAACAGATGGAAAATGTCCAAGTAATTAGGTGGAGTCTTGAAAACCCCACCATAGATCTCCTCCCCTAATAGAAAAACCAAGCATTATAATATTTCCCATTAATTACCAAATATACTTCCATGTGGAATATATATCTATGAAACTATGTTATATAGAGAAGTAAATCTTAGGATTTCCATTAATAACAACAATGAATGATCACTTACCGCGAGAAATCAGTTTCAAATAACCAAGTGAATCCTTTAGGTATCCTCTAGATAGATCATAGAATCTTCCATAGAATTTTGGAATATAAAATACCTAGGTATGTACATGTAAGAGGAAAATACAGGGGGTTAAAACAAGGATCTATCCTAGATCCTATTTTAGGGATATTACATTTAAACTATGCCTCATTAGTTTCATGGTCAGTCAAATAGTGTGTTAACCATTATCCCCATGGTAAACCCCTAATGGTTATATCTCATGGTTTGATAACCATGAGCTATCCATGAAAGATATCACTTTCTCTAGAAGAATTATTTCTCTTAGAAGAAGAAAAAACACTAAAAATAGTCTCCAAAACACCCAATATTCTATCATATACCTTAGATACCTAAAATGACAAAATAAAGGTTTACTTAGTAGAAAATAGGGCTGAATTATTCTCACCGCCATTGGCCATTGTATCATAGGAATGTTGAAAACCATCATTATTTAGAATGAATTCGTTCAATCTCTATTTCATTTACATATCACGTTCCCAAGTCATCTCCTAAATCTAATAATTTTAACACAAAACACCAACTATAAAAATAGTGTTCCCATGAAATTGATTCTCTTGACTAAACACAATCACTACTGTCTTGTGTACCAACAATGGATCAGTCTTTCTGTCTACATGTCCAATTGAATCACATGGTTAGAATACGGATGATACTTCATTATCTATGAAACATGAAACACCTGTTTCTGGGTGATGAAATATTGGGGAAATGCCAACTAATTTTACACCTCAGAAACCTATTCAAGGATCAAAAAAAGACATATGTATCATAGAGATAACAATCCTTTCATCCCAAAAATAATATCTGCATCCCATGGATAGATCCTCAAAAACACATGATTACTCGCCATTAATGATAATATCTATCGAAGAAGATCAGAATAAAATTTATGATAAATTTAAGGTATCTTCGTTTATCTTTTTTTCAACTAAATTTTCTCCATTTTTTCATTGTAAAGGTTCATCTCGACTACATTTGTTTCACCTAATTCCACCAAATATTTAGGAGAATGAGAGGGACACCATTCAATTCTTCCAATGGATCCATAGGTATCAAGGTCAGATGACTATTGTTATATGATTTCTCTACTAATGACATGTTTTCATACAATTCTCCACCAAAATCCATTCCATAATCCAAAAAAATATCAATCAATGTGTGTACTGTCATTTTGGATTTCCTATATATCTAAGGATGATACATCCTGATCATTGTCAACTTAGTTTCAATGCGTTTCTATATGGATTTCCAAAAATGATATGTAAACCATGGATCTCTATCTAATAATATTGTTACAGGTAAATTCTGTATATTTAACTCTTCTTATTTATAAATTTTTTATTAGTCCTCCACCATATGAAATTCCTGAATAGGGTTGAAATGGTGAGGCAATGTGACATGATCCACAATCACCCATATGGTATCCTGTTTCAAAAACATTCTTGGTTTAACAATATGAAAATGCGTAGTCATCTACTCCCACTTCCAAATAGTAATAGGTAATGACTACAATGTACCTTCTAGTCATTGAAACTCAATGTTAACATGCTAACATGTTATGAATTTTAAATGAAACACTACCAACATCCCTTTCATATTAACCCACCAAAACATTTATTCAATTCCTTATGAATATTTTGTTTTATAGGTTGAACAAACCATCTTGTATGTGGGAAAGAATTAAGATGTTTTCTATCCATCAGTATGTATGACTATCTTATTACTATACCACAAAATAGAACTCTAAATTAGATTCCACCCCTTAATGGTCTAATCACCAATGGGTTTTTTCATGTCTCGACACATTCTTCATAACATCTCATTGCCACATTAACCATCTCCACCAAATAAGGAACAAATTAATCTATTTAAGGGTATGTTATATCACCTAGGATGTCACATTCCATGTGCAAGTTGTCATGGAATAACATTAAATACCACTCATCTGAATGTTCTTTTTCTAAATTTGGGAAAAAAATTGATTAATGCATCTTCCACCAAATTATCCATTCCCTATGTATAAATTAGGTCAAAATAAACCATATGGATATACTCCACCCATATACATTGTCTTAGATTAAAATACCATTGTGAGAAGATATGGTTCAATATATTTTCATCCATTAACATAGTAAATTTCTATCTATCGATATAAAGATTCCATGTTTTCAAATTATGAACTATGGTGGCATACTCCATATCATGTTTTAGATAATTATTCGCATGAACTATAATCTTATTTGATAAATAAGACATAGTAGGATCACACTGTATGTGAACACATCCAATCCTGGAACCTGAAGCATTACAATGCACCCCATAACCTCGTCCTAATTCTGGAAAATCATGTTTGGTGTTGATGTAAGGTAATATTTTATCTTTTTAAAAGACATATATAGTGCCTTATTTAATTGAAATTGAAATTTATTTTTTTCCAAGATATCATATGAAGATGTTGTAATGAATGATCATGATCAAATTGTCAGTAATAACGAAATAGCCCAAAAAATTTATATTCGTCACATAAATTCTTTGGAAAAATTATGTTCTTTACATAAATTTATTTTTTTCCAAGATATCATATGAAGATATTTTTTACCTATCATATCCCAAAATAAATCATAGATAATTTGAACTAGAAATGATGATCCATTAGGATTCACAATATGGTTTTCATCATTTTCTCTAGTCTACCCCACCCCTTGAATATAACAACATGACATCCACAAACAATGCAACAAATGAAAAAAGATATCTTCGAAATACTTGATTAATTAATCAAAAAATGACCATTAGTGCATTCATAATACTGAAAGGAATAATGACATATTCATAATGGAAATATATATATCTAAAAGGTGTTTCTTGAATATCCTCCATTGGAACACGAAATTTGTTATATCCTAATTGAATTTCAGTTTTTGGGAACCATTATGCTCCCTTGAATTGATTAAACTAATCATAAATTCATGGACGTGGATACCATTTATTTATCATAACATTGTTAAAATAATTCAAACCCAACCGATGAATTCCATATTCCTTTATCATAAATAAGACTAATGCTCCCAACGAAGGCGTTCTTGGCCACATGAACTCATAGCTATCTAGATAATCCAACTACACTTTCAGATCACATAATATTTTTAGTTTCATTCAATATGACTTAGGGGAAATTGGTCGATTCCCCAGATGAAGATCGATTATAATCTCCACATCTCTCATGGGTGGAATCCCAAATAAATTATCCATGAACACATCAGGAAACTGATCAACCACTTTTGGAAAACATTAGTTCAAGATCTCATCCATCAATTTTAATAAAAATGAAGCCAACATGTATAATATCATTATAAATTAATGTTATTATAATCCTTTTTCACAAGAAATTGCTTTTTGGTCTCCTTAAAATAGATACAGGATTCCATATTCAGTTGTATAACATATTTTTCACTTATAATAATTGATATGATCATTGTACATTTCCTAGTAATCCATACCCATGATTATATAATAGGCATCCAACTAAATCAAACAAAAATAACATTTCATATTAACTCCATCAATGGTTATAGAAAATCTTATACTCACAAAGGCTCAACAATATCTTGGACCAAGATGAGTTTTATGTTTTATCACTGAAGGAATAAATTCAATTTCTAAGCTGAGAAAATAAAGAATATGAGTTGCAGTAAAGTAATTGGATAATCATTTAAAAAAATTATCATACAAAGATAGAATTCAAAATAATCATAGGACTCACCATAGATGGTAGAAAATAATCCTCATTAATAACTTATTCAGATCCATTTAATTTACTTCTCGTTGTGTGATGTTCTTTGTTTCCATAGTGAAATTTCAATTTCTATGGAGTCATGGTATTCCTAGACACACCATGGAAAACACTATTCTACTAATGATATTGATTATGTTTCAGTCATTTTAATAAAACATATTATGCACTCGATTCTAAACAAGTGTTATAAAAACCCGACCTCATTGTAATGTGACAGACATCCCTGATGGTTCCCAATTTTTTTCTATTAGGTAATGCTGTTGTTGGGGATGTAAACTATAGTTTCATGTTTTCAATCTAACCACATTGGAATAAACCAACATTAGTCATCTGTATCAAAATAATGTTCACTAATCTTGCCATGAAATTTTGATTCTTTCTTACAACTTTGAGATAGGTTCCCCTCTTCCACTTTCTCCCGTAATTATTGTTCATATCATTTCCCATGGGTATAAACATACTTCACCATTCCATATATCATGATATATCACTTTCACCTTCCTTCACTCTATTTACCATATCTATTATATCCATAATAATGGGAAAACCAATAATCTAGAGAATATACTACCTCAGACCCAATTCAAAGATGTGTTCCATTAAGGATGACTAGAAGAAACCTTAGAATCTAAGTGCACTAAATACATGAATTTAGACACATACATCATAATGGATATATGTTTCTTGAATCAAGGTCAAAAATTATGTAGTTATCTGAATTATGAAGGTATGACGATATAATATTTTGTTAAATAATTCCAAAAAATTATATCATGCAAGTTCAATTTTAATTTAATCCTGAACAGCTAAATCCCCCCAATGGAGACAAATGTCTTCTAGAAGATAAAAACCCAGCTTGAATTTCATCTCTATGGATGTGCCGATGATATTGAAGAAGTGATTCATCCAATTAAGCCACACCTCTACTTTTTCTTTTTCATAATAACCCCAAAATATATATGGATTCTTCTTCTGGAATTGAATGAAATAATCGACATTCCAAAGCCCACCCCTATAGTCCCACCATCCCACGACCTGAAATTCATACATAATACTCTGATATAGCTATTATTTCGCCTGTGGCGGATGTGAAACCATGCTCTTAGAAGCTTCTTCTGGATGATTACTACAATGTCTATCAGGTTACCCTTTATAGAAACACAACAACTATCATATTTATAACTCTTTATTTACTAAAGTATTATCATTTTAAATTCAACCACATCATACAATCACAACAATGAATTCCAAAATCTACCACTTGTCCCATTGAACCATATTGAAAACTCCATATTTCTTTTCAAAATCAATCCACTTTCAAAATATAAGAACCACACTCTTTTCAAAATATTCCATTTCAAAACAATTTCATTATTTTTAAAAAATTATCACATTGAACAAAATTAAGAAAAAAAACGAAATATGCAATCCTATTGTGATATCATTTCAATAATCAATTCCAAGCTCATCTCCTTGGATAAACCCATGAAAATGATATTCTAATTCCTATATGTGTCCTAAAAACTATTATGTACCCAACTCCATTAAAACATGATGTTTGGAAAAAAAAATTTTGCAATGAATTTTTATGATCTACATTTCATGTTTGGAAAATCCTAATACATTCTCTGATTTCTCAAGGAAATAACTCAAATGAATTTTCAACTACAAGACTGACCATTGATACCATGTCAAAGACTATATAATACTAAACCCACTTGTTCTATAAGGTTATTCATAATGACTATCCTCATTTCACATTAAAATCTTTGTTTTTTTTTGAGATTAAGAACTTGATGGAATATTTTGTTCCCTTAAGAGAAATCCACATGTTCCAATGTCTAAAAATAAATTCCAAGGGATTAATTAAGAGTTGGGGTGATTTTCAAATTGAAAATGAATCATCCAACCAAAAATGTAATAACAAAATAACCCTCAACATAATGCAAGATATTAAATAATTAAAACTAATTAAATCAATTTATATCAAAACCACTACATTGCGTGTGATAATATAAGACTATAAAATAACCATGTATACAACATAGGACAAAAAACCAACAAAAATATAAAACAAACATAACACCAAAGCTCCAACCATATTTATGATCCACAAATACCTCATTTATCACTTTACGCCACTAGTGAAGTGTGATAATTAACCTTTTCCCATATTTTGATTAATATCATCTGTAAAACACCAATGTCCCAAAGTAGGGGTAATTAATGAAATTTTTTAGATTTTACCCAGTCAATTCCCTACTCTGGACACCATTATTGAACAAGTTTACACATTAATATAAAGTATTTTATATTAATAAAGCATCTAAAAGAACTTATATTAGAATATAAACATTTATAAAGTAAAATATGTTTCTTAAGATAACTACAAGTTACAAGGAAAGAGACCGAAAAATGTTCTAAAACCATATTATAAATTCCATCTGGCCTATCCCATTCAAATCCACAAATCTATACATCTAACCTTATATGATTCGTTATGGAAGTTCCATACCCAAGATCAGTTTCTAATCGATCTACCATGATATCACAATGTAATTGAACCTCATGTCCCATTGCACCATTATCACCATGAACAAGGTCATATTTCAACAAATACTTGTAATTAAATTTGGTTACACACATCCAAGTATGCCAAAAAAATGTCAACACAATCATTCCATAAGAATTCAAATACCAATCCACTTCAATTACAAAAACTTTTCAATAAAACAATATTTTTTTGAACATTATTACATATAAATAGATAAAATAAAATATTTTAAAATCATCATTTTATAAGAATTTATCAAAGAACCTTGTAGAACAATTCCACAATTTCAGAGAAAACCAAAATCCATCTCTAAAGATTGATTATAACCCGTTTTCAAACCAATTTCATAAGGAATTTTAATTAAGATAATCAGTTAGAAACTAATCCTTAAATTTATAAATATAGGAGTTGAGTTAGAACTATCCAACCTAAACATTATTGGAAAAATGGAAAATGACCTAAAAATGCCCTTGGAAATTGTTTGAAACAGAAAAGACCCTCCTTATATCTCCACCCCTACCACAAAAATTAAATATAATATTATTTTTTGTCAAATAGGTTAAATATATCTAAAACATACATAGATATAAGAAAATGATATAGGGATATGTAGATCTATGGATGAAAACCAAGAATAGACATGAAAAACCACATTCCATGGGAAATTAGCTTCAAATCACCAAGAGAATCCATAATATCATGTAACATCCCACCCTATCCCATTCGCTTGAGAGGGTGGAGGAATGATACTTGGTCTTAGGCGACATTCCAAGGGTGCCAAAGGTTGGAAATAAATATCAAGTGCTAAATAATAAATGGGGAATGATTTTCCATTTGTATTGAATAGTAATCCATACAAGCCATTACTAACAATGCTAGATGATGCTTGTTATCATAGAAAACCAAACCATACCTTACCCAAAGATAACCAATTGATCCATAACAAATCCAAAATTCCAAAACAACCAAACAAAAAACAGAGTAACAATAGGATGAATAAAACAATAATCTATAAGAACTACGACTCCACCTAGAGGTCCACACCAATTTATTTTCTCCATGCACTCAAACATCAACAAAGCATTATGCTGAACTGCTGAAAAAATGTGATGCCTAACTCTTTCTTGTGTCCTGGAACACAACATCTAAAAAATATCCAATGTTCCAAAGTAGGGGGTGAGTACTAATACTCAATAGTTTTTCCCCAAATGAATTCACTAAAAACATCAATATTATAGAACCATTATCACATTAATATAAAACAATTTATACCAAACATTAAATAGTGCGACAACATAGGGAAAAACCAAACACCACATAATCATGTCATTTTCACCAAAAATCTGCAACACATAAGAAATCCAAAAAATCATGACACAATCTATTTCACCCCTTCATATTAGCCTGAAAATATTCGTCTTACATATTAACACACTACAAGGAAACAACCACTCTGGAACATCCCATCCAAACACAATAACTACTTTCTATTTCAAGTGGTATATCCCGCACCCTATCGATTATGGTGGCCCTTCCGTCCACTCTCCATCCTTTCATATTGTGGTACTCTCTACCCACTTCACATAATTCAAATATAAAACATAACAGGAAAATTCCAATAACCGAACATGTAACACATCAAGGCCACCACATCTTGTAAACAAAAATTTCCATCACATGCTAATCCACTTCAACAAGTCACCCATTTATTTTAACCACCCTTAAATCCTTTTCCAGGAAGAAAAAAATTTCAATAAAACAACATCTTTATTGAAAACTATTTTCATAAACCATTTACACAAATCAACCTAATAGGCTGCTTTTAAAATCAACATTTAAAAATCCATCAATAAGAACATTACACTAAAAAATAACTTATCCCCCAAAAATCCCCAAAACCTTATCAAAGGGATTAATAAAAAATTCCAAATGTTAAAAACACCAATTGATTTAGGATAAAATATCTAATTGGATCATTTTTTCCAGTTCTAATGAAGTGGATTTGGCAGTGAAGCCACCTAACATTAGGGTTCCAGGAATGTCGACCCATGAACTACCACACCACAAATCCAGACAAACTCTCCACCAAAACCGCTCTAGATCACCTTCCCTACCATCGCAAACCTGAAAATCAACATCCAATAAAATAACAACCCTAGTTCTATATTCAACAGATTTATATCTATAAAACCGAGAGAGATGAAAGTGTAGATCTAGAGAAAACCACAAGGAACTATGTGAGGATAATTATTGAATAAGAATTTGCTAACCCACAGAAAGAAAACAATTTGACAGGCATCCAAAATGAGTGTAAGGTAACTCCTAACATTTAAGAAGATAAAATCTTGAGTGCGGCCTGAATGAGAGATTGTTTTTGTAACATTATGGAAATCTAGACAAATCTGGTATTTAAAAAAATATTTTTAAGTGTCGTATGGTTAGACTAGACACATAGACAAACTATAAGCTAACCATGATTCTATTGATACCTCAAAGTGGCACCTTGCACATCCCACCACATAAGGTTAGAAAATCCACGTGTGAGCTTTGTATACCCCATTTCTCTTATAGTTCATCTCAAATGGTTTCTCCTAACAATGATAAAATTTTGCGGCCCTAAGAAGTTATCCAATGTTTTCCCAAAACATTCCCAAATTCTCCCAAACTCATCCCAATCACATAAAATGGTTAAAAAGTCATTAATAAAAGGAAAAATACCTCATAATGGGGAGTTTTCCATTATCCCACCTATTGGAATTTCCATCCTAGGAATATAGAGAATCATCACTTTGTCGAAAGTGATCGGGCCATTGCTCGGACATCTCTTTCTCCCATTAACAGGTCTCCTCCCAAATATGACCATGATTCCCCAAGTCCGGATCTATAATGATACTTTATACATGAAATAATTTCTCTTTCCTATACCCAATCATTACCGGAACATGTATCCATGAAGTGTATGGTTCTAGATCAACATGATCCCAACAAATCACTTAGTCACAATCCAACTTATATTTTTCAACAACGATACATGAAACAAATTGTTTACCACACTAAACCCTGGTGGATAATCCTATTGATAAGAAACCGATCTAATCTGATCAAGTTTCTAAAGAGGCCCATTATACCACATATATAACAAAATTTTCTTCCCAATGTGATGATGTCCAAACTGAGGAGATATTCTTTAAAAACCCATCATCACCCAATTCGAATAGCAATGGTCTTCGATGATGGTGCGCAAATGATTTCCGATGACTTTGAGTTTTCTTCATCCACTTTCTGATAAAACATTATCTTCTCCATAGTCTCTTGGACATTGCTCATCCCAATAATCAATGTCTCACCCATTTCTACCCAACATAGTGGGGAACAACACATACGCCCATATAATGCCTCAAACAGTGATGTATCTATTGATGCCTGATAATAGTTATTATAAGAGAACATCACCAATAGTAATTTATCCTCCCATGAAACACAAAAATCCATCACACAATCACTTAACATATCCTCTAATGTTTGTATAATCCTCTCGGAATGGCCATTAATTTGAGGATGATACGTCATTCACATCATCAAATCTTTCCCAAGGGCTTTCTGCAAGGATTTCTACAAACGAGATGTGAACCTCTAGTCCCTATCTGATACAATCAAAACAAGAACAACATATCTATTTACCACCACCCGAATATAGATTTTGGATAAATCAACTACTATATGGGATTCACGAAACAGAATGAAATGAGCCAACTTAGTGAGCTGATCCACAATCACCCATATGGAATCGTGTTTCCTAACCATTCTCAGGAGACATGTCACAAAATCCAACTATATTTTCTTTCACTTCCATGTAGGGATAGGTACATAATGAAACATGCATGCTAGATTCTGATGCTCTTCCTTGACTTACAGACATGTCAAGTATCACAAGACAAACACTACCACATCTCTTTTCATACCCTCATACCCAAAAATATCATTCAATACCTTATACATTTTTGGAATTCTAGGATGAATAAACCACCTAGAGTGATGATAAAATATGAGAAGATCCATCTAACACACAACTAGTTACACCATATGATTTCGAAAACACAAGACATAATTCCTCTTCAGTTCCCAGCTTGAAATGGTCTCCCCACCATTGAGTATTGACCTCATCGCCACATATTTAGAATCAGATGCCTGTGCCACTCTAACCAAACCAACCTAGTCAGGAACCAATGACACCAGAAAAAAGACCACTTTTCCACCATTGTCTGCAGATTCCAACAATATGTTGGCTATGAATGAAATCAATAACCACTGATCTTAATCCTCTTTCAATACCTGAGCATATGGATTTCAACAAAATGAAATTTTCACCAAATTAAACTTTATCAGTTTGTACATTGAGTCGAAATAAAAAATATGGAGATATTCCATCCATCTCCTTTGACTCAAGTTCAAATATCTTTGTGATAAGATATTTTCTAAGCTCATTTGATTGGTAAAAACTGTAAATTTCTCACCGAAGAGATAGTCATGCCACATTTATAAATCATGAACCACTACCACTAAGTCCAAATAATATGTTGGGTAGTTTTTGTCATGAAATATCAACTTTCGTGAGCCATATGCAACCACATGATCAAACTACATGAGAAAATACCCCAAACCTGTGCCAGATTTGTCACAATACACTATGTACCCTTTCTATTGATCTGAAAAACCATGATTTTTGCTGCTGTAAGGCGACCCTTTAGCAGTTCAATAAATTTATGACATTTCTCATCAAATTTAAATGTCATATTCTTCCTTTTAAAATATTTCATTGGTGAATCCAATCATAAAAAATCACAAAAAAGTGTTGATAATACCCAGCTTGACCATGGAAGCGTTGTATCTTGAAAATGTTATTTAGAGGTTGAAATGAGATAACAACCTCTATTATTTATTGATCAATATAAAATCCTTTCTAAAAAATAAGAATGTCATTAAAAAAACTCATGTATTCGATAGTCGCAATTTTACAATTTGGAACACAACTGATGATCCATCAAGATCCCCAAAACTATCACCATGTGCAGATCATGCTCTACACATGTCCTTGAATACACCAGTAAAACATCCACAAATACCACCACCAATGAATCCTGATATCTATAAAATATATGATTCATTATTTCCATGAACACCATTGTCTCATTTGATAGATGAAAGGGCATAACCAAATTCACACAATGTCCTTATCTACTTTTGAAATCTTTTTTGAGAATAACATCCTTCCTGACCCACAATTGATGATATCATAAACTCAATTCAATCTTGGAGAACCACTGAGCTCCCCTCAATTATTTAAAAAATCATCAATGTTTGGAAGTGGATATCAGTTCTTTATCGTAACCTAATTTTGTCTATGAGAATAAACACATAGTTTTAAGGTTCTATCCTCCTTTTTAACAAACATATCCAGCACTACCCATAGTGACATGCTAGGTCGGATGGACACTTTGTCAAATATCTCTTCAAACTACACCTTTAATTAACAAAATTATGTTGGTTCAATTTTTAATGATCAGAGTGAATTGGGACTAGTCCCTAGAATAAGATCAAACCTAAACTCCACTTCTATCATGGCTGGAAACATTATGAATTCATTGGGAATGACATTCATAAACTAATCTGAAACTGCATGAAGAACACTCTGACCAAAACCTTCCACTGACGCCAACAACAAAGCCACAAATTGATATAATATCGTGCTAACTACTGGTTCTAAAAAACATGTAGCCCCATTATTCTCACACTTCTTTACCCTAAAGAGATGTTCAAACCATCAATCATCTTAAAACAAACCATCCACACATAGAAATCGATATGGGCCTAAATATTTTCCACCGTATCCATCCCAAGGATTATATGATAAGAATCCAACTCAAGAACTGAGATATCCCACATAAATTCAATGCCATCCACCACTAAACAACACACACTATAGAGAAAATCTAAACACTCTAACTATCCCCGTGGAGATTTTAGTTTCAAAATAGAAGGCACCATTTCCACATGTAAACCCAAAAAATCAGTGATGCGAGAAGAAAAAAAGAATTTGAAGCACCCATATCAAATAAAGCTATGTCAATGTGGAATTTAAAAAACCATACCTTGCAATGTATATTTTCCTGACTAATCATTCATGAAAGCCGATTCATCCCCAAAAAACTAAGTGATTGACCTTCTCTAATATTTATTACCCTATTGAGGAGCCATGGTGTTCCTCGAATCCCCGTGACTTATTTTAGTCTGTTAATGAGGGATATTCTTCTACCCTAGTACCATTAAGGCATTAGACCCCACCGACCTCTGATGTGTGTCACCGAAACAAAAAATTGGAGAATTCCAAAAATAACACTGATGATTCCCCATCATCTTACAATTATGAATTTCTATAGGATGTGTCATAAAATCCAGATTGATGTGTCTCGTAGAGTCACACTAAAAACATCATATCTTACTCTAAGGATTAAAAGGAACGAAAGTCTTTGTTCAACCCACTTTTATAAAATCTTGCCTTTAATGTTGTACTACCATCCACCTCATGTGAAAACAACACTATGTTCAAAAAAATTGCTTCATATTATGTTACCTCCTTGTTACCATTATTCAAACTGAATATATCCGTTGTACACTGAATTATAAATGTATTAGTGTAGAATTTTTATTAAACTATTCCTCAAATCCCTCCAATGTCAAAACATGGTCAGTTAGAGCATGGAAGACCAGTTATCACCACTGAAGGGGAATATAATCCAACATACATGTTGCTAATTTCCCTTTCAACTCTTTTAGTGTTACCAAGAAGTAGAATATCCTATTCATATTGTTCATCCATGCTTCAGCCCTTTCGTGCTTTGAGTCACTCCTAAACATGGGTGTATTATACCATTGAAACAGAACCACTTGATCCCCATGCTTTGGTTCATCCACATCATCCACTTCCCATAGCTTGGAAATATTGATCTATACTCTGCACCAGCTACTGGTTCACTTGAGTCTCAAGTGCAACCACATTTTCATTGCTTTCCTCTATAGGGCCTCTACAATGCCTACCCAGTTCCATTTCTATCAATACAAATACAGCCAAAAGTTTCACTACCTTAAAAAGGAATGGCATGAATTTCTAAATTCAAATTCATAAGAAATATCACAACCAGGCATTCAATAAGTTCAAATTTCCCATGATTCTCTATTTTAAAAAAAACACTGCGTATTGGAAATCAACCCATTTTCAAAAAATCAAATGTTTTAATGTATCAGATCCTTCTATTTTGAATCCGAATTCAGATTTCAAAAAACAACACATTCTTATCACACCTTAGATCATTATATTCCTATGAAATATACCCCATAATGGGATTTTATTTCTTGCATGTATGCCATGCTCATCTTATCGCCTACACCCATGACAATGAGATGTCCAATGAATATAAGTGTCTAAAAACACTTATGTACCGAACTCCCTGGTTACTTGATGTTCAACATAAAAGGGTTCCCTATATTTTTTATGCATTACATTCCATGTCCCAACAACCAATTCCTTGATACCATCCCGACTCGAGAAATAGGACTTGAATGAATGTCAACCTCAAGACAAACAATAAATGTCAATTGACTGAGCAACTCCTCTCACTAGAATTCCAACGACCAAACCAACAAATACCACTTTTATTATCTCACTCCATCCCATTTGATTGAGAGGTAAGAGTAATGGTACATGTCCTTAAGCGAAGTTCCCAATGTGAAAAAGGTTGGAAAAAAATGCCAAGGGATTGAGAATAGTTGGGGAATGATTTTCCCTTTGTGTTGAACAAATAACCAAACAATCCTTTACTAACAATTCTATATGATGAATGTTAACTGAACAAACCTATCCATACCCTTCCGAAAGATAACCAATTGTCCCATTACAAATCCCAAAGACCAAAACAAACTCACAAAAATTAGAGTACCAATCAGAATTAAACGAGGAAACTCCATCAGAAATAGGACACCATCTATAACTCCACACCATGCTCCATGCTCCAAGATCCCCAAAACCACCAAATCATCATGTAGAAACTCTAGAAAAATGTGATTCCTTACACTTACATGTGTCTCAGAACACAACATCAGCAAAATCACCAATGTTCCAAATCATGGTGTGAGTACCAATACATATGTTGTTTTCCCCAAATGATTTCCCTACACATGCCACTGGGATTGAACAATTAGAACATTTATATAAAACAATTTTTATAAAACATTAAATATTGAAACAAGAAATAACAAAACCAAAGCCTCTATTACCAATCCATTTTCACTAAAAATACGCAAAAACATATGAATGCCAAAAAATCATGCAAAATTCCATTTCACCCAGTCACGTCAGTTTAACAATTTCCATCTTGCATATTAACACACAACAAGGATACGACAACGATGGAACTTTATTTCAATACTAGTTTACTAATTTATAAGTCAAGTGGTACTTCATGCCCATCTATCCTTTATAGAGGCCCTTCCATCCACTCTCCATTCTCTTTTTTAGTGGTACTCCCCACACACTTCACATCATTCCAATCATTAAAATAACATGAACATTTCAATATCCAAACATGTAACACAAACAGGCCACAATATTATGAGAATTACTATTTCCATCAATTTCCAATCCACTTCAATAAATCACCCATAAATAATTTTACATGAAAAACCAAATTTCAATAAAACACCATCTATATTAAATACTATTCCAGTAGCCATTTTCCCAAACTGACCTAAGCGAACAATTTTAATATCTATATTTTAAAATCCAGTAACAAGAACATTACACCACAAAAACTCATTTCCATCAAAAATCCCCAAAACATTTGTAAAAGGGTTTTCTAAAAAAATTCACCTGTAAAAATCACCAATTAATAGAAGTAAAACCTATTAATTTGAATAAGGATTTTTTTTCTAATGTAGTTTATTCACGAGAGAAGCCACCAACATTTAGGGTTCCAGAGAAATTGACCCACGAACAACAACACCAAAAATCCAGAAAAACGATCCTCTATAAAGTACTCTAGGTACCCTTACCTACCATCATCAAGCCTTAAAATTACCATACATGGAAACATAAACCCAATATCTACGTAAAATGGATAAATATATAGAAAACTGAGAGTGTCTTAAGATTATATCTATATATATAATGACAAAAAAGTAAGCGACGGGACTTACTAGAGATGAATGAGATCAACTACAATAAGAAAACCATTCAATTTGTTTCCAAAATGAGTGGAAGAGCCCATAACCCTTAATAATAGAAAATCCTAAGTGGATATCAAATGGGAGAATGTTTTGATGTCATTATGGAAGTCCCAACTAATCTCATATTTTAAAAAAGCCCTTTGTATGGGCCAAATGGTTAGCTCACACGGTTTGGAAAACCATGCGCTAACTGTGCGCCCGCTGCTCCCTCTAATGGGAACCTAGAATGGCCCACCATGTATAGTTAGAAAACCCAGAAGCATGCTTTGTGTACCCCAATACCGGCACAGTTCATCTCTCATGGTTTCTCCTAACCATGCTAAAACTGTACGACATGAAAAAATTCTTCTAATGTCTTCCAAAACCATCGAAAAACACACTCAAACTTATCCCAATAAAATTAAATGAAAAAAAATGTATTAATAAAGGCTACATAACTAAAACAATCAGTGCTACAGATCACCTCCAGATCAGTTAGAGATGCTTCAGTCAATGTTTGGAAGATAAAATCTCATGTTATTTCCTCATAAGAGTAAAAATGAGGTTTTAAAACAGTATAATGACCAAAATACATTTTTTGTGGATCATATTTTAAGGCATTTAATTTTTAGTCACCTAGTTACTAAAACTATTAACTAACCATGTGTTATTAATTTTTCCAAGGATAAACCCCATATGTTTCTCTCGTATGACTTGAAAACTATGGGTCAACAATTACAAATCCTATTATATCTATCAGTATGGTTTCTCACTGGATTCTTCACGGTTTGTTAAAATCATATTCCACCCATGTAACTTCCACTTTTTCATATGTACCAATATGAGTGGTTTCATACTGTCGTTTCATGGTTATTATAAACCATGAACAAACCATGAAACATTATAAAAGCCCCAAAACAATCCATATGTTCTAAAAAATTTCACATTCATCACCCACATACATTAGAATCTAAAAAATTCCTAAATAAAGTGTTACTTAAAAGAAACTGAGGGTTCCACAAAAATTGATAAAAATGGGCTCCTAGACAATTTTATAAAAACATCCCAAATCTATTTAGATAAAGGATAACAATTTTATTATTTTAAAATATCCAAGTGGAGAATAAGTAACATAAAGAGTAATTGATATTCATGAATTAAATACCATTAATAAATTCTTTAGTGAAATATGTTTTTCACTTTTTGTAACATTAAAGGATTTCAAACTGGATGGTAAAATATTTTGAATGATTTATTGACACATTTCATGAGAAAATTTACATGTTCATTTTGAAAATAAATTTTTATAAAATAAATCATTATCAAACTGTAAAGAAATAATTTATTTAGAATAACATATCAATATAAAAATTTATTCATTAAGAAAAAAACATTCGTTATGGTGGAAAAATACATTCATGTCCTAAATGTTACAAATAAACACACTTTAAAAAAATGTTGTATAGCACTTTAATAGTGATCCACCACGGAAAAATATATTGAAATTTTCATTCAATCCCAATTAAAAGAAAATGACAATAATGTAATTTTATTTAAGTAACATATTGTTTAAGAATATTTTTTATCAAGACATTTGTGAATATATCTATATGATGATAAATATAGATGATCAATAATAAAATACATGATTAATATCAAGTAAAAATGATTTTTTTGATGTCATTCAAATCAGTAATCGAGTAACAGGAAGTCAAACATGTAAAAAACATTCATACGAAGAGAATATAAAACATATGTGGTTCATGAAATGATTAAGACATGGTGTTCCTTCAAGAACATTGAACATAAAAACCATAGAAATAAATAAGGTCTTAATAGAATGACTTTGAAACTTTTGTACTATATAATTCATTGTAATAATGATTTAATTATATAAAATAAAACTTTAAATATGATTAAAATAAATAGAAAAATGATATTACATGTCAATGTTAAAGTATATACACATTATAAAATAATTTAGCTTGAAAAAATAAAATTTATATCCCAAAAAAAGAGAATTTGAAATGAATAACCCTTAAAAATATTATAACATTAAATTAAGTATTAACCAATAGAGAAAAAATGTTAATAAATTTAAATCAAAAGAAAAGGGAAAATCTAGAATAAAACTATTTATAGATCATCTCAAACGTAATCATTACATAATGGAGTCAATGAAGATGATTCATAATCAAACAAAAGAAAATTGAGTTATCAAACACTTTACCACATGGTATTATTAAATTCTAATCCACATGGATGAAATAATTAAAAATGAATCATGTAATACTATTATGTATGAATGAATCATGATATAAGACAAAATTTACGTAGTATATATACACATTATAAATGTAATTAGCTGAAAAATAATAAAATATCCCTTAATGAAGGTATATAAAGATGAAATCTCTTATGGATTTTGTAATCTCTGGATCAAACACCCGTGAAATGTAGATCCTAAAATTCATTACTAAATCCTTATAATTTCCATTAAATTCATAATAATATAGATTCATGAGAATTATATAAACAGTAAAATAAAATAATATTGTGAATAAGTTATATGTCTCAATGAAGTAATATTTAGTGTTGAAAACATTAAAATGATCATAATATAGAAGTTAGAATTAATAACACAAATAAATATGTGTAAAAAATTTAAATCCACAATAAAATTTTGGAAACAAAAATATGAAATTAAAAATTCACTACACATATAATCTTTGAATGTTATTTACAATGGAAGACATATATAATATACTGAAAAAAGAAGTATGAAATGACTTAACAATTGGTAACGTTCAAGTCATGTCCTCTGAGACAAAACTATTAAATATAAACATAAAATAACCTTATTTTTTTAATTATTAGTGATATTACTTTTTAAAGGAAAATTAGATTCAATGTATAAAACAAATTTCGAATTTATAGTTAAAATATGGGAAAATGGTGGAAAATTGAGATGAAATCCTTTACCTCATGTCCAAAAGTTCCACGTCTTTATTTCATATCCTATATAATAAGACTATTTAAATAATTTCATTTAATAAAAAAAATCTATTTACAATAAATTATATGTAAATAATTTATTTGTTTTATATCAATGAATAGTTTATATAAATAATCTCTTAATTCCACATCATGTGTTTTGAGGATGTTCTATTCATTATTTCTAAATGACATCGGCATTTTGATCATGGTTAAAGAGTTATTTTTATAAAAATATATAGAAAAATAACAATTTCATATTTATCATTTTTATTCCCAAATTAAAATATTAATAACTATAATGAAATATTAATATGAAAAATTAACTATGTTAGAATAATAGAGATAGTAGGCTATACATACACAGTAATAATGCTTCTATTTTTCAATGATCCTTTTTAAAGAAATGTAACTAATATATTATCGCTATATAATGTACCAAATATATTTAATGTTTTATTTATTAATTAAATATACATATATATATATTCTATATGAGGGGGTGATTAAAATATTAATCTCATTATGTTGTGGAGGTGGTATTCCACACATATGCAGGAAATATATTATCATTTTTTAGTGAGTGAGAATATAAGAAATGAAATGATATATTATCTTTCAAAAATGATAAATAACTCATTAAAATGCTAATTATTTTACTTAAATTAACTAAACATATGATTTATACATTCCATGAATGTTTTTGTGAAAAATTAATCTCATAATTACAAATATCGATAGCCAATAGTACTGTGATGTGAAAATATCATATCTCTTAAAGAATGTAAATTATGATTGCATATGGGTTTTCATAATTTTAAGTGTATAATTATTTTATAAATATAATATATAATATTTCAATATTTCCTAACAAACAGTCATTAGAGGTGAGGATGTAAAATTAATTACATCATCAAATGAGTTGGTAATCTACCGTACACAAGAATGATAGTTTAATTTCCAATTAGGGAAAAGAGTAGGTTGTTTTGGGATATAGAATTAACATAATTAAATCTATTTTTATTATTTTTATTTTTTATATATTTTTTATATATTTTTTATTATATTTTAATTTTAAATATATGATTTATGTATTAAAATGATTAATGAAAAATATTGTTCTTGGTTATGATAATTACCTTCTCTTAGATAACCCTATATTGGATCTTCTGTTATGAACACTAGTGATTGTCATCTTGGATGAATAGAAGATCATTAATTTTTATAAGTGTGCTTGGTAGATATTAAATTATTTTTTTTAATCCAAATGGATTGTTATGTGTGAATAAGTGGGGGGGCGTTCCCTTTTATAATCAAGATGGAGTTTAATTTTTTTAAAGTCCCAAAACTATTCAATAATTTAATGTCACACATACCCCAAATGCAACCAAAAATGAAATTTAATAGATTTGATGGAATTTATGGTTCATAAAACCTCAAAAAAAATATAAAAAGCATATTTGAAAAACATTTTGTTCCTTGATATCTAGGTTTACAAAATTTTATAATTTTAGTTCTTTCAATGATAACTATCCTTTTCATCTACATAACTCATCATCTAATAATATATATAAAATGATATCTATCATATAATTTTTACCCACTAGTTATATTTATCAATGAAAATATATAAAATAATAACCCTATGGGTGTGGATAATAACTTTCGACATAAGCACATGAATCTCAGAAAACCATGTTTTACTATTTTGAAGGTAATGACATTTTTAATATTTATTGTTAAATAAGATTATTATGAATGGTCCATTATTCAATTAGTGGAAAATTATTGATATTTCTATACTTATCTAAATAAATTCGAAAATATTATAAATTTTATTAATTTCAATTTTTTTATAAAAAATTATTTAATATAAAAATATCATTAAGGTCAATATTGACAATATTGATCTAATTTGGACATAAATCAATTATAACAAAAATATCAGTCAAATATATTTTTATGAAACCAATATATAATGATATATTTATCTAAAAATTCATCAAAAAAATAATTTATGTTATATAACATTTATCATTTTTAGAATCATTTCTTTTTAATTATATTGATTCAATATTTATAGTATTTGTATTTATTAAATTAATAATGTAAATATATAAATAATAATAATTAGAAATAAATTTCCCATACAAAAATAATGTAATTATTCAAAAAATTAGAATCCATTTTTGTTAACAAATTACTTTATTCCCATGTTAATACAGAGTTGAAATTTAGCGAAAAGAGGATAAATTATTTTTTTCCAATAAGTTTATTATTATATAAGTAACATTCATTATAAACTATTCATAGTTAACATTAAGATAGAGAATAAGGTAATATGTTTTCAAAAATCGACCTAAAAGAATAATTTTACAATTGATTATATTAAAACCTAAATATATTATTAAATTTATTTTTTAAAAATTAATTTAAATTTAACGATATATTTTATTTATTTCTCCACTGAATACGAATTGTATTATATTAAAGCACTATGGTTGTTTTCATTTCATCACAAACCAAGATCATCTTATGATATAAAATACACATAGATTATATTTCAGTATACACAATACTATATTTGGATTATGTTAAACACAATGTTGACTTCCTTTGATAGATTGTGTCCACGCAATACCTAGTTTTACCAAACTAAAACGTACTATAAGTATTATAATAAAATTATTATTTAGGTATTCACCTAGATATTGGAATAGTGGTTATGAATTATTTTATTTAAATTATTAAAATTTGATTTAAATAAGTATAAAATAATAACTATTTTATTTCAATGTAATTATAAATGAAAATGGATCGCTTTTGAGAATTTATGAAATATTTTACAATAAAACTATATTTATGAAATCAATCATGTTCTAACTCAAAATAAATTGACCCACAATTGATAAATTAAATTTCTGAAATATATGGATATACATATATATCATATTAATTCACCTATTTATCATTTCTTGTATTCATTTTCTTGTCTAGACAAACGAATTAATCCAATTTTATGTGTAAATATATATATTTCTTTAAAATGTTAATTTACTTCCTTTTAAAGGATATCATATTTTAAATATGTTTTTTAATACTTTTTTACATATAATATGAATAAATAGAATTAATTTTTGAAGTACTGATATGAAAATAAACTTTTGGGTTGTTTTTGTTATTTTATAGAGAATATTCATTTTTTATGAATATTCAAAAACACGGGTTTTTAATTCAAAACTGCATTTTAAAATTATTTTATTATATATTTAAATTATATTTTAAATTTTTTTAATACATATTTAGATAAATTAGAAATACATTAATACAATTTAGGTTTTGAAATAAATTTTACATTTTAATTGGACATAAAAATATTCCAAACATTTTAACATATTCAGTTTAAAAAATATTGTTGTTTTTCATCTATGAGGTTAGTTTTTAATAAATTTCATACAATTATGTGTATAAAATTTTCAAAATGGTTCCATATTTAGTATCATCATAATTTATAATGTATATTAAGATCAAAATATCATTTTAACAAAACAATTATTGAATGTTATTAAAATTAATTACCACGATTAAGGTAAAATGGGATTACATAGTGGACAATCATTAAAATTTGAGTAAAAATAAAATAAAAAACTTGTATAAAATACAATGGTTAAAAATATTTATTCCATATCCTCACTTCGATAAAAAATATACTATTATTGGAGTAAAATTATATAAGGGATTCCACTCAAGAGTGTTTACATTATTATATTAACATAAATACCACTCCACATACGCTATAAAGGGGCACTAATCCCCTCCCCTTAATAACACCTATCAATCCCTTTACCACATATTAAGGCATCCAAAATAAGCGCTAACATATATTTAAGGTATTGGTTTTTTCATCTCACTTATATTTCTATGAGATATATGCTATATTAAAAAAATAATCTTTTTTCAGTGTGACACAGTTCCATATTTAATTTTATATAATTAATTTCCATTATTTCATGACATAAAAAATTTATATTTTTTTATTCTATGAATGATATAACTATTAAATATTATTTAAAATATTTCTAGTATCCCATGTATTTATCCGTGATTAATGTCTTATTTACAAGACATATCTTGTTTTGTGGTCTAAATAATTCCCCGGAATGAATTATATAGTTTTTATCATTAAATTGATATTTATTAACATATCCACTTGATGATCCATATTTTGTGGATTTATCAAATCAAATGTTACAAAATCAGTATTGTAATTTTTTTCTCAATTTCCCTACTATAAGACACAAGTTATGTTATGTACCTATTTTCATTTATGATCTATATAAACTTCCATTTGTAATTTTTTCTTGAATAATCATATTTTAACGATATATTACGCTTAATATAATGTTAATATTTAATGGGGATTTGGTTTCAAATATACCAAAGTGTAAGTAGTTTATTATTAGAATCTCATCATTTATTGAGACTGTTTATGATTATTATATCATTGGAAATTTCTTATGATACACATATCAAGAATACTTCTGAATGTTATTATATTGTTCTTATTACTTTTATATTTGAGTAATGATATCATTTTTCCACTCATTAAAACAAAAGATAATTAAGAAAATGGTGTTTAGAAAATCTTATTTTTTTTGAATTCGGTATAAATTATATTTTATTAATAAAATATTAGTTAAATAGATTTTTCTATAATGTATTTTAATGATATTTAATGAAAATTTTAAAATAAAAATTATTTAAAAATAATTTCAGTTTAAAAATAATATTAATTGTTTTTCAAAGAATTATTTATATGTTTTTTTGGTTATTTCAAAGGAAAATGTTTTGAAAAGTTTTATATTATAAAAATTATTTTACAATGTTCAAATTAAAAATTAATCAATAAATATTTTAAATAATCCTTCATAATAATTTTCCATATATGGAGAAATCATTTGATATATTATATTATTTATTATGGACATGATCCAGGTACAACATTCTTAACCTTTAATTGAATGGTTTGTGTTTAAGATGGCATGTTGTTTATGAAACAAGTTTCTGTTCCATGGGTTATACAATGATAAAACACTTATGAATCTCAGTTACATTCAAGTGTTATTTATTGATGAATGGATTATGAATACTATATTTTTTCATAGGTTATGGTAGGATGAAATATTTACGATACCCATTTCATTTAATGTTTTTGAATCGGATGTTTATATATTGCATCCATTTTTATTGGTCATGGTATGATTAATGTTTTAATATCTTTTGTAACACATATATATTATTTATTTACATGATGTGTATGATCTATATCTCTCTCTAATTCATTGGGTAAAGATTTATATCTCAGGAGGTAGGCTTGACTGGAATGGGGACTAAATATAGTTCAATATGACAGTGCTATAATGAGGATTAAACACGGTTATGTAATATATAGATGGAATGTGAATTTAATTCGTTTAAGAATTGTTGGGTTGGGATGATGAGTGACCTCAGTTCAGTTATATAGGGATCGAATGAGGAGTTAACTCAGTTGAGTACTACATGGATTGAACGGGAGGTGAACAATGACATGTAATAATTGGATATAATTAATAATGATCTCTGTTCAATTATAAAATTATAAAATTGTGAGGGAACAATGTTCCATAATGTAGTGCCACAATGCAGTGTGAGCCCCGTTTCAAAAAAGGCTTTATCCACTATGATTATTTTTGGATTGATCCTTGACTACTAATATGGTTCAGTGAGTAAACACATTCCACTATTATGGCCTTGGTGGTAAGCATTGATAACATAAAAAATTATATTACATGTGTATGTGTTTTCTATAATTACATTTCTAATTCTAATGTTATGCATTCATAGTGTATTCGCTTGATTCCCTTATGATTAAAGTCTTAAAAACTACCAATCTCCATGTAATGAATATTGATTTTTATATTTGATATTCAACGTGTAATCATATAATGTTATGATCATGTTCACATACTATTATTCTCATTTTTTCATACATATCTTCCTTCTTTACTATTACTATGAATCTGAGGTCATCACTTTTTTATGATTCTATTCCCTATGTTTTGAAGAATGGTTTTCAGTAGTAGTACAAATGGAAAAGTTCATTAAGGGGGATGTATTAGGTCATTTACCATGATAGAATATTATTATTCCATGTCCCTAAAGACCCTAAATAATTATCATCCTCATTCATTTACATTTTTAATATGCTTAATATTCATAAAATTTTATATAATATCCATTCTTGTTAAGGTTGGGTTGCTATAGTTGGATTAAGATGAAAGGATTAGGGATCCTTTGTAAACAAGAATGATAAGACTTTATTATGATCTATAGAGATATTTCAAAGGATATTTCTCGTTATGTCTGTAAGGATAAGTCTATGATTTTGTTAATGTATAGAAAAATGTCATAGAAATATTGTAAAGGAAATATAGATTGGATTCCGAGAAATACATCACTGTATAGAAAATACAATTGGATGTGGCTTGGTACATATTTATATAGGGGTAACAATCTCGAACACTCTGTATTGGGCTAGGCATGATCGAGAATGGGTGCATGACCACCGGCCTAGTGGGACAATTATTTTGACACTCCTAGGGGATATGCTTTGTGAATTAACCAATTATTTATGAACTATTAAAAATGATTTATATAGATAATGGATTTTAGTGATATAGGATTAACCAGTGGTTTCCAATATTAAAAATTAGGTGTAATTATTTATACATCCTATAAGTTACTTGTCTTCAATTTCTAGTTTTCAACCATGCTTAGTGTTCCTCAAATATTGTTGTTTTTTTTCAATGGTTTGAAACTGATGGAACTATGTCAACGAGCATTGAAATGGAGAATTAAAGGATCCTTATCCCCAAAATCTAAATGTTATGGGTGAATAAATTACATAACATGAAGATAATCTCATTGAAAATTATCATGAAAAGTATTTTGGAGGGAATATAGACAATGAATAAAGGGAATAACACTCTGAAGAGTCAGTCATGACATAAAACACCCAATTTTGAATTGTTCAAGTGATCCAATAGTTGTTAAGAAGTGGATCAGTGCTAAGGAAAATATATTTTCTAATCTCTAGTATTCATGGCTTGACAAGGTCACTTCTTCTATCTATTGTTTGGAATGTCAGATAGATCATTGGTTGAATCTAGAAATGAATAAAATCCAAAACGATGAAATTGATTTTTTTTGGACATGTTCAAGTATATATTTAATGATATGTAAAATCCTCATATTCCTCATATGTATATGGGGAAGAAATTCCTAGAGAATATGTAGAGGGATGGAGAATATTTTTTTTCTCATTAAGAAAACTATACATGGCCTCAGATGTACACTTCAGGTATTGTCATCCAACCTAAAATTTAGGTTCATCGATTCTTAGGTCACTTAAAACCATATATTTGAAAGGTGTTTTTACATAAGATACATCAATATAAATTATGATGTTGTTCTATGTTATATCAATGTGGAATCCGAGGATGTAGTTATTTATCAAATTCTTGATTTTGATAATAAAATGTTGAAAATGTTCAAAGGAAAATCTAATGATCATGGAGATAAAATGAAAATGTTTTACTTATACACAATGTATTGAATGATTCATGGGGTTAGTTTTCTTATAGGGACTCATAAATGTTTTATGGTTTTTAGGGAATATCATCATGAAAATGATTATCAAAGTGTTGCGATGATGTTAGGAACCAATGGAAATAAAGAGAATAAATCAATGAAATCTTCTCCCACACTGTAGTGTTTTAATTTCATGGAGTGTAATATTATGAGAATAATTTTCAGATTATAAGGTAGAATGTGGAAGATAATTTAAAAAACCACTAAGGATTAATGAAAGTAAAGGAAATCATATGAAATCATAATGGATTATGAAATTTATTATGATTTGGTCACACATACCATCCCCTCCTAAGTTGGGAATTTCATGATTTTTTATGAATTATACCTATAAATTATTTTTATCATCTGTTAGAGATGTTTCATGTGATTACCTCCAACAACATGGATTCTAGAATAATAAAATCATTTATCATATTTTATTAGGATATGGATTCAACAAAGAAATTTTTTAAAATATTTTCATATAATTTATGATGTTATTTTATGTAATAAATGGTGATTATTTAACTATACCTAGGATGACCACTTATTGAATGGTTTAATTGAAAAATAATATGTGATTTTAGATAATAAGGTATCATCTCACCATATGTGGATTTATGGATATTGTATTACATGTTCTAACCATCTATATATCTTCTAAACTTGACATTTTTCCACTAATGTGTCACCACCATAGGAACCCACGTCTCCCAATACCTGTCTTCATTCCTCACATAACTCTCATGACCCCGACTGCATCGATCCACCGCTTTCATTTGGCCTCTGATTCTTCTAGGGTTCCACCGCTCACCTTTTTCCTCTCCCGCTCGTGTCTTCCTTCCACAGCTGCCTCCACAACCTCTAGCTCCATCCCCCTCGCATACTCCGTCCTCTCCACCTCTGACCCTGTCACGACATATCTCTCCCTAATCTCTGGTATCTTCTACTAAAATATTCCTTCTACGTTGTCAAAAATATCTCGCTATGCATACTCGATCTTCAGTTACTCATCATTCAGTTCCTCCACCAGCATATCCTCCAACTGAGGCCCGAAATTCCCCAATTTCTTCCTCCATAATCTGTAAATCCAACCCTCGACACTCCTGCCTATCCTCTGCCCGTCACTTTTCTCCATCGCATGCAGTGGCCGTCATTTAGGGTTTCTCCTCCTCCGCAGAAACCCGCCTCCTACATTTCTGTGGCTACCCCCGACACTCCCGCGTATGCACTCCCCATGGATTACCTCCGGCGTATCCAGTGCCCGGCGAATAAGGTTTCAGATCATCCATTAAAATCCAGCTTCTGCATATATGTGGCTACCTCTACCTTGACGGTATGATCTAAACTCTATCCCATCAGTTCTGATCATATGTTTCTACCTATGATTAGTATATGCTAAAAGTTGGTCATAGTTTCAACAGGTGGGAAGGTACATCGCGAATCGTCCTCCTGTACTACGCAAAGATGACGTATTCCATATTCCATTGTTGGTTAATCCGTCAAAAAGCTACGGTTTGAATTTATTTTATGCATCTCCATTTTCACTGCTTACAAAATCATCGGCCTGGAAGATGATGTTGATAATTTCTCTGTATACCTTAGTATACACAACGTAACGTTTAATTTCTCCTAGAACATTGATTATTTTTTAAACCCGTTTCAATTGATTCCCATATATTGCGAATTACTCTTTCCTGACCTTTCTGCAATATTCTCTGTTTATGGAGTCCTATTTCTCTACTATAATTAATGTTATAATTCTTGTGTAATTAGTTATTTATTGGACCTTATATTTCTTCTTACCTTCATAGGTACACAACTAGGACATTAGCTTTCTTTATATGAAAATGAGGATTCCAGTGCATTACTGATATGTCTGTGTTCATACATTAACCAGCAGAAATTCATTCGGCTACACACGTAAAGGTAAGCCTGATTAAGTACTCTGCTCCTTTATGCTGGTTAATCCTTTGGAATGTGGACTAATATGAATGGAAAAATTACCCAGGTTGTCCTTGGTTCAACAACTGCGGTACCTACTGCAAGGTCTGTTATCTATGTCCATTAGGATATTTATCCATTCAATACTATAATATATTATTATTAGGTTTACATTAATTTTCTAAACTATCATAGTACTTAATCCTACATCAATAGGATTAAGTCTCATTTTTTTGAAGGCATCTATGTTCTTATATTCTAAATATGTGAGTACAACTGGTCAACTAACCGTAGCACTTACTACAAGCACAATCTAAGTATTACTTGACTACTGATTTTTACAAGAACTATGCTATATGCAGATTATAAAAACTAATTATACAGAACTAGTAGTACCAACGATTATTTATTTGAAAAATTGTTACCGTAATGGTTTAAATTATACTTATCGTATTATACTTATTCTGTTACAGAAGACAACACTATTTATCATGGTTACGCGGTCCTGTTCACCTTCTTTACAAGAATATAAATAGATAAACTGAACAAATATGCACTCACCGTCAAGATATAAATATGCAAGATTTCAAAGAAGATTACTACGACAACAACGTCAATCGGGTTGTCTTCTAAATACTGTCCACTACTGAAATATTTTTTTTATTTAAGAATCAATAACATACATGTTTACTATATTACCAAATCGACAGGTAGAATGACCACTGAATACATTACTGCACCTGAACCTCTAACTCCGTATGAGCGGAATCAAACAGAAAGTGGTATGTCTTCATTTTCCATGACTTTCTCAACTCTGATAAATATAGCCAAACATTATCTTCAAACTGTTTAAACAAGTTCAATGATGTTTGATAGGGAATATTCTTACAGTACTGACAGTTTTATGTTAATAATGCCTATAGGAAATTGTTTTACACCAGAACTGGTCACACCAGCTACTGACACTGTATTACGTCGTCGCATTCCTTTATCATCTATATCCATCAACGGTTAGTTCTGTTTACTGTCTCCCATTGAATTATTTATGATTACTATCTGAAAATATACTAACCATGTATTCGTATAACTATGTCATTCCCTGTTCCACAGTCCCTCGAGAATCTTTAGAGCCATCAACGACATATGGTGGACCAATGAACAAAAAAAATGAACAAACACCACGATACGACATGGGATTCCTTTCAGTAAACATATCTGCATTTAAACTTCTGTTACATTTATTGTGAATACTATACATTATAGTTTCACAACATACAGTCCTAATACCAATCTTACAAGGTATGGATTCTATTTGATGTACTATTAGGGGGTCCAATGATGCATCCTCATCACAGTAAGCACCAAACAACCCACTACGTGTAGTCGTCTATACGGTAAAATATTCACTCTTATGAATACTTGTACTTTTTCAAACAGTGCTAATTATACTACAACTGAAAACTGTATACATCTGTCATCCACAGGTATGTTTCACATTACAACTTTTTTCTCAAATTATTTATGTATAAATCCCTTCATATATACACCATTTTTTATATTGTCTAACATCTTGAAATATCGTTTTTCGAAAGGAGATATTACCAACCATGCAGGATTCACAGAAAAAACTGGTGAACATGTTTCAATGATAGGTACATACATGGATACTAGTCCTTCAACGACGTGTGAGATATATCCTACAATCAAAAATGATGGTATGTCATCTTGGACTTACTATTAACAATGTTCCACTTTTTAACTCTTTATAATAATACTAAATATTCACCAGAAGCAACTAACTAGATGATTAATGATGCAGCTATGCTAATACATCATCAAACTCCTGAATAAACAGGTGGTTTACATTAACTAAAATAATTAATTAATACACATAGTCCTTGTGGGATTTAAAGTTAAACAGAATCTATATTTTTCATTTTATATTATCTATTCCAATCCTTTTATCTTCATAATATATCGACTACGGAGACCCATCAAACATATGCGAAAACTGCAGTTCTAACTTCTGGATTGAAGAGAGGAATAAAAAATATAGCCATAAACATGTCCCCCATTACTCAATATGATGCTCACTGGGAAAAATATCTTTACATCCTTTGCCTCCATGTCCCCTATACCTTAGAACATTTCTATTCAGTAAAAGCTGTCCAACTTCTAAATCATTCCAAGATCACATGCACATATACAACTCTATGTTTTCATTCACATCATTGGGAGGCAATGTAGACAAATCTCTGAACTATGGTGGGTCTCTAAATATTTTTAGATTAAACAGACAAAACTACCATCGCATTGGTAGTTTGTGTCCTTCCCATGGACAACCAGCCAAGTTTGCTAAACTCTATGTATATGATACTACAAATGAAGCTCAGAATAGAGTACGGGAAATCAGGTATGTAATGCTGTATATAGTAATACATAAACATTGTCTCTTGCATTTCTCACCACTACTTGACACTATCATATGCCATATTGATGACAAAAACAAAGAGTCTATTATTGATATCAATATTGTTCAAAAGCTACAGAATATGCTTCATCAACATAACAGTTTATCACATCATTTCAGAACAACAAGGGATATTATTGAGACGCAGGGCATTAAAAATTTAAAAATGACACTACTTAGAAGAAGAGGAAGGGATGCACAAACATTCAACTTACCAACTACTTCTGAGATTGTAATTCTCATTGTCGGCGACATTGAATAACGAAATAATGAAAGAGATATCATCATTCAAGGTAAAGATGGAGGCTATCATTGAATTGATGCACTTCACCAACTATACCTTCCTCTTTAATATCCATTGATTTTCACGAGTGGAGAGGAAAGATATGTTTACAATATAACCCATCGCACTACACCATTTAAGGACAACACAAAAGTAAGGAATGTTATAATGCGAGATTATTTCTCCTATCACCTTCATTATCATTCCAATGATTCTTCCAGCCTTCTATTCTGTAGGTGGCTTCTTCAGCAGTTTATTGTAGATGCATACACAATGATTGAGTCTCCGAGATTATCTTTTATTCGGTACAACCAGATGCGCTTAATGGAAGAACTATACAATGGGTTTCAAGATGCTTTCCATAAGGGTGATCGGGATGGTTCCTTATGTGGGAATCATAACATTTTACCTTCAACATTTATAGGTGGCCCAAGATATATGATTCAGAATTACCAAGAGGCAATGTCAACCTGTAATTGGGCAGGGTATCCCGATCTTTATTTTAACATTTACATGCAATCCAATGTGGTCTGAAGTGTATCGATATGTTAATGTAAAAAAACATGCGCCCATCGGACTATCCTCAAATACTATCGCAAATTTTCAACATAAAGGTCCAACAACTCAAGAAAGATTTACAAGAAGGATCCTTCTTCGGAAATTCTCGAGCAGGTGTGTAACTATGTCACTAAGCTATTCATGATTTTCATTACTACCTCAACTATAAATTGTTATATGTTTTTTAAATTGTCTTCTTTTGTTTTATTTTCAATGTAGTTGTTCGTACAATAGAGTTTTAAAAAATAGGACTTCCGCATGTGCACATTCAATTATTTCTTAGTCAGGAAATAAAGGTCGTCACTCGAGAAGACATTAACAGAATTGTTTTAGCAAAAATACCAAAAAAACTGTGACTTCCCAAAACTACATGCAGTGGTCGGAAATTTTATGATCCATGGACTTTGTGGTGAATCCAACCGTCACTCACCTTGTATGAGGAGTGGAAAATTCTCAAAGCATTATCTAAAGAAATTTTCTCCCCAGACAACTTCAGATGATGACGGTTATGTTGTCTATTAGAGAAGAAATAAAGGTTGTACTGTTCTCAAAAATGGTTTAGCATTAGACAATCGGTTTGTGGTGCTGTTCAATCCTAATTTTCTCATAAAATATAAAACTCATCTGAATATCGATGGTTTCAATCAATCATCCTCTATAAAATACCTTTTTAAATATATTATCAATGGGCATGATCGCGTTACCACAACACTCTTTGACAGCAGCAATAAAGATCTTCAGGACAAGGGTGTCGATGAGATAAAAATGTATTATGACCGCTGGTACATATCACCTTGTGAAGCTTCTTGGAGGATTTTCTCTTATGATATCCACTATAGATATCCTCTAGTTGACAGACTGCAGTTTCATTTACTAATAGAAAACAATGTCACATATACAGACTGTGATTAAATTGAATATATCATGAATAAGGCCAACATTTATGATACCATGTACACCGCATGGTTTAATGAAAATCAATTGTATCCAGAGGGCAGAAATCTTACTTATGCAGAATTTCCAACACGGTTAGTCTACCACTATCGTGAAAAGAAATGGTACCCATGCAAACAGTGTTTCAGTGTTGGGAGACATTTCTATGTGGCACCCTCTTCTGGGGAACTACATTACTAGCATATTCTATTAACAATGGTCAGAGGATCAACTTTGTATGATTCTCTCAGAACAGTGAAAAACATTACTCATCTTACATTCCGAGAAACATGTTCAGCAATTGGACTTTTATCTAAAGACAATGAATTCATACAAGCACTACAAGATGTATCTGCTTGGGGAATAGGATATTCTTTGCAAAGACTATTCGCCGAAATGTTATTCTCAAATTCCATTTCTCGACCTGACATTGTTTGGTTTGCAACCTGGAAAATCCTAACAGAGGACATTTTATATGCACAACAACAGTGACTACAGCTACAATGTACAAACATATTAATCTCTTGACGGCAATATATTGAAATTTTTACAGTTCTTTCTAATATTAATACACTATCTTTTAGACTTGACATTGACAGATCATCAAAAAAAATGTATGCAATGTCTGAAATAGACAACATTCTTCGCATCAATGGAAAATCTCTTCAGTGTTATCCTCCAACTCCCCTTCCAGAGTATACAGTGTTTGCGTTATCTTCTCCTGATGGTGGCTTCTTTTTCTTGCATGGATTTGGAGGTACGGGTAAGACTTTCATCTGGAGAGTTTTAACATGTCTACTAAGGTCTGAAGGAAAAATAGTTCTTGCAGTTGCCTCTAGTGGAATAGAATCATTACTCTTACCTGGAGGTAGAGCTGCTCATTCAAAATATCGAATACCAATTTCTATAATCAACCAGTCAGTCTGTAACATTCAATAGGGGAGTGATGTTGCACAACTACTACAGCAAACCAAATTAATTATCTGGGATGAGGCTCCAATGATTCATAAACACTGTTTTGAAGCTCTTGATCGAACATTAAGAGATATTATATCATTAAATAATGAAAACTCTTCAAATATAACTTTTGGTGGTCTAACAGTGGTCCTGGGTGGAGATTTCAGACAAATACTACTAGTGATCACTGGAGGAGAGAGAAGTGACATTATCTTTGCAAGTATATGATCATAATATCTGTGGCAGCACTGTCGGGTTTTAAAATTGACATATAACATGAGGTTGAAATCACCCGATACTATTGACGATCCATCCAAAGTTCGAGATTTTGCAATGTGGATTTTGTAAATTTGTGAGGGTCGCATTGGAGAGCATGATGATGGGGGCGCATGCATTGAAATACCATCCACCTACCTTCTTGCAACAAATAAATCCCCTCTAACAGCATCTGTTTCATTTTCTTACCCGAATTTATTGAAAACTATTCAGATGTTTTGTATTTGAAAGGTCGTGCTATATTAGCACCAACATGTGACGTTGTGCAAGAAATCAATGACTACATGTTATCTCTTACTACTTCTGAAGGAAAACATTATTTCAGCTTTGATTCTGTTTGCAATGCCATTTTTGATACAGATCAGCCAGAGAAAATATATACAACTGATGTCTTGAATGGTATCACTACCTCTAGGTTACCTTGACATAAAATTACTTTGAAAATTGGAGTACCCATTATATTTCTTCGAAATGTGGACCAATCAGCGGGGTTATGAAATGGTACACATCTTATCGTTAGACATTTGGGTAACCATGTAATTGGAGCAGAGATTTTAATGGGTTTTCATTTAGGATATCTTGCATTCATCCCAAGAATAAATATGACACACAATTACATAAGATGGCCATTCAGATTACAAAGAAGACAATATCCTTTGACTGTTTCTTATGCAATGACTATTAATAAAAGTAAAGCCCAGTCTCTATATTATGTATGTTTGTATCTTTGCAAACCGGTGTTTTGTCATGGGTAACATTATGTTGCCATATCTAGAGTGACGTCACAAGGTGGTTTAAAAATTGTAGTTGATGATAGAGAAAAACACACCACCAACTGTATAGAAAACGTTGTCTACAGGGAAATTTTTGATAACCTATGATAGGTATCTTTTCATTTTAAATTAATACAATTCGATGCTTTGATTATTTTCTTATATATCGTCACAAAACATTATAATGGATGCTTCATCTGTCATATCTGGACAATATTTGTAATCATACAGAACAATAAGCATGTCACGCAGAATCTATCCTATTAATGAGATTGTTGTTGATGCTGATGAAACTTTGAAAATATAAGTGCGTGTATTGAATTTGTGGTTTAACTCCTCACCCAAATACGGTGTTACGGTGGTCAATCTGATTATATTTTATGCCCAAGTGAGTTTATCCATTGCAAAAATTATAGTTCATGTACTATTTTCATAACACCATCTATATGTATTTATTCTGTAGTATGTTTTTTCATCTCTCATAAATGTGACATCTGGTTTTTAAATATTCACCATGAAATTTTATTATTTAATGTTGGAGACAAACATTCAGTGTACAATAAACAACCTCCATGCAATTAATAAGTACAAACTAGTCCTGTGCGAAGGCCTTTTCCACATTATACAGAACTTCCAGATTGCTCCTAAGCAAAGAAGTTACTTGGGGGAAAGACATTCTTGCAGATTGTTTTTCACAACAACATCATTTGTTCGACCAACAGATGCTCAGTTACCATTCGTCTGTTTTGTGATCATTAATTTTGCTGTCATCATCAACAAATCTGTTCCAGAACATCATCTAATAGGTACATTAAATAACACCAATTTTTTATTATAGTCTATGATTCAGATAACATTAATTCCTGTATGTTAAAATTATTTACTTTCTATAGACACTTCTATTTCTAATTCTATTCAATTTCATTAAATTATATAGTCTTGATACATTACATAATAGTAATGCACTCTTGTTGAAAAAATACTCCTTCAAAATCATTCATACCTGTTTTATAAATTATTGGACATCAACGACTATCATACCCCACACATTTTGCTGGTACTGCAAAAAAAAGCTTCAAGTAATTTTAGAAGATGAAAGTTTTGCATCCTACTCTTCCCACTACAATTTACAAGTAATATTTTTATTACCAAAACATCTACTATGATTTCTTCTAGAGGATTTCAAATAAATTGTAGCTTGTGGGGGGAGTTTGCGAACATCATGTTAGATTACTTGGATAACAACATGGAAACCTCTACAGTAGTGATCTTGCAGTTGGTCAGGGCGAAGAGGTTGACATGTAAGAAATCTATCTATGTGTACAAAAAAATTTGTTACATGTTAATCTTAATGTACTGTATTTTTCTTAATATGTAAACTTGATTTCTGTCACATTTTTTTCTACATGTCCCAACATCTATTATTATCACCACTTCAATTAATGCTTCAAAAATACTACTCAACCTTGACAACCCAGTAGTCCATGAGTTTAGGAGTAGGTAAACTATCAACTTTCAGTATTTGAGAAGTTATTCTTCCTTCAAATAAGTTCCATATGTCTAAAATTAACATTATTTATGTTCCTGATTAGTGGTTTAACTTCATTAATCAGAACTGGCTTCATAAGTCATTCCCAGTTTCAAAGTCATCCACCAACAAGATCAAACAAATGCATTATAATGATTCCTTATTAGAATAACAAAAAATGCATTTCTGATGTTAAAAAGATGTTGCAGGTCAGTATAGTATCCATTTCCCATTATTTCATGATGAGAACTATCATGCACTACATGTAATATCTTCGTTGATAACTGTATTAATATTATTAATTATTTCATAGCCGACATGTTGTCTGATTGATGCAACAAAAGTAAAAATTCAAAGCACTCATCCCTGGTATTTTGAATCGTGCAACTCATGCACAAAAAAATACAAGTATCCGATGGAAAATTTTGGTGCCAAAGATGTAAGAAAAAACGAGCCTTCACGACTCCCAGATATTAATCTACTTTCTACCATCTTTTCTAACTATTTATTAATTATAATGGTTCTTATACGACAGAAGTTGTAAAGAGAGTATAAATATAGAAATATATCAGGTTTAGAGTACAACTGCTGAATAATGATGCCATAGACTCGCTATCTGTTGTTCTCTTTGATAAGCAAGTCATGCAGTTTATAAGAAAATCAGCTTCCCAGTTGAGAGATGATATGATACAAGTAAGATTCTTCACATTTCTATTTTTTTCATGTAAATAATGTTATTTAACTCACTTTCCCATCATATTATAACATAGGACCATGATGAGTTTGGATTCCCCCCTGAGCTAAATGTTTTCAAATAAAAGAAAGTTTTTCTGTCACTTGACGTGACAGAGTACAACATTCAAAATCAAAAATGTAGTTCTGAACAGAACACATACACGGTGCACTTCATCAGTGATAATGAAGATTTTATCATGAACTATAATCAGAGTTTTGTACACAACCAGGTATGCAGTCTCAAACTTCCACAGAAATATTGAGGTAGCATGCTGAAGATTACATAACAAAAATGCTTTTATAGTTAATTTTTTACAATTCAATTATTTAACAAAACATAGACCACATGCTTGAAATGTTCTAACCTCTTTTAACCATCATTATTAGGAACATCAAAGCGCTTTTTCATCAGGACTCAGCTCGAACATATCTGTTGCTGTTGGTATAAGTACTACTTCGGTCTCTTCAACCCTGGAATAAATTTTGAAAATTATAACTCTGTAACACAGATGCTGTAAATCATTAATACAATAAAGTATTTTTCTTTATATTTGTAGCCCATTACCTATAATCTTCATAACACTCTATATTTGGTGATTTTCCATCTGTTAAAAAATAATATCATGTTGAATTGGTAATACTAATACATATTGGCTTCTTTTCATTCGTTATAATTGAACCATCATGTAGAAAAAATTGATGACTGACTTCGATGCTGAAGCTACTGTGGAAGGCTCCCTGTCTCCACACCCGAATCCTGCATCATCTTTTTCCAATGAACATCATCTTCTAAATAGTGGAAATGAGAAACAAAAAATATAAAAAATAGACTAAATTTATGTATGCCTAACCCAAGGTAGTTTTTACAACTAACTCTATCTAATTGTTTGAAATTTCCATTACAAATCTAACTCCATACATAATTCATGCGAAGTCTCTAAACTATATTAAGGTTGTGTTTGTAAACCTTTTATTAGTATGTGTTCCTGGTCGGTTTGTTTATTTTTCATATCTCAAAAGTGTAATAACTACTGTATTATGTACTTTGTAATTGTTTTACTTATGGGTAGTTTGTCTCATTCATTAGGATATTTTTGTGATGTAGCAAGTTGTCTGCCATATTAATTAGGTTTTCTTCATTCTTGAGATATGAAGAATGTCGATTTTTTATTACTTTTGTTTCATTTCCAGCTATCTTTATTTAATTATATTGCAATGCTTGTTGTTTGTATTTGGTGATTAATTGGGTCTGTGAATTGCAGTGTGGATTTGCATCTTCATATGGATGTCTACCAATGCCATTCGACAACTTCTCCCTGAAGCCTCTTCAAGGAACTTTCTGTTCAGCATATTAAGTTGAAAATTTACGATATGGTCCTTTTTTTGGATACAAGACTATTATGGAATCTAGATACGTTATCGTATATGTTTTCAAGGATCTTTATGGATATGTTTCCCTATTTATGTTTTTAATTTCTGTTTGGATGATAGTCAAAATTAATTATAGTTTATTTGTCAGGGTGCATTCCATCGTATTCGTCTATGGTCAAAACATGTTTTCTGAATGCTAAATCATTTGGATACCATGTCGTTTGCCATTTTTTTCACAGGTATTTCGTATTGAGGTACCATAAACAACCATATTTGGAGACAGCTATGATTTTTCAACTATTTTGGTACAACTTATGGTGGTTCTATGAACGTAGAAAGTGCATTGTCAAACTGTAATCTCACTTCTAGTTTCCATTTCTAGGATAAAAATGGGATTGGAGGTACCAATTCTTATAATACCTTGCTTTCTTTTTCCTTATTATGAATTTTTCCTATGTAAATATTTGTTCCTAGAATCGTTTTCCGCTCATGTATGATTAAAGCAATAGTGTACACACTGAACTTTTAGAATTTTCATGTTTGCAATTGATTTCTATAAATGATTTTTATGAATTTCTATCACTGCTTACAGTACATAGTCCTATATACACTGTGAACATTTATAAATTTTGAAGTTATATAAATGAATACAGTACATATAGCTAGTTGTATGTGTCCTGGTTGTATATAGTGCATATACAGTGTTGTATACACATAACTTTTGTAATTTTCATGTTTGAAACAGATTGATATAAATATAGCCATATATTTCTATAAATACATACATTACACAGTGATGTATACACTGAACTTTAATAATTTTTGTATATCTATAAATGCAAATGAGTATATATATCTGGTTGTATGTGACCTGCTTGTATACATTACATATAGAGTGATGTATACTATTCATTTCATTTCAATTCTTTTTTTGAACCATCAGTCACTGCAGATTATGGCTGACAGAAGCAGGTTTCATATAGAGTGCACATTTCAGATTTCATAGCCATGCCATGTTCCAAATCAAGGTTTGAACAACGTGTTTCTCATCCCGCAACAAGTATGTCTTTCTATTCACTATCTAAATATTGTACTCACTATTTTTCAGTTCATTAATAATATGGTGTGTTTCTACCACATAAGTTTTTCTAGCTTTATATGTGTTCTAATAGATTGTCCTCATAGTATATGATTTTGTCAATGTATTTTCACACATAGTGTAGATCCAATATTTCTCTAACTACCCTAAATTGTTAATTGTGTTTTTATATAAAAATTTGTATGACCTAAATTAATGTCTATGACTCATCCAATTTTCATTACAGTAACGGATAAGATGAAGTGTATTCATTTCAATTGAGACTGCTTTGGGGAGTGATAAAAGAGATCTTATACCATACTATCTCTCAAGCCACATGAATTATATGAAGCAGGTAGACTCCATTATATCGTTGTTGTTTATTATACATGCATAAGTTAGGCTAAAGAGTTTTATTTTTTATTTGATGGAAATGTAATGTCAAATGATATATTTCATTTAAGTTGCTTCATTTTCTTATTTGAATGAGCAGCATGTATTGTATATAAGGATTGATATTACTATATTGATCTATATTAGTTTTTATGGTTTATTTATTTTATTTTATCCTTTTAAATTGAATATGAATTCTGTCAGCTTATCTAATTTGAAGTAACATTACTTCTCCATGTGTTCATATGGTAACCGCGTAGGAATTTTTACCCCACTATTGTTATATTCCAATGCTTAAAAGGTTTCAGTACAAACTACACTATCCCATTAAAGTGAAATTTGAGAAAACTAACTAATTTTTGTAGCTATAATTGCAAGTTAATATGATAGTTTGATTGCTTCATATATTTTCATATTTTATTTCAACAATATTTCTTATTGTAATCACTGTATTAGACTATGCCCTTTACATATGTGTTAATGGATTATGTTTACCCTGTTTTTTGAATAGGCCTCTTTCTTGGATACTGCAAAACATATGTTCCCTATTTATGTGTTTCCTATTGAAATAAAATTTTATATTCTCATATACATGTCATCCCAACGACATAGATATCCGTTCATCATGTTTCCGTTTCTTTTCCAATAGAATTTTATTTTGTGATTGTATCCCATAGCCATGCCATGTTCCTATACTATAAGAGTATTACAATTAAGTATTAAGTTGCAAGTTGTATTTTCAAATTTTTCCTTTTCATTTTCTTTGTTTTTCCCCTTTAATATGATGTAATTGGATGCAGTTCGGCAAGGAGTCTATTACTATGTGTACTTAGATGGGGTGTGATTTTTTTTTCAACGCTCTGATTGTCTTGCGTGAGCTACCAATTATTCGGAACCTATTTTATCTTAAACTTTTAGATTGTAGGCCCAGTTAGCTGATTTCCTGGTAGAAACATGAGAATAATGATGTCCATGTTTGTGATCTGATTCTATTGTTGCATCATTTATTATCTTCAATTCTAGCCCATGAGGTGCATTAGTTATCACTAGCCCAAGAGGTTCATTATGTATCACTGGAACTCAACCAGTTGAGGGCATGCAATGGAAGGAGCACACTAGTTTTCATTGTAGGCTTAAAAAGGTAAATTGTGAATTATATTATTTTGATTTCTAATTATTACATTTATGTAATCATTTTTTTATTCTACAAATTCAGGTGTTCTTATTGTAAGGATTTTTTTTCTTTGCAGAAATGTTTTTCAGGTATTTGAAGTTGGATATTTGTACAATGTGACATAGTTTCTTGATGACATAAAGACTTCTTATGTATGTCTTCAAATGTAATTGTCCAGTTGAATGTTATTTTAATTCATGTTCATTGGAATATTTTGTTGTTTATAGAATTAATGTTTAATAATTCTTCCATGTACTTGTCACAAAATCTCAGTGACATTAATACTTATTTAATTTCATTAATGTTCCTTTTTTAGTGTACTTCTCTAATTATTTTCCACTTATTGTTTTTATTCATGTATTTGAAAATTGAAACTTCTGTTTTTTTCTACATCGTGAGTAATTTACTTTTCCTTATTCTTTAATTTTTTAATGCACGTTCATTTCATTTTTTTTCAAAATTGTTTTTATTTTCAATTGAATGTTATCCACTATTTTCTCCATTATGTTTTATATGTTTTCAAATAATTTTACTTCCATTATATATTCTACTATATGATTTCCTTATATTCTCACTCATGCATTTGTATGGTTGGTTTTTTAGAGTGATGGAATGCTTATGTTTTTATTATGTATTATCATATATTCTCTAATATGTTTTCAATATTATCCTACATATTCTTCTATGTTATTTTCTTTTTCTTATTTTCTTATGTTTTTAATTCTATATGTTATATCCTATTATAGTTCAATATTAAGTATCACTATTATTTTCAATATATACAGTATTTATGTTCTTTATTAATATTGAAGTACAATTTTGTCTTCTTGAAATAGAGCATTGAACGTATTGTCGTTTGAATGTACGGGTAAGTACTAGTTATTGTTTATTTATAACTAAAGATATATATAATGGATTATGATTCTATTTATGGGAATTATGATCTATTAGTGGTTCACGCATAAAATTTTCACCTTCATTTCATGAATTAAGAGATGATGTGGTAATTGTTCATGGAAAACCCCAAGGTTGTGATTTATTATACGAAATGTAATATAATCAAGTATGTCTATTCTATTGTGTAAATTAGTCAAATTTTGTTAAAGGGTCTTGAAATAATATGATGTCACATTGTCATCATTTTTATGTTATCTATGAATTAATTAAAAACTCTATGTATTTTTTTTAACATTATCTTAAACATGATCTCTATCACACTACATTAGAAAGTTATAGTTATATTTTTATTCTAGTCCATGTTTTCACTTGACACGTATGTTCTTCAATGTGTAAACCTAGTTATTAGATACATTTGATACCTATTATTTAACCATCATTTCCTATTTAATATAATTTTGATAATTCATTTTTATTATGTGGGATTCAGTGAATGAAAATATAAAGTCTCCAATATTTGTTATCCTAGTTGAATTTAGAGGGATAAATTCATTTTATGCTGTGTAGAATATAACACCTTTAATTTTTTTGAAATATATTTTTTGATAAAATTAAATCATTATATAATTTTCATTTCATCTAACATCGAATATATATTGAGTAATATGAAATCACTATGTTTTTTGTGCTTCATGTAACAACTTTTAAAACATGCTCTGCACGCAACAGTTATATGATACATTATTGAGGTACAAATTATGTAATGAACCAATTTTCTTTTAAAATCTATATAAATTACCTTTGGAAATTTTTTATGATGAATGTCAATCTTGTAATGATATTTTATGCTTCATGTAATGTTATTATTTAATGGTGATTATAATTTCATGATACTATAGTGGTAATTGTTTTTTATACAATATCATTGTTTATAATTATTTTTTATGATTATTATCCCACTGAGTAAATATCATGATCCATCGCTCAAGAATAATCAAGAAATTTATTATCCATTTTTTATTCATGATATCTTTATATAATGGTACAATTCATACACTCGTTTGTTATTATGAAAACACAAAAACCCATTGTATGAAAATAAAACTTTATTTCACTTCTGTTGAAAATATATATCATTAAAAAACATGTTTTCTTAATAATTTATAAAATATGTTTTTAAATAATATATTATGCTCATTTTTTGGGATAAAAGAATTAAAAAATGATTCTGTTTAAAAATATTTTTAAATTATTTCCAATTATTTCTTTATTGGCCTTCCCAGTTTTCATCAATGAAAATGGTTTTCAAATAGATTTATTTTATAAAAATAATATTACAATATGGAATTAATAATTAACTCAGAAATTGTTTTAAATTATCCTTTCAAAAAAATTTCTATCTATGATGAAATAGTCAAATATGTATTATTTTTTATTAAGTATATAATCCCAGGACACCATTTAACCATTTATTCAAATGGTTTATGTTTAAGATGACATGTCGTTTATGATACCAGTTTCTCTTCTATAGGTTATGGAATGATATATATATATTATGAAACCATCTTATTTTAATGAGTTTTTCATTTCTGTAATGATTATGAAAACTATCTATTTTTTTCATGTTATAAAAGGATGAAATGATTATAATACCAGTTTCATTTTGTGGAATATGATATGATTTCTATAAATAAAATCTCTTTTTATGGGTCATGATATGTTGAATTCTTTAATATCATATGGATCATGTATATATGATTTCATTATATGATTTGTTTGACCTATATCTCTCTCCAATGCATTTAGAAAAACATTATATCCCATTTGATAAAATAGCTATAATGAGTACTGAACTTAGTACAATTTGACTTGGTTAGATTGATGGGTGAACTCGGTTTAGTAATATATGTCTTGAATGTGGATTGAACACTATTCTGTAATACATGGATTCTATGAAAAGTGAACTAGGATCAGTAATACCTCAGTGTTATATGATGGTGACATGATTTAGTAACACTAGAATGGAACAAGATGTGCACCCGGTTTAGTAATATAGGTATAGAATGAGGAGTGAACACAAATAAATATTATTGGAGTGGGACAAGGAATAAACTTGGTACAGTAATATAGGGCTATAATGAAGAGGGAACGCGATTTAGTAATAGGAGGATAAGAATTGGGAGTGAACCCAGTTCATTAATGTAATTTTTACAATATGATTTTAAGGGTAGAGAACCTTGGCTACTATGATGGTTCGTAGAGTTTACTCATTGCACCAAGATTCATTTGGCTATAATCCCGGACTACAATGTAAAAAATTTTACATTTATCTTTTGTACCATAATTTAATGTATTATTCTGATGTTATTTATTAATTTCTTATTCATTTTATCCATTATGATTAATTTATATAAACTACTAACGATTATTCCATGAGACTTGATTATGATATTTCATATACATGTTATTATCTTCTTATGTAATGATCATTTTATCATACAATAATTCTAGTTTTATGATTAAATTTATACCTTATTTACTCTTAATGAGTATATGATTTCACCTAATTCTTATGATTTCGTTCCCCATTATATCAGGAAAGGTATTAAATTATTATACCAAAGTTTAAAATATTTAATGGAAATATTGATGAACGTTCACAGAGAGAGAATTCTTTCATTCAAATATTCAGTGGACATCATACTATTACGGTCCTAAAGAATTTAATTTTGTAAAGTAATTAATATTTTTCAATAAAACTTCATATCAATATTTGTGAAGCCATTGTTTCAATATTTTAGGTTATTTAATGCCTTATCCTTTTAGTTTAAAACCTAATCAACCCCTTTTAACAATTACCTTGTAAAAATGTTCTCAATATTTTAACTATTAATTATGAAAAAATATTAACCTAAGAATGTTGGATTACATAAATAACTAGGATTCCAAATATCAAATCCATTTATCCAAATTCAATTCAAATTTATGGGATAATTAAATTTTAATTAACACCCTCATACATGATGAAAAAACTGTCTGTCAATAAGTATATACTAATGAAAAATGGGATATTATAAAAACACTAGGAAGAGTAATAATAATTATTTGAATTTATAATAATATTTATCTGTATGATGTATAAATTTCATTTAATTCATTTATTCATATGGGGATAGATTATTTAATTAGATGGGAGAAAACATATATTCATTAATACAGTCTTTAGAAAAAAAATTAATGGCTAAAAATTATATTATAAAAAAATTAAGTATAATAAAATTTAAATTTATTTAATTGTATTATATATTAAATCATATAATACATGAAAAAAATCCATAATGTGACTTTTAATATATCTATTATATTTAATTGAAATAAAATTTTACAAAATTCATTATTTTTTCCAATTCAGAGAGGAATCAATATTTTCCCAAAAAAATCCCTAAATTTCACTCAATGTTAATTTAGGATTTCTAATTTCAAAAATAAGATTCATGTTATCAAATATAATTTTACATTTTTTTATATATTATTTATAATATTTTGGTACATTTCGGAAAAAATTTATGAAGATAAGCTATTTGGATGAATAAAATTAATTTATTATAATTGAATAATTGTTTTCTAAATATTAATCAAAGAATAAAAATTTAGTAGGAGGTGTTTATATTCTATAATTAATATAATAATATTTATACCATAATATTTAATTTGAATGTTATAACATTAATAAATAATATACAATTATATTACGACTTAGTTAAGTTTAGTGTTGCATGTCCGAAATATTATTGAGCATAACTTCCTTTTCTAAAATCCATGGATGTTGAATTATCCACAATTTAATAAATCCAGTAATCAAAATGTAAAATTCATCATATTAATAAAATTATTGAAATTAAAAAATAAAATTTTTGGAATCCCACATCATAAAAAATGGATAATAAATCAAACATATGATAGGGGGAGAGGAAATTACAAAGGTTATTTGTAATTGAAAAAAAATAAGATTCCATATAGGATATCATCAGTTGGAATAATATATTTTTAAATTGAATAATGTAATAATTAATAAATAATGATGGATACTTTCAATGATCATTTATCGCAAAAATATAAATGATCAATAGAATGTAAACCACAACACCATAAACCAATGATGTATTGAAATGTCAATCTAGTTCATCAGAACATATTTTAATTTCTTATTGACATCATTTTTAGAATTAGTTTCATATTATTTAGAAATTAAATACAATCTAGACTATGAACATAATGAAATTTACTTACTTGATAATATTAATTCCATCCATTAATCAATTTCCTTCATATTATCATCTTTTTCTCGAAAATATAAGTATTGAGGATGAATTTTTAATTACTGAAGATTAAAAACAAACATCTCTGTGATATCAAAATAAAAAAAGAACAAATATTTATTCCTACTCACAATATAAATTAACTAAAAAAAATTTCCAACAAAAGTTAAGATAATTCATATGATGATTAAACAATAGTATGATGAAATAGTACATTAATCTCAAAAACATCAACAATAACACCCAATGTTCAATATAAATCCTTCCATATATAAATGAACCATTATCCCAAATAATATAAATAATATAAATATTATTTATTAATTTGACCTCGTGTTTTATATAATTGTTTTCATCATATAATTCCATGAATATAGAAATATTCTTCTAAAATGAAATTTACCACATAGTCACCAAGCCACATTTGAATCCAATTTTCATTTATATGTTATAAAAGATTATCCCACAATTACCACAATAACCATGATCAAATTAACACTAATGATAATCAATACCTTAAAAATAATTCCCAAAAATGTAAAAGTATACACAAAATTCAACCAAAGTGGTTAATATATTTCAAACCTAACAAAAAATCTCTCAAAATTCTATTACATTAATATTGAATTACATTAAAAGATATGATTGGAGTCTAATACATTAACCATCTGATCATAACTAATATCATAATATAAATATTTTTCCCATAAATCCAATGATAACCTCACATGAAAACATACTAGTCTATAATGTTATCTACAAACATCTGTGAAAGAAACATAATATACCAAGGATTTTACAACCTGATATGAAAAATGAATAACAAATATTACATTTATATATTTTATAACAATAATTTTGAAATAATATTTATCAACCATGTCGTAAAACAGAAAAGATACATATTTTTACACATAAATATGTAAGGAACATTCCTGTTTAGATTTTAGATAATTACAAAATAAACTCATAAAAAATAAGACTCAGGACAAAAGAGTGTACAATTCACTCATGACACAGGTTTTCATCATATATATGAGGTAATGAACAACCTTCATATAAAACCACTCTATGTATAATTAATATAACATTTTTATTGATATCTTATAGAAAAACTAACATATGATGGATTAATTGAAATTAAAATTAAGGATAGATATTATTTTTGACAAAGGATTTCCATCTTTTGGAGTAAGAGAAGAATAAGGTTATGAGAACACAATTAATGTGACTGAGAATAGAAATAGATAAATCATTCATATTAAATATTATATCATCATTCATGACACGTCTCATATGTATTTAACAAATTCAAGATTCATAAAAATTGATAATCAAGAGCCTTGAGATTTTATTATTGATCAACGGTGACATTAAAAATCTATAAAAAGCATTGATAAAACATGTAGGTATCATGAGGCATTATATATATAATAGTTTTATAATAAATCATACATGTGGAATAAACAATAGGTTGAATACTATAACCAATGATCTTGAGAGGCATCATGGACACCACATCCTAGGTTTATCATGAAAAACCCCATCATAGGTTTAACACGTTACCATCTATATTTGGATAAAAATATAACCACCCAACCTCTGATTCTAATGGAACCATTTTTTTTCATGAACATAAACAAATAAGCATGAAAAAATCATAAAACATTTTATCCCACATTTGATCATAAAAATCAGAATTAACCCATTATTCATTTCAAAACATGATTATCCGGTGGAATAAAAATAGGTTCTATGAAAATATCTTTAAATAAATCATAATCTATCCAAATAAAGGATAAGGATGGTATCATTTAATCATATCCCATTGGATCTTAAATGATATCATTGTTTTTGGAAATTGATCAATGGAAGAAAAATTAAAAATTTGTTAAAAATATTCTTGAGGAAAATAACATTTTCACTTATAGAAGCATCAAATGACATCATTATAGATACAAGATTATTTTTAAAGATCACGTAGAACATTACTTGGGGAAAATATCATTTTTATTTGAAGAAAATATTTTAAATATAAATAATTATAAAAAATAAGGAAAAAATTATATTTGAAAATAACATATGTAACGTAAAAGGTAATATTCAACAAAATTAATTTCATTGTTGTTGGTAAAATCCCTTCCTTGTGTAAAAATTAAAAATAAACATTATTTGAACATATTTTGCAATGCGAGCCAAAAGTGACCCATTAGGGAAACACATTGATTTAGGTTAAATATTACAAAAAGCCATATATAATGGTAAATATCTTATTTAAATTATTTATTTTTAGAAAAGAACATTTTTCATATTATTTTAGAAAACATGGATATATAAGGAATTATAATATATGAAAAATAAAATTAAATATATGTATCTCTTACAAATAACATTTTTTATCTTCCACTAATCAATAATGGAAGAAATATAATTAAAATATTTGTACCACATTCAGGAATATATTATTATAAAATTGTTCTGGTTTAATAAATTAGTATCACATTAATTCACACCAAGGAAACATGAAGGAAAAACAATATCAAAACAAAAGGAGATTGTGATATGAACCCTTTTCCACTTTTGTATCTTTTCATTCATAATTCCCATGAAATTATTACATAAAAAATTAAAAATATTTTGGAAAATGGTAGTATTATGATTTTTAATTTCAAACGGACAGTATATATTACTCAAAAAAATAATATAGTTGTGTATCACAAAATGGATATCCCAGAGAAAGAAAATGTGAGATGAATAACACTTACAAAGATCATACCATTAAATTGAAAGTAAATTTGTTGAGTAATTATGTGTAAAAAATTTAAATCAAAAAAATTAAAAATGTACAATAACAAAATACAGATTAATTCACATATAATCATGTCATAATGGATTTAGTGATTAAAAATATAATGCCACAAAATTAAACTATGATATCAAACCCCTTACCTCTAGGTTACATAAAATTAAAATTCCATTCGGTTATATTATTTATATATAATTATAGAACACAAATAAGTATGAATGATTCATTATATTGAATAAAAAATTAATAGTATATATACTCCTTTTTAAAGATACAATGTGGATAAAAATAAATTATGGCTCAATGAATTTAAATTGAAAAGAGATACATTATAGCTTTGGTAATCTCTAGATTAAAACCCCATTGAAGAGAGAACATTATAAGTATTTTTAAACCGAAATAATTTTCTTTGAAATAATTATAATAGTCATTCATGGATAATATATACACCACAAAATTTAAATAACGTATGAATATGTCCATTGTCTCACAAAAATAAACGTAATATGAGAAACCCTTATAATGATCATAATGGTGAAGTGATAATCATTCCATGAAATAATTATTTTCATAAAATATAAATCCATATAAAATAAGAAGAATTTAAACATAATTTAATAAAAATTCATCATACCCATAATCTATTATTATCTAATACAATGAAGAAATAATTTTACCCAATGAAAATATTTAAATTTATGAAATTCATTATAACTTGTCAACATTGATGTTAATCCCTATGTGATGAAATAATGAATCATAAAACAAAAAATACAATAATTTGTCAATGATGAATAATATTACATTTAAAAGGGGATGTATATACAAAATTTAAATGAAATAATTATCAAAACATGAAAATATATCTCAATTAAATAAAATTGTGAGTAAATCAATTACAACAATACCATAATTTCTTTGCATGTCATTTAACACATTTGTAATAATATAAAAAAATTATATTATATTATAATAATGTTTTATATGAATAGGGAAATTTACATTAGACATTTTTTTTATTTGTTTAAAAAAATATATTTAAATATTTAACCATTTATTTCCATGATATGTTGTATGAGGACAGTTGGTTAACTCTTAAAAAAATGTTTTGTTGTGTGGAAAACAGTCAAAGTGACCATTATTTAAACATATACAAAATAAAAATAATCAAATAGTTATCATTTTTATTTGTAAACTAAAAATATAAAAATAATAATGAAATATTGTTATGATAGATGAAATATGTTATAATGAGGGAGAAGGTAGGTCATATGTACACATAAGAAACATTTACACATTTTAATGATCATTATAGTAAGATGTTATGTAAAATTTTATAATTAAAAAATGACTATTTAATTATTAAAGTAATATTATTGCAATAAATGTACTTATATATTTCATCCATGTAATATTGTGATGAAAAAAGTATCGCATTTCATTGTGGACGTAGTAATCTCCACGTATGAATGAACAACGTTATCATTTCTCTGTGAGTAGAACAGTAAAAAATAAAATGATATATTATCATTTTATAAAGATAAATATCTAATAATTTTATTATTTAAGACAAATATATTCATTTAATTAATCCCTATTACACTCCATGAAAAACATTAGTGAACAAAGAATCACAACACTTGGTGAGGTGGTAGTATATCATACACAAAAGCGACATCGTGGTATCATATATGGATTTGAATGATAGAATCCATATCTAAAATAATAATTATAGGTTTATAATTATTCAAAAAAAATCATATATATACTATAAATCCAACAAAATATACATATGTGAGAGACTATAATAGAAAACAAATTACATCAGTTCGGGTGGAGATAGTCCTCTGTATATGTGAATAATAGTTTTGTATCCCATTTAATGGAATATGATAATGAAATGGACTATTAAATTAACATAATATAATATGTTATATAATTTTTCTATTATTGGTTAAATATTAATACATTATTTAATGTTATAAAAGAATAAATAATGAATGAACTTTGTTAAGAATATTACAATCTCTTAGAGAAACGTCTTGTGGATCTCCACTAAAGAACCCTTGGGTTGTACTCTATATAGGGCCACCTGATCATTAATGTGGATATGAGTTTTGATTAAGAATTTCCGTAGGTTTTGGTATATTAAAATGATGAGTTTTTTTTTGAATAAGTGAGGAGAGAATTTTTCGCTTTATAATTGAGGAGTTTTATTTTTGTAAATACCCAAAACTACTAAATAATGGAAATTCAACCTCACCCCATTTGCCCAAAAATTAAAAATTATTTTATCGAAGGGTTTTTATAGTCAGGAAATACCTATAACACCCAAAAATACATATTTTACCATGTAATTCCATAAGATCCATGTTTCATTACATTTACCATTTTAGATTTCACGACGGAAACAAGCATTTATCTATGTAATTTATTATTTGAGGAATGAAATTAAACATGAATTATTATTTTTATTTTTCCCACAAGTGATAAATGTAAATAAAAATTTATAAAATATAATCCCAATGAATGTGTACAATTAATTTTAAATCAAATATATCAAATGTGCAAAACCACATTTTACTCTTTACCAAGGTAACATAGTTCTTATTATTTACTGTTCATTATAATTGTTATAAATGAACCATTATTGATATTTTTAATCATAATTCAATTAAAAGTCATAGAGCTATATTTTTAAGGCGTTTTATGTCATAATAAGAAAATATTATTTATTATAAAAAACTATTAACTGAAATTTTTTTATATTTAATTAATTAGACTATCAAAACATCATGAAAATGAGGAAATTATAATATATACCTTTAATACATGTATATCATGTTTTATTTGTCTACAAATTTAATTTAATAAAATAATTCATTCAATTCATATTACAATTATTCTTTATAATATCATATAATTTATTTTTCTATTTGATTATTAATTATTGTATTGTCGTTTCATAAGAATTTCAATAATTATATAATAACTAATCAATAATAATAAATTACCATCAAGAATATTATTTTACTATTATCATAATTAGAGTAATTTTTTTTCATAATTTTCTTTTTACCAATGTTAACACATAATTTATATTTAAAATCCAAAGGGTGTGATTTTGATGTTTTCTTTAGTTCAATTATTATATTGGTCACATTTATAGAAAAGTTTCCTAAAAAATCATATCAACTGATATTAAACAATTAAATTGATACATATGGTCAATAAATATTATTTTTACATATTTTTAGGACATTGATAACCATATATGTTTATTTTAACCCCCAATAATCTAGTTTTATCATTTTTCATGGCAAAACAGTTATACGTTTTTCATTATTTAGTAAAATGAAAAATTGAAGATCACCTTAGTAAATAATATAAATCATTATTATTTAAAATACGGAATCCAATTTCCCAAACTTAGTTCATATATGTGGTAAAATTTAACATAAAATAAAACCTACAGATGTTATGAATAATTGTTTTTTCAAAAATTGCATTTTTACGAAAAATATGATTTAATATAAAATCATGGACATGTAAAAATATTTATTTCAAATTAAAATCATATTTATTGAAAAATAATATATTAATTTAATTTAAATCATTCTTCAATAGAGTTTATTTTAATGAAATAAAATTGAAGATCAATATGCACATTAAATCAATTTTTAGACAAATGTGTTTTTAAGCATAAAAATAAACATATAATATAATCTAGTATAAATTTAATTCAATTGTAATTAATTTGACTATATAATAATACATATATTACTTGACATTATATTCCAATCGTAATGGTGAATTTAACCACATGATTCATTTAAAATAAATGAAATTTTTATAAAATCTGGTATTTCTATTATTCATTGATAAATCTATATTTTCCAAAAAATTACAAAATATCTCCCTATTTAAATTTTTTTAATTATTTCATAAAAGAAGTCGATTATTTACTGTAATTTTTCCAACATTTCTAGAAATTATTTATATGGTTTCTCAAAAAAAATAATGATTTATTTTTGAAGAGGTCATATTTTTGATGTTACAGGTATCAAACAATATTGATAAATGATATAGTTTTTTAAATCATAAATTCTTACCATTAGTGTAATATTTCAGATTCAGAATTATCTTATCCCTCTCAACTATTATGACTTCCCTATGTAATTTTAGGTGATGGTCAACATCCACACTATGTAAGAAATGATTCTTTGAGCGTTTGGTCATGAAAACAATTATTAGGGTCACCTATTTCTTCCTCATCTTGGATCTCATAAATGGTTTCCATTGGTACCATAAATAGGGGTACAAGACCCAATAAATTATTTTTTATTTTTGGTAACAAAATCATCATGGTATTTAATATAGGAATGGATGGAAAGGGGTTAATGTACAGAATCATGTAAGATCTTCCATTAAAACATTAAAAAGGTTTCTTTGTTCTCATATAATATATCATTATAGAATATTTTGAATTTTTATATTTTAAATATGATGATTATTATTTTCCAAAAAACTATGGTTGATTTGGAAAACACATAATTATGTGAAACCAATATTACAGGTTTTTGAATATGATATATCCATAAGATAAATGTTCTATTGGAAATTATATATAAATGTGATGGAGTGTGTTCCTATTCATATCGAATGGCTAATGGTTAGATGTAGCACCATAAATTGAAGATAAACATGTGATAGATCATATTAGGAAGTACAACCATCAAATTTTTCCATTAAGTGACAATTTTGGGGTGGGATGACTCAGCACTCGTATGTAAAAGAATGTCTATTATTGCATGAATCATTCATGATAATGGGTGTGAAATTAGAATGATGATGTGAAATACTATGAAATAGAATGTGAAGTATTATTCAATTATTCTAAAGAATTTTTTTTATGATTTTGATATAAACTATATGTATTCTTCTCATTTATTTTAAATAAAATGTTCCAAAGTATTCATGTACTAGTGGTGTATTTTAGGAACTATTTTGTGAAGATCCACACAATGATATACTCACCCCCTGCAGGGGAAATTTGGTGTGTTTTGAGATGTCATCTACAAAGATATAGGGAAGGGTAATGTGTCATAATTTTCTGGTTGTAATCCTTTATATCATGGTTTGGATGACAAATCATGAACTGGGGAGTGTCGTCATCATTGTATTGGATGTTGTAACATTGATTCCAATGTAATAAAATTTGGATTAATTTTTATTCAATATTTTTTTCTTTTCAGTTATACTATGATATTGTTCTAATTTTTAATTAATTTCTATTTTTAGATTCATTATTCATGACTGTTATTTTTTAGTATTATTATATTCATTATTACCATCCTGTAAATTGTTTCTCATGGAAAATCATCCCTATATGGTTTACGAAGCCCTGAGAATTTATTTCTATCATTTGGTGTACATAGGAAATCACCAAAGTTGTGTATCTCCTCTATCTCTCCCCATGTCAATGGGTGAGGGTGGTGAGTTATAAATTTTATCAATCATGGTTGGTTTTCATGTCATTATGGAAAAAAATTATTATTATTTTTCGAACATTGAGTTTTTTTGTTAGTATGGATTTGAGGTTTTCATAAATTGAAAAGTTTAGTCTAAAAATTAATAGATTATCTTTTTAGAATGAATGACAATTTTAATATTAATCTTGGTATAAAGGTGTCCTAAGATAATTCTACAGGTGTTGTTATCTAATATTTTATGTGTTTATCCAATGAGTGTTTCATATCATTTATTATTAGTAAGACATTCCACAAGGTGTAAATTATTTATATATTGATCAAATGACTTTTGAAAATGGTAAAATGATTTAATTTTGAAATGAATTATTCACTGGTTGTTTCACATATTGATGATTGTTGTATATAATTTTTTGGAATTTATTCGAGCCTTTTGTTATTGTAGAGAATCCGTCTAAATGGTTTATTATGATTTTTATTGAAATTGTTCCAGGAATTTTCCATATAAACCAGTAGGAAGAAGATGTGAATAATATAGTTCCACATGAACCATAGAAAAAAAAACAACATGAATAGTGTATTGTGAATGATTTTAAAACCATTGATAGATGAAATTGATATAATGAATTGTGGAAATTAAATCATTCTAGTTTGCATTAGAAGATAAATAAACATCTGTTATGAGGGGATTTTTGACATTCCGAAGGACATGTGAGGCATATGAAAATCAATAGAATATTCAATTTTCATAATACATCGGCACATCAAAAGATAATGAAAGTGATTTCTGAAATTGATGATCATTAACCCAAATGGTGGGATTGATCTATCCAATGTAAATTATCCAAAGGACTTATATGGCTATTTTTTTATTGTTTAAAGAAAATTAATATCTAATCACTTTCTAAATAAAATGAAAAAAATATATTTATTTATCATAAGAAAATAAAACCTATTTGTGATATATTATAAAGATATTTTTATGAAAATTGACCTATTCAATCGAATTTATCTATAACTATATTCTTTAAATCATATATCTCTTATTTGAGATTTTGAGTAGAAATTAAATTCACGATTTTTGTTCTCTTTATTGTTGATTATGAAAATATAGTGCACATGGAATCCTTGGTAAAAAGGTATCATGTTATGAATCAAGTGGGTGGTATTTTGTTTTTTCCCATGGGAATAGTTTTCCATTAATGGCATGGTATATGATAAAGTGGGACTTCTATCCTCATTAAGGAAACACACCTAATACTCAAACTAGGGAATTAGTTAATTTATACACATGATTGGATGATAAAAATGTATTTTAGTGTGGTTTTTTTAACATTGAGTAACAAAGAATGTACTAGTGCCAAAAAGAACATCCATCACTACAGTAAGAGGGGGATATAGAGAATTAGTTTCCTAATCCTATGGGGTAAATAGGAGGTATAATCTGGAATATGCTGCATAATTTGATTTCCCAAAGAGAACAGTTCAATCATACTAGTTTACAACCTCAAGAACCGGTGAACCAGGATCATTGAATGATCATATTTATTATTTTTTTGGCACCTCACTATATATTCACGATTTATCTCTTTATTTTAGAGTTTCATTCAGATGTTTTATATCATGGTGTACCTACTGACAAATAGTTTCCATTTATGGTGGGGGTAACGTTCTTCTAAACTATATTGTTATACTTTTGTAGATTTATACTGGCATATAAAATTCGTTCATTTCTTCTTAAATGGATAAAAAATAGTGGATGTACATTAAATGTTTACTCGTATTATGTGTACTAGTACACCATTTTAATGTTGTATTATATAGGATTCAAACGAAAATAACATTCAATTAGAATTAATTTGATGTAGTTTACCAAGACGTATAGAGTTCTATAATGGGATATTTTTATCCAACCACAGGAATAGAATAGATTGTGGGTTCTAAATCCCATACATATTTTTATGTGAAGAAGATAACATTTACACGCCTATATGGGATCATTAACCATTTCATGGGGATTAGGATGGAAATGGAAGTACAGTAGGAACTTTTTCAGAAATTTATGAAACTATATTTAGAATGTTAAATGTTATTTACACAAGTTTAGATAATGAAATAATGATTATGACATTTTGTGGAATAGTGGATCAATATCTAGATGTGATTCTGAATTATTTATATGTGTTACCATAAGAAATGTGAATTTTAATTACTATCTACGTACTCTATAGAACAATACCTTTTTTACCAACTTATAAAATAGCTCTGAATGAGCTAATATATTTAAATGTCTGTCTAGAGAAGTTGCAATGTCTCACATTAATTTAGCCTATTAAATCACCTTGGGATAAACTAATATTATTCATAAAGAAATAAGATGACACCTTCTACTTTTATTGATTATAACATGTTGAATCAAAAGAAGATTAAAAACGGTTATACTCTTCCTTGAATAAAAGACATTTTTTTTTAAATTCAATGGATTGAATTTTGTTTGAAATAATTGATAATTGATCAATATATCATCAATATAGAGTGGGTTGAGTGGTTTTTTAGAAGAGGTTATTTTAGGGTCCCTATGGAGATTATGAATATGTTTAAATGGCTTTTGGTCTGGTGGATGTGCCAAAATATTTCATGGATGTGATTATCAATATTCATCTGATGTCTCTCAACTCCAATATTGATTTTTTCTAATGATATTATAGTATAATCATGAAATAGGAATGACCCAGATGATTTCAAGACTTTTTATGGATTATGATATGAGAAATCATTTATATTCTATATTTTCTATATTAAATTTTTGGGTGTTGGATGTTTTCCCCATGTAATTTTAATTGTTAGGAAGGAATATCAGCAGATACTAGTATGATAAAAGAAATGGACGCTTTAATGAATCCAATGATTTTTTACAGGTGGTTGTTTTTATGAATAATATATTTTTATTATCACATCATTTGGGATTTAACAAGACATTATTCTACCCTAACTACTTTGAAAGGGACCCTTATCCAATTCACATTGAATGAATAATTTTAGAAAAAAATTGAACATAAGACTCATCATACATTTGTAACCATCCAAATATTTATAGAACCAATGAATAGATATGTTGTACAATTTGATTTATCTGTTACTAGACAAGGTTTTTTTCACATGCTAGGATACCATTTTGTGTCCAATGAATTGAGGAAGTTGTAGGTGCCCGAGAATAACATTCCTATACATAAAATGGATTTAGTTTTGGTTTTACATTCCTTAAATACATGATGACAATATCTATTTGGAGAGAATACTATTTCTCTAGTAACTATAAGAGTTTGAAATGTATATTTTCTATGTTATATGTTGTATTAAGGAAATAAAAATTAATGGAGTGCAACATGATATTTGATTTTGACATAGTATACACACATGATAATGGGAACTGTTTAGTATATCTATTAAGATCGAAATAATTTCTGATTATGGGAATTTTTACATGGGCAGTAGTGTATTGATTTAACCAGATGGGGAACCTTATCCCTATAAGATAATCTAACATCAAAGAGTAATTTCAAATGGAATATTATCCAATACATGTTTTTGTGACCTGGTGTTTGATATTCAATTGTATCTGATTGAGATTCCCATTTTAATTTACTTTTCTGTAAAACATTTCAATAATCTCTTGGATGTTAATTTCCTATGAGCACATTATGTCACACAAAACACTATGGATTTTCATAATGTTGTATCTATACATTTAAGGATATGAACTAGGCTTGTTTCATAGACATTGGTGGTCTAGGATTTTATAATATTCCTTTGGTTGAATTCTCTTATAATAATATTTATCATCTGATCAAAATGATACCACGATTTTAGGCATTTAACGGTCATCTTTTTTATTATAATTTATGTTGGGTGGAGACTAGAGATACATACTTTAATGGTCCTTGTCTTATTAAATAGTATATCTAGTAAATTTAGTTAAAATAAAAGTTGAATTGTAGAGATCAAGGAAGATTGATGTCAAATGTTAGTTATCATAGATGACCATTTAATTTTAATGTCAATGACAATGGATTCATGAATATTTTACGGAGACATGGAATTCAATTCATAGGTAACAAGGGAAGATATCAAAAGAGTATATGAAACTATTTTATGTTACATAATAAAATTTAAATGTTGTATGCTTGATATAATTGCCATTTATATAATGTTTTTCTCATACTATCTTCCATGATTCTCTTATAAATTAGTATCATCCCATTCATAGTTATGTGATCTATTAATATCATGTTACAATTTATTGAGATGTCCCATATATCCACATACTAATATGGGTTCTATAAAATCATGAAAATATATTTTGAAGAGAATTATTTCCTTGGTAAAGCAATTGTGGAAGCCTGGTTGGGTTCAAAAGGAAACAAGGGAAATATAAAAGTCCATATATGAAAAATTGACTTATCTATTTCATCTTCTAGAGGATACTAATTCATTTTAGTTGGGATTATATTTTACCTTAAAATTTATGTGCATCGTTAATTTCTAATATTCGATTTTTATGATTAAAAACGTTTTTATAATGATCAGTAAGTGTTCATTGTATTATATAAGAATAATACTTCATTATTTTTATAGAAATTACTATCATTGTAAATGGATTTCGTGACATTAATAAATTGGGAAATATTTAGTAAATATATTTAATTATATTATTAGATTCAGTAAGTGTTCCTAGATAATATATTACATGAAAACCATTCCGAATGTTAAATATATTTCTTTGGAAAAATAACTTGAGGTGATGTGAAATGCATCAGTAGTGGCCTTTTTTAAAATTAACAATGTGAAAACCATTCACATTGGGAATCTGTCAGGCTTGACCATATTTAACCAACATATAAGTGAAATATTTCTTATTGAGATTTCACTTCTTCTACTCAACATCCATAGATTCCTTTTGTGATTTTCATTGAACGACACTTTCCAGAATACAATGGAAACAAATCTTAGGGCATTATTTCTAAAATGAAATGGTTTGGGGATTCTACATCATCCTCATCAGGTATATATTTGAAATATCTCTCTATGAAACATAAATTTTGATGTAGGATGGAATATTTTGATATAGATTTCTGGTTAGGATAGCTTCTTGTGTTTGGATTGTGGATCACAATGAAATAAGATACTCTATGGAATTTTTTAAGATATTTCATGAACACATAATAATGGTTGGGGACATATCTTCCAATATATCATTCTAGAACATTTTGGATTTTATATTTTTTAAATTACCATTGTCCTTATTATATATATCGTGATATATTGATTTGTTAAACCCATTTTCATGTCATTTTAAAAGGGTGGGTTTTTAAAGAAGATTTTTATATTAAATAAATGTTTTATTGGAAAATTTGAATTATGGAGTTTTTGTTTGTTCACGTTCATATAGGATATTAAAAAATTCAAAAGAACCACAATAAAATGATGATAAAATAGGAATTGATCATGGTTATATTTACCACCATATAATTTATTTACCAAGTGATATATCATTCATAGGATAAATCAAAACTCATTTGTATAAGGAATAATTTTTTGTGTAGCTGTAAAAATTTAACAATTATACAAAATAATAAGATGTTGTTGGAAAAAATTTATAAACATTTTCCCAATACTCTTCATTAATCTTTTGATAAAAATTATTCATCTTAATCTCATATTTTTTTTATAATATGTGCTATCATGTTCTCTTCCTATTGTAGTGTAATGGGAATTCTTTTGGGTAAATCTTACTGACTAATATACTAAACTCCTACAAGTGATATTTATTGAATTTTAGGATTTAATATACTAATAAACAGGGAATGTTAGTGTGTCGTATTTCTCAAATCACGATCTAAGAAATTATGGTTAGGTTGATATTATATGAGCTAGGGAGTGTTTCCATCTTGGCCTTGGATGGTTATACATTACCGTCAATATCAATATATTTTGAGACTTTTTCATGCTCCTATATTTCCATTTCCATTGTACTATGAAATTGTTTTTTATTGGCATTTATTTGAAGTATGAGATTTACAATTCTTTCATTGTGTGGTTGTGTTTTGTTTTATCATATAGTTTTACAAGGTCTTGTTTTTCTCCTAAAAAATCACCTCCAAAGTGTTTTATACTAACCATTCAATCTCATACTGGAAAATAAAATCATTATTGTAATAAAAAAATAGATATATAAATCCAGGATTAAATGGTTTAGTGTCTCAGGTAAATTAGAGTCATACATCACTAATAAATAATGAAACATTAATATTTATTTAATAAAAAGTACATTATACCTCTAAAATATCATGCTCACCAATGTAAATGTCATCACCTAAATGTATAAATCAATGAAACAGGTGAGATAATATCCGAGTAAGAGGTTGAATAATGGAAATGAATCAATATAAAATCAGTGAACATAAAAATCAACATCATTAAATCAAAATAATATTTTCATCATCATAACAAAGGGGGGATAATTTGATAAAGGGGTGGTATGTGGGAATACATAAAAATTTATCTTCATATCACTATTGACAAATACCACACATAACTGTGAAAAAATATATCATCATGTTCATGATTAATAGATGTTCATAATCCGGACGTCAACATTGTGAAAACATATAGCATCATGTTGACACAAAATACACATTATATAATGAGATCCATAACATTAACTAATGTGATGGAGTTATATATAATTCTGTTCCCACCAGTCACATTACAATATTTACACAATCATGCATTCCAAATAGAACGTATAAGAATCATGGTCATGAAATAACCCCTTGATAGGTATGGGTTTCTACAATATTTCAGTAGGAATACATTCATGAATAAACACTAGGGTTCAAAAATAAAAATAGATGATCATAATTTGGAATTTATAATTCATTTAACTTGAAATGTAACAATATAAGTGTATTTGAGATTTGTTTTGGATAGAATAGTCTTATTGGAAAATTCATTACATATTGATTAAAACACAAAGTTGAATCTTGTAAATCCACCCAAAAATGTAATAATGGTGAAATGATATTTAAAATCCACAATAGGAATATTTAATACTAAAATGATGTTGATGAGTAATAACCCAGTGAATTTGAGTTGGGTTTGAGGAATCATATTACATTAATTCCATCAACATTTCTACAATTTATCTTCTGTTTAATAATAATATATATTTAATAAAACATTTAAATCGGGTAGAATTATTTTAAATTTTTCATCTATTTATTAATTATATTAATTTTATTATATTTCCTAATTTCCTTAGTTACATTGTAGTAATTTTGATATCATGTTTTACATTAGAATTTCACAATTTGCATATTTCCCAATATTCATAAATATAATTTATAAATTTGTATTAATAATTTCATGATCATATAATAAATATATTTACTTATTCATATTTTTTATTAAATTCATAATATTTATCCATAAAATTTTTTTATGTGGTCTTATGGAGATTTCACCATAGGTGGTCAACTAATCTCTATCGAGACATTATCAGGAGAGCGAGACATGTAAGTCTAAAATATAAAATTATTGTAAATATGATTCATATAGTAGGTTAATACAATTAATATAATGTTAAATTACTTCCTTATTAATTATTTTAAGAATTCATTGTGATTGGGGTATTGAAAATAAGGATAAGAATAAGATGAAATAAAAAAAGGAGAGATTATTTGAACGAAACATATTTTATCTGTGGTGTAGAATCTCCTATAAGAAACTACAAATACCTTAATGAATGTATTTTTAATACTCTAGATTGTCGAAAATGATTAAAATGATATTGATATAACGGAAATTATATGATTAATTTTTTTTCATGTTGGTGATTTTTGGTTTTCCCCGGAGAGGTATTGTGGTTATTTATAAATTTTATAGAGGAAATTGAACAGAGATGATCCTTTATTAAATAATATAAAGGTTACTAGATTATGTTGAATTTGATTTTAAATTCTTCGCAAATAAATGTGGATACCATGTCACAAGAGGGAGTCTGAGAGTAGACACACCACATTTTTTAACACCTTTATTTACAAGACGACCAGCAAGACTATTTTCCACCCAAAAGATATTGGTGATGATTACATCATAGAAGAGATCATATCCAGAAATTTATTCCATTAAGATACCTGATTCCATGAAAGGGGAGTGTTCCCCCATCCCGATGGATTGACCAATTGTAGTGGAATCACATTCAAACCAAGTGTTATTCCAACACTGTTTACATATAAATCCAGTCACCTTAATAGGACCCATAATTTTCATTTCCATAGTAGTGGAATGGCCACAATAACCATGTAGGTATTATACAACATCCCCATTATTATCTCTAAAAACCCAATTACCTAAAGCCCATGGATTGCATCTCCATGAAACATCGTTGTTAAATTTCCTCATATGAGTGAAGGGAGGGAGCTAGCTCATTTTATGAGTTACATGAGGCTGAGGATAGTTGCCTACCAGATTCAGTTTCTGTATAATGATGATGTTTGTAATCGTGTTCATACAATAATCAAAATGTAGAGTATCATCTTGTTAAATTGTATAAGTTACCATGGTGAACGCATGCAGAACATAGAAGATATTCTGGACATGGATAACCTCATTCCAAACTCACCTAATTATGTATAATAGTTCTAAAAATTCCAACCTAAGATGAATTAATATCTATTTGGAATGATTTCTGTCTAATAATGATGTTATTAAATGATGAAGGGTGTCATTTTGAGCTGGATGTTCCTAAAAAATGTAAAGTATAGTTTTCTATAAGGATGATGTGGATTTTCTAGATAAGAAAATATGATTAACATCTTCTAGATTTTGGTTTCATAAGACACTCTTAGAACATTGGTAATTTCCACCACTTTGAATATTTCAATCCACTTTCACCTTGTTGATAGATATTCTCTAATGTAGTGTGAACATGGAAGGTAGTATCCCTTTTTTATTTAGATTCCCAATCCATTTCCAATAACCTATAATGAAATAGTTGTAAAATGCATTTGATTCAACCAATCTAATTGGAGATTGTTTCTATATGAAAATGTCCAAAAAATTTATGATGTCATAAATGGTAAACATTAATGCAATCTCATCAAGATGCATGCCCATATTTTCCATTAGATATTTGATTGATATGTTGTAGTATACTGCAAGATCCAAGTGTTTGATCTAATCTATCAAGGTGTATTTCGTTTAGTTTTTGTGCCAAAGGCTTAGATAGAAATTCATATTTACCATTCAATGAGAGTCACTTTTTTTGGATGATGGCACCAACACTAGTCCAAATAGTGGAGTCAATGTAGTTCTATAGTCTTGTAGAGTTTTTTGCAAGGATCCTGTTTCTTTGAAACTCTAGGGGACGATTTTCTATTTAAATGGTACCAATTTAACATTTATTGTAATGATTGTTTGAATAATTAATGATTCTAGATTCCATGGCCTCCAAGTGCATTAATTAGATAGCATTGCATCATATGTATTTATATAATTTTCTATTACAAAATTCTTCCAATGGATATGAAATTCATCATCCTAGAGTTAATTGTTTTGATAATAGAGATCTTCATTTAATAAACCAGGAACTAATAACCAATATTGAGTTCACTAGATGCTTAATGGGGAAAATTCATCATTCCATTGAGAGCGACATAACATTACAAGAGGATAATGATCTTCTATTAAGACTCAAGGAATCATAAAAATAGGAGGCCCAAGGTCATTACAAAAACATGGGGAATCTAATGTATATGAAGTGAAGTGATCCTTCCCTTATTCATGAGTACTTGAGGTGAGAAATCTTCCATTCCATTGAAATATGCTATCAAAAATATAAGAAATAATTTCCCTAATTGATTTCTTATCCCGACACACATTCATAGTGGAGAGGGGAATTCATGCCATTATTGATATTTCTATTTTATCCTTGTCTAAAAATATCAATGCCATTAGAAAAAACTATATGTGATGGTGATGATAAATCTCTAGATTCCCTAATTGTTTCTATTTCACCCATAACCACCATGTGAAATAAAATATTTCTAATATAGTCTTCTATGATTGAAAAGATAATTAATGAGAGTGGATCATCATGTATACCCCACATATAGAATTTAAAGTATCCTTATGGGGCTCATTCACAAAAATAATTATCTTTTACAATTGAATCAATACTTTGAACCATTTAATAAACATTATATTGAAGCCAAATCTATGTGGTACATTACTAATGAATCCCCAATCCACCATATCAATGGTTTAATAATTTTCATAATTATAGAAATGTTTCTACCCCTAGTGGTCATTATTAGTAGATTAATACACTCTTATGTATTGAACAATAAATCTTGAATGATCCTTCCTTTCATAAATCCATATTTATTCCATGATATAATTTTATCCTATACTCATGAAGCCTTTTGGATATAATCTTTGGAATGGTTTTTTGTATTTGGTTGACAAGAGAAATAGGTCTCAAATGTCTTATATCACTAGAATTATCCACCTTTACAATTATGACAATAAAATGTCACAAAACCCTTGAGTAATTTACCCACCATTAAAAAATAACCGCATTACTGCACATGTCATTTTGTAAAATATCCCAATAGTGTTGGAATAAGAAGTTTATAAACTCATTCTATCCTTGAGAGTATTTTTTCATGAGGAAAATTATTTCATACATGAATTCTGAATCCAATGGAGTGGAGTTAATAATAAATCTTTACTACTATGTTTTAAAATTAAGTATTATCTTTTACCAGATAACAACATTCATTGGTGGAAAATTATAAAGAATCCTAAAAAATTAGACAATTTGATTTGATAAATCTTATATTTTCTCTAGAATAAAGCATATTTCATTGTAGAGAGAGTGGAATATTTTCCTTTATAACCCTTTGATTATCGTTTAATAACATGGTGTTTCTATCCCCATCATTGAGTGACCTGACATAAAAAATAACCCCTATCATGTTATTATTGAGTTTGATGAGATTTGGAAGCTTAATGGACATCTCACATTCATGGGGAGTGCTTCCAGAGAAGATTCATTTAGTTATTGATTCTAGGAGATCATGAAGAAATCATTCAAGGGAATAAATTTAAACATCCAAGTGATATAAACATTACTTTTCTTCATTCATTCACTTTTTCCATGAGAAAATTTATTTTTGAAATGAAAAACTGGGGATTAGAGTTATTCTCATCCCAGGCCAAAGCATTATAGAAAATATTAGAAAATTTAGGGTTATAATTCCATGCATTATTAATCAAAAATGGAATAGGTTGGATCCTCCCATTTTTAATTCAAAATCGTTAGTTCAATAAAAAAGTTATATTGAATAAAATGTAAATCATTATTTTATGTAATCAATTTTATCATTAAGTTTTGAAATGTTAATTTTAAGTTTAGAAATTATAATTATTGAATTTTAATGATTCATTTTTAAAATAAATATTTCATGGACTTACCCATTGTTTAATAAACTGTATGACCACTATTAAATTATGAATTATGATATTTAAGATACATCAGTTATGTGAAAAACTACATTTTTACTATAAACTATATACTTGATGTATTGAAGAAAATTACCAAATATCAAACTTATTAAATTTCAACAACTTGATATGTACATTTATATTCATTTTGTAAAAAAAAATTCTATTATGGAAAGTTATAATTTTAAATATATAAATACTCTGTTTTAAAAAAATACATTACAATATAATTTATTTATACTTTGAATAGAATTCCTTTTATTTTTTAATCATGAAATTTCATTTATAATGTTAATATTTAATTTAATTAATCTTGGTAAATATTTATTTTTTCAATGTTTAATATTTTGATGTAAAATTGCTATTTCAATTATCATTTTTTCTATTCCTAAGGGTCCTTTTAATTTTCACAATGGATATAATACTGTTTACATGGTTACATTACATCCTAGAACTACCCCCACCTTCCTTAATTCATTATTCAACTCAATTACTCTCAGGGTTATACATTTATAAAATCAACAATGTTTCTTGGATTAATAGTATTTTTTCTCCATAGTGTTGTTAGTGGGGGTGATTATTATATTATACTAGAGAAACCCATATTTACAAATTTTGTTTTCTATTTTACATTAGTTTCTACAATTATAATTCCGGGAAATTTAATTGATTTTAACAACAATTAATTCAATGTTATTAATTACTGAAAAAATTTATTTTCTTTTTCTTTATGTTTATAATATTATATATATATATTAAAAATATTAATATTAAGAGAAATTTTTTTTTCATTAATTCTTGGTTTTTATCTTCTTCCCCCCATTAAAAATTTCATCTCTAATAATTGGACTGAAATTCACGGTTTAGATTTACTAAGGTTATTTATCTTTCATTTCTTCCTCCACATTCCATGTCACCTCTTCATAAATGAGTTTGATCAATGAAAATTTGTTAAGTTGAGTTATCTTGTTATGTAGTAATTTGTCTCTATGGTTTAAGATCATCAGTAGTTGTTCGTCATATGAGAAGTAATTCTTATGTTGTTCCACCTCAAGATTTAGTAGATTTGTACTACCTGGTATGTACATTCACAGGAGTGATACATTGGACACATTGGGAATGTAATCCATACATGGTGGCAGTAAATGTTGGTAGTCCAATTATTTAATATGATGAAAGATCTCAAAGCGGTTAATGTACCTTGGGTTGACCATTTAGTTATTCCAAACCTCTTGACTCTCTTATATAGTGATATTCAAAGGAAAACACTTTGACCTACATAAATTCCAATTTCCATAAATATTAGACAGTGTATTACTTTTTTAGATTCTAAAAATCATTTATATATTGTTGGATGGATTGAACAAACACTATTGTCTCTTTCACAACATCAGTTCCAAGTAGCTTTCATTCTCAAACATCATTCCAACAACATGGAGTTCTAAATTACATCCCATAAAGAATATAATATGGAGTCATTTAGAGACATTATTTAAGGATATTTATATATGATAACATAACTAATATAATATATTGATCCCATCTATCTTTGAATTATATTCAGCTATCTCTTATCATGTCCTCAAGTTTCTACATAGTCAGTTCAGATTTTCCTCCAATTTCAGGGAGATAGGTCTTTCGGATTATCAATTCAATAATAAAATGATGTTGCATAATTATCCATAATTTATTATTTAATGATGGACCATAATTAAAGGAAAATTAAAGTTGAATCCCTTGTAGCCTCACCACATCATTTAAATATATCCTTATATTTTTTAAAGTGATTACCCTTCTTGAATTTAAATAATGTTGGATTTCATGGTGAGATTATCCATGAAACACCATATCAAATTGTATACATTAAATGTATTTAGGAGACCAATGATAATTTCTATAGTATCATTATAAAATTTCTACATTTTTATAGGAAATTATTGAATCACCAATTTATAATTTGTAACTCTACTTTAACAAACTGACATACCAAACACTATGGGATATACTCTATAGTCTCCTTAATTATGTTTCCCCCCCAAAAGTTTTCTCCAAAATATTTCAACAACTTTGTACATCGAGGTAGGATTGAGAAATGTAATCTATAAACATTATCCAATATTTACATCATTATCTAAGTTGATTTAGTCACACAAAGGATCATTCAAAACAAAATCACATCATCATTATTTATGTTGAACTCATGTAGATTCCCATCCTTCGATACTTTTATCTTATTTTGTTTCTCTATATCTCCCCCCTGTTCTTCATTTATCTTCTCTTAGATCAATGGATGGTAAATCATTTTTCAATGTTAGGATTTATTAAATATTGTTAGGAATTTTTGATGTATCCTTTCAATATAAATATAGAATGTGTCTTTCTCAAAATGGACCATGGATAACATTAAAGATTCATTTACAATAAGAGTATTATCTACCATGTTTCCATTCCTATATTGATGTGAATAGAGAAATAATAGTCCTTGATTACCACAAACCAGCAACATGGATGCATCATAAACTCATTTGGTGATGTTTTCTTTGACACATATGATCAATACATATGTCAAAAGTTTACCCATAGAAATAGTGCCAACAAATCATCAAGGTGAAGATAACAACTAATAAGTCTAGGTCTTGCATAATTCAAATTTTATCATTGATCTTATAATGTAGTTAGGAATCAGTTATCAATTTTTCATTCTTCATTAGTACACTAGACAATCCATTCAATGAAGAATCATTGTATATCACAAAATTTTCTCCACTTGTTTTTTGTGTGAGTATAGGATCAATGATTCACCTTTTATTGAAATCATTAATTATTTCCCAAAATTCACCCATCCATACATATTTTACCAAATTACATGTTAGAATAGTCATCAACATATACAATCAACAAACATTTATCCAAATACATTAGTTTTACCATACTAATACAATAAAATAACATGTATATGAAACTAGTGGGTATGATCCATTCCTCAATTTCCATTTTCTATAAAGGGTCTAATTATATTCCTTAAATAGTGATCATGTTCCCCAAAAATGTGGCATGATGCATCAAAAAATGTAGATTTCTTAAGATGTAATTTATTGTATACTTCCTAAAATCCTCCAAGGTAGTCCATTTATGCACTTCATATACCTATTTTCTTATGGAGTAAAAGATAATATCATCAATATAGAGTACAAAAAACATGTAGAGGTAGTCTCTTAAAACAATATTTAACAAATCCATGAATATTAAATTCTAATTAGTATGTCTTAAGGGAATCACTATGAAGTTAATATTCCCCCACATTGTACAAAAATATATTTCTGAATATCATTAATCTTCACCTTTAACAAAAAATATCTGGAATCATGATACAACATTATGAATTATTGATATCCTCATATTTGATTGAAAAAGTCATAAATACATGGTATATGATACCAATTCTAAATGGTGATCATGTTGAGTTCAATCTAATCAATACACCACCTCATTGATCAACACATTTTTTTTACAAATATGGCTAGCACACCTTTAAGGTGATGCCTTAGGGAATATGAGATCTTTTACAAATTCTCTTACAGCATATTCTTTTAGTCCTCTATTTATATCTTCCCCATCGTGTATGGTCATTTTGATATAAGAGTATCAATATTTAATATATATGTTGAGAACAATACCACCCAAAATGGGGGAAGCTTGGTTAACTCTTTAGGAAAAATGACAGTGTATTCCATAACAACAGGAATGTATTCCAAGTTGGCATATTCCATTGACTCAACATTTTGGGAATGGTTTGATTCTTTATATGGTAGAAACCCAAACATCATTGACTTATTTTTTTGGATATTCATGAACATCTATGCATTTATAGAGGATCATTTGATTGTTTGTAATTTCAAAAAAGACATCACATTCATAAAAATTGATGTGAACTGTATATACTAAAATTTAATCAATTCCTAGTGTAGTATCAAATTTCCCCAAGGTATATATCAGGGGATTAGTTTGAACTATGTTAGAAAATATAGTTATAGGAGAAGATTCATACACTTGGATTTCATTAATTGAACCCCTATGTGTTTTTACTGATTTATCTACATTAATCTATCAAGAATTTTTTTCACAAATTCTAGAGAACATTATGGATATAATTTTTGTCATAGAATCATTATTTAACAAAATTTTCCCATTATTTATATAATTGGATGTTAACCTTTTGTGACTTAATTTTAATGAACCGCTTCAGATTTAATGAAGGAATAATTATTTTCTTGATCCATTGACGTGGCTTGTTTTTGAAACCAGTTAACCTCATGGAAATATGGTTTTCTTCACTGCCTTGTAATGTTCCCCTTCATCATAATATTGAAGAATTGATATATGAGTTGTGAATTAGGATATTCCTTCCTTTACTCCATTATATTAGATGTAATCTTCATTTCATTTCAATATTCATTATATTAGTGTCCTTATATCCTACACATGAAACATTTTCTTATAACTATGAAAAAAAATTCATGATTCTACTCCCCACATTTGTTATATGTGGCTAGTTGGGTACACTTTCCTCCTTTTAAATTTGACCCAGATGCCTGAAATTTCATTCTTCTCATCATATCTCCATAACCATGGGACCATTATTCAAACTCAATTTCTACATTTAGATAACATCAAACAAATTCTTCATATCTTTTGTTGTATTAGATATCTAGATCATTCTAAAGGTGTGTTTTTTAACCACATGAAAATTTATCTATTTTTCTATCCTTATTTAGAACAAAACGAGGCATATCATTCAATACTTGTTAATTGTTTCTCATATTTTGTGATATATTATCGTTTATTTCTCATCATCTCTAATAATTATATATCAATCTTTATTTGATGATTTTTAAAGAAATACTTGGTAAAAATTATTTCAAAATGTCATCTCACACCATCAATTCGATTTCACCCTTTGGCTGGGTGTTCCTAATCAAATCCCACCATTGATCATATTCTCAATCTAGAAGATAAATGGAGAGTGAAATATTCTCCTTCTCAAAAAATGGAGAACTAAACGATCATCTCTATTGACATAACCCTTTATTCAGTGACAATTAGATCAAATAATATATTAATGGTCCTTGGTTATTGCGACATTAAACAAAAAAATTATAGTTGATCCTTAATGTGTAAAGGTGTATGTTGCACATGTTTCAGATAAATATTTATAACATGATACATCTAGGAAATCATTTTATTGTGTTTTGAAATCTACATTCCATAGTTTTTGGGTTATCATTTGGGAAATCATTGCATTATCCCTCATACGGGTAGTTTGCCTCATTTCTCATAGTTACCCCCATTTTTCTAGAATAGAAAAAGTTTTAACCAAACATATATCATAGAATTGTGAATGAATAATTTATTATTCTATGAAATTAAAACTAATAAAATATATTATTGGAAGAATAGTTTTAGCCTTTTTCTAAAACAAATATTCTTGGATATTTACTTATAATTTGACCTTTCCAACGGATTTTCACTAATTTTTTCAAACCCCAATTCCAAAATTAACTGGACCATATCTTTGATAACAAATATATTTTCCCTTATCTTTTTCACATGTCTATAACCTCATTTTTAATATAATACACATAATAGAGATACAAATAAAGTATTGAAAGTATTAATATTTTCGATAAATTAATATCAAAAATCATGTATAGATAATTACCCATTAAAAAATTGACTTTATTTACAATTGTAAATACTAAAATACTCTATATTACAGGTAGTAAAGATTGGATATATATAAAAATGGGTAAACTAAAATCCCAGTAAGAGGATGGATAAATGAAATGAATCAATGAGTCATAGGCGAGCATATTCATCATCATTATGTAATAAGAATATGATTACAATCATAATATTGATGTAATAATTAGATAAATGAATGGATTAAGGAAATTCTTAAAAATGAATTATCATGGAATACTAGTTAAATACCTCTTTTCATTGTCAATAAATCTACCATAATGTTCATTCATAATATATGTGCATAATTATAACATCATCATTGTAAAAAATTGTAGAATTAAATCCACACATAATACATATTATCTCATGACATAAATAACATTACCCAAAAATATAAGTGTCTATATAATTCCAATACCACCTATTACATCATAATATTAACTTAAACATGCATTCCACATATATTGTATAGTAATCTTATTCATAAGATAACCCTTGGAATGGAAATTTTTTTGTTATGATTTCATAAATTATGAATTAATGAATAAATAGTAAATTTCCTAAATGAAAATGGGATATCATTATTTTGAATAAACGAACATTTTTAACGTGAAATAAACAACACAATATGTGTCGAAATTGTTTTTGGAAGGAAATATATTTGTTGAAAAATCTTTTTGTTGGTATTAAACACATAGGTGGAAACAAGTATATACATGAAAAAAGGAAATAATATTAAATGGATACATTAGAAACATTAGTTTAAGACTAATAAATAAAATTACAAGAAGTAGGTATAACCCAAAGAAATGGTGTTGGGTTTAAAAACCCCCTTAACATAATTCCATATTTATTTAATTGTATTCACAACTATGGATTAGTGACATTGATTTAGTAAAACATTGATTGAGAAGTTATTTATTGTAATTTTTACCTCTATTTATAAATTATATTCATTTTAATACATTCCATAATCATTATTATTATAGTGTAATAATTTTAAAATAATTTTTTACACAAACAATTATATTTTTCCGTGATTTCACTATTTCGTTAAATGTAATTTATAAATTAGAATAATAAATTCAAAAGGAATAAAATACTCTTAATTTAATGTGTAATTATCATATATACTTCATAATATTACTCTAAATGATTTTTATGTGCATTTACATAGAATGTCTCTCTGGGAATTTAACAACCTATGAAGGTACATTGTCGGGAGAGCAAAAATGGATAACTAAAATATATTATATATTAATAATATGATAATTAATTCGGGTGGGGTATTATTGGTTTTCAAATTGGAGGGGGATGTAATTTATACATCAGTAGAGGGGTATTTTTAGAATGAAATACAAAAAAAATATCATAGGTAAAGCATTAATTGAAATTTTCTAACAAATAATAATCAAATATAAATATAATATAATGGGATTAATAATTTAAAACCCCTATATAACCTGAATTTTTTAGTTTATTAACCAACAATATGGAAAAAAGTGAAATTGTTATTTTAATGATTCCTATTTGACTCTAGGTTTTGGAATATGTTTTTGGTTTATAAATAAATTTTATTCTATTTTAATGAGAAATTTATGAAATAAAATATATCATACATGAATGTAATGTTATATACATAATTATTTCATTACTAAATCATTAGTTATCTAATTTAAGAAACATTGGTTATGTGAAAACCTGTATTTTTTCTATTCACTTTAAAATTTAATAATTTTGGAAAATTATCAAAAAATTCTCACTTCGATAATTTATAAATTATGATTTCAAAATATTTATTAATTTGAAATGAATAAATACATAAATACATAAAATATTAATTTTTTAATGAAAATTATTATTTTTATAAAATACGTAAAAATAAAATATTTAAGAATGTGCATATATTTATTTCAGACTTTTAAAATTTTATTTCATTTTGGGTATTAAAAAATTCATATTTAATTAAATTAACAATTTTTATATAATAATTATGATAAAATATATTATTTTGAGGTAAAATTACTAATCAACTACTCTGGTTAATATTCCCAACAATCTTATAACTATTCCCATTATCCACTTTGCTATTTCAAGAGTTGCATTACCTCTTACAAATACTTATACATTAATTCATTTGTTATTCCAATAAATTCCAATCAAGGTCCTATATTTCCACTGTATAATTTTTTTAATAATAATGTGTTACTTCTCAAAAGTATCTATAATGTGGTCAATGATATTAGTCTATTAGGGCAACCCATATTTTCCCATTTTTAGGTTTTCTAGATTATATATATTTAGAATTATAATTATTCAAATTTTAATTACATTCATTTCTGAATAATGTAATAGTTTTTATTAATGATTAAACAATTAATTCATCATGTTTATAATATTATATAGTATATTATAATACAAAATAATTTATGGAGAAAAATTTTCTATATAAATTATAGGTTGATATGTATTACCAATCCCTTGAAATTAATTGAGAGTCATTGTTTTCCATGGGAAATCCTCTTTGGAAATTAGAACCTCCATCACTCACCAAGCTAATGGTATACCGGTGGGGTGTTACATAAATTATATAACAAAACAATCAATGAGTATTTATTCATTATAGAAATGATAAAAATATAAGAATGATTGAAAAACAACAAGAACTCTGAGTAATGAAATTAATATGAAATTCATTTGATATGATATACTATATAGGTCAATCCAACAAAATATATATGATATGGATGATAAATTTATGTTAGATATTTTAAAATTGAGTATAAATAACGAATATTGAGTTAGATATCACATTACATTATACAGTTATTAATTAATAAAACCCTCCCATACATTGGTATTTAAATATATTCTATGTCAAAAAAATAAAAACATAAAAATGGGAGTTAGAGTCATGTTAGGAAAAAATATATTTTAATTTCTAAAAAAATATCAGATTAGAAAAATTCATATCCAAAAATGAGATTGAATAAAGGAAAATAATACTCACGAAAATGTAATGGTCAGTGAAAATGTGGAGAGTAAAGGATTCTTCTAAGAAAATTTATTATAATATCAGTGAATAATATAGAATTAAAAATCAATATAAAGTATCTATGTTTATAATTTTGAAAAAAATTAAGTTAAATTAAAATGATTATTCCTTTTGGGAGATCATATGAATGATTTACATTACATTTCTCAACCATGAAGAATTATTAAATCTATATTAATAGTTTTATTTATATATAAAATTCCACCATTGATGTCATCAATTTCAATAAATTTTTTTAATCCTTCACATAAAATCATCTTTGTTGGAAAAATAATTGAATCCATAATTATAACACCCTAATACATTGATTTATGTTATCAAATTAATTTATCCTTTTTGATATTTTACATTTAATGAAACACTAAATACGGTTCATTTAATATATTATCACCAGGTCTGACTTGTGTTATATTCAAGATCATGTTAATCATTGACAACATGAAATATAAACTTTGGATAGATCTGAACAAAACACCAGGGTTAGCTTGCATTATACACAAAAGTGACATTCCATGACGAATTGTGTAACATGCAAGATCAAGGTTTTCAAAAACAATAATATATTAATAATATATTATTATTTGATTTAATAAAATAATTTCATGACATTAAATTTAGAGGTTACGAATATTAGTAAATAAGTTAGGAAAATATATGGTTTATAAAATATAATATGAAATCATAGGTGAAAAATTAATTATAAATGAATATGAAAATATGTTGAATATAAGTGGAAATTTTTTTAAGGACACAAATAATTCTTACCCTAATAAAATATATTTTTATTTATGTCTTTCAATGCATTAAGTCATACATTTCTTTCACATAGAACTTCAACTTGGCGTATGTTACATGAAAAACTGGGTTTTTATGAAACATCATATTATTATTATTATTATTTAAACGAGTTATTTATAAGTTGTCCTTTAAAACATTTTAAAATGAAAATTAATAAATTAATCTTAAATATTTTGATAGTTTTTTAATAAAAATAATTCATATTGACAATGAAAAATATAATTTTTATTAAATCATAAATATGAAAAAAAATATAATTTTCTATCAAATGAACTAAATTTTTATGGCCATCTGTGAAGAATAATAAAATATATTTTTAATACTTTTAGAAATTTAATTCGAAAAAAAAATTCATTTTTGGATTCATAATGTCGAAATTAGCCTAGGGTAAATTCTTTTGTAAAACATCATTTTATATGAATAGTGAAATCTACTTTGTTTTAGTTAAAAATTTCATTTTTATTTACATTTATATTAATGATAAATTATACATCAATTTTATTAAGATAAAATTGTATAAATTATAAATCAATTAATACAATTTGGGTCATTATAAATAATATAACCTTGAAATTGAATAAAAAAACAAAACAAAATCTGGAACGTTTTCTACTATATAAACCCGTAAAATCATATCATCTACAGAAATAGAATTAATATTGATTTTCACACTTAGATGAATTGAATATAGGAAATACAACCTACACCATTTTAATCAGTATAGTATTTAGAAAATAATATTATCAACCTAAATTGTTGAAAAAAAACAAGTAAAATTGATTTAAATTAATCACAATGGTTAGGGTCAAATTAATTTTAATTAGGGACAAAACGTTAAAATTGATTGCCCAAATGACCTCACCATTGTACCAAAATCCATTTTATTTAATTATTTCATTGAAAACCCTATTATTATTGAATTTTATATTGAATTTATGAAATTTTTTAGGTTAAGACATGTGCACACCTAACTTGATTCCAAAAATTCCAAATGGGTCATTTTCCATCCTTTTAAAAGGCCTCCACCTATACATATTCTACAAACCTCTAATGATACTATTCGTTACAAATTCTTAAAAAATAAACCTCATTGAAATACCCTCTCTTTCCTATATTCCTTCAATTGGGCATAAGTAAATATATGGATGCCTTTTATGACAAAATAATAAGAGTTATATGATTAAGAGGAAATGTTTTTTATCAAGTCCTTTCTATTATTTTCCTTCTCCACCACAAATAAAAAATATTTATTATATGATTATATAACTTCACTAGTATCCCCAATATTCTATGATGTTTTTTGAAAAAGGTTTGAACTAAACTTGTGCATACATTCATCTAATGGGTAACGAATAAATTATGTCAATGTATGGTGAACTACTACCTCAAAAAATGAGGATTGTTCATTTTTTTAATTACCACCTAACATAGAGGCCAATTTGAAGAAAATATTGTTTATATATTTAATATATTAAATGAAATATATATTTATTATTATTTATTCCTTTTTATAACACATATATTCATTAAATTCTATTCTATTTTAATTTGATAATTTCTTTTGAGGAAGTTTGGACAACCACAACCCACAAATCGATATGATTCGCTCATTCACCAAATGGATTTTTTAAAGGAGGGTTTTAGTGAATTTATAATATATATATTATATAATAAATCTGTTATAATAACGATAAATATATATATTTCTTTTACATTCATTTTATCAACTCAACAATTAAATTGAAATAGAGTTGATACATACTTACGACATACTATCTCCATGAATAGTATATTAGGATTCATAATTATATATTCTATATAATATTATAATATGAATATACTTTATATACATGACATTTATATCATGGTTAAAATTTTATAAATCATTATATAATGTACTAAGACCAAATATATTTCAAATTAAGGCACATGTGAATAATCATACGAATAATACCTAAAGAGAAACCTAAAGATAATATTGTTAACAATTAGGTAATATATTGTCATAATAAACTATATATAGTATTATATAGAGTAATTTGGTTCTTTTAATGAATTATAATAAATTTATATTTATTATTCAGTTATTTTTAATGTGTACCATAAGAGCGAGGACACAAAATAAGGGGATTACATCTAACTTTTTATTCCTATGAGATACGTGTTATGTTCGGCACTATTTCCTTTCGTTACATGTTTTTACTTACTATGATGATATTATATGATTCATTTTACTTAATTTATGGGTATTAATGTATCCTTTTTATGAACTTTCAATCATGGGGTCTAATTTTTAAATGTTACCAAACCAGTAATAATGTTTTCTCTCAATTTTCCTTCTTTGCGTCTCATGTTTTTATTCACCTTAACTCTATATTGAGGTGTATATAATTTCAATTTACATGTTATATCATGGAACACCATATTTTTAGGAAATTTTAAACTTTATCTATTTTTAATTTGGTAGTTGTAAATTAGGATCAGTTATTACCATGTTATAACAGTTTATTGAGGCAATCTCATTACTTTTCGAGATTGTTTATATTTCTTCTTCAATAAATGAAGTATTATGTTCCATATCTCATGAAATTCTTGAATTATCATCTCATATGGTTATTCATTATTAATGTATTGGTATCATTTTTTACTCTTTTTAACATAATATTATTTATAATGTGTTTTTACGAAAGTTCAACTTTATACTATCTTCGATAAAAAAATATATGTTATATCAAAACCACATTTTTTTAAAAATGGATTCCAAGGATAATATTATAACATATTATGATCATTAAAAAACGTTTTTACCATTTTTTCTTTTTTGAATGTATTCAAAGGATTCTTCTTGTCTCATTCTAAACGAGGTTATTTTTAATCCTTTTGAGCCTGCAAAAGGAATGTCTTTTTTACCCCATAGAACTTGTAAAAATTTAGTCATCATTATTCCATTAAAGATTTAGATTCATTTTTAGTGGTTATAAATTTTATAAATGATTTTTAACATATTTTTTCGTAATAATGGTTTTAATTTTTTTCTTTAAATTTCATTTATCACTTTTCAATTTCAATTCTTCTCAAAATGTTTTCAAACTTATCTTATAATTATTTAAGGAATATAGGTTTAAAAATGTTTTAAAACTTATTTTATATGTATTAAATGATAATTGTTATAAACCAAATTCTACCAATGTTTAAAAAATTTCCATGTATTTTGAATGAAATTATTTTCAAAACATTTTCAATATTTTCTTATAAATTTCAAATGTGTTTTTCATGAAAATAGTTTTTAAAATTTGGTGAACCTTATTTTATATGTTTTGAATGAAAAAAGGGTTTCAAATGAATCCAATTATTCTTTTTATTTTTTAAAGATATTTTCTATGAAAATTATTATTAAATGGTTTTATGTATTAAATATCATATTCCATTAAGAAGTGATATTTTTTAAAAGAAATTGGATTTCTATTTTTTTGAAAATTGTTTTACATCTAAGATTACATCCATTGATGTTACTCATTTTCTATTTAATAAATTTTTTAATTGTTCAATTAAAATCCATTATATGAATGGGTTATTTTTAAGGGCATGGTCTTTATGAACTTGACTCTCTTTCCTAGGATTTATGTTTAAGAAGATTGTTCCTATTTAAAGAATTATATGATTGTGAGATACATATATATTTCAAGAGTAATGATTTTGATGAAATTATTATGAGACCTTTATATTTTCCATAATTTATGATATGTTTACATGTTTGTGATACACATTTAAATTCATGGGTTAATACATGATCACTTACGATTTTTTGGAACATGATTGTAATATTTTACTAGGGGAAGTGTGGGTCATATCTCTCTCTCCAGTGAATTTTTTAAAGATTTATATCTCATTAAATAGACTAAGATGGTCTTCGGAGTAAACCTAGTCTACTTAAATGGTCATGGTAGGTATCAATTAATACCATGATGGTAAGACGAGTTACCTCGTGCTACTAAGATGTACGTGATAGTGAACCATGGCTATTAAGATGCAATGAGGAGCGAAGTCATGCTAATAATATGGCAATGGAATTGAGCCATCACAACTAAGATAGTATGGGGAGTCAACACATTCTACAAAGATTGTCTTTGCAGTGACACATTAGCTAGTATTGAAATAATATTATATGCCTAAGTGTCTTCCATAATAACATGTTTTATTTTTATATTATTACTCAATGGATTGTGTTCATTATCTACATTATGACTCATGTCTTATGAACTACCATGATTTATTCTATGAATGATGTATATGATATTTGATATGAAGAGTATGATATTCTATATTCATGATCATAGTCTCATACTTTTATTCTAATATCTATTATTACATATCTCTCTTATTTACCCACAAAATGAATTTGAGCTTGAACTTTTCTTATGATTCATTTCTACATGTCATGAATAATGGTTTTATGTAGATGTACAAATGGTAGAGGTCATTATCAGAGATGTTGAAGATAATTCATTAGGATATAATATTTTGTTTCCAAGATTCCAAATAAAGTAATATATTGTAGTCCTCGTGTATGTATTTTTTTATTTGTGGAATATTAATCTATAATGATATAATATCCATGTATGGTAATCTTGGAATGCTATAGCGGTATCAATTTAAATTCTTAGTAATCCTTTGGAAACTCAAATGTAAAATTTTTGGGATATACAGATGTATATTTATAAGGATAAGCATACGGATGTCTCTATGGATAAGTATATTAATGAGTCATCATTTAGTAAAATTTTATAGAATTTTTTTAATGGTAATGTTAGTTTGTTCCATGAAATAGAACATGGTCTAGAAAGTACAAGTTGATGTCACTCTTGAAAAAATATACCGAGTTGTAACAACACCAAGACGATGTTTTGGGCCTAACTCGTGGTAATTTGGAACATGGAAACGGGCCACACGACATACATAATTTGACACTCGTGGAAGATATGAATTCAAAATTCACAGAGTCCTTAGGAAACATAATGAAATATTTAGATATATTTTGTCTATGTATAACATAGGATGGAGATTTGGTATCATGTACTAAGTAATATGTCATGATTTAGAGAACCCATGTGTATTTAGTTTCATGAATATGTGGATTTATATGATGATTAGTAATGAATACACTATGTTCCTAGTTTTAGTTAATGGTGGGAGCTATAAGGAACTAGATTAATGTTGAATGTAATGGATGATTTTATGATGATCAACCAAGTGGGATGATCATTGTGGGGAAAAAATTTGTTATCATTCATAATTATATTTCAAGGAATAAGATTTAAAAATTCTACCATAACCAACACTCTAAGACATCAAGTAACAGAAATATGGAGTTACCTTATAGATTAGGTAATGGATATCATAGTAGATAGAGGATTATATTTCTGTCGTGTCAATAATGTTGAATGAATAACCAAATTAAATGTCTTAGAGGAACCTGAATATATTTGTACTATGGAAAAAAAGCAAAAAGAAAAAAAAATCAAGGGAAATTGATGTGTTTGGTTAATGTAATAGCTGAGAATATTGGCCTCACGATGACATCATTTTAGTATATGTTTTTTAAAATGGAATAAATTGACATTATGAAACTCAGTGTCCCGCGAGGAAAACTCATGAAGAGGATCAGAAAGGCGGTTTATGTCATTTTTAAGTTGATGATGATGATGAAAATGCAAATAAAATGAATTAAAAAAGGGTTATTATTTAATATGATGTGGTAGCCTTAAAAGTGTAATAATTATGGTGTAGAATAATCAAATATTATATGTATTGGGATTCAAAAATAATGTTATATGAATGATGAAATATACATGCTTTATTCTACTTAGGTTTTCTGGTAATTTACATGATTATGCTAAATGTTCTTGATGGACTTGTGCAGGGGTTAAATAGTAAGGAGAAATGTTTATGCAAGGTGACCTTTAATATGTTAATTTTTTTAAGATAGTATATTATAAATAATTAATTTAGATGGTATATAGTACCATGGATCCAATTGAGGAAATGTTAATAGTTAGATTATACTATCATTAATGATGTTTAACCAATTTTATAGATTAACGGAATATATCTAGTATACTTTGTTAGTTGGAATAATACATTTTTTCCAAAAGGATTTATGGTAATTATGGTTTTTTCCAAGTCTCAAGGAAATATAAAATATGGGTATTATAATTATTGGAATGTGAAAAATAATAGGTAGTTTGTGATATATTCGGGATCAAAGATAATATAATTTATTTCATTTCATTCTAATTATTTTATTTCTGTATTTCATAAGCCTTATAAGGATATGCATTCATGAAAAAAATATAAGTTAAAATTTGGTGGAGGTATTATTTGTATTGTGTTTTAATTAAAAGAAATGGATAAAAGGTTATTTAGTGATTGATATTATTTAAATGATTTCCACAATATTTTTTTAAAATTATATTATTATTGATTTATAAAATGACATTATGTATTTCAGGTGATAACCAATTATGTCAGTCAAGGTTGCGGGTCCAGAACGCATGACCAGTGAAAGATAATGGTGTCATGCTTACCACTATCTTATACAATGTCCTGTTTTTTATATAATTACAATTGATGAATAATTATTTATGATGAAATTTTAGTGTTAGTTTTTAGATTTAGAAATTAATATAATAACCATAATTATTTGTAGGAATAGTCATTGATATGTAGTTGTGCTTTTCATTCATTTATGGGCCTTGATGTCTTCTGAAAATGTAATTTTGTACCTCCATAATAAAAAATAATTTATAGAAATCCACTTCATGAATTAATGGATTAATTTTTTATATATGAAAGAAGAATCTAAGAATAAAAACATTATTCTATTCATGGTTAATAAAATTATTATACAATGATAGGGTAATGATAAAAAAGAAACGTGTGTTTTCATAATACATTAATTTCTATTAAACTAATGGCCTTTTAAATCTCCAATGATTTATGAATTTGAGGCCCTTAACTATTATTTTAAAGTTCACTTGTTTTTTATTGATGACCACAATCACTCCATGTAAATATTTACGCTTTTCCTCCATGCCCAATCATTAATCCCAATATATGTTATCTTATGCGGAAACCTAGTAATATGTTACTTTTGGTAACTATTATTGTTCTAACATTTCCATTTAAATGGAAGAGTAATTATTCATTTTCATTATGATATTTTCAATTAATAAAACATTCATTTGTTAAAACATGTATAATCAGGATGAATTTCAAGCATGAAATTCATTTTAAGGGGAGGGGGGTTGAATGTAACACCCCATGATTTTGTGATTTTTATGAAATAATTTAACCTTTTAGATATTTTCCGTTTCATGAAACAGTATAAAAAATTCATTTTATTTTAAAGCACTATGTTTGGCTTGTGATATATTCAACACCATGTTCGTTATGCACTACACACAATATAATCTTTAGTCTCATATACACGGAACACCATGGTAAACATTCATTATATACATCACTTACATCCCTTGATGAATTTTGTAACATACCAGCTCGAGGTGTACCAAACAATAATATATTATGAAAATATGATTATTTGATATAATAATATAAAATAATGACATTAAAATATATTTTGTTATTAGTATCAGAAAATTTATTAAAATATATGGTTTATACAATATAATATGAATTCATGGAAAACCAATTAATTATAAATGAATATAAAAATTGATTGAACATAAAATTAAATATTATTATAGTCCCAAAAATACTTTAAAATAATAAATAAAATTTTCTTTTATATCTTGTAATATAAAAATTCTAACATTCGTCTCACATGTTACATCGACCTCGCTGATGTATAATGAAATACTGAGATTCTACAAAACATCATTTTATAGTTGTAATTTTGGAAATGAATTAGTTATAACCTAGATGTTAAAATTTATATATATTATTAATAATAACAACTTCTAAAATTATTTTATAATTTTTTTATAGAAATAAATCATAATGACAATCAAAAAAATAATTCATAGTAAATAACTTATATATATATGAAAAATACTATTTTATCAAATGAATTAATTTTCATGGAAATCTGGGAAGAACAATAAAATTTATGTTAGACAATATTTGAAATTTAATTTTATAAAACATATTTTTTTTTTAATTCATAACATTAAAATTATCCTATTTTAAGTTATTGGGAATTTTCTGAGAAACATCATTTTTTATGAATTTTTTTTTCATTGAGAAAAGTGAGCCTCGTGGATCCTAAAATAAAAAAGAAACAAGAGTATGAATGATGGTAATTAACATTTTATTCACTAAAAACAGGAAGCATTTCATAATGAAAATTAGAATAAAAGGTTCAAAAACCATCAATAAAATCATTATTTATAAGACGATCAGCTAAGGGATTAGATTCGTGAAATACTAGCATGATTATGTAATTCATTTAAAAAATCATGTCAAGATAGTCACACTATTTCATTTTCAACATATATGAAATATAGATCCTCCACATCTATACAGCCTAGAAAATCGTAGTGGTGTCACTCTCAAACAATTAATTATTCCAATTTCATTGGAATGTAACTAAAACAACATTGATAAATCTATTAATCTATACCTTAATAGTAGTTTCATGAACCCAAGGGCCATGTATTCATTCTATAACATCGCCATTTTGATCCCTGAGAAGGACCCCAGAAGATGCTAGTACCGAGTTCCACCTATATGATCCATCGGTGTTACATTTAATCCATCCCATAAAAGTGGGTGACCAAAAAACATGAAGAGTGCCTAAGTGTTTATGATAGTTTCTATGGATTCCCATCAATATCAATATATGGAAGTCCTTGACTGATTAGTTTCAATGATCCTCATGCAACGTGTTGTTTTTGTGTACACCCATCATGATATATGCATGGGATGTATGAGAATTCATGTTAGTTTTGTTGATAGATGAACTTAATTTTGATTCTATGGATAACATGAACAAACATCTACAAAATCCTCCCTAAATAGGATCATGATTTGGATGGACATTTGAATATCCATCAATGAAGGTATAAAATACTAAAGGTTGTTAGTCTACTATGGTTTTAATTAAAATAACTCAAAAATATATTTGAGAGGAGGTGTAGTTGTACAATATCTAAATAATAATTGGTCCAAATCCTCATTATTTTGATGAAACAACACACACCATGGATAGAGTGAAATACCAAAATACTACAAAATGAAATCAACAGCAAGATTTAAGAGGGAGAGTCTGCAAAGAAGAATAAATATTGATGGAGATAACCATTTTCTGTTGAATGACCAATCCAATTTGTGTTAATCATGAATCAAATTATTATAAAAACTATGGGGGAGAAGAATTAAATTTGATCTTCTTTCCCATATGAACATTTCCTCTTTGTTTAGCAAATCATATATAGGGATAGCATGTGTAGTGTGAAGAGGCAGTGTAATCATATTTCCCTCTGAATCATCAATGGAGATGTTTTAGTCAATTTATAGATAAGGGAAGATTACACAATAAATTATAGGACCTCTATTCTATTTATTTTTCTAGAATCTTATGTAATAATTATCATTAAACATCAAATGAGAGTGCAAAATAATTTTTTGAAAATGTATTCTAAGACCAAGAAAAAAATAGGACTGAATGTACCTCAACATTACATCAATCAATTTTTTCAAAAATCAAGATATGATGAAGCCCTTGTATTATGACCTATCATTGATGAGTCTCAACATAATGTATGCTTTCAAGGATTTATTGAAGAGATCTTGTTTTTTTAATAAAAAGGCCTAATAAAACCTGAGGCTTAAAACACTATATCTGAGGATCTGGGTTAATTTTCCTTTCCAGTAAACAACCACTCCCCAAAATTTTTCACATTAAATAGTTAATGATTTTAATTTAAAATTCATGCCACGATGACACCATGAAGTAATAAACCATCATTAAAACCACCACATTCATGAACAAACATATTCATCAATCCATTGAGAGAGACATTCCCTTAGAGAAGGAGAGAGTTCTTCTATTATGGATAGTAGTATCAATAATGTAAGAAGAATGATGTATTCTCTATTAGATGGGGACTCAGTGATATATATGGAAAGTGATCCATCCCTGATACCTAGATCATTCATCTTGAAATATTTTGTGGAGGTTGGGATATTCCTTCTAAAATATATTGTGGAATTTTTAATATTGTTATCCAAACCCCATACACTTTCATAGTTCAATAATACCATGTTGATGTTTTTGATTTTCTTCTTATATCTCTACTTAATATAATAATGTCCTTAGCATGTAAGGGATGCTAAGGAGTATATATACCTTGATCTACTCTAGTTATTTTGAGATAACTCTTAATTTCATATGTAATAGTTGACAGTATAGAGATTACTCAACTATAGAAAAGATGATAGCATAAATGGGATCAACCTATCTCACCCCCTATTGAACATGAATAGTCATACTGGGGAACCATTTAACAGAATAGAGATGTGAGTAGACCCAAGGGGATTTAATCTAAAAAATAATCTTCATGTTAAATCCATACTCATAAATAATCTGACAAATAAATCCCCAGTCCATAGTGTCGAATGCTTTCATGATTTCAAGATTCAGACCTATATTTCCTCCCCTGGTTGAAATATGAATATTGTTCACACAATTAGAAGTAGTGAGCAGGTAGTATTGAATATTTCACCCATTGAAAACGTCAGTTTTGTTTAGAAATAATATTGACTATTGCATGAGCAATCTAATTAGAAATAATTTAGTTAATTACATTTTGTATTGTGATGAGTAAATAAAATTGTTTGAATCGGATGATATCACTTTCATTCTCATATTTTGGAATTAAGGAAATTAATTGAGCATTGATTCCTTGAGAATGTGATCCATCAATGAATAAATCCTTCAAAATTATGAAAACCACATTACAAATTATAACCCAACATAATTGAATGAATTTGTCTTTTAATCTATCTAGCCCCAATGATTTTCTAATTTTTTAGAACAAAAATATAATCCCTAAAATCAAAATCTAGAGGAATATTGATTATTATATTAATTTCAAACTTAGTAAACGACATTTTGATAATTCCTTCTCGAACACCAAAATACCATTGTAGACCATTGAATAGATTCATGTAGAAGGAAACGATGTGATTTCCATGGGGATTCCTATCATCCATAATTTTATCTCCTTCATTTACAAATGATAGGGTTTTATTGTGTCCTCTAATCCTATGAAAAATATTGAAGAACATTGTGTTTATATCTATATCTATGAGCCACCTGATATTGAAGAGGTCCTTTTGAACATTAACCATTAATACGATATGATTCTACATGTAAGAAGACATGAAGGATTAATAAATTATATCTCCTTAGTTAATGATTCCACGATATCATTGAGATATAATTCAAGTAAATTGTTCTCTTCATGATGGATGAATAACATTTTCCTTCCAGATTCATCCACTTCAACCTCTAGAATTTTGAGTATAAAGATACGATCCATGGGACAACCATTGTGATGTTCCTTTCACCATGTTTAATTGAAAATTTTAGGGAACATAAGAAGGGATTTCCATGAATTTCTAATCATGAGGGGGGTCATAATTATATCTGAATTTTCAATAATATTCCCCAATAAGAGATGCTGATATGAGTTGCAATTTTATACTATTTACACATGATATTGCATTAATATTTCTAAGCGAGGAATCATTGATAGTTGCTTGGTAAATTATTCTATCACTCATCCCATATAAATTTATTATGTATCCAGAATCTTTGTATACAATGAGATTGATCGTAGTCATGTTAGCTTCTTGATCACATGTTCTCAATTACATATTTGAAATATTTCATGAAACATGTACAAGCATCTCATCGGCTTGATGGATTGCGTTAAATACCCCATTATAACCATGGAATCTGATAGAGAGATGAAAAAATCCATGATATACATCCATATAAGCCATTAATAAATGTATTTATTGGAAGCATATACCATTGAGAAGATAATGTTTTTTCCGGATCTAGAAAAAAATCATGTGAGTGCTTAGTTATCCACTTGAATAAGAGAAGGGGGTTTTCACATTTTTTTGAACTCGAATCCACATCTTGTTTGAGCAATAATAATTCTGAGATGTACCTAGAATTGTGTCCCAATTACTATCTAGAGGAGACCATTTATTAGTGGCATATTCCCTTGGTTAATAGATATAAATTATTTTTGTTTTATTCATAGCTATAAAGAGTCTATGGAAACCTATCGTTCTAGTGTTGGATAACCCCTGGGAGTTCAAAAAATTAATCCAAATTTTGATTTTTGTTTGGGGGTGAATCCCCCTTTTTAATTTAACTCCATGTTTTTTATTCCCTCAGATTTAATGGGAACATCATTTTTTGGAAGTGTAAATATATATTGTCCCCTTTGGGATAACATTGATGTTGACCTGAGTGTAAAAAGATCCTTCATCGATTAATGATTTATTAGAATGGGTGTCCTCCACAGAAGGATTAACTTTTTGATGGTCTTGAATAGCACCACTCTATTGATATTAGGATAGGATCTATAGGATATCATCTTCCATGAGAATATATATGAGGATTTATTTATGTATGTTAGTGTCTATTAAATAACATTGAAAAACCAAAAATTTCATAGAAGAGGGAAATTTATATAAAATATGGAAAAAGATCTAAAAATTTAGAAAAATCCACATGAAAACCCTGCATTTCTGCCTCAATTTGAGTACTTCGAGTCCCGATTCTATTATCAGACAGATCTTCTATTGTTATTCCTCCTAAAACAAAACTACCAATGTTGTGCATGAGCTAGTAGTGTAGAAACTCTGGTTTTCACCCTGTCATACTTGGTCATATTCCTACGAATTATTCCATATCTTGGCGTGAAGATGGCGTGCGATTCCACGGCCCATTATGCCTAGAATTAATGTAAAAAAAATATTATCCATTTTTATTCTATGCACATGGCTGGTGTGTGATATCTCTTAAATAGTAGCTTAGAACGGGAATCTGAGGGCACAGTTGCATCTGGAGAATGCCGGTTACCCTAGGCGGGGTGTAAACATTGAGGGAGTGGGTCTGCTATGAGAAAAGCCACCAGGGGAATTTTCATAAATAAATGGAGAAGTTAATTTACGAGAATCGGCTCGAATAACTTCTGAATAGAGTCTCAGATAAAAAACCAGAGTCCGCTATTGCATTCACAATGGCGCATTTACCCTAGGCGCGACCTCATTTTCTCTGCGCCATGAGGTTTGGTCTGAGGCGGGGTTGGGTGTGTGAGTTAATTGTTCTATAAAAAATAAAATAAAACTTAACCCCCACCCCAATCCCTTATACACGAAGACCACCTCCTCCCACCCCCTTCCTCCTCTTCTCCGACGGACGAACGACCCACGAAGGAGCCATCATCAGCCGTTTTTGATGTAGATCGTCGGCAGATCGAGCTCCAGCGTGTCGCAGGTGTCATTCTACACTCGAAGCATCCGAATTTCTCCTGAGAGGTAGGCAGTTTGAGTTTTAATTCCTAGATTCTGGTTTTTTTCTTCGAATTCCTTCATTTTGTTATCATAAGAGGGATGATCTAATCCTGATGGTTGTGCAAGTAACTTTGGATCGAAAAATGGACCACCGAGGTTGTCCCGACGGTTCGTGGAAGCCACGTCAGGGTGGCACTAGTGCCTCTGAGGGGCGGTCATCCATAGTGGGCTGGCGCGGGCCGCCGACCAGGGTGGGCCGGTGGCGGCGGCGGTCAGGGAGACCGACCGGACCGGCCAGTTCAGGTCTATCTGACCCCTTTTTAATACACGGGGGTTTTAAAACCCTTGGTTCATGCAATCAGGGGGTCAGATTCACGTGTCGTCTACCGTGACATGACCCTGGCGATGAATAAAGAATTTCAGTCTGCATTAGGGAGTTTTATGTTTTTGGGATCATGGCCCGGGAGCTAGAAACATTGAATAAAATAATAATATTTTGTTATTATTCAACCTCAGGTCGTTGTATCTTCTACCCGGAGTGTTCAATTGACGTTTCGTCAGCGGCATTAATGCCCTAAAGGTATGGCAGTCATTTCGAGTTGGTTTCTAGTGTTAGGGATGAGTTCGGGGTTTCGACACCACGAGTAAGGGTTTTGGAGTTTTCAGAAAAAACCCAACTATATCACCAGGAGTCCGATTTGGTTGGATGAATATTCTATCCATTGTTTCTTTCTAAGAGGATTGCAATAGTGTGATCCGTTTGATGAGTTTTGGGATCAAGGCATGGGCCCCACCAGGGATGGCTTTGGTGAATAGTACCTTTTTCACTGAGGGTCTATTTTGGATGAGCGAGTAGTGGATCCTATGTGTCCTTCCATGTGGATCACCGTGGTATGATCCGCTTGATTAGTTTCAGTTTCGTTGTGTGGGACCCGCACGTGCTACCTACACTGAATAGTTCCTTTTTTACCGGTTGTCTGCTTCGGGTGAGTAAATATCCTCTCTCGTGTGTTTTTCCGAGTAGATCATGGTGGTGGCCTCGGTATCAGCCTTGGAGGTCCGTAGTGTGGCATTATGGAAGGTTTTTTGGGGTAGCATCATTTGGACCAGCAGTGGTTGAGGGTACTCCATTGGTTCGTTCTTACAAGTGTTCGCGCACAATCACAAAATTAATATATGTTTGTGATCCTCTCGATGCAATTTTTAATCTTTTAGAGTTATGACATTAGTCCAGTGGTCCGAGAGCAGGATCCTCTAGCATAGTTTCCCTAGATGGGGATCTTGGTATCACTGTGACTGCTTATCAACTGGCGGTGATCCTCTATCTAGCAAGTTTTCCCCGTAGGTTTTGTGGCATCATCAGGAATATTATCCCCTACACAGTGGTCTTTGATCGGTACAGTTGTGGCATCATTGGTTATATTATCCCATACTCCGCGTGAGGATTATAGTATGGTTTTGGTATCATTGGTTATACGATCCCCTACTCAGCGCATGGTTTCTGTAGGGTTGCGACATCGTTGGTTCGATCCCCTCCAGCATGAGATGTACCAAGTAGGGTTATGGTATTGTCGTGACTGTTGTGACACAGGGGGATGATCCTCTATATGAGTGATGTGTTTCATCGAATAACAGATCAGGTTGTGGTATCCACCAGCGGATCCTAGGTGTGATCCTCTATTTGTGGGATATACGAATACCAGATCGGGTTTTGGTATCCCCCAGTGGCTCCTAGTAGTGATCCCCTATCTTGGAGATCTTCGTATACCAGTGTGGGTTCTGGTATCCCGTAGCAGACCCTAGGAGTGATCCCCTATCTGTGGAGTTTGGTGTTTATGTTGTTTCAATGAGGTTTCCTTTGTAACAATATCCGGGGAGCGTTTTCTCTCAAGTGAGCATTCGATATGATTGTGTGGGACGCGATGGATTGTACCTCTCGGATGAGTGTCAACTGGGATGACAGTGGTCATGTAGTGTGCTCTCCTGGTTGTGGACTATTTCTGGTGATAAGGTTGGTACCTCATGTGGATTATTGTGTGAGCTGAGTATATCTGGATTGTTCATGGTATATGTAAGGGTATACACCTGAGCTGAGAAGACTAGCTGTGTTTAGCCAAGGATGGTCTTGAGATTGAATTTCAATCTCTTTTGGGTTCCCCCTGGCTGGGATAAGCGGGTTGTTTCCTTTCAACAGCTCTCTTTTGATTTGGGGTTTTGGGGTGTCTACTGAGTATTGTTATACTCGCCCATTTATGGGCTTTGCCCACACATGTTGGTGTCTTATGCATACCACAAGCCTTTTGACAGAGTCTCAGGAGGACCCAGAGCAGGCGAAGCATAGTGGGAGGGTTTTACCGGGGTTTTTATCGTAGCTGTGCTGAAAGAGTTTGCCGGCAGTTGTTTTGGCATTGTTTTCCCTCATTCTTAGCAGGTTAGATGCTTTTGTAGTTTTCCTTTGGTGGGCCCTTTTTTCCCTTTTTTTACTGCTATTGCACTCTGGTTTGGGATAGATATATACATGAATATTCATTACAGTTTTATATATATATCCGAACTATTGTAGGGAAGTGTATGCAGGTGTGTGTCTGTGTGTCTAGGTACCTTGGGATAATGCCTCACATTTGTGTGATAGCCTACTTGGTGCTAGACGCCAGCCTATAGAATTTTGGAGGTGTGATTGGGGAGTCGCGACTCGATCCCCGTTGGGTAGGGTCATGACAGAGTGGTATCAGAGGAGGTTCCACCTTTGGGATCATAGAGCAATGTTGGTCTAGCTATGAGGTTGGTTTGGGTTGCATAACGGCAGTGTTAGGATGCTTCGAGTTCGGTATTCATGCCAGGGACTCCAGTGTTGGTGCGGCGGCAGACATATCTATACACTGTGACTATGATAACCTCTCATTCAACTCATGATGTATGGACACTAGTCGTAGGGACACAATGGTACATGCATCATAGGGGACTGGGTTATTGGGTTTCCCTTGTCCTTCTTGAGTCTGCAATCCAGATATAATCTTTGACTATGGAGAGTCATGATTGTATTTCTGGATGAATCAATGATGATAGCCAGCGAGGGTTTCGTAGAAGAATTATGGTGAGGATCCGCCCTATCTAGAGGTTGTGGACCAGGGCGCTGGTTCTGAGGTTGGAACTCCAGGTGGTCCACCGGTTGAGCCACCACGTTTTGAGAAGTTGGTTGTGCCGACAGTGCAGAATGTGGTTGTGTGTTGGATGAGTGCGCTGTACGAGTTCTAGAGTGAGTGACCTCTGAGTTTTCGGGGTGATCTAGACACTCAGGAATCTAATACCTAGCTCGAAGCAGTCACCTATGTTTTCTGCCTAGAGAGGACACCTCCAGATCAGATGGTGGTTCTAGAAGTGAGCCTTCTGTATGGTTCGGCTGAGAGATGGTGGAGCATAATGACTTAGTCTCATGAAGAGGAGACACTCATGTGGGAATAGTTTGAGCGTCTCTTCAGGGAAGAGTTCTATTCGATGACACTGAGGTCAGTGCTGATCCAAGAGCTACTGCAGCTTTCACAGGATGGAATGAATGTGTTAGAGTACTCATCAAGGTTTACGTACCTGTCGTGATACTCCCTGGATATGGTTCTTGACCCATTCTTTAAGACTCAGACCTTCAAGCCGGGCCTATGCAGAGATATCCGGGTAGGTGTGGTTTCTATGTGTCTTCCCACCTATGTTGGAGTGCTAGAGTGAGCGTTGGTAGTGGAGAGATTTCTGGCTGAGCAGATCCCTCCTGTTAGTACCTGGAACGTGAAAGCTAAGACTTTGTCAGTCAGATTGATGTCTGGAAGCCGGCGGCAGGCGCAAGGATCAGGACGTGGCCGACGTTTCAGGAGACAAACCCAGGATGGAGGATCTGAGGCTCAGGGCTCACAGGGCTCACAATTTAGTTTTGGTCCACCACAGGAGAGGCTGTGTTACGCTTGCGATGGTCGGGGACATCATGCTAGAGATTTTACGACCCTTTGTGCTGCTGAGAGAGGGTCGGTCAACATACCGCCATGGTAGAGGCAGCGTCTCGAGCTAGTAGGTCCACAGGGTGGAGTAAACGGCGACGGAGCTGGTACAGTAATAGGAGGTGGTAGGCAGTATATGTTTCCACCACCCCCACCTCCAGGTGGTTCATGCCAAGCTCAGGGAGCTAGTGGTCGAGGTAGAGGACAATTGCATTCCCTAGAGGTTGCTTCCGAAGGATCCGTAGATGGATAGAGGTACACCTTTTGTCCTTTCTACTTTCTATAGCAGTTTTGTAGACATTGTTTAGCAGTACTCATTCCCTTACATTGTTTGGCCTAGTTTTGGTCAGGGTGTTTGTAAGACCCTATGTCGTTTTTGTTCGATGTGCTTAAAATGCATGAGGTATAGGGATCCTTCCCCCACCGAGAAGCATTTTTGTAATGCGATTAAAACAGTCCGGGCGAGTCGGTGCTGCCCAATGAGGAATGTTTTTAGGTGTGGAGGATGAGTCTTTCTAACTTATGTGTTTGGGCATGGGTGTTTGTTTGTGAACTTGCTGGAATGGGAGAACTAGTTGAGAGTCCAGTGGCCTTCCTTGAACTTATGGCTTCTCAGGTATGAAATGTTCAAAGGTTTGGTGGATGTAGCGACTTAGGGTATGACCCAGTCATACATTGTAATATTTCTACAAATAATACCAGAGCTAGGCACGAAGAAGGCATGCGATTCTGAGACCAGTGTGCTCAGAATTAATTTTATAAAAATATTAAGTATTTTTATACTATGAACATGATAGGGGTGTGATATATCCTAAACAGTAGATCAAAATTGGTTGTAAACATTACAGGCGCAGGCCTATTTTGAAAAATCCTCCAGGGGTGTTTTCTTAAATAAATGGTAAAGTTAATTTACAGGCGTTGGCTCGAATAACTTCTGAGCGGAGCCTCTGACCAAAAATCAGTGTCCACCATTTCATTCAGAATGGCGTGTTTACCCTAGGGGTGAACTCATTTTCTATGTGTTGGGAGGTTTATTCTGAGGTTGTGGCGTTTGTGTGAGGTAATTGTTTTAAAAAATAAAAAAACAAACCCATATCAACCCAACCCATTGTACATTCAGACCTCCCCCCCCCCTTCTTCTTCTACATCAATGGAAAAAAGACCCATGAAGAAGACATCGTTAGCAGTTTTCAACGCAGAACATCGGCAGATCGAGCTCCAGCGTGTCGCAGCCGTCGTTCTGCACACGAAGCCTCGGTGTTTCGCCCGCAAGGTAGGTGGTTTGAGATTTAATTCCATGACCCCATATTTTCTTCAAATTTCTTCATTTTGTTGTTGTATCCAGGAAGATAGAGTCCCGAGGGTCATGCAGGTACCTTCAAATCGAAAAATGGACCACCAGGTTGGTCTTGGCAGTCCGTGGAAGCCTCGACGGCACGACGCCAGTGAGGTGGCGCCAACGCCGGTGAGGAGAGGCTGCCCACGGTAGGCCAACACAGCGGGGTAGCATGCTTCCCTACACAGAGGAGGCAGTGGTCCCGTGGCCAGCATAGGCCATTGCACAGTGGGGGGCCACCGGTCGTGGCGGGCCGGCGCAGGCCGGTCCGACCCCTTTTTAATACACTGTGGTTTTAGAAGCCCCAATTCATGCAATCTGGCGGTCAGATACATGTGTATTCTACGACGACACGACCCTGCTGACGAGGAAAACCATTCAGTGTGGGTTCGAGAGTTTTATGTTTTGGGATCGTGGCCCAGGAGCTTGACAAGTCAAATAAAATAATAATATTTTATTATTATTCGACTTCGGGCCATTGTATCTTCTACTCAGAGCATCTGATTGAAGTGTCGACAAGGGCGTTGAGGCTATGATGGTACAACGGAATATTCTAGTTGGTTTTTGGGTGTTAGGGGCGAGTTTGTGGTGCGGGCCCCATGAGGCCGTGTTTTGGCGTTTGCCGAGAAACACAACATTTTCACCAGGAGTCCGATTTTGGCGGATGAATAGTCGATCCTGATTGTTTTTCTGAGAGGATAGCAATGGTGCGATATGTTCGATGAGTTTCTTGATCGATGCATGGTCCCCACCTGGGTGGGATTTGGTTAATAATACCTTTTTCACCGGGGGTCTGTTTCAAAAGAACGAGTAGTGGATCCCATGTGTCTTTCCGAGGGTATCGTAGTTGTATGTTCTGTTCGATGAGTTTCGGGATCATTGTGTGGGCCCCACACGGCCTAGCTATGGTGAATAGTGACTTTTTTACCGGTTGTCCATTTCATGCATGTAAATAGCCTATCCCACCTATTTTTCTGTGTTGATTGCGATGGTGGCCTCCGTAATGGCCTTAGAGGTGCGCGGTGTGGTGATGTGGCGTATTTCTTGGGTTAACGACGTTTGGAATAAAAGTGGTTGAGGGTACTCCCTTGGTTCGTTCCTACGAGGGTTCGTGCAGCATCACAACCTTAGTATAAGTTTTTGATCCTCTCAATGGGATATTTAATCTGTTAGAGTTGTGAAATTCCTCTGGTGGGCCCTGAGTGGGATCCTCCAGCATCGTCTCCGTAGATCGGGATATTGGTATCACTGTGACCGCTTATCCACGAGAGGCGATCAAATTTCCAGCAGGTTAACCTCATAGGGTTTGTGGCATCATTGGGAATATGATCCACTATGCAGTGGTCCGTGCTCAGTAGGGTTGGGCATCGTCGGGTATATGGTCCCCTACTCATCAAGAGGATTATATTAGGGTTGTGATATCGTTGGATATACGATCACCTACTCAGTGTGTGGTTTCTGTAGGGTTGTGACATTGTCAGTTTGATCCCCTACAACGCGAGATGTACCAGGTAGGGTTTCGGTATTATCATGACCGTCATGACACAGGTGACGATTCATTATCTGGGGGATGTGTTTCCTCGAATACCAGTTCAGGTTGTGGTATCCCCCAACAGATCATGGGAGTGATCCTCCCTCTCTCTGAGATCTACTTTCACCAGATCAAGTTGTGGTATCCCCCAGCGGACCCTGGGAGTGATCCCCTATCTGTGAGATCTTCATATACAAGGGTGGGTTCCAGTATCCCCAAACAGACCCTAGGTTTGATCCCCTATCTGATGATTTTTGTGTTTATGTTGTTTTAGTGAGGATTCCTCAGTGACGATATCTGAGGAGCGTGTTCTCTCAGGTGAGCGTTTGAAATGTTTGTGTGGGACCCTATGGAGTGTATCTCTCGAATGAGTGTCATCAAAGATTATAGTGATCAAGGAGTATGATCTCATGGTTGTGAACCATTGTAGGTGATGACTTTGGTACCTCATGTGGCTTGTTGCGGGAGCTGTGTATATCTAGATTGTTCATTATATATGTATTGACATACACCTGAGCTGAGATGACTGGTTGTGTTTAGCAGAGGATGGTCACATGATGGAGTTTCTCTCTCATTTGGGTTCCCTCTCTCCTTGAGGAGCGGACTATTGTCTTTTACCTACACTCTTTTATTTTTGGTTTTCGGGGTTCCTACTGAGTATTGTTATACTCACCCCTGCACGAGAATTGCCTACATATGTTTGTGTCTTGTGCAAACCACATGCCTTTTGACGGAGTCCCAGGAGGAACGGGAGTAGGCGGATCTTACTAAGAGGGTTTGACATGGGTATTGATCAGATTTGTGTTGAGGAGCTCACCAGCAGTTGTTTTGGCTGTGTTTTCCATCCTTCTGAGCAGGTTAGACACTTTTGTAGTTTTCCTTTGCGGGTCGTATTTTTCCCTTTTTTTACTGGTATTTCACTCTGGTTTGGGATAGATGTATGGATGAATTTTCATTTCAGTTTTATATATATCTCTACACTGTTTCATGGATGTGTATGTGGTGCATGTGTACAAGTACCTTGGGCTAATGCCTCCCATGTGTCTGATAGTATACTTGGTGCTAGACGTCATCCACTGGCCTATTAGATGTGGGATTGGGGATTCACGGCTCGATCCCCATTGGTTCAGGTCGTGACAAGTAGTGTTTCAAGTATTCAACCATTTGTATTCCGCAGAATCATCCCCTCTAAATAATGCACTGTGATTGGTTTCTTTTTTCCCAATACTACCATCCATGACATGTTTTCATTAGAATGTTTTACAATCTTCTAGTCTAAACATTTTTTTTATGGAATGAACCACAATTATGGATTATTCCGAGTATTGGGGAATATTTTCCAATTAAATGATAACAATGATTATATTATCATTACTATCTAGAGAATCTCATTCGGTAGGTGGTGACTCCAAGTTGATTTCAAAATTAACTCTTTCCTAAACTCCAGTGACACTATTGATTATGCACTGGTATATCATTAAGGGAGTTCAAATTTTAGAATCCAATTCATTGAGGTTTTTTGGACTCTAGAAAGTATATGGAATACCATGAATATTATTCTATACATAATCAATTGAATTAATTTTAGTGGAAGGGTTAATGATCACAACCCATTCCGAGAGATATGAAATGTGCTGTTTTAGGTTGAGGGTTCTAGAGTACCGACTTGCATCAATAGTAATTTTCCAACATTATTGAATTGAATGTTGAGAAACTAATAAACACCAATGTAATAAAAATAATATTTTTATCCTAATAATATTAAATTAATTTTTGAAAAGTATTATTAGTAAAAGTGATTAAAACATATTATTGTGATTGACTTCAACTAAATGATTATTAAGGACTAAACAATAAAATTAAGGGCTCAGAGGACCCATCCACCAGTATAAAAAAACAATTTATTTCTATATTTTAGTCACACAACATCCATTCTGGATTTAGGTTGGTTTGGCATGACTTTTTTTAGGTGAGGGCTTGTGTACACTTAACTTGCATTAAAACAATTCCATTTTAGTACTTTTCCTTCCATACAAAATCCAATCACCTCTCTCACTTCTTCACACCTCAAAAACCTCTTATGATAGCCATTGGCTACCAAATAAACCTCAAAGAAATCCTCCATTCTTCTTAGAATTGATCCCTTGGTCATAAGGTATTCCATGTAAGCCTTTTGGCACAAACGACAAGGAGTTACACAATTAATTGGTAACATCTTTTTTCATGTCCATTGTTTTATTTTGCTTCTTGAATCCATCATAACCTCTTTATTATATGATTATATGACAAAACAAGTATCTAGAATATAATAGGATGCAGTTATCTAAATGGGTTTACCTACACATACACACACCTACATCTATTGGGTAATAAACATATTGCTTATATGTATGGAGAAATACTACCTCAAGGAATGATGATTGCTTATTTTTTTTATTACCACTAACCATGGTAGACATTATTATAGAAAATATGTTTATATATGTCATATATTAAAAATATTTTTTATTTAATCATTATTATTAAATTTTTATGACATAAATAGTTTTAACATTCCATTTTTTGTTAATAAGATAATTTTGTTTGATGAAGTGTGGGTTGTCTCCCCCTCAAATTGATATAATTTGTTCGTACACCACATGGATTGTATTAATATTTTTTAGAGAATATATATTATTTATATTATATAATAAATATATTGTAATTATTATATATATATATATATATATATATATATATTGCATTCATTCTATCAACTAGACAATTAATCAGAAATATCATTCATGAGTACGTATGACCTACCATCTCCATGAATGATGTGTTTTGTTTCATACTTATATATTCTATAGATTATTATAATATACATATACTATATATATATGTATGATATATATATAAATTGTTACATTTTTTAAATAATTATGTAATGTATAGATGCCAATGATATTACATATTTAGACACATTCCAATAACAAAGAAAATATTACCTAAAGTGAACCCTTAACATAGGATTTGATAACAATGGTTAATATAAGGTCATAATAAAAACATATATTTAATTAGATTATATTATTATGGTTCTATAAAATATGTATAATAAATTAATATTTATTATATAGATGGTTTGGATTCATATGATGTGAGTCAAGACACAATATAACTGAATTTCATCACACTTTTTATCCTCATGAGATTCATGTTATGTTTAACACTCATTCCATTTGTGTGGATTAATTACTGACCATGATATTATTATATGTATAATATAAAAAAATTATGGGTATTATTATATCCTTTTTATAAAACTTCATTCAAGATTTTTAAGTTTAAAATGTAACTAATTGGTACAAATTTTTTGTCTCAATTTTCCATCTTTGATATTCATGTTTTGTTATGTAGATAAACTCATTTCGGGGGTATATACATCTATTTTACATGTTCTATCATGATCCTATGTTCTTTTAAGATATTTTTTGTTTCTTGAAATTTAATTTTCATACATGGGGATTCAGATCCCATGTTACAAATTTATAAGTGTTTAATGATACAATCCCATGAATTTTCCAGCTTATTAATGTTTTTATATCCCTAATTAATTCATATGTTCCATACCTATATAATTTAATTAAATTTCATAACCTTTAGTTATTAATGGTCCATATAGTGGTACCATTATTTTACTCTTTCTTACAATGATTGTTAAGAATGTGTTTTTATGAAATCATGACCTTCCCATCTATTCTGTCAGAAATCTATTATCCATCAAAACCATGTTTTGTAAAATGGTTTTTCAAGAATATTATACCAATATCTTATGATCCTTAAAATTAAATATTACCCTTTTACCTTTTACCAGTTCTTTCAATGAAATAATCTTGTAACTTTCTAAATAATTACATTTTTTATACTTTTTACGTTGAAAAGGAATGTTCTTTTCACCTCATATGGGATGTAAGGATTTATCCCCTAAAAATACATTGAATATTTTTATTCATGTTTAGTTTTTATTTTTTAAAACATTTCTTTAAAATTATTTTCAAAAAAGGTCTTCAAAATTATTTCTAACTTCTATAATATTTTATCATGGAAAATGGAATTCAAAATAATTTTAGACAACAATTATTTAGTTTTAATGGAAATTTGTTTTACAATGATTTTGAAAACTAATTATATGATTTCAAATTACATTCCAATAAATTATTTTAAAAAAATAAAACAATATTTGTAATTTTTTAAAACTATATTGATAAAAAATGATTTCAAAATGATTTGAATATTATTTTGTATGCTTTAAATGAAAAAGGATTTCAAATGTTCTGAAGTCTTTTTTATAATGTTTAACAGTATTCTAATCCAAAATGTTCAACTAACAGTTTTATGTATTACAAATACATTCTCATATATTAAAGAATATTTTGCTCAAATTTTTTTTTGAAGGATATTTAAAAAAATTACATTTATGATGACAGTCGTTGATGTTACTCATTCGATTATAGAAAATGATCAAAAGGTTCCATTCATATCCTTTCAATGAGTTTTTTATGATCAATGTCACAGTCTTTACGAAACCCGTTTATCATTCATGGGATTAATGTTTCTGAAATATAATTCTCCTTCCCAGTTTATATGATTATGAAATCAATTTATTTTTCATGACTTATGCTTTTGATGAAATGATTATGAAACCTATATCTTTTGCACATGATATGATATGTTTTGATGTTTATGATACAAATTAAATTAAATTGGTTAAGATATGATATTTTATGATTTTGTGCACATGTATGTATGATTTCACTATGAGACTAGTGGGACCTATATCTCCCTAAAATTAATTGGTTAATGGTTTATATCTCCTGAGATTGATTAAGATGGTATTTGGCATAAACAGGAACTAATAAGAGGTCCATGGGAGACAAAAATGACAACCAAGATGGTATTATGAGTCAACTCATCCTACTAATATGGACATGGTAGTGAACCAAGAATTCCAAGAACATATTATGATTGAAATCATGCTACTAATATGGTCATGAGAGTGAACAATTAAAACATAGATGGTTTGGGGAGTGAATACATACTACCAAGATGGTCTTAGGAGCAATTAATTTGATACAATAAAGACATGTTATATGATTATGTGTCTTTAAGAATCCCATGTTTTATTCTTATGTTATTATTTAATGGATTATGTTATTTTTTTCCATTACAATTCTTGTCTCATTAACAGCCATGCTTCATTTCATCATTCATATATATGATCTTTGATATGTTGGGTATGATCTTCAATTTTTATGATAACATTATCATACCTTTATTCTTATAATCATGCAAACATATCTCCCTTATTAACCGTTATAGTGTACATGTGCTGACCCATTATTCATGTATAATGTTGGTATTCACAAAACAAATAGTGTCCTTAGGAATGTATTTTTTGTAATGCATAAAATATGCATCTAAAATGATGTAATATCCATGTATTTTAAGCCTTTGTAGAAATATTAATTGTAGAATTGTAAAACAGCTTAAATTAATTCTCAATGAAAAATAATGAAAATCCATCAAAGAAAATAATTATGGTAACAAGAGTTAATCCTTCAAAACTAGCATAGTTAAAATCATAATTGTCATTATAGTTGATACGTTACAATTTTATTAACAAATTTCTATAAAATTAATGTTTTTTATTCCTTTTTGAATAAATAATTAATATTTATTCCAACTTATTTTTTATAAATATATATTATAAAGAATTTATACTCCAACATATAAAAAAAATTTAAGATATTATTCTTCCAACAAACATTGATATAAAAAAATATATTTTTTTATAAATGGAAAATTAAATTCATCTAAACTGCTAGAAATATCATTATTAATAGTAAATCCATAATTATTTTTAAAAATATGTATAATTTATACCAGGAAAGAACACTCATAAAATGAAAAATTAATTGAAAACAACTCATCATGATTGGTAGAAATTTAATCAAATTTATTTAATTATAATTCATTGAAATATACCCTTTGAAATATCAAAATAAATATCCTCTTTGAGGTATATGGAAATTTATGAAATCAATAGAATTCAAAATTTATTTTTTATAATAAAATAATAACAATGAATATATCCTTATACGTATCATATTTAATATTTTATAAAATCCCATCATCAAAATATTGGAGAAGAATAGTATCTCGCCTCTAAATTTATAAGAAATGTTATTTTTTTGTTATGTTATTTTTAATGTACATCATTACTCCTATAATTAGAATATATGGAACGTTAGGAAAAAGTTATATTTTTAATATCCAATCATATGATGAGATTATTTATCATTATCATGATATCATTTCAAAATATAATGTTACATTGTGAGACATAATGAAACATATGGGGGTTGGATGAATAATGATAATTTCCATAATTATGTAATTCTTTCAAAGATTAATTTATGTTGTATCTTATACTAATATTATTAAGAATTTCTATTCAATATAATGATATAATATATGATTTCACCAAAAATATAATGATTGTTATGAAAGAATAGCAACAAATTACAATTTCTAATTTGTTCGACTATACATGACTTCATCCATAGAGAACACACGCTAGGATATTTCATTATCCAAAAAACCCATTCCCTCAAACTCTTTCTATGGATATAGATTTTGTTAGGAAATATCACTCATTATTAAGGCTCACAATCTTTACAAGAAGTTAGGATTCTGACCTTACTTCCCATTGAGTACATACAATATTTTCTTTTTTTGATAATAATATTAAATATATTATAGATTTTTAGAGTTTTATAGGTTCTTATAAAATTAAAATAACAAAATTCAAATGATTTCACCATCAAGCTCCAAATGTGATGCATTAATTGTTTCTACATTACTACCACCATGCTTCTAAGAAAGATTTTTTTAGTGGTTTTTCAATGGAGTTGAAAAGTTTTTCTCCAATAATAATCAATTAATAGGCTTTCCTCAAAGAGAAATAGATAAAATCATTTCTATTTAATAATCAATTTCATAAATATGGTTCATATTTTACTATTTCAATCATCATGGTATGGAAATGTTCCTCATTGGTTTGTGATAGTCCTCCCAAATAAAATAATCATTAAATATTACTCTATTTATGGTTTTCATTTTTTTAATATATTCTCCCCTTTATTTTTTATATTAGTTGTATATATATATTTTCCACTAACTCCAATATTATAAAATATTTCATTAAATCAAATATATTTTTTATGATCATAAATAATATTGCATGTTGTCAACATATTTATGTGTTGTAAAGAATGTCAATAAATATCAATTAATGTCTCAAAACACTAAATATTATGTTTTAGCATCTTAAAATATATAAAATTCTAAAAAATATTAATATACGTAACTCATTATATCATATTAAGAACCATTATTTGGTTTTTCCTCAATTTTATGAAATGGAAAATCAATACCTTCAAATCAACAATTTCCCAAAACAAATTTTTTCTACTTTTAAAAATAATATATACCATACACTAACTAGTGGTTTACCCATCATTATAACATGGTTATGTTTTGATAGTTTTAATATTATTTAGTTTATTTATCTAAAAAATCTATATTTTCATTGGGGTATTTCTATGAAAAGAAATTTTTATCAATATTGTCGTCGATCATGGTGAAAATATATTTAAATATATATTTTACCCATGGATCTATCAAAATTAATTTTTAGCCACAATATACACCAAATAAAGGTATTATTTTACTGTATTTTTATTAATAATGTATATGAAAACACAATTTAATCCCCAAAAAATAATTTTAAACATATTAAAACACTTATAATTCTATGGAGACTATAATAAATATCATCGTTTTCCAAAAAAATGATGACAACAAATGTGGATAAGATATCCAATGGTGAATTAAAAGACCATCGATCCAACTTCTTTAAAAAATGAGTATCATAAAAGAAATCCCAAACTATGGTGTGTTTTAGAGAACCATTTTGTAGTTTCCACATTTAGTCATATAATTATTATTTTTCTTCAATCACATTTTATTGAAAACCACATAAAATAAAACATCTTCTAAAAACAACCTTGTTTTTTCCTATTCACCAAATAATTTTATATCTTATAAAAAAAATAATAAAAATAGGATATTAATTTATCAATCTACAAAATGGGTCCAAATAGACAATTCTTAATTCAAAAACAATTCCAAAAGAAAATTTTTATTTTTAAATTTTTAAAGAGATTCGTCAATATGATATGCTTCCTATTATTTTTCTATATTAAGATATATTATATTTAAAAATATTTAATTTAAGAATTTTTCAATTTAATATAATTTACTATAGTAGAAACATTCATCACAATCCATGTATACCAATTCATACATCCATATGTTAGTACAATCCATTTCAATGTTCAATACTTGTTGGTATCTTCCTACCTAATCAATTGTTATCCATAAATACTCTTTTTTGTATCATGGATAATATATGGCATTGTTATTCGATGAAATTTTTTTAATATATATTATTAACAACACCACTTATAATAATAAATTACATTATGAATTCATAAATTCCTTCTAATAATTAATAATTAGTCTAAAAATTCACCAAATGTTTGGTCCAATGACATCTAAAACATATCCGCTAAATTTCATTGGAATTTAAAATTATCTAAATGTATTATACCAAATAATAATAATATATATATATAATAGGATCTTTGCTACCATATATACCCCCTTCAGATTTTATTTATAAGACAAAATAATCAATCACATTTATTCCCAAATCATCAAAATTATATGTATGATTATTTATACCCCTTTATGGTTCATAATAAAATTATATTAATATTTATCCCAATTTAACACTATTTCCATATAACTAAATCATTAAAGTAATATAAATACTATAAGGTAGATTTCTCCATGTATTTTGTGGTTTATATTATCTTATATCATAAAAAAGATTTTTTTATGATGTTGTAAATAAGATCTTTCATTAATGATCCTCTTGGTCAACCAACCAATTTTTTACATACATTCCTGCATAATCAATAACATAAAAATAAATATTATCTAAAAATCCTTTTTAGTTTTTTTCCATTAATTATAAAAAAATCAATCATTCCAATTTTATTTCCTTGTCTTAAACTACCAAATGTGTTTTTAAACATAATATGTTAGACCATGGATGTTTTTAAATTTCATAATAGTAATTAAATATTTCTAAATTTATATATACATAAACCACTAGTTGAAATACATCTATATGTGAATATAAATTTATCATATTTTTAGGTAAATTGAATATTTGTTTATCCATATCATCATTTTAATATATTTAGCTATAATTAATGACATATCTTTTTTCATTAATATTACAAATTTATAATGATATATAAAATAATCATATAATCAAATTTGATTTAAACTATGTTATAGAAAAGCAATATATTTTTAAAGTAATATTATTCTTTTCCAAAATAATAATACATACATACGATAATAAAACAATGGTATTTATCTTATTATCAAATTTTTTTTTGATCACAATCAATCCGATAAAATATTATTTCAAAAATAATACTTCTATTAAAAACTTTTAGACTTATGGAAAATGTTATATTATATTTTTTTATATTAAATTGAAATTTTTCTTCAAAAAATGATCTCAGAAAATTAGGATTACTTATATAAGTCATTGAATCATTCATAGTATCATGAAGAATATTTTCAATATAAATCCTTCAAAGGATTATCTCATCATCATCACCCTAAAGTATCATAAAAATAGAAGACACCGTGTCTTATTTTTGAATATAAAGAACTATAATGTCATCCTTGTATATTTATTCTACTCCACCAAAATCATGATTTCCTCATATGTTATGGAATTATATAATTTACATATTCCTCAATCCAATAATTTTTTTTAAATTAAAAGCTCATTGAATCAATGAAAATCATCTAAAAATAATTTTCTTATACAATTTTTTTTCTATATAATACCATAACACTAGATAATCTCATAGGTAAATCTAATACATCTTCTATTTGGAATGTAACACATAATTTTATTAATTATTATTTTTAAACCATTTACATTTTAACTGTAATCAACTGAGTCATTATGTTATACAATACGATCATATTTTCCAAAGTATTAATACCATGGACTGAATATTCTCATTAAACCAACATCACATTAGTAACATATATTATAATAAAATATATATGAAGAGGGTTAATTCATGATAGTACTCTAGTATGTGATCTTTTCACATTATAGACAATCCCTCTTCACTTAACATCTATCTAAGGCCTGTTTCTGAAATTTATTTTAGTGATACCACTTATATATATAAATATTTAGTAAAATTTTGATTTCTATTGTGAATATTATTTGTCTATGAATCCATAATTACAGTGATATTGACAACACATAACCATGTTTAATTGTTTATACAACTCCACAATATAATTATCCATAATATTTATTCCATATGTAATATATAGTACATGATTTCCTCCGTTTACACATAATACGATATTTTAATCCTCTAAGGAATTCACCAATATTCACATTTAAATCATGAACAAAATCTATAATTTATTTTTCCTTGTTAATAATTAAATCAGTAACTATTAATTATTTAATAAAATAGAGAAAAAGTTTTTAATTCATATATTTATAATTTTTTTCCATTTCATTCAATAGTGGGATCTATAATTAATCCACCATTTGGGTATGATACACAATCTTTTAAAATTCGTCATTTCATTCTTACAATATTAGAGAAATACATTTTCCTTGTTTGTAAAATTAAATTACATTTGGAAAAGAATACCTTTACATTCTCCATGGTCTATCATCATTTAACTAATAAAAGAACTATTCTATATAAGAATGATTTAGAAAATTAAAATGATTTAAATTAAAATCCCATCAATGATAAATATTGAATAAATGATATATTATAAAAATAACAATTTCATTTCTCAGTATAATAGCATTCACAAGAATACCTATGATATGTCTAATACACACACAATAGTATTGAATCTTTTTAAATCACCATAATAAAAATTGATCTTAATATTAAACAAACAACCTCTTTTATTAATAGATTTCATATTACTACAATTTTCTATATCCCATTGGTAGTGTATTATAAGGTGTTCATATTTTCCCATTATCATTGAAGGATTCCACCAATGAAGAACATGATTTTAAAATACTTCTAGATTTAATGTGTTTCGATATATTATTGTTTAAAGAATGATTGATGATTCAATTTCATTCAATTTTTCATTAAATTTATATGAGTGGAAACTTCAAGATTCATATCCTCACATATACTAGTATTATAATATTGTTTTTCAAATTTTTACCTACCCTATTAGTAGATAAAGGGAAGATAATCATTTATTGTTCTTCCCTGCAATCTTAAAACATAATTCTACTATAAATATTGAATCAATTATTAACACCACCAAATATACCGTTGAAATTACATTGCATAATGAAAATATTTATTTACAATACATTCCCAAAACCTTTAATTTTTATTATTTTAATTTTGGATAAAATATTAATTGAAAAATTCAGGCCATTTTCAAATAATGGAAATTTTTGGACTGTATATACTAAAACAAAATTAATAATATGTATTTAGAATCACCTAAGAAATCATAATATATTATACCATTCAAAAGACAGAGTACATAAAATTAGGGAAAAAATAAAAAAAAATTGTGATTCCACACACAGAGTAGTGGTTTATAGAGAAGATAAAAATAAAATTTCATAAATAAGAATAAGATGACCATATGGGTACAATAATTATTCATAAGAATGTTATACAACATAAATAATCGATCATAAATACTGAAATACTGAAAAAGGCAAGAATTAAAAGTGTTTGGAGACATTATCCAATATATATGATTCATAAAATCCTAACATCATGATCTATGAAAATATTGAATGGAAATAAGCATATAAATCATATAACAGTGGATTGAGTAATAGAACATGTTTCCCATTAAAGATCAGGATTCACATTTTAACTTCCCCTTACAAATCAGACATCACTAATGTGATCCCCACTGTAGATCGAGAATCACTTACCATTTCACAATTATATCATGAGATGAAAACTATTACCAAATTCATTAGAGGGATATAAAGGGCCAACGAGATACTTAATGAATAACCATGTAATTTTGTTCCATAAAAAATAATATCGTAAACAATGTATTGAATGTATAAGGATTTCATAAAACAAAAAATAAGGTACCAATAGAAATAAAATGATAATCTCGTGAAATAAAGTATGATTATATGTAAATACTCATTAACCAACTTATTATGAATATGGTATTTAAAACATATAAATATATGGTATATAGTTTAAAAATTAATTTTCATTATAAATTATTGAATGGAATATACTTGAAATCATATTAGCAACAAAAATCATAAATAAGGTACTCACATAGGAAATGCATCATATAAAAAAACTAATTGTAGTTACAGTCAAATGAAAATTATGTAATGAAAATGAAATGATGGATCACTACTCCAAAATAGAATGAAATTATATAATATATCTTGAAAAAAATGTGTCATGGTTGTAAAGTAACATATCTGATGTGTAAAAAAGAACACATTGAAGGGTATTTCCATATATGACAAACAACATTGAAAAATAATTCTATAAATTGTATTATCAATTAATGTATCAAGAATTTTATTGTTCAATAATTTAATTTCAATCCCCCAATTTAAAAATATATATTTATTATAGAATAAATCATATAATATAAATTCCATGAGTGTGAAATATTATAAATTTGAAAACGAAAATCTAGTTTGAAACATAAAATAAATTCTATAAGATACTTTAAACATAAATGTAAAATAAAAATTAAAAATTAAAAATATAATGTAACATTGGGTGATGTTATGATTTTTTTTAAATAATTTAATATCAAAAATAAAATACTGTAAATAAACCATAAAATTAAATAATTTTTCTATATTAATCATACATCTAAATAAAAAATACTTTATAATGAATGAATCCTTTTTAATACATTGAAATTACATTTTTTAAAATTAAACAATGAAAAAAGTTAAATAAAAACATATATTTCTACATGAATATTTTTCAGACTAATTATTTTAAAATAAATTAAAATAACATATGAGTTATTTAAAAAAATTGTTGAAATATTGTCAACATAAATCATTATAATCAGTGAAAGGAAGTATTAGTTATCATCATCCCACATAGAAAACATTCTCTATGTTTTTCGGAATATATGTAAAGATATTTTGTGATAAAAAAAAACAAATGGGTGAATAACGAATTTTATAGTCAAAATTAATAATTAATCAAATATATAATAAACTATTTCAATATAATTATGATAACTTTATAAGGAAAAATGTAGTTTCAAATACTCTTTCGACATCGGTACCACATTATACCAAATAAATTTTAAGAAAAATACATGGTTGGGAATAGTATATCCCAATATATACACGGACATAAATAATATAAAGTCCACCTGGTTTAAAATCAATTTAACACAATACAACGGAATCACGGTGTATAATACGTAACATTTCACAATGAATCAGAATTTAGTCCATGAAAACACCTAACATGGTTCCTATATTTTACAAATCCACTATAACCTACCATATAAAAAATTTGTATTTATTTATATAATATTCAAGAACCATATTAATATTAATATATTAAATTTTATAATCTTCATTTATAATTATTGTCCACAGTAATAAATGTTAGAAATTATTTATTTTTTATATCGAGAGTTAGTAATCATATTTATTTTGATATTGTTTTCTAAAATGATTTTTTTCAATCATTATTCATATTATATAATACATAAAATGATTATTAATGGTTCTATATTAGTTGTTAAAAACATTCTATGGATTGACGTGATTCCATGGTATTTTTTTATTACAATCCATTTAAATGAAATCAATGTTTTTCTTGTTTTTGAAATTCCTGAAAAACGAATGATTTATTATTAATATATATTTTCAACACTAATTTCACCATTATTGAGAATAAATAGATGATTATTAATATATTTATATCATTATTAACCATTAGATATGTTCCCATAGTGATCCATGTTTAAAATTCATTGAATTGTATAACAATGTTCTTCAACAAACCAATACTAGAACATAACATAATTATTGGAATATTGTTTGGAGGTTTAGTTATGATATCACTATACCAGAACTGTAATGATAACATATTTTAATTAATAGTTTGATATATCAGAATTAAAAAAAATTATGAAAACAAAATAACTTATAAAAATTTATTTCAAAGTATGATGAAATCCATTTCTTTGAAAAGAATGCCCTTTTAGATGGTTGAAATTACGACAGTTTTGTATTGTTAATTTCTTCAATAGTTTTTCTAATTTATCTTTCATAAAATATAATAATATCATAACAAATATAATAATCCACTAAACCCATCCTATTAACAAACCATATAAAGTTCCTATGAAATGAAAATTGAAATCGATCATTCTATAAGGTTATAATACATAATTTTCCATAATTAATTATTTATTTTTCTACAATTTTTGGAAATGAATTTATATATTTTATCAATATATTAAATGAAAAATATAATAAATATCAAACATATATAACAAATTACTAATTATTTCCATCCATTTATGATGATGATGGAAAAATAACCTAAAATCATGGAGATAACAGTATTCATGACACATGGTAAATGGTATCATTTTTCAAAATATACATGTCAATGTAATTTAATACATGTAACATCAATATAATTACATTGAAATATATTAATGATATATATTATATCATTTTAATATTTTTTAATGGAACATGTATAAGAATATATTCTCAAAAACATATGAATGATAAGATAGGGTTTTGATATTTGTACCTCACCTATAGAATTATCTATGTTTGGAAAGGGTGTTAGGCCTTTTAGGGGTGGCATTTTGATATTAATAGAACATATTCATGATTTCTAAGAGTTTTTAGTAGAGTGTTAAGTATATTTTACACTAAGTATTGTTGTTTGTTGTGTGAATGTATATGAGTAGGGTCGTTCAAATTTTATAAGTGAAAATTTATGGTATTTTTTTCTACATTTCAAAATAAATTCATCAATGGAATTTCAATACCAAGGAATGACTAAGGGAACACATTTTTTATGTAAAACATGTCATTAATTTAATAGTTTTGTAACAGTTTCTGAGTTATTCATTTTGTTGGTGATGAATAATGTAGTTCAGGCTGGTTTTGTATTGTTTTATAGTCATTAATTGGGTGTTTGGTTGGTTTGATATTATTGATTAACATTTCATACAACATAAAACCATTCAACCCAAAACTATGGTTAAATGTTCATTTAGTTCATATATTCTTGAATTTTGAATCCAAACCATGAGTAGGGTTTGAATTAATCATTAAATTTTAATTTAAACCTGAAACCTCCATGTAACCAATAATTAATTCACTTATTCCAAAGGATCTCTAACCTAAAGACTCTAGTATGGATTCATTTTTGTTCCCCTCACTCCATATTGAAAATCCAATGGATCTAGAGTGTTTTATCATGAGTATTACTTGTAATGATTTCTTACATTCAGAATTCTTAATGTCTATACAAGTTCTCCTCTTATAATTTTTAGATAAATACTAGATCAATGAAATAATGGCCATATGTATGCATTTTATCAAATTCAAATGTATAATTCTAGGTTTTTTATTATATGGATGCAAGATCAATTGAATTTAAATATCATCATCAATAGGATCTAGATCAAAAATTTCCAAGGATTAACTTTTCTATGATAAATTCGGTTACAACCCCTATCATGATCACATCAATTAAATTATATCCTAGTTGTCTTATTTTTATTTATTATGTCTTTTCGTAGTGAAACTTTTTATGGGTATGGGATTTTAGTATTTTTCCTTAAAATATCGTTAGTTATTTCATAGTAATGTTAAATAAAAGATGTCCTTATCATCAATATTCATTATATGAAGGTGATTTTCATTATTATCTATTTTATTTGTATCAAATTTTAGGACAATTGCATGATATGGTCTGTTGTTATGTGATGGTAGCCTTTGAGAAAAATTGTATAGATTTAGTTTACCCCACTATACCACAACTTAATTGTGCGTATCATACATCCATTTGAATACATGTTATTCCATATTATTTCATTATATATTTTGAATTACATGTGTAATATTTCATATCTTATGGAATACCTATTACTATCTTCTATTCCTTTTAATTTTATTTCATTCATGACTATTTCGATATTAAAAGAGGAATCTCTATTCAGTTTTCAGGATGAAAAGTATCCCCGATGGATATAGAGTTCCCCTTAGAGGTGGGGAGATGATTACATGACTCATTGGTATTGGGTCTACAATGACTGGTCATCACCTAATCATGGTATTTTTTATCCTATAGGGAGAAAAACATACACCATTAGAATATATTCAATATGTAATTTTGAAATTTTGATAGTGAGTTTCTTTCTGTATGAGTAGAGGTGGATTGATTCAGACATTCCTAGAATGCATTCCAAAAGAGACGGGAAGGTATCCTAGATTCATTGGTATAACAATCCCCTAAAATTGGCGTTTTAGATGTTCCTTTATTGGAAACATTTTTTTATTTAAAGGTGTATGGAGACACATTGAACGATATTCTTCATGGGGGATTTAGTTGTTATATTCTTCTATAAATTAACTAAAGTTTGAATAGTCAGGGTTTGATGTAGCTTGGTTATGGAATCATCACAAGGTACTCGATTGGTTGAATGATTATATGGAAATTCACTATTATATTAATACATGAACCTCTATATACATGTGACCATTTAATTAGATCACTTTTCCAGCATCCTACATTGTTTATAATCACACACTACATATTTGTATCAGTTCTCATCTAGAATTAATTATCAAGGATACATGGAAGAGAAATATATGATTGGTGTGTAACTTTGGAGCTTGGATTAGGTATATTCATGATGTAAAACAAGAATCACTGAGTAGCTACCGTAGACAAATTATAATTTTTATGCTATTTTAGTAATGAAACATGATGAACATCTACATTAGGTAACATGTATATTATAATTGTACAACCTGAAATGAAATCACTTCTACAATCATGTTTTTGATATTTGTTTCAATATTATATTTTTGATTACGTATATTATATTATATATTATTTTATGTTATTCAATTCCAATGGAATAATATGACCATGGAATTTATAGATCCTTTCCACTAGTTTATGCCCTCTTTTTTGTGGGGAGGGATGTATGATGTTATGTTTCATCATTTCTAAAACCCTTTTATTTTGGATGTGTGTTAGAACTTATTATTAGCACCTTAGATTCATTAATTTTCATCTTCACTATTTACATAAATTGTTTAAAAAGATAGGTTGTTTGGGACTCATATTGGGAAGATTCCATTTTTCTTGTTAACTGATGTGTAGCTAAGCTCTTATTTATATAACTGGATTGTTGTTATGAATGTGTCATTACAATTTGATGTTGTGTGAAAATATATTGTTTTGTTATATTTTTCACGCTTGGGTTGGGTTCGTGAATCATGAATAGTCCTGAGGTATAGCGTTCCATATATATAAATATTGGTGGTTATAGAGAAGTTATTTAATTATATTTTTTCTTGTTCTATTTGTTTGGATATATATATATATATATATATATATTATCTTCTATTATTATATATTAATGCTTGAATAAGTTAGTTGAAATTGTGCATCCTATTATTTTATATATATGTGATTGTGGTGAAGGACTCAGTATAGAGGTCATGTATAGTATCTTTTTTAGAACTATGAGACATTTCCTTATGTATGGGTATCTCCAATTATTAACATGGCCATATAAATACATTGTAAATTCCATATAACAATATATTATTTAATTATAACAGTTTTTTTATATGTTCTATGTATTTTTTTTTGAAATTTAACAAAAAAGTTAAACCTCAAAGACATTATACAAGGATTGAAGAGAATCAATTTAGAATATTATTTCCATGGTGGATGCTCCAATTTAAAAAAAATATGTATTAGGGGATTCCCCATAGTAAAATCCATCACGTATCCATGTGTATTTGGTTTAAATCCCATGTGATATTGGATTCTTCTATATTTTCATTCAAAAGAATAGTGGTTATGTTTGATTGTGCTCCAAATATCCATCTCCATCATTTTTAATCATTCCCTGTCATTAGTTTTCCCCAATAAAATTTGTTTTTCATTTAAATTATTTACGGAATCTTTGATTTTATGGATACTCATGAGGAATGGAGCATGAATATTCCTACCATTGTACATTAGGGAACATCCATGTGATTGTGGGGGGTTTTTAATCTGAATATAGGGGTAAGAAACGTACGTGGGGGGAATTCGTTGTTCTAATCTTTATGGTGTTCTCTTCCAACATGATGAAGATGGACTAACCACAATTGTTTTTAATTATTTATAATTTTATGAAATTACTTAATACTTATTCTTCATGTTTCATGGAGTTTCAGTTCTTTGATCATATTTTTTATTGTAAATTGGATGTAATGGATAAAATATTTGATATTATCATTCTTGTGAATATTATATGACATGTTAGGGTATTTGACCTCAAAATACGTATTGAGGTAATCCAATGGATATTAATTTTGAGAAGGGATGAATGGGTATAAGCATATATGTTTTCATCTAGTAAAAAATGTGTTTATTATTGTATTTCACAATACAAAATAAATTCCATCTTCTGATTGTTTGAATTAGTGTATCGTGGAAGTATAACACCATGAACAATTTGTAAAGCTATGTAGGGACTCACCTACTACCTCTGTGTGATGAGGTTCTGCATGATCATATAATTATGTATGGAGGATATATTTTATTATATCATTCAAGATTTCCCCTAAGAAATGTAATATATCTCAAATAGTGAATCATATCCAATTAGTTTGTTCTATGGTTCCATGTTCAGAGAAATGGTTATAGTGTCAGGTAATGATTGGTGTACTCATTAATGTACCCACTCACCATATGCTCGGGTTAATTATTCAATCCATGAAGTACATATGAAATGTATTTCAACAATGGTAGGAAGACAATACATGATGGATTATATTATATGCACAAATAGAGAGGGGCGTTAATCACATAGATCTACGGTCAGGATTACCTATATGTTATCAATAAAAATTTTAATCTAGTAACATCACATTTTATCTTATCTTCTCAAGTTTTTGTTACCCCATATTTACCAATTAAGTCATATTTTTATCAACACTATCATGACACATGCTAGGGAATGAAGTTATAACATCTATATTGATGTATATTGTGTCATGTATAATTTCCAATTATTATAAATATATTGGACTTTATGTTATGGGATTTCAATATTTTATGTCTGATATTTTGATTAGAAATATATTGTGTTTTTCACTATATCAATAAAAGTGATGCTCTTGTTGAATGGTATGTAGAAATTTTGTATAGGAATGATAGGAATGTGATTGATCTAGGGTGTTGTCATCTGGATTCATGTATTAGACTTGGTTATTTCGACATAATCAGTAGTATCCATATTAATAATTATTTATTTGGTGTATCGTTATCTTGATTTATTCCTAAAATACTTCTCATTACAAACTATTGATTGAGGAATTGAATTTTTTATTGAACATATACTTGGGTAGAAACAAATTTTTATAACACATATTCATATTGAACTATTTGAGTTGAGTGAGATGATATTTCTATTATAATAGTTTGTGGTCACGGGTTTTATCATCCCAATAAATTCTATTTCGGGTCCTCTAGTGTGGTTTCATGTAATGTTAATGAAGGTATTTGGATTTGTGTATAAAATAAGAATATGAATCATTTAATGGAAGAGAACATGTACCCATAACCAAAGACATATAATCTAACTGATCAGTTGGGGAGAACACTATGGTTTTCTCAGATTGATCTATATTCACGCTACCACTGGCTTTGAGTCAAAGTGGCTGATATTACCAAGATAATGGATAAGAGAATCTATGGACTATATGAGTATATTGGAATGCGGTTATCATGGGAAAATTATCTAGTATGGTTCATGGATCTCATGAGTAGGAATTTCCATCAATATCTTTAATTTTTTATTATTTTATTTCTAGACATTTTATTAATATATGTTGTGACATTATACATAATTTAACATAAAAACTTAACTTTAATAAAAAAACAATTCCTATTATATTTATTCTAATCTTTAAAAGTGTCAAATCTAAATTAAGGGTTTATGATACCTCAAAACTATAATTTCCATAGCAGGTATTTCAAATGACCTAGAGAACTTTATGATTATTATGTGTTGATAAAATCCCATGAATTAATTTGAGATGATGAATTTTCTTGGGTATTGGTTGGTACTATAATAATTTTATATAGGATGTCTCACATTTAGATGTTCTAGTGACATACATGTCTAAGAAAAATATTTATGAAAGTGCGTCCAAATAACTTTTATGTGGCCTCCCTCAATCTGAATTTGTAATTATTGATATATAAATTTCATTCATTATGATATTGGGATGGGATATATGGTGTATGGTCATTAATTTGGTGTTGGTTGAGAATATGTGATGATATTGAGGAATTAGGTAGTCGATTATGGGTAAAATTAGTTATGAACCCAAGAGTAGAACTACCTTGCACCAGACGTAGAGTATGTGGTTATAGTCCATGATCTAAATTTTTGATGTCTGTATCTCTTTGGTGAGATGTTTTTCGTTTACATAGACTATAAGATATCATGATATATCTTCTTAAATAATGATTAAAATTTGATGCTGGTTAACACCCTGGAATGTTAAGGTGTTAAAAGGATAATTTTTACTACCTATGCAAACAAAATTAAAATTTAATTTTGGAAACAACCTAAATATAATAGAAAAAACTATTTTTTGAATCATAATAGACATTAAAACACACATGATAGAAAATTTTTTGACCTATAGGGATAGTAAAAGTCTGATGACCAATTTGGTAAAGTGGTAAGGGATTAGTTATGGGAAAAGGTCTATATGAAAATTGGTGTTTTTTGTGTTCTAGTAGATACATTGGTATTTGAGGGGGAACCAAGCTGGATGTGTTGTGGAACTACCAATATTGAGATATAGGTTCAACAATGAGGTCATTTTCTTCTAAATGTATCATGAAGTTAAGACCATATAATGTTAAGGGGATAAAAGGATAAGAATTACTATGAATCTCAAAAAGGTGGAACGTTTTTCTTGGGATCCTAACTGATTAGAACTCTATAGTCGGAGTGTTTTTTCTAGAGTGTTGATTAGTTTGGGATATCATATGGGATGTTTCATAGGGTTTAAGAGAGTGAGTAAAATACACATCATTAATAATTTTTTTTCTAGGTAAATATTCTTTCTTTTGTTATCCCATCCAGGAATGTGGTTTGACTCTAGTGAGGTGAAAACATTTTTCTACAAGGCACTAGTTGTTACAGATAAGACCAGTTATTATAGGAATATGAATTAGGTGGAATATTTGTGAATATTTTGACATTGAGGTGGCATATTATATAAGTAATGTTAATTCCATTTAAGTTACTATCAATATATAAACACAAGATTCATAAGGGTTAGGAGAGTGACCATTACTGGAAGGATGGTGTCTGAAAAATTAGATGTTTATGTGTTTAGTAAAATCATCTAAATATCATTCAGTTGTGGATTTTTTTCTTGGGTAATCATGTGTTTATTATTATCCTATAAAATTGATTGATATAATCCATATATTATTTTTTTAGTGGTGGAAGTGTTATTGGTGGGAAATGACCCAGAACCAAGGTGGTCCTTAGAAGATGACATGATTCAAATTCATGGGTGATAATTTGTACCATCATTTTTAAGGTATGAGATGATAATATTATATTATTATTTATAATGGGAAATGCATCCAATGTCCGTTATGATAAACAATAATATCTATTGTTTATTTTTTCGTTAATAATGAGGGAGATCTCCAATTTTATATCATGATGGCTTTTATTCAAAAGGTTAAAGGCCAAGCCTTAGTTATATGGTGGGTTGCTTCAATCCCAACATGTGCCTATGTGTATGTTGGATGATGTGACAATATTCATTATAAAGGGGATAACATGTTCCCCTTTAAATAATGATGTTTGTTTCTATGAAATTTAGTTGGGTGATTAATGAATCCCACGTCAGGCTAATTAGAGGGTACCATAAGAAGATACATGAACATCATTTAATGGTTTTATAAGAGATTTGAAAGGATTTGTGAATCATGATGAAACTGATTGCATGATATTATCCAGAGAATAATGGATAGTCAAGGAGGCTAATCTAGATATTAGAGGATATGTTATGGGATTGCATTTTGGGAATTTTTTATATTGGGATGATCACATATCATTATATTGAATCATGTAAAATAAAAAATAATATGATTTGATTCATATGGAACCATATAAGACTCATTATGATCAACCATATTGCTTAGTAATATCTTGGTTTGTTGTAAGTGACATATTTGTCATCGAATAGAGATTTATAATGGATACTTCTGAGAGAGTAAAATTGATCTAAAAGATAATAATTACTACATAGAGTATTAATCGATCAAAAAATGATATGAGGAGGTGGAAAATGATATTAAGTGTCTATTATTGTTTTTTATTAAGGTTCATATCTCATGATGGGAATCCATGATTGTGGAATCAAGTGAAGTTTTTACTAAGATTTATTGGATCATAAATGATTAAGAAACATCTCAAGATAGTGACCTACCATTTTGATTTTCAATCCTATTATTCATGTTTTAATTACATTTTAAATGTATATTACTATTGGGAGTAATTCCCAATCAAATTTCCTTGGATTATTTTGAGGAAATTTAGCTATAGTACGATGCATCAATTTTATGCACTCAATGTCGATCATATACTAGAATGACATATTTTATTTAGAAAACTTTGATTCACATTTCAATGTCATATGATATGATGGACATATCCAAGATGATACTTAGTAGATAGACTCTGATATTCTATCATAGTAGAATGATTTGGATGTTACGAAAATCTACAGTCAATTCTCAAGGAGGGTCGGTCTTTAGAAGTGGAATTTTATAAGAAGTTTTTTTCCAATTAACCTTAATCATTTAATTCATTACTACAATAAATTTATTTGACATATTCTTTGACTAGATAATGTCTCATGTATATTTTGGATGATTTTAGGGTCTTAGATGCCTTATAAAGTCCATGTTTAGAATAATTATTCCAAAACGTTTTTAAAGACCTTGTGAGATTGTAAAAAATAGTGTTACTTGAGATATTTGGAAAGAATGATTGGTTCACAGTTTACTGAACAATGCAACAAAATCATGCTCAATGAATTAATAAATGTAAAAAATATATTATAAATTTGAATCCTATTTGAATACCCTTATTATTTCAAAGACACCAATGTATAACAAACCTAATGAATAATGAAGTTATCCATGCCTTTTAAATTCCATTTTTACTATAAATATTATAGATCTATAGTGTTGGTTCATCTGGACTCTAGGTAAAATGTATTTTCTTCTTATGTTATTAACATCTATCCTAGATAATATCTTTACACACAATATTTATTTTATAAATTGGATGATGTAGAGAATACAAAGCATTTTGGGATGTCTATAAAATGAATACATAGATAGTCACCTATCAAAAAGTCAATATTTCCGAGGGGAGGGACCCCCAGGTAAATAATTCTATGTGAGAATGGTCTTTTGAACCATAGATACTTGAATGTTTTCAATATAGTTGCATTTTCAAAACTTGTTGAGTAGTTCCATATCACTGAAAATTTGGTCGTTTTATTTTAGTGTTATAATTGTGATCTACCATGGTCTGTATGAATGTTATTTATATAATCCTTACATAATTTTGTAGTCAGTTTCCAGAGGGTCTGGGGGGTCAATCATTTGCCTAATTGATCTACCCCACTATGCATATCATCAGATTTAGTATGCAAGGAAATGAAAACCCCATAAAATATATTTAAGGAAGGAAAAACATAATCCATAGGGTCACATGCCACACCCACTCCAATCATATCTCCCTGCCCGCATGCACCATCAGAATATTTCATGAGGTAATGGGTAGGAGGAGACTAGCACACCCAGTTCCCCCAATGTTCCAAACTGGGCACATCTTGAGGAGGTATTTTGTTAAAATAAAAAAAGAGGGAGGAATCCATCCCATGGAGGAACATTAGGCTTGCAATATAAATCACAAGGATTTTATCCTTCAAGACATGGCTTTTCACTAATGTGGGTTGATAATTTTTCTAGTCATGGTTATGATCATGCCAAATATACCATTAGCCAGCCGAATGTAGGATATGTTGGGCCTTCACCTCCTGGGTGTTCCTACTCGACATAATGAAACACTATTCAAGAATGTCCCCCATAGAATCAATAACACATGCGAGGGGTCTAAAAATCCCCAAATCAAATCCTAATCTACGTGCTGAGTTTCCCAATAATAAGGTTTTTAGGTATGAATCATATCTTTGATCAAAGCAACACGTTCATCTAGAATCTTGATGGATCCCTTTAGTATTTACAATTGTATTTTATTCCATAGCACAATTTTGAAATTTATAAACAAAAAATGTACTTTTGTTGGATTTATTTATAACTAAGACATCAACCCCTTGGATCTCTCAAAGCCACTAAATAAAATAACCCGCTTTAATAATTTTCTGTGAATATTCCTAAAGAGGAGTCTTTTAAGAAGCATTGATAAGGAATTTTCTCCTACATAATGTTTCAATGGTATCTCTCTGAATGAGACTATGGATTGAGTGAATATAATTTGGGTGTTTTCTACCCAATTTAAATCATTGTTCAGTTGTGCAGCATCTAGGAAAACCCAAAACATTGACCAGCATTTTAAATCCTACAAATTCATTACATAATTTCCAAAACCCACTATGAATAATATTATTGAGTTAGAATGTTCCACAGAAATGTGAACCATAAAAGTGGTGGGTGAAAACATTACAATATTGAACCATATCCATATTTACATTGGAAAAAATTTCTCCACAGTGATCTACCTTCCAAAAACTCCAAATCATGTTATCCATAGAGAGAGTCTATATATTACCACAAATTTATTATATTATTACCCCCTTGTTCGACTAGTTTTGGTATCCTAGACTAGGAGGCTCAATGGAATCCCCCCCTTGGCATCCCAAAAAAAGTCCATATGAGATTCAGTATCTCATTATGGATTGAAATTTGAAACTTATGCACCAAATTTATATTCATGGGAATTAATGGAATCAAACAATTCAAAAAGGGTGATCCTCCCACCAAAAGAGAGAAATCAGTTTTTCCAGTTATTGATGTGGTCGATGATTTTCTTGATAATGCTTTCAATGTTTCTAATGGAGACCCCTCCACGTCCAATGGGTGCCTCCAAATAATCCATTAGAATTATTTTACCCCTTATGAATATGATATATTTCATGTTAGACCTTCTCATAGCTGAGATATTATAACAATAGATTGTGTGGTTTTTCTCATACTTAATAGGAATCAATCTCAACCTACAGTATTCTTTCTTCATATTGTATAATCCATTGTCTGATGAATTGGTTCCAATGATGATAAATACAAATTTAGCTACAATTAGGATATGGGAAACCCCAAGGAAATTCCCTCTATAGTTGTTAGGGATAATCTGACCATGTTGTGTGTAGAAGGGTTTATGTATTCTAAGGGAATATTAAACCATAATGAAGGTGGAGAGGGAGAGAGGGTCCCCTTTTCATATCCCCATTAAGATTTCATGAAACCACACTACCACTCCTTGAACAACATGTTAAATAGTTATGATCTATAGAATTATAATGACATGTTATTGGTCTACTAAGATAAACCCAAGCATCTTATCACCATGCTATTAAAACCCAACTCTATGTGGTTATAAGCCCTCTCTATGTAATCCTATATAATGATATTGGATATTGTCACATTCCTATTTTTATAACCACCAATCTTTTGGGAAATACTAATGGACCCTCATATGGATCTTCCCTAGAGGAAATCATGTTCTTCCTCAGCGACCCAATAGTCGGTGAAGCATGAATGTCTATTGTTGTTGATGGAATACAATAACTTTTATATATAATTGAACATTATTATAGGAATAGATTTATTAAATGAATAGGGTTTATTATTATTTTGAATTTCGAAATATTTTTTACCACACACAACCCTTTGAAGCACCCCCCCCCAAACGAATTCCCTGATAGCTGCAACATGATCCTCCTAGATGATACTCTATAAGCTATTGTTGAATTAGTCCGGGAAGTCATACGGATTTTGGGTGCTATAAAAATTTAGTGACAAAAATAAATTCCAAGTCTTCTTTATCTTCATGAATGCTAACATTCATAGCATTGGAATGGTTGTAAACCATACACATTATAAAATTAAAGAGTTCATCCTAGAATTTAGGGTATATATTCTTCATTCACATGTTAGGTTCACATGATAAAATATTTAAATGATTATTCATCATACCACCAATCTCCACAAGATCATTATTGTATGAACATCAGAATGATGAATTTTAGTCTTTGATTCACATTGTTTATCCTTAAATCAAGCATGTGAATAATTTGTGTATTGGTCAGATTCTTTTAGTTATATAGCTTTTGACCTTTTCAAGGAGACCTGTCTCATATTCTAGAAGGATTTCCAAAAAAAAATTTTTGGGGCCATGAAATACAAAACCAGTCTTCATCCCATGCCTCATCAAGACTGGCATCATCATAGATGATATCACATTCCACATCATGCAGGCTAGCCTGGATAAGAGGAAGGATGTTTTCTTAAGAGAATAGAATAGGTCACAAGAAAAATAATTTGTTATAAAATATATCCCACTATGTTCTCTGAGAAGTGTAATCCTCGAAAATATGAAATCATGATTACAATTTAGTGTGTTGTGTACAGTGGCTGGAGAAGAAGAAGCTTGTTCTGCCCTCATTTCCTACAATCAAATGAATGAGGAGAGGGTATTGTCCCATAGAGGATGAACAAGGTAGATAACTGCATCATTCAAACTGGATGATATGGCCAGATGTTTCCAATAGTACTGGTCTAACCGACAGCACATGCATCACTGATGTTTTACTTTATAGCCCCAGATTATTCTATCAGTTGTGTATCCGTGGAGCAGGAGGCCCTCTTGTCTAGTAAATGACAAGAAGGATAGACTTTCACTATGAAGAAGGAGTCCCACTCCATTTTTCTCTAATGTTTCAAAGATAGTGTTGATGTCCCCTCTAACAAACCATTGCTTCCCCCAGGAAAATGTATTCCAAATCGAGACACAACTTCGACTAGAGTCCTTCCTTTCATCTTGAATTCACAAAGGAGAATAATGAATTCTTTCGCGCTACTTCCACTCTAATTGGGAGTTTTTGATCTGTTTCCTCATTCTATTCCACCATGGCCAATGGGTTTTAAAACAACCACATTTAATGATTGATAGGGTCAATATATAAGAAGATCCTCAATACAATCGTTCCATCAAAGTCCCCAATTTTTTATGGGTTTTGGGTGGGTTCCAAGACCATAATGATGGAAGAACAATGATTGGCCACCACATATGCATGGATTTCTATTATTAACATGGCACTGAGTCACATTAACGGAACATTCCTTGTGACCTCAAGGATAATAAATTAATTCTAAATAGTGATCACGTACAAAACCCATTGGAAGTTGATATTGTGATAGGCGAAGGCGATAATCAAACATTTGTTGTATCATCGATAGGGCAACCACCACTACGGGGTACCAGAAGATGAGGTGGATTTTCCCAAACATTGGATAAGGCACTCTTACTATTGTGATGTATATGTAGGTAGTGGGGAAGGACATAAAACCCTAGCTAATTAACATTTATTGGGTGGATCATAGAAGACAACCTCTTTAACCATGAAAAAATAGAGTCCAATAATATGGGGAGACTAAGGGGGAGGGAGAGGTTGAGGTGATCATTGTATGAGGGGTTTTCATGTGGTGGATTTAGTTTTCAATGGGATAATTTTTGGGATGGGGGAGTAAACATTGGATACTGCAAGATGAATATTGATCAGATTACTAGGGACAATTGCCTTATAGGTAGAAGGTATGTGGATGGAAGGAAAAGGTGATGATTGTTTCCTAGTATCTGGATTTTTTGGACAACGATCCACAAGATTTTTTTGATTCATTATATAGTCTTAAAATGTGAACCCATAGAGACAACATCTATTACATAATCGAGGATCAATTGGGAAAAGAATCTATTCTCTCCATTCCCTTGATTCAGCTACCAAAATGATCATCTAGGACGGTGGGGGATAACATGTCCAAAGAAACATATATTAGGGTGGGCATAGATTCATGGAGATGATGAGGCTATGTATCAATGCATTGAAATAGACCAAGGGAGTATTCCATTTTTTCCAGGATTTAGTGGGTTTGATGGGATGGGGATGACCAGGGAGATTTATCTAGGAAGCCGCATGCAGAGACTCTCTACCCCGATGAAAGTCCAACGACCCACGAGAGAGATGGATTTTACACTAGTTGAATGCATGGGGGATTTGATCACAGGCCCTGAAAAAATCATCTCATGAATCTCGGATGATGAGAAAATATTTTAGGTTTTTCTCCATGATCCTGGATGGGCTATGAAGGTTCCAATACTATAAAATGCATTGAATTAATCTCAAATTTGGTTTGTCCAGATAGAAGGGAGCTACCATGTTCCACATGAGGAGATCTAATGCAATAGAAATATCAGATGATAGAAAATAGAGGATTTATGTTCCATATAGAATCCTGAAAGTATTATATCTCATTAGAACCACATGAAATAGGATAAAATAGGAAGAATTAATATGGTTCCATTGAGAAGAACCACATTCCAGATATTACCCATGCAGATTATCGAGGACTACATACCACTAGTTCCCCATGCTTCTAGAGTAGTATATGATGTCGAATGATATCATTTTTAGGGTTTGGTTCTAGTATTGTTGGATAGGATGAAGAAATGGTCTGATGAGTGTGAGTTTCCATGTGAGGCACGTTTTATGCTGAGAGTTCAAATTAATTATAATATTTAGGATGGCCTCCCAGAGAAAGAGTCATAGATTTGAGATATGTTGGAACGATTTATATATAATTTTATTATAAAATAATAACTATATTGATTTTTAATTGGATTCATACCAAGTCTATATAATTTTCATCTCTTCACTAATAGGATATTATATATACCATTTGATGGAAATATGATTTTGGTATGTCGATGTGGTTTTGACCCATTGGAATGATCCCATTATTCAATTATTATCTTATATGATATATTTTAGTGGATTGGATATTTTTCTAGTGATAAATGTTATTATGATGTGTTTTGGGTAGAATTACACATAACAATGTATATTTCCAAATGTATGCATTCAAATAACGAAGTCATTTCAATCATCATAATTTATATTGAGTTGTATAACAGTACAATATTATCTGTATCACCGATTTTTTGATACCCTCTCATGAAATTTTATTTTTCTTTAACAATGATACCCAGTGATGACTTTATTTTTCATTTATTCTATTTTAATTTCTATTTCACACTATATATATTATTATCTCATAAATCTTGGATTTTTTGATATTCTATGTTGTTTATTACCTTTTTGTGTATTGATTGTGTAATTTTTCATAACTTGTTATATACATATTATCATATATTTTTTATCTATATTTCATTCTAAACTTGTGAATTTATAAATAAGAAGTAGAATCTCATTCCATTGTTCTGGGTCAAAGGTGGCCCTATGGGACTTAATCGATCCATTAGAGGGGAAGTATGTATGGAATGACTCATTGATTGTGGTTCTATGTAGGATGGAAAGTGCCTTATATTATCATTTTTACCCATTGCGTGAAACTACATTAAATATTTTATGAGGGTCCATTTGTTGATATGATATACTTATGATTTTATAGAGCTTCATAGATTTGTTAATGTCAAGAGTGTGTACCATCCGACAAGATAATGTAGCCATGATTCATGAGTGTGAACATCCCTAAAACGTAGGAATTGTTCTATTCCTGAGATTAGGACTGTTAATATTATATAATATTAGATAATGTCATAGATTATTATCAATTTAATGCCATGAATAATTATTATATTCTTCCAGAATGTCTCCAAAGTATGTACAATTGGGGTTGTTGGTTTTTAGGTAAGCATGTGGTTGTTTTGAAAATGATTTTTTGTCCCATTTTATATTCATTTACATATTCATCATGATATGTGAATCTATATAATTATTCACCATTGTTTAGGATGAACTGGGGTTGTCCTATTTGGATAATATTCATACCCATCATGTGATAATTAGTGTGTATGTAGACATTATGATTATGGAGCTGGTGAATGGAAAGGTCCCAATAGGAATATTTTATGGAGCATGGATTATTAGCATACCTGTGGTGACAGGATACTCATTGGATAGATAACATAATGAATTTATTTTCTATTTTTTATTTTACAACATAAACCAGATTACCATCGATATTGTGTGTCCATTTTATATTTATTATATGTTGTCACGTGAAAATTACTATAATATCATGTTTATAATATTTTTTCCCCATGAAGTTTAATTTCATTATGTATATGTTTTTATATAAATATATATTCTTATGGTCATGAAGGTAATGTTATCCCCATTGAATTTATAGACCCTCTCCATCAGTATGAAACCGCTTATATGTGGGGAGGAGTTTGTGAGGATATGAAGAACATTGTCTCATACCACGTCATTAAGGATGGGTTGTTGCAGCAACTAGATCCATAATTTAAAAATAATTAATTGGTGAAGAGATAAGGTTTAAAAACACATCAAAAAGTAAATATAAAACATGTTTATAACATATTAGTCTCTTTACCTATTTTGTTAATAGTTTTTACTATTTTAGATTTCGCCACACTGACAAGTTATTACCATGGTAATTTAACCATTATGTCGAAAAATAAAATTTCTTTATTACTTAATTTGAACGTAGATATTCCAATATTGAAATACAGTTAATATTATTAAGGTTATAAAATAAAAAAACTATAATTTTATAATAATAAATATATAATTTATTAAAAATATTTTTTTAAATAATTTAATATTATTACAAAATATTAATGAATTTGATTTAAAATTTAAAACAAATAATTAAAAATTATAAAATCACATAAAAAATATTGATATTTTTTGAAGAATTATTGGGATTTAAATTCTTAGATACATTGAAATGATTTAATAAAATAAATGTCCTTGTAAAATTGAGATATTTCACCATTTTTGAAAAAAAAAATATTTCAAAAAAATTCAAATATTAATATACAAGTTATATTTTCGTGAAAAAATTTAATATGGGGTTATTTTATCAATTCCAAATAATATATTTCAAAAATTATATTACGACTAAAGATACAATATTAAAAAACTTAATTAATTAAAAAATAGCCATTTTTGATATTCAGGTATTATTTTTGTATAAAGTCATATAGATTTATAAATACCTTTTATTTGTGTAATTTATTTTAATATATATATTTAATATTGTAATATCATTTAACTATGACTAATTTAATTTTACAGATGATGACACGCACTTTTTAAAATGTTAATTTTAAAGGCTCCATTTCAAAATATATTTATGAAAAAATAATATATAATCATTTTAATTGATTATTGTCATTCTAACAACTAATGCGAATTTTATTAATAAAATTTTAATTTTTATTATTGATTTTAGTCAGGTGTTTCATTAGTTATGTGTTCTTTGTGACACATGATAATGAATATATTCGCATCTTATATGGTCCAAAATCTCTTACCATTACATTCTACCCCCTCAAATAAATTTCATCCTCTATATTTTAATTATTACTCACCAATGACATTGGAAGAGGGTGATTAAAACACATCAATCATTTGGGATAATACTTCTTTAGTGACATCTACATTACTCATTTATGTCATAACCAGTTTCATATATTCCTTCAAACAAACATTATCATTCATACAAAATTATGTATATAGCTTAATCCTATATTCTCCATTACAAATGTTTCATAAAACAATTTTAATAAATATATTAAACCACAATGGACATATAAATATTTTTAAAAATGAATTATTATATACAACTTCCTGTTCATACGATCTCACACTAGTCTATATATATTATGATACAAAAATTATATAAACTTCACCGAAAATATATTCTATTATAGTTCATTAAATGAATAATAAAATAAAAGACTATCAATAGTTTTTAATATAATTTTCTCAAAATCATTTAACCCTTTATCTACTCAACCTCAGGAATATATTATATAAAATTGTTTTTCAAATCCCAATCACTAGTTATCAAATCATTATCCCGAAAATATAAAATAGAAATAAAATCACTATTCATGGTTATTGATACCATTTAATTTGTTTCCAATAACTTTAAGTTGCCTTTATAAACGATAATAGTTATATAATACCACAAATACATATAACATTTAAAATCTACAATAATATAATCGATAAAAATAAATCATTTATAAAAAATGATAATAGTTCCATTTTTAATTTCAATTAATATATCATCATCACTATTATATGTTTGATATGAATGCTGACAATTTACAATGTAATAAGATTATACTCAAATTCTCAACCAATCAATTTTGATACCTTTTTTGTTACAAAAAATTGTTGTTTATGAATACATTCCTTTCTCATATTACTATTCTTGATCATCATTCCAGAAAATATAAAAACCAAAATGGTAATGAAAATATCTAATAAAATAAGATTAAATTGTTTTATGAATATTTAAAATAATTCTTAAGATGTCATATCAAATAAAACCATTATTTAATACATTTTTACTTTCAGTTCAATCTAATTTACTTTATTTTAGTTTTCTTTTTTACTTATTAAAATCTTCAATTAAGGTTTTCCATAAATAAATCTTTCACATTTCATTACCACGGGAATGTGAAAGACCAAAACATACCCCCTCATAGGATTCTAGTTATATGTGAAATTTTATGATCAATCAATATTCTCTATAGTGAATATTGATTCAATGAAAAATAATCAATTATAGGGTAATTTTTCCAATATTCCTTTCTTCCATAACTATTCCCACATTCCATTATAAAGATAGAGATTTAATATATTGGATAATAACACGATCTCAAAATACCGAAACATCCCGATTTTATGTAATAATTAGTGTTTTTATATAAAAATAATTTTTATTTTAAAAAATTTCATCTTATTCAAATCCACATAATATTAACCCATCAAACAAAATCGGTTTTTACAGAATTGAAATTATAATCAACCCTTACTTGTCAGTCACTGAGGAAATTTATAACTCCCAATTTGACATCAAATAATATCATAAAATTCATAATGTTTGTCAAAACCCTTCTCAAATTAAAAATAAAAGTAATTTTACATGTGATGATCCATACTGTTTGACTTTAATAATATATTTTATTAAAACACATTCACATAATCTTCCAGATTATGAGTCTCAGATAATTAGAGAAAAAATTTGTCAGAAATGATTATGTCCTTTTAAAAAAATGAACCATTCATCCAATATATAAATAAAAACATAATACATAATAATTATTAAACATAAAAAAAATAAAAGACATAAAATACCATTCTAGTCAAATATTATGTGACCCGTAGAAAAAATAAACATAGAAAATTAGAGATCTCAGAAGCTCATTGTGGCTTCTGCCACAACTGTGGTGCTCTTTTTTAATAATAATAACCCATATTCTCTTCAACATTATAGAACGACTAGTATGTGTAATTTCTCCCCTATGTTTCTATAAATTATGAGAATAAATTTATTTTCCATGTACCTCACACATCATATATATTATGAACTACAAAAATTCACCAAATATAGAAAAATTCATGGAGTTATAGGTATGGATCAGGAACTTATCAACAACATTAATAAAAATGATATTGTGTTTATTATTGAATTCAATTTAGACATGGAAAAATATGAATAAAATTGATTTTAATTTATTCTCAAGGTGTTCACATACATGGTATTATCTTCATGGTCCTTTGACCTCATGTATCATTGTTTCAATTCCTTTGGAAATTTTATCTTCTTCATGGTAAAAAAATATTGTTTAGCATAGACTTTTGTATAAATTGGGTGAACTGTTATCCCAAATATAAATCATCCATGAAAAAGATAATCATATTAGTTTCATTCATATTACATTAATTTTTGGAATACTTAATACAAGACTCAAAAATATTCCCAAATACTGTATTAGTTTAGTGTATTTGGAAACTCTGTACAAAATCTTCTAATCATGTTGAATGATCTTCAAAATCACCCATATATATCTTCCCCATTACTTTTCGAACCTACATCCTTTCATTATATCCTAGGGAAAATAAAACAAAAAAATGGTTAGCCTGGATGTTTAGTAAGGGTAGAAATGGGGAAAGATAAACCATATACATTTGAACATAAACACAGGAAAATAATGTTTAAACATCAAAATCTTGAGCAATGAAATATATCATGGTAGTACATAAGGAATAGATAATAAAAGAACATTAATAAGGATAAAATATCATTGGAATAAAACAAGGAATTATGGAAAACCATTAACCATATAATATGATTTTCATAGTAGCAAAGGAATTTAATCCATGTCCATCATAATGGACAATGTCCATTACTGAACAGGGCTTACATGTCATTATAGCCTTGTATTAATAATCTAGATTTAAATTTTGTTCCATTCATGTCATTCTAATGAGATTTAAATATTAACTAATTCTTTAGAGGGATATATAGGTCACACCAATCTGAAAATGAAATGATATTTACATTTTCGACAAAACATATTCATTCATCATAACATAACCCAAGAAATAAAATGGGTTCCTTATATCCCATTCTATAATAACATAATCTCTCTAAAAGATCAATATATAGTAAACAAAATCAAATTATAGTTATAATAGGGATAGAACCGTTACCCTATTGAAAATCATTATCATAGATGGAAACTAATTTCTGATAAAACACTTGAAATTAGTTCTTCTGGAAAATATCATTTCTTCTCCAAAACGTTATCTGTCCCCAAAATGCTGCAAAATATTGAAATAAAAAAATTTACTTGAAAAAAAACATGAAATATTTTGGAGGATGAATCATGAAAATAAGGTATCAGGGAAAATAAAAAATTTATAATTATGTATATGTTAATTAAAAACATTCCGCTCATACCTTTGAAAAAAAAAATCATAAAATTTCCTCGTATTTTGAATCAAAATAATGATTTATTCCATATCATGTAGTAAAATTTAGAAAGAAGTAAATAATAATTTAAACATAGATGGAAAAATATTAAACATTTTAGGTAAAAAAATTTAGGAAACATAGACATGAATTATAAATATAACCCTACTAAATACTTACGTATAAATAATATCAGATAAAAATTAGATTTCAAAATTATCCCTTAGCTTAGGTCTTATTTCACTTATATGAGTCTGAAACACCATTATAGTATATTTAATATTATTATAAACTTGTAACAAAACCATAATAATATTTATGATATCATTTATGACTCTATTTCGACTTTATATTACCCATTCATTTGTTAATTCCATGTTAAAGAAATGTTTTGGGTAATAATCGTTTCATTTATCGTGCGTGTTTGGACTTGTTATTATTCATATGATAACATAGATAATTATTTACAAATTTTTATAATTTAAAAAATTCTTTATATATAATATATATACTATATATAAATATATATAATAGATTGATAAATGGAATCGAATGGAATATACAGTTTATGGAGAATGTAAGTCATACTTACGCATAAGCGCAGTTTTCGATTCCTCATTAAAATGAATTGAATTATGTAAATGTCATATATATATATATATACATCAATCAAGTAGAATTATTATGACATATATTTAATGATTAATTATTAAATATACTTTATAATCATTCTTGAATAGTTAACATGGGGAATGAATCTTAACGCATCGTGTAGACGGTAAGCCATATATACGCAAGACCGACGATTTCCATCCAATAGTTGTTGAACTGTATTTAAGTGGATGGTGTGTAATATCTCAGAATTACTATAATGTTATAATAATAATGTATAGTTATTATTTCTGCCATTATACCCATCCATGTGAGGTGGTGGTTAAAAAAGATTACACCATGTTGTAGAGAGAGTAATATGTACGTACGGACACGCGGTGATTTCGTTTTTGGTAGGATGGATAGAAGGTGAAATGTGGTTATTTCATATTTCAAATAATATATCATTATATCAGTTATACTAATGTTATTAGTTTATAATGAAACATGTAAAGATTAGGATGTATAAGAATAAACAAATTTTACAAAATCGGTAGAAGTGATTATATCTTCCTCAACGTGCCTCTTTTAAATTTCCACTTAGATCCATAGAGATAAACATTTGAGAAGAACATAACCTCTAGAATATAATTAATGATTTTAATAAGATAAATGATCAGGGTTTGGCTGATGATGAAGGATCAAAATCAAGTGAATAGGAGAGGAATGAGATGACTTTTTATAAAAGAGGAGGGGCACACATTAGGAATGTTCAAAAATATTAACTTATTATAAATTCAATATCGATATAAAATGGCCCCAAAATATATTTAATTATAAGATAATATTATTTTGGTTTTAATACTCATAATCTGGTAATTTATTGAAAAGTTTTGAATATTGTTTATCCTTATCTTTTTGGTATTACCTTTATTTTAGTTTCTTTTAATCTTACCGTGATATCATGTAATTTACACATTGTGGGTTAATATAATTACAATATCTCATAAAACGACCCAAAAAATTTATTTCTGACATCTTTAGTCATATATTAACCATTTATCTGAATATTTGTTTTTTAGAAATTTAATATCATTTAATAAACTATTTTATGTTTTATGTGACGAATTATGTCAATTTTGGATACTATTCAAACATGAATTTTTTAAAAATTTATAAAAACATTGAATTATCAAACCAAAAGAATTAACATATTCCTTATATTTTAATTTCCTCCAAAACTTTTATGGATGACATGAAATTGTAAAAATTAAAATTATTTTAATAATTGAAAACTGATTTATTTGAATATTTCATTAATGATGTAATCACTACAACATAATTGTGTCATAGAAAAATATATTTATCAAATTCATAAAATTAAAAATAAATTACCATGATGTGTGAAATAATTATATTTTTATAATTACTATTTATATACAAAGATATCTATTACCTAACCCTCCATAAAGTTGATTTAGTGAAAGATATATGTTTAGGTTAAAATTATCTTTACTGTAAATTAATTCTTATAAATTGTCATTTTCATGTCCATTTGAATCCTTGGGGTCACAAAATATTCCCATAGATTCCCATGGACGTAAATATCTCATCCAATTGGATTATTACATGTTTTTTTAGTTAATAATTATTATAATATTATATTTTAACCTAATTTTACTTGATTTATCTTTTTACCATGGTAAATAAAATAATTACTAATGTTACTATTCATAATGACCAAAAAAATTGGTTCCAATTTACACAATTTTAATATTCTAATAAAAAATGAGGAATTACTTTTTCAAAATTCTAAATACATATATTTCAGAAGTTAATTTAAAATTAATTTCTGTTGGCAAAACCAAAATGGGGGTTTTTATGATGTAATAACAATCAAAAGATTGACATGTGTTTATGTACAATTTAAAATTGAAATTACAAAAAAATAACCAAAATTGGATTATATTATAAAAACATAATCCCATTAAACTTTAAAACCAATTAAAAATATAATCTATCATTATAAATAAATTAGGTGAAAAGGAAGTTATGAATTAAAATTCAGTATTTTTCGTTGTTTAATAAAATTTGAATTTTATCATAAAAATACACAAATTTCAATAAAGGTAAATTTTTATTTCATGCATCCAAATAAGAAGTATACATGTAATATAGTACTTATAATTGTTTTAAAAACTATTATTAAAATCGGTGCATCATCAAAAGGTCGTAAAACTCTATTTTTTTTAAAATACTTCATTCATCCCAAAAATTGATTTTGATATCATAAAATGTTATTGAAAATGTTTAAGATGAATTATAATGTTATATAACATTAAAAATGAGGTTAATACTATTCATAACTGATAGTTTACATCACATTAAATAATAATATTATTATAATATATCATTGTATAGTGAAACTCGATATCGTTTAAAAGTTAAGCTACTGAGGAAGGTTTCTCTTTCATGTAACACAAACCAAGTCAGTGTGGTGTGTATTGAATGATTCCCTTTATGTTTCATATAACATAATCAAAATATATGTCATTTATACATTGAAAATAATCTATTCTTAGTGGTTCATGAAATGAATTCTATCAAAAGATCATGAAATTAGTCGCCACACATGAAACGAATAGTGTTGCGTATACTGCAAGATAATATGGTGTATGGTGTAGCATACTACACGAGATATAAAAAACATTAAAATTAATCTATCTCATAAAATGTCAAGGTGTTACATTCTTCCCCCCTTAAAATGGATTTATCCATCTAATTTCATCAGGAGTAAAAATAGATTTTCTACAAAAATGTTTCATTCAGGGTATCCCACATCATAAAAAATTATACTAAAAATTCATATTAAAAAGAAAAGTTAGAAACATAACATTTAACCAAATTAACTCATCACTAGGTTTCGTATAGGAGAACATTAGTGGGAATTGAAACTTGGATATGGAAGATAAATATAACCATCATGTTATGATGGAAAATGATATAGAATAAGGTTTGGAGAATGATGAAAACTAGAAATCCATAAATCTATGATTATTTAAGGGACCATATGATTCATCATATTATAAGGCACTAAAAAAATATTTTTGATTTTCAAGATCCTTTCCCTAGATTTGATGGATTTTTCATGAGATTATATACGTAATTCATTTTGTTACAATATCACCGTTGTTCGTTCCCTAAACAATTTCCACTTCATCTATTAATGTAATGAAGTTGAATTTTTCATTAGTGAAGTGTTATTAGATCATGAGACTGAATGATAGGTCATTCCATCACTAATATGTTAATTTATTCTAAATGAATTTTGGATGTCATCAAAATGTTCTAATTAAAGATGTTTTAACATTTATAAAATCATTTATTAGAAACTATCATTAATGAGGAAATCACTACATCATAATTGTGTCCTAGATAAATATATTTTTCTAAAATCTAAAAATTTTAAATAAAATACCATGATTTTTTAAACAATTTTATATTAATAGTGACTGTTTATATATATATATAAGTAATATAATCAAATATTAAATTCGATTTATTAGAAGATAAATGTGCAGGTTATAATTATCTTTACTTAAAAGTAATTCATATAAATTATCATTTACACATCTAGTTGATTTCATGGGGTCCAAAAATAGACACAAGGATTAAAATTTTAGGAAATTTCCCATAAAAAAGAATTAGAACAAGTGATAGGGTAATTTAATATTATTATAATATTATTTTTTACCCTTATTTTCTAGATTTACCCTTTAACCTTGGTAAAAAAAATAATTACTGAAGTTCTAATTGAAAATGTCCAAAAAATAAAAGGTAACTATTAAATTTTTTTGAAACTTATACTTCCCAATATGGAATCATTTTTTTCAAATTATTAATAAAAAAGTTTCTATAATTAATTTAATATTAACTCTCATTGTCAAAACCAAAAAGTGGGATTGTAAGAAGTAATAACTATCAAAAGATTTATATTTCTTTATGTAGAAATTAAAAATAAAATAACATCCAACAAAAAAATTGTATTAAATGATAAAAATATAATACAATTATAGTTTAAGACCAATTAATAATTTAATCTATCTATATAAATAAATTTGATGAAAAGGCAGTTTTGAATTATAATGTTGTATTTTTAATTATTCATTAAAATTAAAATTTTACCTGATAAATAAAAACATTTCAAGAAACACAAATTTTTATTTCCTATTTCAAAAAAAGACTATTTTTTCAAATATAACTTATTAAAGTGTAAAATAAAATATTTAATATTGGTTCACAATCAAAAGGCGGTAATGTTTTATTTTTTGAAAAATACTTCTTTTATCTGAAAAAATTGATTTTGATCTCATTCCATGTTCTAGAAAAAGTTTAATATGAATGATAATGTTATATAAAATAAAAAATGTGGTTAATAATATTCATAAAGGCTATTTTATATTATATTAAATAAAAATATTTCAATAAAATTTCGATGTTTAGTGAAAATTATTATCGGGTACAACATCAGCTATCGAGGAAGGTCGCTCTTGCATGTAATGAAAGACAAGTAAATATTCCCTGTAGTGAAATATCATCTGGTGTTGCGTATAACATTTTCCAAACATAGTTAATTTATAGGTTAAACAAAATCAATTCTCAGTGTTGTGTGAAATGAATTATACGGCTAGATCTTGAAATTATGTGTATCAAAAGCCAAGAATAGTGTTGTGTATACTACTAGCTAATACATTGTTTTTATAGCACAATCTAATATTAGTGTAACATTCAACAAAAGAATTAATGAAATTAAAAATAATCTATCTCTAATAATCTCATGGTGTTACAATATGAGATTTACATTCTACGGTAAATCACTTCTAGGCTTCGTCGGATTGAATGGAATGGTTTTATATGGAGGAAAGACTCTTTGTTAGGAGCTTATCATGACCAGTACAGCGTACGCTTGTTAATATATCATGTGATAGACCGACACATTTTTTATGGCTTATTGTGGAAAATAATCAGAGTGAAAGGGGAATATTGAGATTGTATTCATCTTATTTACCATTAATTATTAAATATCACATGTTAGTATTTTTATTACATAATCATTGGATTATTGTAAGGTAATATGCTAATTTAGAGAACACCAACTTAGTCGACCACATGATAGGTATTCCTAGATTCCCAATAGTGTGCATATTTTTTTTGGAAATTAAGTATATACCTAGGGTTCATCGATGTTATTATATAATATAATTTGTATGAAAAAATTTACCTCGTTGTGATGAACTCCAATCTAGATAGCATAATATTCACAGGATAATCCTTGGGATTCATCTTAGTGAATAACATCCATAGAGTTTATAGCATCTAATGATCTTGAAAAATGGGGTGAGTTTATTTTAGGTCTAGGGGCCCATGAAAAATAAAACATCTTCATGTGCATCATTAGAAAATATTACTTCCCTATAGATAATAATACTGTGAATGAAATAATTATCCTCATGTATCGGTAGACATGTTTCAGTTTGACATAATAAGAAACATCAGCTCACATATCAATTTAAAGTGAATGGGAGAAAACTGTGGGGAACATCTCTATATATTAGACAATTCTCCCTTCTCATGATCATATTGTACCTATTTAACTGATCTCTAGTTTTTAGTTTTTTGTATATTTGGTCCATAGAAGAGGGATACATAGTTGATCCTCATAGTGGTATTTTGGTTTCTCTAGTAGTAAGTAACGAATATATCTTCAATGGGATAACATGTGTAAAGAAAACACGTTCTTTTAGAATATATATCTTATTATATAATCTAACTTGATTTCTCAATAATTTGGATGATTTCCCCTCACTATTACCAATTTTTTCCAACAGAACACCCCACCAAACTATCCTCAGCACTACACTAGCATGATAGATCTCTTGGTGTCATAAAATAATTATACATAAGATCAACATGGATGGTTATTCATATATCAGTCTCATGTGGGGTCGCAACATTGTCATGATCCTCAAGGATCAGGTAGTAATTCTTCCACTATATACATTATAAGCGACAACTCACTTGATGCTGAAGAAAATGAAATTCAAAAAGGCCTCATACTATTTCAGTATTAAAATATCAATCTTACATTAGTCTCAAATTATTCTATAAATGTTTTAAAATATTTACATGGATTTGGTTTCATCCCATGTTCAGTCTCTTATGTCATCTATATGTTCATGGGACTTATGAACAAGTACATGTATATCATTCACTCCAAGGGTGGGGAGAAAAATTTATTGAATTTCATGATTCAATGACCTCACAAAAAGTGAATATTACATGATACTCTATCTTTATATCATTTCCCTAATAGGGGATAACATAGTTAGTTGGGATTACCTTGGGGTTCACTATTTCATTAACTAATAAATGTCCATGATTCCCTAGTTTTCCTTATTTTTAGTTCAATATTACATTCTATTTGAATAAAATAAAATCATTATTTCCTAGGATGATCAAGTAACATAACATATTTCCCTTAATGAATCAGGCTTCACCCACATGTTTGAATTGGTGGATCAAGATTCAATCACCTATTTATAATATAGGATCAATCATAAATAATAATTTCACCATTGTCTTGTGGGATTAAAATATATACATAATATAATATAGGGATACATAAGGGACACAAATTACTTTAAGATTGTCCATACACATGTATTCCATGTAAAATACCATCATAAAGAAAAATCAAATAAAAACATGTTCGAAATAATACATAAATAGTTTCCAATGGAGTAATCTTATTTATCCAAGGACATCATGTATGATTCTACGTAAATACCATCAAATTTGTATAAAAAGAATTTGGTATTTATACCATGTGTATAATGGATATATAGTTCGTATAATAATTTATTCAATCAATTTATGTACAAAACCTAGTAGAAAACCATAAATAAACGGAATAAAACATAACATATCCACATAAGAAATGTAATGGGAGAAATAAAAACTAAAATTATACACCTAAGAAGATTACATAATAAATTTAATATGAATAATCAATTCAATAAAATAAAATGTAATCACATAAGACATCTACAAAAAAGGTGTTTAATTTTTTTAACAAAACACATTATTGGAGTAATAAGAAAAACATAAAAATATGATGACATTGATGATAAATATCCTTCTAAAAAATTCATTGAATAATATTACCCAAAAATGGAAAAATTGATTAATTGATTGATGCAGAAAGTATAATACTCCAAATAAAACCGATACATATTTTTTATATAACAACCCATGAAACATAAATCACATTAAATGTAGATATATATTAATTTGAAAAGAAAAATTGTGGTCAAATCATAATAGAGAATTATGGGGAAAAAAATTTAATTAAATTAAAATTAACCACGTAAAATTAAAAATTAACTTTTAAATGTGGTGGAGAATGATTTTGAAAAACTGTTAATTATAAAAATTATATCGATTATTAGATACTTGATTGTGTAAAAATGTTATGTATAAAAATGTGGTGTTAAATATGAGACAATTTAATATGATTGAAAATTATTTGAAACATTGAAATTATCATTTTTTAAAATAATCATTGTAAACAGTATAACGAAACAATATTTTTTTCAAAAATTATTTTCTCAAAGAGGATTATAAAATTCCATATAATAAAATATTATTGTGGGGAACAACATTATCAAAGAAAAATTATCATGATATAAAATAAAAAATTAATTAATGAATAATTGGGTTACCAATATCCCATAAAAGAAAAATACTCCATGATGTATAAAAATTTTAAATGGTTTTATGTGGTAAGAATATAAGAAATTAGATTCTACCATATATTAAAATAAGAGGGCTCAATTTTCTAAACCAACGTGAAATATGTTCAACAGAATGATCAAAAATAAAAAAATTTGTTTCCAAAATCTCTAAGGAAATGAGTAAAAATTTAATCAAAATTATTTTAAATAATATAACATGATTTGTATTTTTATATACAAATAAATTAATAAAAATCAAAACGTTTTTGGGATGTTAAATAAATATTACACCATCTAAGGGAAATATGGTGTATAACATGTATCATGTCTTGAAACATCTAAATTGACACTAATAAACCCTTCATATTTACCCCCAATTAATCGAATGAAATTAATCCTCATTTATGAAAATTATAAAATCCTAGAATTTTGGGATATAATTCCCTTCAAAAAAATATAATTGAATTTATATAATGAGATAAATACAAACCCATGACTAAATTAACCATAATAGATATTTTTTTCCATAAAATTTCCATTAAATTAGAAAACTGAATTGAAATTACCAAATATTATAAAAATATATATAAAGGTTTTAGATTAAAAATATATATTTATAAAAATACAAAATATTAATTAATATCTGTATATGATTCAAAAAATAAAATTTTCCCCAAAAATAGTTTTTTGTAGGTTTTTCTAGCGTGTAATATAATTTATTTCTTCCACTTTTACAAAATGAATTTCATAAATTCATCTTAATTTTTTAATAAATAGGTTCCAAATTATTATAAATAAAATTTTTTCTAATTTTATGAGAATAATGATTTATTTATCAATAGATGAAAAAAAATAATTTTTATATAATAAATTTCTTAAAATTAAAGAATTCAATTGGTCCATTTTCATATTACGGTTTAAGGGAAATCATTGTTCATATATTTTATGAATAATCCAACCATGGTCATTGTAATTATTTTCATACTGGAATTCATTATATAAACGTCTTATATGAAATAATTTTTTTTTGAAACATGTCTTTCATAATATTTTTTAGATTAATTATATATTAAATTTTAAATGAAGCGAATGTGATTAAATATATTCAATATATGGAATCGTCAAAATTATTAGTTTATAATAAGAACAAAATAATTTTTTTACAGATGAAGCGTAATAAATGGTAAAAAATGGTTACCATGTTTATGCTTAAAATAGGTTCATCATGGGTTTAAGAAAGTTATAAGTGTGGATTTTCCAATTAAGCCTTTGTATATAAATTTGTGGAAATATATCAACTGAATATGATCCCATGTTCTAATAATTCACCATTTAAAAGCATTATCCATCTATATAGATCTAATATATTTTTATCTTTTACAAAATTCCATGGGTGTCCTCTCCCCCGATTTTCATGGAAAAAAAATCTCTAATTTACACAAAATTCAGAAATATATATAAAAGAGCTACCAAATTCTCTTCTCAACATACCAAATATTTATTTAAGAGTTCTACTATTCTCCAATGACTGCAATGATATTGTATAGGAATTGATCAAAACGGGGGATACAAAAGAAGAGGTACACATTCTTCCCGACCACTTTCCATTTATTTGTTCTTTTAACACCTATAAATATATTATATTTATTATAAATCAAAAATAATTAGCATATTTAAATAATAATATATTATAAATATTATTTAATCATATATATTCACACATTTTTCAATTAAAGGGGACATGATAGTATTTCTTCAGCATACATGTGGAAAACGACCTCTATCTTGCAATAAAAATCATTTTTCATGGTTGAATTCTATGTCAGGATTAATGTTTATATATAATATTTGAGAAATAATTTTTTATATTTAATTATAAATTCATAAGTACAATTTTTTATTCCAATTTTTTGGAAGATAATAACATCATTCCTTCTATCATGTGGAGTTCCACCACCATAAAGCTGTGTTTTAAGTTTTTCATTATCATTTTAAATATAAGGTAATAATGATAAATTTAATGTATATATATGTAATATATATGTAATATATATGTAATATATATGTAATATATGATAATATAATTATAGTAGTATTATAAAAAAAAATTATAATTCATTCCATATTTTAAATTGAAATTGAATGCGTTGTTCATTTGGACATACGACTTACCATCTCCATGTATGGTGTAAATAATTTTTTTATATCTACCTATTTTCAATTTGTATAAATATGTTTATTAATAAATAATATAATATTTATATTAGGATATATGTTATGTATATTCTATAACCATGATCAGAGTACAAGGACAAGATTTATCGATTTGATACCCTTACTAAAGATAAAATATCTAACTCATAAAAATTACTTTTCAATAAGAAATTATAAATTAAGGCTTATAGAAATTCTATAATATGATAATGTTTGATTTTTTACTTATTTAAATTATCATTCATACATTTATAATAAAATTTAACATATTATATAGGAGGATATAGTTCTTTCAAACCCTGTCATACATGAGGTAATGGATTTCAGTCTCACTTTTATTTTGGTTAGATCCATGAAATATTCAACCCCTGATTCTTTTATATGGTTTATATACTACACAAAAATTTATTTTATGATAATTTTAAATAAAAATATGGGAACAAAAATATACATAAAATTGCCTCTACTTCCAGAGCTATTGATTCCTACAATTCCAAATTGGTGAGTGTCTTAAGTCTAAATCACATTTATTTCAATAATTGTGAATGATTAAGTATCTGATGATAGTATTTCATGATATAAATCTCTATAATATCAGTAATTTTAATTTAATTGGTTCATTCATGTAATTTTCATGTGACAATACAATTACCCCCACATTGGCACATAAATAAAATAAGATAAAAATCATAAAAAAAATATTTAATTTTTCCTCTATGGTAAGAAGTATTTTCCTTACATGGCCATGTTTTTTTCAATTATTTCACGAATATTTATAAGAGTATCTTATATCAGCATAAATTAATTTTAGAATTTTTTTGATTATTTGTGTAATGTTTTAAAAAACACTTTTCGTTTTCTGAATGAGTTAGTTTTGATATTTCACTAAAAATCTGAACTAAATTATTTTTTAACATCCCAACATGATTTAATTTTTCCCCCATAATATATGAAGAACAATTTGAATCATAATCCACATGATTATAATGTTATCCCGAGTGAAAATTTTTTCCATTATATTTTCATATTTATTCAAGAATATAATTAAGTTATCTTAAAATAAATATGGTATTTTCCTTATGAAATTTTTCATTTATTATTTAAGGATGTTTTTCATTTATTATTAAATCAAATGATGATATTTTTTATTTATATGTTATGTTATTAAAGGATTATATATTATCTTCATTATCTATTTTTTCTATGATTATTAGGATGAGTCGTTAATATAGCTCATTTATTTCTAATAGGTTAGGATATGTTGAAATGTTGAAATTTTTATGAATTAGATTTTCTTTTCCACATACTATGATATATGTTGAATGATTTATGGTCATAAGGACCTCATGTGAATGGATTATTATTATGTGATTAGTGGGAAACCATTATGTTGACTACTAATGCATTGGGTAAATATGGATATCTAATGAGACAATAAAGACTAGAATGGGGAGTGAAACCAGTTTATTAATTTTCATTTTCCATTTTGATAGTCTATTAATTGAACCTTGACTAAGGGTATAATGGAATTAGGAGTGAACCCAACTGAGTATGAATTTTTATTTATTTATCATTACTAATAAAAATTCATTTCTATTCTAATTTTTATTTCCCAAACATATTCCTTATTTCAATGAATTACACTCATGGGTCCTGTAATTGAATTTTGTTATAAATAAAGTCTTATGAGATTCCTAACATTAATCCATGAATCATTATTTTGATCAATGATATGATTTTCCTGTTTTAAAAGGCTAATTTCTTTTTCTCATAACCCAATTAACATTTTTTAATTAACTAAAAAATTTATAAATCCTTTTTTTACCATTAATAAAAATCTATGAAAAGACATTGTGATGTTTCATATAAATATGTTATTGTGAATGGTATTCATTCTAATAGGTCGAAGAAGTGTTTTATATATAAATAAATTTTTAGGAGATAATGTATATCTATTATGTAAAATATTTTAATTTCAATTTTTAATGGGGAATAAACCAATAATATTCTTCTATGGATCATAATGTTATGTGTTGAATAATCATTTAATAAGATGTAATAATTCTATACAAAATGTTTGGGTGACACTAAATAATAGATATATTATTTTTATATTTAATAACAACATTTTTATAAATTATGTTTTAATGAATTCATTTGAAATTATACTCATAGTTCATAGAAGTTAGTTAATATCTATTTTTATAATTAGGTGTGAGTGATCTTAATTATATTTAACTGGTTTCAAAATACTCTATTGGTATTCATTATTGTAAGAAATATCATTGTTATGTTATAATTAAAATTAATTTAACTGATGATTCATCATAGATTGAATTATATAATTTATTTCATTGAATTTGTTTGGTAACAATCCATTATGAATATAAAAATGATGATCATGTTTTGGTGATTAGGAAATAATGAAAGCTGAATTCTATATTAATTTATTTTATAATAATGAAAAAAATGAAAAAAATAATTTTAAAAATATTTATATTAATATATACCATCATTATGTTCCTATTTTAATCCATGAAAAAAATCATAAAATATTTTAATAGGTTTAATGCTACCTAAAGAAGAATGTATCATAAAATGTGGATGACTATGTGGGTGTTCTGTAGTAATAGATTTATGATATATGGATAATGATATAATTTAGTGTGTATTATATTTTATTTAATATTATTAATCACATATTAGATAAATATAACATATACAATGATTTTTCATACTATAAAGACAAGAAGGTTTTCTCTTTGAATGCTATTTTGGATTCTTAAACATTACACAATTGTTAAATGACCATATTGATTGTAGTATTCAAATAATAGATTGACTATTCTTAGTAAAATTTTAATAGAATATATATCAATTAAACCCATTAATATTATTATCTATTTAAGGATTTTAGGAAAATAAAAATGGAAACCAATCTTTCTTTTGAGGAAATTGTCCACATTAACACATTGATGATGATTAAAATTTCATTCGAATGATGAATTGGGAAATATATTATATTATTTATGAATCATAAATATTAAATAAATATAATAATTTATTTTAAATCCCATATTATCATCGTAATCATATAGAGTTGATTGAAAATTAAACATGTTGTATCTTTGTGGTAGAAGCCCACAAAATGCGCAGTTGACTACTTTTTTTCATAATGGATATGAGATGGGTGTTTAACGATTGTAACAAAATAATAAAAACATTCAAGTACATTATTGATAATAATGTTGTAATTTTTTGTTGGTTCAATTTAATTTTAGGAATAATTCTTTAACATAAATAAAAATAAATGAGAAACGATTGGTTAAAATTTATACCTCACTTCTTGGATTATAAAATTTACAACAGGGTATAAGCCTTAAAGATGAGGAATATGGGGACGAAAAGAACCTATTACCATTGTATTAAATTATTTATTTGTATTTTGGGTCGAAATTGTGATGAAAATATGGGGTTGTTGAGTGAATACTTGTGAGGAGAGTATTTCACCACCTATTACTAAAAAGAAATGGCATTTTGTAAATACCAAAAGTATTTCAACAATGGGATGTCACACTAGTGGATACTGACCCCATAATTAATAAATAATATAGTAGTATATTAATAAGGTGGACAAAAATATTAAAAAAAAATTAAAAAATATTTTTAAGATCTTGGGAAATTTACCTATTATGATACTTGTTCTTTCCATTTTTGGGATTCTCCAGTGTAATAAGATCTTAACAATGTAATTTTTAAATTATACACAAAACTAAATTGTAATTTATAAAATAATTTGTTCGAATTATTTCAAAAATAAAAAACAATTTAAAAATATTATATTTTAAAAACTAATAATAAACTATTTTAAAATAATAAACATATAATGTATTTAGAATATTTTTTAAAAAATATAACTAAATTTTTTCAGGTTAAAATAATTTTTATTAGATTAATTTATTTTAAAAAATTATGATTTCACTCATAAAATGCATATTTTTATTGGAAAATTGGTTTTATGGATTTCTTATTCATTCATATATACTAAAAATTTCATAAAATTCATGTAATTGGTTAAAATTTTTTCACACTATTCACCTAAAAATCAATATTTTGAGAAAAGTATCATAAATTCACATTAAGAAATTATTTACCATATTAAACAAATAACATGGTTTTTTTCAAATCTAAATTCATAAATTAATATTTAATATTCTAAATAAAAACAAAATATATAAAGAAAACATATTTTATTAGAAATTACATTGTTGAATGTCATGTATTTTTAATACTATTCAATAAGTATTTATAAAAGTTTATTATTTATATATTAGTTTTTAAATTTAATTATTACATATTATTATAATCTTTTCACAATTACCATTTCATTTATTATTAACTCATACCCCCTTTTTAACATGGTTCTTTGAGATGCAACATTTCAAATATATTAATCGATGAAAATAATGTTATTTTGTTATTATTTAAGGATTATTTAATTCGTATCTACTAATTATTATATTATTCATGTAATTTTAATATTTCTTCTCATGTTTTACATGGTTGTTGTTTTTTTTACTGTTTTGTGTAACAAAATCTATTTAAGATAGAATTAGTTTTGAGGGTCTAAGATATTATCCCATTATGATATACTCCATTCTTCATATACAAATTATCCTTTTTATCTTATATGTACCACATATCATTTTTATTAATAAATTAATATTTTATAATATATATAATTTTTATGTATTTCAGCATTAAACTGAAATCATTTTTTCTTTCAATCACAGAGAGTGGGATTGAAATATCATATGTAAATGTATTCTCTAGTGCAATATTAGCTTATGATAAATCAAGAGAATCATAAAAAATAACCATGATTATATTATTCATATTCATAGTGAACATATTATTTTTATTTTCTATCTCCTTTATTATTCAATAATATACATTTCATTATTTTTTATAAGATCCTCAAAATTTCAATATTTTTACACATCACTAATAGTGGAAATCAAAAAACATTCCAATTTAAACGAAATTATATAGACCTATTATTATATTTCTTATATTTCAAAACCTATAGCCCAATAATGGATTTTATAAAATTCCTTAACCTTTAATGTATAGTCTAAAATCCGTTGTTTATTCTATAATGAACTATTTCATTATAAATTTTCAAATAATCACAGTAATGTATATGTTTTCAAATATCACTACATCATATATGTGAAAAACCAAACATCTCCAATATAAAACATCAAAATTAAATTTTTTATGTGATTTATTTTTAGTCAATCCTTGTTACCATGTGTTGATGGTTGTCAATGAAATAAATTCATTGATTTTAATATGTTGAAGATTACATGATGAAGGATTTTTCTATTGAATCCAAGTCATATAATATTAGAAAAATGGAAATGTTGGTGAGTTAAAATGGTGGATAAAATACTCAACCGTAATATTCATGATGAATTAATATTGAATTATTTAATTTTATTACTCTAATGATTAATGATCTGATCTTTAGGTCAATGGGATGTGTCGATGGTGAAACTTTTTATTGAAAGAATGATTATGATTAGACAAAATATTATTGTAAATTGAAGAGATATTTAGGAAATATATTCAAAAAGTTAATATAGAATATTAATTCCATGGAAATATTTATTATCATGAAGATATTTTTTAATTAGATAATGGAATATATTGTTTTAAATAATTATTAAAATCAAGGGAATTAAATATAAGTAATTATTGCATGAAGATTTATGAAATGAATGAAGACCATAATGAATATTTTTTATTTTTTCATGTATTATATATTATGATGGAATTTTAGAATTTTGTTTTCTTTATGATGAGGAATTTTCTTTACCATTTCAGTTATTTTTCACTTAATAAATAGACTACAATGGACCATTAAAAGAACACATCTACAACACTTAAGAAACAAAAGTGGTCTGACACATGGAAGGTAACCAAATTTTCCTTCCTATTTTTGTTAAGAAGAGTCTTCATATGACTTGCATAGGCCCACTAGGATATTGCGTTGCTTCCATTGAAGAGAACTATAGGTCACTAAACGCCCACATGGTGATCTGGTGGACAACGTAGTGGGGTTATATGGTAGCGTGTGAAAGATGTGAATGAATTTATCGTGGAGAAATTAGATTCATAACATGATTCAATGATGGAATAATATCATTAAAATAGTTCTAATAAACCATGGATAAAATTGATATGTGAAAGAGTTTCACATAAAACGATCTCAGTATTTTTAAAAATACCGATATAACAATGGATGCATGATCCAATAGATCTCAGTCATTTATTATACCAAGGTTTTTGTCTTCACAGTTGAGATAATTTTTTATTCTTTATGCCAATGTCTATGCTACAATGATCGATAATATAACTAAACTCATTAATAACCATTATAAAATTAAATGAACTCATGATATTATCTATAGTTAATATCCTAGGCTATTAGGATGTTCATCCATGAAAAAAATAGAATAACATGATTTTTGGATCAACTATATAATGAAAAAATATTCAAGAAGATCTTACATGGAAGTGTTGTTGACTATGGTATGAAATTGATAACCTCACCGAAATAAATAATTATTCATTAATTTAGAAATTTTAATTTTTTTTTGGATGTCACATTACCTACGTCTGAATATTATAAATTCCGATAGGATTATAAATAAAAATGATCAAATATACTAAAAAAAGAGAGATGTTTGAACACGTAAAAAGTTATTATGAAATCAACTATAAATAGTAAATTAGCCATGGATGATAGTGTTTCGGAAATTGTAGATTTCAATGAGACCTCACATTTTAAACAAATAAATAGCATCTCATTTCTTTTTTTACATGAGGTAGAATAATTTATGATCCCCTTGATATTACAAAGAAAGAGGATGCAAAACAATGATTCACACAATGAAGAATAACCATGTAAACATGACCGGTATCAAAACACACTCATAGTGTTTTGTTGAGATCTGATATAGTGAACCATTGTTTAAGTTGCTTACTCCCACTGGTATTCAGCATGTTGTTCCATATATAGAAAATTTCATGAGCCAAGAATAGTTAACCCTCATAATGTAACATACATGAAGGAGAGAACATTTTGATATCATGCAATTATATTTTTTGAAAGAAAAAGTAGTTTCAATGAAGGAATATTCTTCACTTTAATATAAAAATAATAATAACCCGCGTAGCTGTTTTGGTTTTCCTGAAGAGTTTAGTGCGTGAATTAATAATTAAGTACATGAAATTCATGTAGATATTTGGTGATATAAAACCTTTTGTTTTAGAAGGAAACGTTATTTAATGTTAAATAATAAAACTATTCAATATATATCTCAAGAAACTAATAACTCAATCAACAAAATTTAATGTTTTTATAACTCGAGGAATACCCATTATTGTTTCATTACTAATGGTTGAAGATTATATATGCACATTCAATATAGATTGTATGAATAGAGTGTAGTGAAATTGAGTCTGTAGACAAGTATAATATCAGTCTACATCATAACTAAGTTGTATGTTTATTATTTTTTTTCATGATCATTCATTTATAAATTAATATTGAAAATTTCATGCGATTCAGTTTCATGGATATTTTACACTAATATGTACTAAGAAGGTATAATAAAATAACAATTTTTGATAGTGTGTATTGAGGAATTTTGAGATATTTACTCCACATTAACATTCATATAATTTGGGTATTGTCTATTAAGGAATTATTAGATAGTCACATGTGAATAATATTTATGTTCGTTACCCAAATCATCATTATTTCTCTAATCAGTTATCATAATATCTGGGAGACATTTAGGTGTTATAAAAATTCTTAATTTGTCAATATTGTCTCAAAATGAATTAATGATATTCGTCCATGATCTATAGAATTAGAATTTTCTCTTGGTTATAGTGAGACATAATTAAATTTTTATTCACTGCATTCTATAACCATGGAAAAATGATTATTTCTTATTAGTTTTGTGGAAATAAAAAAATTCCAAACTATTAGAAGGACCAGTGAATCATATTTACTAGGGAACCTTGTAAAAATATTATCTTCCATATTTTCATTATATTATATGATCCCATATGAATAATAAAATTTGAGTAAGATAACCATGATAAAAATGGACTATGAGTTTGAAGGGATAAAAGTATTAATTTTTAAAAAGGTTCAAATCACTGATTCCAAACCCCTCATAGTGCATAATATTTCCAGTGTGGTCCTATCATAGCTATTGTAGTTAGTTCAATTAAAATACAACAGTATTTTAATATTAATTGAAATGTATAAAAACAGTCAACGTTTATATTATATCAATATGAAACATTGTGGATTGAATACAACTTATTTGGAAAATAATATTTTTATTGAGAACCAATGCACCCTGAGAAGACAGGTGAATAATGTTGACTAAAAATTTGAACCTTTATTTTATTTCCCACTAATAATTTGACCTCCTTTATAGATAAATAGGAATTATGTTTCAAACTATCTCTCTAAGAAATTAAACCAACCCATCAATAAATTTGATAATGAATTTAAATGATAAAACTTCACATGGATATTTATTACTTATAACTTTATTCTACAATATCCATGTATAATATACCACATTTTGTTCTAGGGAATCAAAAATATATTATTCTACATTGTGTGGGTAGAATAAAAGTTTATATAGTTGTTAATACATACAAAGACATTAATACATTTCAATATGTTTATAAAATATAAAACTACATCACATAGAATAATTTATATTACCAGTTCTCCACACACTTACATAAAGAGGGAATAATTTCTATTTTTAAATTTTAGTTATATTCATGGTAATTACAATAAAAATGACGGTAATTCATCATTGTGGTCCTAATTATGAGTTTAAATATATTATACTGAACAACCTACATTCAAGAAAATTGTTTGAGGTAAAATAATTGTTTTGAGAGTAGATACATATATATCTAATGATATTTACACCTCCTACGTATACCAAAGTGAAATAATTTTTATTACATATTTATTAAAGGAAGTATATTTAATATACTCTATATTTGAATCCAAAATTTTTCGATACATTATAATTTCTTGAATGGATGTGAATCCAAATCTCTCATGAAACTGATATATTAATATTACTCTCCTGAATATGTTACATTGTTTATACACATACTGTCTAATATATTCTATTAATATGGTATAGTATATGATTATTAATCTATCATTAGGATAACAAATAAATGGTTAATCTATAAATCAGTATTCATGATGGTTTTAAATGATATTATATAACACATGAATTTAATTGTAGTTAAAATCTTCCAAGAACATCAATTGGATTCTATAAATACAGAACTAAATGTTTCAATATTTCAAAATATATCTAACTCATTAAATTATACATATTCTACATATATTATAACATGGAACATGAAAAAAAAATGTTTTCATTTAGTACAATTTCTGACACTAAAAACCACAATCTTTATATCTCCACACTACAAATATATCATTGCTTCCTTCAATTAAAAATCATTTATACCATATTTCATAATTTGGATTCCACATCATAATGTCATTGTTTGATAATATAATGTAATGATTTCATTATTTGAATTATTATGAAAAATATCATTACATAAGGTTGTCAACAAGACATTAAAATCCATTTATTATTACAAAACAATGAACCATGAAAATAATTTCTTCAAATAATCATTTCATATTGGGATTAAATGACACATGATACTAATACATAATATTCTCTACTATAGTGTTTAAAAATTACTCTATTAAAATCATCTAGGTGATCCATTACTAGTATTGTGATATTTATTATTTTGAATCATCCAATTGAAACATTACATTAAATCATATGTATTCTCCCTAAATCCAAAACAAATATCTTAATTTTTACATTCCCACGATGACTACCATGACATGGAAATCCATCTCATATTGGACATAATTTCTGGGTGGCCTTATCCTCCTAATTTTCCACCATAGTGGTGTTTCCACCTTATTAATGATTTTATTTTCATTCCCATTCTAGACAATATTATATAGCTACACATTTTTGCTATTATTGTATACATAAAAACTCTAATGACTTCAATACATAATATCTTGTTCTTTCATGTATCACAATATTCAAATCCACATGTCATAGTAAAATATTATTTTATTCAAGTCTTATAAGGCTCTTCCTGGTTTATCATTGATGACTCATCCATTCTCTTTAACCTCTCATGGATAATATTGTACTTTTAAACTTTAAAATAAGATTTCCATAATTTTTCTTCAAACCAATTGTTATAATAAATAACATTAAGAATAAAAAATAAGTTCCATTTATATATTGATAGAAATTTCTACCATTAATGAAAATTTTTGTCCATTAACTTTAAAAAACATTCCAAATTATTCATATATCCTCTTCAAAAAATAAACAATACATTTGCATTAATGGAATATCTACAAATAAATTATTGTTTGGAAAGGAATATAAAAAAATTACATAATAGTTACAACATTATTATATAAATAAAATGAATAATATTTTATAGTATCCTAATTATTTAATTAAAATTAAATATTCAATATTGAAAATAAAAATCCAAGGTAAAAATTATATATATTATTTATTTCATTTCAAATTATTTCATTAAATATTCAAATTACATGAAATGTTAAATAATTGTTTTAATAATATTTAAACAATTGTAAAATATAAAAATGGATAAAAATTTATATTCAGTATTAGATATGAAAAAAATTGAAAATTAGACTTTTTATAACTATCTTTCATAAAATATTTAGATAAATTGTTTTACCATATATTACCTAATTATTATATTACTTATAATAATTTATTATATTAATTGGATGAAAAATATCATGCTTCATAATAGGATACTGGTATTCCATCAAGGTTTCAATGAAAAAAAATTATCAATGTTAGAATACAATTTTTAAATAACAAAATCTCTTAGAAAAAATCACATGATGTATATACATAACAAATTTATTATGATATATAAAGTGATTAGCATAATTTTAAAAAATATTTTTCATCATAATAAATGTAAATAGTTCATCTAATTTTCGAGTAAATGGTCATGATCAATATCATAATGATACATTAAATTCATATATCATTATCCAAAAAAATTAATTTATATACAATATTATTAATACCTTTTGCGGATATAAAAATTTAACCATAAGATTAACCTTAATAAATTGACTCAAATTAAAATTCTATTAAAACCTTAAATTTATCAAAATCATAATTAGTACATCATTTATAGAATGAATTATTTTCTAATTCATCGTCATTCATAACAAATTGTATGTTATATGTAATGTTGATTTTAAAATTGATCTCTAGTAGCTCTAATATTTAAAATTCTTTATTAAATTTTAAAAAAATTACATTTTAGACATGATTGTGCCAATCAATATTTGTTTTTACATTAAAAATTTCAGTATCATGAAAATTTATATTCTACATATTTTCAATGAATTTTGTAACTATAATGGATTAATTTCCAACCCAATGGAATAGATTAAATGATTTTTAACCATGTGTTCTATCACTATAGGTGTGTGTAATATGAGATTTTTTATTTTAATCATTCAAATATTCGTCTAGTATATTTATTATGGTCAATTAAATTACAAAAAGTTGATGTGATTGCATAAGTATTTTGAACCATTGGATAAAAAAATCAATTTATTTTAAAAAAAATTAGTTAATATTATTAATATCATTAAAAACTAATATTTAAACATAGATGAAGTTGTCATATTTATATTATTTTCAATATTTATTATCCAATATTATAATTATTGAAAAAAATTATAACAAAATTAGAAAATAATTACAAATATTTATATACCATCATTATTTAAAGATACTTTGTAATCAAGTGAGACTCATATCCTACATGAATATGTAACATTCTCTTTGATTATACACGGAATTAAATGAAATAATTTGATTTAGAAATTACATACATGATTTTTCTGATTTTATGTCAATATTAAAGAATTGTTGATTTTTAGTACACTAATAATATTGTTGGTTTCAATTCACAAGGATGTTCCACTTCTTGATGAATTAAAGTAGTGGATGAATTTTTAGAATTTATATCTGAATTTCAATGTATGATATGATGTGTTGAAGAAGTTATCGTTAGGGAATATGATTGAAGATGATGATATATTTGGAATTAATTCAATGGAGATCTAATGAGTTGAATAGTATATATTGAAAAATGTCAGTTAAGGAATAAATTGGATTATGAATATCACAATATATGTTTAGAATATTGGAATTGTTTTTTTTTCTACATGTGATAATTAAAGGATAATCTATTTAAAATAAAATGGAACATTCACTATGTGGTGAAGATCAATCAATAACATTAACCAATCTATGGTATGATTGGTTGAACCACTAAAATTACTTGTCTAAGAATTAATATATTTTTTAGAGTTTCATTAACCACTAACATGAATAATGAAAATATATACATTTAGTTATTTATTTCATGTCATCATAAGATATAATTTAATTGGTTGATAATAATATTTATGTAACTCATAAAAATATGAGATTCATGATTTTTATATAGAGATAAATAATGAGTCGCATGGTTAAATGCTAAGTTTTAGTTTATTCAAAGGAATTTTTTAAAATGTTGGATTGTTTTATAGTTTTTTTAAGAAATAGTATGAACTATAAGTTTTTTATGAAGGGATAAAAGTGGAACTCAATATTAAAAAACATCACTCAATTATATGGTATGTGTTAGGAAAACATTATTTGTTGAAGTAATTTTAAAATTATTATAATAAATGAACTATGTAATAAAAAATTTCATACATTTAATAATGGTAATAATGGTCTAGAATTACAAAAAAACTATAATGAAATATATTACGGTAGTTCAATGGTTTATTTGTAATTTCATTAAATTATAGGTGAAAGAAAGTACAAATTCAATTCTACATAGCTATTATACTAAAATAACATGTTGTGTATAATTTATCACATTTATAAATTTTGAATAGAATTAATTTTTTAGAATGTTCTAAATATTGTGGTTATATTTAAGAAATATCATCACAATTATAATAAATAAGGTATTATGAATTTTATCACATTGTAATTATTTGTAATTTTTTGATATAATAGAAGGATATAATCATCATACACATCTGCAAATTTTCACGGGGGATTCATGTTAAAATTAGATATATGTGTTTTAGTGATTAATGATGTGTATTAATTGGAATTTACTTGTAAATGTATAAATAATATTGAGATTTATCTATTGTGATTCATATCAATGTTTTGTTTCATCATTCTAAATAATATTTCCCATTTTCATATGAAATTTGAAGCTAAAATAATTGGTTCATGACAATAAACATCACACCTCAATGGATTCAATTTTTTTCATAACTAAATGATGATTTCAAGGTGATTTATAAGTTATTTGACATTGGATAATATGATTTTAGAACACTGGATAAGGTTATGTAATATACATCATGATTCTATGATTTAGTTAATTCTTAAAACCCCTAAATTTTGATATTGTATATTTTTTAATCAATTTATGGAATTTATGTGGGTTCTTTTGGTATCATTTTAGAAATCCTTGACCAAGGAATATATATATATATATATATATATATATAACAACAAAAATTATGAGTCTCTATAGGATCTAATAACTCATACCCACTATAAACCCATTTGGTTCATTTCAGAATCAATATGTGGCCCCCCAAATCCCTCCTTAAATAGGCCACATGTCAGAGATTATAACTAGGTGTATATAATATAAAATATAAGTGGAATTATCCTTTTTAACAATAAAATGATAATTAAAAATGATAATATATAAAAATAAAATAAATAGAAAATATCCACATCGATACTATTGTAATACATGTCATCTCCAAAAAAATCACCAAATTCAACATTGCGAAAAAGATTGAACCTATAATATATGTGATCATGTTACACTGGCTAATCAACATGTCAAGAGATATAATATGAAATATTGTTATAATACTATGTTTCACAAATCAATAAAAATAGTTCATACAAATAAATTTAATTATATAAGTATTCTTCATATGATCTCCCAAAAAAACAGTCATTTTAATGTGGATTAATTATGCTAATATTTCAATGGATATGTTGTAAAATAAAATATTGTCTCTTCCTATGTTGATTATAAATGTACTTCACCACAAATCAAAATTATTAATATGTATATAACATATATTTATAGGTATAGTAACACTAAATATACAGAAATAGAGGAATCCATCACACACTTCTCTACTAATCTAACCACTCTCACACATAGAAAATATTTTTCCCCAATGCTTCCATCCCATCCTATATCCACATAATGTATCCCTAGATTAAAATAATAAAAAATATACATATATGAAAATGACATATCATATCCTCAATCCTAGTCAAATTCATCACATGTCACAAATATTTCCACTTCCATAATACCATACTAAAAATAGAAGGATAAGAAGAATGTTGGGAGTAGCGATCCATCAGGATCCTAGACAACTATGATGTATGAGGTTCACTCAACACTAAAAAACCCACATATGTTAATTAGTCTAGTTACACAATTCAAATGATGGTTCATAAGAAAAAACAAAAATTATAATGATATATAGAAGACACATGCCAATTTAAACAAGGGGTTTTATACCCCATCAAAACAACTCTACAACCATACCCAATTCACCAGATATATGTCACCAAACTACAATCACATCCATCATAAACCACATAATTAATACATGTATAATGTAGATAACAATAATTTAATTACGATATCTTTCTATCAATATAAAAATTCAATACTACATACATAATATTAAAAATTAGCCACATTATTTTGTCTCCATCACTATATAAATTACAATTATATGAATTAACGAAAAATTGAATAATTCCCCTCTTAGTCCTCAAAGATATTTAGATTATTCATTAACATCCATATCATGGATGTTGTACATTCAAAACCATCACCCGAGAACATATTTTATAATAAAAATAATAATTTAACAACTCATTATGAATCTTCCTAAAAGTGAAGTTACTCCTTTGATATTTTCTTCTATATAGAAGAGGCCTCTCTAAATAATACTGTATAAGTGGTTTCCAAATACATTATACACTATAAAATATTTATATAAATATATGTTGATCAATCTAAGACAAACGTTACATCTATTTTCATAAAATTTAATACTCATTGTCTAGATAAATTATTTAATAAAAAAATTCTCTACTAATTTAAAAAATATATGTATATCATAACTTGTATCGAAAAATATTATTAATATAAAAATAAAATGTTATTATGTAAAAAACGTCAATTTCATCACCCACCTAAAATTTATTTTATCTTAACTAATTTACTGATTTCCATCCAAACACTAAACGAATACAAATTATATCTATATTATTATAATAATAATAAAAATAAATATATTTTTTTAGAAACCTCTATAAATAAAACCTCAAATAATTATATAACTAAATTCTTATTTGGAACTCATCAAACAATTTAATTCATATATCCATCCTCCAACAATCATATATTCCACCATATACAAATAATTCCCCTATATTAATAATATATGACCTAATATTCCCAATATTATCATATTGAAGAATTAAAATAATAATAGAAAAATAAATGAAATGGTACCTTTCATCATAATTACATGACCCAAAAATATAAGAAGTAAATGATTCATTAAATTTACTAAAGGGAAACAAAAATAGAGTTTTCTATCATCTATATTAAAAAAAATATAAAATCCGTTGAATTATAAGATGTTTGTTAAAAAAAATTATATTCAAATTATAGTCGATTAAATCAGGATATGGTAGCCTAACCAATTTCATGGATTATACAAATCATTTTTATATGCTATCTTTTTTGGAAAAAAACACTATCCCGTTATGTCTCAAAAACTATATTGGTTAAAAAAAATTTCATTGACTAAAATTATGGACTTGAATAAATTGTGGATATTTTACCTGAATATTCCTCATAAAATCACAAGATAAACATTTGGGGTTAATTAATAAACCATGTTGTTTTCAAAAATACCAAAAACAATGATATTGTTTCATTCTGTCCCAAAAAAAAGATTCCAACTATAAACATCTAAAATATATTCCTTGAGAAAATTTCATTTATGAAAACTATGTTGTGGTTTTTAGTACCATAAAATAATATAATCTTCATGGTGGATAAGGTTAACTATATTAAAATTCATTGAAAACAACAACCATATACCATGATAAGGATCAAGACCCTGAAAAAGGACAAAACAATAGTTTAAAGACACGACAACATGACATGATTTATGGAAAAGCACAAAAACTATACAATTATACCATATTTCTCCTCTAAAATCTGTACCTCTATATAAAGCACTCGAAGAAAACATAATGTAGAGTTTTATAAAATTATGATCTTCGGCATTATATACATATCAAAATATTTTTGAACATAATAATGAAAACAAGAAAACAATGAATAAAAAACAATTCACAACAAAATCACCATATGACATACAACTCATGTATGAATATAAATATGCATGAATGATCATATGAATCATTGAATGGATGAAAAAACATATTTTACTACAACTCATAATATATATCAACTTCACATAAATAGTAATTGTTTAAAATTGATCTTGGTACTGAACTTTTATCGGTGTCTCTCACTCCCATATATATCACTATAAAATAATATTCATCTGCAAGACACATATCAATGAATTAAAAAGCCATGAAAACACATTCAAATGATGACCAAGTATCATTACATTGTATTCATTGAATGTTTAATACAGATTATTATCTAGATCTTCTCAATCAACATAATGGGTGTCACTATGAATATATCAACAAATTTAAGGGACATTGAAAATATTTTCATTTTTGATCTATATAGGGTACATTCATTAAAATATACCCCTACTCACTAACTCTCTATAAAACCATTAACGGAGAAAAACCCATAGGGAATGATTACAACCATCACTAGAATTATTTGGTTCATGAAAATGAAAATCCTTGAAAATGTATGATAAAAAAAATCTCAAAGGTTATTCTCCTTTGATATATATATGATGTCTAACCAACATGAGTAACCTTAATCCACCCAAAATCATCCCCACTTTCTCTATCATTCTCTCTATAAAATATGACCTATTGATCAGAAATGCTCTTACCTATGTCTAGTATAAATCACAATGTATCTATTCTCTCAAACAATACCACAAATAATCCCATGTGAATTGATGATTGAATGAAGTTATTGCAAAAATAAACTTATAGTACATTATCCCCAAAAATACACCCAAATTAAGACCACATGTGTAAATTATTTCCCTAAATGTATTGATTTTTCCTTATCAAACTGTCTATTTGCGGGTACAATTTCACGTTAATTCATAAATGAGAGAAACAATCATGTTATAAAAATTTCATTAATTATGAAGTAAAATTAAGATATTTGTTATATTTAGTCATACTCAAAAATATATAATATCTTTCCACATCCTTATAATTATTATTCACTAATTCATATTTCAAAAGATTCTATTTAGTAACAAGAAAATGAGCTAGCATCATCTATCTTTATAGAGAAAACACAGACAGACTCAAATCCATGCAACAATTAAGCCAAACCTATTATAAAATTTATTTATATGCCATCCCATTTTCAGTGTAAAATATAAAAAGGATGAAGAAAACAAATTGGGCATCAATGCTTACTTATTTCCACTAATAGACATGACATTGATATAAAAACCATTCCATTAAATTTTTCACACTAAGAAAAAAAATGGTTAATTCAAATCCTATTAGTTTATATAAATACAAGGATACATTTCCAGAGTTCATATATGAAGATCACAAGAACTATCGATAATATAAATAAAAAATGAAACATTTACCCAAAAACAACACCAAATGATACCTATCTTATATACATCTTCCATGATAAATCACTATGAGGGATTTAATATCACCATAACTCCACTTAGGGATCTCACTACAAAAATGCCTATCTTATAACGAATGGAATTTTTATATAATAACCAATACTTCATAAATGGAAATTATTCTTTGAAATAAATGTGTACTATCTTATATGATAAAATATTATACAAAAAAACATAGAGAAAGAAAAAATTATTTTTTTAATTCCAATGGTTATATTATTATAAAATTAATCACATTAAATTTTTAAATATTTCAATGGGAAAATAAAAAATATATAAAATATAATGGGAAAATTTGGATCAACCTTTTCGGATAGAGTCATCCCTTCCATGAATAATACTTTATAATAAAATAATATTTTCAAAATAATCCTCTTTATATATAATGGAAATGTAGAACCATGATAGTAATTAATGTGAATAATTAATTATTTAATTATGTAGAATTTATATGAGGAAATATGAAAATTGGAATAGTAAATAACCAATTTTAATAGTATCTTAACCATTAGTAATATTAACCTGAATGTTTGGAATAATAATTGATTGTGGGAATAATAATTTTACCTCAAAATAATAAAATGTGATATTAATATTATTTATCAAGATTAATTAATGTTAATATAAATATTGAAATTTCATTAAATATATGTCATGATTACAAAACTCAATGAAAGTATATGTATAGGTTTTAAAAAATATTGTATGGAATTTCAAAAAAATCATTATTTTTTATATAATGTTTGAAATTACTTCTAATAAAAACTAATTTTGGTAAAATTTGTATGAACACAGATCTTCATATTAGGTATGTCCTTCCTATTTTTTGGAGTTTTTGAGAAAAATAAAGTTTCTAGAAAATTTTTATGTACACACCGTGTACTTTCAGACTACACGTCGTGTACTCTATTCCCGCCCGAAGCTGTGTATTGGCCGTGTCCAGGCCACACACACGGTGTGTAGTGGTGAAGTGGAAGCCGATTTAGCTCAAGTACAGAAAGACCTAGTACACGCAGTGTATTCTAAAAGTACACACCATGTACATTGTTTTTTCATTAAATGGAACGGGGTCACGCCTGACACACAAATACGTCTTCTTCTAGGCCCCGTTCGTCCGAGTGCATTATGGATCCACGAATCGTCGACGAGCCCCCGCATCTTCACCCGTTCTCTGAATTGAGCATGGTCAATTGCATTGGAATTACAGCGGTGAGTTATTCTTGCTACATAAGCCTTTTTTCCAATTCCTCTTCCTTCATAAGATATCGTGGGTTGAACGTTTTGGGCTTTTTCTCATATCTACGACTTTTGGGGGAGAATCAGTTGTCATGGTTCAAGTATATCGATCTCCTAGGATCAAGGTAAGTGGTTTGTTCCCTTTCATAGAATATCCTGGAATATTTTGTGCATTTTTTCCAATTCCCTTGTACGGGGAATTGTGCGTTTTCCTCTTTTCCCCTGATTGATTGCCCGCATGCTTTATTATTATAGTAGAGGTTTACTTTTGTGAGTAGTGCATTTTTTTCTATACTCTAGATGTTTTCCACACCTACTTTGCCTGTTAGGCATTTTTCATGTTTCCATGCCTAATTGCAGGATAGAGGAACTATTCTGTTGTTTTGCTGTTGAGCCATAGAATGATATCCAAGTAGTTATTGAGGTTTACTTTGGTAATACACATGCACAATGAATGTTTATATTACACAGGGCTTAGAGAACCTAGTGTATGGACCAAAGGGAGAATGGACGTAAGGGATTCTCTAGAGTGTCTTTTAATACGATGTGACACCACAAGGGGAATTGGAGATGAGTGATTCCTCAGAGAGTCTGTAGTTCCTCGACGCGGGCCACAGGGGGGATGAGACATTGAGTGCTTCCCCAGAAAGCCTTTAGTATGATATGATGCTATAGGGGGAATTTACGGTGACTGCTTCCTCATAAATTCTACTATTAGCTGAACCAGATGGATGAGACTGTGTGTGCCTCCTAGAGGGTTGCTAGTACTTGTAGGATGAACCATAGGGTTTTGGCTATGAGAACTACCCAGAGGGTTATCCGTTTTCTACATGTTGTTGGTTGTTTACATGTGTACTTTATATGCTAGAGCTGGGGATGGTAGCTATTTTGTGCTTTTCTGTTTACTGCTTCCTGCACTTTTACATGCCTTGTGTTCATTTACTGTTAGGCATAGATCTTTGGGGGATTTCCTGCTAGGTTTGCATCTCAAACACTATTTGGGCCATGCTTTTGTGCCTAAGCAGACATTGTTGTTGCTGGTATAGATAACGGAAAGAGTCCTCCAACTTATGGTACTTGATTTCTTAGAGATGGAGAGAAACGGACCAAGCATAGTAATGTGATGCTGCTGGGTTGCTGTTGCTTTAGTACTTTGGGTCCTGTTGTATTTCAACACGTTGTTGTGTTTGCAATTTTCCATAGATATTGTACCTACTACATCATTATCATCATTACTATATATTTATTCTTCCGTTGTATGGTTCCATTTATGTATGTTGTTTCTACTTCATCTATTGACTGTCTTTTCCTTACCTTGTATAGCTTAACAATTGAGGGAATAGTTTCCCCAATAACATACCAACGGCCTCACTGTAAGACGATAGACTCTGACATTTTGGGAAACGTGCTTGAGGTCATGTGGCGAACTGGGCACGGGGCACCAGTGGAGGGGCTCCAGAATAGGGTCATTACAAAGTGGTATTGGAGGCAATACCCAGCCAGAAGTTATTAGGAACTGCCTGGGTTTGAGGCTTGGGGTCCACAATGAGAACGTTTTGCATTAAAGTGGTGGATAATGTAACACCCCTGAAAAAGTGCGACTTAAAAGGATAAATGGTACTACCCATGTCAACAAGGTGTACCTTTCTTTCCGAGAGCCTACCCGATTAGAACTCCAGAGTTAAGCATGCGTGGCCTGGAGTAGTAATTTGGATGGGTGACCTTCTGAAATGTTTCCTAGGGTGTGTGTGAGATAGGAATAAACACAATGAAAGAACATGTGTTGGCATGTGGGGACAATCATTAGTCTGATAAGGGACCCTAGTGAGTAATAGCATATGGTTTGCTAGGGATTAGCTAACCTGTGTACAAGGAAAACCCATACTACCTCGTTAATTGCAGTTTCCTGGTTTTGTAATTTTACGGTTTATATGATTTCACCTAGAGTGATTCACATGCATTGTGTTATTATTGTCTTGAATATTGTGGTTCCATTTCTATCACAACCTGATGAGATGAGGTACGCCATTTCATGCATCATATAGGCACTTTTAAAAATCTCATGCCATGCATTCGTTCCATGCCATCTAATGTGCATTAGCGATTGCATGATGTGGTGATAGACTTTGTGTAGATTATGTATTCTGTTGGGATATATGCTTGATAGAATATTTGCTGCCTTGTTATATGATAGTTTATATTCTACCTTTCATAAATAGATGACATGTTTTGATTCGCGAGGAGTATGGTCCCTCACGAGTCGGATTTTGGCACCCCTCTACCTTGTTTTCTGTGTTTTCTCGGCTTCTGTGCAGTTCTAAGATACTACCCAAAAAACCCCGAATACACGGCATGTATTTTTGATCACACGCCATGTTGTTTTTAGACCGTGTCACAGACCGTGTGGGCATGTACACACTATTGTAGAAATAACATTATGAATACGCCATGTATGGTAGGTAAACTCCATGTAGTTTGGAGCCGTGTACCCGGTCGTGTGACTAACAACACGTGTCGGGGAATCTCGAGTAGAACACACTGTGTTATAAAGGAACACACTGTGTAGTCCTGTCTAGGTACCCAACCATGTAACTAACAACACGGGTCGGCGTTACCTTCTCTTAGACACGTCGTGTAGTCTTGTTCAGGTAGCCAGTCGTGTTACGAACAACACAGGACGATGTCACCTTCACCTATACACGCCGTGTTTGTTCGGAATATTCCATGTAAGGTCTAGCCATGTAGATGGCCGTGTATTTAACAACACGGGCCACCGAAGCCTTGTCTAGTACACAGTGTGTTTTTTCAGAACATGTCGTGTAGTCACGGGTTATGTCGAACTGTGTGGGTTAGCCATGTAAAGAGACTCAGGCAGGGGAATAGTTTTCATGTACATGCCGTGTGTGGGGTCAACACGCCGTGTAGTTTGAGTTATTACGCGGCTTGTAGGGCAGGGGTACACGCCCATGTTAGTGGCTTAAGAAGACCCTCCATGTAGTCTTGTTTTTTAAATCTTTTGTGTTTCCTTCTCCTATTTCGTTTTTGTACTCCATGGTTTTCTATCCTTGTTTTTCTAATCTAAGGTATGATTTGGAACATTTAGATCCATGCCTCCGAGATGTCCTCCGGTTGTACATCAGTAGTTAGGCAGTGATTAGATGCTAGATATGGCTGATCAGGGACTTCTTGTTGATCCTCCGGTCGGGACAGCCTTGGCACCGGTTGTCATACCAGTCGCAGGCACTGATGCACAGTTCAGGGAAGTTTTTATGAGGATGATGCAGACCTTTCAGGGAGCACCACCTCCTGCCTTGACTATGGCTGACTTGATGCGGGTTTTCCAGTGTCATCATCCTCCCACTTTCTCTGGGGATGGAGGACCTCAGGCTGCAGAGTCATGGCTGGAAGCCATTTTGACCATCATTGAGCATCTGGAGACGCCTCCAGAGAGGCGGGTCAAGCTCTCTACTTGCATGCTCTGAGATTCCACCAAGAGGTGGTGGGACATGATATCACAGGTGGGTCATCATCCGGTTATGGATTTGGAGGAGTTCCATCGTGTGTTCTATGACTACTTCTACCCGGAGACCCTGACAGCCGACCGAGACCGGGAGTTTATGATCTTAGAGTAGGGTACTCTTTCTATCATGGTGTATTCCTATCATTTCACCGAACTGCAGCGTTTCACACCCCTATGGGATGGGAGTGGGGTGTTCTTGGAAAAAAAGTTTTGGATGGTCTCAGGCGGGAGATCTACTCGTAGGTGAATCTCTTCCAGTTGACTGCCATCACTTCTATCGTCAACCAAGCACTGATTGTGGAGTGAAATATGAGAGACTCCGGAGCCACGACCCAGGGTGGTTCTGCTTCCGGATCTAGTTTTCCTTCAGATGACAGTAAGAAGCGTCGTATGGAGTCTATGAGTGGTGATTCGAGGAAGCGATATGCATCGTCAGGAAGCCAGGTGATATGCTACTAGTGTGGATGGTCAGGGTACATGAGGCCGCAGTGCCAGAGACACCCCATGGAGTGCCGATCTGGCTGCAAGATGGGTCACCTTCAGCATTTCACCCAGGTTTTCCCACCAGTAGCTGGTGACCAAGGTTCTTCCATGACTACTCATTCAGGAGCAGCACCACTAGTTTCTCACCAGTCAGGGAACTGGAGTTCTTCCGTCCATTCAAGCCGATGTGGAGGTCGAGGCCATGGCAGTCAGCCACCAGTCCCTCAGCACCAGGAAGGTGGATCATCTTAGAGTGGTCAGCAAAGGGCACATGGTCGCGGTGTAGTCTAGTCTTTCTCCGTAGAGTCGACTTATCGGGAGTTGGATGAAAACCCTTCTATAGTTCGAGGTACTATTTTAGTAGCCTCAGTTTTATCATCAACTCTTTTCGATAATGGTTCTATGCATATCTTTATCTCTGTTGTTGTCGTAGAGAGCCTTCGGCTCTGCACCTTTTCATCAGCTGACTCATTGACACTAGACACACCTTTGGGGACAACGACATCTAGTGTACGTCAGTTTATAGAATTCCCTCTTGAGGTTATAAGGTATCGTTTCTTATGGGATCTCTAAATCCTAGAGGTGAAAGGCTATGATTTCATTCATGGGATAGACTGGTTGGTTCCCTTCCAGGAAGTTGTCGACTGTTATCGCCGTATTGTGAGTTTCATTTCACCAGAGGGTGAATCTTTTCTTCATAGAGGCGAGTGGGACGTTCAGGAGAGTCAAGCAGGAATCGAGTATCATTGGCTAGGAAGGGTGATGACCTAGATTTCTAGTCTTTATCTGGATGATCATGGGACTCCGCAGTTGGACTTTCCCCAAGTGGTGTATCGTTTCAGGGAAGTATTTCTAGAGAACTTCTAAGTTTTGCCTCCAGAACGTGAGGTATAATTTTCTATTGAGATTGTTCCAGGAGCTACACCAGTTTCTATTCATTCTTATAGGATGGATACACCTGAGTTGCAGGAGCTCAAGAAGAAGTTAGAGGAGTTACAGGAAAAGGGTTTCATCCGACCCAGTACATCTCCTTGGGGTTCACCTATCCTGTTTGCGGAGAAGGCCGACGACACCCTTAGGCTCTATGTGGATTATCGAAAGCTGAACCAGTTGGAAGTCAAGAATAGATATCCCTTGCTGAGGATTGATTACCTTTTCGATCATCATAGAAGAGCCCAGGAGTTCTTCATGATCGATTTAAGGCCCGGTTATCATCGGTTGCGCTTTAGGCAATCAGATATACCTCTAACAGCCTTCAGAAGAAGGTATGGTCTCTATGAGTATACAGTCATGTCTTTCAGTCTCACAAATGCGCCATCAGTTTTCGTCGCACTGATGAACTGAGTGTTCCATCCTTACTTGGATTCCTTCTTCGTGGTCTTCATGGAGGATATCTTGGTGTACTCAAACACTCGACACGACCATTCTACCCATCTTGAGATCATTCTGAGTACACTGAGAGAACATCATCTTTATTCCCAACTCTCGATGTGCCACTTTTGGATGGAACAGATTCACTTCATGGTTCATGTCATCTCCAAGGAAAGAGTATATGTGGAAGAACGTTTTTGCGGTATGGAGTTTCCTACGGCTGGATGGATACTGCAGATGCTTCATTCAGGACTTTCCATGCCTAGTAGCACCTTTGACAGGTCTGACCAAGAAGGGGGCGAAGTTCTTATTGTCAGATTTTTGTGAGTCATCCTTTCAAGAGAAAAAAGGGAAGCATGACATCAGCACCAACACTAGTCTTTCCAGATCCAGGTAAGAGCTACACTGTTTATTGTGATGCATCAAGTATCAGGATGGGAATTGTGCTTATGTAAAGAGATGGAGTCATTGCGTACGGGTCTCGGCCTTTAAGGCCAGATGAGATGAACTACCTGGCGCATGATCTAGAGTTGGCAGTTGTTGTTCATCCCTTATGTTGCTGGAGACATTGCCTACTGGGGACACTATGTGTTTTTCACCGACCACAAGAGTCTTAAGTACATCTTCCCTCAGCGTGATCTGAATCTGAGACATCATAGGTGGGTCGAGTATCATCATTCCTTTTATTTCGAGTTTGACTATACAATGGGAAAGCGAAACACGATGGAAGATGCGTTGAGCAGGAGAACTCAGATTCAGGCAATTCAAGAGGCCAGTAGTGAGTGGCAGCTGATGGCTCTATTCTCTGAGATGCATCTGGAGGTGCACGACAGACAGGGATAGACTTACATATCTTCTATAGTTGTTACCTCTACACTTTTTTATTGGGTATGGATGAGGCAGCTATCAGACACAGAAGTCTTAGTCCTACGAGAGAGCGTGTCAGGAGAGGACCCTCTTCCTAGATGGATCGTGGGTGAGGATGATATCTTGGTCTTCCAGGGATGCGTATGGGTGTCTGGAGACATACGCATGGAGATGATGTGGGATTTTCATTCCTCACTTTGGGAAGTTCATCCTGGCATCACTAAGATGTATCCAGATCCTCATCGCCAGTATTGGTGGCCAGGTATGAAGAGATATGTTTCTGGTAGCATCATGGGATGGTCTACTTTTCAAGAGGTGAAGGAAGAACATCGACAACCAGCATGCCTTTTACAGCAGTTACATATTCCGGAGTGGAAGTGGAACGATGTTTCATTGGAATTCATGACAGAGTTGTCGAGGTCACCTCAGGGGAGGGATGTTGTTTGGGTTGTCATCGAAAGGATTAGGAAGGATGCACATTCCTTGCCGATCAAGGAGACCTTCAGTGTTGATGATCTGGGATGATTGTACATCCGAGAGATTTTACATCTGCATGGAGTTCCACACTACATTGTTTCAGACAGTGTTGCACACGTTACATCTCGGTTCTAGCAGGGTCTTGAGAAGACTTTGGGTACAGAGGTACTCTTGAGTACATGTACCATCCATAGACAGATGGCCATTCTGAGCCTATGATCCAAGTGCTAGAGGATATGCTCAGAGCTTACATTCTAGACAATGGCGGTTCTTGGGAGAAGCATACCCCTCTGGTGGAGTTCTCCTACAACAATAGTTTGTAGGCAACAATTCCGATGGTAGCTTACGAGGATTTGTAAGGTAGGCCATATCAATCACCCTATGCTGGCTAGAGGCAGGAGAGGCAGCTTTGCTGGGACCTCGTCTTGTTTCGGAGACCTCAGAGTAGATAGAGTTGATTCGGAAGAGGATGGCTACAGCACAGTCTCACCAGAAGTCTTATGTTGATCAGTGGAGACGACCTCAGGAGATTAAGGTCGGGGATCAGGTTTTCATGCGTGTCCCACTGAGTTTGGGACACAAGAGGATTCGAAGACAGGTTAATATTTCATCGTTGTACGTCGGGCCGTTTGAGGTGTTCGAGAGAGTTGGTCTGGTTTTCTATATGCTATAGTTACCTCATAAGTACCTGTCCATGCACGAAGTCTTCCTTGTTTCTCCGCTCTGACGTTACTTTTCGGACCCATCTCATGTCTTTCATCCCGAGGAAGTCGAGCTCGTAGCAGATGCATCGTTTGAGGAGAATCCTATCCAGATATTCGATTGTAGTACGAGGTTATCCGAGGATGGTCGATTCCTCTGGTATGGGTGCAATGGAAACACGGGCATGTACAGGATGATACTTGGGAGAGGGAGGCTGAGGGTTGATCACAGAGGTCAGTGATGTTCGGGGTTTCTTCTTCTATGACTCTCTAGGGAAATTCTGGGCCATACAGACGGTGTGTAGGGGTGATGTGGAGGCCGATTTTGGTGGAGTATTGAATGACTTAGTGCACATCGTGTACTCTAAAAGTACACGCCGTGTACTTTCATTATTTTTCATTAAACGTAAAGGGGTCGCGCCTGACGCACAGAAACCTCTTCTTCTAGGTCTCTATCATCTGAGAGCACCGAGGATCCAAAAATCATTGACGATCCCCCGACTCTCCATTCGTTCTCCAATTCGATCATGGTCATCTGCGTTGGAATTGCAGCGGTGAGTTATTCCTTCTTCTTGAGCCCTGTTTTCCATTTTCCTCATCTTTCTCAAGATATCGTGGGTTGAATGTTTTGGTGTTTTCTCAGATCTACGACGTTCTGGTGAGAATCAGTCAACGCGGTTCAAGTATATCGATCTCCTAGAATCGAGGTAAGTGGTTTGTTCCTTTCTACAAAAATTCTTTGAAGATTTTGTGAAATTTCTCTAATTCCCATGAATGGGGAATTATGTGTTTTCCTATTTTTCCACTGATTGATTGCCTACTTGCTTTATTGCTATAGTAGAGGTTTACTTCTGTAAATAGAGTACTTTTTTGTACTCTAGATGTTTGCCGCACATGCTTTCCCTATTATGAGTTTTTCCAGTTTCCATGCCTAGTTGTAGAATATAGGAAATGTTGTGTTGTTTTTTGGCTGAGCCTTAGAATGATAGCCAAGTAGTTCTTGAGGTTTACTTGGGTGATACACACATGCTATGAATGTTTATATTACACAAGGATAAGAGAACTTGGTGTATGGACCAAAGAGAGAATGGATGTTAGGGCTTCTCCAGAGTGTCTTTTAATACGATGCGAGACCATAGGGGGAATTGATGATGAGTGCTTCCTCAAAGAGTCTGTAGTACCTCGACGTAGGCCACAAGGGGAATTAGACATCGAGTGATTCCCCAGAGAGCCTTTAGTACGATACGAGACTATAGGGGGAATTGATGGTGAGTGATTCCTTAGAAAGTCTACTTTTAGCTGAATCATAGGGGTGAGACTGTGTGTGCCTCTTAGAGGGTTTCTAGTACTTGTAGGTTGAACCATATGGGTTAGGCTGTGAGAGCTACCCAGAGGGTTACCTATTTCCTACCTGATGTTGGTTGTTTGTTGAGTACTTTATATGATATAGTTGTGGATTGTAGCTGTTGTGTGCTTTTCTATTTACTGCTTCTTGTACTTTTACTTGCCTTGTATTCATTTACTATTAGGCAAAGATCATTGGGTGATTTCCTACTAAGATTTTATCTCACACCCTATTTGGGCTATGATTTTGGGCACAAGGAGACATTGTTGTTACAAGAACTGATAAGGGAAAGTGCCCTTCGACTTTTGGTACTTGATTTCTTGGAGCTGGAGAGCATGGGACTAAGCTTAGGCTTATGATGCTGATGGGTTGCTATTGTTTTAGTACTTTTTGTTCAGTTTTATTTCAGCACATTGTTGTGTTTGTTGTATTCCTTAGATATTGTAAATTCTGGATCATTGTCATCATTTCTATATATTTATTCATCCACTGTATGGTTCCAGTTATGTATGTTGTTACTACTTCCACTATTGACTGCTTTTTCCTTACCTTGTATACCTTACAAAGTGAGGGCATAGTTTCCCCAAAAACATACCAAGGCCCTCATTGCTAGTTGACAGCCTCTGACATTTGGGGAAATGTGCTTGAGGTCAGGTGGCGAACCGGGCACGGGGCACCAGTGGAGGGGTTCAGATTCGGTTCATTAAAAAATTTATTCTCTTTTTGAAATCAATGCCCAAAATTTTCAAAAGGTTGATTTGCTGGTAATTTTATTAGTTATATCAATTTTCAAAAGAATATTAAAAATTTAATTTTTTAAGTAACTAATATATCATGAATTACATCGTTCATGATGTGATAGTGATCTAATCATTTGTGGACTCTATAGATAGACTGAATTATATTAAATTTTATAAATGAGATAATAAAATACAAGAAGGATTTTTTCTAAAGCTATTATTTACATCACAAAGTGTAACGAGAAAATGTATTCATTTAATAAACAATTTTCTCATTTCTCAAAACTTATTTTCAATAAAATATTTAATTTGTGATAAAAAGTATTTTAATTTCCAAAAAAAAATCTTTTTATTGAATAATGATTCATTATATAAAACATATAACTATTACATGTTTTACATAAGATATATTAATTTATTCTATATTCTAACCAAAAAATATCCCTCTCCTCAAGTACAAAAAACCCCTATCATTCACCCTTAAAACAAACTCATCCCTCACATATGTGAACAATTTCTCTATGAAATTACTCAATAATAATTATTTATGAACATTAGATATATGTTTTAGTAAACTAGAAATATTTATCATGGAATTCTACTGTACTATATTTGGATCTACATGATGAAAAGAGGATGTTTTTACAAACTATTCGCACATTTCCTCATATATTCTATTTATTATCAATATAATTCAAAAAAATCTTATGAGATTATATGGGATGTATTTTAACAATATAATCATAAAATTAACAAAAAATAAGAATATATTTTTGATATTATTATATTTTACACCTCTCATTTTCCTCCTTCGGATAATGGCACGGATAACGGTTAGTAAACTACCAATAAGGATGTTTCCAAAATAATTTTCTTATACCCAACCATATGGATAATTATGAGAAATTAATTTTGACATATAAAATTTTAAATAAATTTAATTCATATTTATTAAATTATTTCTACTAATATAAATATTATCATTAATAAAAGTAAGAAAAATGATGAAAAACATAAAAATGTATTGAATAACTGATATCGCATCTTCTTCCATTTAACTGATGTCAATATGAAATATAATAAAATAATTCATAATTTAAAATAGTAAAAATTGGAAATAATTATATTATGTTTAAATTATTTAATAATCCAATTTTTATTATTCTTGAGGAAAAAAAGTGACAATATATAGAGGGATTTAATATAATCGGATACTAAAACTCAACTACATATTCTTTAGCTTATCCATATTTCTCATCATTTTTAGTATTTATATTTACATAAAATTACTTAAATATTCATTCACTATTATGATTATTTTTTGAGGGGATAAATTTTTTTTCTTCCTTTCTAAATTTATTTTTAACCTAGATGAAATGATTTATCAAAAATAAATTTCATTCCAAAACATATACATGGCTCATCAATAGTTGTTCCACATTACCTCAATAATGATGATATTTATAAAAAAAATATTTTTCCATTATTTATTTGACAATTAAAATTTTTCTTCATGAAATTATTATTTTTGAAATCATTATGAAACACATTTAATTTAATGGATTATTAAATGATTATGCTTGTTATAACATCTATGTGGCATGAATGATTGTGTGAAATTATTATGTGTTAGGTGGGACAAGAATTATATAGTCATCCAATGAGTTGCGTAATATGAAATATCGAATCAGAAAATGTGTATTATGAATGATCATTATTTGTTTATGAAAATTACGATTTGATAATTTATGAATACATTTTATATATTAAAATTCAATCTTTTCTCATAACTATGTGTTTTATTTTACCACCATGACATGATGTTTCATTTTTATACATATTCACATTCCATGGAATATTAAAATAATTATATCATGTTCTTTATGATATTATTCTTATGATATGATTATGTTTACTACTATTATCAATGTACTATTGATTTATTTACTTTATTTATACCATTGTTTTTGTTTTTTCTCAACCCTTTCGTTGATGTATATCTTCAGATTAGTATTTGTACTAAAGGGATGATAAGATATTTAGAGGGGGAATGAAGAATGTATTAAATAAGGTTTAAGTTTTATTTTTTATAATTTAGTACAATCCCAGTTTTCCCAATATAGTAATCCATTGGATATATTATTATTATCACTATTATTTTATTTATGATAAAAAATATATAGTAGTCATGTAATAAAATGTAATGAAAAAAAATTTGATATCAGAGGCACAATTTATTGAATTTTTTAAATAGTGTTACAGAACTTTATCAAAAACCCTCAGGGTAAGTACATGTATAGGTAAACATCCTATATTTATTTTTTAGAAGGATTATAAATAAATTTATCTCATGAGATATAGTTTTATATATGATATTCCCGTAGAAATATATAATTTATTGATGATTTTTAACGTATATTTTTTTAAAACGTTTTATATTTCTAAAAATGTTTTGAACATGGGGAAACCTAGCCAATAACATTTATGAGGCACAATGAAATGATTTTCTGAATGATTTCCCGAACTCTATGGAGGTTGAGATCCAACATAATGGAAATTTTTACCCATCTTACATGGGATATAAAAAAATTACCTAAACTATGTGAACCATTTACCATCATCCAATACAGGGAAACTATCTACTAGGTCCTTTATAAGGAAATTAACACTATCATTTGTCTGATTTTTAGATCTACTTATAATGTAATTGTTGGTTAACACAATGGATTAATAGAAATGTGTACCCCAATTCTCCAACCATGGTTAAATGCTTCATCATTAAAGAGAAAGGGAACTATTCAATCCAGTTCACTAAACTATGTTTCCTTGATTATAATGAGTATCAAAAACAATAAATTCAAAAGGAGAAATGAAAATTTTATTCCATCAATACTTTGTATGTAGATCATGAAAATGATTTCATATCGGGTACACTTACAAATCACTATAGATTGTAATGTGTGTTATTTGATTCCTGTTCAAAACATTCCCTTATATACTGAACATTTTCTGTAATATGTGATCTAAATCCATGAAACCATGATGTCTAGATGTCTATAAAAACACATAGTGATGTTATAATTACAAAAAAAAGTGTTGGACTCATCTCATGTTACTAACTGTGGAAATATGCATCTTGAAAATCTTCTAATCCATCCCATGGTGAAATTAAGCACCATACGAGGAAAAAATATTATCTCAATTTATATAGGAAACATAAAATATCAAGAAAAATAAATATCTTCCCATATTCTAATGAATCTCATTCAAATATTAAAATGAAAATCAGATCATGAATCTACATGGATGAATCTATCAATGGCGTGGGAAACCTTTGCAGAGGCATACCATGAAAAGATTTTTGATTCAATGAAATGTATCATCCTTGTGGAAATCCCCATTTTTAGTGGAAAACATAAATGTATTTCTTAAATAGTTGCTTGGTATTCCACTAGATCATTATGTATAGTTCCCAACAGAGATCACACCCCGAGCAACTCTATAAAAAAAATCTATAGAGGATGGTTCATATTGAGTTGGCGGTGTTAGAGAAATGATACTCAATAATTTATAATAAGTGTTTATATAACCTAATGAGACACCATGGAGTGTGATACTGATTTTTAAAATGATAAAGGATGTATAAATGTATATTTTTATAGATTAAGTGGAGATCACTAGATCCCTATAACGAAAAATATCCTATTATAATGATTTTAATATGCTCAATAAATAAAGAAAAGATCAATTATTATCAAAGTTGGATATTCATTTTGGATCTCCTCAGCAAAATGTAAAGAAGAATGATATTTAGAATATGACCTTCCTTGTATTGTATGGGAACTTTTTGTTCATAGTAATCCCCTTCAGAAATACTAATTCAACTATATTAATCATTTATAGGAATACATTCTTTAGATGATATCTCAGAAATTGGGTTGCAGTATTTATCACTGATATTATCAATTACTCAAACAGTAAGGAGGATGATAAATAGAATATATAAATTCGGTAATAAAAAATAACACACGTAAATATGTATGATAATGTAATCATGTGTGGATTTTGGAAGAAAAATTCGCAATAATGTTTTATGCGATCATATGTAATCGAATTTATGCGGACCCTTAAAAACGAAACGAAATATAAAAATATCCTTTAGCAATTAGTGGCATGTGAATATTTGTTGTCATGCTTTTTTTGGGTAATAAAGAATTTTTTTGAAAAAATTATCATGGTTTTCCACACAAAAAACTATTTTATCATTGTAAAGGATAATTAATGTTTGGATGGAGGAATGTAAGTTAATAATTTAGTAGCTTAAGAGGATATTAATCACTGAACCATTAGTCACGCTACCAACAAGTGGAGATGGTTTTATGATATATATTTAAATATTATTTAATGATTTGGGCCGTGTAATCTGGGAGAATGATATAGTGATATCCTACACTATATTACAACTGATGATCCATGAGAAAAACGACTTGACATATAATTTGGGCTTAGCTGTTGTGATTTTCACTATGAATATTTTATAGAACCATCCCAATGGTGAGATTTGTTACATATATACCAATAAAAAGAGTGTAAAATATGTATTCACATACAATAATATAAACATGAATTAAATATGAAATTAACAGATAATAATGTACATTTATTTCACTATTTTTTATCTCCAAAAAAAGGAGAACTAAGTTGATGATTCTCTTAGAAAATATCATGCTAATCGATCCATTATGAGGAATTTTAATGGCCCTATCTTAATGGGAATGTCATGTAATTATCCGGATATCATAATTTTAGGTAAGATATCCTAACATTACTAAATTATTTCTTACGATAGAAGATCAAGAGAGCAGAAGGGGAAATTTTGAAGGTTAAAAAAGGGTGAATGTAGAAAAGATCAAGATGTTTCATGAGTCTGACATTTGTGAAGATGGTTTCATTACATTTTTGAATTAGATTTGGGTTCCACCATCACCTGAAATAAATAATTATCGATTGGATATGTCTATATCTCATCATCCTCCCCAAATCTTGCAGGAACTATGATTTATCATGATCTCTGAGAGAAATTAGGGCGGGGTAATATGGATAATGTTATCGAGGAGTACACATCATGGATCATGGTTTTTTAGTATGTTAAATCTGATTAGTAAAATTATAAAGGGATGATGAATCTAATTCCAATATCTTTTTATATTTTGGAGATCGTCTCCTTGGAAATTTTCAATGGTCCCTCAATGAAATTCAATTGAAAAAAATTTTAGTTGGGTTGTGGTGTACCGACTCACCATGAATATTCTCTTCATCACTATTCATGATGATTTATCACTTGAAAAAATTGAATTATACATATAAAGGATGTATCTGATTGTGATTCATGTCCCACATCTAAATTCTATAAAATTCTTCCACATGGTCTAGAAACATAATTGAATTTTAACACATTCTATCACCCCCAAATAGATGGACAATTGGAAAGGAATATTAAGATAGTCAATGACATACTGAGAGCCTTCAAAAGGGAATCTTAAGTGGGGTGGGATGAAAATCTCCACTTTGATGATTTATCATACAATTATCGAATCCTCCCAATCATTAAAATGGATTGATATATATCTTTTTATTTGAGCCAATTTATAATTCCTACTTGTGTCGATGAATTTTGTAAATATTTTTACATTGGAATGATCCTATGCAATCGTTAAAAAAGAGGGTCTGATCCATCCAAATATATTATAAAAGCTTATATGCATCGGTAGAAGATTTATATTGTAAATAATTAAAGTGATGAATATTTTGATGTAAGGGACAATTTTTCATTTGAATATCTCTATGGAAGAGGTCCATATAAATTGAAAAGAAAATAAAGCTTATACAAAGGGTCATTGACCTATTTTTGATCCTTTATCTCATCGAACGTTTAACTTAATTTCTCTCATATCTACCTAAAATGACTCAAGTTCATGATTGGTTCCATGTTTTTCTTTTGTGATAGTATATTCTTAATCCCTCACATGTATTATATCTGACGGTGGTAGAACATTTCTATGGCCTCTCATATGAGGAGTATCATCTGGAAATATTTGACAATACAGACAAAATATTATACAATAAGACAAATCACCTTGTAAAAGTATTATGGAAAATCCATGAGTATGAAGAGGAATTATGGGAACATGAGGAAACAAATAAAAATAATTATCCTGTTATACTACAAATAGATAATATGAGAGGTAATTTTGGGGGTAAAATTATTAAATTAGGGAATTATTTATGAACTTGGATAATATAAATGATTTTTATATTGAAATAAATGAGTACAGTATTACATTATATAGTACTTTTTCACATACAACACATAATTAAAGAAATTATTTTTTATTCACTAATTGAAATAATTGCATTGATGAAAAATTATGCCAATTAATTTTCTATATGTTCAAATTGGAAAAAAAATATAAAAACAATGCAGTGAAAATTTGAATCACCCGGAATGGATAGATTCATCCCTCCCACGAACAATACTATTAAAAAGAAACATAATATTTCAATAAAAATTGTCATTATAGAGAATGGAAAAAATTAACCTCTATTGGAATTGAGGTAAATAAATAATATTGAAATTATTTTTTAATATATGAATAAATATTATTTTAGTAATTCTAATGTGACCATTGGGATAGAAACCTAGTCATTTGGAATAGTAGCATGGCGAAAAAATAATAGAATCCAGACCGTTGGGCTCATAATTTTACAAAAAATATATGATAAAAAAATATTTCTCATGTTTAATTTAATTAAAAATTAATTATACAATTCATTAAAATAAATATCGTTGTTAAAAACACATGACAATATGAACACATTTTTAAATGATTGTATTTTTAGGTATTTTGTAAAAATATCACAACTTATCATTTAAAAATTAAATTTACCAAATTTAGAAAATAATTTTGAATAAATTAAATTATTTTTAGAATACATCATGATAAAATTTTCAAAAGGTGGTTTTTTTAAAATTATCTCATATAAAATAATTTTTAGGAAAATTATAAAAATATGGTTTTTTCATAACTAAAGTTTGATAAATTACACCATTCATTATATAATAAATAGATAATCATTATAATAAATTTTCTATCTAAAAACACATTTAATTAGATAAATTTGTTCCTATAATAAAGTATAATTGTTTTCCAAAATTATAAACTAGATTCCAATGTTTGAATTCAAAATAATTCCATTAAAATAAAATTATCTACTTTTTCAACTTTCATTTTTAATAAAAATAAGAATTATAATTATAAATGTGATTAATAACATAAAGATATAATATTTTATTTAATGATGACTCATTATTTCAAAAATATCGATATTACATGGTTTACCTTTTATATTTAATTTTATTCAATATTATAACTCAAATATAACCCTCTCACCTAGTAAAAATAATGACTCACCCTCCCCATGTAAAACAACTCATTCCACAAATTTCAAATCCCAATCTCTAGGAAAATCGTTTCTCATAATACCTTACCAAACTTTGAGAAAATTGATATTAAAGCATATGTAATCATCGAGGATGCTCGTATTGTACAAGAGAAGAAACACTGAGAAAAGAGCATTTTCTCATCAACTATTATCTTGTTTTCTTAAACACTTCTATTTTTTCCCAATATAATTCTATTAATTATTAATTTTATTAAAATTATATTACTTAATTTTAACTACTGAGTATATTAAAAAAATTTAAGACATTAGATTGTATAAATTACATTCTCATCCTTTAGAAAATGTTCCCAATAATGGTTGGATAATCCCCAATCAGGACAATTCCAAATTTTTTACATATCATCATCCTTATGTATGGTGATATTAAATTAAAAAAAATATGTAATTTTTTAAATATATTTGTTTTTTTCTTCTATAATAAATAATTCTTTTTTGTTAATTTCTATGAAAAAATAGAAAACCTTAATAAAAAATGGAAATTTTTATGGAAGGCATGGTATCAAAACATTATCAATTTAAAATGGAGAATTTAAAAATACAATCCAACTATTACCATTTTTAAATAGTGAAAAAAAATTAATAATTAACTTCAGGTTCAATTTTTTTATAAAACATTTTCTATAATTTATGGGGTGTTAAATTTGGGAAATAATGAGGGATATAAGGCAATGGTATTAAAAAACCAACTTATTTTTTATGTGTATTCTCATATATCTCATAAATATTATTATAGATAATAGCCTAATATTCTAAATAAACAATTTGAATAATATTCAATTTTATTTTCAAGGATATTCTTTTTTTCTTCCCAACCAAAATAATTTTTAATCCAAATAAAAATATTTTACAAAAGGGGTTTTCTTTCTAGAAAACATCCTCAACCCATGCTTAGTTTTTTCTTCATCCCTAAATAATGATGATGTTTATGTCAAAATATTTAAAACATGTTAAATTGGGAAGCCAATATTTTGTTCAACAATTAATGATTTATGAAATCTATATGAGTCCCCTTCCTTTCAAAGGGTTATTTCCACAGAATGATTATTATACTTTATTTGTGTCATGCATGATAATGAGAATTTATGATGTGATGGGATGGGATGGAGTTATATAACATATAATTGTATTGGTTGGTGTTATATATCTCATTAGATTGTTTGTATTATTTATAAACACTATGATATCTTTCATTATAATGAAGAGGTTCTGACTTATGATTATAAGTAATCCGACGATATGATATTAGCTTCATCCAAAACTATATGTGTTATATGAAAACTATGACATGATGCTTCATTTTTTTTCATATGAAACATTTCATGACATTATCAAATTTTATATTCATGATATTTATGATGATCTTTTAATTATTACATTAAGATGTTGATAATGATCACCCATGTACTATTTATTAACTTCCATTATTACTCCCCTTATTAGGCCATTATCTCACCACTTTATTGGGTGATATCGTTATGTGACTACATATAATAAGGATATAGATAGATATATAGAACTATAAGGATGAATAATGTAATTTTTTAGGACTTATTATTTAAAATTGATATATGAGACTAAATTACCTAAAAAACTAATCCTTTTGATATTGGATTAGTATAAATATTTTGTTTATTATCTTAAAAATTATGTAATATTCTAGTATGAAAATTTATCTTCAAAATTATATATTCATATGTAATATAAAATTAACCATTGTTAATGTCCTCTACATCTATATGTAAACCTTCAAGATCCTCTACAATCTATTATTCATATGTTACCTCATAAGAGATATCACAATGTGCCATCATGGTTAGTACATTAGCTACCATATATCATTTTAATACCACATAAGTGATCTCAATATCATATTTTTAAAATAAATCCAACAGACATTAATAAATAAAATTCAAATCATTAATGTAAAATTTATAATTAAATTCTATTTTTATATAAAGATACAAAAAATCACCCTCTATTATGATAATTTCACCATATCTTCAAAGAAACAACAACATTTGATACACATTGTATGTCCTCCCTCTGGATCAATATAACCATTATAATGAACATAACACTCCAAACCATATGTGTTCCACCATATAAAATATTGGATTCTGAATAATGAAGTGGGTTTGTAGAGGAACTATGGGGAGTCTATACCCCCAGTATCAGTGAGAAAAATCATAAATGATATCCATAAATACTAGAATAAGATGAATAAAATAAGATAATCCTATCACAAAATGAAATGCATCATAAAATCATAAAATATCATTCTTAAATAAAACTATAGAAATTGAGGATCTATAAATTCAACATCCAATTTTCTAAAATTTTGAAAACATATCGATTGATAATAGAATAATCGAGCCTCAGACTAACCAGAATGTGAAACCAAGGGAGAGTCTACATGATTATCTAAGGTCAATTGTGAAGTAAGAAATGTGTGAGTATATAACACTATATAAAACCAAAAATATTGTCTCATTCCATACTATAAATATTGTTTTATATTCATGTGACATTGTAAACTGAAAAAAAAAATAAATAGAGTATTCAAAAATTAATATTCAAATGAATATAAATACTTTCATTTACCCAATTTCATAATGTGTCTGAGCAGTCTATAATAAAAATTCCAATGGGAATATCCCATCCACACAAAAGGATTATACACATTTCCTAGACCAAGAACACTAACCAATGTGAACCCTCGAGTGTATGACCCCAGTCAACTATACACACTTCAACCACATTCTGTGTTTCTCTAAACATGATTTTCACCACTTGGGAACCACTATCCATAGTATCATGATCCAATTATATGGCCTCAACTTTAATAACTCAACCCTTTAAAGCTGGCCTAGAATGTGAAATGAAATTCCTTCAAAATCACAGTCCTTAATCCAATAGACTTGGGGTTGGTGGCAGGCATTGAGAAGTCATAATATAAAATCGGAGAATTTGGTGGACTATAAATGTTCACAAGAACCAAACCATCTCCTTTAAATGTTGTTTAGGAATAAAAAATGTCAATAACATTTAGAGTAAACATTTCATACAATAACCTCTTGAAAAATATAGTTAACTATGATTTCAAAAACCAATTTGTTTTTGAAATATAAATTTCAAACCTGAAATGATGACCCAAAAAATCAATTAACAAGAAAATTAAGAACTGAGGGAGCTTGGATCATGATCAATATATCTGATGACCATATATAATTTATGAACTCAACTATCTCTAACCACCACCAATGTCATTGTTGATTTTTCCATCATCGAAGTAAGATGTGACACATGTGGGAATAGACAATGTAGGGGTTAGTATATACATACCTTATAAGAAACCCCAGATCCCAAAAACAAATTGTATATTTAACAATATTGAAAAGGTTAGATCAAACCATAATATGATTTTAATGAAACCCACCATATATATATTGGAAGAAACTAAACATAGGTGAGAGTGAAAGGGGATCTCCACCTTAGATCCCATCTATGAAAGGTGATTAATTATATAGCTCCAATGGTCATAAATGATTCCCAAAATCAGGTGGAATGATAAAATAAGTGATGTTGAGAGATCCAAACCACTGTATTGTTGTCCATATCAACGGATGTTGCAAATACAATTATTTCTAACATGAAAACTTCAGAGAAAACTACAATGATGGGACCAATCCACATTACATCACCCCATAGATGTTAGACCCACAACTCATGTGGAGGATCCACTCACCATTGAATCGTGGTGATGGGAGAGTACCACCAATTACATGTAAAAAACATTCCCAACATAGGAGAGTATTATCTCTAGTCATTTAAATAGCATGGGAACTAGATCCCTAGTGTTAAAGGGGAGTTCCAAACCTTCCATCACTCTATTATTCCTCATAGATAATTATTATCATCAAGAATCATATAATGAAGTGGAATTCCAAAAAAAAACCTCACATCATATATCTAAATCTACAATAAATCCAACCATCTCATTCAACATAGAAACACACACAATAGGATACTCTTTGACCAAATTGTGAATAATATAGAAGGATATTAACTATGAACTAATTACTAGGATAACTACATGAACTATTTGGGGGGTCCAAAAAATGTCTTACCCTTCCTTTCCATTGGGCTATTATATCCTCTCTTAATGTCATGGGAATCTATTTCACACTACATGACATGTACTAGTGGTACACCGCACGTCCGATCTACATTGGTTCTGCCCCATGTGATCCTTGTCAATCCCATGCTCCCTGAATCGTGTCTAGGTACCAGGTCGTTCCAATGAACTTCTGGGTGTGCCCATATACTATTAAAGGTCATCGAATGTGATGCCTCATGGTTCCCCGGGTATGTCTACTTGGTACATATCATTCCACCAAAATGTGTGGTCTTATGAACTTTTGGAATGGCCACCCATAATGTGATTTTCATTCAACTAAAATCCAAAGTCACTATGGAAATTGAATAACATAGCGGGTTTTCTTCTTTACTATTCATCTTCACATCAATTATTTCATAAAAATAGTTCTATGAATTAGTTCATACTTACACACTCTACCATGAATTTCCAAATTTTACCACCTAAAATAAAAGTTGTACAACTTAATCTATATATTCTCATCCTATAGTGGTAGGAATTTAGATTTCATCCCTTATATGATTTTCCAGTATGCATCCAATCTCAATTTTCACTTCGAATCTAATGTACACAAAACACATCCTATAATTCAACCTAATCCATATATAAAACATCAATACATTCTTCATATACACATCCACCAAGAATCATGGGGTTCAATTGTTCCTGATCTGGTCCCAACACTGTCAAACCATGACCACGTGTTCTAACAATGAATAACATGAATAATTAAGGGAAACAAGAAGAACCAATTTGAAACTATAATAGGACAATAAATATCAAACTAAGATCGTATTAATGGGATATCTGGGTGAATTTCAATTGGAAACTAATATCAGATCAGATCTAAATAATGGATGAAAACATGGATCAGGTGAAGGATTAAATAATGGAATATAAAAATGAATAAAATTAAAACCATGGTCATTATTTTAATTATTTTGGAAATAAATGAAAACTTAAGAGACACATTACAATATAGGATCGATTGAGGGCATGGAATATAATTCAAATCAATTATAGAGATCTATTACACTCACTTATGCTCGATCCACCACTATTGGATCACCATTCTTCATATGATCTTGATCCATCAATGAAGAACACATGTTTTCCCAATATCTAAAAATCCTAGTATTATGCTGCTATCCATTGTGATCTTCAACAGTGATCTATTCATAAATGATTGTATTTTTTCCATTTAAAATGAAATAAGTAAATAAAATATTTTTAAAATTTAAAACACCAACCAATGGAGGATTTAATAAAAATTTCCAATGTCGTCCAACCATAGGTTCAACTGAGGGTAATCCCTATATTCGACATTCAACCTTTTCTTTGTGTCCCTCCTCCATGGCCCCCAAAAAAAATATAAACTCTAAAATGTGGTCTGTTCATGTAGTATAGAATCTAATATTTCTTATATATTAATTCTAGGGTCTCAAGACACCCAATATCATGGCCTATAGTGAGTACAAATCAATATATATGATTATAAATATTCCAATAAAAATTCCATCGAAACAATATTTTCTAAATTCCCACCTCAATCATTCAATTCCACACAAAAAATCACAAACTACTAAAAAATGTGGGGAAAAGGGTCTTCTTCTTAGTCTCATTTCCAAAGAGCTATTAGGAAAGCCTCTATGCGTCAAAACCACATAGTCCAAAAGAATGGTTCAACTAAGATGGATCCCCTCTTTTCAATCCTTGATCTCCAATTGGTACTTCCTTAATGTGTATAAATCCTCGATTTCCATATAACCCACGTAGAAAAATATGTATAGTGTTATGAACAAGTCTCCACACCTATTAATAATGTAATATTTCATTATCTTGATCAAACTGTGGGGGAATGGCTAGAATGTATGAAACCTCTCCAACCTTCTATAGTATATGGAACTATATGATCAACCATATTGAAGGTTTTCCTCTCAATAAAACAACCACAATACTCATCGTGTGGAGACTATCTAGAAAAAATTGACCCCTAGAGAAGTACCATTTTCATACAATGATGAATTAAGTAATATGTTTTCCTACCCTAGGAAGTCCACATGTGCATTTAGATCACTTAGTCCTTCTGGATTGTAACCAACAACATATCTGTAATAACTAGATAAGTCTTTTACAATCTAATTTGACTATAAGGGTAACCTATATGTAATATCATATAGATATGTGATATGTTGAATATCAATATTACAGTGATATTTTCATTATATGAAAACCCTACCGTAGGTAAGTGATCCACCTTTATTTGGAGGATTTCTAAAACACAATATCATTGCATATCCTCCAATATATGGATAGTTTTACTATTATGCCTATCCATCGATGGGTGAAAAGCACAACACGTTCTTAACATGGTCATGAATGTCTATAGAAAGACTCTTCATAACCATGACATGAATTATGCATCACTTATAGATATGATCATTGACGGTACAACCTGAAGATAGATGATTTCACACATATACAACTGCCACATACACTCTACAGAAATCTCCTCCTCACTGGAAAGAATGTATTCCAACATCCTAAGTCATTTACTAATCACCCATATGGAAATGTGACCATTCTCAATCCATGAAATCCTAGTCATAAAGTACATTGGTATTTCATGACATTTCAAATATTGGATATCAATATCATATGTCAAACATTTCAAAACCTATTCCTCAGTATTCATCTACTAGTATGAGAATGTCTAAGAGATGAACATGGCTATTCCCTACCTCATATAAGCCCACCAAAATAGTCAGGGAAGATCCACGTACACATTTTACAAACTGAGGTTTACATACATTGTGGAAGTGCAAAAATCGAACACCACCTCCTCAAACAATGTGACTAGAACCACCATAAATCCAAAAAAAATAGAAATTTTCTCCCCCTCCATTAGTATGTAGATCAGTTATTTTTCTTGAGGATTTCTGGACTTCTTAAACAACATAGTTAATTTCCCTTGATAGATCCTCTCTATCATGTGGATGACGCAGAAAATTCAACTTCCTTGATTGATTATAAAATTGGACCCCTCTCCTCCACTAGGGTATGCTACAGAAAACCATAATGTTCAAGAACCTCCTATAACAAACATGAATGGTACATCCTATAATGGGTATCTATAACAATTTTTCCTTCCCATGATTTTATAATATATGAATGTTATATTCTAGTAAAAACCCTTGAAAACACCATTTCTTATGTTTAATATCCCTATTAATGAATATATACCTATGGATTCAGTGGTCTGGGTAAAATAAATATCACCCAAAATAGATTTATTCTAAATATTTGTATAATGAAATACCAGTACCAACTATAGGTCATGAGTTTTGTTGTTCTTCTAATGGGTATATGTCTATCGCAAGTTATATTCAATCACTACAAGCCTTAAAATCCACCTGAAACTTATCCCATATCAAGATGAATTGTGAAAGAAAACATAACCAAGTCATACAATGCTATTATCAAAACAAAACAACTTTTCAACCTCATCCTTCTATCCTTAAATGATCTATGATACCTCATGTTCTATATAAAAGGCATCTGATAATGTTTCATGGTGGTAAATGGGTAAAAAATATCAGGAAATTAGACACAAACCCCCTAAATACATAACGAGTTTAAGGACAGATTATCATAATTCTTATATTCAAGGAATATTCCAATAACCATTATCAAGATGCTATATTTCTCCATCACAAAATCTATGTACACTTGTATTTCACCATATAATGCTGCCATGAACTGATCCGAAAGTTCATTGGAGACCCAAATCCTAAGTCTCATTATCTTTTCTAGAGTTTTCAACATGCCAAAGGGTATCCCAAATAAAACTATGTATTTATAGTGACTCTTAGAATCCACACTCAGAAAACACATCTCTCTCACCCATAACTGGTGATCACTCTGTCTATGGTCAATTATAAAGGGCCACATTGACCCATGAAAATGGATGATGGTTTTAGTTGTCCATAGTGTTGGATCCTCCCTCATGAAAGTAATTTATTTTAGGTTACATAAATTCATACCAAACCACAAACTATCATCTCCATATTAGGTTAACATCATAGGGTTGGATAGATAGGTACATTGGGTATAACAAGACAATTTTCTATATAATCTGAAAGAATACATTCAAATATCTATGCTATATTGGGTAATATATTCTATTGGTATAGATATTAGGCAATCCAAGTTGTGCATACATGTTAAAAATAAACTCTTGATGGGGTGGAAGACATGGAACAACATCTTTGTAAATTTCTTCATACATCACAATCCACTTATGAACTCAATGGTCAAAGAATATAAAGCCCATATGGTCATTTTAACCAACTGATAACAAATCAGGTGCATCCCCCAATAGAATCAGTAAACTACATCAATCATTGGTAGCATTCCACATGGAATGAAAAATAGGAAACCACTCTATACTAAGGTGAACATCTTAGGGACTCACTTATAGCTTATGAGTATATTCCAGAAGAGGATTTTTCTACACCCCACATTAGGCTACATTATGCTAAAAAATATATTATCACTAATACTATATTTATGAGCCTTAAAAAAGGGATATATCTAAAAGTTCCATATGTATCTATAGGCCTCAGATAGTGGCTAAATCCATTAAAATGTGACTTGTGATGACGTTCCAATATTAAAACTATATTAGAGAAGAATCATGTTGTACATAGATCACATCAGAAGCATCAGGGTCACAAGACACTACTACTTGAATTCATATTTTCCCTTGTTTAACTATCATCCTCAACCAGGGCCCATAATAATTCCTTTTCATTAAAAAATTACAACAATCATAGATGTATAGGGAACTCATCCCCCATACCTCGACACTATTTGATATGGGTAGAACTGACTCACGATCACTGTGTTGGATCACGTCACAAGAATGCATCTCAGTGGCGAAGTTTACATCTTCCATATGTACATAAAGATGCATCAGAATCACCAACATAATGCTCAAATAACCCCCAAGGTTGACATAGATTGGTATCATCTGTAATACCATGACCAAGAAGGGGTCCATATCTATGCAAGACATTCACACCATATGCCTGATCTTATCCTCTAACGCATGATATGGATGTATTTTAAAAAAAAATATCCAGAATATATTTATATCTAAAACCAAAAATCACACTCAGCATAACTATGTTGTTTACTAGTACGACCAAATCCAACATTCACTCCTAAAAGAGCATGGTTATGAGCATAACCATCTGGTAGGTCGGGGATTGAATAATCTAGAAATCCTAGCCTATCGACTCAAGATAGACCTCAACTACTCATGGAGAATTTTATCCCTGAACCCACAACAGTCTATATGTTTGGTACTATGAAAATATGATATTCCTACCTATGAAATTGTCATTTCGGGTTGGACCCATAGTCAACTTGTCATGTTAATTATAATTTTCTTAATCCATTTAAATATCTATATTCTTCTTAAGTGTTTTTGTCACTACTATATAGCCCATGGAGGATATACCTCATGAAATGGACCTTGATCTAAAGCACCATCACTCATAAAATCATCATTAGGGTCAAAAATTAGTGTTCTTGATATCTATCTTTGAAGATGGATCCTGAATTTGAGAATGACATGCCATGATTATATTATCATATATGTTTAGGAATTTGACACAATAAAGACATTCATAAGACTCAATACTATATGATGAATGTAATATTATTCCCATTAACAATTATCTCAATATGATGGGAAGAAAAGAATATAATCATAGTTATTGTTAGATACATAGACCACCACACTAATATTAGGATTCATGTCCATAAATCCATTTTGAAGACCATATGACATTGTTACCCAAATTCCCAAAAAATTAATTAAAACGGGAAACCCCAAACATCATTCTCAGTAATTAAATATTTTCATACTACTTGGTATTGGCCACTCCCACAGGGGGCCTCCAGTCTGGTGGAAGTATGATCCATGACTACATTGTTCCCGACTCAAATAGGATAGTTAGTGGAGATAATCACAGATAGGTAATAATAAAAATTGGAGGACATTGCCTTTTGTTCCTGGAATCATGAACCCAACCATACACATCATAAATTATATTTGAATAATAAAGGATAGTAACATATAAATCGAACCATGTATACAAAAATATCTAGAAAGAATAAAAAAGTGTATGATGGTATGAACTAAAAATAGTGAAGAAAAATACACCCCCAACTATTAATGAAGTCCCAAATTTCCAATCACCTAGAGTATGATGATTTGGGAGTTCCTACATCCTAATATCCATGTATGACCTCCTAATTATGTCTATGAAAATATTTTTCCCTTTTTTATAACAACTCCTCCGCTAGTCTATCCTTTTTTTACAAGAAATAGACTTCTATATAAAAAACCAATTTTGGGTGAGCATATACATACATAGTAGGATGCCCCAATATCCACAAATTTTGAATTATTTTGATAATGATAAGGAAATACCAACCCATAGAAAAGGTAAATGAAACCATTCATATTTGTTTTTAAAAAATAAACCATTCTTATAGTGAATTGGGATCTCTATCTCATAGTCTAGATAAGAATGATGAGTTTTCCCACATCTAAAAAGGTCAACAACAAATTCCCAAAGTCATTCATAACCACAAATGATTCTATGTGTAGGGCTCTACACCTCACTGATGTGCCCCATTGCTGAGGGGTATTCCAATATATTAAATTTTCCCTTGAAACCTAACCAAAAATTTTGTTGTGGGCATGATCTTAATAAAAGAATTCCACAACCAATGGATCCAAACCACTCGTGGAGGATAATCTCGTCAATGGATCTCCAAAATGGGGTAGTACCAAATTATAAATTGATTACCCATTAAAATTTTAATTTATTAAGAAATTAATCCATATAATTTTTTTGGGGACCTACAACAATGTGCGATAGGGGAGTGCTACCCCAGTATCGCATTGTATATCCTTCCCAAATCACAGCCACCTTCAAGAATCACCTAAATAGTAAACATAAAATTAAGACATCAAATTGAATCTTGTGTTAAATAATTAAGGACTTCATCATGTTCTGTGTGGAAAACTCCCAACATTGGACACTCTTGGGCCAAAATAAATTTTATATATAAAGAGATATGGGAGGAAGAAAATAATGAGATATGTAAAAATTCTGTATATGATTGAGAAGACATATCAAACTAAAAATCATTTATAGGTGGTATATAGTATGTCCCTATCACTCAGGGCATATATGTGTGCTCCTAGTCAAGCTAGTGTACCTCTAGCCATGCCTAGGTATCAGGTTGTGCCTGTATACCTCTGAGAATTCCAATGAACTCCATGACTGAAGACATGTTAGGTATTCGGGGGCCCCATATATATGTAGTGTTCATTTGGTATAGCCACCCTAGGTGGGGTCACATTGCATGTGGGACCATCAACACATCACGTGATCCATAACTCTTATGAAAACACTACCCTCTATGGAAAATGACATACATGGTGCGTATTAATTCCTTCATGGAATGTATAGCTCCTTCATGTGGTAATCCATATCACTTATTTTCACTAAATTCCACTATTTGATCAATTGAAATCAAAGGGGTCATCTTCAATAATCGATTCCAATACATCAGTCTTCCGAAAATGTGCTTCATTCATTTATCGATATTCCATTATGAATCCCATAACTACTCTAATCACTCTTTCTGCTCCAGTTCCTAGAACCATGATTCATCACTATAAATTTATCATTAGAAATTTATCAATATTAATTCTATTAATATTTCACAGTAGAAACACAATTCCATGGGTTTAATAATCCTCAAACCCACCCTAATATTTTAAATTTGTGACCACATCAATAGGACCCTAGATAACCCTATGATAGGGGTGAAACCTGATCTATATGTCTTATTTATAAGTGAAAGATATTGTTACCACAATGTTTTTACATGTACAAACTGTTCAATGGAATATTTGAGTTATTAATAATTTATATGGAGATTGATAACATAACAGTTTACATGGTTCACCACTCATGTGTAGTTGAATGAGTATACAATGATAGTATATCAGTTATACAAACTCAACTAATATTCATTCATTATTATAGAGTAAAAAATATCTGAAAAATTTAATCTACACCAAGAATACTATCATTAAAATAATTATAGTTAAATAACATTTCCTTTGTCAGACACTTCTTTTATCATACCCTGGCTCACTGCCTTGGGTAAAGTCTTACTCAATTCGACAACTAAATGGTCAGTTCAGTATATGAGGAATATATGTCCTTGTCCATGTTTATCATGAAAATATACTCTCACTATAGTTATAAGTTGATAATAATAAAATAAATGTTCACAAAATATACAATTATAACAGAAATTTTCCCAAAGCTCCCATAATTCAATATATGGTTCAAATAACAACAAACATTATCAATCCAACACACTTTTGAGAAGTCACACCCTTAATTTACCTCCATGAATTCATATATCTCCAATAATTTGTAAGAAACTATGTCTTAAGAAACTCATAGTCTCCATGAAAATACCATTTTTAAAAAGGATGAGAATAATTTAATACAAACCCATTATTTTAACGATTCATATGATCAGGATGAGTTTTTTATCACCATGAAACCATCCTTCATGAATTAATATCAATTATAAAATTTATCCAATTCCTATCATTGAAATATGATGTGTGTGGCTTACTAGTTATAGACATTACCTTTCACAAACCATTTGATGTCACCACATCTTTTTCAAGAACCTCAATATTCATGATCACGATTCTCCTTGTAAAAAAAATGATTAAGTGAAATTATCCAATTCACAAACCATCATATAGTCTTGTAGGATCACTATCATCATATTTTGTATTAGAAAGACTTCAAAACATCAAAACATTTGATTAATTCATGAAGCTACACGTCTTCAAAAAAATAAAATATTCAGAAAACCCATCCCATTACAAAATTTTGGTAGATACCAACATGCATGTCTACCATTCGATAATCTAGATCTTTCCTCCTTATATTGAGCTACAAAATTCAATAAAAAATGGAAAATATTCCACCTTAAAAAAGGAATCCATATTCACTATCAGATCACCTATCTTGTGAACTCCTTCATCAATCCTAGTATGTGATGACAAACAATACAATATAAAAAATCTAGTTCCTGTAATTAAATTTTTTGGTTCCAACAGTGTTAGTAATTGGTTTTTTTGGAAATCAATATATTAATGAAATAAAATACTATCCTAAACAAAAAACCTGATTGACATAAAATCACTCATCCATAACTCTAACCCTACATTTGTTGATAATGCCATAAAAAAGACTGTTAAAATATAATATCAGGCCTAAAAAGGCCATTGTTCAATTTTATATTACCAACACTAAAATCATATAGTTCGTTGAATTTCACTTTTCCCTCACTTTGGTAAATAACAAAATGGACATTTATTAGATGTATTAGTACTCAAAAGTAATCCAATTAGATCATTTATCTTCCAAATAACTACATCACACCAATAAACATATTAAAAAAAATTAATGCAAATGGGGAGGGGGACTAACATTAACATCATCATCCATTGGGAGATGTCTAACTATAAAATCATTGAAAATTTAAAATTAACAAGTTTTTTGGGTGTAAATAAATCAATATAACATAAATTTTTCTTATATTATATTACGTTAGGTATATTCATTGAATAATTGTATAAATAAAGTAGATAAATAATTAGAATTATGACGACAATCGTAAATAAAGTGACATTTAGTTAATTTTCTCAATTAATATATAAAAATATTATATATGAAATTTCATTTTAATTAATTGGTGTTCAATGATGCATATAAATTAAAATTATTTTAATTGAATTATGAAGTAACATTTACATTATTATTTATCTGAAATGTTAGTTTAATATATGATGTTAGGAAAATGTTAATAAATATAAATTGAGTATTCAGAATAATTATTTTTCGGAATCAATAAAGTCTCAAACGTCAATATAAATGTATTTTAGTGAATATATTAAAATATTGAAATTTTATGACCATTACTATTTTGGATTATGATATATTTTATTAAGATATTAATAAGTGTGTTATATTTTAAAATTAGTTTTCATATTGTTTTAATATATATCGAACATTTTAGTTTCAATGAAAATGAATTAAAAAATGATAAAAGAAAAATAAAATTATAAAATTGTTCTTAGAGAAGTGGGTCTTGATGAGGGTAGGGGTCTATTAGTTTTCATTTTAGTGAGAAGGAAGATTGATCCTTAATGATTCATCCAAGCTGTGGTTGTGCAATTGTGAATCGAATCTAAGGTGCTGCATGATGTTCACATTGAGTTGAGAAGGTCCAAACAAGGTCGTATTGATGATGTTCATGCTCAGATGGGATTCAATTCAGAATATTGAATAACGAAAGAAAGAAAACCAGATCAATATCGTGATTAGGGTTTTGATCTATATGAGGCAGGACGAATCATGTTTTTAATGTTCATAATTTTTTTTAGGTGTGATTTTTTCATTTTTGATATTCGATTCATCTTGAAAATTATATCCTTGATCGAATCCAACATATAAACACATTTCTTGTCCATTTATTCATTTTTCTTCTTCAATAGTTTCTTATTTATTCCCCTTATAATATATACATTGAATTTTAGGGAACCTCATAGTGTTCATTTTAATGCCCAGGTATTAATTGTCAATGAATTTTCCAGGATTCATTGTGAATCTTATCCCAACCCTTATCTATTATTTGTCATTTCCGTCAAATTGATTGAATCAATCTTCTTTTCTTTGTAATTTTCATCAAACATTAATGTTTAAAAAATATTTATACTATTAGTTTAATGCTTCTCCATCAGGTTTAGATTACATTCTACAAATATTTGTGATAATGAATTATCTAATTTTCCTTCTTTATCCAAAGTCATAGTCATCCATTATTCATTCAATAAATTCTATTTGATGTCATTTTAATTTGAGTTAAAATTTATTTTAATTTATTTTAAATTATAATATAATATGACACTTGAGATATACTATATATAATGCAGTTCGGCTTCGAAAAAATTAGATACTATAAGTTCTCTATGTGCGAGTCCGACAAGGAAAGTAGTAGCTTCTGCCTTATTTTCATGTTGTTAGACTTTCTAATTATACTTGTTTAGGAGTTTATCAATGATAATTTTATCAAGAATTAAATATTTTGTCTAAGCATAAAACAAGTAAGGGATTTTAATTATTATTTTTTGATATTTTTTGTTTTGTCCATGTTTACGTATTGTATTCTTCAAAAAAATCATCATTTTATCCAAAACATAGATAAATTATATTAAGGTGATTCAAACTACAATTATTTTGGTGTATGTTCGGAATGATTTTTATTTAATATTAATATACATTGATAAATGTTTTCTTTTTTGGAATATTATTATTTTGTTTTTCAAATATAATTATTTCAAAATTATTAGTAAGACATAGTGAATTTTTTTCAATATTCTGAAATTAATTTTATTGTTTTGCGTAATGAATAAATTTATAATTCTGGTTTCCGAATTATGTTCATTATTTCTTAAATTAGTGTGATTAGTAATTTTTGTATGTGGAAGACCAATTTGATTCAAGGGAAACATATTTATACCAATGTTTTTATTATTAATTTGTTTTGTTTGAAAAAATAATTATTTTTAAATTCATTTTAATTACATGAGAGTGATATATAAAAAAATATATGCATGTTATTTTTTCATTTTATTTCATGTTAGACATGCTAAGGTATGATTATATTTATCCAATATTTATTCAAAGATTAATTTATTCTATTATTATATGACACATATTTATTTACATGTATAATTTTAATGATAATAACAATTTTAAATAAATTATGATATAAGATAAGAATATCATAATTTATTTCAAGTCATATACATGTCATATAAAAACAATTTTATTATAAAAAATCATTGATTTTGTTATCATGAAATTAATAAAATAATATAGATACATACTTTTTAAATTCATGTTCCAAAAAACTTATGTTCATATAAATTTACATCCATGAAATAATGATAGTATTTTGTAAATAAATTCTAAATTGATTATTTTTTGCACGACACATGACTATCTATTTCTAATGATTAATTTTAAGACAAAAAAGTATGCGTGTGCTATTCTGATTAATTTATACCTTAATGTCATTATCTTATGAAAAAAATTATATTTAACAAATATGTCTATGAAATTATAAGTATGTGAATGATGATTAATCACCCATGTGGTTAAGAAAAGTTTATGTATCATAATATTTGATCATAACAAGTTGAACATGTAATTTTCAATGAAGACTGGTATTTTTATAATTTTATATAAATAAAATTGAACTAGTTTATTTCATGCATGATTATATTTAATTAAAAATAAAACACCGGTAAAAATGTATGTATATGTATAGTAAGATTAAAAATGATTTTTATAAAAAATAGGTACTTGAACATTATAAATACGATAGGGAATTGGAGATTGAATTCATCCCTCATGTGGGTAGGTCCAAGATGGCCTTCAAATATTCAAGTGAATTCAATTACTTTGTTTTTATGAGATTCCTTAAAATTTTCATTTGAATCACTTGATTAGTTTAAATTTGTTTTCAATTTATAATTACATGTTCAATGAATGATAGTATTTTGTAAAAGTTGATCTAAACATTTATTTTTTTGGATATATTATCAAAGGGATATTTTTAATGGAATTTATCAATGATTTTCAAAACATCCATCTGGGAAATTGAATTCTAACCATTTATTTTAAAAATTAATTTTCACAAGTACATTTCATGTTCATTTACATATGTCATTGATTTTGGTGTTTTCACACGTAGAAGAATAGAATATAGATTTTTTTTGGTTCAACACTAAAAAATGAAAGGCATAGTCTAATCCTCTAGAACCTAGGCTAGTAAATTGTCCTCATTTGAGCTAAGTGTTGTTTAATTTTTTTAATTTTAAATAAAAATAGTTACAGAGCATTCTTATAAACTGAGTCTAGAAGTGTTGTATCAAGGTGTTATAGTAGGCATAATTGAAACAGTCTGGACAACTTTAGAGATTATATGTTTTCTTTTGGGGAAAATGATCTACACATTAGAATTTTCTTCATATAGTTAATTCCACATAAAAAATTTATTTTTTTCTTATTTTTGATTTTGGGAAATTTAGAATTTTCTTATGTTTGAAAATTAAATTTCCAAATCACATTTCCATTAAGGGGAGAGAATGTGAAAACCTAGTAATTTTGAAATTAATCAGTTTTTGTTTTGTAAATGAATAAAAATAATTGAAATTTTTCTTATATGATATTACATTCTTTAATTATATAGAATAATAAAATAAATAAAGTAAATAAATAATTATAATTATGAAGAAAATACTAAAATGAAAAGTCAATTATTGAATTTTATCAATTAATATATAAAAATATTATAAATCATATTTCATTAGTAATGAATCTATTTTTCAAGATTCATATAAATTATCATTATTAAGAATGAATTTTGAAATAATATTTACATTATTATTTATCATAAATTTCATATAAATGTATGATGTTTCGCAAAAATTAATACATTTAATTTGAGTTCTATTAAATTTCATTTCTTTTGGGATAAATAACATTATAAACAATAAACTAAATAAATGTTAATGAACTTATTAAAAATATTGATATTATCTGACCATTACTATTTTTTATTATGAAATATTTTATTATGAAATTAATATTAGTGTTATATTTTAAAGTATAAATTTTATATTTTTTTAATATATAAAGAAATATTTTAGTTAAAAAAATAATCAAATAAAAAATTTTAAAAGAAAATAATGAAGAAAATAGTGATTAGGTATGCAGGTCTCGATGAGGGTAAGGGTTTGTCAGGTTTCGTTTTAGAGAGAAGGTAGATCGATCCTTGATTCTTCTTACGTGATGTGGTTGTGCACCATCAAGTCAAATATGAGGAGATGCTTGAGGTCCACGCTGAATTAGTCCTATCCAAGAAATTTTATAGTGAGGAGGTTCAAACTCAGATGGGTTCCTATTATGAAAATAGAGCACAGATCGAAGGAAAACTAGATTTGTATCACGATTAGCTTTTCGATCTTCATGGTGTAGGATAAATCTTATTTCTAATTTCTAGATCTTCTATTATGTTCATTTTTTTGTATTTGGTATAAAAATATTCACAAAAAGATATTTCCTTGATCGAATCTGATATATAAATACATCAGTTGTCCATTTATTCATTTTTCTTCATCAATTTTTTCAACTTATGTCCCCTTCTAATCTATACATTTAATTTTCCTATAACCAGATAGTGTTGATTTTATTGCATGTTCCTCAATTGTCAATGAATTTTCTTGGATTTATTTTTAATCTTATCCTAGCACTTATCAATAATTGGTTGTTTTTGTAAGATCAATTGAATATATTTTCTTTGTTTTAGATTTTTCATCAAAGAACAATGTCTAAAATAGTATAGATTTTATTAGATTAAGGCTATTCCGTCTGTTTTTGTTTCCATTCTACAATGCTTTGGGATGAAGCATTATTTAGTTTTACTTCTTTATCCATTGTTGTATTCGTCCATTATTCATTCAATAAATTCTATTGGATGTAATTTTCATTTGTGTTCAAATATCATTTAATATATCGAAAATTAGAATTTAATTTGACACTAGAGAACTACTATATATAAAGTTGTTCTGCTTCATCAATAAGTGATACTATAAGTGCATTTTTGTGAGGTTGGCAAGACAAGAAGTATCCTCTGCCTTCTTTTCCACTTATTATAGATTCTAATACTATGTGTATGGGAGTTTAGCAGTGATAATAGGAATAATAAGAAAGAAGTTCATCTACACATAATGCTTGTAAGGGATTATAATTTCTATTTTGTCAAATTATTTGTTTCTTCTAGGTTATCTTATGGGTTTTTTCGAAACAAAATCAACATGTTTTTCCAAATTTTGTTAAATTTTAGTATGGTGATCCATACTACAATTATTTTAGTGTATGTTTGGTATTATGTTTATTTATTCTTGATAGAAATTGTTTAATTGTGTTTTTTGAGAGATTTTTCTATTTGATTTTTCTAATTTATCTATTCCATATGTATTAGTAATAGATAGTTAGTTTATTTCAAAATATTGATTTTAATTTTGTTGTTTTTCGTAATGAATATATTTATATTAATTGTTTCCAAATTATTTTTCTTAATTCTTGAGTTATTGATATTAGATATTTATCTATGTGCAAGGAAAATTTTATATAAGGGAAAATTATTTAAGCTAAATATTTTATTATTATTTAGTTTTGTGTTTAAAATTTTTTATTTTTAGAATAATTTATTTACTTGAGATGGATATATCTATATAATTATCAAAGTGACGTTTTATTTTTATTTCATTCTAGACTTTCTAAATGATGATTCTCTATATCAAAGAATTATTTGAACATGAATTTATTCTATTATTAGAAGACACAAACTTATTTACATTTTATAATTATATTTTTAATAAAATATTTAAATTAATTATGATACAAGTTAATAATATCATAATTTATTTCCAATAACACACATGTCATTTAAATATCAAGGATATGTCCATAAATCGATGATTTTGATATCATTCTATTTATACCTTAATATATATATATATATTTAATTATTAAAAGCATGTTCCTTAAAACATATGTTTCCATGACCCGTCCTCGGGACCTGTGTCGTGACTACCTCAAGCCCACCTTCTATAGGCCAAGGGCTGGAGACTTGGACCAATGGTGAATCCCTGATAAAAGGGATGGCACTGACTTTAAACCTGTAACACTCTCAGTCTGAACACAAGAAGTAGAAGAAAAAAGTACTAAAATAGAAAAGAATTGTCTGTTGAATGTAAGTGGGCCAGTATACAATCCCAATAGAACAACAAGTACTATAACATGTAAAAAGGGAAATACAGCTCCTTGATCATCTTCCAGGGAATCCTACGTGAAGGTTAGATACATATCTCAATCAACTCATCCATGACATGCATCCGGTCTAGTGCAGCTCTGAGCAGCCTCCCATCTGTCTCCCTCTGCCTTGATCACTACTATCCGTCATCTGTACGGAACACAACAAGGTGTGGGAAAATCCCGTGCATGGGTGAGTTTAACAATAATCAGTAGGCGACCCCGAGACCCCAGAAGGTCTCTTATAATCCACTAAGGATAATCCAAAGAAGAATGACACAATCACAAAGTATCAACCAATAATACTTAGGTTTATTCCCATACATATACCTAAGTTACTAGTCACAGTCCGGCTCCAACTCTAGATCCCAAGCATAACCCTGTCCACAAAGGAAGTAAAGCCAATCAACTCTATGATAATTCCTAAATGGAAAGATTATGATCACACAGGTATTCAACACATGGAGAGGGGTAGATATGATTAGATGTATCCTATGTATCATATCCTCTGTCGAACCCACCTAGTATCCTGAAATAGTATTAGTGTTGTCAAACCCACGTAGGATCCTCGTACAGAAGTCATCACGGTCGATCCAACGTAGGATCCCAATACAGAATTCACTGTTGTCGAACCCATGGAGGATCCCGACATAGAATTCATTGTTTTCGAACCCACAGAGTTTCTGGGGATAGTATCCATCACTGTCGAACCAACGGAGGATCCTGGTATAGTATCGTCGTCGTCGAACCCACGGAGGACCATGTCATCTCAGTCGCAGCTGGCCATAGGGTTCCTGCACACAGCACGCTCGATTCCGGGAGGGTCCACTCCTCAATCCAAGTATTGATACCTCAACTATAATGAAGTCTCGAATTGATATATCATGTAGTTCTGTCTCATCATAAATAACCGAACGCGGGAGACGACGTGTTAATCGGACGCCCGATCTGTGAGTTATTGGTATTTCTAATCGAGGGTCCTAGTTTGTTTTTAGGCTCAAACCAACCCGAATGTATCCCAACTGTGTGAAAAACTCATGCAGGATATTCCAAAAGAATATTCTTTCTCCATGAATTCCATCGCCGTAGACGGTTCGTCGATCGGACACACGTAGCCCAAAATGCAAGCTAAAAGGTGTAAATGGCCACAGTGGGTCCGGGTCCGGTCCTACCCGACCTGACCCGGTCTGAATTGGGGTTTGACCCGGTCTGCGGGTACCTCCCGACCCAAGTGGTCGGCCCAGCCCATGTGGGCGGGCTGAACCAAGGGAGGGGCCAGGCCAACAGTGGCGGCCCTGCCCAAATGGTAAGCCATGCCCGAAGGATCGGCCTGGCCTGAGGACGGCCCTGCCGTGGCCGCATGACCCGACCGTGGGTCCTGGCCTAGCTGGCTAGGGGCTTGGATGCTTGGCCTAGATGACCATGCCGTAGGTGGTGCTGCACCCCCCAGCTTCCAAAAGAACTGCGGGACACTTCGGTTTCGGCCCTGTGTGGCGCCCCCGGCTGCCGGCTCATTCGACCACCCTCTGTCCGCTGCAGCTTTCTACCGCAGGTCTTATCAGGCACGATGCAAGGACGCCGCACCACCTTCACTCATCATGGCCCACATGGTGATATCCCTCTTCCTCCAGCGCAGCGTGACGACACCACGCCTCTTCCGTCCACCGCGACCCTCATGGTCGTGGTTCTTTTCTGGGGCGGTGCGACGACACCATGCCCTTTCAGCTCTGCCTAGGTCATCAACCCACCAAGAACCAATGAAGGGATGTCGGGCCGTGTTTGTTCGGCCTGAGACAAACGCAATATTTGAATAGAAGTTTCCATAACCGAACCATAATATTTGACGAGGAAAAAGGATTTAATTAACTCAATACAAACCCCTACCTCGTTTCGATGAACGTTGTCAAAGTCGCGGGAAAATAATTCGAAGAAAACATCGTATGTTCAACCTGTCCAACACCGCCACTCCTGGTCTAGACCGATGTCCTTGTTCTTCATTAGAGATGGTGTGTTCCTCATTATAGAGGATTTCAATCTTCATTGAATAGGATATCGTTCTTAATTGAAGAGGAATGGTTGTACCAAGTCGCCAACCCAAAATAATAGAGTAGGAGTATATTATTTGTTGGAACCACAACACACAAGAGTTGTGTTTAATTAAATGAGACAACTAATTAAATTAAATCGAGTGGAAAAAATTCAAAATTCAAAAATGGGAGTGGGAGAGTTATAATTAAATGAAGTGAGGGTTGGCCTAATTATGTGGGAAGGTGGAACGGATCCACAATTAATTGAGAGTTGCTAGGGATAAAGGGGAGTTAAGGGGATTTGAGCTTGTGTGGGCCCCACCACATAATATCCTCACAAGGTAGGTTCTGCACGGGTGGGCCCCACATCAAACATCCCCATGGAGGATTTAACTGCTAGAAAATAAAAATATGTTGCACATATTTTTATTTAATTTATTTAGAAAAACCCCCAAAATTAACATCCGCTCTTGATAGAACGCAACTATGGTGAAGGTCTCCTAAAGTGAAAGTCGGCGTTGCCACTTCAATGGTGCCCTTGGATTTCAATTTCTAGCACCGGGTCAAAATATATAAAATCCCACTCGTACCTTTACTAAATATACCCAAACCAAACTTCAGAAATTGATTATGGGCACAACGGGCCTCAGAATCAAGTGCCCTCAGAAACTGCAGACTCGTAAAATTACCATGTATTTAAAAAAAATCAACTGAATTTATGGTCTGTTACATTCTCCCCACCTCATGTATTTATATCATCATAAGCTACAATACACACTAAAGGAACATATGGGGGTACTGAGAGCGCATCTGAGCCTCCCTCTCCCATGTGCTCTTCTGGAGGCTCCCATGCAGTCCGTGAATGTGCACTAGAGGTATCGATCATCCACATAGGAACCACTTCTGTCGATCCTCCATCTCCTTTGGAACCTCTTTGAACATCGCCACATCATTGATGTCCAGCTCCCCATGGTCGATGGTGTGGGACGGGTCGTGCACGTATATCCTCAACTAAGATATGTTGAAGATGTCGTGGACCCGGTTCAACTGAGGTATAAGAGGCAAGTGGTAATCCACCTCACCCACTCTATTGAAGACCTAAAAAGGTATAATGAATCGCAGAGATAACATGCTGCCTCAGCCAAATCATCGTAGACCTCATTAAGGTAAGACCCATAGAAATATGTGGGCGCTATGCTCGAAATCCAGTGGTCTCTGTATCCTTTCATCATAGTACTTCTTCATGCACTGTGCAGTCATCATCCACTCATGGATGCTTTGTACCATTCTGTCGTATCATCCACCATCAGTGGCCCCATAAGTGCTGACTCCCATAGGTCAGTCCAGCATATAGTCGATCTACAAGGTTGGTTGTAAATTTCTTTGAAAGGAGACATCTCGATGGTGGAATGGTAGTTGTTGATATACGCAAACACCACCAAGGTTATGTGATCCTCCCAACTACGACCGAAGTCCAGGACACATGCACAGATCATGTCCTCGAGAGTCTGAATAATCCTCTTAGTCTGACCATTCGTTTGAGGATGGAAGGCGGTGCTCAAGCGAACCTACATCCCGAAATCCTCATGCAACCCCTTCCATAGCCAGGAAGTGAAATGAGCATCTCGATCAGAGATGATCATTGATGTCACACCATGAAGCTAGATGATCTCTTATACGTAGAGGAATCCCAATATCTCTACACAGCCCATCTATCTGAATGGTAGGAAGTGGGCTGACATGGTGACTTGGTCTACGATCACCTAGATAGAGTTTTTTCCTCTAGATGCATGTTCATGTCTTCTCACGAAATACATGGATAACGCATGCCACATCCACTCTAGGACATCTAAGGTCTGAACCAAGTCTACTGGAACCTAGTGCTCCGCCTTCACTTGCTGAAAAGGGATGTACCGTGGGACAAATTCTCCTACTTCCTTCTTCATACCTGGCCACCAGTGATGTAGTTGGAGGTCCTGATACATATTCACCACTACTAGATGTACCATTAAAGTAGATGTGTGGAACTCCATCAACACTTCCTCCTGAAGTGCAACTGGTACCATGGTACTTCATTTGATGTGAATGATGCTCTCCCCACCTTCAGAAAATCCATTAGGTTCCAGCCCTATGGATATATGAACATGTCGTGTCTCACAGTAAACATCCCCACGTTGTGCTTACCGGACTCGCTGATGAAGTGGAGGAGTTACTGTGAGTGACTATAGAAAGTTTGTTTCATCTCTATCCACAAAGTATATCTGAAACACGGCAAACAGCTTCGTCACCTCTCCTAACAGCTGAATGCATGATCAACTACTGAGAGCATCCGCTACAATGTTCCCCCTCCCATGAGTATAGACTATCTCGATGTCATAGTCCTGGAGGAACTCAATCCAACGACATTGTCTCAGGTTTAGTTCCTTCTTCGAGAATATGTACTTGAGACTCTGGTTGTCTATGTATATTGTAAAACACTTTCCCATCAGATAGTGCTGCCACATCTTCAAGGAGAAGACCACTGCTCCTAACTCCAGGTCATGGGTAGCATAGTTCTGCTCATGCTATCTCAACTACTGAGAACCATATGTGATCATTACTCGCTCCTACATCAGGACACACCTAAGTCTGGTCCTTGATGCATAACAGAAAACTATGTACCCAATGCCCTCCTCTAGAAGTATCAAGATGGGAGCACTAGTCATCCTCTTCCTCTGCTCTTAAAATCTCTAGTGGCATCTCCCTAACCACACGAAGGGTTTCCCCTTCTTCATGAATGCAGAATTCGGTGCTGAAACTCTGGGGAAATCAGGCACAAATCTCTGATAGTACCCATCCAGTAACAGAAAACTATGTACCACCATCACACTCTTGGGTGGCCCCAAGAAAGTACTGCCTCAATCATTGATGGATCCACTACAACTCCATCCTCCGAGAAGATGTGTCCCAAGAAGTGAACCTCTCAAATCCAAAACTGTCACTTCTCAAGCTTACCATAAATCTAGTACTCTCAGAGTGTGTCTAGTACTACCCTCAAATGGTAGGTTTTCACCTGCTCAGTATTCAAGTAGATCAGAATGTTGTTGATGAAGACTATGACAAAGCGATCAAGGTAAGGCTAGAAGATCTTGTTCATGAGACTCATGAACACTCCTGGAGCATTGATTATGCCAAAGGGTATAACCAAGAGCACGTAGTGGCCATACCAACACCTGAAGCTCATCTTCTGCACATCCTCATCTCAAACTCTGATCTGGTGATAGCATTAAATAAGTTCTACCTTTGAGAACCATCGTTCTCCCTTAGGCTGATCAAAGAAGACATCAATCCTTGGGAGTGGGTACTTGTTCTTCATGGTAACCTAGATCAGACGCCAATAATCAACACAGAGACGCCATCTCCCATCCACCATCATGGAAAAAAATCAGGGATGCCCAGGGTGAAGCACTGGTTTGGATAAATCCCTTCCCTTAAAAGGCCTCCAATTGTACCTTTAGCTCACGATGATCAGTGGGAGCCATCAGATATGCTGGAGTAGATTTCAGTGTCTTCCAAGGGTACATGTCAATGAATTAGTCCACCTCTCTACGAGGATGTAGTCCTAGAACATCGTCAGGGAAAACATTCATGTACTGATCCACCACAATAGGAAAACTCAGAATCCGCACATCAACCACTCCGAGTATGATACTAGGAAACTGATGTGTGATCAGATGCCCCCTCATCTTGGTAAGTCCTTCCTCTGCTGCAAAGTCTCCCTTCTCTCCGGTGAAGGTAATCCTCATCCCATCGTCATGGATACATGGCAGATTCCACCAAATATAGTAAATCTGATCATGAACTGTGGATAGCCATTTCATCCCCAAGATGACATCGTAAGGCCTCAATGACGCTAAGAGGAGATACCAGTCAAAGATCTCGCCTCCTAGAGTAAGATCTCACTGCCGGAACCAGTGTGTAATCGTCGACTCTTCTCCCATAGGAATATCTAGTTGTCAGGATCGAGCCAACGACTCTGTTGGAATCTCCAAGGTCCGAACAAGGGCAGCAGCAATAAAAGAATGACTTTAACCTGGGTCTATGAGTACTTCATCAAGGGTTGAGTAGACAAAGATCGAACCTTGATTCATATCAGGTGCGCTGTGGTCATAGGGTTCGAATTCCTGGATATGATCCCCCCCTCTGTCCGCCAGATCCCTATGGTTGGGGTGGACCTCCTGGTAGTGGTAGTGGTAGGGCCTTGAAACATCATCCACCTGCTGCATGCATAGCGCTGCATGCCCCTCATATGGATGGATCAATATCGTGTGCCCAGCAGAACTGAACATGTGTCCTGGGGTCGCCCACCTGATGGCCTGGTCCGCATGGACCTCCGTGACCTCTGTCTACTGTCGGTTACAGAAGACTCCGCTATGTGTCGCCCTGTGCTGGGTCTCACTGCTGGTGTCTGCTCAGCAAGAAAACTATGAACAATACGGGCTTGCTCTCGCACCCCTACCTACATCAGGTTGTAGAGAGAGATCATCGAAGCCCTGATCCCATTCCTGAGACCTCGCTCGAAGGTTTGGTCCCAGAATAATGGGTCACGTACCATATCCATGGAGTTGCGCAAGAGGTCAGTCAACCTCGCTGAGTACTGAGCTACTGTCATGGTGCCCTGCTGTAGATGAAGGAACTCTTGAATCCACACCGCATGAAGGGTGGCTGGAACAAACATTCACCTGAAGAGACTCTCGAAGTCTTCCCAAAGTAGTGATGCCTTTTCATGCACCTGGACCATCACACTCCACCATAATCCTACTGCAGCAAGTAGGAGACTCGCGGAACCGATCACCATGAGGTCAGCTGGTGTCCCTACCGATATGAAAACTCTCACAATAGCCTCAATCCAATCCTCACCTGCCTGTGGGTCCGTCTCACCCTAGAACCCGGGCGGACTCTGGTGCTGGAACTCGTGCAATGCAATCAGATGGAAAGCACTCTCTGCAGGTGTAGCTGGTGGTATCAGTGGTCCAGTGGGTAGTGGTACCGATGGTACCTCCACTATGAAGGGGCCATGCACTAAGGCTTTCTCGCTCGGTGGGATACCATCTCGTATGAAACTCAGAACCCTAGATGGTTGCCTTCGTGGGGCCATCCTGAAAAGAATCATGTGTGCCACAGTCAAAAGAAATTACCTAGTGAGCTGAATCTATGTAATCACAAAGAAAAAATTTCAAAAGAAAGACAAATGCAATCAGTGTTTTCATGCACTGAGTCGGAAATCATAAGTTAGAGTCCTAGTGTATGGATGCGTTGGCCGCCGCAGCAACACCAGTTTCCCTAAACATACAACCACACACAAAACACATGACACTATTGCTGTTAAATAAATTAGATTACATGTTCTGCTGTAGAACCGACAACTCTGATTCCAATTTGTCACGACCCGTCTTCAGGGCCCATGCAATGACTACCCCAAGCCCGCCTTCCATAGGTCTAGGGATGGAGACTGGCACCAAAGGCGAATTCCTGATAAAAATGAATGCAATGTCTTTAAACCTATAACACTCACAGTCTGAACACAATTAGTAGATGAAAAAAGTACGAATATAGAAAATAAAGGTGTGCTGAAACTAAGTGGGTCAGTATACAAACCCAACTGATCAACAAGTACTTGTACAAGTAAAAAGGGAAAAACTGCTCCTAGATCTTCTGCCCCGGAATCCTACCTGAAGGGTAGGTACAGTTAACGATTAACTCCTCCCTGAGGTATTTCTCGTCAAGTCCAGCTCCAAGTATCCTCTCATCTTTGACGATCAGCCTCTCCCACTATTGTCTGTCGTCTGCACAGATCAGAACAAGGTGAGGGCGATACCCGTGAATGGGTGAGGATAAAAATATTCAGTAGGGGACCTCGAGACCCCAAAAGGTCTCCCAGAGTCCACTAAGGATAAACCATATAAGAATCATACAATCACAATGTATCAACCAAACCTACATAGGTATATTCCCATACATATACCTAAGTTAACAATCACAGTCTGACTCTAACTCTCGATCCCAAGCACAACCCAGTCCACAAAGGATGTAAATTCAACCACCTCGGTGATAATGACTAAAATACTAGACTAATCTAACATAGGTATTAAACACATGAAGAGAGGTAGATATTATTAGATATAGCCTCGGAGTCATTTCTTATGTCTAGTCCTCATAGGATCCTGGAACAATATCAGCGTTGTCGAACCCACGTAGGATCATGTTACAGAAGCCTTCACTGCCGAACCCACATAGGATCCCGGTACAGAAGTCCCTGCTGTCAAACCCACAGAGGATCACGATACAGAAGTCATTTTTGTCGAACATAGGGAGTATCCTGGTACAATAATCATTTTTGTCGAACCCACGGAGGATCCTAGTATAGTATTGTCACTGTCGAACCCACGAAGGATCCTATCATCTCAGTCACAGCCAATGCTGTGGTTTCCGCACCCAGCATGCTCGATTCTGAGAGGGTCCACTCCTTGAGCCAAGAATAAATACATCAACTATCACTAAGTCTCTATTTGTTGTATCTCATAGTTCCTCCTCATCATAAAGAACCCAACACGACAGACTGTGTGTTAATCGGATGCTCGTTCTGTGAGTTATTTGCTTTTCCGTTCTAGGTGCCCAGTTGATTTATAGGCACAAACCAACCTGACTGTATCCAAACTGTGTCCAAACCTCAAGTAGGTTATTCCAAAAGAATCATCTTTCTCCAAGAATTCCATCGTCTTAGATGGTTCATCGATTGGACACCCATTGCCCAAGATGCGGGCTAAAATTTTTAAATGGCTAAAGCGGGTCCGGGTCCGGTCCAACCCAGCCCGACCCAGTCTAAACCAGGGTCTGACACAGTCCACAGGTACGGCCCGAACCTAGTGGTCGGCCCAGCCCGTGTGGCTGGCCTGAACCAAGGGTCTGGTCCGACCCAAAGTGGCAGCCCGAACCTAAGGGGTGGCTCAGCCGGAAGGCGTTGCCCGACCCAAATGTGCGGCCCGACCGAAATGTGCGGCCCGGCCCGAAGGCGCGGCCCGGCCTAAGGATGGCTCGGCTGTGGCGGCCTAGACCATGGAGGTCCAGCTTTCTGTGGCCGGCCATGCGGCTTGGCCAAGATGCGCGGGGGGGGGGGGGCTCCGGCTTCCGAAGGAACCGCAGGCGCCTTCCGGTCCCGCCTTGTGGCGTGCTACCAAATGCTGGCTCAACCGTCCGCCCTCCATCCACCCTGGCCTTCGGGCGTGGGTCTTCCCCAGCATGGCGCGATTGCGCTGCGCTGCCTTCGTCTTCCACGGCCCACATGGCCGCAGCTATCTTCCTCTGGCGCGGCGCGACACTTCCATCCTTCGTGGCCGACATGGCCACAGTTCTTCTCCTGCGTGGTGCGATGGCACCACGCCCTTCCGACTCTGCCTCTATCGTCAACCAACCAAAAACCAACCGAGGGATGTCAGGCCATGTTTTTTTGGTCAGTTCCCTCCACATTAGGTGATAATAATTGTCCATCATTGAACCATAATATTCGACAAGGAACATGAATTTAATTATCTAAAAACGAACCCCTACCTCATTTCAATGAACGTCATCGAAGGAACGGGAAAATAATTCAAATATGTCGTCGTATGTTGCGCCTGTCACACACCACCGATCCTAGGCTCGAGAATCATCCTCGTTTTTCATCTGAAATGGTCTTTTCCTCGTTGGAGAGGATTTCGTTCTTCTTTGAAGAGGATATCGTTCTTCGTTGAAGAGGAAAGGCTCCACCAAGTCGCCAACCAAAAAAATAGAGCAGCAATTTATTATTTGTTGGAACCACAACACACAAGAGTTATGTTTAATTAAATGATACAAGTCGTTAAATTATATGGGGTGGAAAGGATTTAAAATTCAAAAAGGGGAGTGGGAGAGTTAGAATTAAAGGAAGTGAGGGTTGGCATTATTATGGGGGATGGTGGAAAGGCTTCACAATAAATTGAGAGTTCCAAGGGTAAAAGGGGTGTTAAGGGGGTTTGAGCATGTGTGGGCCTCACCACAAAATATCCTCCCAATGGTTGTTATACACAGGTGGGACCCACCTCCAACCTCCCCTTGGAGGAATTAACCGCCATAAAATAAAAATATGTTGCACATATTTTTATTTAATTTATTTAGAAAAAACCCCAAAATTAACTTCAGCCTCTTGATAGAACGCAATTGCGGTGAAGGTCTCTATAAGAGAATGTCGGCGGTACGAGTTCAACGGTGACCTCACATTTCAATTCCTAGCACCAGTTCCAAAGATATAAAATCATGCTTGTACATTTAATAAATGTGCCCTAACAAAAGATCATAAATAGATTTTGGGCACACCGAGCCTCAGAATCATGCACCGTCATAAAATGTGAACTCGTAAAATTACAAATTATTTATGAAAGAAAATATCCACAGAATTTATGGGTCTTTATATATGTGCATATAAATATACATCAATTAATGGATTGTTGTATTTTGTAATTAAAAGAATCTTTGATGATTTCGTCTGCGACACATAATTATCTATTTCCAATGATTAATCTTATGGAGAAAAAAAATATATGTTTGTTATTTTTTTAGTTTATACATTCATGTCATTATTTTATTAATAAAATAAATTTAACAAATATTCTTTTTAGTATTATGTGTGTGAATGATAATTAATCTACCATGTCATTATGCAATGATTATGTATCTTAATATTTGTTCGTAACAAATCGAACATTTAATTTTCAATTTATACTAGTATCTATATAATTATAAATAAATAAAAGTGAACATGTTTCTTTCATGTATGATTATATTTAATTAAAACTAAAATGAGAGGTAAAATGTATATATATATATATATATATATATTTCTTAAATTAATTTTTCTAAAAACCAGTACACAAATATTTTAAATATGATTTGGAATTAGAGAGTGAATCCATCCCTCATATGGGTATGACCAAGATAGCCTTCAATGTTTTATGTGGCCTTAGTTGTTTTGTTTTTAGAACATGATTTATATTTTCAAATTAATCACTAGATTAGATTAACAATGTTTTCAAAGTACAGATTTTTTTAAATCATTATTTGATTTTGTAAATTTTTTTAAATTTATTTTTTCGGATCTATTATCTATGAGATATTTTTAATAGGGTTTATCAAAGGTTTTCAAAACATCACAATGGGAAATTTAATGCTCACCCCTTATTTTAAAAATGATTTTTTATAATAACCTTATAATTTTTTTTAATTTTGTCACCACTTTTGGAGTCTGCTCATGTGGAAGCATAGTAGAATGTTGTTTTATTTATTAGGTCTGATAAATGTAAGGAAATATATAATCCTCCAGAACCTACATAGCTAAAATTTCATATTTTGTGTTAAGTGTTGTGTAATTTTTTATTCAATTTCAAAGGAAAAAAATACACAGAAATTTTAAGCACTGAGTTTGAAAGAGCAGGCTCGAGGCATTATACTGACCACTGAGGTTCAACTATTGTTTCTCGAACATATATGCTAAAATTTCTTCGTGAAAGTGTTAGTCACTAGACCATTAGTCCCTATATATTCCATATGAATCAAACCATGTTCAACATTTTCTATGATGAAGTGATTTAATTCATTAATATGATTTTTACGAGGTATTTGAACCGAAATTTTCACATGATTGATCTCACTCTTGTTTCCACAATGTATCACCATAGGTTTTTTCACCCCATCACAAATATTTTTCAGTCATTTCACCATCAATAATATCTATGTGCATTCCATTTTCAACATTTCCACACATTTATTTCCACAAATAAATTCTCCACTACATGTTTAATATCTATCCACAAAATTTTTATCCTTGAATACTTTAGAAAATTATAATAATTCATTATTTCTTACTATAGAATTATATAAGAAAATATTTAGGAAAAATTTAATATAGAATACAATTATTTTATATGATGAATAATTCACTTCTTCTGTATTAAATTGTAAGTGAATGGAAATGAATATTGAGAATATGATATCATCTCATGTTTGGTTATGCATAATAACTTTACAATGATCATTCAATACATGGCGGCAAAAATATTATTCCAATACCCTTTCATTCAATGACTTTTCCCACCACAATCAAAGGCGACATTATTTCGGATTCATGTATATTGAATTTATTCAGTATCTATCTCACATATTTTTTGTAAGTAAACTTGTATAATAATTTTTTAAAACATATGAATCCGAAAAACATTGTGAGACAAAAAATCATAGACATTCAAACTCATATCTCATCTGATTAGATAACTTTTCCACTAATCCAGGCATTCTTCTTCCAAAAAGTAATATCATGCACAGACACATGAACCATAAATTGATATTTATGATAATTATTCACATAGATGTTATGGTACACACCTCCTATAATAAATTTTTATTTTTTATATAAGCATTAAATATATAATACCATACCCTTGCCACCTGATTTAGATCATAAAGGGCCTTCATAAATATGAAAACCTTTTTCTCAACATTCCCAATCATAAATTCCATTTTTTTCAATTTAGACATCGTCATCACGAAGTCTAATTTAGAATTTTATTTATACATGAATCTGATAAATATTGTCCCAAAATTAAATTCCCTTGGATATGAAGATCATGATCGACTCTAGTCTTACTACATGAGAAAATATTTATTGAACATCAATACCTTTAATCAATGAATGGCCTTTAACAAATATATTTCATTATTTTGGATCACATTTCACTTTTCTATGAATTTTCTTTGAATATATACATTTTATAATCACATTTTTATTTTTCGATCCCTTAAAATGATCCCACATTCTTTTTATGTCAATCTGATCATGTTCTTCATTTAAATCCTTAACCCATAATTCTCACTTTGTTGAATATTAAAATAATGCTACTCTATTAATTGGTTGGAAGTAACAATATTCTTCAAACCTCATTATCATTGTAGTTGTAGGTGAATTCCCATCACCAATGATGTTTGATTAATCAATATTTACACTTCTATATCTCTAGTGAGTTTCTCATAACACTTCATTATAAATTGCTTCCACTTCTGACTATTATTATGAATTAACATCATTTTGTGTGCCTTTCATATTTTACAAAACATCCACTAATTCTATACTTCAATAATTCCCTTCATCACATAATTTAACATAATATATCATATCTAAATGTGAGTTCTAGGATAAATTTATGTTTTCATCCTCTATGATTTTAACATTATTGATTTCCACATCATTTATAAGATAAATATTATAAATATTTTAGGCTTTAAACTTCATTGAATATCCAAGGAATGTTCCCTCATCTAATATATCACTATAAGTTCCTTGATTTATATCATTGATTCAGATAGAAAAATCACTTCCAAAAACATGAGAATAATACAAAGAGGTATTACATTAATACTATTTCTGACGTTTTATCAGGGCGCTCACATCTGACCATCGAGGTGGTGCAATTGTTGCCCCGTAGTCCCACTTTCCAAAGGTGGGCGATATCTATCACCTATTTATGGATGTTTCCTCATTGATCAAAACAAAATGATGGGATGTCATTTCTTCCTTCTATGGATTCCTCCTTGAAAATCATTACCTCATACGAGTCTCCCTTATAGAATATGTTTTGGTTCAAGAATCTCATTCCTAGTGAGATATCTTTGTGGACTCTGGTTACTTACACTACTTCTGTTATGACATTCCATGGGGCCTTATTGTGGTAGCAGCCTTCAGTCGGAGTAAATGAAAACATCAGGTAGGTCCGGGCATCTCTGGATGCTGGGACGTTGGGAAACATATATTCTTTCTCATAAGTGGGAATCTCAAGGGTGCAGAACATGAGGAATCCCATGTCAGTCATGGGGTATCTTATGCCAGAACCATGTCTCTACGGTTTTCCTCAGCATCCCATGTCTTCCATAAGGTATGCCGTGATTTTACTGTCTTGTGGAGACTGTTATGTAAAAGGTTTGTCTTTTGAGGGTTTTCTTTGGGCATCTCATGTTTAACATGAGGTGGGCCACATGTTATCTTGTGAATATTTAATGAGGGTGATCAGAAAGTCTCATAGGGACGGATCAGATTGGTATATCTCTAGGAGGGAACACCTGGAATGATTACCATGTGGATGGATCAGAACACTCAATAATAGCAGACCCAAGATGGTGTGTCCCAAAAAGGGAAGATGTCACACCTTGAAGGCTACTCTGGACACCACTAATGGCGGATCATAGAGCGTGCACCCCCAAATGGGAGAACACCATTGTTTACCATTGTCTACGATTGAACCTCATGGAGGATTCCAACATACCCTGTATAGAAAACAATGATTAGAACCCATGCAGTCTGAAGGGGTAATGAATCGGGGTGTACAAAAAGCAGAACAACCCTGATACATGACTGGGATTAAGCTTGTAAAGAATCCTAGGTACTACTAGGAGCAGTAAGGAGGTGGCTGAAATGATCCCATCTAGATGTGGTGTCCCGGGTAAGAATCTAGATGGATTATGGGGTGTTGAATAAAGTGATGTAAGAATGAGATGGAACCGACGTGAGGATGATGGTGATGTTGCACATAATCCTTGAAGAAACTTCCTACATATCCTCGTGGTAGGGAATCCAAGTCCATATATTTCGATGGGATAATGAGACACCTGAGGAGGCGGTCAGTGGGAATGGATTCATGGATGGGGTCTAAAGAAAATAGAACCTCCTGGTTGGGTCATATCCATCTCCTAACACATAGGCTCATAGGAGAGATTAGGATGAGACATGAGTGATGGGATTGAAACTCAGGGAGGCTTCCTACATATCTTCATGGTAGGAAATCAAGGTCCACATAGATCATCTGAATACTAATTACGGTCGATTGGGGACTTCAACGACTTACCATCGATTGTGGTCCTTCAACGGCTTACAAAAAAAATGGGGATGACAATGCATTACCGCTAAATGGGGATGACAATGTATTATCACTGAATGGGGTTGAAAACATCTTACCGCTTAATGGGGCTGAACTGGAGGGAGTCTTCCTACGACCCTGTGTAGGAGATAGGGATCAAATCCTACATATTTCGAATGGGCACAGTTTAATGTCTTGTAGGATGAAAAGGGGGCGTACAGTTTAACATCATACATGACGTGGGTGGATCGATGTGAAGTGGTAGGGACTAGATGGATAGTGGGATTGATCCTTAGGGAGGCTTCCTATGTACCTTTTCATGGAAAGGATCAAAGTCCATGTAGTTCAGGAGGAGTGGGAACCAACATGCAGGGGGTCGGAACCAATGATTGTTGGGCTTAAGCCTCAGGGAGGCTTCCTACACAACATGCCATGGAGTGGATAAAAGTGCACGTTGTTTTGGATTGGTGTTCGTGATATGATGGGATGATACTCGTGACCAATGGGTTTTTTCATTGAACCTCGTGGAGGCATCCTATGTACCATGCCCTGGAAAAGATAAAATTACAAAAATATTAGGATGGTGGGAATTGACGTGAAGGGGGTTATAACCAATGGATGGTGTTGGTACGTACAGTATTGGGTGGCCAATATAGGATTCCATTGACAATGCTTACTACTCTAAGCCTACATGATTCCTTCTTGGTGTGAGAAACAAGAGGAAGCATGGACCTGACGATCATAGGGAAAAGGAGTGTCCATGAAGGGTTGTGAATGGGGCATATGCAACGAAGCTGGCCGGGTGCCTTACTCATGTATGTCCATGAGGGCATCCCAACTCACTGGTGGGTTGAGGCATATAGTATAAGTCTACACTTATGCTCTAGTGCACAAGTGGTATTACACCAAGGGGTGTTGGAATTAGTCCAAAAAGGGAGATTAAATCAATGAATTCCATGCCCAACATTCGGAACATGATGAGGGTGGCATGATGATGGAGGATAACTATTGAGAATGTTTTAAACACAGCATCTATATCGCATTATCTTTAAATTGGTACAATCAAATCAGGGACGACTGATGACCATGTTCGAAACCAAAGACCTGGCTCGAAGTGTCGTCCAATGTCTAATAGGGTGTTGGCCCAAATTGGTAGGTGAGCCGATGAACATTAGGACCAGGTCATTTGGGGGTCACTTCAGAAATAGAAGAAGATGAAGATCATAATGAATGACACCGACAGCATGAGATGGAGTGATGGGATCTTTGAATGGATTCCAATTGTCTTGAAATTACTGCATTGTAATCATGGCATGATGCATCTTACTCATAGCACATAATGAATTTTTTTTTCAATGAGAGGCATCTTATTATTCAATAATATGGCATACTACATTTTATAGTCATGTAGAAAGGAATATTGGCATCTTATGGATGGAGCCTAAAGCATATCTTGTTTGGAGTAAGAGGCATCCTATATTTTGGACATAGGGAATAGAAATGTTTATAGGCATGTAGAGAGTAATATTGGAATCTCTTGCATGTTTCATAAGGTATCTCTTGTTTGGAGCTAGAGACATCCTATGTATGGAACATAGGGAATAATACGGTTTAGAATCATGCATAAAGGAATGTTGGTATCTCATGCTTTGAGAATAAGGCATCTGTTGTATAGATCATGAAGCATCAAATGTTTGGACCATAGGGTGAACTAGAGATTATAGCAGTATAGAAAGGACTGTTAGGCAGTAGGCACTTAGCAATGGATGGTGTTATGACTTACGAATGAGCAGAACATTATGGATCAACCAGGAAAATGAGCCATGTGAAAGGGTTTGGATGGGTTACTTGAGGTAAGGTTCGACGCAATGTAATCAGTGAATTAATGATGATAATATCAAATCAAAACATGGGAAACAAACCAAGAGGAATATGTCGACTGAATGTGTTTTTTGTTGTGTGGAGGAGTATCTTGAATCATGGTATTCAAGAAGTGGAAGGTGGGTTCACCTAAGGGCACAAAAGAAAATTGTTGATGTCCTGGCCTGAAATGTTCGGGGTGAGTCTATCCATTTTCATGGGGCCTCATGCAACATCTTAATATAGGATAGCTACTCAAAGAGCAAGGGGGCTAGCGGAGCGAAGGGGCCCGTGGAGCAAATAGAGTCACGAAGCAAAGGGGATCGCAGAGCGATGAAGCTAGAGCGAAAAGGGGCTCGTGGATCCAAGAATCTGGAAAAGCTATGTATCTCTTAGAGAAAAGAATATCGTAGAGAATATCCTCTCCATGAGAGAAGCCTCTCATGGAGAAATGCCTCTCACGAAGCCCTTGGCGAAGGGCATCACATCGCGGTGCATAGGAGCTCTGTGAAATGGGAGATCAGCCACCCAATGGGTGGCATGACCATCTTAATAAAGGGGTTGAGCTGGGTATTTAAAGGTTATAGAGGTTTTCAAAGAGTTCCACAAAGCAAAAATGCATGGCACGAAGCAAAAATGAGTGATGCGAATCAAATCTCCCTCCACAACTTGTGAGAGTTCCCTCCAGTTTCTATTAATCATAGATCCAACTATCATTGAGCTTCGTGGTGCCTGTGCATGCTTCGATAATGTTCTATCATGTTCGTTGTAACCACGTACCTGACCATAATCATGATTTGTGACACTAGTGGAGGCCCCAGTCAAGTGCCCTCAAGTACGTCGTAACTGATGATCTGACCATCATCGAGCTGTACGACACTTAAGGAGGCTCCGGTCAAGTTTCATTTCTCCATGATCGCGCCGGGAGCTTTGAGAATGGGATCCAAAACTATTTTAAAACCCCAAAATCAAATTTCTATAACTCCTTATCCATATCTATGTCCGGGCCCTATAACCTACATAATTGAAGCTTGCGAAAGGGGTTACGATCTTGGATCATGTATGAAAGAATTTTTTTTATTTTTAGGATGTGTGTTCCAATTCCAACACATAACATATCTTATATCATGTATTGATCACAAAATTTAATACTACTTGTTTTATTTTGAGTGTATGAAGCTACTTGAATAGCCACATTCCATTAATAATGAGAAACATGGCTGTCTAGCTGCATTGTTCTCGCCCCATTATTCCCTTATTGATTTCTGTGTTCAATTTTCCCACTTTGTTTAGGGGATCCTGCAGAATATACCTCAAGCATTATCGTATGTTTTTTGAGATAATTTTCAATTTTAAAAGATCAATATTATCCTCCATTTTCCAATAACAGAATATTGATTATTTTTCCGATTTCATTTTTATCTTTTCAATGATAACCTTTTATGCAGTCAAACACTAATTATTTATTGTACAAAAAGATAACAGAAGCCATTCTACTATAATCAATAATTTTTAAAATGAAACCTCATTATCCATTTTTTAAACTACACTTATTGGACTACATAATCTTGGGTGGATCAGATTTAAAATATTTGAAGAACTCATGTTCATTGACTCATATGATTTCCCTTCCTTATTTCCATATATGTGTGTGTCATGTGTCTTTTCACAATCAATGTTCTGATTGAGAATTTAAATAAAAAAAATAAACATATATATGTATTCCTTTCTCTATTTAAAAACTTGAACCAACCAATAATACACACATTTTATTCATCTTCAATTGTTACATAATAAGTGATCTCTTTACCAACAACATGAAATAATTTTTCACTTATTAGGTATCCTTTCATGATAAAATTACCTATAATTCCTTTGATAATGCATCCCTTATAATAAATTTTCACTACTAGTCTTCAGTCATAGTTTCGACTCACACATAGGATATTGTGATGAAAATATTCAATGTATGTAAAGTTTTATTCTTTAGAACACCATTCTAATGTATTTTATTTCCACTACCATTCATCATTAATGCATCGTCGATTCATAGTCACTCTATTCCATAAAAGGTTTTCTAAAAAATCTTAAAATATAATTTCTTATCATGTGATATGAGTGTATTCTATAAATATTACAAGTCCTGTAACGCCCCGACCCCAGCTACCCAGAGTCGGTGCATTACTTCGTAACATTGGCATGATCACAAGAAAGATCAAATCTCGAAAGACCGATTGGTTTAGTAGCCTTGGAAACACTAGATATATTCATAAGTTTTACATTACATTTCAAAATGAAAAACTAATACAACAACATAATGTTTCCACAATCCACACTATTAACCCCTCATAATATCCCTGAAAGTCATTCATAATTTACTTCTTCACTACCTGGGAAAAATAAAAAATAGAAAAGGGGTGAGCTCAAATGCCCAGTAAGGATAACAATATAGCGGAAACTTTCATAAATAAGAATAAACATTTAAGGCAATGTATAACTAAAACAAAAGCCTTTTAAACATGAACATTCAACATGGTATGGCATAAATAAAATGAAATAATGCCATTTACTTATTCACATGGATATTCTACTAATCGAATAATCACATGCAAAAATCAATAACCACTTTCATAATGTTGGAATGCATAATGCTAAACGTTAATTTCTTTTTCTAGGCCTCATCCCAAGACCTAGGGGTTACTTCTAACCGGAACCCAACCCGGAGTGCCTCTAATAACCGGACACCAACCCGGAGTGCCTCTAATAACCGGACACCAACCCGGAGTGCCTCTAATAACCGGACACCAACCCGGAGGGCATACTTTTACCAGTCCCTAACCTGGAGGGCTTACTTTAACCAGTCCCCAACCTGGAGGGCTTACTTTTACCGGTCCCCAACCCGGAACATACTTGTTTAGCACATTCATCTGAAGAAAAGTTTGAAATATAACATAAACATTCGGATTAAAACTAGCATACGAAATGTCAATAGTTTCATCATAAACTATGAATGGTATAAAATAGCACATCCATAGTCAAACATATCACAAAACCTTCAATACAATATAGAAGTTTTGTATTATAATAAATCCACTTCAAATAAGCGTAAAATCCATTAGAGGATGTTGACATAGATGAAATCAAAACACTTTTTAGAGAAATATCTCTTTCTATTTTTGAAATCATTTAAGAGCCATATAATATAAAACATTTTCTTGAAAATATTCTTGTAAGCTTGTAAGGAAAGCTTTGACGATTTTATAACGGCGGAAAATAACCGCACCCGCCGTATAAGTAAAAAAAACATTCTTATCTTAATTCTGTCGAAAAGGTTAAAAAGGACCTTGTTTTGAAAACGACGGAAAGATTCCTTTATAAACCTCTTACAAAAAGTCAAACAAGTGTATAAATGACTTTAACCCATATTCCTATAAATAGTAAAAATGTTTTGAAATAAATTTCGAAGAAACATGGATGTGGATGATAAAGAGATCCCAGTAGATTATTACGTATAATACAACCTCGGATAATGAAGAGATTGTGAAATAACCCTTACCTTGTACTTTTCCTTGGTTGGGGTAGGTTAACCTCCTGTATAATGGTGAAATAATTGTTATTAAATTATACAAGAATCATATACATTAATATGATATCATATATGATCTTTTAATATTGATTTGATAATAAAATCTTAGTATTATCGTTGTTTCGAGTGTGAACTTACTTGTTTGCTTTTGTATGTTTTGTTATGTAAGACATGTTTGTAAAGGATAAGTTGTATATTATTCAAATCCAGAATGTTATCAAGTCCTTAAAAATCATTTTTAAATCGTCAAATGATAATTATACTTGAATGGATACGATGGATAATGAATCTCATCGCGTTCGTGGAGACGGTAGTCCGTACGTACGCACGAACGCTACTTCCATTTAATTTTTATTTTAAAAGAATCAAATACAGATGATACATAGGTATATTACTATTCCAGTATAATATAATATTTTATACATGTTACTTAAGTTCATTAACACCATCCTTTATACGTTCCATGTGTGGTATGAACGAGTCATATCATTTTAAGGGGGCGGTAGTCCGCACTTCCTCAAATTAAATTATCGTATGTATATACAACATGAAACGAATAATGGTATGAAATAAAATGGAATTACAGAAGCTTATATATAAAATATATATCATTAATATCATATTTAATTACAGTGCCATCATAATGGCCACCATGAGAGGCAGTAAGATGTATTTGAACAATCATCGTTTCGTGAGGCGTTAGTTTGCCATCCACAGAAACATTATGTTCATCATACATTAGATGGAGTTGTGTGTATGTGTAGTCTGAATCCTTCTTATAACAACATCCTAGTATATTGAGGATACTGGTGTTGTTACAAAAGAAAGGAAATAAAAAGAGTTTTGGGGTTGGAGAAGCAAAATAAATGAAAATAATTTAAGAGAAATCGTTACCTTTAATTTAGGTAACTCACTTTGGTTGGAACCAAAGGACTTCTTGAAATGCTTTCTGCCTAAGGGGAAGCTTCAAGGAGGAGGAGAGGGATGTGGGGAGCTTAGTTGGGCAGAGTTTGGACGAGCCAAGTGGCTTGAGAGGTGTGAGGAAAAGAGAAGGAGGAGTGCCCTTTTATAAGAGGGGTGAGGGGCACCTTTGGAAAAGCTAGAAATATTAATTTATAATAAATTCATATTCGGTTTCCAAAGGCTCCAAAGTTGACTATTCAAAGTATGAGGTGGGGATAGGTCGAAAACAACTCATCCAATAGAATTTAGACAGGTTTGGGTACTTATATTAACCTTATCTTTAAGTATTAACTCTAAGTTAATTAGTTTCACTTTTACAATGTCTCTTTGTATTTTTATATAATATGGTTAATAAACTTACTATATACATCCAAGAGACCCCCAAGTGGTACATTAATGATTAACCTATCATAATATAAGTCTTTTGGCCGAACCTTAGATTTTTAGGAATTTAATATCAATTAATAATATAATATTTGTTTTAAGAACTCTTTTATGTCAATTTTGACACTATTCAATAGTTGATTTTTGTGAAACTCATAACAGATTGATTACTTCGAAAAAAGTAAATTAAATCAATCCTAATATATCATATTATCCTATAAAATTAGTTTAATTCATTAAAAGGTTCATATTATATTTATTTGGGTATTTATAATATCAATTATTTTAATTTTTCACTATTATAGTAATTACTGCATCATCATTGTGTCATAAATAAAATAAATTATTTAATGTCTAAAAATTATAAATAAAATATCATTATGTAGGAAATCTTTTTATATTTCTAATGAATATTTATAATCGAAAATCCAACATGTATAACCCTATGTAAAAATTGTTCTTCTAAAAGATGTAAGCTTATGCCATTTTTATTTTTATTTTAACTTTATTAATATAATGTGTCCCTACCACATACAAGTGGCTCCAAGGGGTCCCCAAATTGACCCAAGGATGCCCATGGTCGGGTATGTGTCCACCAATAAGGTTATGACACGTTTTAGGGTAATTTTGTATTATTATAATATTATTTTTTTTAACCCTTATTTACCGGATTTACCCTTTAACCATGGTAAATAAAATATTTACCACAGTAACTATTCAAAATGTCTAAAAATAAAAGTTACCTATATACACAATTTGAACATCCTGATTCCAAATATGGAATCCATTTTCCCAAATTCAAAACACAGAAGTGGCAGAAATTAATTTAAAATTAATTCCCGCTGTCAAAACAAAAAGCGTGTTTTTAAGAGATAATAACTATCAAAAGATTGACACTTGTTTATGTTCGGTTTAATTGTAAAATTTTGTCCAATGACCAAAATTATATTAAAATGTAAAAATATATTCTAAATATACTTTAAAACAACTCCAATTCATAATTTATCACTATTAATTATTTTGATTAAAAAAGTTGTTTTTAATTAAAATTTAGTAATTTTCACTATTCATCAAAATATGAAAGTTATCCGAAATGTACCAAAATTTCACCCTAGGCTAATTTTGATATTCCGAATCCAAAAATGAAGTCCATTTTGAAATATAGAATATTTATGATTTCAAAAAGTAGGTATTACTATTCACAACGGCTAGTTTAATTAGTTGTGGTGTGTGTTAGAACTCGAGGTTGCGTATAACACACGCTATCGCATTATTCGAAGGGAAACGTACCGTAGAAGCTTGGGATGTTTCATTTTAAATTTTTGATGTCCCCATTTAGTAAAAAAGTTTAAAATATAGTATTTAAAAATGGTTCACTATTAAAATTCGATAAAAGTGAAATACTGAAAATGAATTTGTTCTTGCATTATATCCAAGAAACTCATAATATGGAATCTAAAATTATAAGGATTATATAAAGTTTAAAATTTAGTCAATAATATTATTAACCTCTTTTGAATGGCTTTTTCCTTTGGTAAGTCATGGTGTGATTGAACTCGGTGTTGCGTGTAGTGCAAGTTATTGAATTATTTTGAAGAAATAACACACTATGAAATCTTGGGGTGTTACATTCTCCCCTCCTTCAATAAATTGCGTCCTCGCAATATGAAATTGTTCTTCGAAAATAAAAGGTTGAAAGTAGAAAATATATTTGTGGGAAAACCCACATCGGAAATTGGGTTACTAAAATTTAGTCTTAATATGAGGAAAAGAGAAATCAAAGGGTCACCACCAAATTATGATCTCGATTAGGAGAACATTGGTGGAAATTGGAGACATATAATCGGAGGAAAAACATAAATATTTATAGGTAGTGATTGAGGTCATCAATCACAAACAAGTATAAAATTGAGTTCCTTAAATTCATTAATCTATGATGAATTGAAATACCATCGGTTCAACAAAACATAGGGTATTAGGATAACACATTTTTGACGTTTCAAAATATCCTAGTTGAAATCCCACATCGAAAAATGAATTAATGAGGCCTCTATTTAAACTAAAGAGTGGAAAGTATGAAGATTACCGAAAATAACACATACTAGGGATCCATGTAGGAAAATATGGATATGGAGGAGAAATCTAACCATCAATTATCTGATGGAGAGTGGTAGATAACATGGCTATGAAAAGGCCAACAATCCCAAAGCCATAAATTAGTGATGATTTAAGGTACCATCTAGGACAACATTTTTGTTCTAAGTTCCTTTTCTTAATGTTGTGGAATTTATTTATGAGATTGGCTAAGAACATAAGGAGGTATACATACTTTAGATTTTTATCCATTAATAAATTTCTACCACAAACTCATCTTTCACTCTAAAACATAATAGAACGTAAAAAAAATTCTATTTACACTATTCGTATAGGGTTCCAAAATAATCGAATTTATAATTCATCTACAAGATCTTTTAATAAAAACTAAATTATTTAATCCAGGACATCTCGTGGGCCAGTGGTAGGTGATACACCCTTGTCGCCCTTCGGTTGCGGGTTCAAGTCTCGCAGCTTTGCCGGACGCGACGGGTTGCCGCCCGACCTCCGGGTTGTTCTTTTATGGCAGTCCAAAATTAATATCAAACTTAGAATTTATCCAAAATACTTCTGTCCAAACTCACAGTCCAACATTTATAAGGAAGGTAAACATAATGTAGATCCTTTTTACCCTATAATAGAATATTAATACCTTCATCATGTATTCTTTTAAAACACTGAAACATCCTGATTTACCATAATCCTTATTGATTACATTCATGCTCCCTTATTCCATATAGAATGCTGGATATACTTCATCAATCCAAAAATGTTTTAAACCCCACAATGATGGAATATACAAATCATTAATCAGCTTCAAGGTAGTCAAGAATATCCAATATAATTTATCCAAATCAATCATGTATTATTCTAAAATCACTACTTCGGTATCAGAACCATATTATGGTTTATCTTTCTCTCAACCAAATATTTTCCAAAAATTTAACCTTCTATTGAGTCACTTTTCTTTGTTCCACACAAACTCAAGTCCTTAATGAAATAGTACTGCAGTACAATCCTTATATACTCCATAATTATTATAACAAGTACATTGTTGATACAACACTCAATTGACATAATCAACATAAGAACTCTAATCATTCCTCTTCATCTGTGGTAGTATCATAACTTGATTATTATCCAATAGCATCATTTGCGGCATAGTCTGATGACTGGGACATAGGTTCGCGTAGTGTCCAAACTCCTTGCAAATGAAGCATTGTACATTTGAAACCATTTTCTTACCCTTGCAGTCACGTACTTTGTGCCCTTTTCCTCCACACTTATAACAAACTCCCATTCCTTTCAGGCAAGTTCCAGGGTGTTTCTTTCCACAGTTACTACATATGGGAAAATTCCTCTTTTCCCTTTTCCCTTTATCCATCTTTCTCTCTTCCATCCTTTTCATCTCTTGATTCCCTTCAAAGCCATAGGACTCAGTAAACTCTTTACTTATCTTATCAACACATGATATTATTTCTTCATATGATGATAATACATGGGAGACTATTTCTCTTATAAATTCTAGCTTAAGACCATGAAAGATATGATCCTTCCTTCTCTTTGAATCATGTGTATTTCTGGAGTTCTCATTCCTTCTACTGGGCGCCATTTCTAAACAATGGCATAAACTAGATCAGTTTATGAATCAAAATACATAATCCCATACTTATAAAACACTTAACATAAATTTAACTATTTATGGATATAATCCATAATCATAAAAATGTTTTCTTTGAGGAAGTATATACTCATAAACCCGTCATAAGGATTTGTAAAGAAAATGAGAGTTATCCTAAGCATATCCCCCGGGAGTGTCGTAACCAAGAGTGCAGCAAGGCCCGTTGTCGTGCACCAGTTCCCGTTCGAGTCTAGCTCAAAGCGGTGTTTTCGGGTTTTACCCCTAGGTACATCTGTGCCAGAGCCGCCTCTACCTGCTCGTATCCAGACAGGGATGTATTGCTCGGAAAACTCACAAAATCTCTACAATACCAAAATTCTAGGAAGTTATTCTATACTAATCCTCAAAGTTCATCTTAGGTCTACGTGCTCTAATCAGAGTTTATCTAAATCTAGCTTCCAAGGTTTGTACTACACTTCCTCTGATACCAACCGTAACGCCCCGACCCCAGCTACCCAGAGTCGGTGCATTACTACGTAACATTGGCATGATCACAAGAAAGATCAAATCTCGAAAGACCGATTGGTTTAGTAGCCTTGGAAACACTAGATATATTCATAAGTTTTACATTACATTTCAAAATGAAAAACTAATACAACAACATAATGTTTCCACAATCCACACTATTAACCCCTCATAATATCCCTGAAAGTCATTCATAATTTACTTCTTCACTACCTGGGAAAAATAAAACATAGAAAAGGGGTGAGCTCAAATGCCCAGTAAGGATAACAATATAGCGGAAACTTTCATAAATAAGAATAAACATTTAAGGCAATGTATAACTAAAACAAAAGCCTTTTAAACATGAACATTCAACATGGTATGGCATAAATAAAATGAAATAATGCCATTTACTTATTCACATGGATATTCTACTAATCGAATAATCACATGCAAAAATCAATAACCACTTTCATAATGTTGGAATGCATAATGCTAAACGTTAATTTCTTTTTCTAGGCCTCATCCCAAGACCTAGGGGTTACTTCTAACCGGAACCCAACCCGGAGTGCCTCTAATAACCGGACACCAACCCGGAGTGCCTCTAATAACCGGACACCAACCCGGAGTGCCTCTAATAACCGGACACCAACCCGGAGGGCATACTTTTACCAGTCCCTAACCTGGAGGGCTTACTTTAACCAGTCCCCAACCTGGAGGGCTTACTTTTACCGGTCCCCAACCCGGAACATACTTGTTTAGCACATTCATCTGAAGAAAAGTTTGAAATATAACATAAACATTCGGATTAAAACTAGCATACGAAATGTCAATAGTTTCAACATAAACTATGAATGGTATAAAATAGCACATCCATAGTCAAACATATCACAAAACCTTCAATACAATATAGAAGTTTTGTATTATAATAAATCCACTTCAAATAAGCGTAAAATCCATTAGAGGATGTTGACATAGATGAAATCAAAACACTTTTTAGAGAAATATCTCTTTCTATTTTTGAAATCATTTAAGATCCATATAATATAAAACATTTTCTTGAAAATATTCTTGTAAGCTTGTAAGGAAACCTTTGACGATTTTATAACGGCGGAAAATAACCGCACCCGCCGTATAAGTAAAAAAAAACATTCTTATCTTAATTCTGTCAAAAAGGTTAAAAAGGACCTTGTTTTGAAAACGACGGAAAGATTCCTTTATAAACCTCTTACAAAAAGTCAAACAAGTGTATAAATGACTTTAACCCATATTCCTATAAATAGTAAAAATGTTTTGAAATAAATTTCGAAGAAACATGGATGTGGATGATAAAGAGATCCCAGTAGATTATTACGTATAATACAACCTCGGATAATGAAGAGATTGTGAAATAACCCTTACCTTGTACTTTTCCTTGGTTGGGGTAGGTTAACCTCCTGTATAATGGTGAAATAATTGTTATTAAATTATACAAGAATCATATACATTAATATGATATCATATATGATCTTTTAATATTGATTTGATAATAAAATCTTAGTATTATCGTTGTTTCGAGTGTGAACTTACTTGTTTGCTTTTGTATGTTTTGTTATGTAAGACATGTTTGTAAAGGATAAGTTGTATATTATTCAAATCCAGAATGGTATCAAGTCCTTAAAAATCATTTTTAAATCGTCAAATGATAATTATACTTGAATGGATACGATGGATAATGAATCTCATCGCGTTCGTGGAGACGGTAGTCCGTACGTACGCACGAACGCTACTTCCATTTAATTTTTATTTTAAAAGAATCAAATACAGATGATACATAGGTATATTACTATTCCAGTATAATATAATATTTTATACATGTTACTTAAGTTCATTAACACCATCCTTTATACGTTCCATGTGTGGTATGAACGAGTCATATCATTTTAAGGGGGCGGTAGTCCGCACTTCCTCAAATGAAATTATCGTATGTATATACAACATGAAACGAATAATGGTATGAAATAAAATGGAATTACAGAAGCTTATATATAAAATATATATCATTAATATCATATTTAATTACAGTGCCATCATAATGGCCACCATGAGAGGCAGTAAGATGTATTTGAACAATCATCGTTTCGTGAGGCGTTAGTTTGCCATCCACAGAAACATTATGTTCATCATCCATTAGATGGAGTTGTGTGTATGTGTAGTTTGAATCCTTCTTATAACAACATCCTAGTATATTGAGGATACTGGTGTTGTTACAAAAGAAAGGAAATAAAAAGAGTTTTGGGGTTGGAGAAGCAAAATAAATGAAAATAATTTAAGAGAAATCGTTACCTTTAATTTAGGTAACTCACTTTGGTTGGAACCAAAGGACTTCTTGAAATGCTTTCTGCCTAAGGGGAAGCTTCAAGGAGGAGGAGAGGGATGTGGGGAGCTTAGTTGGGCAGAGTTTGGACGAGCCAAGTGGCTTGAGAGGTGTGAGGAAAAGAGAAGGAGGAGTTCCCTTTTATAAGAGGGGTGAGGGGCACCTTTGGAAAAGCTAGAAATATTAATTTATAATAAATTCATATTCGGTTTCCAAAGGCTCCAAAGTTGACTATTCAAAGTATGAGGTGGGGATAGGTCGAAAACAACTCATCCAATAGAATTTAGACAGGTTTGGGTACTTATATTAACCTTATCTTTAAGTATTAACTCTAAGTTAATTAGTTTCACTTTTACAATGTCTCTTTGTATTTTTATATAATATGGTTAATAAACTTACTATATACATCCACGAGACCCCCAAGTGGTACATTAATGATTAACCTATCATAATATAAGTCTTTTGGCCGAACCTTAGATTTTTAGGAATTTAATATCAATTAATAATATAATATTTGTTTTAAGAACTCTTTTATGTCAATTTTGACACTATTCAATAGTTGATTTTTGTGAAACTCATAACAGATTGATTACTTCGAAAAAAGTAAATTAAATCAATCCTAATATATCATATTATCCTAGAAAATTAGTTTAATTCATTAAAAGGTTCATATTATATTTATTTGGGTATTTATAATATCAATTATTTTAATTTTTCACTATTATAGTAATTACTGCATCATCATTGTGTCATAAATAAAATAAATTATTTAATGTCTAAAAATTATAAATAAAATATCATTATGTAGGAAATCTTTTTATCTTTCTAATGAATATTTATAATCGAAAATCCAACATGTATAACCCTATGTAAAAATTGTTCTTCTAAAAGATGTAAGCTTATGCCATTTTTATTTTTATTTTAACTTTATTAATATAAGTTGTCCCTACCACATACAAGTGGCTCCAAGGGGTCCCCAAATTGACCCAAGGATGCCCATGGTCGGGTATGTGTCCACCAATAAAGTTATGACACGTTTTAGGGTAATTTTGTATTATTATAATATTATTTTTTTTAACCCTTATTTACCGGATTTACCCTTTAACCATGGTAAATAAAATATTTACCACAGTAACTATTCAAAATGTCTAAAAATAAAAGTTACCTATATACACAATTTGAACATCCTGATTCCAAATATGGAATCCATTTTCCCAAATTCAAAACACAGAAGTGGCAGAAATTAATTTAAAATTAATTCCCGCTGTCAAAACAAAAAGCGTGTTTTTAAGAGATAATAACTATCAAAAGATTGACACTTGTTTATGTTCGGTTTAATTGTAAAATTATGTCCAATGACCAAAATTATATTAAAATGTAAAAATATATTCTAAATATACTTTAAAACCACTCCAATTCATAATTTATCACTATTAATTATTTTGATTAAAAAAGTTGTTTTTAATTAAAATTTAGTAATTTTCACTATTCATCAAAATATGAAAGTTATCCGAAATGTACCAAAATTTCACCCTAGGCTAATTTTGATATTCCGAATCCAAAAATGAAGTCCATTTTGAAATATAGAATATTTATGATTTCAAAAAGTAGATATTACTATTCACAACGGCTAGTTTAATTAGTTGTGGTGTGTGTTAGAACTCGAGGTTGCGTACAACACACGCTATCGCATTATTCGAAGGGAAACGTACCGTAGAAGCTTGGGATGTTTCATTTTAAATTTTTGATGTCCCCATTTAGTCAAAAAGTTTAAAATATAGTATTTAAAAATGGTTCACTATTAAAATTCGATAAAAGTGCAATACTGAAAATGAATTTGTTCTTGCATTATATCCAAGAAACTCATAATATGGAATCTAAAATTATAAGGATTATATAAAGTTTAAAATTTAGTCAATAATATTATTAACCTCTTTTGAATGGCTTTTTCCTTTGGTAAGTCATGGTGTGATTGAACTCGGTGTTGCGTGTAGTGCAAGTTATTGAATTATTTTGAAGAAATAACACACTATGAAATCTTGGGGTGTTACAAGTCCTAATATTCATTATAGATTTGATATCTAATTATACATGAACATCTTTCTCAATCTGTATCTTTTCCAACCATGATATACTTGTTTGAGAAAATGAAAAATATTTTCATTACAATATTTTTTAGTTTGCATTGGCTAATCACCCTAATATGATTCCTTTAGAAAATATTATTAATTTTTAATAGTAACTCTTCTTATTGGACATGTATTCACTTTTTCGTGATTTTGTTATGTATTGTTCCTATATTTCCTCTACCCAAAATAAATATATTTATAGAAATAAATAGAATAGTTAAAATAATATCCATCAAAAAAATATCTTATATATGATGAAATATATCCTCTCATTCTCCATTTTTTCTTCAAGGATCTTACTCATTATAATAACTCCTATCTACGTCAAAGTAACACTTTCTATAGTCTAAGAATCCACCAATTTTCCATTTCATAATGGGAAATATATTCTCACCTCCATTAATCCACATATCGACTTAATTTTTATATGTATTTGAAATGTGATACTATCTAGAAACTCAGTGAATATTTTCAGATCTATTTTTTATATGGTTTCAAGAATTCCTTTTTTGGACATTAGATACCCTTTGTGATATGTGTATATTTCTACTTCCCTTTATTTTGGTCCATCTCATTCTTAGCCATCATTATTTATAAATCATGGCCAATTATTCTTTTCCCCATAAATGTGGATATAATATCATTCAATACCTTCTCTAATACTTAGAAAATGAAATTTATCTCATCATTTTAATGTAATTTTAAATCATCAATATTATTGTGAAAAATGAGGTGTTTTTTCACCATCGCAAAGTCAATAACGTCATATATATTTTTATTTTTCTCCCATATAGACTTGGATAACGTGAAACTCATCCACAAAAAATATATTTGATTATTTATAGTTGAATTAAGGCAATTTATGGATTTTTCATCATCATTAATCATTTTCATGTCTATTTCATTCATTGAAATCAATGTTTCACAACTAACCTAAATTACATGAGCTATAGAATAGATAAATTATAGCTAATGTAATTTCAGATTAGATCCCATCCTATTCTATCAAATATAGATGATTTTTCCATCAAATAGGTGAACTCCCTGACCATTAATGTATTTTTCCATTACGACAATAGCGTATGGATTTAAGACAAATAACATGTACCCTGTAACATAAATTTTATGACCCCATATCACCCCGATATGGGAGGGGTAAATTAGAGTGTCAAATTTTTTTTATGTGATGGATGTTATACCCAAATTGGTAGTTACTATTCTAAAAGCATGAGCATAACATAAGACATAACATGTCTTTTTGTGATTCTTTTTCTCACTCTGAGTTCTAGATTTTGGATGCACCCAATTTGTGTTTATTGAGAGTAATCTGGTCTTTTCTATTATTCTTTCCATTGACAATTGATCTTCGTGGACCCATATATCTATTATTTTTCTTTTACAAACAATTATATCTTACCATGGCCATTTCATGAAACTTAATATTCATATGCACATATCACCTTGTACTCTCAAAGATTTGGTTAAATTATCTCATTCACAAATCATATCATAGTCCTGTAGGATATAAATAATCTCAGAGTGAATTTGTGAACTATAAAACCTTCATAGCAATATATTCCCTCATAAATCTCTATATCTTTCAAAAAATATAATCTTTATGAAACTTGTGAATATCTATATATTTAATGATACAAAAATCTAGCACGAACATTTGTTATGATTTATCCATTTTCATTAATTTTAGCTACAAACATTTGGACAAAACTAAAAATTATTCAAAACTCATCAATAATGGAATATTCACTATAATATCACTTGTCTAGAAATATCCCTCATCAAACATTTAATAGATTGACAAAAAGAAAAAAACACTTTATTATAAGCAATGAGAACCATCATTTCAACACAATGGTCCAATTATAATGTACTTGAAGAATGGGTTGAGAGAAAAAAATATCAATGGTGAAATAATAATTACCAAAATGTTCTTGGCCACCAATCATATACATGTGACATGTGATTCACCAAAAATATAAAGAACATTGTATTCAATATCATGAATGACACGGAACACCTAGCGCGCAAGGGAATATAATATAATAACACATTACAATATATTCACTATTTAATTAAAATCAATCTATGATATATATAGAAATGCACATGATACCGTGTTATCTTGTCTCACACACAATGATGAGTTTCTTTAATTGCTTGTGTTGCACGGAAGAATGAGTTTTACTGAACAACAAATTATTATTCAAAAAAATTATTATTCATTATAACAAGATATAACCTAGATTTTAAATAAGATTTTATGAATAATATTAATTAACATAGGAATATATATATTTTATTTGGGGAAAAAGGATTTGTCAATTACAAACTAATTAGAAATGGAAAATATAATCTAATTCGTATTAAAATATTTTTACGCTTAAACATGAATGTTGTCGTAATAAAGTAAATAAATTAAAATTATATAATGATATTAATAAACTTTATTTATTATATATTAGATAAATTTTTTATATTCATCTAATAGATTTTATATTCATAAGATACGAAGAATCCCAATTTTACTGATAAAAACTATATTTTTCTAAAGATAAATTTATCAAATTTTAATATAGAACACATATTGAAGGAAAATTTTGTAACTTTTATATATTTTTCATGTAAAAATTAATAGAATAATTGAAATTAAAATATCAAAATCAACATATTGTGATTTTATATTTTTCTATGAAGTTTTATTTTGTGATGAATTATGAAAGATATTAAATTTTAAAGAAAATTTTGTATTTCATTTAATTTATTAATATTGGTAAATTATTTTATTAATTGTTTTTCATGTGTCATTGGATTAATATTACAAAAATTAATCAAATTTAGTTCATTGTAATAAATTTGACATTTAAATATTATATAAACACATCACAATCTTTTGTATATATTTACACTAAAACTTCATTCATCACCTCATTGACTAGATTAGATTTAAATTAATTTATTCGAAATATGTGATTGGATTTTGGAAAAAATGTTTTCTATATTTTTTATTATAAGAATTTATAATTTATAATATGGTTAAAATAGTTATTTCACCATAAATGTTAGTGAAATAAATTAAATTAATTATAATGATAATGAAAATAATTAGCTTAATAAATGGACTAAACCATAATCATAAATACCAAAATGACCTAAAAACATCACAAAATTATATAGTATGTTCATATTTAGACCCTATACTCCCTTGGATACAATTTTCATCATTACTGGAGATACTTTTTATACTAATACGTATGTGTATTTCCCTTTTAAAAAATGTATAGTAATTCCACTCCTCCCATACAAAAAGAACTCAGCCCATAAAATTCCCCACAACCCTTAAGACCTTTTGGATAAATCAATATCTTAAAAAATATATTCTCAAATACCCCCCAAGTCACGAAACATTAATTTTATAATAAATCCATCCGGGGAATCTATTTTGATATAACATAAAGGGGTTACCAAATAAGAAGTTGAATCCTTCCTCAAACTCTATTGTTTTATTTTCATTATACTCTTCCTAACTTATTCTTATTCAAAGATTTAATAATAAAACAAGAATCATAAATATTATATTTTTTATTGTTACGTTTTTAACCAACACTAACACACACATCCATCAAAATGGAAACTTACGTACCAATCATGCATGGAGAAATAATGCCTCCCAAAACAATGATTATTATTTATTCTTTTACCAACTCTCATTGTTGAAATTATGATTAGAATGATTTTTTCTAATTTAAATATTTTATATTTAATGGATTTAGACTTATTTAATTTTAATATAAAATATACATTTATTATTTCAATTTTTAATATGATAATATCGTTTGTGAGTGTGTGGACAACAATATCCTCAAATAGATGTGATTCAATCCTTCTATGCATGGAATGTATAATGGATGGGTTTATTAAACCTCTATAACATATATAAAATATATAATAAATGGGAATTTTAATATATATATATTGAACATAATTATTTTTTTTCTAAATAAGATAATAACATGAAAGAAGTGTACATGTGTACGTACGACCTACAGTCTCTATGAAAACTACATTTCATTTGTGATATCCAAATAATATGGATTATTTTAAATACATCTATACTAGATAAATATTATATTTTAATTGTTTTCAAATTTCTGAATATGTTGAAATAATTATATTTATATGAATTACAAAAAGAAAAAAGTTAATACATACTTGGAAAACTAGTCAATTAACAAGTTAAATAGTCAAAATTATTAAATATTGTAAACAAACGAGTAATAAGATAATATAAGAAGTTAATATATTATATTATGAATATTATTATGGTTTTTTATATGTTCTGAACATTTATAAAACCACTATATATGAGGTCAGTGTATGTTCACCCAAATGGAAATGAAAAGCAAGGGATTTTCATCTCACTTTTTACATCAGTGAGATAAATTCCACATTCACTAATTAATTATTTTGTGTAGTGTATATACATCCCATTATTATATATTATATAATGAATTATTTTATATTAAATGTATATTGAGTTTCATATTTAATTACTTCATCTAGGGGATTTGAGTTATAGGTTACCAAGTTTTATGAAACATTATAACCCAATTCATTTTATTTCAATCACAATACTTAAAGGTTGTCATTAATATTATAAGATTATAAATGTAATAAATCATTAACCTATATTACTTTAAATCCAATAATTTTATTTCAATTTAAATTACAAACACATTATCTATTCATTGTTTTATTTTCTTATCAATACTGTGGTCTTCTTAAGGAATTACTACACAATATTATTTTCTTCAAGATTGTTTGCAATGGAATTTACATTAGAGAAAATTATTCGATAATTTTTTTTAAATAATTTAATTTTCATATATTATTGTTATTAATGAAATTTTTTATTTAATAGATTGTTTTTCCCACTATTTTTCGTATAAAATGATTTAGATTTATTTTTAATAAAACTACACTTTATTTCTCACATTGGTCAGAGAACCGTTTTTTTCCAAAAAAAAATGTCTTCTAAAATTTTTTTAAAACCATTATACACCCTTTCCAAAAATATTAATTAAATTACGTTATATAATTTTCTATTACAATATTTTAATCAATGGATTCATATTTTCATTCTCTAAACAAGTCACATTTATAAACTTTTTACGATACAAAAGTAATGTTTTTTTCCTTGTAAAACACGTAAGATTTTATATGATATCATTCCACCAAAGTATACATTATAGGTTAAAATGCGTAATTTTTTTAAAAAAATTGTTTTTAATATTTATTTTCAATGAGCGTATTTTTCAATAGAAATTTCAAAAAAATTGTAGAAAATATATTTTTATGTTCTTCATATATTTCATCAACAAAAACATCGCTTTATTTTACACCACATGGTATATTTTATTTTGATTCCATCATTATTCTTACTATTACTAGTTAATGATTTATTTGGACAAGGATTGTATTGAAATTCAATAATTTGATTCCTTTCATTAGTCCCTAAAAAATATTAAATTTCCTATAACCATTTAACATTTAATTTCCTTTAATTATTAATATCATCCATCAGGGTTATTTTTTAAAAAACTATATATAATTTATACAATAGATTTTTAGTTTGGATGTTATTTGTTTATCTGAGGAAAATTTTATATATTCAAAATATTTATAAATAATGATATTTTATTGGGGACATTTTATTTAATTAAATAAACTGTTCAATATGCAGAATGCTTCAGGAATTCATTGATGAGTGGGTCCTATACATCATATATTCCCTTGATGCATCAAAATGAGTTTACTTATTATAATCAATATAAATTATGAAGTAATTTTTTTATTCATTTGTAATACAATACTCATTTATGTATATATCATTCCAAGACTACTAAATAATATTGCCCATTGGGATATAAGTTACTTGTATATATGCCAATGTAATGGTATCATGACACCAGCACTGGGCTGTGGGTGTCAGGTTGCTATAGTTTATATCTAATCAAGTTTAGTGGGGACTTTGTGAACTAGATTTAGGAAAAAAATATTAGTGAACATAACCCCATTGTCGACATTGAGGCAAAGTACATAATGAAATCATAGAATTGGGGTATGGTTATTATTTTTTGGGTATTCTATGAATTACACCCCTATCTGGATACTAAAAGTGGACATGGTTCTGTAATAGATGTACCTAGGGGTAAAAACCCTTAAAATGTGTGTCTGGCATATACCGACCATCTATTTTAAAAAAATAACATTAAATATTTTTTCTAGAGAACACTAAAAATTATACAATATGATGAAATATGACTATACTAGTCTAGTGCATTTCAAAAAATGATACACATAAAAATAGATATGTACGTGAGATAAATTATCTCCCACTAGGTTATTCTTGACTTGCACCCTTCTTAGACACATAAAAATTAATTCATATCTCCACAACCTCAGGAAGGAAAAATAAAAATTGCTGATATAAAATGTTCAATAATGGTAAACAGGGGAGACATGTATGAACAAAATGAGAGTATGGTTATGATAATATTTTCATGAAAATAGACTATCATATCATACATATCAAAGATCATATACATGATTCATGGAATAGAGATTTTTAGTTTATAAGATGTTAGTAAGATGGAAGTAAAGGGCGTATTCCTTGAAATAATAACATTAAAGTAAGACATTGAATTGTGGAAAACACATAAGCATATAATTATTTCCATTGAATCCAAGGAATCACATCCATGAAAATTTTATTGGTATGGGATCACTCCTTATACGATCATAGTAGACATGGTTGACTCCCATGTCCATAATAGTTGCATATGTTCCCTCCTTGTATAATATTAGCCATTATGGTTATATTACATGGCAATTATAATAGTTAAGGTTCACTCGAAAGACTATCTTAGTTTTTCTCATGAGATATTAAACATTACCTAATTCATTGTTGGGATATATAGATCAGACCCTTTACATAATGAAATCATACACACATGTTCCACTAGATCATAAAAAAACAAATTTTAATCCAAGAAATGAAATTGTCATCATAAACATGTGAACATATCATAACTGGTGAAAATAAATGATTATCATTATAATTTCATCATAAACATAATTCGTGCAAGAAGTGGGTTTCAAAATCCTATATTCCTTGAACGTGAAATGAGTTTCATAACATTATGCCTTTAAAGTAAAATCCATTCAGAGAAAGAATATAAATGGTAATATTGAATAATTTCCCATAATGGATTTATCTACACCAGTGGATGTTATCTTTCAAGGGAATAAATTTGAAATGATCTTGTAGAATAATTTATTGTGGAAAACATCATTTCAATGAAAAAAATTGATAACATTAAACCTTCTGAAACATATTTTATTTGAAAATGTATTTGAAAACATATAAAGGTATCATTGAAAAAAATATTTTCTTTTTGAACATAATCTTCTTGGATATTTAGAAAATATTTTTTAAAATATTTTTTAAAACATTTTGAAAACATTTTTTAAAATAATATATATCCAACAAGAGACAGATACATTCATATTTTACAAAAAAAACATTATTTTATGTTCAAAATTGTGTAAAAATAGTATTAATAATTATTGATAACATGCATAAGTATATTCTAATTAATATCATGATTATTGTTGATATATGGATCATTATATTTTGTTGAGGGAATACTAAATATAAATAATCTCGTAATGCGATGACACTGTCTCAATAAACACTTCTTAATCAGTATCTTGGGACCATAATCTCCATGTAAGAAGAGTAAATTACATTATTCTTAATATATAATTAAACTAAATAGATTCATAATATTAATAGGAATATTAAAGAATATATGCCATGAAAAAGATTTTAGGTCCATAACAAAACACGAATCTCAACGAAGGTAAATTGAGACTAAACTTTATTACCAATTATGTAAATTTTGAATGTTAAACCTCGTTAAAGTAGGATAATAAGATGGTAATGTTAATAACCATAAATATAGGTAAAATATACATATAATAAAATAATTGGTAGTACATACACCACATTAAAGTAATGAGTGGAGAATATATCTTGTATCCTACAGAAATTAAAAGTGAGATGAAATCCGCTTAACTTGTGTCCTAACTCTATCTATACTCATGCAAGAATACTGTATAATAAATATAATTTTATTAAACATATATTATAGAATAATATTCATATACATAATACCATATATCTTTTGATTATGACCATATATTTCCATATATTTTGTTAATGATCATAACACCATAATCCCATATATCTTGTTAATGATGATTTGTTAATGTTTCTCTTAATGAAAAATTCCCATTGTTCTTCGCATGTGTCTCAATTTGTTTTATCTTTTGTCCTTACAATTATATCATGATTTAAATCATTAATACATGAAATATATATCATTTATATACGTTATATTTTTTTAATAATATTTAGAATAAAGGAGTAAAAAATGGAATATACCTACCATGGAGACTGTAAGTCATACATATGCATAAACATTATTTCTGTCCTTATTATCTTATTTAAAGAATGTATATAAATGATATATATATATATATATATATATATATGTGTGTGTGTGTCGTTATTTTATTATCATTACAATATCATATATATAATATAATTTCATTAAACGCCTCTTTAATACATTCAATGTGTTGTGAGAATGAATCACATCTCTTTGGGGGAGAAGTAGTCCACCCATCCTCAAATGAGAGTAGAATATTAAAACAAAATGTAATGTAAAGAGATTTGTGTTTTAAAATGAATAAAAAACGTTAAATACATTTTTAAAATAATATATTGCATATAAAAATATATTTTCCCTCATAATAGGATCCTTGATTGTTTGTAATAGAGAAATGAACAATCAATGTTTCGTGAGGTTTTAGTCCACCATACAAAGAAATATTATGTATAACATTAATTATAAGGAGGTGTGTATATGTTTAGGTCAAAATACAAGAATAAAAATATCCTAGTGTATTTATAGTACTGGTTTTTTCACGAAATAATGTATTAAATAGAGTCTAGTGGGTAGGTAATGAAAATAAATGAATTGATCTTCAGAGAATATGTAACATCTAAATCGGGTTACTCATTTTGGTTTATACCAAAAGCCTTCCATGAGATGATTTTGGAACAAAGGTATGATTCAAGGATGTAGGTATGATTTTTGGGAGGGTAATTGGGAATATCATGGATGATCTTAATTGGTTTTAGAGGATTGAGAATTGGGTATAGGTGGTGTCCTTTTATAGGGAAGGAAAATATCTCACATGGAATTTATAGAAAGATGTTAGGTTTGCAAATGTTCTTATAAAAAAATGTTATAAGAAAATAAAACTAATTATTGTATATGTTATACTAGAACTATGGACATAAAATGGGTATTGGAAGATTTTCAAAGTAATTTGGGCCATCAATTTTCATGTTCAGTCCCTAGTTGTGCATAATTTGGCCTTAATAGTTGTGACTAATTTTAATCACCTTTTCTATTAATTATGGTCAAAATTTTAAATGGTCTAATTAAAATCTAAATATTAGATGGAATAAAATGGTTTTTGTAGGATTTTGGAAATTAAATTAACATAAGCACAAAAAATAAAATTACTTCTAATCACGCACTCGGGACAAAATAACGATGTTTTAAAGCAGGAAAATGGTCAAAATATTGTTATGATTATATATTATATTTCATAGTGATATTGGTTCTAATTAATTAAATTGTATTAATATATGTACTATTAATCTAACAATACCTTAAAAAATATTTATAATATAATTTATTATTAATGATTAATAATAAAAATGAATTTTTTTACTAAAAACAAGTATATTTCAATATATCTCAAAATATGAAGTTTCACATAAAAATACTAAAATGTTTCCCTCGGATAATTTTAATGTTATGAATTTAAAATTAATATATATTTTTTCAAATAAAATTTTTAAATGTGTCTAAAATGACTTTTATTATTAGAATCAGTTCATTCAAGAAAACGATATATTTAAACAAAGAAACAATTAACCAAAATATTTCTATTTCATTGTGAATATGTTATATTTGTATAATAAAATGGTAGAAAATATTAATATTCATATAAAAAATTTTAGGTGATCATTTATAATTGTCTCCTTTAATTTATTTCAAAAAAGAGATGTTTCATATAAGCTCATTGTTGTGAGTATCGTATGTAATGTCAGTGTTGCGTGTAACGAACACCAAGTAGGTGTTTCATGTAATGTTTTCCATGTATGTGTTTCATGTAAATGAAAAATTTTAAATAGTGTATTAAAAAATCTAAATGAAAAAATTATTTTATTTTAAAAGAAACCAGACCATAAAAACATGGACGGTAACATTATACCCCCTTAAAACTAATTTCTCCCTTCAAATTCATCACACCTGTAAACAAATGAGAATACTCATGCATCAACATATCCTCAAGATCGCATGTAGCTTCCTATAAATGGTTATTTCCCCTAAAAATAACTTTTCCCAGGTGATTGGTCATGTTTCATTGAACTTTTTCAGAACGGCCGAGAATTTCAATAGATTTTTCTTCGTCAGAAACATCTTTGTCCAATGGTATAACCTCAGGTTTTATTACATGTGAAGGGTTGGGTATTGAAAAAATTATGAGAGATTAATAGAAGACATCATTTTCCTATGAAATATATAGAGGATGTTTTAAACAATATGATTCAATCCAGATATGATGAATAATCTCAAAGCTGTTGATATACAAAAGTCATAGTTTTCAATTCATCCCAAATATCATAACTTTCATTCAGGGTGAGAACTAAAAAAACCCATTTAACTAACATAAAATTATATGTCACACTGATTGTTATTGGCATAACAGTTATGTCACCTTTGGGATACAATAATATGCTGCTGAATGATTCTAACCTTCTCATCCATTTCTTCAGCAATCTCAAGCAATAATAAATTTCATTCCACACCCTCATCCAGCACATTGGATATCTACAATTCAACACATTAAGGGCATCAAACAGTGACATTTGAATTCTTGAGTGAAAGATATTGTTTTAATAAAACTAAACTCGAGGAACATGGTGATCCCAACTACCTTTGAAATATAGAGAACATGATATGTACTTTTCATCTAGGGTTTGGATTATTCTTCTTGTCAAGCGAGCATTTTTAGGATGATAAGCACTGTTGAATCTCTATTTCATATTATGTGAATTATAATGTCATCACATATCCTTTGAGGTAGACCCATGATCCTTGTTTGGTACAGTTTAATTTGGTACTCTAAGAAACATTACCACTCTCTTAATGGATTGTCTAGAAATCTTACTAAGAGAGAAATCTTATCTCAGGGAAATAAAGTTTGTCAACATAGTATGATGTTCATAGACAACCCATATAGCTTTAATCCCTTTAGTGGATTTGGGTATTCCAACAAAAAAGACCCTAGTGTAGTTACCAAACATCTATTCTTGTTTGGGTAATAGATGAAACATTGCTTTTTCCTTCTGTCATTTAACCTTATCTATTGGGATTCCAAACACTGAAATACAAACTCCATGATATCACTCTTCATTCCATCCACCAGATGTATTATTAATGTCCCTACACATCATTGTACTTCTAGGATGAATAACGAATGAAGAACAATGAGCTTCCTTTAACATCTCTTTCTTCAAATATAGCATTGAAGGAATGCATACACAATTAATGAATATTATCATTCAATCCTGATCAACGATTAAATCCAGAACATTTCTATCCATCTTTTTAAGTTCTTCATCTTCCTTTTGTGACTCCTTAATCATCTCATGGATATAAGGATTAACATTATTTTTAGGCAGATATAATTTCCCCCCATCTTTTAGGATTTATAATTCCATCAATTACATGTCTAGAAATATTGGATTTTTTTTTCTTCACCATTGTTCATATGAAATAATATTTTCCACTCAATGCATCGGCGACCTTGTTTTCTTTCCTAATGTGGTCATATATTGAGAAATCATAATCTTTTATCAACTCTAACCATCCTCTCTAGTTTATGATCTACTACTTCTATGTGAATGTATTTTTTTATGATTGATAAATATATAACACTTTTCCTTACATAGATAATGCCTCCATATCGTTAATAGAAAAATTACAGTTACTAACTGCAAAACATGAGTTTGGAAATTTTTTAAATTAATCATCAACTGTCATGAGTCATAGCCAATAAACAAGTTATTTTGCATAAGAAAACATCCAAACCCATTCTTGGATGCATCACTATAAATAACAAACCCCTCAACCCTATATGGTAATGCAACAATAGGTTCACTACCCAACCTTTTTTCATTAACTTGAAATTTTCCTTATATTCATCACTCTAGAAGAACTTAACACCATTCCAAGTTAATTTGGTCTGAGGATTAGATTTTTGTGGGAAATTCTCTACTAACCATTGATAATATCCCGATAAACCAAGAATTATATGGATCTCATTCACTGTGGTTGGTAGATACTAGCTTTAGGTAGCCTCCGTCTTTGATAGATCTACTATTATACCAACTCTTGAGATTATGTGACCATAAAATGAAAACTCTGGTAGCCAGAATTATATCTTTGTAAATTTTACATATAAAATCCCCTTATTTAGGGTCTTCAGTGAAATTATCAAGTGACCTGCATACTCTTCCATTCAATTAGAAGTGATTATAATATCATCTATAAACACTCCCAAAACATTTTGATGATAATATTTGAAGAATCTATTCATTAAATTCATGAATATAGAATGGGAATTAGTAAAAACAAAAGGCATCACTATATATTCATAGTGACAATACCTTTTATAGAATGTTGTCTTCGGTATATCCTTCTTCTTGACACTCAATTGATGAAATCCATAATGAACATAAATATGGGAAAAGTGGTGACCTATGTGCAGTTGATCAAATAAGTCATCAATATGTGAGGATGATATGTGTTATTTATTATGATCATGTTCAATTCCTAATAATCAATTTAGAGTCACATTTCTCCATGTATCTTTTTTCACAATATAACTGTTGCATCAGAAGGTGACACACTTCACTGGACTAATCCCTTCTCAATTTTATCATGGATAATCATCATCAATTCATACTACTCGAATAGGGCCAAAAAATAAGGATTATTTTATATTGGTGTGGAACTAGGTATATGTTCTATTGAGAAATAAAATAATTTTTGGTGTGTGACTAGGAAAATCCTATGTAATGACACCCACAAAATCCTGAAAAATAGGAATATCATAAATGTTGATCTTCTCCCCATCAATTTGAGAAAAACAACCCACTTGAATGGTAATTATGTCCAGTACACTCAATATCATCCTCACAGGATGTTCGGTCTTATTGTCACATTGATGGATGATCATAGTAGGGTTTGAAATGTGGAACATAACATTCCTTCCATGACAATTAATGTTGGATTAATTCATTGAAATCCAATCCATGTCTATGATGATGTCAAATATTTCCAAAGAAAGAGTTGAATTATTTCTAAGAAGAACATTCCAACAAACATCAACATTAGTGTAATCATCTTACCATTAGGGGTTTGAACTGATAATTCCACCTCTAATTATTTTGGATTAATCATATCACCAACGAAAATTCGTAAGATATGACTGATTTGGTAGATCCAAAATAAAATATGGCATTAGTAGTTATTGATTTCTAGAGATTTCCCCTTTTACATTGGATTAATAGGTTGTTAACATCGATCATCATGACCGTACCTTGGGTTTAGGTAGTAGTTAGTTTAATTCCCAATCTCCTTACACTTGTAGAATTGAATTGTGGATGCTACATTCTGTGTGGATTTTTCCACATTAGTGTTTTGAGCTGAACACTTCTCATCACCTCATCAATAAATTTCTCAACATACTTTCATTCCCCATATAAAACATTTATTATACCCCCTAAAACATTTACTCCATGCCACTTCTCACACATAGATCATAAATAAATTTTCATCTTCTCTTCTTCATGGTCTTTAGATTTTCATTTTATCTATATCTTCCTCCTTTTATCAAAGACATGAGATTGATACATGACTCCTACCTCCATTTCAACCTTGATCTCAAAACGCAAAATCTCTTTGTAGCTGCTAATGTCAATTCTAGGCAACACCCTTCTCAAACATGTATTTAATCCACAAAATTTCCTATCAACTTTTCTTTTCGGTTGGATTATAATTAATGTGGTGTACCTCACATGTCTTGTGAAATTATCCTTGTATGTACCAATAGACTCATCATCCATTTTCCTCATCTAATGTAACCCTTTCTCCATATTGATATAAAGAATTAGAGAAAGTATTTATTGAAAAATATGTTGCTAAAATCATCCCAAACCATGGATTTAATCTGATCAAGCTACCTAGTATTCTTGATTAGTGTCCACCAATGATATGCTCTGCCGGATAACCAAAAATGAATACAAAATGACATTTTCATGATTTGATCTCTAAAGAATGAAGAATATATTTTTTCTGGTACTGATCTATTGTTCATCAACAATCGGATCCGTAAACCCCTCTAAATGATTGTTGAAATTACCTTATGAAAGACTCAACATAATATTATTCCATCAAATAGTGATTTGGATGTACACCATGTTTCATAACTTGAAACATTTATGTGAGCATAGGAACATCATTTTCCATTCTAGCTCCCATAGTATCTGTTGGTTTATACAGACAATTTTTTCATCATCCATCAAAATCTCCATTTCTATGGATCCTAAAGGTTTTAGCCATTGAAAAAACCCAATAGAATATATTATGAAATAATTATCATAATGAGGAAAAAAATCATGCAAAATCACTTTTATGATATATAACTTATGAAACCTTCCATAATCTATGACAACTTAGGTTTCTCCAAGGTTATTTATAATAAACATATATTTAAATCCTTCATAATGGTTCCTAAAGAGTTTTTGAATTCCCAATGAATATCCCCAGGAGTGTTCAACATGGTGTGAAACAAGGACTATTTTCATGTATCAGATTACATTGATTCATGCTCAGAACATCATTTTGAAATTGTTACCCCCAAGTACATCTACGCCAGAGCCTCATCCACTTTTAGTATACATACAATGATTTATTTATAGGAAAAAACTAACACTATCCTTTACAATAATTCAAATATATTTTCATATACATTGACTCAGCCATATAAATATCCTTATAAATGTCCATATGGATCATACAATGGTTTTATATTACCATATTCTAATGGTTAAATTAAATGTTCATCTTATAAAATCTATATTATCCATTTAATTTAAAACATTAACATTAAATAACATTAGAAATAAAATAAAACATTATAAAAATAAAACTAAGAATATTATACTAGTCAACTGCCTTCAAAATATGGGAATACATAAAAACTGATACTTATGTGAGATACATTATCTCCTATAACAATCATAATTAATATCACCCTTCTAAGGGAACCTCAAACATAATACATTTATTTACAACCTGGGGATGGAAACATAAAATTGGGTGATCTCAAATGATTAGTAAGGGTAGATAAGGGAAACATGTAGGAATAACCATGATAATACGGGTATTAGAGTGTGATCAAGAAAATATAATATCAAACCCTTCATATAAAAGATCTTATACATGAATCATGGCATAGTGATTCCTAGTTCATTGGGCCTAAATAAAAATGATTTAAAGGAAATAATCCATGAAATAATATTGTAGGATAAAGAAACTGAACTCTAGAAAACACATAAGAGTATAATGATTTGCATATTATCCAAGGCTTCACTAACTATTCCTTCTTAGTAGTATGGGTTAACTCCCAATACCATCATAGTAGTCATGGTTCACTCCAATAGCCATCATAGTATCTTGATTAACTCCCAATAACATCTTAATTTACCTCATGAGATATAAAACATTACCCAATGTATTGGATGGAGATATTGGTCCCACCCATCACATAATGAAATAATACAAAAAAGTGCCACAAGATCCTAAATAATCATATCATAAACCATTAAATGAAATTTTTATCATAATAATGTAAACATATGATGACCTATATAAAGAGATATTTTTCTTAACATTTTACAATAAACATAACCCGTGAGAAGATTTGGGTCTGAGTAGCATATAAACTGTAAAATAGAAATGGATTTCATAACATCATGCCAATAAAAAATATATTCATTAAATGAATATGATTGGAGGAATTTAATAATTTTTATATAATAAAATGAGTAACTACAATGGATGTTATCATAGATGGGAAATAATATTCACAGATCTTTTAGAATCATTTCTTGAGGAAAATATTGTTTCTTCTTTGAAAAATAATTTTTATTACATAAAACATTTTGAAGACATTTTTCAGAGAAAATTTATTTGATAACATCTAAAAGATGATTTGGAAAAAATAAAACATTTTTAAAATACTATTTGATTTATTATTATCTTGACGAATATTTTGAAAACATTGTAGAAAATTTTTCTGAATTCATTTTTCAAAATTTAGTAGAATTTTTTTTTGAAATCATGGTTTTTTTAATATTATAGATCTATGAAAAAATAAATATACGGTCATATTTTACTAAAAAACATATCATGAGTAAAAAAGTTAATATAGGGTAAAAAATAATTAGGATACCATAAATATATAAAGGATAATGATTCTCATTAATAGTCTGGTGAGATCGATTGAAAGATCTCATCAAGGGAAGTATAAACTTAAGCAATCTTTGAAAGCAAAGAAATTGTCTCAAAAATTTCTTATAGCATGATAACATAGGATGGTACTTCCTATGTAAGAAAATTAAATTAAATTAACATTAAAATATCATTAAATTATGTATATTCCTGTTTTAACTTGTTAAATGGAATTACAGACACCACAAAATGGTCTTAGGGGAATAACAAAACGTGAATCTCAGAGATGTAAAATTGAGAAAAAAATATTTTACATATTTGGTAACATTTTAATGTTAAAACCAATGTTAGAAGGATATTAAAATTATCATTTGAATACCCCTATATTGAATTACAAGAAAAATAGAATAAAATCTTGGGTAGTACATACACCGCAAAAATGAAAGAGTGGAAAACATACCATGTATCTCACAAAAATTAAAAGTGAGATGAAATCCCCGTACATTGTTTCTTGACTCTCTTCATACTCGTACAGGATTCCTATATAATATATAGTAGTTTATTATGATTAATTTATAGAATCATATTATTGTAAAAAATACCATTTATTGTTTGATTATTACCTTATTTTACCCACTTGTTATCAATCTTACGATAAAGTTTCACTTCGGTAAAAAATTCACATTATTCTTGACATGTGTCATAATTTGTCATGGATTTTGTTCATATACATGTATAATGATTCCAAAATTTAAACTATGATTTAAATATTAGTTATACACACTTTATTATTTTTATAATTATCTATTAAATATTTCTGTACTAAATTTAATATACCGTTCATGGGGATGGTATGTAGTAGATATGCATGAATGATGTTTCTGTCTATGTAGTCATATTTAAAGAAAGTAAGTAAATGACATATATACCTATATTTCAACATATATATATATCATCATTCAAGTATCATTACTATATCATATATATAATATATTTTCATCAAAAACATCCTTAATACATTCCATGTGGTGTGTAAATGAATCACATCGCTTTGTGGGGGCGGTATTCCACACCTCCTCAAATGTGATTATCATATTCACAATAAATGGAATGTAAAGAGATGTGTGTTGTATATAACAACCCTAGTCTTTAAGAAACATTTAAATGGTATTTTTTACATAAACAAGCAGTTAGTAAAAGATATATTATTAATTGTTCTTGTGCCTTTTGGGCATAGGAACATTACAAAACAACATAATACCTAAAATATAACATATTGATTGAAAATATCTTTTACATGACCACAATATTTCTTCATACATAGAATTTCATGAGATAAACTTAGGACATATATAAGGAAATCACAATTTATAATTCTTCGTTAGGGAGTAAAAAATTAATAACATGAAGAATACAATACATGTTAGGAAATGGACATATCAATGAAGCATAAGTGAAACTTGAATAGAAAGTAATGATATGGCATAATTATCATAACATGGAAATGTGAGAACATCATATAACCATATATCATTTACATAAAGGAATCAGGTATATTCGGGTTCCAGCATGATTGAAAATTTTTCTATAAAGGAATAAGGTAAACTCATATCCCAATATGACTTATCATTATATTAAACATCACCCAATGCACTAGAGAGATATCAAGGAAAACCATTCATAATCATTTCAATCTCATGCTTACTTGTGCCACATAAGTCATATATCATTGATATATTCAAATAATTATATATTCCATGAGAAATGTATGTGGAATACATAGAATAAATTATATAATCAATATATATGTGATTAAAGATTAATACCCTTGATAGTGAAATGGTCATGGTATTCACTAAATGATAATGTTGTCATGTAAAATCACAGTACAGTTTTGGCAGCATAAAGTCATCACATGGGGATTGATAAAACGTGTTTATGGGAGAAAATGGGGAATATAAACTTTTAGACATGTAATGGGAAATAATAGAATCATGGTGTAGAATATCCCATTATATGAAATAGATTTTGGGAATTCATAACATAAAAGAAATGCTGGAATAGAAATGAGGAGAGAGAATTCCCTTAAGGAATTTAGACATCGTAATGAATGTGCATGGAATGATTAATGACAATTTCAGTGGTAACTCCTTACTAAAAAATTATAATTTAATTATGGTATAGTTGATAAAATATACCCCATACTTTTTAATTGAATAATTAAAAAGGCATAAAAATATAAGGAATATGGACAAAAATGAGAATGGAAGGAACACTTACTTAGATGTGTGAACCCAAATCCTTGGGAATGGCTTCATGGAAGCTTGGGGAACCCATGGAGGACTCTAAGGACTGATAATTTGAGTGAGTATGAGCTTTATAGGTGTTTTAGTGATGATTAATGGGTTCTTGGGTTGTTTTAAATTGGAAAGGAGCAGGAAATCAATAAATTTTAGTTTTTTGAGACTACACCCTAAAATATTCAAAACCTCAATTCATCCCTTGATTTTTTCCAATGGTTTCTGGCCAAGGGGAGTGGAAAAAATTATTTTATTAGTCCAATGGCCTAACACATTAAAATATTATCCTTTAATATGTGGTGGTGGGTCACAAAATAATAGAATATAATTTAAATTCATAAAATATATTATATGTCATGGAGGATTCAATAATGCATTATAAAGTAAGTCATATTAATATATAATCACAATAAGTTAAAGATAAAAAATATATTTGTTCTATAATCCATTACATGGTATTTATTAACTCACTATTGGCCCATTATGATGTCATAATCATCCAATATATTTTTATATTATTTAAGTTTTCCCCAAATATTTGACGCTCCAAAAATTATTAAAAATTAACCACGCGATAATGAATATTTCATGATTCTATAAAATAATATTTTTTTAATCTATATAATGTAAAAAATATGTGAATTTTCACTTTTAAAATGACAACCAACATTTGTTGAAAATTGATGTGTTTTAAAGAAAATTAAATTTTAAATATAAATTAAAATTACATTTGACATCGTAAACTTCACATACTCAATTATTATTAATAATATTAATTTGATTAAAATATTTTGTTAAATTATTTATTATTTCCCAAATTATATATATCCTTAAAATAAATTCATTAAATAAAAAAATAAACTTTCTTTTTTAATATACAAAAATATAACACATGTCAAAATGATTCCCTATTTATTTATAGATTAGGAATTGTTATAATCATCATTTATATGAATTGTTTTTATGATATTATTAATAATAACCTAAATTTTTATATTTTTCAAAACTATCATTTTTACCCAAAAAATCAATTTATCAAATTCTTCATTTTTTAAAATAAAGACTATTCACATAAAGGAATTAGTTGAATAAGACATATATTTATAAAAATAGAATAAACAATAAGTAACTAGTAAATTGTTACATAACCCCTTATAACTCCCATATAAGACCTTTGGGTATGGTGTCAGATGGTTACTGAATCTATGGGGGCTCATATAACATCACATGGGTTGTAATGTATATTAAATTGAACATCTCTTGTAGGTGATTCTCTCCAAGCATAATGTGATGATGATCAGATTAGGCTTGGTCAAGAGAGTGTCCCAATGATGATACCACCATTTCGTGCTCTAAAAAATGAGTTTTGTACAGCATGAGTCTACATGATGAGGCTATAATAGCCTTTCTCTATGTCATGATGATTTATTAGAACCATATATTTATATTAGTTGCATGATCTTTTTTTGAAAGCTATATCATAAACGGTAAGGATAATTAATGGTCATTTGAACCCAATAATAAAAAAATGCATGTGTTATCTATATCCATAATATATTAAATTAAAAAAGGTAATTTTATTCATAAATGATCAGTTTGTTACAACCTTACCAAATTTAAAAATTTCTCACTCTAAATTACTTTTTCCCACACTAAATCAGATGAGGGTATCTCGGCCTCATCACTTCCTACAGTTCCCATGTTGCTTCTTAAATCTAGTGGTTTCTCCCTAACACATTGATTAGAGGAATTTTCTTATTTCATATAACTTCTTCCCAAAAATATAATATCTTCACTGTCTTCTCCTCAAAAGAGAGGTCATTCTCAAATGGTACCACCTCTAAATTGGGTAGATATGATTGGTCAGGAATGTACTTCCTCATGAGTGATACATAGAATGCATCATGTACTTGACAGAGGATTTGTGGGAGTTCTAGTCGGTATTCCATTACTCGGATACAATCAATGATCTCAAAATGGACGATGTACCTTGGAATAATATTTTCCTTCTCCTTGAATCTCATACCTCTCTTCTATGGATATATGTCAAAAAAATACCAAGTCTCTGACATCCTCCTCTAGGTCTCATCAATGATTGTTTGCATATCCCTTTTAGAGACTCTAAAGAAAAATTAATGTTTGCCGGATGATCTTAAACTTCTCCCCCATTTCATCGATCATTTCTATCCCTAGAAGTTTTTGTACCCCAAGTTCATCCCAACATGCACATGTTCTACAGATCTTCCCAAAAAAGTGTGTCATTAGGATCCAATTGGATGCTTGAGTAGAAACTGTTTTTATAAGAGAACTCAATTAGAGGAAGAAGTTGATCCCATATTTCTTTAAAGTGTATTGATCCTGATCTCATAAAGTCCTCAAGGGTTTGGATTATCCACCCATATTACCAATAATTTTGGGGATGATAAGTTGTACTAAATTTTATCTCAGTATTCAGAGTGTGTTGGAGACTCTTCCAAAACATAGTGGTGAATCATGGATCTCGATCATATGAAATCAATAGTTGTACACCATGCATCATTACAAATTCTCTAATGTATATCTATTTGGGATGATCTAGTGATAAATACTCTTGAATTGCAATGAAGAGTGCAGTCTTTGAAAGATGATTAGAATAAACCAGTTAGTAATGTTTCCTTTGGAGGACTTCATAAGTCCCGTGACATTTTCCATGGTGATTTTATCTCATTTCCATGTTGGAAGGATTGATGGATGCATCATCCCCTTAGACTCCTTCCTCTTAGCCTTCACTTGATTACATTCATGTCACATTTATGTATGTTCAGTGATCTGCTTCTTTATGTAATCACACCAATAATTCTCTTGGAGATCCTTAGACATATTAATGTTTCATGGGTGAATGGAGAAATTCTAAATGTGTGCATCATAAAAACGATATTTCATTAACATCATATTTGATGGAACACACATTTATCACCAAAATGTTAAAATTCATTATTCATTAATTTTTAACTCTAATGATTTTTCTATTCTGATAGTTTAAAAATTCTTCTGGATTCCCAAAACATATTTTTAGCATCCTTTAACACATCCAAAAGAGGCAGTAGAGCATTCATCTTTGAAAGGATTGATGACGTTCCCTTCATTATGAATTTAAAGTGCATGTACTTGTACAAAAAATTAGTCTTGGGGATATCAACATTCTCAAGTCTTACGTGGTAATATCACAACTACAAATCCACCGTGGAAAAATATATTTCTCCACCTAGTTGATCAAACAATTCATCAATTCATGGAATAGGATAACTATTCATTATCATGAATTTGTTGAGATCAAGATAATAAATATACTAGCAGTCAACTGATACTTCTTCTTGATTAAGAGGATAGGATCACCCCATGTTGAAGCACATGGAAATATAAACCCCTCATCTAGAATCTCATGTAGTTGTATTATTAGCTCCTAAAACTCTACAAAATCCATTCTATAAAATGTCTTGGATATTGGAAACACCTCTTGTATATGATCAATAAATAATTCAACATCTCTATTAAGATAAAGTCCTGGAAATTCCTCAGGACACAAATCAGTGAATTCCCCCCCTCAATATGAACGTTTTCAAGTATGGTCCTTCTTTAGACTCGACAATCTTATAGAGATACATGTTCTCATAGGGTAGTAATATCAATTCTTGAGACAGTGGTGATAAAGAATATTAATCCTCCTTTATGCACTAGTTCAAAATAGGGGGTACATTCACAATATGGATTATGATTTCCCTCTATAAACAATTTATATTGGCTCAATATAGGGAAATCCAATCCATTCCATTATATTCATCAAATTCTATCGAGATAAGTATAAAGTGGTTTTCCAGGATGATAAATAAAAAATTGTGACAGGAGAGGAGTTAAATTCATGGGATGAAATAACTGCCACATTTTGGTTTCCCATCGATATCTCTACATCCATGATTTGTGGTGGTGTTTTAATAGTTATAAAAAACATTAGGGATATAAAAGAATGTGTAGAACCAGAATCATGTAGTACATTTGCTATTCATGACTGAATAACTAGAGTATCTATCGCCACTTCATTTTATGGATTCACATCATTGGTTGTGATGGATGAAGTAGTCCCTTACTTCAATTTAGGTTTTTGGTTTCCTTGGAAAACCCTTTTCAAAGGGAACTGGCTTGCAAAGTGCCTTGGTTTGCAATGTGAATTTGTTTTTTGGTATGTGGGATGCAGAAATTTCATTGCAGCATTGGATTTATCAATCAATCCTCCAGAATTAATGTCCATTTTCCACTTTTTATCACCATGATACCCATGATATTTTATTATCTCTATCTTGTCATTGAGGTCACATCGAACAATCTCCTCATAGCTGTCAAAGTATCATATAGCTAGGGCCATCCATAGGCTATGTTTTAGCCCACCAAAAAAGATGTCCAGTGTGCATTTGGGGGTTACAATAAAACTAGATGTGTATCATGAAATTCAAGTTAAATTTGACTCATACTCACAAATAGATTCATCATCCATTTTCTTGAGTGAAAGTAATTCACTATATATCTTAAGTTGGAGGGTGCATGGAAAATATTTACAAGAGTACATTATCCCAAAATACTTCCATCCTATCGCCTTAATCTATCCTTCAGGCATTATATTTTTTTATCAATATCCACCATTGATCATCGTCCACAGTTAATATGACAGAAATACATAAGAATAATTTCTTGATCAGAACATTGAAGGTTGGATAAGATCTTCCCAATGTAGTTGATCTATTTTTCAGTGATTGAGGGATCATGTGATCCATTTAAAGTTGGAAATACTTGTCTCATGAATCCCTCAATTATGACATGTTACTTTATATAGGAGTTATAATTTAATCATTAACAATGGTTCTATTCAAAATAAAATTTAACAAATAGGGTATTGTGAACAATTTTGTGATTCCCTCTCCCATCAGATTATGTATCACATTAGAAAAGTCATCACATTGATTTTTGCATAATTTGTTAGCATGATTCCTCCAATTACCCTCCATTGGCCAGAATAAAATACAAATTAGGGGTATGTATTTTAATAGATTAAAAACATAAAGGGGAATCTAATTACAAAATGGATAATGTATAAATTACATTTATTTCCTTAACTAATGAATATTTAGGCTTCAATCTATGTTACGCTTAATCTAGTTCCTAATGTATATAATTTTATTCATACTCCATTAATAAAGGATCTTACTATACATATGAATTTTCAAAATAATATTCCTTATGAGTATTAAAAAAATTAATGCTTCAAGGCCCATTTTCTTGCATCAATTCCTGTTCGATTCTATCTCAATGTGGTGTTTTCTGGTTTTACCCCTACATATATCTATGGCATAGCCACCTCTACATGTTATTATCCCGACATAGATGTATTTCCTTTATAAACCACATAACATATAATCACCAAAATTTAGTGATTATCTTCCAATACATAGTCTTATATCTATGTCATTCACTAGGGGTTTCTAATCCAAATCATAAATAAAGATAAATATATAATTCTATACCAACTATAACTACCTTGGTCAATATTACACAATTAAACATGTTTTATTACATTAAATTTCACTTAATAAATCCCAAAATATATATATCTATTGCCTTTGGGGATTATGAACATTACCTGACAACATAATACATAAAATCCAACTTCTTTATTGAAAACATCATTTACATGACCACAACATTCTTTCATATTTGAATTGCATGGGATATCTTGAGGATATAAACAAGAAAAGTGTGATCTATATAACCCATTATAGAATTAATGGAGGCATAACATGAAGAATACAATACAAGTGAGTCAATTTTAATTTAAATGGTGTATAAAAGAAACCTGAACATAGTGGAATTATATATCAAGATTATCATAACATGGAAATGTGGTTACATAAAACACATCATCAATAACGTAAAAGTGTTTGGAAAACACCTTTCCTCATAGGATTAAAAAATATGTTATATAGAAATCAGGTAAAAATCATTACTAATTAAGAGTATTATGATACTAATCATTAACCAATGCATTGGAGTGATATCAGGATGCACCCTTCAAAGTCCATTCAATATTGTGCTTCAGTGTGACACATAGATCATATAACATGGTTTCATTCAACATCATAATTTATTACATGATAAAGGAATGTGGAATAAATAAATGAATGTATATAATCAATAAATATATGTTCCAAAATATGAATACACATGATAGATAAATGGGAAAGATATTCACTACCCAATGATTTTGGAAAAGAAAATCGCGGTGAAATTTCTGCCACAAAACGACATCACATGGGGATTCATAAAATGAGTTGATGATAGAGAAAGCGGTATCTCATAATATAGATATGAAATTTCATGTATGTGGTTAAAATACCATAATATCCCAACCTATAAAATTGAATTTTAGAAATCATAATGTAAAATAAATGCGTGAATGGAAATGAGGAGAGAGAAATCCCTTATGGAATTTTTGCATCGTAACGGGTGTACATGCGAGGGATTAATAAGAGTGAAAGGGGTATCTCTCCATTCAAAAATAATAATGGAAGTATGGGGGAGGTGAAAAAATATAACCCATCATTTTTCATTGAAATTTTAAAATGTTTTAACAATATAAGGAATCTTGGACCAATATGATTAAAGAAGAAACCATTACACAGATGTGTGATCCCAAAGGCCTGGGAGAGGTTTCACAAAATCTTGGGGACCCTCTGGGGAAGTCTATGAGAATATAAAAGAGTTAGGAAAAGATTCAAAGAGTTTATTGAAGACAAAGGGGTGCTTGAGTGTGTTTATATATTAATGGATGGAGAATTCGTTATTATTTAGGTTTTTGACAATGCACACTAAAATATTCAAAACTACAAACCAAACCATTGTTTTTGCCCTTGGTTTCTAATTAAGAGGAGTATAAAAATTATTTTGTTAAGGAAAATGTTTGAATACATTAAAATATTATCCTGGTTTTTGTAGATGTGAGTCACACACTCTAGTAAATGAATTCAAAATCATAAAATATATTATACATTTTTGTGGATTCATTAAGGAATTATAAATTAGGTCATATAAATATATAATCACATTATTTTGATGTTAAAATAAATATTTGATCGAAGATACATTTTATGGAATTTATTACATCACTATTGGGTCATTATGAGGTTATAAAACACATTATATATTTACAAATTATTCAATTTTACCAAAATTTTTGACAGTCTCAGATAATTATGAAAAATTAATCATTCTATAATATGACATCCTGATTCCAAAAATAATATTAATTTTATCTAAATAATTTTATAAATATTTTAATTTTTTCTTTTAATAAAAGAAGAGATATTTATTGAAAATTCATAGGTTTGGAAGAAACAATTTTTGAACCATAATAAAAATTACACTTCACTTCATAAAAATTATATACTCATTTTTTATTAATCAATGTAATTTGATAATTTTTTTCAATATTAATTATTTCAAAAATTTAATAATTCAAAAAAGTAAATTCTTTATTTTTAAAAAATAGACATTATATTTTATCATATAAAAATATAACAATTATCGAACTGATTTCTTAATAATTTATAGATAATGAATTGATAAAATAATAATTTATAAGAATTTTTTATAACTTTATTAATTCAAACCATAATGTATATATTTCTAAAAAGTAACATTTTTAACAGAATTTTTATTTTCAAATTCATCATTTTTTAAGAAAGACTATTCGAATATTATAATTAGTGGAAAAAAGAATTTTATTTTTAATAAGGGATTAAAAAAAGTAACTAATAAATTGTTCAATAGCCCATTATAACTCCTGCATAAGACCTATGGGTAATATGCGTGATAGTGACATATTCTTTGGGCAGTAGGGATAACATCGCCTGAGTCTAATCTCTATAAACATAAAAATCTCCCATAGGTGATTTTTCTCAAGCTTAACTAGTTTAATCTTGGAAAATCCTTAGTCATGATAGAAGCCTAATTATACTACCTCCTTTTTAAGAGTGGAAAAATGAGCTTCGTACAACCCTAATTTAAGAGATGAGGCCATTATCTCCTTTTTCTGTTGTCAAAAATATTTGTTGAAACCATATATTTATATTAGTTTTGTGATCACATTTCATTTGATATATCATCAATCGTAATGATAATTAAAAATAATTTTAACCCAATAATAAAAAAAAGTGAATCTGTTTTCAATATCCAAGAGACATTTAATTAAAATAACGGGTATTGTATTCCTAATTGTTCAGGTTGTTGCATTGTAAAAGGAAAAAATGAATCTTAAATACATATTAAATATAGTATATGAAATATATATAAATATAGTTCCCAAAATAATGGCCCCCCATGATTGGTGTTAATGAGAAATGAACAATATACATTTTTTTTATAGTAGTTCGTCGTACATAGAAATAGTTCATTAAACATCCATTAGATGTAGGTGTGTGTAACAGTATGTATGAAAATATTCATAACAACTTTAGAGTATATGTAGGATATTGTTACTGTCATAAAATAATGTAATATATAGAGTCGAGGGGTATGGAGAATAAAAATAAATGAAATTATCTTGAGAGAAGATGATAACTTTTAATCAGGTAACTCATTTTGGTTTATGCCAAAAGGATTCTTTTGGAAGCATTCTTCCCAACAGAGGACTCATGGTTTAAGGGATGATTGTTGGGTGGATTATTAAGTAGATCATGAATGTACAGAAATTTATTTAGAGGTTTGGGGAATGGGTAGAGTTGGAGTCCTTTCATAGGGATGGAAAAGGACTCCCATGGAATTTTGGGAAACTAGTTAGGTTTGCATATGTTCTTACATAAATAATTCCATTCCAAACGAAAAAAACTCAATAATTGAATTTATATGGACAAAGTAAGTATATAAAATGGTTATTGGACATGTTAATAGTTCATTTGAAAATTAATTATATACCTCATTCCCTAATTAAGATTAATTTTGTGTTAACCACTATGATTAATTTTAATAACTTTTACTAATAATTTTGGTCAAAAATTAACATGGCCTTATTAGGAAGTAAATATTAAACCTTATGAATAGGTGTTTGTTAGTTTATTGATATTCAATTCATATAAGTAGGAAGAATATTATTATTTTTCATCCCGTATATGGTATGAAATAACGGTGTTTAAATGTAGGAAAAAGAATAAATGTTTTATATGAGTTTATATTCAATTTCAAAGAGAAACTGATTTTAATGAAATAAATTTTATTAATAGATGTAATATTTATAAACATTGAAAATAAAAATATTTATAAAATCATTTAATAATAATAATTAATGATAGAAAAATCAATTTAAAACTAAAAACAATATTTTTCACTATTCTTCAAAAGAGGATGTTTCTCAGAAAAATAACACAAATTAACCCAAGGATAATTTTGATGTCTAAAATTAAAATGTGATGTTTATTAATTGAAATTAAATTTATAAATGTGTCTAAAATTACTTTCATTTCGTGAATCTATTCGTTTGGGAAATTATTTTTTAAAACATAGGTGGAATTTACCAAAAATCATATTTTTCCTTATTAATATGTATTATTTATAAAATAAAAGTATAGGAAATATTAATATTTATATAACTATATTTAACTGATAGGTTAGAATTATATCCATTTATTTATAACACAAAATGAAATGTTACATAGAATCTCATTATTGTGTGGATCATACGCCATGTTGGTGTTTTGTGGAACAAACACCACATCGGTGTTGCGTGTAATTTTTTCAATGTAAGTGTTTCATGTAAAAGGAATCTATGACATACTGTATTGCATCATATAAATGAAAAGTATATTTTTATTTAGAAAAATATGTCCATAAATACATCTTGTTTTATATTCTACCCCCTTAAAATGAATTTCACACTCTAAATTCATCACTCTAGTAAAAAATGAGGATACATCCACTTCATCATATCTTCATGTTCCCAAATATCTTCCTATAATTTTTGATTTCTCCGCAAAACATTGACAAGGTGAGTGGTCTTGTTTTGAAGAAAATTCTCTGATATGTCCATAATTTAATTATTTTTCTCTTCATAATAAACATATTTCTCTACAGTTATGACCTCTATGTTCAGAACATGTTAAGTGTTATGTATGTACATTTTTAGTATCAATATAAAGAATACATCATGGACTTTTCAATGATTTGGATGAAGTTTCAAGTGATAGGCTACCAACTCGATATGATCAATAATCACAAAGGTGGTGATATACCTAGGGAATAGTTTTAACTTCTTCCCAAATCTCATAACATTTATCCATTGTTAGATTCATCGAAACGCCATTTCAGTAACATAAAATTTTAGATCACGCTGACAATTTTCTACATAAAATTTATGCCATATTTGAGTAACCTAAATATGTAACGCCCTAACACTTGTTACCTAGAGTTAGCTCATTTTTATATAACATTGGAAGGATCACAAGAGTCCATTTATTGAATGACTGATTAGTTTAGTAGCCTTCGATGTTCTAGATACAAACATTAGTTTTACATTACATCATGAAATTTAAAATAAAAATAAAAACATTGTGTCCCATTTGAACACACTCATATCCATTAGCCTATCCCTATAAGTCAATCAAAATATACTTCTTCACAACTTGGGAAATCTAAAAAAAATAAATTGGTGAACTCATATGCATAGTAAGGATAACAATATAGCAGAAATTGTCAAAAATAAGAGTAAATATCTAAGGCAATATATAACACTAAAACACAAGCCATTTAAACATAAAATTAAGAATAATATTGAAAAGATAAATCTAATAATTCCTGTTAATTATTCACATGTATATTCTAGTAGTTGAATAATCACATGTAATATCTATAGCTAATTTCATAAGTATGGAATGCATAATGTCAGACATCATAACCACATAATCAAGGCCTCGTGCCAAGACTACAAATAATAATTTTTTCATGGCCTTGTACGAAGACACTAGTAAGTATAATGAGACATAACGATGCATCGAGGGACTATAGAGGGCCCTTCCCCTCACATACTATGTCCAATTCATTCCCCATATAAAAATGGTGGAACAAAATCTTAACATTAATATTAAAACTAGCATACAAAATGTCAATAAATTAATGACAAACCATGAATGGTATAAAAATATCACAACCATAGTCAAACATAACACATACAATATAATATGGATGATTGTATTACAAAAAATCAACCTCAATCTGGAATAAAATACAATGGATGATATTGTCATAGATGAAATTAATCAGTAATACTACTTGAGATAAATATCCCCTTATTCTTGAAAACATTTAAAAGTCACAGTACTTATCAATAATACATTTAAAATATATATTTTTTAAACAAATTGTCCAACAACACATTGAATCTTTTGAAAGGAATTTAAATTTTAAAAAATGCATGTCCATTTAAATAAATCCTTAAAACCATATTTAAAAAATTGACATTAATGACAAATATTTTGAAAGTGAACTGATTAAAACATTTAAAACAATATTTTAGTTAAATAGTTACTAACCAAATGGAAGACACTTGAATATAATAATTAGGGAATAAAATCAATCAAAACATTATAAAATCAGGATAATAAACGGATTTTTGATATAATATGTCAAATAATAGTATATACACTATATAAAATTGAATTGCTGTATAAAAACAATGATGTCTCAATGGATGGTAAATTGAGACGAAATCGTTTATAAAGGAAGTATCATTAGATTATAGATAAATCAAGGACATATTTATTTGTGAAAAATATAAATAAACTTAATATGATATGATATTTAGTGTTAATAAATTAGAAAACAATCACACTAATTCTTGTGAAAACAAAACCAATGACTTTGATGTTTAACTCAATGAATGGAAATTGAGTTAACATTTCCCTTATCAAGTTCATATCAATTACAAGAGAATTTATAAATGGAGTGATTTTGTGTATCAAATGTATATCCACCCATAAGGGATTTCAAATTAATACATAATTAAATAAATATTTATTTTACACATAATCTAGGAGTAATGTAATCATTGAAGTGTGTTTAAATCCCAATGAGTAGAAATTGAAATTTGAAATTCCCTTATCGATTTTTAAACATACAAACCATACATCCCATAAAAGAAGATTCATACAATGAAGATGTAAATATCCATAAATTAGAGTATATTACATAAATAATACAATTAGGGGTAGTATATAAACCATAGAAAAATAAATAGTGGCCAATATAGCTTAAATCTCATGGGAATAGAATTTGATATTAAGACCCCTAACCTTGTAATTTTCCTTAGTAGAGGGTAATTTAACATCCTATATAATATTCATATAATTTTTTTGTAATTTCTCATGAATTAAATAGCAAAATATTATATCATCTATGATCTAATAATATTTCTTTGTTTATAATAATTTAGTAATATCATTATTTCGGGTGTTAACAGATTTGTTTTCCTTTATAAACATTTTTAAATAAGTCAAGTTTGTTATGGATAGGATGTATTTGACTCATAAAAAGAATTATATTCAGTTTTTAAAAATTATTTAAATTCATAAAATGAAAATTATTCTTGAATGGTTATGATGGGGAATGAATCTCATCGCATTCGTTGAGGAGGTAATCCATACTTACACACAATCGAAAATACAATTCTATTGATTGGGAAATATTATATAATTGTATGGTATATAATATATAAAGAAAAATTAACATGTTATGTTTATTATTTATTTCTATTATACTCATTATTATACCAATCCAAATAATGATGTTGAATAACAAACTACACCACGACTTGGAGACGGTAAGCCGTAAGTACGCACATATGGTGAAGTTGGAATTCATATGATGGATAAAAAAATTAATTTGGATATAACATATTTTAAATAAAATCACAATATGTAGAAGTTACTGTAGTAATTTTTTGGTATTGAAACAACAAATAATGAGGAAGTGAAAGATGAAAACAACTTTGAAAGAGGTCATGAAATTATTATCTCTTCTTCGGGTGATTCCATTTGATTTGATCAAAAGAGCTCCATAGGATGGCTTTCTGATTAATGTAATGCATCTCGGATGAATATATGGTAGTTGGGGGGATATTTTATCTGTTTTTTGGCCGAGCCAATGGCTGTGGGGTCGTGAAATTATGAGATAGGGAATAACTCTTTTATAAGAGAGGTGAGGGTCACTTTCAGAAAAGCTTGAAATATTATTTTATTATAAATTGATTTTTGGTTTTAAATGCTTCTAAACTGATATATTTCTAGAATTAGGTGGGTATGGGTCAAATTATTTTCAACCAATGGGTTTTAGATGTGCTTTGGTTGCCATATTAGCCTTATAGTTTTGATTTAATTATTAGTCGAATAATTTATATTTTACCATGTATTCTTGTATTTTAACATATTATGGTCAATAAAAACATAATAATATGGCAATCAAACCTCTGGTGGATAATTTATTATATATTAATAATTATATAATTCATTTTCCTAATACTTAAATTTTTAGGATTATTATATCATTTAATAATATAGTATTTGTTTTGAAAACTCATTTCTTTCATTTTTTAAACTATTTAGTATCTGGATTTTGTGAAGGTCAAATAAACATGATTCCATTTAAAAAAAATACATTTAATGAAATATAAAATTACATATTAACCATGAAAACTATTTTAATGCATTAAAATCTCAATTTACATTTAATTTGATATTTATAATATTAATTATTTTATTCATTCATTAATAAGTTAATTACTACATCATCATTTTTTCATAACTAAATTTAATTATTTAATTTATAAAAATTATAAATAAATTAAAATGATATATGAAATATTTTTTTTTGTTTTATGAATATTTAGTGTCAAATATATCTAATTAATAACCCTATATTAAATATGTTTTTGTTATTAAACTTTGAATTTTACACTTTTAACTCTTCTTCAAATAAAATACTAATAAATTTTCTAATCTAATCCAAGTGGATAAAATTGGATAATAATTTAATAATAATGTTTATTTTGGTCTAAAAACACTTATCCAATAGAATTATTACATGTGTCAGGGTAATTATAATATCATTTTTACCTTTATTACAATATTTAATTTTAACCGTGCTAAAAAATATTCAAAGGTTACTATTTCAAAAAAATTATTTTCTTTATATTGAACTAAATTAAACTTACTTATGTCCACAGTGTCTCTCTAATTTTTGAAAATTCAATTCATAGAAGCGGTAAAATAATTTATTTTTCAAATTTGTAAATGTTCCTATAAGATGGGTAAAAGACGTTAAAAAGTTAAATAAAATTTTATACCTCTAATTTTATTTTAAAACGACTCAAATGAATTAAATTTAACTAATATTGTTATTTTTTATCTATTTTCAGTTTAAAATAAATTTAAATAATAATAATAACTATTTAAATAAAAGTTAGTTTTAAACACTTACGTAGTGTTTTTCACTATTCATAAAAAATTTAATGTTAATAAAATTCAACATAAGATAATTTTGAAATTTAGAATTTAAAATTGATTTATATTTTACCATATATTCAATAAATATAATTTTCATTAAATAATTTAATATTAATTCCCTTTTGAAAACTAGAATGCATGTTTTTAGGAAGTAAAAAACAGTCAAAAGCTTGACATGTGTTTATATCAAATTTATATGAGAAATTACTTCTAATGACAAAAATTATATAAATTGATAAAAATATAATCTATATATACACATTAAAAAATTTATAGGATAATATAGCAACATATATATTGGGTGAACATGTATTTTTAAATTAAAATGCTGCATTTTTCACTATTCATTAAAAAATGAAACATCTCATAAATTTACCAAACATTAACCCGATTCAAATATTGGTATTCTGAATTAAAAAAATAATTCTATTTCACAAAATTAAATTTATAATAGTTTCTTAATTTAATTGTATTACTGTTCAAAAAAGGACATAAGATGTTGTTCCTTTATCAAAAATAATACTTATTTTATAATGCATTTCCTTATAAATATGTTTTATTTATGTGATAGAATTATAAATGACAGTTAAAATTTATTTGTAACTATTCATATTACTATATTTAATTGTTATAATATAGATATATCAATTGAATAATAAAAGTGTCTTTCCTAGAAACTCATTCTTCGATATAATATAAGCCTAGTAAGTGTTGTGTGTGGTATAAGCTATTGAATTACATTATTGATATAACTTACTAGGAAATATTGGTTTGTTTCATAAAATGATTATAAATGATTGTACCTTTATTGACCATTTCATCATTGATCTCAAGTCATAATATATTTCTTTCTCTAACCGTATCCTACCACGTTGGATCTCTATATTATATCCAATAAGGGGAATCATACAATGAAAATTGATTTCATCAGTGAAAGAAATTGTTGTCTGTAAACTAAACTAGAGGAACATGTTGATATTATCCACCTTTAAAATCTAGAGAACAAGATATCAACAAACCCTCTAGGGTTTGAATTGTTCATTTAGACTGGACATCTTTTTTAGGATAATAAGTAGTGCTGAAACTGAATAATGATTCTAGTGATTTCTATATTCTTCTACAGAACATTGAGATAAACATCAAACACCGTTCTCATACAATTTTATGTGGAATTCCCAAAAACCATACCCCTCATTTAATGGATATTCTAGAAATTGGATCAAGAAATAAATCTTCTCTGATGAAAATGATGTGTGCTGACTTATTATGGCGATTAACTATAACCCATATTGTATTACAAAAGTTATAGGTTTTTGGTAGTCTATATATAAAAACACATAGTTATGTTTTCCCACTTCCATTATAGTATGGGTAATGTTTGAAACATTCAATTAGAAATTTTTATTTCATCCAAACTTTTTTGAATACCAAACACCAAGATACACACTCCACCATATCCTTCTTCACTGAATCCCCCCTGAAGAATTATTTTAAGTCTCGATACATCTTCGTACATCCAGAATGAATAGATAATGATGAAATATGATCATACCCTAGCATCTCCTTCTTCAAATATTTCATGGAAGGAACACATACACATTTCATGAAACTTATCATTCAATACTTATCAAGGATAAACTCAGAAACATTTCAAACCTTCTTTTGTTGACCTTCATCATCCTTCTTTTCCTATTTAATCATCACTTGGATATAGGGTTGAACATTCATTTGAGTAAGATAATATTTTTCTCCTTCCATTAGGATTTCTAGATCCATCCTTTAAAAATCTATAAATAATGGATCTTTTTTAATCCTCATCATTGATAATCAAGCATGATATTTTCCACTCAAAGCATCGACCATCATAATCTCTTTCCTAGGGTGGTAATGTATTGAGAAATCACAATACTTTATGAAATCTAACCATATTCTATAGAAAACGTTCAACTCATTATTTTTGAATATATATATCTCCTTTTATTATTGGTATATTTATAAAACTTTTACCCATAGAGATAATCACTCCATACCATTAATGGAAAAAATACCACTGCAAACTCCATATCATGAATTGGGTAATTTTGCTAAGGAAATTTCAAATGTCTCGGGGAATATGATATAACCTTATTATTTTATGTAAGAGAACATCCCAATACCTTCTTGGATGCATCATTATAAATTAAAATCCCTTATCAACTCTAGGGTAATATAATCATATGTGCGCATCTCAACAATCTTTTTAGTTCCTTGAAATTTTCCACACATTCATCTATCTAGAGGAACATAACACCCTTCTATGTGAACTTGTTTAGAGGACTAGATATTCATGATAATGTCTCCCCTAATCATCGATAATGTCAAGATAAACCAGAAATGATATAGATCTTAGTCACTGTGGTAGGTCAAGAACAGCATTCAATAGCCTCTGTCATATATGGATCTACTACTATACCATCTATTGAGATTATGATACCCAAAAATAAAACCCCTAGTGGCCAAAATTAAAAATTATTAAACATTTCACAAATATTTTTATACTATAGGGTCTTCAATACAATTATAAAGTGATATTCAAGCTCTTCCTTTATCTTTGAATAGATATGAACATATTCTATAAAGACTACCACAAACTATTCGATATAATATATAGAGACTCTATTAATTAAATACACATAGATAGGATGGGTATTAGTAAGAAAAAAATTATTCAATGTATATTCTTAGTGACTATACCCTCTACAGAATGTCATCTTGGGTATATTCTTCTTCTTGACCGTCAATTGTGGATACACAGAACGAAGGTTAATCACAGAAAAGTAATGACCTCCACACAGTTGACCAAATATTTCACCAATAAGGGGAAGATAATACTTATTCCAGATTATGATATTGTTTAACTCTTAATAATCAATGCAGAGTCTCATTGGTGCATATTTCTTTTTCACAAAATTAACTGGTGCACCCCATGGTGACACACATTGCTAGATCAATCCCTTTTAAATGTTTTCATAATGTATCTCTTCAATTCTTGCAACTTGATTAGGGACATTCTATATTGTGTATTTCAAACTATGTGGAACTAGGTGTATGCTCTATTGAGAACTCTTCTTCACATTTTTTTTTGGAATACTAAGAAACTATTACATAAAGAAACCCACAAAATCCTGAACAACGTACATGTAATCGATGATGATCTTATACCTAATAATTTTCTAGAAATAGCCTATACGAAGGGGAATTAAGGCCCATAAAATGGATGTAATCTCCACTGGATGTTCAGATTTATCATCACCTCGATGGATGATCATAGGATGTTTTGAAATGTCGAACATAAATTATATTCAATTATAATTAATGTGGGAGTTATGTAGAGAAATACAATCCATGAAAATCATAACATCAAATTCGACAAAAGGATGAATGAAATGATTTATAGGATGCACATTCCCACAGGTGTCAACAAGAGAGAAATCATACACGTGAGATGAAATCATTGTTTCATTAGGGGTTTGAACTAATAAATCCACCTCTATTTATTTTAATGAATATTATCTCCCTTATAAAATTCTATATATATTAAAGAGTGGGTAGATCTAGAATCAAATAGCATAGTAGTAGGTCAAGAGTTTATGGTTACTGTACCTTTAGTCATGTCGTTATCACATTTCTTTTAGATATATAAATTGCATGAGATTTACCCTTGTACCTAGAATTAAGAGGTTCCTAACTTCGATCATCATTACAATCCCTTGGGTTTGAGTAGTAGTTATCATAATTCACATTACCCTTACCCTTATACCTATGAAACCTAGGAGGATCATTTTGTGTGGCTTTTTTCCCATTACTATTTTGATCTGACCTATTCACATTACCTCAGCAATCAATTTCTTGATGTACATCCCTTCCACACATGAAACATTTATTATACCTTCTATATATATTTCCTCCATGCTTCTTCTTGCACACAGATCATAAGGGAATGTTATTCTTCTTTTATCCATGGTTTTTAGAGTTTCCATTAAAATCCATCTTCTTCTTATTGTCGAATCCATGAGATTGATTGGTGACTTTAACCTCCATTTCAAACATGATTGCACAATGCACACTCTATTTGTACCTAATAAAGTCTCTTTATTTCAATTCCATTCTATGAAATAGCTTTAATCCACCATAGAACCTATCAACTTTTCATTATCATTGGATTAAATTTTTTGAAATGTACCTCTCAATTTCCTTGAAATTATCCACATAGGTACCAATGGACTCATTATGCATTTTCGTCCTCTAATGTAAATATTTCTCTAAATTTTTATGAATAATTAAATAATTTATTTATTGAAATTTTTTTTTGAAATATTCCCAAATCCTAGATTCTTTTTCATCATGCAGCCTTATTTTCTTTATTAGAGTCCACCAATGAAATTATTTACATTTTAAACCACAAACAATTGGAATGACTTTCTCATGCTCCAAACATTGAAGAGAGGAGAATGTATTTTCAGTTGTACTAATACATTTTTCAGAAACAAGTGAATATAGAGTCCCACAGAAGTAAGGTGGGTGTAATCTCATGAAAGACTCAACATAATTTTGATCCCTCCATTTCTCATTTAGAATTCAACCATGAATCATAGCTTGAGAAATTTGTGTGAGCATTGAAATGAGGTTTTTCATTCTAGATCCCAAATAATTCGGTTGTTCAAGAGGAAAATCATTGCATCGTCTATCACAATCTCAATTAACATGGTTACTTTAGGTTCTAGACATTGACCAATACGAAAATAATAGAGTATAAAATTGTTATCACAATGAGGAACCACATAATCCTGAAAAATCAGTTTTATGTTGTCGAAATTAAGACACCTTCCTTAATAAAGGACATATTATGATTATCCTAGGTTATTCATAACCAAATTAGATTTAAATCCTTCATAATGGATCATGAAGAGTTTTTGAATTACCAATTCAAATCCCCCATGATGGTAAAAAAATGTGTGTAGTAAGGTCCATTTTTGTGTAAGAGATTACGCTTTGTCGTTCTCGGAACATATTTTTGGAGTTGTTTCCCCTAGTTACAATTTTTCTAGAGAAACATCCACTTTTAGTATCTAGAGAAATATGTATTTCATGTAAACCACTCACTCTATCCATATTTTGAATTCCTAAACATTTACCTATACATTGACGCAACCCTATACATATCCTTATTTATTCCCTTAGGGTTCTCAATAAGATTTTCGATAATAATTTACAAAGGTTAACTAAAATTTTCCTCTGATACCAAATAATGAAAACCATAATTTTCAAACATTAAAATTACACAACATTTTTGAAAAACACAGAAAACAACACAAATAGATGCAGTAAAACCATTATAGTCTATTACCTTTTGAAATAGGGAAGACATATACACTAATACATATGTGAGCTACATTATATTACATTGGGGTCTTATTTATATGAATCCTTCTTATAACCCTAAAACATAATACATATCATCATATATTGGGGATGGAAATATAAAAAGGGGTGAGATCAAAAACTCACTAAAGGTAAAAAGGGGATATATGTATGAATATGCATGGGCATGAGGGTATGAAAATGTGACCATGAAAATATAATATCATACCATGAAAATATAATATAATACCATGAAAATATAATATCATACCCTTTATATCGAGTATCATATACATAAATCATTGCCTTGATCTCTGATGTTCAATATACATGAATAAAAATGAAGTAAATGACTTAAACCTGGAAAAATGTTATATGATAAAGACATGGAATTGAGGAAAGCACATAAGAATATAATTATTTCTATATTATCCAAGGAATCACTACCAAGACCATCTCTATAGGAGTGGTTCACTCCACATTACATCATATGTAGTTATGGTTCACTAAAATGACCATCATAGTTGTCAAGGTTCACACCCAAGACCATCATATATTGTCTCATGAGATATATAAATTTTTAGAATGCATTGGAGGGATATATAGGTCCCACCCATTACACAATGAAATCATACATAAATTTTCCACAAGATCATAAATATACATAGCATAACTCATGAAATGAAATGGGTATCCTAAACATGTAAACATATAATAACCTATAAAAAGAGAAATATTTATTAATAATTTCATCATTAATAGAACCTTTGAATAGAACCGGGATTATAAATCATACAACCTGTGAATGTGACATGGGTTTTATAAGATCATGCTATCAAAACAAAATCTATTAAGTGATTGAATATGAATGGAAACACTGGATAATTTATCTATAATGGAATCAGTAACACCAATGGTTTATATCAAATATGGTAAATAATTTTGAAATATCTTTTAGAAACAATTCTGGAGGAAAAATGTTTTCTTTCATTAATTTTTTTTTATAACATAAAACCTTTTGACAACATTTTTCATTTAAAATAGAATTGAAAACAAATAAAATAATATTTTCAAAAATAGAACTTTTTTAATATATTATTCCTTGATAGTTAACTAAATATATATTTTGAACACATTTTAAAAAAAATTGAAATCAATTCGAATACCTGGTCTTTAAAAAAATAGATTTCCAACTAAAGAGAGATACAGTCAGACATTACTATAAACATTATCCTAAGTACCAAAGAGTGAAAAATTGTAGTTTCCAATGAGTATAAATTGAATAAATATATCATAAGGAAACTCATGAATATTAAGGATATATAGATTATAATATTTTTTTTCTGTAAAGTATAAACATAAAAACTCTTAGAATTCAATGAGTTCGTCCCAATACAATCTTATAACTCGATAAATTTGGATCATAATCCCTATTTAGGAAAATTAAATTACATGGGGATAATTATATTAATAAAACAAGTATATTTATGTTATAAATTATAAAATGGAAGTATATACCTATCAAAAAAGAGTATAGGTGCATAAAAAACATTAATCTCAATGAAGGAAAATTGAGACCAAACTTCTTTTTCAGATTTGGTAACTTTTGAAAGTTAAACCTCATGAAAGAAGGTCAACAAAATTTTCTTGTAAAACCATAAATTTATTTAAAATATTCATATAAAACACTCATTTGTGGAATTTACACCACAAGAATGTAAATATTTCAAAACATATCTTGAATCTCTAAGAAATTAAAATCGAGGTGAAACCCCCTTAACGTATGTCTTAACTCATTACATACACGTACAAGAATCATATATAACCAATATAAATTTATATAATTTTTAAAAATAAGAATACTATTATAATTAAAAGAATATATCATTGTTTTATGACTTTATATTACCCTCATGTTGATGATCCTATTCTAAAGATTCATTTGGGGAAAAATTTACTTTCTTCTTCGCATCTGTCTTAATTTGTTACATCTTTTTTCCTTATAGTTATATAATTATTCCTGAATTTAAACCATGATATAAATATCTAGAATATAAGTTTTATTTTTATTATTCTAATCTATAAAATATCACAGTATGAAATGGAATACACTGCTAATGGAGTTGGTGTGTAGTACGTACGCATGAAATATGTTTCCATCTTTATTGTCATATTGAATGAAATTATGTTAATGAAATAAATATTTGTATTTATGTATATATATAGTATTATCTTGGTCGAATTCATATTTCATATATATAATATATTTTTATTACACCCATACTCAATATATTCCATGTGGGGTGTGCACGAATCTAATTGCTTTGAGGGGTTATAATCCACACATCCTCAAACGAGATGATAGTATTAAAAACAAATTGCATGAAAAGAGATGTGTGATGTAAAAGGAAAATAGAAGAGTAAAAAAATATTAAATAAATTTTTTTTCATATATAAATAATGATTCCATCATAATTACCACAATGATTGTTGGTAATGGAGAAATAAAAAATCCTTGATTCATGAGGTAGTAGTTCATCCTACATAGAGACAGTATGATTAACATCCATCATATAGAGGGGTGTGTAACTGTAGTGTTGTAAATTTTTATAAAAACATCATATTATATAGAGTATAATGGTGTTGTCACAAAATAATTTCAAAATGGGAGTGTAGTTGGTGTAGAAATAAAGTAAATGATAGGATCTTGAGAGAAGACATGACATCTTAACCGGGTAACTCTATTTGGTTTAAGGAAAAAGGATTTTTTGATAAGAATTCATCCCAATGGGAGGTTTCAAGGTAGAGGGATGGATTTAGGGAATATAATTGGGCTGATAATTGAAGAAATTAAATGGTTTGATTGGATTGACAAATGGATAGAGTTTGTTTCCATTTATAGGAAAGGAAAATGAGTCAGTTGGAATTTTTAGAAACCAGTGAGGTGTGAACATGCTCTTAGTTAAGAAATACACCCCTAATGAGAAAAAAAATTATGAAAGGTTTTTTGACGAACTACTAATAGAAAATGCCTTTTTTAAAAGTTTCTAGGTCATTTGGGACCATAATATTATGGTCTTTTCTATAATTATGCTAAATTTGCCTTAAGTATAGTTATTAAGTTTAATCAATTTTACAAATCAGTTTTTTCAAAAATAATCATTTTATAATTAAAAAATAAATATATGATAAAATAAATTGTATTTTTTTTTATATTTTAATTTCAATTCACAAAAGTTTCAATAATAAGAATAGTGTTAATCTTGCAAACGAGATGAAATAATGGGGGTTTAATGTGGGAAAAGGTTAAATTTTTTGTTGTGATTTTATATTCAATTTCATAGTGAAAATGATTATAATGAATTATTTTTTATTTATAGATTTACTAATTCTCTATGATTACATTAAAACGTTATTGTAATATCAATTATCAATAATAATTAATTAAAAAAAAGGTAGTTTCTAACAAAAAATGAGTTCCATTTAACGATTTATAAAAAATGTTGTTTCTTAGAAAAATCAAAAAACATAACTCTATGTTAATTTTTATGTGATGAATTCAAAATGAAATTTTATTTTATAAAATTAAATTTTTAAATGTGTCTAAAATTTCATTCATTATTATAAGTTGTTCCTTTGAGAAATAATGTTTTTAAACATAGAAAGACATTACCAAAAATCACATCTTTCATTATCAATATGTTTTATTTAGATATAAAAATTGTATAAAATATTAATATTCATTTAACTATTATTAATATATAATATATAATTATCTCTTTTAAATTATAAATTAAATATGTTTTAAAGAAACATAGTTTTTCATGTATCATACGCCATGTCGGGGTTGCATTTAATGTACACCAAGTCAGTGTTGGGTGTAACGTACGCCTTGTCGGTGTTTCATGTAAAATTTATATTTTAATTTTTTTATTGAATGATATAAAAAAATATATTTTCTAAATAAGATATGTCCATAAAAACATGGGGTGTTACATGTCCTCACACGAGCGTATCTTTTCTTATGAGAACGAGCCCAACCCCACAAACTGTTTTACCCTCTTAGGGGATATGATTAGGATAATTAACATTATATTTTTAAATAATTATTTAGTATTTGAATATATAATGAAAATGAATGACCTAGTTTAATTGTAATTTTTTTTATTTTTAAATTAAGGTCTCGTGTTTTATAAATCCTATGAATGATAATATACATTTTGTACACTGTCTATTATCACTCGCACTATTCATTGGTTTTTGAAAATGGTAGGAAACCCGTGGAGTCATGTTAACATTGACCACCAATGAATATATGGTGATAATTAACAAATAAATGGTAATTTTACATAAATGAATAGAATTATGTTTATTCCTAATCAGGTTTCACGAAATATGATGTAAAACATATTTATTAACAAACTCCTCAACTCACAAAAGAATATAAGGATATAGGTTTCTAAGAGATAGATTGTTTGAGGCCATAGTTAATTGAAGGATAAATAAATGTGGAAGGACGAACCCAAGAATGTGAATTAGTGGAATGGATAAATAATTCATGTATGAGAAAGAAATACGTAATGAAAAGAAATTCCAGAAAAAAAATGAAGAGTTTGACTAAATTAAATATATCTCTAACTAAGGACCCATTTATTGTAAGTATCTATAAATTTGGGGTACTAGGGTATTACCATAGTCAATGTCAAATACTATTGGATAATCTAAAGATCAAGGAAGAACCAATGGGGATATTAATTGATTAAGTATATACCTATTGGGATTATATTGAGAACCATTGTTAAAAGGTTTTTAGTGACTAAATTTCATGGATCTTCATCATATTTATTTTGAAAATTATATTAATATGGTTCCAAAATAAAACAATTCTGTTGGGTTTCATCCCATCCAGACCGGTAAGGCCATGGGACATGATCCAAAGGCCAAAGAAGGATAAGGGTTTCATGGCTACTTTTAGCATATGTGATGTCCTGGTTAATGTATCATTTTTTGCAGTTAAAGAAATTGATGAATAAATATTAGTGAAGAACCTAAATTGTTAATTTTTATGTTTATATATTAATTTATTAAACTAATTGACTTTTAAAAATTTTAATTGATAAATGGAACAACATTTCACTCTTTTATGGGCCTTATGATCTGTTAAACATGTATTTTAGATCTTTAGGATATAATGTTAATTAGTGGATATCAATTTCATGGAGTATGGGATGAATTATAATTTTATTGATAAACTAACAGTGTATGAAATTTTTGATATGAAAATAAAATGTATCATTTAATTATATTACTTTATATTTTTAGGAAGTAAAATAATTACACAACATTAAAAAAAAATAAAAAAATTTCCCAATACCTATATTTTCATTGAAATGATTGTAATTTATTCATCATAGATTTATGGATTTGAAACTATAAGAATTAAAATAATTGTTATATATTTTTTGAATGATGAAATCAATCACTTCACTATAAATACATGCAAGTTTCCTCTATTCCTATAAATTATCTTTTCAATAATGTAATCCTATGTTGAAACCTTGTTATATGTTAGTCCATGTGAACTTTTTAATTTTGATTATATCCTCTCAAGAGGATGTTTTACAAAACATTATCAAGATGTGGTATTTAACATATAAAATATCGAGAAATATTTTACCACGATCGACTTTAAAATGATATAATTTAATTTATCTATGGTGGGGAGAATGTTATTCTATGATATTCTAAAGTTATAACATTTTATTCAATATCATGTGTGACACAAAACAAAAATTCATTAGGGGAATGTAATATCCAAGAACATTAAAATATATTTACCTTTTAAAAAATTCTATGATATAGATTCAAATTCACATCATATTATCTTACCGTGCATCGAACATAATAATGAGTTTCTTTAATGACTTGTGTTACATGGAAGATAGTGTTTTAATTTAAAATTTTATATTAATAAATGTTAATTATTTATTATAACAATATATCACATATGTATTAAATTAATGGTTATGAATTTAATTATCTAAAATATGAAAATATATGGTATAAAAAAAATAAATTCCTGGGTTACAAATTCATTAAAAATGAAAATAAAAACCGACTGAATATAAAATATTGTTATTCTTCTAAAATAATGTTGTCTTTTTAAATTAAATTAACTGAAATTAGCTAATTTTATTAATGAGGTGTGTATTTTATATATTGAATTATATATTTTTGACTTTTTTCCAATATATATGATAAGAATAAGATAATAATAAACCAAATTTTACTCATAAAAAATATATTTTTGAAAATATATTTTTACTTCATTATAATAGTGATCAAATTATAAATAATATATTTTAAAACATTGTATATTTTATATTAAAAACAACTTCATCATTTAAATGTAAATAATAATATTATGTTATGGTTAATTTTTTGGTATTTTTCTGTAAAGATTCTTTTTTTAATTAATATTAAAAAATATAGAATTTTCATTGAAAACCTCATTTTCATCTAATTTATTTTTAAAGATAAATTATTATTTTTTCTATTTTATTGTAAAATTAGATATATTATAATACAATTAATCCAATTTATATCATCTTAATAAATATCACATTGAATGAGAATATAATCACATCTCAACATTTCAACCTTTTTACTTTGAAACCCATCTTCATCGTCCTACCTGTGGGATGAAATTTTAATTAATTTCAGCCAATTATGCTGTTGGAATTAGGAAAATGGATTCCATATTATTTATAATCATAATTTATAATTCATATTATAAAAAACATTTTTTACCATATTTTTTGGTGAAATAAATTGTAATTAATTACAAATGTTGAGGGAAACATTTGCCTCACAAGAGACAACCCAATATAAAAGACCAAATGGCATATAAAATTGTCCAAATTAAATTTTATATTCAAATTTTTACCATATATTCCCTTTACTATAAATTTATCAATTATTGGAGAAATTGTTTATTTGAAAAATGCTACTGGAATTCAAATTTCAAAAATTTAAAATAATGTCACTTCTACACCACTATAAAAAGGCACACACCACTCCAAATTCCTCCCACTGATAATGAAACATTGTCTTGACCAATAAAATCAAAAATATCTCTTGAAAATAATTAATATAATCCTATAATACTAACATTTTGTATTTATTCATCCATGGAAGTCCTTTGATGAAAGCCAAAAAAAGATACCCAAAGAAGGGGTAACATCCTTCCTTAGGTTCTTTTTTTTATTTTCTTTATCCACCACCTAAAATCTTTTTATTAAATTAAATAATTATTATATAATAATCCCCAATTTAAAAACATAATTTTATGTCATTGGTTTGACCTAAAAAACAAAACAATCCATATAAAGGTTAATGCACATATAGTTTTGTATGGCGAACTAATACCTCATGAAATGATGAACAATCATTTTACTATTACCACCTATCATGGTAAATAATTATCATCGGAACACTATTCTTATGTTTTATGTACTATATTTTAAAAATAATTATACTTTTTAAATTTTTTTATAAAAAATACCTCTTTTTTCCATTTTGTGTAAATAAGATAACTTCATTTGTGCACATGTGGACTCCCTCATCCACAATGTGATGTGATATGTTCACACTATACATGGAATGTATAAAAAATGGTATTAATATACCTAGGTAAAAAATATGAAATATATATTATACTTGAATTATAATATACATATATATCATGTACCTTTCTTTCTTTTAAATATGATAAGTGAATGAATGTAGCATTCATGCGAACATACCACTTACATTCCCAATGAATGCGGAATTTCTTTTCCTATCTACAAATATAATTGATATTTAAAAAAAAAATTATACTCCATTTATATGATAATGTATAATTTATAAATTCTACACATGATGAAATCACGATCTATATAAGAATAATGACATGTAACCAATCAAAACATACTCCAAAAAAAGGGGTCTTATACCTGAAATTGTAAAAATAATGAACATATGTTACCCAATGGGTAATAAGATATTATAAGAAGTTAATATATAACATTATGAATATACAAATGATTATGGTATAATGACCTTTTTGAAATATATTGAAATTATTTAATTTATGTTAATGTAATTTTGATTTTGAATTTTCTTTATTTCTTCGAGGTTGATTTGAGTTAAATTTTACCAAGTGGTAATGAATTTCATAACGGATTCATTTTCACTAGTTTTTAGTACTTCCTTGATGTACATAATCTTCAAAGAAAATGTTTCAATCAATTTTTAATATATATTTCTTTACCTTCAATTTTTATGTGGATTTAAATTTTAATCACATAATGTATTCATTTATAAATTATCAAGTAAATGATATTGCACATTCAAGGGATTATATCACAATCTCATATTCTTTAGGATTATTTACCCTGGAATTTATATTAGAGGAAATTATTGGATAAATTTATAATAAATTAAATAATTTTTTTATCCTATGGTTATTATTTTACATTTCACATAATAGTACGATTTTCCAACTCATTGGTACTCAAAATAATTTTGAAAATGTTTTTGAGAAAGTCTGACATCATTTGTCTCTTTGGTCAGAAAACCTATTTTCTTATAAATATAAAATTTTCAAAAAAGGCCTTAAATAATTTTTTAGCATTTTAAAAATTATTTATTAAATAAATTTTAACTATTTTTTACATTTAAAAATGTTCTCAAAGTAATCTTCTTGTCATTTTTTAAATGAGGCCCTTTGATGGAATTTTTCATACAATCATAAAATTCTTTTTACCAAGTATGGAATGTATGAATTTACCTTGTTTCATTCTTCCAATGATTCCTTTGAAAATTTAAAATGAAAATTTTTAATGCAAAATTTATTTTTTAATTTCAATTTCAATGAAAATTGATTTCATAAGGATTTTCAAAATATATTTATATTTTTGGATATAATGCTTCTAAAGTTATTTTCGACGTCATCAATGAAAAAAATGAATTATTTTACACCACATGAAGGATTTTTTATTGATTACGTCCTTCTTCTTCATCATGATTGTCTATGAATCCTATGAATAATGATAATATTGTCATTCACTTCTTTTATTTCGTTGACTAGTCCCATTAAAATATTCAATTTCATTAGATCAGTTGATATTGAATTTCAGGTACTTATCAATATAATTTATCATGGATATGTTTATTTCATAAAACCAATATAATTTTTACATACGGTGGTTACATTTATTTTTGTTAGATTATAAAGGTAAATATTGATAAATCTATATTCATTATTCAAAATTTAAATTTGATAAGTAATTATTTTTTATGATTAAATTTATTATTTGATATAAATAAATATTTGGACTTATAATAATGGGAAGATATCAGTCTTTATATATCCCCTCAATGGATTGAATGGTTCTAATGAGAAAAAATAGTTTCAAAAATTAAACTGCTTTCTACTTATATTTTTAAACTATTCATAGGACAGATTTTGACAATAGAGGTTTTCATGATCCTGAGACATTCTATCCATTAAATATGTATTTCCATCATTTTTATTCAGTATTTATTATCCATGATATTTTAATAATGAAAATTTATATGGATGAATTGCATTATCATGTTATTATTTAAACGGATTTTGTTCAGTTATTTACCATTCCACATATTTTACTCAATATCTCTCAGATTATTGATTACATGGAATTTGGGATTTTCATTTACCTTACATTGTATAATAATTATCATGGATTCCTTATTTATTTCATTTTACATTCCCTTACTAATAATTTGAGATCAAAAATAATTTTTATATTTCCCTGTATTCCATGAAGTCTAATAAGAAATATATTCCTGGATATTCTCTATCGGGAAAAGTGATTATCCTCACAAAAAAATTATCTTGTAACTTTTGTATTAATTATTAATGCAACACTCATGTATGAATATTGTTTAACAAGACTGTAAAACTATTGGGTCCTCTAGGATGAAATTTACATGAATCCATGACAATGTAATAGTATCAAGAATCCCACTCAGGGCTTCCGGGGTCAGGTCACTATAGGATATCAAGTAATATAGAATCTATAAAAAATGATTTTAACCAGATCATCAAAATCAAAGGAAACTGGACTCATGTGAAGGATCAAAAAATAAAAGCTCAAGAATTTTAAAATTAAATCTGTTCTAAATATTTTCATAAAAATGGTTCAAAACCACAATTTGAATTCCCTACCTTTATCCAGGATTGTTCTACTATGAAGAAAACATTTTCCATCAAGAAAGATTACCTTCTGCGTCCACTCCCTCTCAATAAACATCAATCATATCAGTGTTCATCATCTGATCCCAATTATCCTTTGAATAAATCATGTTTTCCACCTCTCACATCATCCATGGGTTATGTGTGTGAGCCTAAATGTTTAAAAAAATGGCTATTTTTAAAATATTTTATATAGGAAATTTTAAATAAAATAAATTATTTAATTCATTATTTTAATTATAAAAATCAATAAATAGCCACTTCCGGTAGAGTGTTCGGAATAAACCTACCATATGTCTTCCTAGGGAAAACCTGAAAATTAAGAATCAACAGTGTCTTCATATTTCCCGTCTAAGGACCTGAATGAATTAAAATATAGAGAAGTTATATGATGTACATGTGTGAAATAAAATAAATAAACAGTTTTATATATTAATTCTGGGGACCAGATTCTCCCAAACACTACATCAACTCTGAGGATAAAAGTAGATATATATATATATATATATATATATATATATATATATATTCATAGGATAAATACATAAACATGGGTTTCTCTACATATATTAATTTTGGGTTCCCGATAAAAAAACTATATACTGAAATTGAGGATATATCTATATATATATATTGAAATATTCAATGTAAAATAAATTAAAGCTAGAGTATCTATATACCTAATGGTGTGTAGTAGACACTATGAAATCCCAATGGATCCCTCATCATCATGCCTATACGTTGTTCCCCATGGTAATACCATGGAGTTCATCTCTATTGGGATTTTTTATACTTACAAGGAGGTGTGGGGGCTAGAAAATCATATATATACATTTTTAACTAATTCCATGGTCACCTAGGAAATCTAATTAAAAACCCAGCTGAATCCCATGATCATCCCATGGGCTTCCCAGAACTCAGGGATTCACATCAAATCCATCAATGGTGCATCCACAATATCATAGTGAGTATCCTAACAATTTACCATGTGGATTCAACTATCATCATTAGGATTTCCAACAATCGGGCATGGGGATATACTCCCACCAGTCACCTCATACCTCCATTGAAATTATAGGAGTCCCATGTATTCACAATGGCCTTGTAGTTTCTCTATAAAAATCCATGGTACCCTACATATTAACTAAAATATCAATATATATAAGGATGTCCTAGTATCAGGATCATTCATGAATTATTGATATCATGAACATTGATGTTAGATGATAAAATCCACCACTAGGAATCCACAACTACTTAAACCATAATGGATTATATTAAAACTAATATTCCAGCCCCAAAATACATTTACATGAGAACCAAAGTACAATAGGAATGTTAGGATCTCTCTAATATCAACAGCTGATTCTTGAGAATCCTGAAATCTAAAAATATTGCTACAATAAATCTAATATTCCAAAACATCCTATAGAATAAAAAATAATAATAAATGGAATAATTTTTTTATTAAATTCCCTTTTCCATCACATTATCCATCACCCCCCTATATCACATGTTCTTGAATGTGTTCTATCTGACACTAGCTACCAAATCGTCCCAATACCGAACACACCCTCCTAGGTTCGGTCAGTCCCTCGAAAAAATGGTCGCCAATGTGATTTCATTCATTAAGGGCCTTATCTGGGGTTCTTTGTTCATAAAAGATCATGCGGCCATCGATTAACACACAGTGGATCCGAAACTCCTCAGTAGAGTCTTAAACATAATGTGGCCTCTTTTTCTTTTTCGATATGGATCATTGGTGACAATATCAAGACATTGATCAAGGGACATCTTGATATCCATGGCTACTGCAGAATAGTCAACTCAACCAACAATTCATAGACATGCCTATGATATATAAACCTAGGCCTAACACGTCTTAACGGTTCTCAGCCTGTCCCTAAGGGTCATCTGACTCAAGTCAAGTTACACGTTTTCTTTCTATGTCACTATATACAATGGTATCCTCTAAATCTATTCATCAACCAACACTATCCAGGGAGTTAAACTATGTCACAAATCATGAGGTTTTCCAAGAACATCCTTGTCTTTAAGGCTTGTAAAGGCATGATCTGTTGAAGTGATCTCACATCCAAGCTCATCATGTGGTACTAAATTAGTCTCCCTACAACTGGAATCTCTCAAATCCACCCTTGGGGATAATTGTCTTATCATCACATTCAAATTTTCCGTCTCTAGTCTAGATCTTGGCCCTTCCCAACAATTGATTTAATAGGAATCTCATCCTCTGCCATTTATCTCATGATATGGTTATATTTTTTCAGTGGAACTTTCTACGGAGGCCTTTTTAGAGGCTATGTTCTACCTCAAATGTACCCTGGTTGATAATTTTGGTTTTCTGAAACCCATGATCATAGTATTATAACGATATGTTAGATCCAAGGGCCTTCTCTCTATGGCGAAGATATCAGCTATTGATGGATGTGATTTCTACCTTGTCTATGGCTCTAAATCCCTCTTCATCAAGGCATTGTGTAGGGATCCTCATTTCATTGTGTGATGGTTCTTCAACCTAGATTACTGGTCGCCGGATGTCCACAATGGTAAGGAGAGTAACTTAGTACTTGGGTGGATTTGTATGCTTGGAATATTGTTTCTCTTCCAGAATGTTGGATTTCTCACTGTACATGGAGAATCCCCGGGAGGCTTCCTTTGTTCAAATGAACTGAAATGGATTTTTTTAGATTTTTTAGAGGCAAGAATTGTGTTGAAATAAAAATCTAGAATCCTCTTCCAAATAAAATATCTCTCTAGTTGAAGGATACATTCAACTGGTCATATGAAATCATCTATCTTGTCTTCCTGATGAACTTCTTTTCATTCCGTATCCATGTCCATTCCTTTATGATTTCTAGGAAAATACACTAGGGCAGCCATCTCCACCCACATTGGGTTAACTCAACTGGAGATTTCTAGAATGTAACACCTTTCTAGCTGGAAGGATCACATGTCATGCCTCAATATGAAGAAGTAGATTATGCCCCCATTTCCACTCCCACTAATTCATTTATTTCAGGTGCCTCTACGAACCCCCATTATGATAATGATTTGTCAAATGGATCTATGGTTCCCTTCTAATAGATTTGGCATTTCATTCTAGTCACAAATTATTATTCCCACTTACTCGAACACCTGATGGATCCCAATGTCAAAGATTTGATGAGAATGCTAGAATTCCCTTTAAGAACCCGACAAGACCATACCTTTTCATCATTTTCCTCAATCCTTCCTTTCAGGAACCAATCCATAAAAGTGATATAATTCGATGACACCCATTTTCAAGAGACTCTTCTAGATGATACCCATATTAAAATAATCTCTCAATCCCTCTGCAATCTGAATCATGTACTCATGTTCGCGATGCATGAAGGCCAGAACCATCCACTCAGCCCCCCATAAGAGTTCGATTAATAGAGTCCCCTTGATCTCAATATTTTTCACCCCTGCATCTTCAACCACGTCCCAAAGCACAGGCATGTTCATGATATCCCATAAAAAAGCTAATGGAGAGATTCACCTCCTATTTCATGATGACTAAGAGTCCTAATGCCAATGCTGAGAAACTATTCATTCAATGACTGCAAAATTATATGGAATTCTATGTGGACTTGGATCCTATGTGGAACTGAATTTACTCTCCTATGTTGTCTGTAAACACAACGCCACTCTATTCCTCATCCTTAAACATAAGCAGAATCACTCTAGAATTAGTTAATTTTCCCAAAGGATAAAGATTCATGGTTCCATGCATGCATATCCCTACAATCATCATATTTGATTTTTGTGTGTATAGAATCATATCTATGGATCCATTATAGGTAGCATACACTACTACAAAAACTGGCTTCTGCGCCTCTGGGTACGGGCGACCGCCATTGGCGGTCGCTACTGATAGTATTAGCGACCGCCAGAGGCGGTCGCTAATACGGAAATAAATGGGCGGGATTTTTCCCGCCCTATCGTTTCTCTCTTCCTCATTGCCGCGCTGGTGCCCCGCTGTCGCGCCCCGCCGTCGCGGCCCGCCGTCGCGCCCCGCCGTCGCGGCCCGCCATCGCGCCCCGCCGTCGCGCTACCTCCCTCGGTCACCGCCATCCAGTCACCCCTCCCTCACATGCCATCGCCCTACCCCTCCGGCCACCCCTCCTTCACATGTCGTCACACCCGCCCCTCCCTCCGCCGCCGTAGATCCGCCATGGCCGACCACTAAAGGTCTCCGGTTCCGCCTCGTGCCCCCGCGCGTCCGTGTCGCACCCACACTATCCCGCGGACATGAAACATGATTTTTTTAAAAGGAACTTTAGCGGCCGCCATTGGCGGTCGCTATTGGTTTTTACCGACGGAGCAATTGCGACCGCCAAAAGCGGTCGCAAGGCGGTCGCTAAAAACCTTTAGCGACCGCTTTTGGCGGTCGCTATTGGTGCTTAATCTAGTAGTGATATTTGCACATTATGACTATGGTCACCCATGATAAGTATGTTTTCTTTTCATCCTTTAATTATTAGAGTTTGGAATGTGACTATATCATAGACCTGTGGAATGAACTCACCTTGTTGGATCCTAATAGAAACACCTAGATATTTTTAGATGATTTCTATGTTATCACTGACCTGGAGGAGAATAAGGGAATGGGTCCCCTCCCATAGAAATATAGGATGGAGTTATGGATTTAATGGTAGGAAAATGTCTGACGGACATCTGTTTCATTGGTGATCAGTTCACCTAATGAAACAAAAAGCATGGGGATCACCAATCATGGAGCCACCAAGACCAACGAATTTCCAACATTCAGTTTATATTTTCATTTCCCAACATTAAATTATCCCATATTTTTTGAGTAATCTCACACCACACCCCACATCTCATCACCCACTCTATGAGTCAGGAAGGTACTGATGCCTTTAGATTATACCAACGCTTTACCAATTCCCAAACTACCAACTAAATATTAGAGACTCTTGGAGAGATCCAATCCAAGGGAAAATGTGGAATTCCATTCAAAATAGGTTAAGGAATATTAGATTCAGAAAAATTGATTGACCAAAATATTATCCTCTGAGTGACTCATATATGCACATAGCCATGCAAGTGATTGAACATCTTGAAGACAATATCAAGGTGTCCTAGGATGACTATGTTTTTGAAGATCTCTCCTCTAATATGTAATCCTTAGAATACATTATCCTCCAACTGGAAAAGAAGTAGTGGGAGACCATTATGATCATATGGATTGACGACGATGATAGGAACATCACAAAATTCTATGTTTGTATCAAAGAGGGTAACCACACCATTCATCCCAATAGTATGTTGGATGATGGATCATATTCTAATGATTGGGAAGTGGTTGGGTGTCTCTCACACTCATTATTCAATGACCTTCTTTCGAACTTGAACCCATGCATGACTGATGGTTACCCCGGAGGTGATGTGGAGTTCCAATAATCCTTAACTATTCATGTTACACACTAGATAACGAGTTTATCAAAGACCATTATGAAACAATATGTAATTAGTGAGGTAGTTAAGAATCATAAAGTAGTTATTTCATTTATTCAGGATGGCTTCCAAGGTTAATTTTGCAGGGACTTGTGGGATTTTTTTATGTTTGAAATGACTGTGGCCCTCTAGGTCTTCTTATAGGGAGGAAACGTGTTGAGAGATGCTTTTCATACTTCTCATGTCCGCCTCCCCAAAACAAAGAATCCTTCCACCATTATCAACCATTTCAGGGTTAGTTTGTGTAATTTTCCCATCAAAATACTTGAAAGAATCATCGATTAAATGTTCTTAGTACATCTAACATTGTGGGTCTCCATTGAGAAACAAATATCTGTGAAGGGACACTCAATTTTTAGGTTTCGTTTCACTAAACAAAGAGATGGACTAGGATAATAAGACCAAGGATCACAACTCAAACCTAGATATGAAATTAGATATGAAATTGGCTTATGACCAGGATAAATGGAGCTTCATCAACAAGGTCCTATCAGGTATGGGATTCTCCACTTGGGAAATGGACCTCATCATTAGAATTTTTTGTTCCTCTTAGAAGTAAGTTGACATCAAAGAGAATTCCCAAGCCTTTTCAATACATCATGTACTTTAAGGATGGGTGATCTCATCTCCCCAAGCCACTTCATACATACCCAAGAAAAACTTAGATTCCTCAACCACATAATCACGTGCAATGGAGAGATGATACTGTATAGAAGAAAGTACAATCTTCCCCCTATATCTCATCTCATGTTTTTAGATGATACACTAGTCATTATGAATGCCAACAAGACATCAATTCACGGCCTCGTCAATGTGGTGTATGAGTTCTATTGTTGTAGAGGTAATGTCATCAGTAAGACCAAATGTAATCTGTTAGTTTCTATTAGATGCACATCCTTCCAGGCTTCTTCTATATGTAACCTCCTAGACATGCAAGGTGGTAGATTATCTATGTAATATTTGGGAACCCATATCTCATCAAATAGGATTCAAATTCTAGACTCTAAGTGCATTATTTTTATGATCATTGATAGGTTTTTCAATTGTATGAATAGATACCTCTCATCTTCTTGTCAGATTTCACTAGTTAATAGTGTTCTCTTTGCCACCCCAGTTCATTCCCCTCTTCTATTAAGGTCCCTAATGGCATCATAAAAAATATTGAGTTTATACTTTTTTATATGGGATGCTTGTGCTGAAATAAAACTAATTTGGATATCCTATGGGAACATAGAGAAGCCTATCCGAGAGGTTGGTATCTACATAATTAGCCTCACTAACACCCTCCTCAACATGCATGCAATGTTGGATTGTGAAATCCAGGAACAAAATACCTTTTGGGGTATTATTGTGTACAATTATTACTTAGGTAGCCTGATGATGAAAGAAGGACATATGTCTTCATTCATTTCCAGGCTACTCTCCCTATTCTCTACTCCCCATCGCCACATCCACTAGATTATTGAGGAAGCAAAAGTGTATTTATGGTATGAAAATAAGGTGTCCATAACTCTTATTTATCTAGGATGTCCATCATTTTGAAACATGTTTAATGAGTCATGCATAATCCTAGACATCACCATGAATGTTTTAGATAATGAGAAAAAAATTCGACATCCATATCATTGATATTAATGCAGGTCAAAAAAATTTGTTTTCGCTCCCTCTAACTTGGGAACATTCTATTCTAAGGACTTTTGTTGGAAAATATATCACAGGGAACAATGTGACTTATATATTGTGATCTTATGGAACATTAAAATCCCATGTTAGGATAACTTCATCACATGGAGGCTTAGAAATGACATCATTCCGCTGATGTGAATATTAGTTGATGAGGCATTATCCTAGTGTCATGATTCCCCTACTGCATTATTCATCATTATGAGAGTGAAAAACTTCTCTTCTTTGAGAGAGAATAATAATGGTATGTTTGGATAACATTTTTTGTGTTTACTACCTTCCTCTCTCAATCCCTACACGATGACTCATTCTGTGTCCACTGGTTTCATGGATTGGCTGAAAAGGGGGAAGAAAGAATGAAAATGATTATTATCATAGATTTGGGATATGGGTGACATTGGAAGGCTATTAAAAAATTAATGTAGGGGGGATCCACTCTACTGGGAGGGCCATCATTTATAGAATAAGGATCCTCCTTCCTGACTTGGTGAGGCTCATTTATAGATGAATGGAATTCCCCTTGAAAATGGCTGATGGCCTCTGTCACCCTCAGGATGGATTCTCTGTACTGATGGGTCTAATATCTCTGGAGCCATGAGATATGAAGGGTTTGTCTGTGACTCAAGGGGATTGGTCATTTTGGCGATAACTCCTCAGTTGGGTAGATGTTCATCCTTACAGGCAGGTTTCCTCACCTTTCTCTCTAGCCTTACCCTCTATCGACAGGGGGGTATCATTATTTCTGATAAAGAAATAGATTCTTTGAAAATATTCATGTCAACACATGGAACTGGTTCCATCACCTGGCCAGTCACCCATACCATGAGTAAACACTGAGGTTATCTCTCCAACAACACCCGCATGATACAAACATGGAATTATAGTGATAAGGTGGTAGATCAACTGGAATCTCTTGCATCCCAAGACTCCTGATCCACCTACTTTTACAACATTATTTTTTTGAAACATTATGTGATTAACAATATTATAGGGGATTCACTCAGTCTTCATGACATTAGAACCATGTGGGTCCTTTCTCTCCTTATGGTAACCTTGTTCATTTCTTTCACATATTTAATAAAAATCTGATGATTATGATATTAGCAAGGTTAATCACCTTACATGAGAGGATACACATAAACATGAATTTAAAATTTAATATTAAATCAATATATCTTGGATATTGACAACATACCTTATTTTTTTCAAATTTATTTCTAGGGGTCCAAAGTCATATCCAAGTCTCACCCAACCTCATCCAAGATTTTCCATAGCCTTAGTCACCACAAGATAATTTTTCTAAGATAGAAGATCCAATGTTCTATTAATCTATTTGCCACACACTAGACAATAACCTGGGAAAAATCATCATCCATCCATGATATTAACAAAATTAATTTACATAAATGTTAATGGAATCCATTCTATAAATACAGGTTGTGACACACCTTTATTAAATGAATTTTTGGTGGTAGATTAAAATTGTCGCAGAACATCGATTTAATAGATATAAAAAAATATTCGTTGAATTTGGTTTATTTCACCATTCTCTGAGGGAATCCCCATTATAAACCTACACCTGAACAATGAAGAATAAGAAACAATGGGAGAGAATATCAAGTTGTTAGGAGAAGAGACAACACAACTTGAATCCAACACAAAATCTCTATATATCAACACCACATCCCAATAGTGGATAAATGAGGAAGAGGAGAGGGTGACCCCTAGCCGTGTGCATAATAGAAAGGGTAGGAATCTAGTTTGATCCAACAAATTTTCGAGGCATAAAATTAGTTATTTTATAATCATTAAAACCAGTATCTAGTTAGTATTGGTCCACTATCACGTCATTGGAACTGCCATCCCCACACCTGACACAAACAACCCATCAAACTATCAAACAGATAGGTACCTCCTACCCATTTGCTAGCGACTGTAGACAAGATAACATGAAATTATTCCCAATCCCTCCCACTGTGACATTCCACCATTAATCCTCCATTACGCCTAAAAATGACTCTATTGAGAGGTTAGAGCTTTTGTTATTACATCATGAATCCTAGTTCCAAAAATTGATATATCTACTAAAATTAAAACTCTAATATCTTATATAATTAAAAAATGACAAAACCTTTGTCATATAATCTCCCAACCAAAGAACATCTCATCCCTAATATGATTCCTCAATGCATAGATCATCATTACTAGTCTACATAGGTCTCTCAGTCAAATCCAAATAGTGATTTCATATTCTCAATTGTGAAAAATTCACCCCAATAACATCATACATACTACTGAAATCAATGTATATAACATGAACCATTACATTAAATCATTATTATAAACATGAAGATAATTGTACATTATATTCTCCCCTCTCAAGATACCTAAAATTATATTTCATTTCATCACCCATTTACTGTTCACCCAACTGTATGTGATAACTCTTACCAAACAATTATGAATCCCAACACCAATTGAAATCAGGATTGCATGCCTACACACACATTTCATGTTCGAAAGATGTTTATAGAGTATTTTACCAAAAAAACCCATAACAAGCAAGAAAACACCCATTTAATATCACTTATTATTATAATTTTGAAATTTCACATCAGATCTTACATCCCCCCCCCACATCAAAGACAATCATTGTACACATAGATTTCTACAAAAGACATGGAAAACACCGGAATCAAACCCAGAGTACCTGAAATTATTTTGATAATGGGATTATCGATGCATCTCAAAAATTAACTGCATAAAACCTTATTTAATGTCTTCTAGCCAACCTACCTCAGGAAACTCAGATTCCATAGTTCATCTTAACTTAAACCACTTAATATCTATTCCTTTACTCCAAGATGTAACATATGACTGTTAGGAAATGTGTTATCCAAATCCCACACCCGAAATCTAAAGTGGTACCCCTTGTTGACAACCAAACCATTCATTTCAACCATCTGGTCCATATGAAAGCATAAATTTCTCACAAATACAACCATGTTTTTTTACTCTCAAAATTAACCTAATATAGATGCCAACTCTCAAAGTATATCCAAATACACATTTAGATCTCATCTCAAAATTCACTATGGACTCAAATTAAAAAAATAACCATTTACTCATAGGAATCCCAAAGAAAAAACACCAAAGAGATAGTTTCATGATTTTATGATACCTATAACATGAGGGTCATATCTTTAAGTATGATGAAACATTTTCCACCATATGAGTCTCCATATTTTGGGATTACAAGATAAAATTATCAATCATTGTAGAAAAAACCCCATCAATCACTAAAGATACAGAATGAAGTTTCTGATATCACTAATAAAAACAAAATATTATGAAGTGTCATTTTATTGTGTTTTCCCTACACACAGAATACCACACACCAATATCCACAAAAACTAATCTAATGTGACGTTTATTGTACCGACCCACACATTTTTCAATGCAATTTCTCTCTTCTTGTATTAATTTCATAATCAATCACATTAGGAACCAAAATGAAAAATCATTCGAAAATGTGTCCTCTAAGCTTAAATTTTCCACTTTTGTGTTTTTAATCTCGAAAATATGATATACACGGTTGCAATCATTAAGATGATTGGAGTCCGATAAGAGAAACATAATTTTTTGTGAATAGTAACCAACCCTTTTGAATATTGACCTATTATTATGTATAGATAAATGATACTTATTTATAGTAACTATTACAATGGAATAGTATCATCAACCATGAATGTATAAATAATATTTAGGCATCCTATAAGTGACAATATGACAATGGAAAAAGTTTTGGTATTTCTATAAATCATACATATCAATTTATAATTAATTTATTAATTTAAATGATTTTTTTTTCATAAAATGTGTTCATTAGTTTAATATTTTCGGTCTTCCAGATTTAAGATATTTTTATAAGGCCTTGTTTAATTTTTAAAAGCATTATAAAGTCCATTTTAATTATAAATTCATATTTTTAATGTAAATTATATTTTTAATTATAAAATAAATTAATCGTATTTGAAATTTTATTTTTAAAAAATTGAGTAGATTTATTTATTCTACAGATCAAAAGATGGTTAGGGTGAATTTTTGGGATCAATCTGCATTACCGGAATTTTTTATGAATAGTGAAATACTAAACATTACAAAATTAGCTAAATACATTAATTATAGAGTCATGTATGATGTTTTGTTGATGTAAGCCCAATTATTTCGAACCCACGTGCACTTATTACTATTCATTATCATGAAATAATCACTATTTCATGTATTCTGGAGAATAAATATATTAATGAATAGTGTATATTGTAAACCCCTCTCTCCTTTAATATAAATACCCCCTCTAATACCCTCATTTATTCACACACCTCAAGAATAAATCCTTGTCCTAATTCTAGAAAAATATCAGTCATATCCCCTCCCACATGTCTAGAAGCAATTGGTCTGATAAAATGTCGAAAACCTCTTTCCTAAAGTGTCTCTAAATGAAGATAAATTTGAGATGTAATTTTTCCCTCTTATCTTTCAATTACATTTCAAATTTCAGTTCCTTGTATCTCTTATCCTCATATTATATTATCCTAATTTCTGGATAAATTTTATATGATTGATATACTTGTATTATATCAATATACTAGAAGAATATTCATTATACTCTTCCCTATATCTCTTTGTTTATAAAAATGAAATCATTGTCTTTGATGTGTAAATTTACCTATATCACGGGTGATGCACTTCCATTGGCCTTCAACTCCTTAATAGTTATCAATGAAACCAAGAAATGGTTGAAAATTATGTTATTATGTGTATTTAAACCCATTTTATTTTCTAGAAACTACTTTTATTCATAATACTAATGATAAGACAATACATTTTTGTTGTGATCCAAAAGCCACCTAAATTAACCTTAAATGATCATAATTAAATTTTAACTAATGATTAATCCACATGGAATATAACATAATTCATTATAAGATCATATAAAATCATGAAATATAATTAATAACATTTATTATCCGTTCAAGATGATTATACATATTCTACATGAACTTCCATTCATATGTACAAGTTATTTATTCATCAAAACTAAAAAGTCACTACTGATCAATGGATTTAAGAAATATAACTATTTTGAATGACAATAAATGAACATAATTAAGCAATAATGAACTATAAAATTTTATAAAAGGTTATCTAATTTCTAATTAATGTATTTAATGTCATTATAAATTACAATAATGTGACAAAAGTGTTCGGATACTAGGTATGGGGAAATTCTTGAACCCAACTTTATTTCTTCGGGGTATCCATTTTTAGTACATGTTCTATATGGTTACTCATAAAAACTCCATTTGCCCAAAATTATCTTATCTTTTCTTTGATATACATGTTTTCCAATGCATTTTATGTCAAACAGAATGTTTTCCAAAAGAACTCTTCTTTCAAAAACCCATCTTATACTTCTCACTCAAGGTAGAAGGTTCTTATATCAGGTATATTATTCCCTCATTATTTTTGGAATCCCATGTTAAGGAATGTGTTCTTATGAGGTGAAACCCATTCATATCCATTGGTTATTTATGTTAATTTTTTTATATGTTCTAGGTGGAATTCATTATAATGGAAGTGTAATGATGTGATGAATGCATACTGAATTATATAGTGAAAAATGAATGTTTGAATATTACAGGTGCACTAGAAATTATAAAACACTCCAACTCATTGGGTAAATGATGAATCACATGAGTTAAAGTGAAATTATGTGTGAAAATGATTATATATTTTTAAGAACAATGTGTTGTACTTAACCACTAAGACATGATGTTTTATTTTTTATATATTTCCACATTTGAAAACTTTTCTTAATGATTCCACTAAGGATTATGATCATATTCCTATGTTATAATGATAATGATTATGCTCATCCCATGTAATGTTGTTTCATGTTATTATCCCTCCACTTACTAGACATTTTTCTCACCCCTTTTTGATGTATATCCTAAGGTGACTATATTTACTAAGGAGAAGGCAAGAGCTAATAAGAAGCTTCAAAATAAGGAATTAAATAAATATTTTTTGTTGTAAATGTAATATTTGGTCCTAGATTTACCAAGACCCTAATCCTTATGATACTCTATTTGTAAATATTTTTTTCATAAATACAAAAAATGTAAAATTAATTTAAGAAAAGGAAGGTTCTCTATAGTAGGTACCAGGGGAAATGTTTAGTTAATATGGGAATTGGGATTAGTTAACCCTAGAGAAAAACATCTAATATGTGACTAATTAATAATATGAACACAAGCAGATTTTAAAAATATAGGGATCCTACCTGATATTATATTATTGTAAATTACACAAATGAATAAGATATTTATTCATGACTCATTGAATTATGTTTAGTTCTATCTGTTTCTATTTCATAAAGAGGTGGGAACTAGGAGAAACTATAGCAACAACATGTGAGAGGTCCAATGAAACAATTATTCGAATGACATCCACAATTCTTTTGGAGTTAGAGTTCAAAACTTCATTGCGATGCTTACCTAGCTATCTCAGGTTATTAATAATTTCCTGAATAATGGGAAATGTCCTCATTTACCTAAGAGGTATAAATTTTCTATTTAGTGTTTTATGCTGTAACGAACACCGATTATTAGTGGATATTCTGATCCACTAGTTATGTAATTGTGTTTCAACTCAGTGGAGATAATCTTTTTAACGCTTCATTGTTCGGAAACAGATAAGTATACTCTGATAGATTATCATCTAGATGGAGAGGCTGATCAATGGTGTGATTTGATTAAGAACACCATGCCAAGAGGGGAATTTAAAGAGATGGAAATTGAATAGATTAGAATCATGTTTATTATTAAGTTTTTCCGAAGAAATCTTCATACAAAGATGGATAGGGAATTCATAGAGCTCAAGAAAATGGACGGGGAATTTTTCACATCCTAATAAAAAAATCACAAGGATTGAAAGGTATGCTTCAGGTTTTATTATAAAAAATGATAGAAAAATTGATGGATTCTTTAGTAAATTAAAACCACACAATTAAAATGATCATAAAATTTGAGACTTTGGGAGTTATGAATAAGTTCTTCAGTGTGCCCTCAATGTTGATATAGATATTAGAGAATGGTTCCATGAATATGGTGATAAGAAACAAATGATGGAGTTTCTAACAAGAGGATCTAATGATTATGGTGGGAATAAAAATCAACCACACATAATAAAAAAATGTGGGAAGATGCATCATGGTAACTACCTCAAAGGGATGAGGAAAAACATTATGTTTGTAAGAGAAGGTTTCCATGCTCATGAGTGATGAAAATTCCTGCAATGGAATGATAATTGTTTTGATGAAAGTAGATCAACACCCAAGGTCTGATGCTACAACTATAGGGATCAAGGAAAATATGAATGCTAGTGCACTAAACCATTAGTCCACGAAGCTAATCAACTTCAGTAGTCACCAATTCCAAATGATCAAGGGTTGTCTTATTCCATCACTACTACAGAAATAGAGAATCATAATGAATTCTTAAAAGGAAAACATCATATTCATTGAGGAATGGAAAATGTCATATTTGATTCTAGTTATACTCATTACGGTATATCATGCATGTTTTCTATAACTATAGAATCGAATCCCTGAAAACATTAAGTAGAGATACCTTTATGAAACCATGTGGTGAAATCATTTCAACCCATCTGCTAGAATCATCTTTTATTTGAGTATGTGGGATTATTCACCCATTTAATCTCATAATACATCCCTTTGGGGAATTCGACGCTATAATGGGAATGGATTGGTACTCATTATATAGAGCACATATCAACTATGTGTTAAAGGAAAAATCATTTCATTTTCATAAACATCCCATGATCCTCTAAAAATTCAAGGAATATCGTGAATCTCCTTTATAAAATACTTTAATGATGTGGGTCATGACTCCTTGTGAAGAGATTTACCTCTATCAAATGGATGAGTTAAAGGAAAACGTCAACCTAGAGGAACTGTACATCCGGAGATAATACATTGATGAATTTCCAAAAGGGATACCCAGACCTCCCATAGAGTGTGAGTTAGAGATATACAATGAATATATACCTGGAGCCACTCAAATTCAAAAGAGTCCTGATAGGATGGCTCCGATCAAATTAGAGGAGCTGATAAAGCATATATAGGAGCATTTTTCTACGGGTGCATATACCCTAGTGAATCAATTTGGGATGTTCTAGTTAACATTGTGAAGAATAATAATGGAACATATGGATGTGTATCATTTACAAGGAACTAAAAAGGTTAACCATAAAGATCAAGTATCCTGTTTGAAGGATTGATGACTTGTTCGATTAGTTATGAGGAGCTCAATACTTCTCCAAGGAAGATCATCATTCTGGAAATTTTCAGGTATAGGTTAGTAAGGATAACATACTTATGAATACCTTATATATATGTTATGGGAACAATTAGTTTATTTTTATTCCCACCAGACTTACTAATGCAGTAGCAATCCTCATGGATTTGATTAATAGAGCCTTCAGACATTACAACATCAAATATGTGGTAGTTTTTATTGATGATATTCTCACCTACCCCCAAAGAAAGGAGAAAATGAATAAAATTTAAGACTTCTGTTGGATACATTGGTAATGGAAAAGTTTTACACTAAATTCAGAATGTATGACTTTTAGATTTATCAAGTCACATTCTTGGGACATGTTATCATAAGTGAGGGAATTTCTATGGAACCATCAATATCAAAGTTGACTGAGGAATGGATCAGACCTTCCATTGTCATATAAATATGAAGTTTTCATATATTAGTTTTTTACTACTATTGTGTTGTGATAATTTTCTCATGATTATAAATCCCACTAACTAAGTTAACATGAAAAGGGGTAATGTATGTATGGACAGAAGAATGGGAGGGATGTTTTATCATGCTAAAGAGAAGGATGATCACTACTCATGTACTCACATTACCAAAAAGTGGATAACGTTTTGTGATATATGTTGATGCTTAAAATAAAGTATTGGGTTTTATACTCATTCAAAATAATAATGTGATATCCTACGCCTCATTATAGTTGATGATCTAGGAGAAGAACTACAAGGCGCTTGACCTAGTGTTGGAAACCGTGATTTTTTCTTGGAAAATATATAATTACTAACTTTATGGTGAGAGCTGTCACATATACACCAACCCCAAGACCCTAAAATATATATTTACACAATATGAGCTCAACATGTGTCAAAGGAGATGGATAGAAGTAATCAAGGACTACAATTTTTCTATTCACTATCATCCTCAAACGACGAACAAGGTATTTGATGCACTATGAAAAAAATAACTTGTAATTCTATCCATGTTATAGGTTTAGAAAGACCCTATCATCATTGATATGAAATGGATAGAGTTGGAAATCATAAGGGCTCGCAATACATTCTATGATTCCCAGAAGATTTTTCAATCATCAATCAAAGAGATAATTAAAGACGAACGAAGGGTTGATATGGAGTTACAAAAGAAGGTGAATGCAGTAATGGAAGGGAAGCTGCAAGTGTTTCATATTTACGATGATGGTGTGATATGATTTGGAATGTGTAATTGTGTGTTTTTATCACACAGGATAAAGAATGATCTATAGTAAAATGCACATATCTCTGAATTCTCAATCCATCATTGTTGCACCAAGATGTACCGATATCTCCAAAAACATTGTTGGTCGGATAAAGTGAATAAGGGGATTGTGGAATATATTTCAATGTTCTTGGTATGACAGGAAGTTAAACCTGGGCTACAAAATACTAAAGGTATGATGCAACCATTTCATATTCCCTTGTGGAAATCATATAATGTCACTAGGGACTTTGTCCTGGATCCCCCGAAGATATCCAAAGGAAATAATGCAATATGGGTTGTGGTTTACCTACCCACCAAGACTTCTTATTTTATTTTTAGTTGGGAAAATATCTCATTTGAACAACATAAATATATATATGTGAAGGATGTAGTGAGACTGTGTGGTGTTCTAAAATCAACTGTCTATCATCATGATCCATGGATCACATCTAAATTATGGGGAAGTCTTCAACATGATTTGGGTACTGTATTAAATTTTAGCATGCCCTCTCAAACCCAAACTGATGGTTAATATTAAAGTCCTATTTATATTCGTGAATACATGGTATGATTCTACTCTTTAGAATTAATAGATTGATGGTATTATCATCTCTCATTGCTTGAGTTCTCAAGCAACAATAGCTTCCACTTGAGTATTTAGAAGACTCCATACAATGCTCTGTATGGAAAATGATGTAGAAATCAAAATTGTTGGGATGAATTTGGAGAAATAAAGCTACATTCACTTGATCTTGTGAAATATATGACAGAGAATGTTCAATTCATCCAAAATAATATCAAAGCTTGTTAGAGCCAACAAAATAACTATGATGACAACTGCCAAAGGATATAGATTTCGGTGTTAGGGATAATTACATCATTAGAATATCACCATGGAAGATAATTAATTATGTTTAAAGGAACGGGATGAAAATACCACAGTATATTGGACCCTTTGAGATCCTTGAAATCATAAGATCCATTTCCCATTGACTTACACTTTCACTGAATATGGCTCATGTTCATGATGTGTTTTAGGTATCACTCTTGAAGAAGTACATACAAGATCCCACACATGTAATGAAATCATAGGTGGTACATCTGGAATATGATCTCTCTTATGAGGGCCAGCGAATGAAGATTCTAGACTAAAGAGATAATGTTATATGAAACAAGAAAACCCACCTTTTCAAAGTGTCTTGGAGGAACTATTAGTATAAATATGAAACTTGGGAACCAAAGGATGTAGTGAAGGAGAAGTACCCTAACCTATTTATGTAAAACAATTTTTAGGGGGAAAGTTTCAAAAGCAGAGAAGAATGTAACGACACAATCATTTTCCAATGAAATTTATCCATTCTTCTATTAATGTCATTATCAATCACATTAGGAAACAAAATTCTCCATCATTCTTAAATGTTACCTCTAAACATAAAATTCCCACTTCTGTTCTTTGAAAATCGAAAATATGAAATACACAGTTGCGATTAGTAAGATTTTCGGAGTCCGATAGGAAGAACATAATTTTTGGTGAATAGTAACAAACCCTAATGAATAGTGAACTTCCCTAAAAAATAGTAATACAAACCTTATTAATATTAAATCATCCAATAGAATAGTAACATCACCCATGAGTGTATAAATAGAATTTGGGAAAATTATAATTGACAATATGACCATAGTAAAAGTATTACTATTTTTATAAGTCATTAATAATTATTTATAATTAATTATTTAATTGAAAAAAAGTTTTTTTCTAAAATGTGTTCATAATTTAACAATTTTATGTCTTCTTATTTAAAGATAATTTCATAAGACACTATGTAATTTTTATAAGCATTATAAAATCATTTATCATTTTAAATTCATAACTTTAATGTAAATTATGATATTAATTAAAATTTAATTGATCATAATTAGATTTTTTTTGGAAAATCGAGTTCGCTTTTTTGATTCTACAAATTGAGAAATTTTTATAGTTAATTTTTGGGATATTTCATATATACTTGAATTTTTTATGAATATTGAAACACAATAATTTACTAAATAAGGTAAATACATTAATTATTTAGTCATGGATGTTTTTACAATGATGTAATCCCAATTAGATAAAATAACATGAACTAATTACTATTATTGTTCATGGAATCATCTCTATTTCTTGTCTTGTGGAGAAATAATAAATTAATTAATATAGTTTTGTGAAAACCCCTCTCCCCTCCACAATAAATACCACCCCTCACACCCTCATTTCATCACACCCTTCATTCTTCAATACATTTCGATATTATTTCCAAATATCTTCCCTAGCCTATAAGAACCTGGAACTTCTTTTTAGGTATTTTTTTCCTTTTTCTAATGTTTTCGAGAAAAGAGGAGTTTCTAGGAATTTTTTAAGTACACTTCGTGTACTTTATAATTACATGCCATGTACTTTGATGTCGCTCGAGGTCGTGTGTTGGAAGTGTCATGACCAAACACCCAACCATGTAGGGGTGATGTGGAGGCCACTTAAAGCAGAGTACAGAAAATCCTAGTACACGCCTTGTACTCCAAAAGTATATGCCTTTTACTTTATTTTTATTCATTAAACGCACCGGGGTCACGTATGACAGACATAACCATATTCTATTATCTTTGGTTCATCCGAGAGTGAGTGTATGGCCGCATATCATTTCCAAGACCCCATGAATCCATCGGTTCTCTAAATCGACCACCATTGATTGCATTGGAACCACTACGGTAAGCTCTTTCTTCTTCTAGAGCATCGTTTTCCAATTCCTACTCTTATCCAGGTTATCGTGGGTTGAATATTTTGTGCATTTTTTTAGATCGACGATGTTCTAAAGAGATTCAAGCCTTATGGTTCAAGTATATCAATTTCCTAGAATCAGTGTTGGTGGTTTGTGCCTTTATTTTCAATGTCTGTGAGTTTTATGCGCAAATTCCACAAACACCTGTGAACGAGGTATTGCGTGTTTACCATTTTCTCGTGTTGTTTTATAGCCTTGCTTGTATGCCTGTGTACAGGTATATTGGCAATATGTAAGGATATTTTAAATGAATGGATGTTTTTCCAAAGCCTTGTTCTGTTTACGACCTTTTGGTCTTGTTCAGCCTTTGGCTGTTATAACTGTTGTCCATTCCTTTTGACCACAGGATGGATTTTTGTTCCTTGACATTGCTTGTTGTGATGTAGTATGGTTATCCAAGTAGCACTGTAGGTTTACTTTTTCCTTATACCATTATTATGACCTGACTTGCATGAGACCGTGAGAACCTGGTGCTATAGACAATATGGGATGTACCGAGTGAGCTTCGCAGAGAGTCGTTGATATTATAGACTACAGGAGGATAGACAGAGTGAGCTTCCTCATAGATTCTTGAGCTTTATAGACTACATGAGGATAGAAAGAGTAATCTTACTTATAGAGTCTTTGTTTGTGTGAAGTTCATTAAACCATTCCAGTCTATAGGTTGAATTGACCGAGCAAGCATCCTCAGAGAGTTTTTGATAGACCTGAGGCTATAGGAGGAATTGACCAAGTGAACTTCCTCATACAGTCTCTAAACCTATGGGGCTAGAAGGGGATTAGACCTTGTGATCTTCCTCAGATAGTCCCTGAATTAATTAGACTATATTTAGAATTGACTGAGCGTGCTCCCTCAGAGAGTCCTATAATTTCGTATGACCATACCAGAAGGGTTATGCTGTGTGTTCTTCCCAAGGGGTTGTTTGTAAATCTTGGATAGGAATAGAGGGGATGACTGTGAGTACATCTAGAGGGATTCATGTTTGTGGTTATATGCTTGCTTCACTGCTGCTTGTTGATCTGTGGATCGTTTACTGTTGTGCATTATCCTGTTCGTTGCTTACTGATTATTGTTTACTGTACATTACTATTAGGCACAGACCTTCGGGTGGTTTCCTACAAGGCTTTAGTCTCATAGCCAATTTGGGTCATGCTTTTGGGGCTAAACAGATTATATTAATGCAGGTATAGACTAGGGAAAGTTCCCTTCAACATCAAGTACTCGATTGCATTGGATCGGGAGAGCATGGGACCATGCTGAGGCTTAAGGGGCTGAGGAGTGTATCTATTTACATTTCTTTTATAATTTGGTTTTCACTATTGTATTTCCAGCATTCTGAATTGTTTTTCTACATTCTTAGACATATTCATCATGCATCATTTTATATATACATGTGTGCTCCAGTTTTTTATTGATTTAGTCTTCCTTTGTTTACTTGTGTATGCGTTGTTTACCATTTTTTCTATTGTTTCATGCTTCTTTTCCACTGTGTAATCGGCCAATGAGGGCATAGTTTCCCCACCATCACACCCAAGGCCCTCTCTACTAGTAGGCAGCCTCTGGAATTCGGGAAAAGGTGCTTGAGGCCATGTGACCAACCGGGTACGGGGTGCCTCTGGGTGGCTTCTGGAACCGGGACGTCACAAAGTGGTATCAGAGGAATTCTTTTCTCTTGAATTACCATTTGGAGACTATAGTCCGGGGTAAGATGGGATAGGTACTTGTTAATGACCTGTGCTGTAACACCCGAAATTCATATGAGAAATATTTTGTTTTTATGTTATATACATCATCAAAGGAATATTTCACTACACAAAACACTATCTTGGATTTCCTTACACGCAATCGCGGCCTTCCTCGATAGCTTTAGTTGTACGCAATACCGAGATTCACTAAACAATGATATGCTGTTAAAATATTATTAAAATTAGCCATTATAAATTGTAATACCCAATTTTTAAAATTTTATAAATTTTTTCATTCAAAATTGACTTCATTTTTGGATTTAGAATATTGAAATTAGGATAGGGTGAAATTTTGATATTTTTATGAAAATTTTCAATTCTCGATGAATAGTAAAAACACTTCGTTACTACTTAAAAACCGACTTTTTTTAATAATTATTTATTCTATTTAAATTTACTTTAGATAAAAATTGATACATATTACCTATTTAAGTTCAATTTAATTCATTCTAGTAATTTTTTAATAATTTTAGATATATAAAATTTATATTGAACTTTTCACAGTCTTTTTCCCACCTCCAAGGTGAATTTTCAAATTTACATAAAACAAAATTTTACTGCTTCTGTGAGTGGAATTTCGAAAATCCAAAAGACACGGTTAATATCAAAGAGTAAAATGTGGTTTAATAAGATAAAAGTATTTTTTTGGTGAATAGTAACTTTTTATTTTTTTCCCACGGTTAAGAGTAAATAGGGTAATTAAGGGTAAAAATGATATTATTATTACCCATACACATGTCTTAATTATATTGGATAATATTAATTCGACCAAAAACAACCTTAGCAATAAAATATTACCATTTAGATCTACTTGGATTAGATTAGGACATTTATTATTATTTTATTTAAAGAAGAGTTAAAATAGATAAAATCAATGTTTAATAACTAAAACAATTTTAATATAGGTTTATACATAAGGTAATTTCGACTATAAATATTCATTAGAAAGATAAAAAGATTTCCTACATAATGGAATTTTATTTGTAATTTTGAGACCTTAAATAAGTTAATTTATTTTTTACACAATGATAATGCAGTAATTACCTTTTTAATGAAATATTAACACAATAGATGTTATAAATACCCAAATAAAAATAATTTGAGACTTTTTATGAATTTAACTAATTTTATAGGTTAATAGGACATGTTAGTATTGATTTAAGTAACTTTTTTGTAACTACTTATTATGTTATGATTTTCACAAAAATCATTTACCAAATAGTGTCAAAATTGACATAAAATAGTTTTTAAAACAAATATTATATTATTAATTGTTATTTTATTTATAAAAAACTAAGGATCATCAAAATGACTTAGATAAGGTTATATATACTAATAATGAACATCTTGGGGTTCTTTTGACTTTTTATAGTATGTTTATTAACCTTATAGTGTAAGAAAACAACAAGACACGGTAAAAGTAAAATTATTTAACATAATGTTAAATGTAAATGATAAGGTTAAAATAGAATCCTAAACTTATCTAAATTCTATTTTATGGGAGGATTTCTCCCCATACCCACCTTAGCTTCGAAATAAATCAATTTGGAGCAGTTAAAAACTGAATATGACTTTATAATAAAATAACATTTTTAGTTTTTCCAAAGGTGCCCCTCTCCTCCCTCATAATAGGGAACTTCCTCCCTCTCCTCCTTACACCACTTTGTGCCTTCAAGCTCGGCCAGAAACTGCCCATTTTTCTTCTCTAATTTCCTAGAAACATCCTAGAGGTCCTGGTATTCTTCAGAGACAATTTTAGTTCCATACGAGGAGGTTAAGAAGAGGCGCTTCAAAGAAAAGGTAATGTCTGTTACCGATTCTTTCAACCTTATTTCTTCTTCTACTTTTATTATTTAGTTTTTTCACTATGAATTAATGACATAAGTATCACTCATACACTGATACGTTATTATAAATACGAAATAACCCTATTTCACCTGATATCCATCCTATGGAAAACGAAATCACCGTGCGTGCGTGCGTACGAAATACCTTCTCCACGCCGTGTCGTAATCTGTTTTCCACCACCACCTTACTTGGATGGGTATAATGGTGTAAATAATAACTATATATGATTATTGTAAATTGATATTGATTCTGAAATAGTATACATACACTTCAATACAATTCCATGAACATGGGAACGATATCATCGCTCGTGCGTACGTACGGCCGACCGTCTCCACGATGTGATGCGACTCATTCTACATGATCATCATTTAATAATGATTTTATAAATTAATTGAATGAAAAAATATGATATATATAACACTAATACCATTTTTGAAATGTGTTATCTATAACATAAAAATAATAATAATAATTTATTCTACAAAACACCCATAAGATCAAAAAAAGCAATAAACACCCGAATAACAAGTATCAATGAAATATTACTATTAAGAAGCTAAGCATATGAACATATATGATATCATAACAATGAATAATATTATGGAATAAGTCAATAACTTTATTTAAATCATTATACAGTAGTTTCAGACACATATGAAGAAAATCAGACTTCAGGTAAGGGAATGTCTCAAAATCTCATTTTTATCCGAGATTGTTTATACATTGGTATTTATTGGTGTGTATTTATCATCCAAATCCATGTTTTCTCTATATGTAATATTATTTCTATCCTCCAAAAAATTTTAAAACCAATTTTACCCTTCATTGAGTCTTTAGTAAAAAGATATTAATGGAATCTTTTTTCATTTTTAGTACGAGCTACTTTTTGACTTTTCTGGCCAAAGTTTTAGAAGAATGATTTTTAACTTATATGACATGAATAGATTTTTATGATTTAATATAACATTTTTTCCATGGATATTACTTTAAAATTTTTCAGGTTTATTTTTAATCAACTTATTTTAGTTTAAAATTATATGACATTTTAAGAAAGGAAAATGTTTTTGAAGTATGAAGGATATTTTCCCCAAGAATGGAGTTCAAGCATTTTATCAAAAAAAATTCCATCTATGATAATATATGATCCTTTTTCTATCCCTATTTTTACATTGATGTGATTATGTTATGATGGAATTTTTTATATGAAGTCCTTTTATCTTATACGGATTATGTTATGATGGCACGATGTTTAAGAATCCCATTTTTATTACATGGGCTATCCTATGATGTATGATTTATGATTTTGTGGCACACATAAGAATGGTTTCATTATAAATTGGATGGACCTATATCTCCCTTCAATTCATTGGGCAAAGAATTATATCTCATAAGATAGACATGGATGGAATGGCAGGTTAATCTGGTTCAGTGAAACAGGACTGAAACGAGGAGTGAACTCGGTTCAGAAATGGACTTTGTCAGCTAAGATAGTCTTGGAAATGAGTCTTGACTAATAAGAAATGATTCTGTATGATTATGTGTTTATTCCACAAAGTTTCATGTTTTTTTTGATTATTTGGATTACATTTAACTATTATGATTAATCCCATGTCATGATATTATGCTCTCTTTTGAAGGATAATATTTTTAAAATGTTATGTTCTTAAAAATAACATATGATTGATATTTTTTTACCCTTACTGAGAATTTGAGCTCACCCTTTTGTATGTTTTATTTTCCCCAGGGTTGGATGAAGGGTATTATGTAGAATCTGCCGAAAAAGACTCTAGATATGATGAAATAAATGGGATACAACGTAGATGATTTATGAACCAGTTGTTTATGTTTCCCAATTTCTAAAGACACTATACCTATATGGTCCTTTCATGGTTTTGTTATATATTGAAATAATTATGCTTCAATTCTAAAGTAATAAAAATGTATGTAAAGCATGGGACGTTATAGTTGGTATTATATGAAAGTTATAGTAAACCTTTGGAAACTAGGATGTGAAAGCCTTAGTAAGAACCCTAAGGATATATCTAATCTTAGAACACAATATTAGTGTTTTAGAAATGGCCATGAATAAACTAAGATAAGACCATAAGTGTAAAATTTTATTCTTGATTATGTGGTTTTCTTATTATAATTAGTATCTCTCAAACTATTCTTCTTGGTTTTAGTCAATGGATGAAACCCGAAGGAACTGTGTTAATGCGGAATGTGATAGACAATGCAATGATTGTCCCCCTGAGCAACCAAACATTGTGGGAGCTGGAATACAAAATCATTTAGACATGATAACACAAATTTATCAAGCTATGAATCATGAAGGACATCCAAACGAGGAAAGGAACGAGCAACATTCTGTTAAATCCTTCATGAGGCAGCGTGCACAATCATTCAGCGGGTCTACTAATCCATTAGTTGCTGAATAATGGATCAGTACTACTGGAATGATATTTTCAGTTCTTCAATGATCTGAACATGAAAAATTCATCTTAGCAGTGTATCTTTTATAAGGTGATGCTGATCAATGGTGGAATCTAATCAAGAATACAAGGAAAAGAGATGAAATTGAGTCCATGGAATGGGATGAGTTCATGAACTTATTTTTCAATAAGTAATTCCCTCTTATTCTTCAAACAATGATGGAGAAAGAGTTTCTTGAACTGAAGCAAAAGGTTGATGAATCTGTAGGTACCTACAAATAAAATTTTACAAGACATGCAAGATATGCTTCTGGAATTATTATCCAACCAAAAAGTAAGATTGATCGATTTTTTGGTGGCTAAAAACCAAATCTTCGAAGGGAGTTATCCATAAGAGAATTCAATAGCTACGAGGAAATTGTTTGATGTGATCTCAAGGTTGATATGGAGATTTGAGTAACACATCAATCATATGGGTTTGATAAGAAGAGGAAAATGGAATTCAAAGGAAAATCTAAAGACCACACTGAAAAGAAGATGAGTTTTCCCTTATGCTCAATGTGTGTAAAGAAACATGGAGGTAGTTGTCTTAAAGGTACATGTAAATGTTTCAAATGAAAAAAAGAAGGTCATAGGGCATTTGAATTCTGCAATAATGGGAAGAATATGTCTAGTGATGCGAACAAAGAAAAGGCTACACAGAGTGCACCACATACACTACAATTATACAAGTGAAAGGAAATGAGGTATTATGCTAATCAATGCCCTAATCCAAGGGTTGTTGATGATGATCGACGTCAACAATCTCTTAAGTCTAATGACAATGGAATTTCACATGAAATTTCTATCAGTGATGTGGAGTATGGTAACAAAGTCGTGAAATGTAAACATACCATCCACTATAAAGTAGAAAATGTTTTATTTGATTCAGGAACCACCCACTCTTTTTTTATGAACAATTTTCTAAGGTTATAGTCTTATTACCTCAACAATTAGATGTTGAGTTAGTTGTGACAACCCCTAATAGAATAACAGTCGCATCAAAAGTTTATAATTATTCACTGATTGAAGTTTGTGGGAAAGTGCTTCCTGCAAATCTTGTGATCCTTCCTATAGTGGAATTTGATGTGATTCGGGGAAAGAATTGGATTTATTTATATAATGCTCATATCAATTTCTAAAGAAGGTAAGTCACATTTCATATTCCAGATCAATCTATGATCGTCTATCGATGAAAGGATGAATATAACTTTCCAGTGGAAATTTCTTCTATCTTATGGTTCTTGAATCCACTAAATGAAGGTTATTTATCTCAAATGGTTGGTGAGAAACTCATGATTAAGAATATTCCCATTGTATGGGAGTTTGATGATGTCTTCCCGGAGGAATTCCCAGGTCTTCAGCCAAATCGTGAAGTTGATCTTTCAATAGAACTCATATCGGGTGCTATGCCCATTTCAAAAGACACCTTATAGAATGGCTCCAATTTAGTTATAGGAATTGAAGAAGAAACTCCAAGAGAATATTGATAAGGGATTCATATTCCCTAGTGCGTCATCTTCGGGATCACCTGTTTAGTTTGTTAAGAAGAAATATGCATCAATGAGACTGTTCCTTGATTATCGAGAACAAAACAAGATTAATATCAAGAACAAATATCCTCTCCCATGCATTGATGACTTATTTGACCAACTACGTGGAGCTCAATACTTTTCCAAGAATGATATCCATTCAGGGTATCATCAATTAAGGGAAAAAATGGAGGATATACCAAAGATGGCTTTCCGTACAAGGTATGGACACTATGAATTTATAATGATGCCATTTTGTCATACTAATTCCACTATTATCTTCATGGATCTAATGAATGGAGTATTTAGAGACTATCATGATCAGTTTGTGGTAGTCTTTATAGATGATATTCCTGTCTATTCAGAGAGTGAGGAAGAACATGAATATCACTTGAAAATTGTGTTGAAGACCCTGAGAAAGGATAAGATTTATGCCAAATTTACCAAGTGTGAATTTTGTCTTCAAAAAGTTTCATTTTTTGGGTCACATAATCTCAACAGAGGGGAAATCTGTGGATATATAAAAAACATATGTTATTGAAAGATGGTTGATACCAACAACATTAACTGAGATTCGATGTTTTCTTGGTTTGGCATGATATTATCGACGTTTTGTGAACGTTTTTTCACGATTATCTAACTCACTCACCAAATTGACTCAGAAAGGAGTTAAGTTTGTTTGGACAGAGGAATGTGAAGAGAATTTTGAGGATTTAAAAAGAAGGTTATCTAGTGAACCTTTGCTCACACTGCCTTATAGTGTAGAAAGGTTTGTGATCTACAGTGATGCATCCAAGAAGGGATTAGGGTGTTTTCTCATGAAAAACGATATGGAGATAGCTTATGCCTCACCACAGTTAAAAATCCATGAGAAAAATTACCCAACTCATGATTTGGAGTTAGCTACTGTAATCATTGCATTAAAGATTGGGGGAATTATCTTTATGGAGAAAGGTGTAATATTTATACTGATCCTAAAATTTTAAAGTATATTTTCACACAAAAGTGGGATGAATATGCGCCAAAGAAGATGGTTGGAGCTGATTAAGGATTACAACTGCTTAATTCATTAACACCCTGGGAAAGCAAACATGGTGGCAGATGCATTAAGTCGACAAGACCATGCTATCATATCCATGATGATGATCACAAAAGATCCAATATTTATGGATTTACAAAGGATTGAACATGGAATTATAATGGAATGAGAAAAATATTATCTTTCTCAAATGAATGTTCAACCATATATACATGTGATGATTAAAGAGGCACAAAAACAAGATGTAGAGTTACAAAAGATGGTGAGAAATGTTCCTGAATTCTACCCTGACTGTGATGTGATAAAAAAGTTCAGAAATCAGTTTTGTGTTCCTTCCATCCCAGAATGAAAGAAGGAGCTGCTAGATGAGGCTCATAGTTCTTCATTCTCTATTCATCCTGGAAGCATGAGGTTTGTATAAGGACCTAAAAGAGTACTTCTGGTGGAATGGTATGAAAAGAGATGTTGTTTAACTTGTGTCTCGATGCTTGGTTTGTCACCAAGTTAATGTTGAGAGATAGTAGTCTAAAGGGATGTTACAACCATTACCTATACTAGAATGGAAATGGGAAGACATCACTATGGACTTTGTCACCAGAATTCCTACAACATCCAAAGCCAATAATGCTATCTAGGTCATAGTTGATCGTCTTACAAAGTCGGCACACTTCATTGCTATTAGAGAATATTTCTCTCTGGATCAAATTGCTAGTATATATGTAATGGAAGTGGTAACATTTCATGGAGTACCACTTTCTATTATATCTGATCGGGATCCGAGGTTTACCTCAATGTTTTTGTGAAGTCTTCATTATACTCTGGATACAGAGTTGAGTTTCCACACTGCTTATCATCCTCAGATAGATGATCAGTCTGAGAGGACAATTCAAACTCTAGAAGATATGTTGAGAGCTTGCTCTGTGGATTTCAAAGGAGGTTGGGATCAACAGCTACCATTGGTGGAATTTTCTTATAATAATAGCTTTCACTCCAGTATTCAGATAGCTCCTTATGAAGCTCTCTATGGAAGGAAATGCACGACACCAACTTTTTGGGATGAAGTTGGGGAAAAAATATATTAGGGTCTGATCTTGTTGATGAGATGGTAGAAATTGTCCAATCTATTCAACAACACATAAGAGCAGCTTAGAGTCGAAAAAAAGTTATGTCGATAACCGAAGAAAAGACCTAGAGTTTGAAGTGGGTGATATAGTATTCTTATAAATATCTCCTTGGAAGAGAGTAATGAGATTTGGAAATAAGGGAAGGCTGAGCCCTAGGTATATCGGTCCTTTCGAAATACTGGATTGTGTTGGGAAGGTAGCTTACCGATTGGCACTTCCACCGAATCTATCTCAAATTCATGATGTGCTCCATGTATCTCTCCTGAGAAAGTACATACCTGATCCTTCACATGTACTCAGCTCAAAAGTTGTACTACTGGAGCAACATCTTTCTTATGAAGAACAACCGATAGAGATTCTGGATCGTAGCAAAAAAGTTTTATAGGAGAAGACCAGTTGTTTGGTAAAAGTTTTATGGAGGAACCACCAATTAGAAGACGCTACATGCGTGCTTGGGGATATGATGAGGGAGAGGTATCCTCATCGGTTTGTTACAAAGTTACAAATTTTGAGGGTGAAATTCATTTTAAGGGGGTAGAGTGTAACACCCGATATTTTTATGAGAAATATTTTTTTTATATACATCATCAAAAGAATCTTTCACTACACACAACACTAGCTTGGCTTTCTTTACACGCAATCTCAACCTTCCTTGATAGCTTGTGTTGTACACAATATCGAGTTTCACTAAACAATGATATGCTGTTAAAATAATATTAAAACTAGCCGTTATGAATAGTAATACTGACTTTTTAAAATTTTATAAATTTGATCTTTCAATATGGACTTCATTTTTGGATTCGGAATATCAAAATTAGCCTAGGGTAAAATTTTGATATTTTTTTGAAAACTTTCAGTTTTTGATAAATAGTCAAAACACTAGGTTACTATTTAAAAACCGAATTTTTATTTAAATATTTATTTATTTTATTTAAATTTATTTTTGGTCAAAAATCATACATAATACCTATATACGTTCAATGTAATTCAATGGAGTAATTTTATAATAATTTTAGATATATAAAAATTTTATTGAACTTTTCACCGTCTTTTAACCACCTCCAAGGAGAATTTGAAAATTTACATAAAACATAATGTTACCTCTTCGGTGAGTGGAATTTCAAAAATCCGAGAGACATGGTTATTATAAAAGAGTTAAGTGTTGTTCAATAAGATAAATATAATTTTTAGTGCATAGTATCTTTTTACTTTTTTTACAACGCTTAAAAGTTAACAGGGTAATTAAGGGTAAAAATGATATTATTATTACCCTACCACATGTACTAATTCTATTGGATAAGTGTACTTCGACCAAAAACAACATAAAAATAAAATATGACCAATTATGTCCACTTGGATTAGATTAGTACATTTATTATTATTTTACTTAAAGAAGAGTTAAAATAGTTAAAATCAAAGTTTAATAACTAAAATTTTTTAATTCATCGTTATGAAAAAGATAATTTCTACTATAAATATTAATTAAAAATATAAAATGATATCCTAAATAATGGTATTTTATTTGTGCTTTTTAGACATCAAATAAGTTAATTTATCTTTGCCACAATGATGATGCAGTAATTACCTTATTAATAAAATATTAACATAATTGATTTTATAAATACCTAAATAAATATAATATGAGTCTTTTTAAGAATTAAACTAATTTTATAGGTTAATATGACATGTTAGTATTTATTTAATAAAATTTTTTAGAACTAATTATTCTTTTATGATTTTCACAAAAAACAATTACCAAATAGGGTCAAAATTGTCATAAAATAGTTTTTAAAACAAATATTATATTATTAATTGTTATTTTATTCCTAAAAATCTATGTTTAGGCCAAATGATTTAGATAAGGTTATATATATTAATAATGAACAACTTGGGGTTTTTTTGGCTTGTTATAGTAATTTTATTAACCTTATTGTGTACGAAAACATGAAGATAGCATAAAAATAAAATTATTTTACTTAAAGATAAATCTAAATGATAAGGTTAAAATTGAAACCTAAACTTTTATAAATTATATTGGATGAGCGTATTTAGACCCATACACACCTTATATTTGAATGAAATCAATGTGGATCTATTAAAAACCAAATATTACTTTATAATAAAATAATATTTTTAGTTTTTCCAAAGGTGCCCCTCTCCTCCCTTATAAAAGGGAACCTCCTCCCTCTCCTCCTTACACCACTTTGAGACTTCAAGCTCGGCCAACCCCTGAAAAGTTATCTTCTACACTTCCCTAGAAACATCCTAGAGGTCCTGGTCTTCTTCAAAGACCATCTTTAGTTCCCTAAGAGGAGTTTAAGAAGAGGCGCTTCAAAGAAGAGGTAATGTCTATTACCGATTATTTCAACATTATTTATTATTCTATTTCTTTCTCCAATAGTTGTTTCATTATGAAGTAATAACATCAGTATCACTAATATAATGATATGTTAATATAAATATAAAACAACCCTATTTCACCTTCTATCCATCCTATGGAAAATGAAATCACGGTGCGTGCGTACGTACGGAATACCGTCTCCACGTCGTGGTGTAATTTGTTTTCCACCACAACCTTAATTAGATTGGTATAATTCTGTAAATAATAAACATATATGATTATTTTAAAGTGATATTAATTCTGAAATAGTATACATACACTTCAATACAATTCCATGATCATGGGAACGATATCATCACTTGTCCGAACATACGGCCTACCGTCTCCACGATGTGATGCGACTCGTTCTACATGATCATCATTGAATAATAATTATATAAATGAATTGAATGAAGAAATATGGTATATATAACACTAATAAAATTATTTAAATGAGGTATCAATAACCTAAAAATAGTAATAATAATTTATTCGACAAAACACGCATAAGAACAAAAAAAAGCTATAAACACCCGAATAACAAGTATCAATGAAATATTTCTAATATGAAGCTAGTAATATGACCATATATGATATAATAACAATGAGTAAGATTATGTAATAAGTAAATAAGATTATTTAAATCATTATACAGGAGGATCGGACATGTACAAAACAAATCGGACATAAGGAAAGGGAAAATCTCACAATCTCATTTTTATCTGAGATTTTTTTTACTTTTGTATTTACTAGGGTGTATTTATCGTCCACATCCATGTTTCCTCTATATTTTATGTTATTTATATACTCCTTCAATTGTTTAAAACCAAATTTACCCTTCGGTGAGTCTTTAGTAACAAATAAAAAAGGAATCTTTTGTCATTTTTAGTACGAGGTACTTTTTGACTTTTCCGGCCAAAGTACGAGAAGAATGTATTTTTAACTTATACAGCATGAATGGATTTTTAGGATTTAATATAACATTATTTCCATGAATCTTACTTTACATTTTTTCAAGTTTATTTTTAATAAACTTCTTTTAGTTTAAAATTAAATGAAATTTTAAGAAAGGAAAATGTTTTTGAAGTAGAAAGGATATTTTCCTCAAGAATGTAGTTCAAGCGTTTTATCAAAATTATTTTCCATATAAGATAATATAGGGTTCTGTTTCTATACCTATTTTTACATTGATTTGATTATGATGGAATTATTTTTATGAAATCCTTTTATCTTATATGGAGTATGTTATGATGGAACGATGTTTAAGAATCCCATTTTTATTACATGGGTTATGCTATGATGTATGATTTATGATTTTGTGGCACACATAAGAATGGTTTCATTATTAGATTGGTGGGACCTATATCTCCCTCCAATGAATTGGGTAATGATTTATATCTTATGAGATATACATGGATGGAATAGCAGGTTAATTTGGTTCAGTGAAACAGGACTGAAACGAGGAGAGAACTCGGTTCAGAAATGGACTTTGTCCGCTATGATAGTCTTGGAAACGAGTCTTGACTAAAAATAAATGATTGTATATGGTTATGTGTGTATTCCACAATGTTTCATGTTTTAGGTTATGATTATTTGGATTACATTTCACTATTATGATTGATCCCATGTCATTATATTATGATATATTTTGCAGGATAAGATTTTCAAAATGTTATGTTCTTAAGAATATGATATGATTGATATTTCTTTTGTTTACCCTTACAGAGAATTTGAGCTCACCATTTTGTATGTTTTCATTTCCACAGGTCTTGAATATGGGTATTAAGTAGATTATGCCAAAAGGGACACAAGATATGAAGAAATAAATGTGAGACAACATAGATGATATCTGAACCAGTTGTTTATATTTTCCTCAGTTTCTAAAGACACTATACATATACGGTCCTTTCATGGTTTTGTTATATGTTGTAATAAGTATGCTTTAATTCTAAATTAATTACAATGTATGTAATGTATGGGTCATTATATGTGCCCAGGAGTAGCTAAACCATTTATAGGGAAAAGCCATACTACCTTGTTTATTGCAGTTTTACTGGTTTTCACTTTTACAGTTGATTTGATTTCACCTTTGGGTGATTCACATGCATTGTGCAGTTATTGTTGTTTTTTTGTTGTTCTATTTCTGTCGCAACCCGATGAGATGAGTGTATTCCATCTCATGCATCATTATGTAACATGATAGAAATCACATGTCATGAATTTTATCCATGCCATCTAGGAATCATTAGTGATTTCATGTTGTTGTGATAGACGTTGTGTAGATTATGCTTGTTGTTGTGATAGATGCCTTGATAAAATCTCTATTGTTTGATAGAGAATTGATTGTGTAGTACATTGCTTAAATTGATTCCAACCTATAGATCTTTATGTGTTATAGGCCCTCATGGACCGAAATTTGGTGGTTCATTTCCAGGTTTCCTTGTTATAACTTTTATAAGATTCCAATCAATGATTCATGGAGAGTATGGGCCCTCCCAGGTCGTAATTTGGAACCTTAACTCTTGGTTTCTGTGTTTTCTGGGATTCGAAGTAGTTTTTGAGCTACTTCCCAGAAAAACCAAGAATACATAGCGTGTACTTTATTAATACATGATGTGTAGTTTTTAAACCATGCCACTGACTCTGTGGGTAGAGACATGGGGTTTTGAAAAATCTCAAAAACACGTCATGTACGGTAGGTACAGACCTTGTTGTAGATACCGTGTGTCTACCGTGTAACTAACAAAATGGATGGATAAAACCTTGAAATTAAATGTTGTGTCCTCTTGTTACATGTCGTGCCCTATTACCAAAGTACACATCCATGTCACAAACAACATGGGTCGGGGAAAACCTCCAAGTACATGCCATGTTCTCAGGGAGCACGCCATGTTGAGTGAACCGTGTAGCCGGCCGTGTAACTAAGAACACAGGTCTATGCAATCTAGTCTAGTACAAGTTGTGTCCTTCGTGAACACTCCGTATAGTCTAGGATTAAGAATCCCATGTGGGTTAGCTGTGTAAGGATACTCGGGAATGAGAATAGATTTCAAGAACACAACGTGTGTGGGGACAACATGCTGTGTGGTTAGGGCGTTACACGACCAAGTTGTTGCAGAAGTACACGCCCATGTGAATGGCTTATGGGAACACACCATGTATTTTTTATACACACCTTGTAGTCATGTTTTTTAATACATGAATGTTTCTTTATCACTTTCCCCTCTGTTACTATTTTGATCTCAGTCTTTAATAATCTAGATCTAATGTGTGCTTTTGACCATTCAGGGTTATGCCACTGAGATGTCTTCCTGTTGCACGTCAGCTTCCACATGGTGATCAAACACCAGATATGGCTGATCAGGGACATCTTGTAGATCCTCTTATTATACCATCCTAGGTTCAAGTAGTGATACTAGTTGCAGGTGTCGATGCGCAGTTTGGGGAAGGTTTTCTAAGGATTATGCAGACCTTCTAGGGAGAGCAGCACTACCCACAATACATATTCTATCAAACTGATCCTAATGAATTACTATGAAATGATTTTTGAACAAATCAACCATTTAAGTCATTCGAATACACACTCAACATATTCTAATATAACACATAATCCCTTAGTTTACATAAATACATCCTCAATTCCTAATTAAATTGTAATGTATGTAACCTAAAAACTCACTACACAAATCACATCGTTAATGATCATGTGTTTTATCATATAATACCCAACCCAATAAATGTTGTCTAATTATCCACATTAATTTAATTCCATTAGATTAAATATAGTCTTCTAGTACGACTTAAAATTAAACATGGAATTTCAATTTCAACTGACAGTATCATCAAGGGAACAGCTCTTCAAAGCTAGGCACTTCCCCTATCCCATTCTTGATCACATGATCCCCAAAAACAAATTTAATTTTCAAACCCACAATCATTTTCCACACATCCAACATACAACTAAATCTTTTCTAATGTCAGTAGGGCGAGGAACCCTAATGGTCCTACCATGGGAAAACTAGTTTTTTTCCAAATCATTCAATGTGTGTTTTCATGAAATGAAGGGATCATAATACAGATGACATAAAACCTTGAGAATCTACCATTAATTGGTAATAAAAACTACCTACCCAAGATTCCACTATTAAAGGGCTCTAAATAATGGGTTACCCAATCTTACAGGATTCCATTGATTAAAAAATCCACCATATCACCAAGGTCTGAGATCAATATAACCCACATATCCCAACATTAAAAACACACATAAGGCTAAAACTCATGGGGAACAATCCATGATACCTTATTAGATTCCCAAAGAATAAAACATGAACAAATATATTGTTATGGGGTCTCACAAAATCCAAAAAAATAGATCGCAAAAAATATATTTTCCTTCAATAATAGATCCTACTCAAGCCTAGAATCCACAAAAAATATATTTTCCTTCAAGATCGCAAAAATATCAAACATCCAAGGGTCCCAACCCATTTAAACAGGTTTCTCTTGAAAAACCATTGAAATCACAATATGGTTTCACCCGACGACTGCTTCCCTGTCACTAGGGGAAATCAAATATCCAAAAAATCATATCACCATATGTCAAAACACCAATACATTCACACTATCGACCGGCCCAAGAACTAACATGTTTTGTAGTGGTTATAAGGGACACCTATAACCATCTATACTAAAGCCTAAAAATACTCTCTTAGTGTCAGATAGTTACCGGGGTACCCAAAGGTCTCTTTTATGTCATTTCATTGTATATGAACCTTAACATGGTCCATTCAGTCATAAAAAGTAACTCAAACATCACCCATCACGTGGAAGATTCCAGACTCTTCAATAGTGTCCTAGATATAGTGTGACCTAATTGGACTCTAAGATACACATTACTAATGATATTCATGAGTGATGGATCTTGTAAAATCCCTATGTCCAAGGTAACTCTAAACCTATCACCTAACCCAAGACATATAAAATCTTTTAATTTTCAATCCACATTTTTGTAACACCTCTTCTGTGTCCTCACCCACTATAATTGGTACATACATATCTTGTCATGTAATTCCTCTTCATGGATGTGTCCAAGTAACTCGGTATCCTATTAGTCTCGACCATAAACATCGGTGACTAAGGCATAAAACTAATTCAGAAACATTATAGACAGTTAGACAAACATGTCTCTTTAATGTTGGGATGTCAAAGTATTCCTATAATTTAATTTAAATTAAATTTTTAAATTGAATAAAACTATTCAATATTAAATGGTTCATTGATATATTACTGATGATTCACACACAGACATGAATATAAATATTATTCATTAAGATATGTGGATGGTATATTAACCACCAACCACGTTTGGATATTTTCCTATTTTATTTCTATGTGTTGGAAGCTGCTTCTAAGGCCCACCCTACTTCTTCAATGAGAATTACATTCTTGTGTCATTACATGACTATCAGGACCAATCAAGAACATCTAAAATAAATTATTTAAAAGAATTATAAATACTTTATAATTTTAAAATTTCATTCTAAATTTTACAACGTGAAATAATATTTTAAATACCTAAAAAGTTGAATCTCCACATTCAAAATGATAACAACCATCCACTAAGGGTTCTTTCCACCACCGAAAATTGACCTAGTGAATTTTTTAAACCTACCATGATATTAAAATAATTTAATTCATTTAAATTTAACTAAAAAGATTATGTTAATCACTGGTTTACTATAACTTTGTCTAATAAATTATTGGTTGTGTCTGGACATCTTCATAGTACATATCATTACTCTGATTAATAAAAGCTCTATGGAATATTTTTGGTTTCACTATGGTCCCTTGAAATCCACATTCAAATACATCACCATAACAACTCTAAATCAACATGAATGTTAGAGATTATGAAAATAATAGAGGATAAGACACCATTAATTGAATCCATTACAGATTCAGAATGTATATTCCTTAAAAACCAAGGAGGGCAATGGAGGTTAAGTGGAGTGTGACCACATTGGACAAAATAAAAAAAATATGAAGAAGAGGCATGTCCCCAACAACAGATTAGGTTTTAATAGAAATGTTTCGCAAATTAATCCCACCATATATCCAATACTTGGCCAATGACTAGTCTTTGAACCAATAGTGGAACCCAGTCCACTGATGACCCCATAGGATAGCTATATTGATGGTACCGACTAGGATGTGGTTTAGAACTAAATTCCAGTTAATATATATTCCATTTGAAAAGATCACGCTGATCCCAACCTCTATTTTACTCCATTGCCTATATATAAATCTTGTTTTTAGAGGTTTAATCTCATTTAATTCCATATCAATGCTCGATTCAAAAAATGGATCATCCACTATCTATAAAACTACCATTTCGGTTGATAAAAACTCAAGTATAGATTCACGATCTTACAATCAAGATCATGGGATAGAAAATTACACCTATGATGATGTAACTGCCATAACCCAATAGAGATCACTCTTCATCTAACCAACATTACCTAAACCAAATCTCGATGAAAATATTCAAAATTAAACATGAACGTAAATCATTCATCCATATACTAATGGATGGGAAAAATAGTCTGCTTCTCATATAGACGCTAATAATATTATTAACACTCTCTTATCTATATAAACATATTATTCATTATATCCAATATTTTAAATGGTTGTATTATATGATATATATCATACATGATTCCTTTTTTAATTTTTAGAAAGACAATGTAAACTATAATTATAGGAAATAATATTCTATTTTTACAAATGAAAAATCACCAAAATATTTGAAGGATTAATAGTTACACATTCATGGGACATGAAATGTTTGTGAAAATTCCAAACACACATGAGAGACATATACTCCAAAAATTTAATGAATAAATGATTTCATTGAATTATCACTATGAAATCCCTCAAATAATTAGAAGTGTCAACCTATATCATTGAATATCATATAATATAATTAAATAATAATATAAAAAACGGTTCCATCAAATCTAGAATTACTAAACTCAAATATTCAATAATGACTACTATTATATATTGACTATAAATAGTGTCACTATAAACAAAATATTCATATAAAACATTATGTTAGGTATTTTGAATATTTTCTTCATTTACATTCATATTATGATATCCTGATCAAGAATGTATCTTCATTAATAATCCAGCTTCCTTGAACACATAAAGATAGAAATAAATAATTTTGAGTAGATATCCGTTCTTTATCATTACTTGGTTAAATAGAATATAATACATGAACAACCATAAATGGCAATATTAATTTTTCATAAATAGCTCTAGGGTTATATTTGGAGATATTATAGGTCATATGAGTCCGATCTATAATAATTCTTCAATGTAAATCTAAATACCTCATATTTATATAGGAATAATTAAAAAATACTCTTAGAAAAATTCTTATGTTGGTTCATAATTCTATCACTAATAAAATATCCCATAGAGTGAATAGATCCAGAAAAATAAATTATAAATCCATCATGGATCTCTTATATAACTCAATGAAACACATTTTCCTATACTTTTCTAGACAAAGAATCAATCCTACCATTTACGATTTCATACTACAGAAGCACCGAAAATCCATGAAATGATATTTGTTTACAGAAACATATTACAAGTTCACATTTGATATAGATTAATTTTTTCACCCTTAAGAGTAACCATTGATGAATATTGTTCATTACAACCAAAGCATGTGATTTATGACATTATATGGTAGTATATACTGATCTATGAAATTCCCCATCTCCAAATACCACCCTGTTACCTGTTATGTCCACCAAAACACATCCACCACACAAGATTGATGTCTAAAAAATTTAGATAAGACCTTCACAATAATAATTCAATCCATCCTAAACCCCCATTCTTAAATTGTTTAAGGTAAATGATAATGAATAAATCCATTGAGATAATTTGATAATAAACTACTGTAAAATATTGAATAGTGTTACCTAGAATAATGATGATTCCACCTAATTCTAGAAGCACCATCACATGAAATAGTTTTTTGTTTTTCATCTCTATCTCATCTCAATTTAGATTAAATTATATTTTTCATTATATTTCTTAAATCACGACAGATGGGTATTATCTTTAGCATGTTCTTTCCCATATCCTCCTTTTACAATTCATCTTAATTCAAGAAAAAATTTATAATGTTTATAATTTATTAGTGGATGCTATTTCTAAATCTATTGTGGTAAATCTACTGAAACACTAGCATCTTCATGATTACAATTGAAATATCCCAGAAACATAAATCACCAATTCCAATGAGTATCATAGAAATAATAAACAATTCAAATGTTAAGAATAATAAGCATCATGACTACCATCCCTATATAAAAAAGGTAATGTGGGATGAGGTAAACTTTTCACTATAAGTAACATCAAATTTCCATTCAATAGTGAGCCACTATCGCAAGATCCATTGCTTATTAAATTATTATAAAATCCCACACAATGAAAATATATTTATATAAAATTAACCTCATTTAAATTATCTTTAATAAGAACCTTAATGTATAATTATAATGTGAATGTTTTGAAAAAAAATATGATATCTAGGAATAAAACCTCCTCAAAAGATAATTACCTCTATGATTAGCCCAACTAGGAAACTCGAAACCCGTAGTCCTGAAAAACATACCATTAGGTGTCATGTACATACCATAATTTAAAACTTCATGAAAAAGGTAATGATGGGTAAAAAAATTTGTATTCCTAAAAAAAATTGTTGTCCTACAGATTCATCAATATTACTCCATATTCTGATACATTCGAGCACCACTAAAATATAATGAAAATTTATTACTACCAAATTTTATTCAATACTGTGGATTAGAACTTAGTCCAAAACTACCATGTAACCTCTAACTCATCATGGTTACTAAGATAAATGATTTATAATTATCATGATGTACTTTGTAATAATAAAATTTAAAAAGGAATTCAATGATTCATCCATGAATATATCATCCTAAAATTTATATTAATATTCTATAACCAAATCTATATATTCTAATAAAAAATTGGTCCATATTATATTGGTTATAAATTTTCCTAAAAATCTTATGAGGTCTTTATTTATGAATTTACATCCTTAAGGTCAACCCAATAACTTAAACTAAAAGAGTCCATTATCCAAAATCCTTATTTATAAAAATTATATAATTATTTAAAATATTAATATTGAATATTTTAATTCGCATTTATTTTATTAATTTTATTTTCCCACAAAAAATATAAATTAGCCATGTGAATAAACATGTCTGGTATATGTACTACACCAAATTCTTTTACATAATACTAATACAACCATTCCTACACATGTCCAGTATACACTCAATTTCCATGTACAAGATCACTAATGAAATTATATATATTGGATAGTCAATCTAGTCTATATTAAATATTTTTTTTTCAAATAAACAATCACCATGCTAAGAAAAATTCATTCCTCATTGATTCTTAATCCAAATTAAATTTTTAATGAATACTCTAACTCTTATACCTATCTTTCATAACCCATCGTAATTAAAACCCCTACATTCTTAGTAGGTAACTGTAGTGTTACCCCTAAATAAATTTTTTTAAAGGATTCGTTTTATAAACTAGTATCAAGGATATATTAAAAACAGTATTTGAGGCATTACTCGCCATAATCCTATGAAATATGTAAAAAAAACTAAATAATGGAAACTTCATGAATTAAAATCCCATAATCACATTAATAATAATTTAGCATAAGTAATTTCGTACATAAAAACAAAAAACGTAAAATATTTTTATTACAACCCACAAAATAGACATATTTCATAATGACATTTGACCCCCAACACCAACAAATTCTCAAACCATGATCTAGTAAGGTCCAACATGTTCCCTAACTTCATCTTAAAATTCAGTAATAATAAAAATATATTTAGGTATGGGTAATTAATAAAGTATACTCTAGTTTTTCCCTGAGGAAATTATCAACTTCGATGAGGAGGAATCATATTAAAGCATTTATGAATAAACTGTGAAACTAAATCTTATAACATCTTTTCTAACTACAAACCCACCACACCAAATGAACTCTCTCAAAATAAATATAAAAATGTATATATATATTAAATCTTGAATATATATAAAACATGTTATACTAACCCACTCCCATGCATATCTAGACACTCTGACAACCCAACGGAATATATCGTAATTCTCTTAAATGATCCTATATTTTTATACAACAACCTCAAACTACAATCAAAATAGAAAACTATATACCTAAATTGCATATTTAATCATAATTATGAATCTATGCTAATTCAATGTAGTAACTTCTATCATTACCATATAAACACACTAAGGATAAAATGAGGAGAATGAGTAGGAGTAATATCAACTGCATCATGGGTGTTTGGGGTTCAATAGATACCCAAAAACCAAATTTGGGTATTAGTTAGGATAGTCAAATAATGATGTGGAACGATAGAAATAATAATACAAACAATTATATAAATAATACAACCTACAATTCCATCTTAGGGTTCCAAATACCATTTAATAAGTTATAAAATTATACCACATTAACCTTCTTGACTATTAATACGATAACAATTTCACCCTCTATTGAAAAAAAATACTCACAAAATAACATTATAATAATTAAAAACATACCATTTATTTTATTTTATTCCAAAATTCATTAAAAAAATAAATATTATTCATTACATATCCTCGTATTATATTTTAATAAATTCATAAATTTATTTTATATTCAATAAACCAAATTTGTAAATTTTCAATCCCATTCCTCTTTATTTACTCATTCACTCATAGGTATATTAATGTAATTACATCTTCAACACTTTACATAAACATATTATTCATATATTTATCTCATAAAAGTTGAAAATATCAATATAAATAACTTCATAAGTTGTGTTAATTATTTTATATTTTGATATTCTAATTCCCAACCTATTCAAATTCATTTTTATACAGTTTCATGAAAAATAAAATCATTTTAAATTAGTATTTTAATTTTTATTATTCCACAATGAAATATAATCATTTTAGTTTTTATTCCACATTATTCTCATTAGTGAGACCACACATTTAGTTATATAACCCAATTTCATTTTGAATAGTGAATTCATATCTCAATAATCCTATAAAACTATAACTAAAAACATATATGATTAACTAATGATATTATAATTATAAATGAAACAATTGTGGTCATAAAACCAATCAATGTTCACAGTGTTAAATTTAAAAAACAATAACAAAATAATAAAAGAAAAATATTGTTTTATTTTTTTTAAACAATTATATCAATCATGAATTTATAAATAAAACCTTTCTTTAATGTCCTCCAACATTATAATTTCCAAATTCTTATTGGGATTCACTTCCTTTACATGTGATTCAAGAAACACAAAAATTGGATTTAATAAATGAATCATAATATCACTAGAGAATATAATTGATGTGGAAAACTAAATAACACTTTCAAATAAGGATATCATTAAACATAAAACCACCATCATAACACTCTCCTTGTATAATGAAGACAAAACTCCACTTAAATTATAGTTATAATAAGAATGAAATAAAATAATATATTTGAAATATTAACCCATAGAAATCTAAATAATGGAAATTAATGATTCAACAGATATCTTGTATATCAAATAAGATCCTTTAAAATAATATTATCTTCTAATAAATCATAGGAAGTTAGTTAATTATACATTGATTCTTTTTCAATTGTAGAATAAGTTTAAAAAATATACTATATAGGTATTCCACATAAATTACCACATTTAATATATAACAAACATAAAGTCATTATGAATAATAATATATTTACATTAATAAATATATTAGGTTATCTATCCAAATACCATTGTTTCGATTTTGGTAACAAAAACTAATAATTCAATAGGAACACTATCTCAACTCACTCAGTTATTTTAATGTAATATATCTGAAGTATAATTAATGATAATATTTTACAAGGGTAATGTTAAAGTGATACTTACATTTAGGAAACAAGAACCATCTGTATATCACCAATTTTAATAATCTCTCAAATAATATAAATTAAAAAAATATAGAAATATTTTTAGTCCCTGGGTACATGGCTTGATAGACTTATATAATAACATAATGTATATGTTTATTTTAATGGAAATATCTTAAAACCTCCCTTAACTCAGTAAAGAGTTTATTTATTCAAAAACTATTATTATTTATAAGAAAATGTTTTTATATATAAATGTTATTTATATAGAACCCATAATCAATGAATACATGATAATTTTCCATTATTCAATTCCACTATTTTGTAGGTACACAAATCAAGGTAGGGATATAAATTTATCATTGATTATTTTAAAATTTTCCATTTTATAAGAAATTACAATGATATATTTTTCACCACCTAAAACTAATAATATATAAATTTTGTTCTCATGTACTTGTGGATATTATTCAAGGATATCCAATGGATTTAATAGTGAAATAATTGGAAAATACAAGTAATAATTTATTCATAATATACAACTAGGTTAGTATAGAGAAAATTAAAACTGATTGATCTGGTTCCCAATTCATATGGAATGTTAGTCATTAGTTTTGGGTTTTTAAAAATTAATTAAATTTTCTTATTTAATAAATTTCCATGAAATATGGGTAATGAATCCATTATAATGTTTTTCATGTTAAAAAATATTTAATAATTTCTAATGAAATTATTTCATACCAGTGTAAGTAATTACTTAGGTACATATCTTTATATGTTAATTCATAGTATGTGAATTTCATCAGTAGGATTCCATATTGAAATTAAATAGAGCCAAAAATATTTAGCTGACTATAATAATATGATGTTTTATCTAATGATATTTCATCAATATACAAAAACGTAGATATTATGTATCTCATAGATTCATATAATAATGGTTCATCATCGTCTTTAATAATTTCAAACTCTTAGATTTCCCAATTAAAATAATTTCTCCAAAGTAGTGAATCATTACATATCATGTAAATGGAATTCATTAGAAAAAAATATTTTCATTTTTTCTTTCGTCTTAAAAACAATCAAATATAATAAATATATAACTCCATAAATATAATTCCATAAAAAATTTGTATTTATATCCAATTTATATATGTAATAAAATGATAGGAATATATTTGATCACAAATAATGGAAAATGGATCATTAATATTTAGTATGATGAATTTTTTTTAAAACATTAACATGTTGTGATTTTTATATATATATAAATTATAACATCTATATCATTATTTCAGAGAAAATATCACTTGCATAAAATAGGTATTATCCCTTCGGAAGGGTCGAATAATTTTTAAGCATGATTATAAAATTTAAATCATAATTATGATTTTTATTTCTTAACCATTTATCAGTGTTAGGAATCATGAAGGCCTATTTTTAGTATGATGAATCATATTAAATTATTATTAAAATCCATCATCAAATAATTAATCAACATCGCTTAGTTTCTCAAAAAAAATATTCCAGGCTAAAGTAGTTCTTATATATAATAATTTGATTAATTTTCCATAACCCATTTTTTTTCCAACGCTTCCATTCTAATTATAAATAATTAATATTGGGTTTTAAATTCCCCCATTTGAAATGATATCACATTATTGTTTTTAAAATAAATGTTTCCATTCTATTAATGCAACAAGTTCAAACACTCTGAGATTTTGTAATTTATTATTTCTCTAAATTAATACTATGTTGGATAGCTTTCTCCAATATACACATTGAAATTCTATAATCCAAAACATATTATATGAATATTATTATTGAAATAATAAAATTATTGGACCTATAGAAAATAAAAATAAGTTACACAACTAAAATATCATTCAATTATAGAGTAAATAATTAATATTATTTGATATTAGAATTATCCTTTCTCTATAAAATAACTTGTTCTTAAATGTCAAATTTCTTATCCTAAAAATTAAGTATAGTAATTAAAAATTATTATAACATGTCAATAAATATATTGAAATTATTAAAATTATTTTTTTATGTGAAAAGATATTAAAATATCACTAAAGGTTTAAAACCATCTTTTTCAATAAAATAGTTTTTTGTATATTTTTTCACCTTCATTAAAAATAAAAAGTTTAAATTTTATAATATGGATATATTAAAATTAATATCATATATAGATTAAGCATTTAGAAATTTTCCTAATATGAATTTTTTATTCTAAAATAATTAATATCATGTTTTGTAGTGAAAATACAATTTTCACTAAAACAATAGTGTATATAACTATATAATAAGTTTTTTATGCCATAAAAAATGCTAAAAAAATTATTGATAAAAAATAAAACTATGGAGTAAAATAATTCATTTCAAAATACTATCATGAATTCAAAAAAATCAAATTTTAATATTTTGAAATGCCAATAATATTTATCTATAATAAATTACTATTTTTTTTATTTTCAGTAATTATGATATCACAAAAAAATCAATTCATGGATTTATTCTTATTCTATATAACTATAATTTTTAAAAATAAGGAAATTAATATTTTCAGGGAAATATACATCAATGATAACATTATCCAAATTAATATTTTTACACATAAAAAATAGTTTATTAATAAACTACATTTTTAGAATTACATGTGAAATTTTCAAAATCAAATTTTCATTCAAATGTGAATTTCATTTGAAAATATATATTTAATATACAAAAAAATTAGAACAAAAATTTATAGTATGTTCCATTTAATTTTAAACATTAAAAGTAAATATCTTAGGTGAAATTATATTAATTAGTAAAAATCAAAAAGTTAACAGTAAAAACACTAATGATATAAGATTAAAAAGGATATTTAAATTACAAAACAAAATGAATTGTGGAGATTGTTTCAAATATAATATATCATCGCACTTAATAACATTCCAATTATGATCCATTTACCTTTTAATAGTGTCATTAAATTATTATAAAGGAATGTTTAATTATCAAAAGGAAATTTATTCTAAATATAAAACAAGTTCACTTACAAAAATTTTATATACCCATTAAAAATATTTATAATCAATAGAAAACTGGAATAGACTCTCCTAAATTTTCTCCCCATATCATATAATTTGTGCTCATTCTAGTAGATTGTGTTATATAACCTCAAAGAGTTACCCATGTGAGAACATACAAAGGGGTAAGTAATGTTCTCAACAAAGATATATTATTTATTTTTTATTAATCTGTATAAAAAAATTTCTACAAATGAATGAATAATATTTTTTTTTTATTTTTCTGAAATTTATTTATACTAAGGGAATATCATTTTTATACCCACCCAAAACCCATTATAAAATTAAAAATGTAGTAATGTGTACATGAAAAAGACCACCTCCATAAATGAGTTCTTGAGATTTCTTCACCAACCTACATGATTAGTTTTAGAAGAATATTTATATAAAAAATATTTTATAGAAATTTTTTTAAGATAATTAAATTATAAACAATTCCATATCATTCTATCAATCTATGGAAAATTATTCTATCTCTATTTTGTACATGCAAACTATCACCTCCTTGAAAACAATGTATATTTTTCACATAATTATTTTCATAATTATCCAAATATAATCTAATATGACTCACCACCTTAATTTTTTTATGTAATGTCATTATAATTCTATAATAGTGTAATAATTCCATTATAATAAATTTTTTCGTACTATCCCATAGATAATATATTTTTCTTATTTCGTTCGGTTTCACCATATACTCAAACAATGCAAGAAATTTCAATCATGGAAATCTATAAAATCTTATCTACTAATTTTACCAAAAATTAATGAGAATATAATGTTTCAATTTTGGTACAGGAAATGTTATTATAATAATAAACTTATTGTTGTAATACATCATTTTGTTCATTATAAATTATGAATACGAGCCCATGAACAACTTGGTCATCACGAATCATATGAAAAATACAAAATAAATTATATTAAATAATTATAAAAAATTTCAAATGACATACTAAAATATGAATAAATATTTCAAATTTATGAACATTGAATTGATATAAATAATCATCACTGCCATTATGAAAATATTACTAAACATAAAATCAAAACTAATAACACCTAATTAAGATATCAAAACATGAATGACTATTAATGTTTTAATAATAAATTATAAAGGAATTTTATAAATTCCAATATCCATGTTTGAGGTTATTATATTGGTTAATAATGTATTAATTATTTTATTACTTTTTTAGAGCATGTTCAACGAAATGTAATTTTTTCCAAGGGTGTTTCGGCTCACTCATCTTTCATTGAGTCATAATTTTTTTATTCCACTAATTTCTCTTGAACTGTGACTATCATACCTATTGGTTATATAATATATTGAAATTTTTTTATTTTTTATTTAATGTTCAATTACAAGCTCTCTCCTTTACATGGTTCTTATTAAAATATTTCTTAGGTTTTATTAATTTTTCCACCACAATTATTATTTATTAAAATATGATGTGAATTCAACACATTTTTTTAATTTATTATGTATTGGCCATGTATATATATAATCCTAATTTATCTAAATATTTAATTATTTTAATAATACATATGTTCTTCTACATTATAGTGGTCCATTATTTTAAAGATAATAATGATGTAAGGTATTTTGTTTACACAATCCCCCTATATGTAATGGATTGGATCTCTCCGTCCCATTCCTTTCTCAAAAAGAAGGCCACGAAGTGTTCTCGTGGGTAAAATAGAATTTCCCACAACTTCCAAAATTTTGAAACTACATGCCATGTAGTTTGAGTACACGTCGTGTACCCACTTGCCTGGTATACCCTGTGTTGCAGGTCATGTCCTCGTCATGTGAAGTAAATGAGTACACGTTGTGTAGTGTAAGTACACGCTGTGTACCCCCTTGCCGGGTATACCCCGTGTTTCTGGCCGTCTCCTTGCCGTGTGCAACAAATGGGTACATGCCGTGTGTCTAGTACTACACGATGTGTAGTCCTTCCCCGCGTACGCGTTACTAGTCAACGACCATGTACCATGTTGTAGTCGTGTCCTTGCTGTGTGCAATAAATGGGTACACGCCGTGTGTTCAAACTACATACTGTGTAGTCCCTCCACGCGTATGCGTTACCCTAAAACCGTGTGTTGACCAGTCAACGGCGGTAGAGCCATGTTGAAAGCCACATGGAGACCATGTGAAATAACTGAGTACACGCCATATACCATAAAGTACATGTCGTGTAATTTTTCTTTTCTCTCCTATAAAAGGAGGGGTCCCCTCATCCTTTTCAACTCACCCCTCTCCTCCCCTTTCCTCTAAGCAGAGTTCTCCCAAGAGATTCGAAGGATCATTCTACTATAACTTCTTCGTCTGAGCTCCGATTTACGATCTGTCAGCGGCCACGGTATCCTAATGACGAGGCGGAACATCCATGCTTGGATCTGTTGCCTTTCCTTTGGCATTTCCTTCCTACATCCACCCATGGAGGTTTTGCTGGGACCCGACAGAAGTGACGGATGCCGACAGACGTCTTCTATGGTTGATCCGGGGGAGCATTGCGATCAGAACCTGTTGAGGTAGGGATCATACCATTGTCTCTCTAATTTGAGCATCATGTGGGGTGGGTATCAGCTTGTTTTTATGAGAAACAGTTGAACCAGTAAATAAAGATAATAACTGGTTAAAGAACGGTGTTGGGAAGTTTGAGATTATTGTTACATTATATCCTGTGATATTATGTTGTGAATTGAAAGAGATTCTACCTACTGAAAATCATGGTCGTTGGGGGCCTTTTCATACGCAATTAAATGTTTCCCTGTCCTTCTATATTTTCTAATGGATGGAAACTTTGTGGACGGTGGAATTGGTTAATCACCTAAAGTTGGATGTTTAAAATCTGGAACCCTTGTGTGATCACCCTGGTTAAACAAAATGGAATGATGAACAAGTGTGTGTTGGATTGGATAGGTGGCATTTGATGGGGGGGTGTTTTGTCGGTTGTTGTGAATCGGGTGAGCAGTGGGCTGCGGTTGGCTTGGTTGTGGGTTGGTGTGAATGTTATGTTGGTGACGGGCAGCGGGGCTACGATAAATGGTATTAAAGGGATAATGATGTACGGTGTGGTTATGGTTATGATGTTTGGCAGTGGGGCTACATGGATGGGCTTGAATGTAAACAAACACTTGGTTGTGAATAAATAAAAGTGGAAGAGTTAATGGTTGGTAATGGTAAGGAAAGGGGATTAATAATCAATGGGTTGGTTGGTTGATAAGAAGGGGTTTGTTGTGCTGATTGTGTTTTCCTAACTTGATTTGTGGATGGCAGGGATATGATTTACGAACGGTCGATGTGGTTGGTTGTAGATAGTGGCCCAGTAATTAAGGAACAAAATAAACTAATTCTTCTGAAACATGAAAACCTAAATGGGGTTGGGGTTGTTTGTTGTATTCATTCTTCGTAGCAGCAGTTCCATGGTACGTGCTCAGTTTTTTCTATTTAGAAGCCATAGGATGGGCTGTGTGTTTGTTATACATATATATATATATATATATCTTTTGTGTTTTATCGCACCCCACCCATGTTGAGAACTTAGTGCCAAACACTCCCATTTCATGGGAGAGGGTGTTTTCCCCTTAGCTACTAGCTTCTTCCTGCTCTTTCTCCCCTAGTTTGTGATGGCTTTAGGTGACCATACACCTAAGACTCTTCAGGTAGGTTTCGATTGGGGTGGTTCTAGCCCACGACTCTTCGGGCAGGTTTTACTGTTTCCCAAGAATCTTCGGGATGAGGCCCAGGTGTGTACGGGGGGGATACATGGTTGTGAGGCCCAAGTGTGTGCGGGAGGGATAAGTGGTTGTGAGACCCGAGTGTGTGCAGGTGGGATACCTGGTTGTGAGGCCCTGGTGTGTGCGGGCGGGATACGTGGTTGTGAGGCCCCGGTGTGTGTGGGCGGGGAGAGTGTGGCAGCGTCAGGATGTTCGTCGTTAGGAAGATCATCTAACTAAAGGGAAATAGTTAAGGGTATCCAATACTCTTGTTTCTTATATACTAATACATGTTCTGATTGTGTTTTGGTGAGTGTGGCAGTTTCAGGATGTTCACCATTAGGAAGAGCAGCTACCTAAAGGGATATGGTGCGGGGTACCCAATACTCTTTTTTTCTTATATACTACTACCTATTGTGATTTTGTTTTGGTGAGTGTGGCTGGTGAGGTTGTTTGGATAGATTTCCTTGCTAGGTTTCATCTGTTTTTCTCACGGGACATTAGGATGTCTCCCCACTTGTGTAAGAGAGCTTTAGGTTTACCTTCTCAGTATACTTGTATGCTCACCCTACATTTACATTTAGGATTCCAGGAGGACTACCAGGGTCGTGCGGGACCTTACTAGTCAGACAGTTGGAGTTTTTGCAGTTGTTGTACTCCTTTTTTCTTTTGGTATTGTACTTTGAGATTTCTTGTACTTTCACCTTGTTATAAAATTATTTAAACATGCATGTGTGCTTGGGTTGGGTTTATTTCTATACACTTTATCTTTTCCTTTCTGGTGGTTGACTTGTCCTATTTCCCAATACTAAATAATAAAAGGGTAATTTCTCCCATAATTTTGAAAACTCATACCCTTGGTGCTAGTCGCTAACCCGGGGCCTACTGGAGGCAGGAATCGGGGGTCAATATCTCTCTTTCACCTTTTCCAGCTCAGGAGGGGCATCTTTGGTGGGAGGGGGTCGTGACAGAATGGTATCAAAGGTATTGGTTGAGAGGTAGGATAGAGTCTGGAGTTAGGCATAGTGAGGATTGACTGAGATGGTAGGGTGACAATGTTAGTTAATCTTGGTGCATTACATAGGCATGGGAAGACCGGCTAGGATACAGGATTTTATCCCCCCCCCCCCCCCCCCCCGTGATCTGATTCAAGGACTCTGAGCCTACCGAACGACCATGTGAGACTGAATTTATTGCAGGGTAGAGACCCTAGGGAAGGTACATTCATCATCATGATTGTGTTTTACTTGATTTGGGTGTTCTGGGAACGAAATTGAAATAATATGATAAAATAAAACCTTGAGCTTTTCCTTATTACATGGGCTTAGGTGATCCTTGTTTACCGTATAGCTATGGCACCTGGACGTCGTCCCCAGGTGGATCAGACGGCCGAGGCCCAGTAGATTCAGGCGGTTGATCAGTCGAGGATTGACCGAGAGGAGGAAGATAGCCAGTGGCAGAAGACTCTCTGTTCTTTTCAGTGGTAGACCCTCAAGAAGTACGAGGTTAGTACTGCGGATACAGAGACGGAGGGGTGGATTGAATAGATAGGGATCACTTTTACCGTGATCTGTGCTTCAAGGGAGTACTGGGTTCCCCTAGCAGTCAGTCAGCTAAGAGGTGCGGCACGATAGTGGTGGACTCTCTTCCTCGAAGAGAGGATAGAGGCAGAGGTTCCATGGGCTGACTTTGAGAAGGAATTCTGAGAGGAATTCCTTTCTTCCATGATCAAGGTGGAGAAGCGGCAGGAGTTACTCTCCCTTCAGCATGGGAGTATGTCGGTACGAGAGCTGGGGATCAAGTTCAAGGATCTCCTGCGCTTTGATCCGGATCTCTTTCCGGATGAGGAGCCTCGGACGAGACATTTAGAAGAGGCGCTTCGTCCTTCGCTCCAGTATGCTGTCACCCCCTTCACCCTTCCAACGTACGTGGTGGAATAGAATAAGGAAGAGGTTGTAGAGAGGATGCACCCGTTGGGAGGTGCACCCTGAGAGGGGATCCATCCGGGCTCGTCGAAGGGGAAGGCAGTCATCAGAAGGTCTCCTGTGACGGGACCTTCTAGGTTCAGGCTAGTGCGTAGCAGGCCCCAACAGTTCCAGTTCAGATCTTCAGGTCCTCGTCCCTTTTTCATGAGCCCAGGACCGAAGTGTTTTTCTTGTGGAGGTTTCCAGAACATTCAGAGTCGGTGCCCGACCCGAGCTCAGTACGGTGGAGGTGGCCACGTTCAGCACCCTCCTCAGCAACACCAGTTGCTGACGAGGCCCTTCCAGCAGCAGCAGGACCTTGCTCCTCTGAGGGTAGACATTTCGGGAGGAGGCCGACCTTAGGGTGATCCTTAGGGACCTCGACCAGGGTGTGGTCGGGGAGGTGGACGACATCAGAGAGGCAGAGGAGTTGGCGTGGACATTTTCACACAGCATAGTTGATAGCTTCGGCAGGACCAGAAGTGGTGTGAGTTATGATTTGTTTGTTCAACACTCTTGTTTCGTCATTGTTCGATTCAGGAGCTTCACACTCCTTTGTTGCACCTGGTCTAGCCCATGCTTTCGGACTAGACGTAGTGAGACTTTCCGTACCACTGGTGCTGAGTACACCAGTTGGAGGCCAGACCAGCGTATCTTTTGTTTTCCAGGGATGTGGGCTGACATTGGGACCACATTGATCTAGTGGGGACCTTCTTCTGTTACAGATGCATCCATACGATGTCATCCTAGGCATCTACTGGTGGTTTTCTGTTAGTGCCATTATCGACTGCTTCGGAGGAAGATCCATGTTCTCCGACGTGGATGGGTAGCACATATCTTTTTTTGACGAGAGGAGCTATCATGTGGGAAGCCGGCATGTGAAGCCTCTCCTTTCCTTGTTAGGCGGGTTATTAGTGGTTCCAGCTGATACAGATATGATGGATGTCCCAGAGGTTGTTGGGGAGTTCCAAGATGTTTTTCTTGAGGAGGTTGTGACTCTAACCCCCCCTCCCCCCGACGTGACGTTGAGTTCGGGATAGACTTACAGCCTGGTGCTCTTCTGATTTCGATGGCCCCTTATCAGATGGAACCTTCAGAGTTGCGGGAGTTGTGGATTCAGATTGATGATCTGATGGATAAGGGTTTTGTTCGACCCAGCGTATCACTATCGGGTGCTCCAGTTTTTTTCGTGAAGAAGGCAGATGGTGTTCTTAGGATATCCATAGACTATCGAAGGTTGAACCAGGTAAAGGTCATGAACCGCTACCCCCTTCCAAGGATAGATGATCTCTACGACCAACTGAGGGGAGCGGGTTGGTTTTCCAAGATTGATCTACGATCTGGATATCATCAGCTGAGGGTAAAGGACAGTGACATCTGGAAGACGGCTTTCAAGTGTAGGTATGGGCTCTTCGAGTTTGTAGTGATGTTGTTTGGAGTTACGAATGCACCGGCTATGTTCATGGGACTTATGAACTTTGTCTTCCGAGAGATTCTAGACAGGTTCGTCATTGTGTTTATCGATGACATCCTGATCTACTGAATATCAGAGGAGTAGCACATTGAGAATCTCAGGGTAGTCTTGGAAGTCCTTCGACACCACCATCTTTACGGGAAATTGTCGAAGTTTAAGTTATTTATGCAAGAAGTACACTTCCTTGGGCCCATGGTGTCTCAGCATGGAGTGTTAGTAGACCCGTCGAAGGTGGAGGCAGTTGTCTCTTCAGTAGCACCCATGAACATGGCAGAAGTTCATAGTTTTATAGGGTTAGCAGGTTACTATCACAGGTTCGTTTCGGACTTCTCTTGAGTTGCTACTCCATTGACATCTTTGACAATGAAGAACCAGGTCTTCCTATGGAGCGAGAAATGCCAGAAGGCTTTCGACTACCTGAAGGAGAAGTTGGTCAGTGCTCCCGTACTCAGGTTTCTAGAGGAAGGGTTATTGTATGAGGTGTTTTTTGATGCTTCTAGCCTTGGTCTGGTGTGCATGCTGATGTAGAAGAAGTGAGTGATCTGTTATGGGTCTAGGCAGTTACGCCCTCACGAGCATAACTATGCCACCCAGGACCTAGAGCATGCAACAACAGTGTTCGTACTGAAGTTGTGGAAACATTACCACTTTGGGGAGCGCTTTGTGGTCTTCTCAGATCACAAGAGCCTGCGTTATATCTTCTCCTAGCGTGACCTGAATATATGGCAGTGGAGATGGGTCGAGTTTCTCCAAGACTATGACTTTGAGATCTCTTAAACTGAAGGTAAGGGCAACGTTTTAGTTGATTCCCTGAGCAAGAAGTCACATAAGGAACTGGTTCGGGAATCCACTGATTCTTGGAAACTGATTGCAGAGTTGGCCGCCTTGCACTTGGATGCAAGGGTAGAAGGTGTTAGAGGCTATTTGTTTCAGATGATGGTGATGTCCTCCTTGTTGCAGCAGGTGGTAGAGTCTCAGTGGGTGGAGTCTGAGGCGGATGTGATGCGCGATCATGTAGATCAGGGGAATGCTCTAGAAGGATGGTCAGAGGATAGCCGACATAGAATTCTTTTCCATGGAAGGTTGTTTTTTTGGAGGCAATGCGTGAGGGAGTTCTCCGTGAGTTCCATAGCTCAGGCTTGGCGGTACATCCAGGAGTTTCAAAAATGTACCAAGGCTTGAGGGAACAGTTTTTGGTGGCCCAAGGTGAAATGAGAAGTGGTGGAGTTTGTGGCTAAATGCGTAGTGTTTCGGCAATTGATGGCTGAACTCCATGATCCTACTAGTTTGTTGCATCCTTTAGATGTCCCTGAGTGGAAGAGAGATGACATCTCAATGGACTTCGTCACAGGACTACCCAGAAATCTGGGTGGTTATGATGCTATCTGGGTAGTGGTGGATCGGCTGACGAAATCACCTCACTTCATAGTAATTAAGGAGTCGGGCCTGGTGAGTACCTTAGCACATAGGTACGTAGACGAAGTTGTGCAGTTTCATGGAGTCCCAAACACTATTGTCTCAAATCGGGATACTCGTTTTACCTCACGAGTCTAAAAGGGGTTACAACATGATTATGGCACCCAGCTATGCCTTAGCACTGCATTCCACCCCCAAACCGATGTGCAGACGGAGCGGACTATCCAGACATTGGAGGATATACTGCGAGCATGCGTTCTGGATTTTGGAGGATCATGGGTACGACACTTGCCTTTAGTAGAGTTTTCCTACCACAACAGCTTCCACTCTACTATTGGAATGGCACCGTTTGAGGCTTTGTTTGGAAGACAATGTCGTTAACCCATTTTCTTGGCATAGGTTGGTGAGACAGGTGCTCTTGGTCCAGAGGTAGTGCAGAGCACCACAGAGAAAGACCAGCTTGTACGTGAGAGAATGAAAGCGCCTCAGGACCGACAAAAGCCTTATGTTGATCGTCAGAGGAAGCCCTTGGAGTTCAAGGTGGTGGATCATGTGTTCTTGAAGTTTTCCCCTCGACGGGGGTAGCGGAGGTTTGGGAAAGGGAGAAAGCTCTCACCTAGGGTCATCGATCCTTTTGAGGTGCTAAGGCTAGTCGGCGAGGTGGCATATCAGTTGGCCCTGCCACCTCAGTTGGAGAAGGTTCATGGCGTCTTCCACGTCTCCCAGCTTCTTCAGTACTTACACGACAACTCCCACGTTATCGACTGGGGAGAGTTAGATATGAGAGACGACGCGACCTTCAAGGAACTACCAGTCAGAATCAAGGATCGTAAAGAGAAGGTGCTCTGTGGACGAACCATTCCATTGCTTCGTGTGTTGTGGAATCATGACAGCCTCGAGGAGAGCACTTGGGAGCGGGAGACCAAGATGCATGCTCAGTACCCGGAGTTTTTTTTTTCTTGTGTTTTTTCTTTTTCTCTTCTATGATTTCTATTGATGTTATACTCTGTACCTTTGATATATGGAATTCTTGGTCTGTCGGTTGTGAGACCTTTTGTTTCCTTGTCCACTGGTAATGTGTAACATGTCCGGATGTGTGGGGAAAGGGGAAAACCTGATTCTTAATCGAGACGCATTAATGCGGATGCGATTGAACCCATGCAGGCGAGTCAGTTCCACCTAAAGAGAATAATATCTTGACATAGGAGAAGGAATTTTTCCACAAACCACATGTTCGGGGCAGTGTGTTGGTTCTGTGGTGTTGGGGGTAGTGCAAGTTGGAAAATCCTAATATATGGAAGTGGGAAGGCACAATCCTTAATCGAGACGCATTAATGCGGATGCGATTAAACCTGTGCAGGTGAGTCAGTGCCACCTAAAGAGGATAATATCTCGACATAGGAGTGGGAATTCCAAACACCTATGATTAGGGTTGTTGGTTAGGTTCCTGTTATAATGAGAACCCTAAGAGATATCTTATTGGATTATGCTCGGTTGGTCTTTGAATTCTCAGGGATGAGAATGTTTAAAGAGGTATCTGATGAAATGATTCGGACCTCTTTGACCCATTCCATTGTCAAAAAGAAGGCCACAAAGTGTTCTAGGGGGTAAAATGGACTTTTCCAACACCTTCCGGAATTTTGAAACTACACGCCGTGTAGTTTGAGTACACGTCGTGTACCCCCTTGCCTAGTATACCCCGTGTTGCAGGCTGTGACCTCACCATGTGAAGTAAATGTGTACATTCTGTGTAGTGTAAGTACACGCCGTGTACCCCCTTTCCAGGTATACCCCGTGTTGCGGGTCGTGCCCTTTCCGTGTGAAATAAATGGGTATACGCCGTGTGTCTAGTACTACACGCTGTGTAGTCCTTCCCTGCATATGCGTTACTAGTCAACGACCGTGTACCATGTTAGATTTGTGTCCTTGCCATGTGAAATAAATGGGTACACACCGTGTGTCCAAACTACACGTCGTGTAGTCCCTCCCCGCGTATGTGTTACCCTCAAACTGTGTGTTGACCAGTCAACAACTGCGGAGCCGTGTCGGAAGCCGCGTGGAGACCGTGTGAAATAACTTAGTACACGCCGTGTACTTTTTCTTTTCCCACCTATAAAAAGAGGGGTCCCTTCCTCCTTTTCAACTCACCCCTCTCCTTTCCTTTCTTTTAAGCAGAGTTCTCCCAAGATACTCGAAGGCTCTTTCTTCTATAACTTCTTCGTCCGAGCTCCGATTTACGATCCGTCAGCGGCCACGGGATCGTAACGACAAGGCGGAACTTCCGAGCTTGGATTTGTTGTCTTTCCATTAGCCATTCTTTTCTGAATTCCACCCGAGGAGGTTTCTCTGGGACCTGATAGATGTGACGGACATCAACGGACGACTTATATGGTGGATCCGGGGGAGCGTTGCAATCAGAACATATTGAGGTAGAGATCTTACCTTCGTCTCTCTAATTTTTGCATCATGCGGGGTGGGTATCCGATTGTTTTAATGAGAAACAGTTGAACCATTAAATAAATATAATAACTGGTTAAAGAACAGGGTTGGAAATTTTGTGATTATTTTTACTTTATATCCTGTGATTTTATTTTGTGAATTGAATGAGATTATACCTACTGAAAATCATGGTTTTTGGGGTCCTTTTCTTACGAAATTAAATGTTTCCCTCTCCTTCTAGATTTTCTTATGGATGGAAACTTTGTGAAATGTGGAATTGGTTAATCACATAAAGTTGGATATTTAAAATATGGAACCCTTGTGTGATCACCCCGGTTAAACAAAATGGAATGATGAACATGTGGGTGTTATCTTGTATACATGGATTGTAATGGGGGGTGTTTTGGGGGTTTTTGTGAATCGGGTGAGCAGTGGGTTGCAGTTGGCTTGGTTGTGGGTTTGAGTGAATGTTATGTCGGTGACAGGCAGCGGGGCTGCGATAAATGGTATTAAAGGGATAATGATGTATGGGGCGGTTATGGTTATGATGTTTGGCAACGGGGCTGTAGGGATGGGCTTGAATGTGAACAAACAATGGGTTGTGAATAAATAAATGTGGAAGAGTTAATGGTGGGTCATGGTAATTAAACGAGATTTATAATCAATGGGTTGGTTGGTTGATAAGAAGGTGTTTGTTTTGATAATTGTGTTCTCCTAACTTGATTTGTGGATGGTACGGATATGTTTTATGAACGATCGACGTGGTTGGTTGTTTATATTTGCCCAGTAGTTAAGGAACTAAATAAACTGATTCTACTGAAACATGAAAACCTAAATGGGGTTGGGGTTGTTTGTTGTATTCATGCTTCGTAGCGGCAGTGCCAAGGCACGTTCTCAGTTTCTCTGTTTAGAATCCATAGGTTGGGTAGTGTGTTTGGTATACACATATATATATATCTTCATCTTTTGTATTTTATCTCACCCCACCCATGTTGAGAACATAGTGCCAAACACTCCCATTTCATGGGAGAGGGTGTTTTCCCCTTATCTACTAGCTTCTTCCTGCTCCTTCTCCCCTAGGCTGTGATGGCTTGAGGCAACCTTACACCTAAGACTCTTCGGGTAAGCTTCGATTGGGGTGGTTCTAGCCCAAGAATTTTCAGGCAGGTTTAACTGTTTCCCAAGAATCTTCAGGATGAGGCCCAGGTGTGTGCGGGCGAGATACATGGTTGTGAGGCCCAGGTGTGTGTGCGTGGGATACATGGTTGTGAGGCCCAGGTGTGTGCTCGTGAGATACCTAGTTTTGAGGCCCATTTTTGTACGGGGTGGAAACATGGTTGTGAGGCCCTAGTGTGTGCGGGCGGGGAGAGTGTGGTAGCGTCAGGACGTTCACCGTTAGGAAGATCAAATAACTAAAGGGAAATGGTGTGGGGTACCCAATACTCTTGTTTCTTATATACTAATTCCTGTTGTGATTGTGTTTTGGTGAGTGTGGCAGCATCACGACGTTCGCCGTTAGGAAGAGCGGATAACTAAAGGGAAATGGTGTGGGGTACCCAATACTCTTGTTTCCTATATACTATTACATGTTGTGATTGTGTTTTGGTGAGTGTGGCTAGTGAGGTTGGGTGGATAGATTTCCTTGCTAGGTTTCTTCTGTTGTTCTCACGGGACATTAGGATGTCTGCCCACTTGTGCACGAGATCTTTAGGATTCCCTACTGAGTATACATGTATTCTCACCCTACGTTTACTTTCAGTTTTCCAAGAGGACTACCAGGGCACTGCGGGACCCTAATAGTCGGACTGTTGGAGTTGTTGCAGTTATTGTACTCTTGTTTTCTTTTTTTATTGTACTTTGAGCTTTCTTGTACTTGCACCATGTTATAAAGTTGTTTAAACATGCATGTGGGCTTGGTTTGGGTTTATTTCTATACACATGTTCTTTTCTTTTTTTTTGTGGTTGACTTGTCCAATTTTCCTATACTAATTTATAAAAGGGTAATGCCTCCAATAATTTTGAAAACTCATACCCTTGGTGCTAGTCGCCAACCCGGGGCCTACTAGAGGCGGGACTCAGGGATCATTATCTCCCTTTCACCATTAACAGCTCAGGAGGGGAATCTTTGGTGGGAGGGGGTTGTGACACTATAATTGAATTATAATATTTCATTTTGATCTACTTATATATATTCTTTTTTTATCCTAAACATGATTTTATTATAAAAATTATATTTCTATCATAGGGAAATAAAATTTGGAATTAAATATTCTCCCTCAATGAATTTCATCCCGGGGAAAGTATGTGTAGATACCCAAAGCTTTACGTACATAGAAATTACTTTACTTTTGTGGAATACATAATACATAACAAAGAAAGGAAGTAAAGGACTGTAATAGTTTAGTGTCTTTGGAAACTCGGAACGTAATCGTCTAATCATGGTGAAAGATCTTCAACATCTCCCATAAAGATCTTCCACTTTTGGTTTTCTTACCTAAAACCTTTCTTTATATCCTGGGGAAAAGAAAACATAAAAAGGGCGAGTTCAAATGCTTAGTAAGGGGAAACATCGAGAACATAATACAATCCATAAACATTTGAATGTAAAAGCATGAACATAAAATATAAACATCAAAATCATGCGAAAAGAAATAAATCATGGAAGTACGTAAGTCATATATCATAACGGAACATCAATCATAATAAAATAGCATTGTAAAAACATGTGATTATCGAAACCATTAAGAACATGATATGATTTCCATAGTAGCCAAGGCATTGCTTCCAAGACCATTTTGTGGACAAATTCCCTTTTTGAATCGAGTTCACTCCTCGTTCCAGCCTTGTATTACAGAACCAGATTAACTTACCATTCCAGCCATTTCATTCTCATGAGATATAAATCTTTACCCAATTCATTGGAGGGGTATATATTTCCCACCAATCACATAGTGAAATAATTCTTATTTGTTCCAAAACATAAACATAAATCATTCATCATAACCCAAAGAATAAAATGGGCTTCATAAACTTCATCCCATCATAACATAATCTATATAAAACCAATGGATATCATTTCATCATAAGAAAAGTGAAACCATGTAAATCATAGAGACATAATACTTTAAACATACACATATGAAATAATGTAATCTTATATAGAAAATGTTTTTGATAAAATTGTTGAAATGAATTCTTGAGGAAAATATCCTTTCTTATTCAAAATCATTTTCTTTCATAAAATGACATGTAATTTTACAGGAAAATGATTTTGTTGAAAATAATCATGAAATCATGTATAGGAAGATTTATGTAAATAAGGTGTTATGAAACCATAAAAATTCATTCATGCCGTATAACTTATAAAAAACATTCTTCTCGTAATTTTACCGAAAAAGTTAAAAAGTACCTCGTATGGTAGAGAAAAGAATGATTCATTACATACTATGTGGTAAAAGTAAAAAAAGGGTAAAAATGACGTTGGACATACATGGAATAATAGTAAAAAATTTATGAAATCATTTTTTAGAAAACATGGACATGGATGATAGACATAACCCCAGTAAATACTTATGAATAAACAATCTCCGATAAAAATGAGATTGGAAAATTTATCCCTTACCTTATGTCTGATATGCTTCGTATGTATCCTGACCTCCTATATAATGAATTAAATAATGTCATTGAATTATTACAGAATAATATTCATTGTTATGATATCATATATAGTTACTTATGACTTTATATTACCCGTTCTTTTGTAAATTTGATGTAAAAGCAGCAATTTTGGTAAAATCTTTTCATTTATTGTACGTGTTTCGACTTGTTGTTCGTGATATTATTACATATATCCTGATTTACTTAATTATAGAATCTAAAACATGATTTATATATAATATCTATTCATAATATACATATATATATAAATATGATAGATAGATAAATGGAATGAAATACACCGTTCATGGAGATGGTAGGTCATACGTACGCATGAACACCGTTTTCATTTCCTTATTGAATTGAATGGAATTATGTAGATGACATAAATATATATATACATAAATCAAGTATCATTATTATGTCATGTATCTCATTATTATTCATTATATATACTTTATAATCATTCATTGATGGTTAACATGGAGAATGAATCTCATCACATCGTGGAGACGGTAGTCCGTACGTACGCACGAGCGATGATATCATTCCCATGATCGTGGAATTTTATTGAAGGATATGTATAGTATTTCAGAATCAATATCACTTTACCATAATAATATATAGTTATTTATTTACATCATTATATCCATCCATGTAAGGTGGTGGTTGAAAACAGATTACACCACGGCGTGGAGATGGTATTCCATACATACGCACGCACGATGATTTCGTTTTCCATAGGATGGATAAAAGGATAAATAGGGTTGTTTCATATTTATAATAAAATATAATTATATAATTAATACTGATGTTTTAGCTTTATAATGATACCACTAAAGAAGAAGAAGTATAAGGAGAAAGAAACTTGAGAGAATCGGAAGAAGAGATTACGTCATCTTCGACGCACATCCATTAGGATTTTCTTAAAGGAAGTAGATTTGGTCATTTGAGAAGACCAGAACCTCCAGAATGTTTCAAGGGAAGTGTAGAAGAGAAATGGTCAGGGGTTGGCCGAGCTTCAAGGCTCTAAAGGTTGTGAATAGAAAAGGGAAGGGGTGCCCTTTTTATAAGGGAGGAGAGGGGCACTTTAGGAAAAACATAAAATATTATTTTATAATAAAGTCATATTAAGTTTATAATAGCTAAAAATTGATTTATTTCGAAGATAAAGTGGGAATGGGTTGTAATCCTCTCATCCAAGAGGTTTTAGGAAATTGTAGGGTTCTATTTTATCCTTATCATATAGATTTAACTCTAAGTTAAATAATTTAACTTTTACCTTGTCTTTATGTATTCTTACACTATATGGTTAATAATCATACTATAACATGAAAAACTAACCCCAGTTGGTTCATTATTAATATATATATCCTTATATAAGTCATTTGGCCGATCCTTAGATTTTTAGTAATAAAATAACAATTAATAATATAATATTTGTTTTAAAAACTATTTTATGTCAATTTTGCCACTATTTGGTACAAGATTTTTGTAAAACTCATAAAATAATGATTAGTTTTAAAGAAGTTAATTAAATCAATAATAACATGTCATATTAACCTATAAAAATATTTTAATTCATAAAAAGTATAAAATAACATTTATTTGTGTATTTATAACATCAATTATGATGATATTTCATTAATAAGGTAATTATTCCATCATCATTGTGTCATAAATAAATAAATTTATTTAAGATTGAAATTTATAAATAAAATACCATTGTGTAGGAAATATTTTTATCTTTCTAATGAATATTCATATTCTAATTTATCTTATGTATAACCTTATATTAAAAATGTTTTAGTTATTAAACAATGATTTTAACTATTTTAATTCTTCTTTAAATAAAATAATAATAAATGTCCTAATCTAATACAAGTGGACCTATAGGTTAAACTTTTATTCCTAAGGTTGTTTTTGGATTAATTACACATATCACATATAATTAGAACATGTGTTATGGTAATAATAATATCATTTTACACTTAATTACCCTATTTAATTTTAACCGTGGTAAATAAAAGAAAAAAGTTACTATTCACCAAAAATAATTTTTATCTTATTGAACCACATTTCACTCCTTGATATTAAAAGGGTATCTCAGATTTTCTAAATTCCACTCACTGAAGCGGTAAAATTATGTTCTATGTATGTTTGCAAAAAGCTCCTATGAGGTAGGTAAAAGACGGTGAAAAGTTCAATAAAATTTTTATATATAAAAAATTATTATAAAATGACTCGAATGAATTTTTTTGAACTTATATAGGTATTATGTATCAATTTTGACCTACAATAAACTTAAATAAAATAAATAATTATTTAAATAAGTAGTCAGTTTTTAAATAGTAACCTAGAGTTTTCACTATTCATCAAAAAGTGTAAGTTTTCCGAAAAATACCAAAAATTCCCCCTAGGCTAATTTCGATATTCCGATTCCAAAAATGTAGTCCATTTTAAAAAATAAAATATCAAAAAGTAGGTATTACTATTCAATAACGAGTAGTTTATATAACATATCATTGTTTAGTGAAACTCGGTATTGCGTAAAACATACACTATCATGGAAGGTCGCAATTGCATGTAATGCAAGCCAAGTTAGGGATTAACGTAGTGCAAGATCCTTTTGTGGGAGCGTACAACACAAGACGTCAATAAAATTAAAAAGAACAAATTTTTTAAAATCTCGGGGTGTTACATTCTACCCCCCTTAAAATGAATTTCTCCCTTGAAATTCGTCGGGGTTATAAATGGTTTACTACTCGAAAGTTTTAATAGAAACCCACATCGTAAAAAGGAATACCAAAACTTATCTTTAAAAACTAAAGTATGAAACATAACGGTTACCGAAATTAACTAATCACTGGGTTTCCACATAGGAGAACATAGGTGAAAATATGGATTTGGAAGAGAAATCCAACCATCAAGATCTGATGGAGAGTGGTAGAGATCATGGATATGAAAAATCCAACAATCACAAAGCCATAAATTTGTGATGGTATAAGGTACCATATGATTCATTAGATATAAGGGCACTGAGACAACATTTTTGGTTTTCAAGATGACTTCCCTAAAGTTGAAAATTTTGAATTAGAAGAAATTCTTACTTTATTTGGGTATAATCTCACAGTTGTTCATGCCTTGAAAATTTCCACTTCATCTATTAATGACATGAAGTTGAATTTCATTCATTCCTGAAGAGTTATAAGATCATCTGATAGAATTATGGGTCATCCCATTTGTCTCAAAAAAAAGGTTATCAAAAGTTATCAAATATACATAATCCCATATATGGTGAGGTTAATCGTATATGATTCAAAAAAATGGACTTATACTTATTCTATCATACTGCTTAATAAAATAAAACTAGTTTCTACTAAGCAGGGACTTCTTGTAGGCCAGTGGTTGGTCATAAAGGTATGCCGCACTTCGGTTGTGGGTTCGATTCCCACAGCCTAGTCCGACACGACGTGTTGTCGCCCGTCCTACAGGTTGTCCTTTTTCTAAAACTACATTATTCTAACATACCATCAATAATATCGAAAAAATAGTTCTATCCTTAAACAATACTATCTTATATCCAACATAATCCATTCCAATCATTAGGTTTATTAAAAGTACTTCTATCCAAGCTCATAGTATAAAGAAAACAATAACTGGACATGTCATCTGCCGAGCATGTGAATACCACCATTTATCCCCCATATATCATACGATATACCTTCTTGGTCAAATTATAAACATTTGAATACATTAATCATGAATTCTATTCAAAAATGAATACCCATTGAACCTTAGTGAAAACATGAATGCTGTCAAAATTTAACACTTTCCACATACCAAAATCCAAAAATTTATATATACTCAATCCATGATATAACATGGTCCATATATCACTCATGGGCTCATTTCATATTTTTCATTGTCCTTAATTATGCACATATCATCTACTTTCCAATAATATTTCAATCACTATTCATGGTTACCGGTACCATATAATTATTGAAACCAACAAATAGATATACCGAAATTCCATGATACCATAAATGAGATTCCATGATACTATTTTGAAATCACTTTACATAAACACTTAATCATTACACAACATCATTTTCGTACTCAACATCACAAATAGTGATCACATGTGATTTCATTTTATCCTTTTCCTTAAGAAGTTTATCACATTGATCTTTATTAACCCTTGGATTAGGGCATTGATTAGCATAATGCCCCATTTCCATGCACATGTGGCATTGAAGTGTTGGTGGTGTGTTCTATGTCATCTTTTCTTTATTCACATCATTAGAAACCCTTTTTCTATTAATTAGACACTCATCTGATCGATGACCTTCTTTTCCACACTTAAAACATTTTTTAGTCCCTTTATGACAATCTCCACCTTGCTTCTTTTCGACATTGTGAGCATAAATAAACATTCATCTTCTTTTCACCATTATTCTGAGATTTCTCCTTGAACTCCATCTTTCATTTCTTGTCAAAAACAGTAGATGGATATGTTACACAAACTTCGAGTTCTACCATGATAGTACAACACACAATTTCTTCATATCTACTGAAGTCTCTTATAGCTAATGCCCTTCGAAGACTTAGTTTTAAGCCACTGGAGAATCGATTAACTTTACATTCAGGTTTGATGATAATGCCAGATGCATACCTTTCATGCCTTGTAAAATTTTCTTATTATATACCAATAAATTAATCATCCTTTTCATTAAGCTCAAGGAAATACTTTTCCATCCTTGTTCAAAGAATACGAGGGAAGTACTTACTGAAAAACAAGTTATTGAACACGTCCCATTCCATGGATTCAATTTCATATTGGGGCCTTGTATTCTTATTTACAGTCCACCACTGGTCTGCTTCACCATATAAATGGTAAACATCTAGAATTACATTATAATGTTCTGAACAGCAAAGTTAGGAAAATATCTTTTCAATGGTACTGATATATTGTTCAGCAACAAGTGGATTAAAAGACCCATTGAAAGAAGGTGGACATTTCCTCATGAAGGACTCAATAGAATATTGATCCCTTCTCTGCTCATTCGGAAGTCCAGAATGATTCATAGCTTGGGTAAGTATAGAAATATTATTTTTCACTCTATCTCCCAAAACATTGGTTTGTTCAGGAGGACAATCCTTGCATTTCCCATTACATTGATCAACCCTGTTTGCTCAGGTTCCATCCATCATCTAAAACCCAAAAAGAATAGTATAAGTGAAAAAACTTATGCTAGGAAAATAACATAATAAAGGGTGAGTACCTTCAATATCTAACATCTTAGGTTAAATTCTAAGATCATTATCGTAATTATAGTACTGTAACATATAATTATACTTATCCTTAGGGACATCCCTAGACCAACCTTAGAAATATCTCTAGGGATCTCACTAAAGTTTTTCCATCCTAGTTTCCAACGGTCAACTAAACCTTTTCTCTGATACCAACTGTAGAGACCCAAAGCTTGATGTACATTGAAATTACCTTACTTTTGAGAAATACATAATAAATATCAAAAAAAATACACCAATGGACCGTAATAGTTTAGTGTCTTTGGAAACTCGGAACATAATCTTCTAATCATGGTGACAGATTTTCAACATCTCCCATAAAGATCTTCCCCTTTTGGGTTTCTTACCTAAAACAATACTTTTTATCCTGGGGAAAAGAAAACATAAAAAGGTTGAGCTCAAATGCTCAATTAGGGTAATCATTGAGAACATAAAACAATCCATAAACATTTGAATGCAAAAGCTTGAACATAAAATCTAAACATCAAAATCTTGACCAAAGACATAAATCTTGGAAGTATGTAAGTCATATATCATAAAGGAACATCAATCATGATAAAATAGCATGAGAATAAAAGATGTGATTTTGGAATGGATTAAGAACATGATATTATTTCCCAAGTTGCCAAGGCATTCCTCCCCAGACCATCATAGTGGACAATGTACCTTTCTGAATCGAGTTCACTCCTCGTTGCAGTCCTGTATTACTGCACCGAAATAACTTACCGTTCCAGTCATGTATATCTCATGAGATATAAATATTTATCCAATGCATTGGAGGGAGATATAGGTCCCACCCATCTCATAATTAAATCATTCTTACTTGTTCCACAACATAAACATAAATCATTCATCATAACCCAAATAATAAAATGGGTTTCATAAACATCATCACATCATAAAATAATCCATATAAAACAAATGGATATTATTCCATCATAAGAAAAGTGAAACCATGCAAATAATAGAGATATTATACTTGAAACATACACATATTAAATAATGTCATCTTATATGGAAAATGGTTTTGATAAAACACTTGAAATGAATTCTTGATGAAAATATCCTATCTTCTTCAAAAACATTTTCATTCACATAATTCCATGTAACTTTTATGGAAAAGGATTTTGTTGAAAATAATCTTGAAATCGTGTAGAGGAATCATTATTTAAATAAGGTGTTATGAAACTGTAAAAATATATTCATGTTGTATAAGTTATAAAAAACATTCTTCTTGTACTTTTGCCGGAAAAGTCAAAAAGTACCTCGTATGGTATGCAAAAGAATGATTCCTTACATACCATGTGGTAAAAGTCAAAAAATCGTAAAAATGACTTTGAACATTCTTGTAAAAATACTCAACATTTTATGAAAACATTTTTTTAGAAAACATGGACATGGATGATAAACATAACCCCAGTAAATACCTACGAATAAGCAATCTCGGATAAGAACGAGATTGGAAAAGTTATCCATTACCTTATGCCCGATATCCTAAATATGTATCTAAACCTCCTGTATAATTATTTAAATAATATCATTGACTTATTACAGAATCATATTCATTGTTATTATATCATATATAGTTTACTTATTACTTTATATTACCCGTTCTTTTGTAAAATCGATGTAAAAGGATCGATTTGGGTAAAATCGTTTCATTTATTGTACGTGTTTCGACTTGTTGTTCTTGATATTATTAAATATATAACGATTTACATAATTACCAAATGTAAAACATGATTTATATATAATTTATATTCATCATATACATATATATATGATATATCGATAAATGTAATGAAATACACCGTTCAGGGAGACGGTAGGCCGTACGTATGCATGAACACCGTTTTCGTTTCCTTATTGAATTGAATGGAATTAAGTAGATGACATATATAAATATATACATAAATCCAGTATCATTATTATGTCATATATCTAATTATTATTCATTATATATACTTTTTAATCATTCAAGGATTGTTAACATAGAGAATGAATCTCATCACGTCGTGGAGACGGAAATCCGTACGTACGCATGAGCGATGATATCATTACCATGATTGTGGAATTGTATTGAAGCATATGTATAATATTTCATAATCAACATAAATTTACAATTATCATATATAGTTATTTATTTACATCATTATACAGATCCATGTAAGGTGGTGGCCGAAAACGGATTACACCACGGCGTGGAGACGATATTCCGTACGTACGCACGCGCTGTGATTTCGTTTTCCGTAGGATGGATAGATGGTGAAATAGGGTTGTTTAATATTTATAATAACATATCAGTATATAATTAATACTAATGATATCACTTTATAATGATACAACTAAATAATAATAAGTAGAAGAAGAAAGAAACTTGAGAGAATCGGAAGAAGATATTACCTCATCTTTGATGCACCTCCTTTAAGCTTCCTCTTAAGGAAGTAGAGTTGGTCTTTTGAAAAGACCAGAACCTCTAGAATGATGCTAGTGAAGTGGAGAAGAGAAATTGGCATGGTTTAGACGAGATTCAAGGCTCAAAAGGTTGTCAAGGGAAGAGGGAAGGGGTGCCCTTTTTATAAGGGAGGAGAGGGGCACTTTAGAAAAAACATAAATTATTATTTTATAATAAAGACATATACTTTTTATAATAGATAAAAATTGATTTATTTCGAATATAATATGGTAATGGGTCGAAATACTCTCACCTAATAGGTTTTAGACAAGTTTAGGTTACTGTTTTATCATTATCATTTAGATTTATCTCTTTGTTAAATAATTTAACTTTTACTGTGTCTTTATGTTTTCTTACACTATATGGTTAATAATCTTACTATAATAATCCAAAAGAACCCCAATGGTTCATTATTAATATATATCCTTATCTATGTCATTTTTCCTGTCCTTATATTTTTTGGAATAAAATTACAATTAATAATATAATATATTTTTAAAAAACTAATTTATGTCAATTTTGACACTATTTGGTACTTGATTTTTGTGAAAATCATAACAACATGATTATTTATAATAAATTTAATTAAATAAATAATAACATGTCAAATTAACCTATAAAATTTGTGGAATTCATAGAAAGTCTAAAATTACATTTATTTGGGTATTTATAACATCCATTATGTTAATATTTCATTAATAAGGTAATTACTGCATCATCATTGTGTCATAAATAAATTACTTATTTAATGTCAAAAAATTATAAATAAAATATCATTATGTAGGAAATCTTTTTTTGGTTCTAATGAATATTGATAGTCGAATTTATCTTATGTATAACCTTATATTAAAATGTTTAAATTATTAAACTTTGATTTTAACTATTTTAATTCTTCTTTAAATAAAATAATAATAAATGTCCTAATATAATTCAAGTGGAACTAAAGGGTAATATTTTATTCATAAGGTTGTTTTTGGTCTTATTACACATATCCAATAGAATTAGGACATGTTTTAGGGTAATAATAATATCATTTTTACCCTGAATTTCTCTATTTACTTTTAATCATGGTAAATAAAAGTAAAAAGTTACTATTCACAAAAAATTATTTTTATCTTGTGGAACCACATTTCACTCCTTTATATTAACCGTGTTTCTCGGATTTTCAAAATTACACTCACAGAAGCGGTAAAATTATGTTTTATGTATGTATGTAAAAAGCTCATAGGAGGTAGGTAAAAGACGGGGAAAAGATCAGTAAAAGTTTTATATATCGAAAATTATTTTAAAATGACTCCAATTAATTAAATTGAACATATATAGGTATTATGTATCAATTTTGACCTAAAATAAACTTAAATAAAATAAATAATTATTTAAATAAATAGTCGATTTTAAAATAGTAACCCAGTGTTTTCACAATTCATCAAAAATTGAATGTTTTCGGAAAAATACCAAAAATTCACCATAAGAATATTTCGATATTTTGAATCCAAAAATGAAGTCCATTTTGAAAAATAAAATTTCAAAATGTGGGTATTACTATTCATAATAACTAGTTTATATAACATATCATTATTTAGTGAAACTCGGTATTGCATACAACATACACTATCGTGGAAGGTCGCGATTGCATGTAATGCAAGCCAAGTCAGGGATACCTGTAGTGCAAGATCTTTTTGGTGTAGCGTACAACACAAGACATCATTAAAATAAAAACGAATGTTTCTCATAAAATATCAGGGTGTTACAGTATGACCCTTTTATGAATTGTTATTATCCTTCCAAACAAATATCTTTGACTTATATATCCATATTTAAATTCTATGAAATTTTATCCTATATATTTTTAAAGACCCATCACACTCTATAACTTATAATTGTAAAATTTCAATTTTTTTACTTTTGAATGGGAGTTTTTATTACTAATTTTATGATATGGGATTTTAACAAATTTATATTGACCTATTAGAATTATTTCCCTTCCACATTCCTTTATATTATCATCCACTCCAAAACCCCTTAATATAGACTTTATATATTTCCAAAGTCTCCACAATAAATAATAAAATTAATTCAATATAATTCACTTCACATTTTAAGAATTTACATACGAAAGTAAGATGTATCAGTATGATTTTATGATCCTTTTAAAAAAATTCTAAAATAACATTTTACAGATTCTTTATATGAAAATGTATTTTTTCTTTTAGAAACAATGTATTAAATGAAGCTTCATTTAAATTTTTTAAAAAGTTTTTTATAAATAAAATAACTTTGTAATAATTAGAAAATAAATTTGAAAGAAAAAAATGTAGATTCATTGAGAATTTTACCTTACTTATTTGATGGGATCTTGTTAAAACTGTGATAAGGAATTGAATGGTTTAATTTTTTGAATAAAAGTTCCTATAGTAATTTTTTAAAAAATATTAGGAGTTATTTCATAATATTTTTATTAAATCAATGGGGATTGGTTTGTGAGGATAGGTGGGCTGGTTATGGCACCTTCTATAAATAGAGGGAGAAAATTATAATAATAATATTTATTTTAATGTAACTATTCATGGGTAAAATAGATTAAATAATGGAATATAAACTAGTGGGGAAAGATATAAAGTTATTAATCCTTCAAAAATTCATTTTAAGGCTTTTCTAAACATCTTTGTAGATATTTTCCTCTATGATTTTACACAATTAAAATTTTATAATCATGCCAATTCTTTATTATATTTGGAATTAAATTTTAATTTATAAATATAAGTCAGAGAATATTAAATATCATTTGATCGATTGAATGAGAATTTTAAATCCATTTTCTAAAAAAAATTGTGTAAGAAAATTTAATTTTAAATTTTTTACCTTGAGCACTTAAAAGCTCATTTTTTATTTTCATTTTTAATATATATTTTTTTCCCAAAAAATTTGTCAATCTAATTTATTTCAATAAATTTAATTGATATTTGTAACATATAATGTTACTGTGGCTTTAAAAAACCCAAGCCAAGCTATAAAATATTTATAACAGAAAGACTAAATATATTTTCTTAAAAGAAAAATAATTGGTATTTTTCCAATATTTATTCATGGGTTCTCGAAATACGACATAAAAATTTAAAATGAATCACTTCATTCAAATAATTAACTATGGATTGTGAAAAAAATTATATGTTTTTAGTTATAATTACTTATAGATACATTCATACACTGTACAATTTTTTTTTAAAATGTAGTTTCCACTATTAACCTCAAAATTAATTATTTTAAAACATAAAATAATAATCCCTTAAATAAATTCTAATTTCATAATACAACAATCATGTTAATTTTTTAAAATTCAAATTACTATTTTATAAATTTAAATTAAGAATTCAAATTCAATATATTAAGAAATTCTTTTTTATTAAAAGTTTCCCTTCATAAAAATTATATGGTCCCAATATTCTTTTTTACTAATTATTAATATATTTTTATTATATTTGAGTTCATGTGTAATAATATTCAAATGTTTGACAGTTCAATTTTAATAACCCAAACTACCTCCAGAAAATCCTTTTTGAAAATTCAGTGTTTTGGGTGTTCCGGGAGGCAATGATGGCTCATTTCAAGAGTTCCCAAAATTTCTAGTTTGGCATATGTATCATTTGGCATTGGAAAAATAATGTCAGTACATCGACATGTTAGTGCATTGACATTTCACTTGGTCAGTATGTTAGTGCCTCAGAATGAATGTGTGTCGCCATGTCAGTGTGTCCGCATGTTAGTACGTCAGTATGTTAGTTGGTTGGTGAGTCTAGGGAAATGGAATCAATGAGTTAGAAGAACCATCATTGGTGAGTCATAGATTTTGTATATATGGGCATCCATAGGTCATTCAGTCAGTAGGTTTTTGAGTTGGCAGTTCATTGCATCGGTGGGTCAGCATCGATGGATCAACATCGGTAGGTCGCATCGGAAGCTCACCTGGTGATGGCTCCGCATTCGTGACTCACCCATCAGTGACTCATTTTTAGTTGTTCTATGTTTTCTTGTTTCACCCCTCTTACATCTTATATGATGAAAACATAATTTAATGCATTGTTTTTTCATTTTAAATATTATATTCAATTATATTAATTATGTCATTAAATATCCTAGTAACCCGAGCGATTTGAGATACCGAAACAGTGTGATCTTGACCACAATCACATGTTAATGTCTTTCGAAATTGTTCTTCCTTTAAAATAATATCTGACTCTAAAATGTTGGGATCTTTTATTCCTAGTGTGTTCCTTGTTTCTGTTTGGAGAACTTACAGCATTCCTCCCAAGATGAGTCATGCGCCTGTGCAAGTCTCTCTTGATCCACATTCGTCGAGTTCCTTCTTACATCTTGCATGATCCACTATTCTTGGCGCAATAAGGAACATTGATACATTGATCATCCAAGATGTAATTTCATATGTCACTTTTTTCATCATATGGGGTGTGTGTAGTAATTATTAAATGAGAGGAGTAGAAGAATACTTTTCACAAAATGAGAAACAAATTAGAAGAAAATATGATCAAAAGATAACATTGGTAAAAAATAACAAATATGGAGCAGTTTTATGATTGATTTCCTAATTTATTTTTGTAACCTTGATTTCCCTATAAATTGATTGTGGTTGTATGTGCTATGAAAATCATGGTATTTGGTGGCCTTTTATTGCACACTATTGTGTCCTATTTTTTTGTTATGATATTTGATAATCATCCATAATATGGAAAAAAACTTAAACAAATTCACATGGTTAATTAATACATATTCCCTAGGGTGAAATCCTGTATATGATCACCCATATTTAACAAGTTGATTAAATAACGATGATTGAAAAAATTTAGTATATATATATAGGCACATCCTTTTGATATGTGTTTTTTGGGTGCTCTGTTATTTTGAGTTTGGTATTTCTTTGTTAGTGGTATGGTTCTGTTGTTGGGCTCTTGGTAGTGGGTATAATGATGGATAAAGGAGTTGGTTTTATGATACGGGTGTGGTATGTGTGTAGATTAGGGTGGTGGGTTAATATTAGTTGGTGGGGGATTTCTGTGCGGGGAAATACATGGGTTGTGTTGGTATCCCAATTTTCTAATATTGATTGATTTTGGAATGGATGTACTAGTATTCTACTGAACTATCTTTTTTATGTCACGGCCATCCACCAACGTTGTATAGGGGGACTGCAGTGTGGTTATGATCTTTGATGTAGTGGGACTGCATTTGGTAAATTTTAGGTACTGGGGCTGCAAATCTGGGATGTGAGAGAAGGATTGTGTGGTATAATATTGAATAATTATTGTTGTCAATGACTGAACAGTTGTCAAGGAAGATTGGGGGGTTTTAAAGTGGACTATAAATCCAGTTTTTTTGCTATTTTGTAGTGGGATTGCAGTATGGTTATTCTAATTTTTTGGTATGTTTTTAGTTTGTAGTTTCTTTTTAGTGCTAGAATAAATAAATGCAAATCCCTTAATTAAAAAAATCTCATGTGGTTAAATAAAAAGGGGATGGGTTATTCTTCGGAAGTAGCGGTTTTGTGGTTATGCATATAGGGGCCGCAAAAATAGTGGTACTGGTGGTCTTGTTTTTTGTTTGTAAAGTAAAATAGATTGGGAAGAGTGTTTGATTGAATATATGAATATAAATTATATTTCATTGTTATTTCAATACGCATGCCACCCATGATGAGCACCATGTGACAAACACCCAAAATTTGTGGGGGAGGGTGTCTTTCCAAACATTCTAGTGGGATGATGGATGGATGGTTACTAACATTAATCCTCGCACCCTTTTCAGGGTTCTTACCACACATGAATATCTGGGCAGGTTGAAATGACTTGAGGTTTACCATTGCCGAAGATCCATCCAGTAATGGTTTTTTGTGGATGAGAGGCCTAGGCTTTTACATGCTAGGATTGTTTTACTAAGGGTTTTTAGGATGAGGCCCAGGTGTCTTCTAGAGAGAGGGTATGGTTATGTGGCCCAAGTGTATGTGGGTGGGATTTTCTATGGATTGAGGCCCAGGTGTGTGGGGTAGATCATGGCAGTGGGGCTATGTATGGGAAGATTGGTAGCATCAAGATGTTACGCTTTTCGGATAATCAGTGAACCGTTGGTAATGTGTTTTGGGCTACCAAGATATTAATGTGCTTATACTACCACTTTAATTCATTTATTTGGTGAGTGTGCCTTAGTAAGTATGGGATAGTTAGTCTCCCATAGTAGGTTCGTTGAGGTTCTACTATTTTTTTACATGGACATTAGTATGTTCCCTCAATAGTTCCAGGGTGGATATAGTTTTCCTACAGGGTATACATGTATACTATTCCTGCGTATATAAAACTATTTTCATTTTTCTTGGAGAACATTGAGGACTATGATGGAAATTACTGTCCCGGGAATCTGGATTCGTTGATGTTGCTGCATAGTATTTTTTTCTTTTGGTAATATATTTTGGTGTTTTTTTGTACCTAGTATCAGCTTTACTCTATAACATGCATGTGGGAAATGGATTTTGGATTCAGTTTTACATTTTTTATTTGGAGTTTCTTAGTATTTACCATATTATCCTCTGATATTTTCCAATAAAAATGTTAATTCTTTCCATATTATGTTAGATTCTATACTCTTGGTGCTAGTCACCTCTCGGAGGCCTATTGAATACTAGACTCGAAGGGTCATTATCGCTCCTTAATCTCGAGGAAGGAAGGTTGTGACACACTTATGTCCATTCCATCATCCTGAAGAAGGCTTTTCATAACAAAATGACATCAATGGGAGGTTTGTTGAGTTTGAGATATAGGGTGGAGTTGGTGTTACGCACTATGAGGATTGTATGGGTTTGTAGGGAAATAGTGTTTTGAATTCTTGGTGCATGAGATAGGCAAGGGAAGACTGGATAGGACACACTATTTTAGCCCCCCCCCCCTCATTATCTGATTAAAAGGCTCTGGACCTACTAAATTACCATGTTTGTCTACTCAGATGTCATGGTATAGACCCTTGGTAAGGAACATGCATCAAAATAGTTTTACATTTTGTGAATTTGGTGTTTTGGTAATTTAAAATAAATTATGAGTTAATCCAAATATAAAATTACTTTTCCACACTAATTGGACTTAGGTGTTGCTTGTTTAAGTTTTCAGTTATGGAACTCAGAAGTCGCCCCCATGTCGTACGAGCTGTTGTGGCCAGACAGGTTGATCTTGTTGACCAGCAGAGGGACGATCAAGAGGAGGAAGATAAACAGTGGGATAAAAAGATTTGTTCCTTCCAGTAGTAGACTATAAGGATGTATGAGATCAACATGTAAGAAATGACGATAGACAGTTTTCTTGAGGAGCTAAGGATCACATTCAGCATGATTTAGGCTCTGAATGAGTACTAGGTTCCTTTAGAAGTGAGCCAGATATGAGGAATAATGTATCATTGGTGGATGCTTTACCTTAGGGAGAGGAAGAAAAATGTGGTTTTGTTGGCTGAAATTGAGAAGGATTTCTTGAAATAATTCTTTTCATCCACTATGAATGTGGAGAAAAAGCTAGAGATACTCTCCCTTTGATAGGTGAGTATGTTAGCGAGTGAGTTACAGATCACGCTCAAGGATCTCCAACACTTCTCACCAGATCCCATCGTAGATGAGGAGGACCGATCAAGATGCTCTGATGAGGGACTCTGGCATTCTATTCTATGTTTTGTAACTCAGTTCACTCTACTGATATACATAGAGGATCAATGGAAGTCCATGGTAGTAGAAATGATAAAAAATCTAGGATGTGTGTCGTGGGACGGGAGAAAACCATGTTCATCATAGGGGAAAGTTGTTATCAGTAGGTATCCAGCATTAGGCCCTTCTATGATTCATCTAGTTGGGAGTAGGCCACAACAATTCCAGTTTTGATCTCCTATTCCTCACACATTCCCCAAGGATGTGAGATAGAGTTTCATTGTATGTGGAGGATAAGGAAATATTCAAAACTAGTTCCCCATTGATTCGCTATACAATGGGGTGGGAAGGTTCGGCACCAACCACAACAGCATCAGTTGTATGTCAGACCCTTCCAATAGAATGTGCAGTGAACTATGGATGCACCAAGGGAAGACATTGTCAGAGGATGCTGACCTCAAGGATCTCTTAAGATACCTGACCAAGGTGTGGTGGGTATGCGGTCAACAATAGATAGTTATAGGAGTCAGGAGTGGGAAGATCATTCATCAGAGGTAGTAGTTTAAACATAGAATGAGGTTTTTTTAGGTACGATCAAACAGTTTAGTATTCTTGTGTGTCATTTTTATTGATTAAAGATATTTTCATTGCATTGATACACCCTGTCTAGACCATTATCAGGGACAAGATGAAGGGATACATCCCACTCCATTATTTTTTAGTATTCAATATGGAGATGAGGACATTATTTTTTATGTTTTTCGAGGATGCAGACTGATGTTGGGACTGAATTAGTCCATTGGGGATCTTCATCTGCTACAGATGCATCCATATGATGACATACTATTCTACTTATAAGGACCCAACCTTAAACATTACATAATAATGAACCAAATGAATAATTCACATAGAGGATCTTTTCATGTTTATATTTTTAGAGAATTAGGACATAACTATTATATCAATAATGATTTCGAAGTAGACACATCTACATAGTTTCCATTTTTTCATAAAATAAAAACTCTTGAATAAAAAGAGTCATGTCTAGTCCCATGTTTTAGTCAGGGTGATTTTTCCTTGATCCCATCCTAGACCATGTTCATCTTTATGTCCTGTGAAACTATTACAAAACTTGGGATGAGCATAAAAAACTCAGTAAGGGTTATAAAACAAAGAGATAAATCATTTTTTCATAAAAAATATCAAACATAAACTCTTTTACTTACCTTATGAAAACATAAGATTTATGAATGACACATAGAAATCATAAATCATAATGGTAACTTGTGGCATCCATAACATAATTATATTCTAGCTATCACAACTACATAGGGATTTACATTGGAATACCAATCACAGTATATTCCCTAAATCTCTTAGGATACACATTCATGTTTACCTTCTTCACATTACCAATGCATCAGAGAGCTATCTCGGGATCACCTGCCGAAGGTTTATCACAGAACCACCCGTATACATAAAAAATTCCCATGAACCACAACATGATCCTAACACATGACATAAGCATAAAGGAATTATAACTTTTCCATATTGAAATAACAAAATAACATTTCAAGATATTGAAATAATAAATCCATTCTCTAAATCATTTTCAATTCCATAATACGTAAAGGGATTATATGGTATTTTTTTCCATTTATAAAAACATTACGACTTGTTTAGGAAGCCAAAAGATCAAATAATACTTGTGGAGGATGAAAGGTCGTTGTCACCGCATACACAAAAAAAACATTCATTTTTTTCATTTAGTAAAGAGGTTCATATAAAAATATTTCCTATAAATGAAATTAAAATTCAAATGGGTGTGTAAAATAATGTTGTGTATAAAACTAAATATGAATCAATGAAAGGAGATTGAGACGAAGTCCCTTACCTCATGTCTAACATGACCCGTTCGTTCATTAATATCCTAAATAATAAACTCAAGTCAATTTAAACATTATTTAGAACCTTTTTCAAGTTCATTATTCCTTTTATATCACTTATTACCATGTTATTAACATTATTAAATCATTCATGTTAATAACGATCGTTTTGTCGACATTTGGTACTTGAGTAAAAAATGAACACATTATATTTACAAGTTGTCCATGGGCTCAATAGTTCGTTATATCTAGAATGATATTCATTATTTAGATATCATATATATCATATATATATCATATATATCTAATATATATATATATATATATTTATAACATTACATATCATTTGGAGGTATAAAATGAAATTCACCGTTCATAGAGACTGTAAGCCGTACGTACGCATTAATGCTACATTAATTTCTATTTATTATTTTAATGGAATTAAAAAATAATGATGCATAGTTATATTATACTTACAGTATAATATAATATATAATATCATTAACTCCATCCTTTATACATCCCACATGTGGAATTAACGAGTCATATTACTTTGAGGGGGCGGTAGTCCGCACTTCCTTAAATGAAATTATCGCATTACCCATAATGGAAACCATAAAGGTATGATATAAAAGATAAATATAAGAACATAAATAAAACATAAACATAACAAATATCAGATATAAATATAGTGTCGTCTTAATTTTCACCATGATAGACGGTAGGAGATAATCAGACAATCATCGCCTCGTGAGGCATTAGTTTTCTATCCACAAAAACAGTATGTTCTTCACCCATTAAATGGAGGTGTGTGTAAGTGAAGTTTGAATAATCCTCATAAGTAAACCCTAATATATTGAGGATCCTGTTTTGTTATAAAATAATGGTATAAAAATGTTTAGTCATTGGAGAAGTATAATAAATGAAAATAAGTTAAGAGAAACTGTTACCATTAATTTGGGTAACTTCCTTTGGTTTGAACCATAAGGACATCATGACGTGCCTTCTGCCTAAGGTAAGAACTATAGGAGGAGTAGAGGGATGTAGGAAGTTTTATTGGTCAGAATTTGGATGCGAAAAATGTCTTGAGAGGTGTGAGGAATTGGTTATAAGTGAGGGATTTTTATAAGGGGTAGGTGGGGATCTTTAGGAAAGTGTGAAATTATTATTTTATTATAAAATTATATTCCGAATAAAAAGGTCCAATAATGATTAGTGTCGAATAAAAGATGAATCATGGTCAAATAAACTCATCCAATAATAATTGGATAGGTTTTGTATGTTATTTTAATATTTAGAATCTTATTTAATTAAATGATTTCTTAATGAGATAAACAATGCATAATTTTTATGTTATAAATAATTTAAAATATTTGGTGTCAAAAAATTATAAAAAAACTACAATGATGTAGGAAATATTTTTATCTTTCCAATTAATATTTATAATAGAAATGATAATTTATATATCCCCTTGTAAAAAATAATTTTCCAAAAGATATTTGTTTTTTCCATTTTTTCCTTTACTTTAAATTTATTAATCTAAATTGTCATTATCACTCCCTAGTGGCTCAATGGGGTCCCCAAATCAACGAAAATATGATAATGGTCGTAAATTACTCAACCAATAATGTTTGGACAAGTTATAAGGTAATTTTGAATTATAATAATATTCCTTTTACCTTGAATTTTCATATTTACCTTTAATCGTGGTAAATAAAAGTCAAAAGATACTTTTAAAAAAATTATTTTCAACTTGTTGAACCAAATTTTACTTACTAACAAGAATAATTTTTTTGGATTATCGAAATTCAATTCACAAAAGTGGTAAATTTTCATTGAAATGAAAAAGTCAGTTTATTTAACTACTACTATGTGGTTTTGATATTCATTAAAAAATGATGTTTTCCAGAAAAATACAAAAATTCAGCCTAAGCTATATATGATAGTATGAATTCAAAAATGATGTCTATTTTAACAATTTCTAAACATAGATGTTTTATTAATTAATTTATAATTAATTCCCGTTATCAAAACAAATACCCTGTTTTTAAGAAATAATTACTATAAAAAGATTTATACTTTTCTATTTCCAATTTTAAGGTGAAATTAATTGCAATAAACAAAATTGGGTTAAATGGTAAAAAAATTTTCTAATTAAAATTTAAAACCAATAAAAAATATAACCTATCCATATAAATAAATTAGATTAAAAGGAACTTTTGAATTAAAATACCATATTATTCACTATTCATTAAAAATTGAATGTTTTTAGAAAAATATCAAAAAACTACCTAATGTAAATTTTTATGTCCCAAATAGAAAGAAGAATTTTATTTGGTCAAATAAAACATATTAAAATGACCAAAACATGATTTAAAAAGGTTTCCCCATTAAAAGGCGGTAAATCGACCTTTTAATGTAAATTATGCTTAAAATATGATTCATTCACATTTTAAGCCCCTAACATTTTATTGGATAAATGTAAATAAATTTAAAAAACATGTATAATCATATTGTGGTTAGTTTGTTCATTGCCTCCAATAAAATGGCTAGGAGTAAACTACCATTTAAAATAATAATATTATATTATTAGTGTGCAATGTAAGATTTCAAAGAAACCCATTAGTGCGTATTTGGAATGCTATCGAACATAGTAACCCATTTAAAGTAAAATTAATAATTATTTCACAAATATTAATAAATATTCCTTATTCTTTATTTAGTTGGGATGTTACATCCTTCCCCCTTTTGGGAATTACATCCTCACAATTTTACTTATCAAAATAAGTGGGGGTATTTATCCATCAAAGCATTTTCATATTCCCACGTTTCCTCTTCAAACATATGGTTTTTTCACTAAACCATTACCTGGTGAATTACCTTATTTCTCAACACTTTCTTTCTACAATCACGAATTTGAACGGGTTTTTCTTCATAAGAGATATTCTCTTCCAACTGATATACCTCTGGGTTCAAATCATGAGATGGATTTGGCATATACTTTCTCAACATCAAAATATGAAAAGCATTGTGTACGTAGTATAAACATGGAGGTAAAGCCACTCTATACGTAACTGATCCAACTTTCTCCATAATTTCATAAGGTCAAATAATCCTCGTAATCAACGTTCCCTTATTATGAAAATGAGTCATATTTTTCCATGGAGAAACTTTGAGAAGGACATTATCACCTACCTCAAAAGAATGATCCTTCCTCCAGTTATCTACATAAAAATTCTATCTTCTCTAAGAAGTTCTCATGTGCTTCTGAATCAACTGAACATTCTCTACCATCACTTCTACTAATTATGGTCCCATTAGCTTCCTTTTACCTACATCATCCGAAAAAGTAAGAATTCGACAACGCTTTCATTATAATGCCTCAAATGGAGCCATCTGTATACTGGTATGGAAACTGTTATTATATAAAAATTCAACCAAATAAAGATGTTGGTCCTAACATCCCTAATAATCCATCAAGAAAGCACGTAACATATCCTCCAATATCTAAATTTTTCGTTCAGATTGCCCATATGATTGAGGATGAAAAGGTGTACTAAAGTATAATTCAGTACCCAATGACTTCTTAAGGCCTTTCTAAAAGATAGATGTAAACCTAGGATCACGATCAGATACAATGGAGAGGGGAACTCCATGCAACCCGACTATCTCTTTAACATTCAACCGAGAAAGTTGATCTAAAGATAATGTATCTCGAATAGTAAGGAAATAATAATATTTAGTCAATCGATTAATAATAAACTAGATTGCCTTATTACCTTGATATTTCTTCTGTAATCACACAATGAAGTCCATGGATATATTTTCTCATTTCCACTCTTGCACCTGTAAAGGATGAAGCACCCCTTTCGGTAACATCCACTCAACTTTAACCTGCACAAAAGTCAAACACTTCACTGTAAAATCAATGATATCTCCTTTCATTCCATCCCACCAGTAATTATCTTAATGATCATTGTACATCATTTTACTGCCAGGATGAACTGAAAACATGGAACTATGACCTTCACATAACAAATCATTCTTCAACTTTGAAACACAAGGCACACGTAATCTCTTTCAAAATCTCAAAAGACAATCATTATCAATGATAAATTCAGGAAACATAGCCTTCTGAAATAACTCTACCTTTTTCTGTAACTCACTTTCTTCCTTCTATGATTTCCTAATTCTGTCTAATAGAGATGATCTCACTAACACTTGATACAGAACAGACGAATTTTCTGCACCAACAACATCTATTCCAATGTTTATCAAATCAAAAAACCAAAGCATCCAATTCCAAATGTATCATGGTTAATGAAACATTACATTTTTGACTCAAAGCATCAGCCACTTTAGTTGATTTTCCCGGATAGTAATGGATCGTGCAATCATAATCCTTGATTAATTCTAGCCATATCTTTTATCTCATGTTCAATTATTTTTGAGTGAATATATACATTAAACATTTTTGATCAGTATATATTTAATATTTTACTCCGTACAAATCATGCCTCAAAATTTTTAAAGAAAAAACAATGGTAGCTAATTCCAAATCATGTGTAGGGTAATTTAACTCATGCGATTTAAATTGATGTGAAACATAAACAATTACCTGATCATTCTGCATTAGGATACAACCATGTCCTTTCAATGAAGAATCACTGTAGATAAAAAACTCACCATTTCTGGATGTCAATCCCAAAACTAGAGAATTCACCAATCTTATTTTCAATTCCTGAAAACAATCATCACATTCTTTTATCCCGATGAACATAACACCTTTTCGAGTTAACTTATTCATTGTACTAGATAACCTTGAAAAATATTCAACAAACCTCCAATAATAACCTACCAAACCAAGAAAACTATGAATATCAGTTTTATTTTTTGGTCTTGTCCATTCTTCAAAAACCTTCGTTTTAGGAGGACAACAAATTATTCCATATTTTGAAGCAATGTGACCAAGGAATGAAATTTTTTTGCAACAATAACTCACAATTGCTGAATTTCCCATACAGTTTCTTTTTCTACGTTTTGCAAGACAACCCTTAAATAAAATTTAATCTTCCTATTTACGTTTGGAATAAACCAAAATATCATCAATGAAGACAACCAGAAACTTATCCAAGAACTCACAGAAAATTTTATTCATAAGATCCATGAATAAATCAGGTGCATTGGTTAAACCACAAGGAATAACTAAAAATTCATAATGGCCATATCTACTATGAAATGCGGTCTTCAGAATGTATGATTCCTTTACTTTCAAATGATGGTACCCCAACCTCAAATCAATCTTTGAAAAATACCGAGCTCCCTAGATTTGATCAGGCAAATCATCGATATGAGGAAAAAGAAAATTGTTATTAACAGTGATGTTATTCAATGTTCTATAATCAATCCAATTTCTCATTGAACAATTATGCTTTTTAACATTAAAGACAGGAGCACCCCAAGGTGATGTACAAGGTTGAATGAATCCTTTATCTAATAACTCCTGCAATTACTTCTTTAACTCTAAAAGTTCAATTTGATCCATTTGATAAGGGGGTTTTTAAATTAACATAGAATCATGAACTAAGTCAATAGTAAATTCATCTTCCCGATCATGTATAATACCAGGAAATTAATCAGGAAGAACATCAAGATACTCCTTTACCACTGACAAATCATTAATCTCAATAGTTCCTTTATTTTCAGCAATATGTGAAAGGTAACATTAATTTCTATATTTTACTACTTTCTCAGCTTCACGATATGTTATCTAAAGCAAGGGTTCACTCTTGTATACAAACTGGAAATCCCTATGAAAAAAACCTCTTTAGCTCTATAGTGAATCTTAGCATGATAAACAAAAATCCAATCCAAACCCAAAGTAAAATCAAACTCCACTAGAGGAAAAAAAATAACGTTTGCAGGTAGATTCTTGCTACACACAAGGACATGAATGTTCTTATGTTTTCTTTTTGTTTCAACATTTCCTCTAGGTGTCTTTACCATAAGTTCTATATTCATATCTTGATAATGAATTCCCAATTTAAAAGAAATCTTCTCAGAAATGATTGAGTTTGTAGACCCTGAATCAAACAACACATTGGAATAATCAGAAAAAAAAATAGTGTACCTGATTCCTCTTCATTTGATGGACTAACATCTGCAGAAGTTGATGAAAAGGATTTCACCACCCCCTTCTACATGTAGTCTGGATTCTTTCTATAGTTGAGTTCTTTGTTGGATAGTCATTTGCATAATGACCCATTTCATTGAACTTAAAACATTTTACTGACGGTAAATTAGATTTTTTCTAAATATTAACCTGATCTTCTTCAGTGCAATTACGAGACTTATGCCCCATTTTACAACATCGGTAGCACTTACCAGAATTCAAAAGACATTACCCAACATGATTCTTAATATAATTTTCAAAACTGTAAAATTATATTTCTTACCATCATACTTTTTTGAAGAGTTCTTCACTTTCGCCTGCCACCTCGACCTCTTATTCTGTTGTTTTTCTAGGAACACATGATCATTAGCAAACACAATTTACACCTTCTCCTCACAATGAATTATTTTTTCATAACTTTTGAACTCACGAGAAGCTAATGACCTTCAATACTTTGGATTTAATCATAAGTAAAAATATTTTATTTTACTATCAAGATCTCGTATGAAATATGGATCATACCATGCTAGTTGAGTGAATTTTTCATCACAAGTAGCCACTAAGTCATCCTCCTTCCTCAATTCTAGGAATAGTTTTTCCATTCTAAAAAGAACCACCTTAGAAAAATATTTCTCAAGAAACATAACATTGAATTCATCCCAATCGATAGGATCAATATCCTCACTATCCCCGATATTTTTCACATTCGACCACTACTGATCATCTTCTCCTTCCAAACGGTAAACAACGAGACTAACATTTTGATGTTCTGAACAACACATGAATCCAAAAAACTTTTCCACTACATTAATCCAACCTTCTTCTAGCACTGGGATAGATGATCCTCTGAATGATGGGGTATGTTGCCTCATGAAATGATCCACTACTAACACATTCCTCTGCAGTTGATTTGAATGATCTCGTGCATTGATACCACCACCATTTATAGATTTAATGAACTACTCCATCACTACAACAAACTGTTGAGTTATGATTCCAACAATCTTAGGTTGCTTATTTGGGAGGTTATCTTCCTTTTGATGTCGATCCGACATAGCTGCCCTATTTCCTCAGCGGAAAATCATTCTGAACACAGAAATATCTTCTGCAAAGGAACATGGTAATCTGTAAATTCTTTATGATTTCAATATTAACATAAATTCCTCTATGGATATAAATTTAACAATACCTTAACTCCTAAAGTTATCTAAACCATTCTCTAATACCAATAATAAGGACCCTGCCTTAAACATTACATAATACTGAATTAAATGAATAATTCACATTGATGATCTTTTCAAGATTATTGTTTTAGACAATTAGGACATAACTATTACATCTCAAAAGATTACAATGTAGACACTTATACAGAGTTTCCATTTTTTTCATAAAATAAAAACTCTTGAAAAAAAGAGTCATGTCTAGTCCCTTGATATAGACAGCATGACTTTTCCTTGACCACATCCTTGACACTATTCATCTTTATGTCCTGTCAAAAAATTTCATAATGTGGGATGATCATAAAAAACTCGGTATGGGCTATAAAACAATGAATAACAACATTTTTTCATAAATATATACAAAATAGAAACTCGTTTACTTACCACCTGAAATCATAAGATTTATGAATAACACATAGAAATCATAAATCATAATGGTAACTTATGGAACCCATAATATAATCATATTGTAGCTATCACAGCTAGATATGGAGTTACTTTTTAATACCCATCATAGTATATTCCCTATGTCTCTTAGAAGAAACATTAACATTTACCTCCGTCTCATTACCCAATGCATTGAAGATCTTTCTCGGGCTCACCAGCCCTAGGTTTGTCACGGATCCACCCGTAAATTTAAATAATGACCAAGAACCACAACATGATCATAACACATAACATAAGAATAAAGGAATGATAAAATTTACAAATTGAAATAAAAAATACCATTTCAAGATATTGAAATAATAAATCCATTCTCAAAATCATTTTTAATACCAAAATTTGTAGAAAGAGTATATGGTATTTATTTTCCTTTTTAAAAACATTAACACTTTTTAAGGTAGAAAATTGATCAAATAATTCTTGCGGCGGTGGAAAGGTCATTGTCACTGTGTACACAAAAAAACATTCATTTTTTCATTTAGTAAAATGGTTTGCATAAAAATATTCCCATTGAATGAAATTAAAAATCAAATGTGTGTATAAAATAATGTCATGAATAAAACTAAATATAACTTAATGAAAGGAGATTGAGATGAAGTCGCTTACCTCTTGTACGACATGACCTGTTCATTCTTTCATATTTTAAATAATAAAAAAAATTAATTTCTACTTGCATAAGAACATTTTTCATGTTTATAATTCCTTTTATATAACTTATTACCATGTTATAAACATTATTTAATCATTCAAGATAATAATGGTCATTTTTTCGACATTTGGTACATGAGTAAAAAATGAACACCTTATATTTACAAGTTGTCGATGGTGTAAATAGTCCATTATATCCAGAATTATATTCATTATTTAGATATCAAAATATCATATATATCATATATATCTAGTATATATATTTATTTATAATAGTACATATAATTTGGGGATAAGAAATGAAATGCACCGTTCATGGAGACGGTAAGCCGTACGTACGCATGAATGCTACTTTCATTTCTATTTATCATTTTAATGGAATTAAAAAAAATGATACATAGATATATTATAATTCTAGTATAATATCATATATAAAATCAATAATTCCATCTTTTATATGTTCCAAATATGGCATTAACGAGTCATATCACTTTTATGGGCGGTTGTCTGCACTTCCACAAATTAAATTATCATGTTTACACATAATGGAAATAATAGAGGTATGATATAAAAGGAAAATACTGAAGAATAAAGAATAAATAAATATAACATATACCATATATAAATATAGTGTCATCTTAATGGCCACTAAGATAGGCGGTATGAGATAATCAAATAATCATCATCTCGTGTGGCATTAGTTTTCCATCCACAGAAACATTATGTTCTTCAACCATTATATGGAGGTGTGTGTAAGTGGAGTTTGAATAAATATCATAACAACATACTAGTATATTGAGGATACTGTTGTTGTTATAAAATAAAGGAATAAAAATAGTTTAGTGGTTTGAGAACTAAAATAAAATAAAAGAAGTTAAGAGAAACGATTATATTTAATTTGGGAAACTTCTATTGGATTAAACTAAAAATACTTCTTGAAGTGCCTTATTCCTAAATTAATGCTTATAGGTGTAGTATAGGGATCTAGGGAGTTTAATTGATAAGTTTATGGAAGAGGATAAAGGCTTGAGAGGTGGAGTAATTGGTTAGAAGTGAGGGCTTTTTATAAGGGGGAGGGGCTCTTTAGGAATGTGTGATAATATTATTTTTATTATAAAATTATGTTCGGTTTCAAAAGGAAAAAAATAATTAGAGTCGATGATAAGATGAATAATGGTAGAAATAAAATCATTTAATAATAATTGGACAATTTTTGGATGTTATTTAAATATTTATAATATTATATAAATAAATGATTTATTAATTAGGTAAACACTGCATCATTCTTCTGTCATAAATAATTAAAATTATTTGATGTCTAAAAATTATAAAAAAATTAACATGATTTAGGAAATCGTTTTATATTTCCAGTGAATTTTTAGTCCAAAAGATAATTTATATAACCCCTTATAAAAATAAATTTACTAAAATATTTTTGATAGTTTTGCTTTAACTTTTAGTTAATTAATCTAAATTGTCATTATCAATACCAAGTGCCTCAATGGGGTCCCATAATCAACACAAAGATTATCATGGTCTTAAATGACTTATCCAATAAGGTTTTTACATGTTTTAAGATAATTTGGTATTATTATAATATTCTTTTTACATTGAATTACCATATTTACCATCAACCGTGGTAAATAAAAGTAAAAAGTTACTATTTTCCAAAAAATATTTTCAACTTATTGAACCACATTTTACTTATTAAAAACAACCATTTATTTCGGATTTTTGAAATTCAATTCATTAAAGCGGTAAATTTTAATTTAAATAAAAAATTCAGTTTTTTCACTTTTATTAAGTGGTTTCCTTATTCATCAAAAATTGATGTTTTTCAGAAAAATACCAAAAATTCAGCCTATGCTATATTTGATAGTATGATTTCAAAATTGATGTCTATTTTAGAATATTATAAACATAGATTTTGATTTAATTAATTTAATATTAATTCCCGTTATCCAAACAAATTGCGTGTTTTGATGAAACAATAACTATCATAAGATTGATACTTGTATATGTCCATTTTCAAAGTGAAATTAATTCAAATAAACTAAATTGGATTAAATGGAAAAAATATTTTCTAATTAAACTTTAAAACCAATTAAAAAGATAATCTAACCATAAAAATAAATTAGATTAAAATCCATTATTGAATTAAAATACAGTATTTTCCACTATTCATTAAAAAATTAACTTTATCAGAAAAATACCAAAAAATTACCCAGAGTAAATTTTGTAATCCCAAATCTAAATAAAAAATTTATTTGGTCAAATAGAACATATAAAAATGACCAAAACTATATTTAAAGAGGGTTCGCCATTAAATGGCTGTAAATCGACCTTTTAATGTAATTTATGCTTAAAATTAGATTCACTCACATTTTAAGCCTCTAACATTTTATTCGATAAATTAAAATACATTTAAAAAAAATTTATAATCATATTGTTGTTAGTTTTTTCATTCCCACCTATACAATGGGTAGGAATTAACTACCATTTAAAATAATAACATTATATTAATAGTGTGCAATGTAAGATTTCAACGAAAATCGTTGTTGCGTATCAGGTATGCTATCGAACAGAGAAAACCCTTTTAAGTAAAATTAATATTTAACTGAATAATATTACTAAATATGAAATATGTCTTATTCTTTATTTACTTGGGATGTTACACTACTACTATTTATTCACTATGAATGATATTATCGACTACATCTGGATAAGGTTGGTGATCTAGGATATGGGTAGGCAACACATAGCTTTCATAGGCGAGAATATTTTTCAGGAGGGAAACCAAACTATAGAAAATATTTTTGCACCATTAGCACATATTTCAGTAGAATATGAAGATATAGGTATGTTGGATATTCTAGTGGTTGTAATTGAGCTTTAGGATGTCTTCCCCGAGTAGGTTGCGACTCTACCCCTAGATGTGATGTTGAGATTGGGATGGACTTGTGACCCGATGCTCGTCCGATTTCGTTGGCTCCCTTTCAGATGGAACTTTATGAGTTGTGAGACTATTGTTTTCTGGTTGATGACCTTATTAAAAAGGGTTTTATTATGCCAAATGTGCCAATGTGGGGTGCTACAGACATTTTCTAGAAGAAGGAAGACGGTGGTCTAAGACTATGCATAGACTACTAGAGACAAAATTAGGTAAAATTCAAGAACCATTACCCTCTTTCGAGGATATATAACATTTTAGACCAGTTGAAGGGAGATTGTGGGTTATCTAAGATCAGTATGTGTTATGTATATTAGCAGTTTATGGAGAAAGAGAGTGTCATCCAAAAGACTACATTTAGGAGGTGGTATGTGTTCTCTTTGTTCATGGTCATGCTGTTCAGCATTACAAATAAGATAGTTGTGTTCATGAGGCTCATGAATTCTATTTGACTTGATTTCCTAGACTGTTACATCATTAGGTTCATCAAATACTTCATTTTATATATAAGGATACATGAGGAGCATTCCGAGCTTCTTAGGACTATCTTGGATGTCACCCGACACCACCATCTCTACAGAATGTTGTCCAAGAACATGTTTTGTACATGAGAAGTGAACTTCATTTTACTCATTGTGTCTCTGTAAGGGATAGTACCATAACCATCAAATATTGATGAGATTTTTTTCATGGGTATCACCAAAGAATTTAGTAGAGGTTCGTAGCTTCTTGGGTATGTCTAGCTTTTACCAGACGTTCATGCCCAACATTTATTGAGTTTCAAATCCTTTGACAGCTTTGACAAGAAAATAATAGGCCTCTGTTTTGAGTAATTCGTTTCAAGAATCTTTTATCTATCTCATGAGAAATATTTTTAGTTACCCACTTCATCTGTAGCTAGAGGAAGATGTGATGATAGAGGTGTTTTGTGACGCATCTGGCCAAGTCATTGGATGTGTGATAATACAAAAAAACGAGTAATATATTTTGTGTATTTTAAATTACATTCACACAAATGTAACTATGCCTCCATTGTTCTAGATCTTGCAGTGTTCATGTTTAACCTGATGTTGTGGTATCAATTTTTTATTAGAGATCACCTTTTGGTATTCACAGATCAAAAGAACATGAGTTATATCATTTCCCAACGAGAACTAAACATAAAGTAGGAAAGGAGGATGGAGTTCCTCTAGGATGAAACATAAATATCCCTTAAGAAATTAAGAAGGGGAACATGGTGGATGATGTATATATTAGGAATATTCTGATGTAGGTTGTTTAGGAATAAATAATTCTTGGAAGGCAATGGTGGAGTTTCCCACATAAAAAATAGATGTTGTGGAGGATATTATTAGAGAGAACCTATTTCAGACAACAATGCAATATTTTATAATGCAACAACAGGAAGAATATCAGTGGGAAAACAAAGGGACTAAAGCGGGGAATGATCATGTAGTCCATGACAACACTCTAGAGGGACTGTTAGAGGATAGACATAATCATATGTTGTTCCTTTGGAATTTGATTATCATGGTGGCAATGTGCGAGGAAGTTCTTTGTGAGTTCCATATCTCACCCCTAGCTATACACCATGGAGTTTCCATGATGTACCGAGGATTGAGGGAACATTTTTGGTGTCCTGGGGTGAAGCATGTAGTAGTATAATTTGTGGCAAGATGCCTTGTGTGTCAGTATGTGAAAGTTGAGAACTGTGTTAATGGTGGTCTATTTTGGCACTTGGATGTTCCCGAGTGTAAGTGGGATGACATCATATGGGATTTCATCATTGGATTACCTAGGGCTTATAGATGATGTGATTCTAGTTGGGTGGTGGTTGACTTGTTGAAAAAGTTGGCTCACATAAAAGAAACTATGGTATCGAGCGTTGTGGATGCCTTAGTGTAGTGGATTGTGGATGTGGAGATACAATTGCGTGCAGTTCCAAGATCCATTGTATTTTATTGGGATACATGACTTCGTTCTGATTCTAGAGTGGATTGTAGCATGCCATTGGAACCAACTTATGTCTAACACTAATTTTTACCCTCATATGGATGGAAAAAAATAGAGGACCATCTAGACATTGGATGAAATATTGTGAGCATGTGTTCAAGTCCTTATAGGATCATTGGTACGACAGTTTCCCCTGGTAATGTTTTCCTAAAATAATAGATATCACAATATATGTGGCATGGCACAATTATAATCATTTTGTAGAAGATGGTTTCTCTCACCCATATAAAGGGAAAAGGTAAGGGAAATATCCGTTCTCGGACCATATATTGGGTAGAGCACAACAGAGAAGGTTCAGCTTTTGCAGGAGAGGAAGACGGTTGCTCAGGGCTGGAAGAAGTCGAATGTTGATCATAGGAGGAGGCCCTTATAGTTCGATGTTAGGGAGAATGTGTTCTTAAAGGTCTCCCCTTGGAATAGACAGTGGAGATTTGGAAGAGGGATAAAGCTTTCTCTATGGTTCATAGAGCCATTCGAGGTGTTGGGACAAGTTGGTGAGGAGGAATGTCGTATAAAATTTCAACTGCGGTTGGATAGGATTCACATTTTATTTCATGTATCTCAGTTTTTTCGGTACCTACATGATGACTCCAACTTCATAGACTATGGAGAGTTGGATTTCAGGGATGATGTGACATTCATATATTGAACAGTTAGAATTGAGGATTATGGGGTGATTGTGTTGCAAGGAATAACCAATGATTTAGTTTGAATGGTATGAAGGCATGGTGTCCTTGGGGAGAGTACTTGGGAGAGAGACGCACAAATGTCTGTCTAATGCCCTGAGCATTTCTAAGTTTGCTCTTGTGTTTTACTATGTACCATTATTTTGATATAATGTTTGACCTCGCATTCAATATGATTAATTTTTTCCTATTTATGTTATTTTTTTAAATCTCCTGACTATTTGGAGGGGTGAATTTTATCGCTAATCAAGATGAATCAATGCGGATGTTGTTAAAACCATGCAGGAGAGACAGTGCCACCTAGTATCTTGACATGGAGGAAGGAGATCCTTAATCCATGTGTTTGGATGGTGTGACCTTTGGTGTTTTTATGGTGTTTTGGGGAACTGTGGGGCCCCATTGTTTGCATAGTTTTTTAGGAGATAGATGAGAATGAGGAATTCTCAAATGTCGAGATTTTCATTCCAAACATAAATATAAGACAACGTGGTTCTCTCCTAAGATGTACATTTAGTGTGGGTTGTTTGAACCACCTTTATCTTGAGTTAGTTTTGAAAAAAATGAGGATGGGAATATTTTGAGAGGCATCTGATGTAATAACACAAATTTACCTGGTCCCTAAATTGGAAAAATATAGTGTTTAGGGTGTTATAAGAGGCAATGTTGGCTCAATTCAAGAGTTTTCAAAATATCCAGTGTTCCATTGGAAAATCTGCGGCGTCAGCGTCAGCATGCCAGTGCGCCGGCAAGTCAGTGCGTAGGTATATCAATGTGTCAACATGACAGTGTGTTGACCTGTCCGTATGTCGACATGTTTTTGCATAATTGAGGTAGGATTGTCATCATTTGTGAGTAAGGGGCATCTACATTATTGATTTAGGGTGTCAGTAGGTCAGGGTATAAGTTGTTTGTGGAATTAGTATGTCATTACATCGGTGGGCCAACAGAATTGGCTATGTGTTAGTAGGTCACATTGATAGTGGCTCCATATCGGCGACACACCCACCAGTGACACATTTTCATTTTTCCCAGTTTTCTAGTTTCACCCATCTTATGTATTCATTACATAAAATTAGTTTAGAACCATGTATGGGTGTTTGTAAGTGCATTTTGAATATTATTAATAATATTTATAAATATCATAACTTCCTTGGAGATTTATGATACCCATAGAGTGTGATCATGAATAGGATCTCACGTTAATGTCTTTTAAAATCGAACAACCCTTAAAATAGGATCTGAGTCATCAAAGACATGATCTTCCCTTCCAAGTGTGTCTTTAATTTCTCTATGTAGCTATTAGATCTATACAACCTAGATGAGTCATGCACATACTCTAGAGCTATCCTGCTTAATTTTCCTGGAGTTCTTCCCAACTGCTCGCGCGATCCCCTATTCTTAGCATAAGGAAGAACATCAATATGATGATCCTCCATGTTGGGATTTATTCTATATATATTTATTTCTGCATCATTCGTTGTGGTTTTAATAATAATTAATTATGATTAATTACTGAGTAAATTCCATAAAATGATAAATAAACAATACTAAATATGATCAAATGATAAAAATGGTAAATAAAATGATGGGCATGGAGTTGATTAATTTTGTATCACCTGTTTTAATTTTGTTTTTTTTTGTTTATTTAAGGATTGTTTGTAGATGTATGTCTTCTAGAAATCCTGGTCATTGGTGGTATTTTCATTCAAAACCGATGGTGTCATGTATTTTTTGTTTTGATGTTTGATAATCAACATTAATAAGAAACCTAATTAAAAATGTAGACTTGGTTAATTGAAATTGATTCCCTAGAATGAAAACCCTTTTAAGATCACCCATATTTTACAAGTGGATTAATGAATAGTTATTTACAAATTTAAATTAATATATATATCGTGTTGATGGGTGTGTTTGGGTGCTGTGTTCTATTGCGTTTTGTAACATTGTGTGTGTTGTGTGGTTCTACTGTTGGGAGCACGGTTCTGAGTACTAGGGTGGATAGATGAGCTGGATCTATGAGAAGGGTGTGGAATGTGTGCATAGTGGGGTTGTCAGTTAATAGTAGTTTTTTAGTCCTTTGTGTGAGTATATATGAGGGGTGTGTTTGTATCCTAGTTTGAGATACTGATTGATTGTCGAATGGACGTACATGTAGATAGTTGTACAGCCTTTGTTTGTGTCATGGACAACAGAGGGCATTAGGAAATGGGAATGTGGTGTGGTTATGAGATTTTATATTGTGGTACTGTGTCTGGGAATTGTTGGGAAGGGGATCTACGGAGCTAGGTTATGTGAGAAGGATTATATAGTATCATTTTGAAGGGTGATTAATTTAAATGGTTGAAGAAGTGTTTAGGTAGATTGTGGGTCTGAGCAGTTGACTAAACATCTGGTTCTATGTTACTGTGAAGTGGGAATTAATTTTGGATTTACATGTTGTATAACTATGGTTGGGGTTGGTATTTCTTTATTAGTTCTTGAATAAATCAAACCTAATCCACTAATTAAATTAATGGCACGTGGATAAAGAAAAAGGTGTTGGGTTTTTCATTGGCAGTATATATTGTGTGGTTGTGCATATGGGGGTTGAAACAACAGTGGCACTAGTGGGTTTGTTTATTGTTTTTCATGACCCATAGGTTGGGAACAGTGTTTTATTACCCATATGTATGTAAATTTTAGTTCCTTGTGATTTCTATATGCACCCCACCCTTTTTGAGCACCATGTGTGAAAACCACAATTTCATGGGGGATAGTGTATTTCCCAACATCCGGGTGGGAGGATGGATAGCTAGTTACGGACTTTCTTCCTTACAGCCTCCTCATAGTTATTTCCACTCAAGAGTATCTGGACAGGCTATAATGGCATGAGGCTTACCATATCCCAATATCCATGTGGAAGGAGTTTGTTGTGGATGAGAGGCCAAGGTGTTTGTGAGCCAGGATTTTTTTTCCTAAGATTCATTAAGATGAGGCCCAGTTTTCAATGGGTGAGTGGGAATGGTTGTTGTTATTTGGTGTCTGCAAGTAGAATGATGTGTGGTTTCTGGCCCAAGTGTGTGTGGGTGGGTTGTCATAGTTTGAATACGAATGGGAAGTGTGGTAGCATCAAAATGTTAGTAGTTTGGGATGATAAGTGAACCAGTTCACAATTGGTGGGGGAAACTAAATATCTATTAGAATACACTACTACTTCACTTGACTTGTGTTATTTTGTGAGTGTCCCTTGGTGAGGCTAGGCCGGATAGGGTCCCTTGTTAGGTTCATTGAGGTACTACAATTTTCTTAACGGGACATTAGTATGGTAACTGACTTTTTAATGGGTGGATTTATATTTCCTACTTGGTATACTTGTATACTCACCCTAAATGTAAAAAAAATCAGGTTTCCCACAAGGCATTGAGGATCATTCTAGACTTTACTAGATCGAATGTATGGAATAGTTACTATTGAGGCTTAGTCTCTTTTACGTTGGAACATTAAATTTGAGTTTTGTCGTGCATTGAATTTGTTCTACTCTTGAAATTTCATGTCAGAAATGGATTTTGGATTTACTATCACCTGTAGTATTTGGAGTCACATGGGATTTATCATCTTATCTCCCGATCATGTTCTTTATAATGGGTAATGCCTTCCATATTTTGTGAGATTATATACCCTAACCCCGACAGCATCACCAACAAGTTCTTCATGTTCTATTGGGATATTTTGAAAGATGAGGTGACTCACACTATCAGGGAGTTGTTTATTCCCTTCTCAATGCCACATGGAGCTAATGCCAACATCATTTCCTTGATAACAAAGAAGGAGAATGCGTTTGACATCAAGTACTACAGACCTGTGGATTTTGGGAACACGATTCCTAAAGTCATTAACAAGATCCTTATGAATAGGATATGGGAGATTATGAAGGAACATATATCAATGAACCAATATGGATACATCCCTGGGCGAAGCATTCAACATTGTTTGTACACAGAATTGGAAGGAGTAAACTTGATGAGGAGACCAATGAAAGATGGAAACTTTTCCTTCAAAGTTGATATATCAAAAGATTTTGATATATATTGAAATGAGGATATCATTTTGACAACCTTAGAAGGTATGGTTTCTCAAAGGAAGTCATCAAGCTTATTAATTCCGTCCTTGAATCTTCCAAACTTTACATTCTAATTAATGGGGCACCTAGAGGTTTTTTTCAATGCACCCAGGGTGTGAGGCAGGTTGATCCTATGTCAGGGGTTCTATTTTCCATTTCTGAAGATTACCTAAGCAAATGTATCAATTAGTTGGCTCAACTTGTACTGTACAAGCAAATTAAATATGGCAGGTACAATCTGGTCCCTTCAAATCTTTTGTATACGGATGAAATATTCTTGTTTGGTCAGGCCTCAAAAAAGACCATTACTATTATCAAGGGGCTCTTTTCCCATTATGAGGAAGTTTATGGGCAGGTCATAAATTGGGATAAATCCTCCATTGTCTTTGGTTATGGTGTGAGCATCAACAAACAATACCGGATAACCAGGAGGCTTGGCATTAAGAGGGCATCACGTCCTTTTAATTATATTGGAGTGCCTTTATTTTATGGAAAGGTAAAGTGGAAATAACATGAAAGCATACATATATGCATCATCAATCAAATGGCCCAATGGAAAGGAAAATCCATGTCCCAGGCTGCAAGGGTGTGTCTGGTTAACTCTATGATCACTTCTAAGTCTGTCTACTCTTTCTCACTCTTTAAATGGCCTAGAGGTCTTGTGAAGGAGATTCAAGGAATGATCAGAAATTTTATATGGACATGATCTGTTCATGAGAGGAAGTTGGTCACTATTGCATGGTCTGAGTGCATTAAAACCATCGAAATGGGAGGCCTTGGAATCAAGGATCTCAAAATTTTTAATGATGGACTGATTGGGATATTCATTTGGAATCTAATATCGATTGATAATTCTCCTAAGTTCATGCTGAATAGATTCAAGGGTCGGCTCTTCAATGGATACAGATATCTCCTCACATCCTCTATCTGGACATCTCTTAAGTCTTCTTTCATGAAAATCACACACGACACCAAGTGGATTGTGAGTAGAGACGCACAACATAACTGAGGGACTATCGTATGGCTGGATACACCATTGTAGGATGTCATTGATGTCCCTATAGAAGAAACTCACATGTCAATTTCAAGCCTGGTATCATAGATTTCCAGGTTTGACACAATTCCTCATCAGATCAGTCTGGACATTCAGAATTATAACTTCATGGACTATGATACTATCATATGGAAGCACAATCAGCGGGGGAATTTTAATGAAAAAGAGTTTTACAAACTTGAATTTGGTGATGCTACGCAACCACCAGTGTGGCTAATGCTGTTTAATAAATCATTAATTCAGACATCAAGGTTTGTGTTGCTCTGGAAAATTTGGAATGGAAGGATGGCCACTCAGGATCGGCTTAAGAAGGCTGGATTTAATATGCCCTCCATTTTCTGTCTCTGCCAACATGCTGAAGAGGGAACAAATCATTTTTTCATTGCATGTGACTTTGTGCAAAAACATTGGGTATATTGGAATGTTGTTTGATATGTAATTCGATAGAAAAAACCAGTTTGAACAGTTCATGAAGGCACTTTGTATGGGAAATTACAGTGAGTAGGTTTTCCACCTGCTACTTGCAACTGCTACGGTAGTGGTATCTCACATCTGGAATGCCTGAAATCAGCTGGTGTTCAATGAAATGAAGCCTTCTATTTATGCAGGGATGATGGCGCTACACAAGGTGGTCTGTGCCGCATCAGTTGTGCAACATGGAGGTATGTTTTACATGATCCGATAATTGAACATTCTTAGACTGTTGGGTGTTGCAGGTCGACCGAGGAAACCTAGAATGGTTAAATACATTCGGTGGATTCCTCCAATTGCGTCATGGTTAAAAGTTAATGTAGATGGGGATGCGATAGGAATGCCTGGCCCCTCAGGGTGTTGAGGTGTCTTTCGTACACATCGTGGATTCTTTAAGGGGTGTTTTTATCACTCCACTAGAATTAAAACGGTGTATGAGACTGAGTTATTGGCCATGATATATGCAATTGATTATGTTGCTCAGTACAACTAGACACCATTGTGGCTTGAATCTGGCTCCGAGGATGCTGTGAAAGATTTTATGGAAAGGAAACGGGATGTACCATGGAAGATTCTACCTCTTTGGTTTGAGTTTCTCAACAAGAGCTTTCATCTCAATTTGGAAGTCTCCCACACATATCGAGAATCAAATCAAGTTGCAGATGTGTTGTCCAAGAAGGCTTTCAGTTAGACGAGTATGTTTTGGTCTTTTACAATTCCTAATTGGTGTGAAGCAATGGTGAATGCTGATATGTGTGGTGTGATTCACTCTCGGATATGTAATAACCCCTTATAACTCTAGCTCTATTTTTCTCTTTTTTTATTATATATTTTTATGGGTCCGACTTTCTTCAGAACCCACGCTTTCTTGGTATAATAAATTTTAGTTTGACTAACATCATTTTATTTTTTATATAATTATATTTCTCATAATTTAATTAGTTATATTCATCTGATTTTTCATGGATAATTTTAGTATTTTTTTCGATGTTAAACAAGGTATTGGAAAAATTAAATTTATTTAAATGATAGATATATTATAAAATATTTAGTTGTTACCTTCACCCCCCCATAAATCATTTTTTCCTTCGCTATATTACTTCACACGACCTAACATTAATATTTTAGGGAATATAAAAGATAGAAATGACTCATGTTATATTTCATTGAGAGATAAAAACCATTAAATATTAGTAAATTATACATTTTCATTGGTATTTTGTTGCTAAATGACCTACATTACCATGAATAAAACATCATCCATTTCTATTAAGACTTTAAATTTGGATCATATAAAAACATTTTGACTTGATGTAAATTATGTCCTCTTTCTTTTAGTAGTTTAAACACCTAAACGTACACTACACTCTATCCTTCCCTTATTTTGGATACTCAACAATGTTCATGTTGTTTATAATAATTCATTAAAAATAATTAGTCATAACAAAAATATATCTATCACTATGTCTTATCCAGATTGGTTTTCATTAGATGAATATGTATGTTATCCATAATAGTTGTTGTTATAATTGTTCTATCGAGATTCCTCCAACACTAAACCAAATAGGGGTTAAATTGAGTAATGAATAATAATATAAGAAGATAATTATCATATATAGTAAAATCAAAAAATATATCTCAAGATGTGTCACTCTTGGAAGCCATCACATTATCTTTTAATTTAATCTAAATAATTCATATTTCAATATAAGTATTTTTATTTTTTATTTTTTCATACTTATTAACTTAATTCCTTAAATAAATATTTTGAAACTCTCTGAAAAAATTAAAATATTGTATACCAAAAAAATTATTAAAATATAATATCTCACAATTTAACAAAATATATATACATAAAAACAATTATCAATAAATAAATTCTATAACTTATGTGTTTGTACATTTTAATATATTTTCTTTATCTACTTTTATCTTAGGTTCTCTTAACTAAATATACTCAAATCTATCATAATTCATCTAAAATTAATTGTGAGTTTCTAAATAATATACCTAAGGAGTGTATGGGTATTTGTGAAATCTTTGGAAAACATAAAAACCCTGATATAATGATGGGTAGAAACTCCAAAATCCTATATCAATGTTATTAAACCATGGTCAAAAAATACCATAATCTCGTACACATTATAGTTTCTAGAGAGGGGTGTAATTGTTAGGAAAAACATATACACAATGTATTACTATAATTTCAGTACATGATTCTTTTCATATACATGAGAGTATGTTTTTTAATAAATTTTTCTTTTCATTATCTCTATATTTAACCAAAATAAACCTAAAATAACAAAAAATTTCATTGATACCAACTAAGGAACCCCTAAATGTCACACTAGAATCATTTTATGAGAAAATTCTATAAAAAATGGAATATTTATAAGAAGTGAGATTTACGAAGAAAAAATAAATATTTTTATATAATTTAAACAATGAATCCTAAAAAATCACCTAATACTTTTATTAGAAGCTTTAATATATTTTATGGTCATTTAAATAGAAATTTTAATATAAAATTCTTGCAAAACATTCCCCATTATCGAACTATAAAAGAACCTTGATAGGCATATCAATGTTTTACCAATTATCATAACCTTATGAATTGTAATATAGGATGCTTGTGAGATTAAATGCTCCGTAATAGAAAAGATCATCAATATTTCATCAAGGGTTATATCATAAGAATATGGGAATACATGATCAATGCAGAAATATCATACAAAAAATATCATTGAGCTATAATATTTCACCATATTTTTTGAAAGAATGACATATAATATCAAATTAACATACAAATATCCCAATAAATCGGTGTGATAAAAAAATAGATGAGTCCTGGAAAGTAATCATAGGAATACAATAATAAAATTTGGATTAATAATTTTCATAATTATAATAGTATATTATACCAAGAATTACATAAAATACCCCATAGTGGATCAATAATCAAAACATGTTTCATCGTGTGGATCATGTATTACTTCATGTTTTTCATATTGTATCAAGAATTACAATGTTCTTCCCATAGTGGATTGGGAACTACTTCATTTTTTCAATAGTCTATTAGGAAATTCTTCTAGATTCCTATAGTTAATTCACAAACATTACTCATTCCAAATAATTTTATCATAAATTTTAATTCCTTAATTATTTCATTAGTTGGTGATATTGGACAACAACCCTCATAATAATATCGATCCATAATTGTTATTGATTTTAACATGAATCCATTCAAATTTCAAACATTACTATATACACCCATGGAAAAGTTTGGTTTTTTGTTATTCAAATTTTAAAAACATTCCATAATTGAACTGGAGAATTGTGTTTTATGATGGAGTATAAATCTAACCATTGTGCAATAAGTATCCTCCAGGATGTTAAAAAAACTAAAAGGTAACTTTATTTGATTATTGGATTAAGTAAATGAAAATAGAGAGGAAAGATCCCTTTTTTGAATGTCCGAAAATCTATATTGAAATGTTTTATTTTAAAAAAATTATTTCACATTATTAAAATTATATCTTGAAATATTGTGAGGGTTGCATAATAAATATCCAATTAAATATTCTCTCAAGACATTATTTCAAAAGAAATAAAAACAATGATGAATTATATCTTTTTAAAAAGATCCATAATATTCATTTTTCAAAAACATAATTCCTTTTAAAAAAATATATTTCATTATGAATATATAAAAATACTCCCTATTCATTTAAATAACATTAATCTTAATTCATATTTCAAAATAATTCTAAAACATGGAATTAAATCTTTATAAATAAGAATTCCATGGTAATGGGAAAACCAAAAAAATATTTTATAGAAAAAATTAACTAAATTTATAGAAGATGAAGTAATGGGTAACATTAAAAATTTATTTTCATAAATTTTAATAGAAAAAATATTCAAAAAATTTATTTTGGACATTAACTTAATTATTGGTTCTTAAAAAACAAATAATGGGTTTTAGAGGAAATTCTATGTGGAAAAAATGTATAAAATTATAGAGGGGAACCAGTTTGATTATTTTCAAATAAAAATATTGAAATTCTAAAATAATTGAAATAATAAAATTAAAAAATTATACAAGATTAAATTGTAAATATAGAGGTCTTATGAAGTGAGACATAATCTGGTTTTGATGTGTACAAGATAAGATTTGGGGGAAGGAAAATGAAAACATAAAAATGGTCTTATTTGGCGAGGTTGGAAATTATTCATAACATCACAAAAAATTATGATGAAAAATATCTAAGAATATAATTCCATAAGAATATAATATTTATTATAATGTGATAAAACAATAAGATAAAAAACTCATGAAAATATAGGTAAATATGATTAATTATGACCTATGAAAAGTAGTTGGGTTTAGAAAAAACATATTCCATACTAAGAAATGATTAAATAAAATCCCTTTAAAAATATAAAATAAATTTTAAAATAATATAAATTTTATAAATGATAATTCATGATATTATATATCCAATTTGTATTATACAAGACATTTACATGATATTTTTAGTATAAAAACATCGTACAAGTAGAAAATTGAGATGAAACACCCATACAACATTATAAACATTCAAATTGAAAATCCATGGATGGTAAAATATGATATGGTTTTATAAATGACATGTATCTCATGAAAAAAAATAACAAAATAAATATATCTCTAATATATAAAATAAAAAAAACATTATAATATTTGAATATGCAACATATCATAACGAAAAACAATTCATATTCAAAACCCCAAACCTATAATCCCACTTCACCAAACATGTTTTATCATCCTATGCACCATAAATAAATATCATAAGAACCTATTTAAGAAACAAATTAATATCAATAAAATTTTATTAAAATGATTTATACTATTTCAGTATATATATATATTAGATATATTTTATTTTAAAAATCGAGTGTCCCTCGTTTTGATTAAGGGTTCATTACTACCTTCATAAAGGTAGTGTCAATTCCTATTTGTTGATTAAATATTAATAATAATGACATCACTAACATTAATAGAAAATAATCATTATAATTATTTATAACGTTTAATTTTAATTTATTATTTTATTTCATTATATTTTTGGATGATGAAGTTGGTGTTGAGCTTATCATCGTAATTTATAATAAACAAAATGGTGGAATAATATTAATATATTTTACCTTATTATATAATCATTATCAAAACAAAAAATTATAAATATTTCTAATTAATAACTAGTAACACCAAGATTTAAATTTCTTAACAGAACCATGATATAAATTTTTAGTACATTTCAATTATGTGGTTAACCAACATAAAGAGTAACCTAATACAATCCTGTATTGAGTATGGTCAGTAAAGTGTTTATTTTGGCGTAGTTTTATAATTAAAAAATGTATATTTATGTTATTTATTTTTTTTAAATTTGAGTAATATTATTTTAAGTGAGTAATATAAATAAAATGAATCTACATTAAAATTTAAATGCATCAAATTGTTTTGAAGATGTAGTTTGCGCGTACAAATCAGAAACATGATCATTTTTAAAAGAATAAAAATGGTATAGTGAATTTTTTATAATTTAAAAGTATTTATAATTATTTAAATATAATATTTATATTTAAAATATAATTTTACTGTCATCCCAATGTGATAGTGATGAAAAATCAAGCACATCATTCATTGATGTGGTAGTCAACACATACACATGATAACATCTATATTTTTTTCATATTTTTGAAGGATGGTAGATATTGGATATAGCATTAGTAAAATAAATTTTAATTTCATTCATAATATGAAGTTATCATGATATCATTTTTAAATATTTTTAGGGGGTAGAATACTAAAATAAATGAAAATTCATTAAAGTATACAAATTTAGAATCATACATAACTACTTGAGATCCCCCCCTTTAAAGATGGATTAAAGAATTTAAAATATTTATATTGAAAATAAAAACAAAAAATTATAGAAATAAGGAGTATTTCAGAAATATAGTTTGATTTTAAGAACAATCTATTTAATTGAGTTTAGAACATGCTTCACTGGGAATAATAAGACCATGAAGTTTTATTATTTAAATGTGATCATTATAACATAGCTGTTGAATGTCTAGTATTTTTAGGAATAAAAAATTATAAAATACATATAAATTTCAAACTCACTAAAAATTTAATGATTAATTATATGAAATCTAAATAACATCTTTTTAGAAATGTAAATTTATTTTCCTAAAATTTATTTTTTTAAGAATGAATTTTATTGAATTCTATAATAAAATAATATGATTAATTACAAAAACATTTATAAAATTTTTCTAATACATTTATCTTCATTTTTCATATCATCATATGAGAATTTTCTCAAATCAATTTTTTCAGATATTGGAAAAGTATTTATTTTCTAGAGATTAATGTAAAATATAGGTTTCTAATGAAAATTTTATGATTGTTTCAAGAATTAAAAACGTCCAATTTCTTTATAAAATGGTTTCAAAACAATAATTTATAATATAATTAATAATATATTAATTTCATTTTGAAATAAAATAATAAAAAATAAGGGAAAACATTTTTATATATAAAAAGTCATTTTTATGAAAAAAAATTATTTTTATTTAGTTTTTTGTATTAATTTTAAATTGATTTCAACTCATTATTAAAAATTTTAAATCTAAAAACGATTAAATATTATTATATATGAGGTCCAAAATTGGAATATATTTCAATTTTTTATCTGGTTATTATAAATATAAAATATAGAAAATAATTGTCATGATAATATGTGTAAATTGGATAATTGTGGTTAAAAAACATGTAATTAGGTATTAAAAATCATCTCGAAATCTATATTAATTTCAGTAGTAGAGTCTATTTCACAAATAATCATTACAAATTTTATAAAATTCTTGTTTTATCATTGATCTTTTATTTTTAACATTATATTACATTAGTAATAATTACTGACAAAATAACACTTTTCTCATTTTGACATCTATAATATTTTAATATTGGAATGAATATAAATTATGTAAAGTTTTAAATATTAATTTGAAACTAGAATATTTTTTTATATTATTTTAATTACATTTCATAGTGTTAAAATAATTAGATTATTTTATTTGCAACACCAACATGGCAATTCTTTAATCATGAAAAAAAATGTTTTTAAAAGATACTAGAAGTAATTTAATTTGAAATAATTATTGTATACCTCAAATTAAATATTTAAATATTGAATGTTAATGTTTTTTTAAATGTCTATATTTTAAAACCCTATTTTTGTTAATTTATTTAAATCATAATTAATTGAATTTTTCCAAAAAAAGTTCATTAATGATATTTTCTAATGAATAATATTTTACAAAATTATTTTAAATTAATAAAAATATAATTTTGGCCAACTAAAATGGATATTATTTTAAACATAAAACATGGTAAATTTATTGATTTTTTCATTTTAAACTATTATTTTGACCAATAAAGGGAGAAAATTGTTACTAGTTTTGTAAATTTCAAAAGGGTTAAAAATGAGTTAAAACTAAAAGATAAGTCTAAAAATATAGAAAAACTGGGTCGAATATTTATTTGATGATACTAAACAGATCCATTACAATATAATATTAAAATTATACATTTTTCTATTCATTTTATTAATAAAATTACTCAATATTAATTTTATACTTCTTGAAAGTCCAAAATTACCCCTACCCACACATATAAAGGGGGACATCCTATCTACCTTTCATCACACTCAATAACAAATTTTGTTGTGAAAATAGCTGAAAAATAATTTAAAAATCCTTCTACCCATCATACATTCATTTTATTATCATAAATCCAATCATTTAATTCTATACATACAATTCCAAATACGTTCTTCGAAGAAGAGGGATCGTTCTTAACTGAGTATTTTTAAATCATTTTTCTTCGACTTTGCAATCTAATTCAACCATGAATATATATATATATATATATATATATATATATCCCATATACTGAGATAAAATTACATTACTTTTGTTATCTATATACAACACTTCATTAATAAAATGAGAAGCAAATATGAGATTCGTGAGTATAGAAGACAACAACCTCATGATCAAATGTAACTCATTTTTTTATAATTCCTCTCACATATGGGTTTAATGATAAGGTCAATTTATATATAATATATTCATGAAATATGTAATATTATTAAAATTTATATAACAAATATATTTTATTATTTCCCTTCATTGAAAAATGATCACATAGAACATTCTTATGAGTGGACAACCCCCGACATGTGAAAATATCTTTCGTTTCTCACCACTACATCACTTGGATAGATTATGTAAGTTTATCAAAATAAGAAATATTTTATTCATTATATAATTATAATATTACAATTAAAAAATAATACTTCTTTTTCTTCCAAATTTATCATTGAATATTGAAAAACATTTCTTATTCGAATATACAACCTATGGTCTCCATGATTATAATGGTGTTCATTTATCAAAACTATCATTATAGATTTTATATTAAATTATAATTGATATATACAACTGATAAGTAAAAGATGATTATTACTCTATAGATAATGGAATAATTACTTATTTTTCCATTGTAAACCTATAGAATCCATTTTGGAAATATGAACTGAATAACATCAAAACATCCAATAATAACATAGTGGGTTTTGTAAATAAAAATAACATGGAAATAAATAAATTAATGAAATAATAAAATTATTGATGTTTCATTTGAAAGTAAATAATTAACATAAATTTTATATATTGGATGTTAAGGTACGTACTTGACAATTTGGACTTGTGGTAATGGATTTCACCTCAATTCCTTTTATATGGGGTATAAAATTCTACATTGACTAATTTAATTTGAATGTGTTACTATTAAAAACTATTAATGATTCTATTTAAATTACATTTTATAATGGATTATTTGAAATATATGTTAAAAAATTTTATCTACTTGATCAGTCATATATTTTATCGATATATATATTTTTGAAATTCATTTTACAAAATCCATTTTTATATGAATAATTGACTAATAAATATTCATTTAATTATTTTTTACATGGTATAAAACACATATTTCACTTGTCTTCCAAAAAATTGGTTATTTTCAAAATTATTTGAAAAATGGTGAAGTGATTTTTTTAAAATATTATATGTATTTAAAGGTCCATCCAACCTCTCAACTCGTTTTATAGGCCTTAGTTTATTCTACCTGATAAAAAAGGTATTAAAAACAAAAATATTTTCAGAATGATTTATCATCCATATTTTTATTCTCCAAAAGACATGAATATATTTCAAATAATAAAATTATGATGAATTTAGTTTTATTTTCAACGCATATCAATTATTTTTTCATTAAATATATGTTTATTAAACAACATTCTTTAGATAATGGGACATTAAATTTCAACTAATATATATATATTTTGTTTCAGGGATATGATTATTTCAAAAACAATATAAAATATCTACATATAGTGTTTCACTTTGAATGTTATTTTATGGACTGGATAAATATTGTTATTTCATATTCATTACACAATATAGAAATTTTTTTGTAATTAATATTGATTATGAATTAAATTGATCTTTAAATATGTAAGGAATTCAATGGACAAGACCTGATGGATTTGTTTCAAAATTATAAAGACCCTTAATTCATTGATATACCACTTGATACAAAACAAGATTCCAACTTAAATGGGTATGTATCCATTATTTTAAACTATCACAGGGAATGATCATGATAAAAGAGGTATCATGATGTTTGAGATCATCACATTTAATAGTATGCATTTTGATCATTGTGAATTTAGTTATCAAAAGGATTAATACCTTGATACTATCCATGGATTCATTCCATTATTTATTTATATTATAAAATGAATGTTATACCACTAATTTAGTATAGATTATTTTTTATTAATTATTTAAACATGGAAAATTATTCTCTTAGTAAATCATACTTAGAATCTAAACTCACTCTATATTTTTTTTCCATTCCCCGGGATATGAAAAATAATTACTTGAATGAGGTCATGAATTTTTAACATAACTGTTTATAAAAATTATTCCTAATGTAATTTTGGTTCCATTTATGTATCTAGTCCTCCAATACTACTGATCTAATCAATTCCTAAAGATTATATTCCTTGTATCACTTATAATATATTAAATTAATCAATGGATCTATATTGATAGGGTCATGGTTGTTACATTTAGTATCAAAGAATGTATAATAGAATCAATGACAACTATATTTTAAATAAATTTAGCTAACATGAAAATTATAATATCCGTTATAGTATAAGAAAATAGGATCCATTAGAATGATTTTTAATTTTTTTCATAATATTCATAATGAATGTGATATGATCTAACTCACCTTTTTCCATTATTTAGTGATGGAATATAAAAAAATAAATATAATACATACTCATGGTCTATGTTGTGATTAACCTACTATGAAATCCAATATAGTTGGTATTCAGGATGAGCACATCATTACAATTTTATGATAATAGATCAATGTTCTGAATATTAAACATGATCCAAAAGAGTAACAATATGTTCCATAACAAGATATGCCTATATTTGTTCATTTCATATAATAGAATCAACCATATTTTAGGGAAACTACTAATCCAAGGGTAGCGTATAAATAGATAAATTTATTCGAAAATACATTTCTCAATACTTTATGTAATAAGAGGATAATGGTTATTCTAATGGTGTATTTCCTATGCATCTATGCTAATCAATTGTGTTCATCTACCCATAATATTTTCCCGATGAATAAATAGACCATATAGAGTAGATATATAGTAAATTATTATACTCTAATAATTATTTCCCTCATGAGAAATAAATTAGAATGTGGGGAATGGTAATCCACTTAAAACAATTAGATGAATGTGTTATAAATTATGAAACAACCATTATAATAAAATCATTTTATTCTAGGTATCATACAAATAATTCAAAGAAAATCATTATCTATTCCTCCAAATTCCATAAACCAGACACATATGGGAACTGGTATCACAAAGAAATTTCATTATATGATGAAATATTACTATGTTCTATAAAATTAGAGAACGACTTTAGTAGATCCTATATTTTAAATTGCATCCTTGGGAAGTATAGGTTGCATGAGACAGATGAAACATTTAAATATTTAAAGAATTATAGGGTAACAAGGTAATTCACAAGATTTGAAAAAACATTAATGATTCATTCTTGAAAAATCTTGAATTGTATGAGACATTGTTACATGTGAGGAGAAAAGGGTAATGTGGATAATGAAACAAATGATTAGAAATAAATCAGTGACTTGTATTAATTAAATTATAGATAAATGAATCATTATTTAGACCAATTCCCCAAACATCAATGGGACATTTCACAGAAGAGACTGATGGGATAAATACAAGCTTATACAATGACTACATTAAATTTTGTTGTTCCCAATGATGTGATGGAGTTATATGAAAATTTAGTAACTGTGAACTCTTGAATCGGAATGCTTCTTTTCATTGCCTTATTTTCCCAAATAATGGAATATTAGTTGATCTTTTGATCATAAGTTGTAACACCTTGAGTTATTAGGAATAATTTATTTTCAATATAAATGAAATTTCATTCATTCATTACCTAACATACAACACTGATAATTTCTTGTGTTACCCATAACATCATGTTTTAAAAAACCATTCTATATTATTAATACTATTATTATTATTATTATTATTGATACTCATTCGTTATAACCAAGAAATTAAACATAGTGTTTTCAATATTAATAAATAATTCATAAAATATTTTTATACTATTTCATATAAGAGTATAAATATTTATTAAAAGTAATAATTTTTTTAATCTCCTTAAATGATTCAATATATTATTTTCTTACTATTTTTAATTTAATTTTATAAAAAATGAAATTTTGAACAATTTTAAAAAAAATATTTTAAAAAATAAATATCATTTTAATAATATTAATTTCAAATTTATAATGTAACGAATTCTTGAGAATTTTATATGAAGATAAATTTTTTAATGGACAGTTGGAAATAATGGTTTTATGATGAATTACATATTAAATTATGGCATTTACAAAATTAAATATTTACCTAAAAATGATTTTTAGGTAAAATTAGTTAAAATATATAATTATTAATTACATTTAGTTTATTTAAAACAAATTTATATTTAATTGTGAGAATATTACTTTCTATAGTAATTTGAATCATCTCATCTAAAACCTGCTTTATCATTGTGGTTTTGGGTTTAATTTAATATAAAAGTTTTCTAATTCTATGAATTGAATTTAGAAAAATATATAACATATTTGGGATCATAATAATTTATATTATATAATATTTTCAAATATATTTTTTTGGCCATTATGAATTATAAGTAGAATAAAAATTACTTATCATGCTTAAGGTGAAAATGGGTTTACCATTGGTTAAACTGAAAATATATGTGGAAAATATACCTATAAAATTTTCTAGAACAACTTTTTTATAGATTTTGAGAACTTATATCCTCTATGATAATTTATATATTTTTATTTACCCTTTTTTCATGAAAAAAAAAAGATGAGGCTTTTTTATTCAAAATGAGCCTACTGTCCCCCCCTCTTATAAAAGGCAACATGACTCCTCCCTTCATCACACATCCAAAATAAATTTCTTTGACAAATTCCTACCCATATTAGTTATATGAATACCTAACAGAATCATATAATCTTTTTTTCATCATAAATTCTACCTTTTTTTCTTTCTTGCAAACTAATGATGGTTTACCGAAGAAGAGGTTAGGTCATTCAATAAGAGTATTTTAAAATATAATCCTCCACAACCCAAACATATTATCAAAATATGATAATATAAATTCATAAGAATCATAAATATTGCATTATGATATAGTTTTATGTTAATAAACTATATCAACCTTCACTTCCATCAAATGTAAAAATTCTTCATTCCTCGTGTTTACAGTGAACTAAAGCCTCAAAAAATGATCTTACACATTTTCCATTAAAACATCACATGGATTGAATAAATGGTGTATATAATGTATATATATGATATTCTCACCATAAATATACTTATGTAATTATTTTATAAAAGATTCCTTTTATTTTTAATTCCATATGTGATAAGATAATGTCGTTTGTGTGTGTAATCTCGTAATGCGATGTAGTTTTCCTTAACTAACACATTTAATGTAAGGTAATTATGATAAATTTAATTTTTATATGTTATATATATTACATAAATAAAATTATATAATGTAATAATATTATTCAAAATTATTTTTTTGCATTTGTTGATAAAATGGAAGCATCGTTAATGTGTACATACGACCTAACATCTCTATGAATGGTGTATTTCATTTTCTATATTTAATTTTTTGGTATTTATATAAATTTATATATAATGAAAATATTTTATATTTAAATCATGGATAAATTTTAGTATATTATTCAACTATTATCAATTAATGTGGATTTCAAATTCCACATCCAAACCAACATAATAAATAAGGATGTTTAAACATGGAACATGAATTTAACATGGATTGTAATTAACAGGCCATAAATGGTAACAAATAAACATTATATGGTATGAAAGATATAATTATAGTTCTATAAATGATTAATAACAAAAAAAAATTCATATAGGAGCTCGCAACATGTGTGATGAATTTTGAGAATTATGTAAAGGGATTTCTGTCTCAATATGCGTTCTTGGAGGAATATGTTCTGTTATATAGATATCATTTTTATGAGGTATATAATGAGAATATTTTATATTAAATAACATATAAAATTTATTTATCATGATATTTTATGATTCATTTTCTATCATTTATTCATGGTTATTATGATTAATGTTACCAAAGTGTTAAATGAATTTTTTTATAATCTCATCGTTTAATAGGATTCATTATGTTTGTAATTCCAGTGATGAGATCATATGATCCATCTCTCATGAAAAAAATGAATTTTCTTCTCCTCATTATATGTCATGAAAAAATATTTTTTATTCCATTTGAATCTTTTAATGTCTCAATAGACCAAAATAATGTTTTTATTAAAAAACTAGCATTATTACTCTAATCAGTCGAAATCCATAATCATTTTCAGTATCCAAATTTTTTAAAAATGTATTGAAAAATGTTTTATAGTTAATAGATGTTTCCTAATCAATAGTGGGAAATATGTGAAAATTCTGAATCCTCTTTTTTGATGCTCTTGGTAGTTATCATTAATATATAAAAATATTTCATATATTAATGATGGTGACACACACTTATGAAATGAGCTTATAGATAATGATTGATTTATGATGATTTGTCACACTTATGTGTCATTTTTTTTAAATCAAAATTTTTTTCTGTCTTGAAACATCCACATGATCTATGAATAGCAGGGTTAGAACTTAATATATTTTGATTATGATATTATACTACTATAACTAGCTTATTCATTGAATAATAATGTATTGATATATTCTAAATATACCCTTGCTGATAATCTGAGTTCATCCTTCTAAATTATCTTTTTTATGGTTTGAATAAGCAAAATTTGTAGGGTCCCAAGAGGAATAATATGTGAGATGATGTTTTTGGTAGATATTTAAAATCATTCCTGAAAACATAAAATTTTGTATCATGTATCCAAAGACAATATAATATTACTTTCATCGGGAGTGTTTTTATGAAATGTAATTTTTTTATCTAAAAATGAGTGAATGATGTATGAAAACTCCCAGACATCATAGTTATTATAAGAGGAAAATTATTATCCAATTATAAAAATTAGAATAATAAAAATCATTACTAAAAACCATATGAAAATGTATATATATAAAATAAACAAATTAATATGAAATATATTATGTGGTTTTCATAGTGATTAAGATCAGCCTAGATACTACATATTCATGTGCCGTTGTCGAAGAGGTATCAAGGGGTAATTACAACAAAAGGGGAACATTTATCTAGACTTCATTTTCACTTGTTTCATGATAACGGTCCTTTTTGCACACCTGGTATGAAACTCTTGGGGGAGATATCTTTGGATAATCAACATTTAATTTATTTACTATAATTGAATAATTTAATAGATTATGATCATGAATCAACATTGTAAAACCTAATATTTCATTGAAATAAAAGTAGGATTCATTATATAGATTTCCTATAAATGATTTTTCAAGACTATTAGGTTTTACACCATGATTATTATTTCTCACACTATGCGTTTAGGTACTATTCAATGTATAGAACCCACCAGAACAATGTTTATACTAAATGAAATGGAATATTCAATGATTTTACTCATGAGAAACCAAATAAAATGAGGTATAGGATGTAAATTTTTTTTTATTCCCATAAAAATTTCTCAAGAAATGTACTATGAGAAGCTTGAAAATGGACCTTGATCCATGACTATATTTAACTATTTTTTAAAACCACGGTTGTGTGAATATTATAGCCATGATTTCTATGAACTATAACTATATGAAAACATATAGACATGGTTGTACAGAACTGTGGTGGTAGGATACATTGGAACCCTATGAAAACCCATGAAATTAGAGGGTAAGTCTTATATTACATAGTTTTAGAATACTGTGGAAAAAATCATTCATTTAAAAAACACATGTTTACACATTTTAATATAAATGTTGAAATAGCCATCTGGAAATTTACCAATTTTCATGATCTCATAAAATCGTTGCAACAGCTCTCCATAAATTAACCTACTGTAATTTTTTTTATGATGTGGAAATATCCCAATTAAAAATTAACTATTTCTATAGTTTTCAAAATCCTTTTGAAATTTACCTACATAAAATTACTTATATCCATATTTTAGACAATTGTGGTAACATACTTCCATCCAAAAATAATTTTTTAATTTTTTTCAAATAATTCATAATAAAATTAAATATAACAATATAAAAATTTATTTTCACACATATTTATATATATTTATTATTATATAGTAGGTTTGTGTGTAGTGTTAATGTGTTGTAAGTATTATAGAGGAGTATGATAGATCAATCCATGCTGGGAACATTTTTTCCAGACCAACAACCATGGTTGTCTATATTTTATAACTAGTTTTTTAGAATGAATCGTATGGGCATGGTTAGCATAGAACATGGATATAGAAACCATATTTCCACAATTTACAAAACTAGGGAAATATGTTTCATTGCAATATCCAATGGCTAAAATATGAAACTATATCTATTGGTCGGACCTAATAACAATGGATATAGGATCCATGGTTCCAGTAAACTCTCTCCTTACGATGTGGCAATGATTTTAGAGACTATTTACATAGTTTTATGTTATGCTAGTAGGTTAGTATTTTTTTGGTGAAGTTGAACATCTAAATGATCAATAGAGGGAACAGTTTTCAATTGAATCCTTGATGAGAAAAATTATGTCTTCATTTAGTGGGTTTTCCAGTCCACTAATATATGAGTGATAGATCAACACTACTAAGAATATGTTTTATACTATATAGTGCTTGTAATATCAACTGGTTTACATAGATTTTTATCCATTGGATGATGATTTGGATTGAGAGTAGAAATTTATTAAAAATATCTGTTCAGAGGGATAAATTGACTACATGGAATGATATGAGTTTAAATGTATTTCTTCGATATTTACATCCATGATATTCTATATCCGAGTATTGAGAAGTAATTTCCTGATCATAAAAATAATGAAGATAAATATATTCTTTATTTTGATTCTAATTTCACAATGCTTTCAATGTATTATTCTAGTTAAATCATCATTCATGGAAGAAGAATTTATCAATATTTCTGTACATTTTAACAATTTCCCTAAAATGAATTTGATATATATTACATTAGTATCTAGAAAGAAATTATTTTTTAAATAATGTTAGAAATGGAAATTGGATTTTCCAATAACTTTCATATATTTGACAATAAAATGTACTTTAAACCTCATGAAAACACTAATAAATTACATCTTAGAAAAAAATTACATCTATCTACAATCCAGAAATTTTGGAATGAAAATCAAGGTAACTTCTTTAATGGAACTACTGAGTTCATTAAATGAAAAAGTGATGGTCATAAAGCATGTTAATCTGAAAATGGAATGGAAGGTTTGGAAAATGCCATGGAGGAGAAGATGCCACCTAATAATGCACCACCCAAGCTCCAATGATTCAAATTAATGATGTTTGTGCATTATTCCAACTACTAACCAAAATCTATTTTATTTTATGTTCATCACCAATAACCTTTGGTGCCAATGATAAACAAAAATCTCATGCGGTTATGAATGTCTTAGTGGGTTATGAGAATTAGGTGGTGAATGGTATATTCATTTTCCACCCCATATCAACTAATGTATAATTTGATTCTATCTCTACCCACTATTTTATAACAATAAAATATATAAATGATAATGAAATATCACATTAATTATTAGATGTTATGTTATCTAGGAAAACACATAATTGTGTGTTGGCCATATCAGATGTCTACAATTCAACCCCGATTAAAGTGTGTGGGAATGTTCTTAAAAATAATTTGATCCATCCTTTAGTTTAATTTCTTATGATTCACTGAAAGTATTAGATTTCGTTATAGGGAACACATATTAATTTTCTATGAAGTAAAGTGGAATCTCATATTCTAAATTAAAACATGCTCATTTATCATTATTAGGATGAGTAAAAACATTAAACGGGAATTACTTATTCCTTGTTGTCTTTAAATACTACACTTGATGGACTTTTGTCTCAGATGGTTGGGGTGAAGCTTAATTTCAAATATATGCCTATTATTCTGTTCATTTTTATGTATTTATAGAGTACTATTCAAGAATTCCTCGGAGTTGTGTGGTAGAATTCAAAGTGGAACTCACACAAGGTGTTGCACATATTTTGAAGTCATCATATTGAATGGTCTGTATTGTGTTTCAAGATTATAAGAAGAATCTCCATGAGAATCTTGATAAGGGATATATAAACCCTAGTGCATCATCAGGGGTAATCATGTTCACTTTCTATAAATAAACATGGATGATTTCAGCTTTTCAACTATTATCATGAACATACATGGATCACTATCAAGAAAAAGTACCCTACACACTATATAAATGAATATGTTATACATTTATATGTGATCAATAATTATCGAATATTGACATTTTAGATGGGTACTATCATTTGGGGGGTCAAAAGTGAAGAGATTACCAAGACATCCATCAATGTGAGTAGTGGAAAAATTGAATATTTAGTAATCCGATTTCAAATTCAAAATACCCTTAATATATTCATGGAATTAATTAATTTTGGCATTATAGTTTACCTTATTCAATTTGTGGTAGTCTTTTTATATGATATTTTTAAATAATGAAGGAGTAATAAGAGAAAGATGATCATTTGAATACTTGTATGGGGACCCTAATGATGAAAAATAAATGAGGAATTTTTTCCAAGATTGAATTTTTGTTTTTTAAATTTTCATTCATTGTATTTATAATACCATATGAAGGTATTTTTATGGAATTTTCAAAGACATATGTTTTGGAATTATGTTCCTGACTAACAATAGTGATTGAGAATCATATAATTTTTCTATTTTCATGATATTATTGATGTTTTGTTGATGATTTTTATCTCAATATAATCCATTGAAAATGTTTACTAGGAAAGGAATCAAGTTCCTTAGGAAAAAAATTGAGGATAGTTCCAAAGATCTAATAAGAATTTTATTTATTGTAAATGTACTTTCACTACCTGTAAATGTCCTTGCACTACCTTTTTATAGATAAGTGTTTTTTATCTATATATAAAAACCTCAAAGGGAATATTTTGTATTATAATAAAGAATAATATGTTTATATCTTATTCCTCACACAAATTGAAGTTTCTTGAAAAATATTACCCAAATCAGTATTGAGTAATATTTATGGTATTATTTCCATTAATGATATAGAAGAGTTATATATATATTGGATGGTTTGAGATATATACTAATAAAGAAAGTGTAATATATATATTAACACTGATTGATTCAATAATGAACTATATAAGGTTGTTGCAGTTAATCAAATATAACGAATGATCAATAAATTACTACACCAGGATGGTGAATAAGGTGGTCTATGATTTGGGTCAGAATGACTATTATGGTTTATCAATGATGAGTATCCACAATAATCCAATATTCCATGATATTCAAAGTATGGATACAAAGTTATTTATTGCTGAATAAAATTGTTTTCGCTCTAATGAGCTGTCAACAAATATATTAATGTGATTACTGAAGGGGAGGAGAAGGAATATATGGATATTTAAAATTAGGTAAGAAATGACCATGAGTTTAATAATGATTGTGATTGATTGATAAGGTTTAGGAAGTGTGTATGTTTTCCACCCATATTTAATTTGAAGAACTATACATTAGATGATGTTCATGGATCTTAATTTTCTATTCATCCATGTTGTACAATGACATATAGAGATTTTCAATAGTATTTGGAATGGAATGGAATAAATAAAGGTATTGCTGAGTTTGTATCTCTGTGATTCATATTTCAGAATGTTAAGGATAATAGACAAAATTATAAGTGGATGTTAAAACCTGTAATCATACCATAATTAAAATGGGATACTCCATCATGGGTTTATATCCAAGACTACATAAAACATCAAAATAGTGTAATGCTATTTTTAATATATTCAGTCACATTAAAATTCCATCACACTTCATCACCATTAAATAAGACTTTTCTCTTGAACATAATTAAAAAAAAATATTTCAGAATTGATAATATTATATTGAGTGACAAATTAAATTTTATCTGATTGGGATATATGGTTTACCCGATGTTTGGGTGAAGTATTAAATATGCTCAGCATATGGAGTTATGTATCAATATTGAAAATCATACTCATATAAATGGTCAGTCTAAGAGTATAATTAAAACACAAAATTATATGTAGAAATCAATTTCTATGTATATCAATGGTGTCTGAGATCAACACCTTCATCTAGATGAGGTTTTTATATAATAATAGCTTTCACTCAAATATTTATATGTATCCATTTGAATACCTATATGGATATAATGGTATAACTCTAACATGATGGAATAATATTTGGGAAAGAATAATAATTTTTTCCAAAGAAATATGAAAAAAGGAGGATAATGTTAGAGACAATCATCTCTAAATCAAATAAGAACATAGTTTTAATAAAATTTATGCTAACAATAGATAGTCTAACCATGAATTTGATGTTGGTGACAAGGTATTTCTTGTAATAACTCTGTGGAAGAATATTCTTTTTCCTAGAAATAAGGTAAAGGTATGCCCAAGATACATCAGTCCATTGGATTCTCTTTATCATATGAGGACATTGTGTTCTCATTTTTTTTATGTCACTAAATATCTCTTGATTTTATAATGTTATCGATCTATATATCTATAGGGTGTACGTATCTGGTAAATCACATGTACTTAGCTTAGATTTCATACTTCTCATGTTGGATCATTCTAATGAGTAATATATAGTGGACAAAATTTATTATAGTGATAATTTGATGTAAAAATATACAACCCCTCTAATCGATGTATTGTAATTAAAACACTAGTTTGATGAAGCTATGAGGGGAATTGATGAAATAAATATAAACAAGTACAATCATTATTTTATATCTAAGTTTCAATTTTTAAGAGAAAAACTCATTTTTATAGGGTTATAGTGTTACACATCAATTTTTTATGAATTATTATTTAAAATTAATTATTTTTCTTCTATATCTTATGGTACATGCTACATCAACTTTATCATTCATTATATTTGTCGTGGAGCTTCTAAAAGTGATGATATATTATAAATATTATTATTATTTATTTCCAAAAATTATAACTAGACACTAAAATTAACTATGTAATTATAATAAAATACATTTAGATTTTTTATATATAATGGGTTAATAAAATAAAATTCATATTGTTACAATTTTAATTATTTTTAGAGAAGTCAATATTTATAGTGAAAATTTAATTTCCCCCAAAATTTTATTCTATGAATAAAATAAATACGTAGTATTTATCACATTAAAAAAATTATTTTTTGAAATTTACATCCCTTATAAAATCTAAATGTCATAGTTATCTAGGAATAAATTTGTGATAGTTTTCAAAACAGAAATATTTGTATATAAATAGTGAAAAATACTAGTTTTTATTTGGAATTGAATTTTCGTTTTATGATATAATGAATAGAGATATTTTTTTATGATTAGTTTAAAAGTAAAGGTATTTTAATAATATATTTATTAATTAATTTAATATCATTTTAATAACATCCATTTTGAATTTTGTTATTAAAAAATTCAATAAATATATTAATTTTCCCTTTATAAAACCACTTTCTCATCACTTCAATGTGATTAAAAATAAATTAAATTTTACCTTTAACATGAATTGAATTTATAAAAATGTATATTATACTTGGGATAATAATAATTAATATTTTTTAATATGGTAAAATAATTTTTTAATCATTTTAATAGTAAATTCATCAACGATCAGTGACCATTGTTTTGTTAATATTGGTTTTATCAGGGCATAAACTAAAATTATTAGGGGTAAGATGGCCTATAATAATTTCAACTCCAATTTTATGAAAATATTTCAATTTTTTATCTAATTTTATCAATTATAGAAACATTTAGAGGTGTTTAGAATGAGGAAAATTTGTGTACACCTTCTTCATTTCAAAGTTTCCTAGTTTGTCTTCTCCCCATCTTATAAAAAGACATCCCCAATCCTCTCTTTTTCACAAATAAAAATCCGTTTTATGCAGATAATACATAAATATATCTCATAATTAATTAGATCCTCTAATATTATATTTGTTTTCTGGATCATCAATCCATCATTGGAATACTTTTGGTGAAAACCAAAAGGGGTTACCATACGAAGTTGAAATGTTATTCAATAAGAGTTTTTATTTTATTTCTTCCCAAACCTCCTTAAAATATCATTAAAACATTATAGTACAATATATAAAGAGTCTCAAATATACTAATTTGTTTTTATTATATGGTAGTGACCCACATATATCTCTTATTCCCAAAAATCGGAAATCACAATGTTGTTTCACTGCACATCAGACTACCGCCTCATGAACTGAGGTGACACATTTTCCATCAACAGATCTTATGATTGATTATGTTTATATATATATAAATGTTTCGAAATATATATTTATTTAATTATGATATTGCATATAACTTATATATTTCCATTCAATGGGGGATATGATAAAATCATTTTTGTGTAAGACATGATACCTCTATGTGAAGCATTGTGATTCGTTTTTCACTTCTGATTTCAATAAAAGGTAATTAGGGTAAATTAATTAAATATTTGAGATATATATAATATGAATATGATTTTAATATATATATATATATATAATTTATATTTCATAAATTTCATCCATTGAGAAAATGGAAATAATGTTCATCTGTAAGTACAACTCAACATCTCCATGAACATTGTATTTCATTTTCTATTTATAAATTTTATTGTTTAGAAAAATAAATTTATATCTAGTATATATATATTTGATCTTTATTACATGGTTAAAATTATGGATATTATGTGTCTGTGATCAATTTAAAAGGACTAAAAATACTATATTTAATAATATATTTATGACACAGAAGTTATTACTTGAATTGAGACATTGACAGTGAACTTCTAGTAAACAAGTAATAAAATATCAATAGTAAATCATATATTACCTAATATATGTAATAGTACAATATTTTATTGTGTGTATCTCATTTTATTTATTTTATTTTAGAGCATATCTTTCACACAACACCAATCTTAAAGCAACAATGATATATATATAAATATCATTATTTTTATAATAAATGACACAACCTTGAACATAAATTGGCAAAAATGAATATAATTAACCACGTTATAATATTAATATTTTAAAATTTATACAAATGTCCTTCATATGAAAAATAATGAAAAAAATAAAATTTTACTCATAAGGATATTATTTTTCTTAAGGGGTTTTTACCACATTTTAATGATGTTGTTGCTTTATTATTATATTTTTTATATTTTTATATAAAAAATTGAAAAAATAAACTTCATTTCTAAGATATATAATGTAAAAATTATTTTGGGCTGAGATACTATTATGGTTTCTAAAAAAATTATTCTCTAGTAAATATTGAAAATTACAAATTTTTATAAAACTATCATTTATGTAATATTAATAATATATTTATGAAATTAATTGTATTATCCACTATGAAATATTAGATAAAATTTAGTTATATTGTGATTGAAAAATATAATATATTTATATCATGAAATATGAATATAAATGTTGTATAAATTTTAAATTAAGTATTATTACTTCTCATAAAAATAATTGCTTATTCACAATTTTATATTTAAAATAATAATTTAAAAGTAAATTTATTTTCATGAAATAGATTAATAAGTTATTATTTTTCTATCCTGTTATTATAATATAATTTTGTGAAACATTAATTAATTTTTCAATATGTTATAATATAAGTTATAATATTAAAATCATTATATTTCAAATAAATGAAATATATATGTAAAAATTAAATTTATAATTTTTTGTAAATAATTTTCAAGAAATATATTGTTTTGAATTCTAAATATCAAAAAAAGGGTAGAATGGGTTTTTTAATTTTTCTGAAATACTTAATTTTTTTGTGCTTTGTAAAATACTGTAATTTATGACTTAAATACATTAGAAGTTAAATACTCTTTTCCTTGATTCATTGATGATCTAATAACCATAATACCATAATACCCATCATTATTATTATATATTTAGAGATATATATCAATATATTCATATTCATGATCCAAAATAATAAACAAATGAATTTAATATTCATAAAACTCCCCTATCATCCACTATAAATATAACACCTCACTGACTTATCTCCTAACACATATTATGCCATGAATCATGTCCAATTTTATCAAATTAACTCCTCAAAATATCTACAACACATTATGATCCTTAATTTTCACCCAAAGGACCTTTTCAATCTTCTTTTTGTATATCTTCGGGGAGACGAATTCAAGAGGTAAAATCCCCTTTCTCTATTTTAATTTTCTTTTAATTTATTTTCTTTCTGTATCCTTTACATATCAAATATTTCCAAACATCCATGATAACTCTAGTATATTATATATACAATTGAATTTTTTTATTCATAATTGGATATCTAATATCAATTCTTTTATCATACACATCTAATTCTAAAAATGGAAACATCATCCATGTGTTGTCGATTTACCACCTTCGTGGACGACGAGTTTTCATGTTTCAAATGTCCCGTCATTGCTGGTCAAAAAACCATTTTAATGGTAGAACCCGGATATAATATATATATTATATAATTTTTAAATCTTTAGGAATAGTATATATATATTAGTAAATAAAAAGAAATAAAAATGTGACAATCAAAAAGACACAAAAATAATCCTAAAAGTTATCATCAATGTTATAGCTATTGATTCATCCTAATATATACAAAAAATATTATATATAATACCATAAAACAATAATTATTTTCATTAAAAACATATAATTTTAAATCTAGATTTAAATTCCTATATCCCATGATTTAACTTACATATATATATATATGAATCAATCATGAAAACAAAGGAAACGAACACTTTGTAAGGAAAAAATTGAATCATAAAACTCAAAAAAATACAGTAAATGAACAAAATAAATTCTATGAAATCAAATACATGTTCAATTGGTTATTAATTATGTCATTAAGTAATAATATTTCATTATATAGGGTGTTTAGTATAAGTAAATAATTTTTTCCAACATAAGGTAAGGGATTCTCCCTGAATATCCAATTTTCAATTTCATAACAAATTATCACTATTTACACTAATTTAAATCATAATTATTATTAACACCTTGTTTTAATTTTTTTTTATGTTCTAATGATTTGTATATATCTCAATTATTCTTTATCATATGGGGAATTACATGTTTTATAGGGTTACATTTTCAATTCCTCCTAATAAGAAATCCTTGTTAAAGGTCACTTCACAATTTATTTCACATTTTCATGTACCAACAACAAATTGTTTTAATCATTCGTTTTATTTCTAAAATAACTTTTTTATCATGACATACTGTATTATTTAATTTCTGTTCTTATCCAAAAAACTGTTCCTTTTTTGATTTTATGGACTCTTTAATGTTTTCCCTTAATCCTCACTAAAGAAAATCTTTTCTAATGTTTCTTAATTTTTTTTAAATTTTTTCACTTTAGATGGAAATTAGTTATGCCTCAAAAAAATATGAATTGTACATAACATTATTTTCTTGGATATACATATTTATAATACTAATTTCTGAAAAATAGAAATTATTTTTCCAAAAGAACACTATTATGTAATGTGAAATATTATTTCATTTAATAACTAGTCTATGATTTTATTTGTGTATTATAATCAATTAATATTTGATGAATATTATAATTAATTTGGATTAATATTTTATGATATCATCTAATAAAATTTAGTTAATGTCTAACGAAAAATTTATATAGGGATGTATAATCATGATACCATTCTCTATATTAACATGGATAGATTATGATTATTATTATTATTTGGGTAATGTTTTTATCATTTCACATGTTAGATTCAATATGAATTAATCTGACAATTATTTTTCACCATTAAATATAGTGGACACATTCGACAACGTATGTAAAGGGTGAAACCCAATATATCCCATCAATGCATCGGTAAGGCTCATGAGGCAAAGTAGACCTTGTATTTACCCATTTATGGTGTCTCGGACTTATCCTTGATGATATGATTATGATGTCCATCATTGTGAATTCCATTATTAGGATATTATTAATTTTTGCAGAATTTTATTATTCGATATATAGAATTTCCATGGATAAGTTTTATTCTCATGGGGATATTTATATGGAATTATTTTGATCTACATTAATTGTTCCCAAAATACGTTAATGTTCATGTTTTAATGGATTGTGTTGTTAAATATTCTCCTTAATTTTTTTGTTCATTCTAGATTCATCTATATTATTTACTATTAATTAGAATCTCAGCTCACCGCTTTGTTATGTTTTCTTTTATTCCATGGGTGTGAATATGTATATTATGAATGACCATAAGAAAAAAGCATGATGACTAAGGAAGTTTCAAATGGATTTTTAATGTTGTTTTTCCTTTAATGTTGTAATATCAATCTTATGATTGAATGTTGTTTTTCTATGTTATTGAACTCTTCGGTGCTTCGTTATCAAACTTCCTTGATTATTATAAAAATATATTATAGTAAGGCCCTTAATCTAGGATACTGTGTTCTAGTTTATTACAATTGGTATCAAAGAAATTTTAGTATTATCCACTAAAACTATACTTATCAAACATAGAATATGGAACATAAGATCATGATATATGCTGAGCACATTTCTATAATAATATCCTAGAATTTTGGGGCGGTATGGATTATGTTGGACTTCCAAGAAATGCATCCAAGTATTGCAATGATAAGTGGATGTGGTTCTAGAATAGATATACATGTGTGTAATAAATCTAAAAAGGTGGGTCGGTCCTTACTCTGTGTAGCCTAGTACATAATAATGGGCCATACTATACACCTAGTTTGACACTCTCTAGGGATATTCATTGGATTATTTAAATTTTCATTCAAACCCATTTTTAATGATTTAAATGTAAATATGTCCAAAACAAAACAATTTTTATGATTAAGAGAAAAGGTATGAAAAAAATCCATTTATGTTATGTTTTACTTACTCTAAATTATGCATTATGATTAACAATCTAATCTAGTGTATTCCATTATCATAAAATGGAACCTAGCTAATGGGAGGAAAACTATATCAACACACTTATTCCATGTGGGGATTGACCACTTTTTCAATATATTATTATTGGAGGAGGAGCTACAATTAGAGCTGAGAAATGTATAACAATAATGGGATTTCTAACTTAGGTTATGAGCAATAACCATACACGTAATGAACATCCTGATCCACATCACAATGCAACAATTCCAGACCACATCATCTTATAAATACCTCAATTATTCAATAGATCTATATACCCACTAATATATAAGAAATGTATATGTTTTTTAGAGATGATATTTCTTACTTTTAGAAGTAATTGAAGGGATAAATTTATCATCGTAGTTTATCATCTCTTGGAAGATGTGAGTCAATAGTGGTAATTTATTTGAAACAACAAGGATGAAGAGGAAATTTTAAACATTAAATTGAAAAAATTTAAAGAAATTTTCATGGAAAAATATTTACCTAGAGGAAAAATTACAGAATTGGAGAGTAAATTCATAAGTCTGTGATAAAAAGTGGATGAAAACACTACCAACATTGAGAAAAAAATTACATGGTTATCAAGCCATGTTGGGGACTATATACGTAATCAAAAGGGAATGATTAAACATTTCATTGATGATTTAATTCAAATTATATGTAAGATAATAGTTTCAAAAACATTGTCATCATATGAGGATATAGTCTTCAATGATATCAAGACAAAAAAAATAAATATATACATTATATGACATTAAGGGAAAGGAATAAAATAAGAGAATGATAGAGAAAGAGATAGATAATGGGATAAAGTTAATGAATAATTTTCCCAAATGTGATAATTGTGGTAAGAAACACCCAAGTACATTACTAAAGGTAATGAGTGTTTGATACAAGTTTACAGAAAAATATCACCAGGATCATTAATATAAGGGAAAGAAAGAAGTTTTAAAAGTGAAATGAATCAATTGTAAATAGATAGTGCACTAGAAAATTTAATTTCCCAATCATCGAGTACTTATATCATAGAAATCTAAAAGGTTCGAGGGTAAATGTTATGTTATTACTACATCTGAAGTGGAATAGTAAATGAAATTTTATAATCAAAATCAAGAATTATGCATATTTGAATCATTCGATATATGTGGTTTGTATTACAGTACATCTTCTATACATATTACTCAGCATGCATGTTTTCAGTATGTTTTTTATATGATCATGGTATTACTATATTTCAGATTTTATATTGATATTGAGTTAAACATTGGAAATTATTATTCATTAATAACAAGTGATATCCTTCATGGTTTAAGAAAACACTTAATGGTCAAAGAATGGACTTATGAACGACATGATTTATTAAAATTTCATCAGACGTAATAAATTCATCTTGAATATTCATTTCAAGGTGTAAGGGATTAACTGAAAAATAGAATCAATAATAACTAATGGATGAGATTATTCTTATTATATTAATATTATTCAAGTAAATTTTTTTTTCTATATTTATATTTACTATATTAAAATAATCACTCAACTATAGGGAATTTATTTTTGAACAAAAACATTATACATTTACTTTTATATTTGACAAATCAATGGTTTATTAACCAATAAAATGATTTATATTTTCATGATGGTAACATTATATTTACTATGTTATATATCAGTCTCCATCAGAACGTGATAGTTAGATGTCTATTCCACATCCACGTGATTTCGTTCCACTAATTATTTCGTACATGAAATCCATGTTTTGGTTGACCTTCTTATTTCCATTCCCTCTTATTATGTGGACTTTTATTAACCTCATTTTAGATGTGGGTTTCTCACAATGTTATTTATAAGTATTTACAATTTAATTTTTGTGTAAACATTCAAATCATCAAGCTGAAATTTATTTTAGGAGGCGCCCTGTACTCGGTTGGTGACATGGCCTCAGGCGCTTATCCCCAAACACCAGAGGATGCCGACTAGGGGAGAGCGCATTGGGTGTGGTTGTGGGGAAACTATGACCTCATTGGCATAGTGACACAAAGGAAGAGAAATAGTTATACAATAGAAAACGCTGTAATAATGGAATACAACAGTAAACAGAAGAAGACTTAATGAAATAAGCAGCTGGAGAAAATATATAATGATGCATGATAAAAATGTCTACAAAAGCGGCCAAACACAACAAATTTCTAGAATTCAAATAGTACTAATCCAAAGTACAAAATAAAATAGTTAACATCTCCTCATCATTGCAAGCCTCAGCTTGGTACCATGCTCTCCAGCTTCTCAGTATTTCAAGCCTCAACTTGGTCCCATGCTCTCCAGCTCCACAACAATCATGTACTTGAAGTAGAAGGGTACTTTCCTTTATCTATACCTACAGTAATATAATCTGTTTGGCCCCAAAAGCATCGCCCAAATAGTGTGTGAGACAAAATCTTAGTAGGAAACCAATACCAGATATATTCCCAACAGTCAATGAATTTTTGGCAGGTAATAAGTAAAAGAAATCAGTAAACAAGGAAGTACATATCAGTAAATAATCCACAGTTTCAATGCATTCAGTTTCATATATTAAGAAACTGTTAACCGGAGTAGGTAATTACAAACAGGTAACCCTCTAGGGAGTACTCATAGCATATCCCCTCTGGTCCTACCCAGCAACACAAGTAATATTCTAAACACAAAAGGTAACCCTCTAGGATGTAATCACATCCTATCCCCCCTGGTTCTACCACGTAACACATGTAACCCTCTTGGAAGCACACACAGTGCCACCCCTCCGGATTAGCTCTAGAATAGACTCTATGAGGAATAACTCACCATAAATTCCTCCGATAGTATTGTATCAGTAAATAAAGGCACTTTAGGGATGCACTTAAGTCACATTACCTCTGTAGCCTGCTTTGAGGAACTACATTCACTTTAAGGAAACACTTTTGTCATTTCCCCCTATTGTCTCACATTGTTAGTAAAATAGACACTCTAGAGACTCCCTTCTGTACATTCTCCCTATGGCCTAATGCACTAGGTTAGCATGGCCCTATGTATGTCAAGAAAGTATGGATATAAGCATCAGCCAAATTAAATGCCAAGAACTACATGGCTAGCTGTCTACAGTAACAGCATGTCAGAGAAACAAGATTACACCATCATACTAAACTAGGCACAGGAAAAAACGAGGCAGCCTAATAGGCCAAACAAAACCAAACATCCAAAACCCAAACATGCATTAGAAACACCACCAAATCATATCAATTCACCCTATTCACAATCAATTCTACCTCTACTTAATCATACACACATAGTAGGAAAACAATAGGGCTGAAATAGTAAACAAGCAATACCATGTTCATGGTTATTGGAGACTTTTCACATATAACATGATGAAATTAAACATAATGGAACAAACCACATACCTCAGTGTTGGGCGATTGATATACATGAACCTCATTCATTGAATCACCCAAGAACACAATAGATCGTCAAATATTCCTATAACGTTCAACTAAGGATAACTTTTGAAAGAAGAAGATACAGAAGCAGGTTTTTAAGAATAAGTGGGATCTCACTGATGTGATTCCAACACAACTGATAGAGTTTTATTCGGAGAACGGATGCTCGAATAGGGGCTCAGCAAAGATCCTCACGGTACAGATGCTCTCAGTCGAGTTCGGAGGAGAAGAAGGTGTTTTTGTCGATAAGATGTGACCCTGGTCTGTTTAAGGATAAAAAAGAAATACATGGTATGTACCTTATAATTATATAATGTGTACTTACCATTTTTGTTCACTACATTAGTCGGTCTCCAAGTGACCACACACGGTCGTGTGTACGGCCATTATATGGCCTGCACACAGCTACCTACGATAACCATGTACACGGCGTGTACTTGTAAAGACATGCCGTGTATATAAGAAATCTCTAGAAACTTCTATTTTTCCTATGAAATAATATAAAAGTAAATACATACCTGAAAATAATATATAGGTAGTTTCAAACGTCCCCCATAAAGAAATTTTTCCCCAAATTTCCCTAGCAAGGCGGCATAGAAGAAGAAACCCCAAACAACACTGACCACTGCGATCGTACATCGGCCTTCCTCTCCCATGTCTCGTCTTGTACACACATGTGCTTATATAGCACTCGTACCAGAGGAACTTACCAGCCACATAGAACTATCAAACATAAATCAACGATCCAGATAGGATTCCACTCAAACAATAGATCCACTTCGAGCTCAACCGCCTCAGGTTGGAAAACATGAGATGAGTCAGAGATATAATGTCGAAGGTGAGAAACATAGAAGGCATCATACATAACCGGATAGCTATAAGGAAACTGAAACTGATAGGTGACCGACCCATCTCTCTCCAAAAAATTAAATGGCCTGATATAACTCAATGAATGCTTACCCTATCTCCTAATCCTCGTGTACCCCAACCACGGTGTCACATGCATAAAAACATGATCCCTGACCTCGAAAACCAGAGGACATCTCCACTGATCTTTATAAGACTTTAGTTGAGATTGTGCAGTAGCCATCCTTTTCCGAATCAACTCTATCTTCTCTATGGTATCTTAAACAACATGAGGTCCCAATAAAACGACCTCTCCTATCTCCAGCCAACATAAGGGTGATCGGCATGGCCAACCGTTCAAAGCCTTATAAGGTGCCATCAGAATAGTTTTTTGAAAATAATTGTTGTATGAAATATCCAAAAGAGTTATGTGCTTCTCCAATGAACCACCAAAATACATGATGCATTATCAGAGCATGTCCTCAAGAAGGATAATCATACACCCAGACTTGCCATCTGATTGGGGATGATAAGTTGTACTCAAAATTACATGTGTACATAAAGCCTTCTAAATCCCTTTCCAGACTCGAGACATAAAATTAGAATCCTTGTCTGAAAAAATAGAGTGTGGAATCCCATCAAGATGTAGAATCTCACGGATGTACAACCTTCCCATCTCATCAACACAGAAGGTCTCCTTGATCGGTAAGAAGTGAGAAACCCTCGTGAGTCAAGAAATGATAACCCAAAATGCATCATTCCCTTGAGGCGATCTCGAAAACCTATTCACAAAATCCATCACGACATCATTCCACGTTTACTCGAGAATGGGTGACTACTATAAAATCCCTATTGGCCTTTGATTCTATTCCATTACATACAAATAGGTGGAACACTTCATGACAAATCAAACCACATCTCTCCTCATACCTGGTCACTAATACGGACTACGTAGATCACGATACATCTTAATGAAAATAGGATGAACTACCCAAACTAAGAAATGGAAGTCCCACATCATCTCCTCACATATTCCTGTTGTTACCCATACACGCCCCTGAAAATGAAATATATCATCCTCACCTACTTAACATACAAGAATAGGGTTATCTCCTCATAGACGTTCACGTAGTACTAGTCCTTCTGAATATGAGAGTTTCCTCATTCACACATGATCAGGTATAGTAGATGTGACAACCACATAAGAATGAAAAGTTTTCCTATGTCTATGCTGCACTTCCAAATGCATCTCTCTGAAATGAGCCATAAGCTGCCACTCACTGCTGTCCTCTTAAACTACCTACATCTGAGTCCTCCTGGTCAGCACATCAGTCACTGAATTGCCTTTCCCAGGTAGGTAAGGATGCTCAATGTCAAAAGACTGAAGGTACTCAACCATCCTAAACTGTCTCAAATTCAGGTCATGCAAAGTGAAGATATACTATGGACTTTTTTGGTTGGTGAAAACAACAAAATGCTCTACCAGAAGATACCGTCTCCAAATTCATAAGTCATGAACATAAAAATCCAATTTGAGATCATGCGTCAGCTAGTTCATCTCATGTGGCCTCAACTACCGAGACCAATAAACAATGACTCCTTCCCCCTTCATAATCACGTCTCCTTAACCGATACCTGAAGCATCACAGTAAATGGTATAGATCTTTCCCCGATCTGGAAAAACTAGTATCGATACTGATTTCAACCTCCTATTCATCTTTTCAAAGGCTGACTCACAAGAATCTGACCACGAGAACATTGCACCAATCATAGCAAGACCCGCCAGTGGTGCTTCTATGTGTAAAAAGTCCAGTATGAAGCATCTGTAGTATCTAGTAAGCCCTTGAAAACTTTGTACCTTAATTACATTCTTTGTATTATCCTAGGAAACTACTTCTCACACTTTCTCTGGGTCTACTGATACTCTTGTCTCAAATAAAATATGAAACAACAAGTGAATCTGGTCTATCCATAAGTAGAATTTTGCAAGATTAGCATATAATTGATGATCTCTCAGTGTAAACAGAACGATCTCATGATGTGTGGCATAGTCATGTCGAGTGTGAGAGTACAACAAGATATCTTCCATGAAAACCACCACAAAATAATCCATGTATGGATAGAACACTCGGTTCATCGGTTCCATGAAAACTGCAGGTGTGTTCATGTGACAAAACGGGAAAACTACATACTCTTAAAGACCATACCTACTCTGAAAGGATGAAATAGATATATCATATAGTCTAACGTGCAACTGATGGTAACCAGATCTCAAGGTAATCTTCCAGAACACCTGGGCTCCTTGAATCTGATCGAAGATATCATCAATCCTCGGAAAAGGATAATGGTTCTTAACAGTCAACAGAATCATCCTCTGATAATACAAACAAATATAGAGGTTAATGTCTACCATATTCATAAAATGAACAGGTGAACCCCATGTAGAAGTACTGGGTTGGATGAAACCCTTTTCCTGCAATCCTCTAATAGTTTCTTGAGATCCTGTTACTCTCGTGTATCCCTCCTATAAGGACGAATAGACACTGGTGCATCTCCTAAAACAAGCTCAATAAAAAAGTCTATCAATCACTCTAGAGGAAAACCTAAAAATTCCTCTTGAAATATGTCACTGAAATAATCCACCACTGTATGAATGTCCATCTGTGAAGTCCTCTGGTCACCCATATAATGACTAGAAATCTGGGCTGTAACTCCCCTCAACCCATGATGCTCAGGTCCCTCTCTAGTCACCCGGACATCCCATTCGCCCTTATGAAGAAATAATACACCCACTGGTGATGTGAGACTCACCCCACGACAATAGAAATCAAAAACTATTTGGAAGGGAACTAACCAATCCGTTTTGACAATGACATCATTGTATGTCATCACTGATACATAGATGTTCCATAAGAAGTGACACCCACCAACCACTAGAGTAAACTCCTTACACTATCTCACACTATCCGTTCTAGTACTCAATATAATGTTTAATGTCAATATATCAGTAGAAGAAAATATATAGAGGCCAAGGCTCCCTACAACAGCAACAAATATAATGCTATGGGAATCCCCTATATCGAAAAGAGAATATGCTAAAACTGAGTAAACTAAGATTGTACCTCGAACTGTAGAAGGTCCAGGATCCTTCCAATGATGGGTCTACTCTACTGCAAATGTCTGGCCTGTATCATGGACCTACGACCCTACCTGACCACTCTGAGCTACTCCACCCTACTGTCGCTGAAATCCTAGAGACTAACTACCATGACTGCGACCTCCTCCTTGGCTGGAACAGTCATAAGATCCCTAGTTCCTTGATTGATGATAAACTAGTGGTTCTTCTCCTAAACAAGGAGTCATAGAATAAACCTAGTCACTAGATTCTGGTGAAACGATATAGAAGAAATGATGAAGATGACCCATTTTACCGCAAGATCAGAACTCCACTGGATCTCTCTGGAAATTTGGCCTTGTATTCCTGCCCATTCCACATTAGTAGCACACCACCTAGCTGCCAGAAGATATATCTCTCCTTCTCGGATCTCCACAAGTAGACTATGTACGACGCTTAATGTTCTTAGTAGTTGGAATTCAAACTCTAGATGTCAAGCCACCATGGCTCAAGAATCCAGAATATCTATGATTCCACTTCGTGACCAGTCTTTGGATGACTATAGAAGTGATGGAAGTCATCCTAAAGATTTTCACTGGTGATAGGATGTCCTGTCTGAAACAATTCTCAATCATCCTAGCCAAGAATGACCCATCTCCCTATAAAAAAGGTATAATGCACTACAGTTCAGTGAAATGAGAGGAATAATACATTAGTGAAATAGAACCCTACTCTAGAATCATATACTCTTATCCTAGATCATCCCACACAGTCTCGTGGTAGAATTAGTCATAGATGATATGATGTAACTCCTCCCAAGTCACAAAATACTGATGCCCTGTCTGTAAGACTGTATCCCACCATCTCTTGGTGGAATCCCGTTGTATGTAAGTAGTGATATTGACCTGCCTCTCCAGAGGCATCTTTAGATTATAAAATGTTGTCAACATGGCTTCTAGCCATGACTCTTCAGCCTAAGGTCATCCTACCCCAGAGAAGGTGGGAGGATGCTGCTTCTGAAAAACCAGTGTCAATTCTTCCATAGACGAGGTAGGAGGCGGTGCCCCCTGGAAGGTTTGCATCATCCTTATGAATCCATCCCCGAACTGTGCATCAACCCCTATATTTGGTATAACATTTGGTGTTAATACATGCATGACTGGAGGATCTATATGGAGTCCTCGATCAGCCATGTAAGGTGCCTGATCACGACCTTGCAACTAGTGAACAACCAGAGGATGTCTCAGCAGCATGACTCTACAGGGTCAAACACACACCAAAGATCATGATATCAAGGACTGGAAACTAGATTTTTAAGAAGGGAACATGAGAAAGAAAAAACTCATGTTTCCCAAAACGAGACTACATGATGTGTATAATCTCTACGCAGGGTGTTCCATTATGCCATTCACATGGGTGTGTAATTCTGCCAAACCAGGTCATGTAACAACCCAAACACACGGCGTTTTGCCCTAACACAAGTTGTGTTCTTTAATCCTCTTCCCCTACCAGAGTTATTCTACAGGACTAAGCTACATAGTTCCCTAGTACATACTACAAGGCAAGTTCGTGTCAAACACATTGTGTATTTGACGAGCTTCACCGACCCATGTTGTTAGTGACACGGATGGATACATGGATCACACTACACAGCGTGTTCAAGACTGAAAAAGTGTGTATTCCTTATGTATCTATCCATCAATGATGTTCGTTACATGGGAGGACACATGGTCTACACAACAGGCCATGTACAACTAGTACATGGCGTGTTCCCCCAAGGATTTCCCAACACTGTGTCTCTAACCATACAGCCACTAACATGGTTAGAGACTACACGACGTGTACATATAGTACCTGATGTTTGCTTAAGAAAAATAATTTCTTCCCAAATAAAAGAACACATGGAAAGTATTCATCATTACACACCATTTATTCTTAGTTTTTTCAAAAATCAAGCCTCTAAAACTAGTCTGGAACCTATAAAACACAGAAACAAACATTAAAGTGCCAAATTCTAATATGTGAGGGCCCATAATCCCTATGATCAAGGAATGAAATATAATACAAGTCATAAAAAGAGTAATACATCTATGATCCACCACATTCAGATCCATGGGGGCCCATAACGCCTCAAGAACAAATGTTTGGCGTCCATTCAAGCAAAACCATACACCATCCAAAACCCTATCAAACTGCATACATATTTTTTGAAGGCATCTATCACAAGAACATGCATATCTAGAACAAAATCTATCACAAGAACATGTAATTGTTAATTCACCTTAAAGGGCATGCAAAGAATACATGACATGTGATTTGTAGCATGTGCCTATATGATGCATGAGATGGCATACCCTCATCTCATCAAGTTGTAATAGAAATAAAACCTTAACAACATCAAAAATAATAGAAAAAAACTTTTGAATCACCCAGTAGTGAAAATATGATGAACTGTAAATTTGGAAAACATGAAAAATTGAAATAAACAAGGTAGATTGGCATTTACCTATACACGGGTTAGCTCCTCCTGGGAACAAATTATTACCAAGTACCAATTCCTTTTTATCCCCATCCAAAGGCTCCAAAAAGTAAGTGAACAAGAAAAATTCCTTTGATACCACTGATAAAGTCCTACTTCATGAATCCATACAGAGGCGCCCCATACCCTGTCGGTCACATGGCCTCAAAAACATTTCCCCAAACAACAGAGGATATGACTAGCAGCGAGAGCCTTGGGTGTGATAGTGTGGAAACTATTCCTTCATTGGTTGATTAACTTAGCAGAAGATAAAAAGTTATACAATAGAGGAAGCTGTAATAATGGTATACAACAATAAATAGGGGAATACTGAATGAAATAAGAAACTGGAGCACTTATATAATGATTCATGATACATATGTCTCAGAACGTAGACAAAAAAGTCAAAATGATGGAATACAAATAGTACTAAACCAAAGTAAAAAAGAAAACAGATAACAACTCCTCAACATCTCCAGCATCATCATGGGACCATGCTCTCTAGCTCCAAAACAATCAAGTAATTTAAGTAGATGGGTGTTGGCCCTTATCTATACCTATAATAATGAAATCTGTTTGGGCCCAAAATCATGGCCCAAACAGGGTGTTAGACTAAATACGAGTTGGAAACCACCATAAGATCTATGCCTAACAGTCAGTGAATATATGGCAAGCAATAAGTAAAAGAAATAATTGAACATGGAAGTACACAACAGTAAACAATCCACATTTTCAATCAATTTACTTTCATATATCAAGCAATAGTTAATCAGAGAAGGTAGTAACAAACTGGTTACCCTATGGGAAGTAATCACAGCCTATCCGCTCTGGTCCTACCTAGAAACATATGAAAGAAACTAAACAAAAAAGGTAACCCTCTGGGAAGTACTCACAACATATCCCCTCTGGTCTTACCTAGTAACACAAGCAGCCCTCTGGGCAGCCCACATAGTCTCACCCCTATGGTTCAACTCTAGAATAGACTCTATGAGGAAGCACTCACTGTCAATTATTCATATAGTCTTTTATCGGTAACTAAAGGTGCTCTAGGGAAGCACTTATGTCACATTCCATGTGTGGACCAAATATAATAACTATAGACACTCTAAGAAATCACTTACGCTAATTCCCCCTATGGTCTCACATCGTAAGTAAAACAGACACTCTAGAGAATCCCTTTCCACCATTCTCCTTATGGAATACTACACCATGTTCTCACAGACCAGTGTAAGTCAAGAAAGTATAGCAACGTTCATCAAACAAAGTAAAATTCCAAAACAACTTGGCTAGTAGTCTACAGCAGTATCATGTCAGATAAACAACATCACTCTATCCTACAAAACTAGGCATGTGAAAAAACAATACAGTATAACATGTTATGAAATACCAAACAGCCACCACCAAAACATTCATGTGCAGCACCCCCAAATCATAACAATTCACCCAACTCACAAAAAACTCAAACTCTAATCAAGCATACAAGAAACTCATGAAAACAATAGGGCTAAAGCAGTAAACATGCAATACCATGTACATGCGTATTGGCGATTTTCACCAAATAATTCAAAGATGTTCTACAAAATGGAACAAAACACCTACCTCGGTGTTGGGAGATCGAAATATGTGAACCTAAGGCCTTGAATCAGCCAATAACACCTTAGATCTACAAAAATGCCAAAAGTGTTCAACTAAAGATAACTATTGGAAGTGGAAGAATTAGACGATGGAGTTCAATAATTAGAGAGAACTCACTGTTGTGATTCCAATGCAACCAACAGAGTCCAATTCGGTGAACAGACACTTGATCATGGGCTCAGTGAAGATCTACGTCGTTTGAACACTCTCGGTCGAGTTCGGTAGAGAAAAAGGTGTTTATGTTGATAAGACGTAACCCTGGTCCATTTTAGGGAAAAAAGAAATACACGGTGTGTAATTTAGAAGTACACAGCGTGTACATGCATTTTCCATACTCTACTTTAGGCGATCTCCAAGTCACCACACATGGATTTGTGTATGGTCACTACACATCCAGCACACATCTACCTATAGTAACTGAGTACACAATATGTACATATAATGTACATGTTGTGTACTTATGAAATTTCTAGAAACTCCTCTTTTTCCTCAAAAACACCAAAAAAGGAAAAAATTACATGAAAAAGGATCTGGGTTCTTACATTAATAGTCTATTTATGATCTGAATAGTAACCTAAACTATAAATTTTTAGATAAAATTTAGATATCTTATTTTTGGTAATATTATATATTTATATCTCTGAAAAAGAAAATAAATTTTTTATAACTCATAAATTAACAATTTATTTTTAAAACATAAATGTTAATTCAAATTTTTATAATTTAATTAAATATTTTAATGAAAATTAATTTTTAATGAACTAATTTCAAATTTTAATATTTTTTTCTTATTTAATAAGATAATTTTCTGAAACCTTATTTATTTTATCATTTTTTTTAAAAAAAATTGATATACTTTTAAAATAAATTTTTTTATTAAGTGAAGAATTTAGTTAAAAATTAAATTTCACTATTTATGATTATTAGATTCATAAAATGGAGTTTATGTTTTAATTTTAAATTTCAAAAAAATTATTATGGTTAATTTTTAATATTTTTCAAAAATAATGGAATTTTTAGTGAATAGTTAAATATAATAACTTACGGTGTATATAAATTATATGTTTAATAAACTATTACACGATAAATTACTAATGTGATCACAATAATCTATAACTACAGTTAATTATTTTAATATATTTACTAATAATTCTCAAACTATTCATATACATGAGCCAAAATAACAAATAAATGAATAAAATTTTCAAAGACACCACTCTCCACCACGTTAAATATCACCCCAAGCCACCACTTATCCTCACGTATCTTAAGCCTTGATGATTATTCAATTTTTTACTATTCCATATCCAAAACAACTATCCCATGTTAAGGTATTTTTTATGTCACAAAAAATATCATTTCAATGTTTCTTAAGGTGGTTCTCAAATAGAGAAATTTCAGAGCTAAAATCTTATTTCACTCTTAATTTTCTTTTAATTTATTTTCTTTTCTTATCATTCCCTTATCAAAACTATCCAAACATAGATGATTACTCATGTTTCTTTTATATACAATACTATTATTATTATAATGGTATATGCAACATCAATTCATTTATTCTTCTCTTTTTATTGTAAAAAGGAAAACATTATCCATTAGTTTCCAATTTACAACCCTTTAGGATGACGACATTTTGTTTTTCAAATATGCCATCAAAGAAGGTCATAAAACCAATTTTCAGGTTATAAATTATAATAATATATGTATTAAATCTTCTTTAATTTTTTCTAACTAGTATATAAACATATTATTAATTAATAAAACAAAACTACCTCGTGATTACTGAAAACATTCCAAAATAATCTAAGCGGTTATCATTAACGATTTATCTATTGAATCACAAATATATAGAGAAAGAAATCATATATAATGACATTAAATTTCAATATGTTAACTAATAACATATATTTTTAGTTATAGATTACTATTCCTATTTCACTTGATCGATCATACATGTGTACAAGTGAACCAATCATGAAAACCAAGGAAATGAACACTTCTGAATGATAATATCGAACATTGAAACCCATAAATTGACCATAAATGATAATAATAAAATAATATTGAAAAATAAATGTTGAATAGGTTTTAAAAAAATTATTAATTAATATAATTCATTATCCATGATATTATGTATGAGTGTGGAATTCTTTCAGTCACATGGTTTGTGATTCTCATAGAATCTCCATTTTTCATTAGGGTTACAATTTTTCTATCTTTACCCGAATTGAATTAAAAATCATTCTTATGAACTCCTAATAAATTATTTTTTTATGTTTCAAATATATGTAGATATATCAATTATTATTTTTGACATAGAGTTTCATGTTTTATAAGACTCATGTTATAATTCCCCCCAATAAGCATTCTGAGCTAAACTGTACTTCCCAATTTATTACCCTTTTTCAGGTACCCACCGTAATATATTTAATTATTTAATTATTTTTCTAAATTTACTATAATTATCATGAGAAAATAACTTACTTCATTTCTATAACGGTCTAGAATTACTTCCAGTGGACTACAATTGATACCTATCAGGGCACTCCATGGGCGGCTACACCCCCTGGGCGGGACACACCACCATCCCCAGTGGCAGCCATTTCCTCATGAAGCCCTTGGGCGGAGAGCCATGCTTCGTCCAACGCTCACATGTGAGAGTTCCCAAGGATCGGATACATTCCTACCTCCTTTGCCTCTGATACCAACTATAACGACCCACACTTTACATACATTGTTAATACTTCAAAATTGAAGCACACTTATTACAACATATGACAAAACCACAAAGGACCGTATAGGTATAGTGTCTTTAGAAACTGGGGAAACATAAACAACTGGTTCATAAATCTTCTACAGTGTCTCCCATTTATTTCATCATATCTAGGGTCCCTTTTAGCATATTCTACTTAATATCCATCTTCCTGACCTGGGGAAAAGAAAACATAAAAGGGTGAGCTCAAATGCTCAGCAAGGGCAAATAAAAGAAATAAAAAATCATATCATATCTTTATGAAAATCAAAACCTGCAAAAGAGATCATAATATCTTAACATGGAATAAATCATAGAAGTGAGAATGAGATCCCCATAATCATAACATAAAACTTGAATCTTTGTGGCATGCACACATAATCATGGAAAATCATTTCTTGGTAGTCATGACTCATTGCCAAGACTATCTTAGTGGACAAAGTCCCTTTCTGAACCGAGTTCACTCCTCGTTTCAGTCCTGTATCACTGAACCGAAATAACCTTCCGTTCCAGCCATGTCTATCTCATGAGATATAAAATCTTTACCCAATGCATTGGAGGGAGATATAGGTCCCACCCATCTTATAATGAATCCTTTCTTATGTGTGCCACATAATCATAAAACATACATCATCGCATAACACATATAACAAAAATGGGATTCTTGAAACATCATGACATCATAAATCAATTCATATATGATAAAGGAATTCATAAACATAATTCCATCACAACATAGTCAAACCAATGTAAAAATATGGATAGAAACAGAACCCTTTATTATCTTAGATGGAAAATAATTTTGATAAAACACTTGAATTGAATTCTTGAGGAAAATATCCTTTCTTCTTCAAAAACATTTTTCCTTTCATAACATGTCATACAACTTTGAAATAAAAGAAGTTGATTAAAAATAAACTTGAAAACTTGTAAAGGAAGCTTCTTTTATGTAATGTTTTAAAAATCCATTCATGCCGTATAAGTTAAAAAAAACATTCTTCGTACTTTTGTCGGAAAAGTCAAAAAATACCTCGTACGGAAAAACGACAAAAGATTCCTTTCTTATTCTTTACTAAAAACTCACCTAAGGGTAAAATTGGATTTAAACTATTTCAAGTGGATGGAAACAATATTACATATTGAGGGAACATGGATGTGGATGATAAAATACACCCCAGTAAATACTTACAAATAAACAATCTCGGATAAAAATGAGATTGTGATATTTCCCTTACCTTAGGTCCGATTTGCTTTGTTCGTGTCCGAAGCTCCTGTATAATGGTTTAAATAATGTTATTGACTTATTCCAGAATCATACATATTGATATGAGATCATATATGGTCATATTATTAGCTTCTTGTTAGTAATATTTCATTGTTACTTGTTACTCGGGTCTTTATAACTTTTTGTTCTTATGCGTGTTTTGTCGAATAAATTCTTATTCTTATCTTTAGGTTATAGATAATTCATTTCCAGAATGGTATTAGTGTAGTATATACCATATTCATTCATTCAATTCATTTATATAATCATTATGAAATGAAGATCATGTAGAACGAGTCGCATCACATCGTGGAGACGGTATTCCGTACGTACGCACGAGTGATGATATCGTTCCTATGATCGTGGAATTGTATTGGAGTATATATATATATTATTTCAGTATCAATATTACTTAATAATAATCATATATAGTTACTGATTACACCATTATACCCATCCTTGTAAGGTGATGGTGGAAAATAGATTACACCACGGCGTGGAGACGGTATTCCGTACGTACGCACGCGCGGTGATTTCATTTTTCCGTAGGATGGATAGAAGGTGAATTAGGGTTGTTTCATATTTATAATAACATATCAGTATGTAAGTAATACTGATGTTATTACTTTATCATGAAACAACTAAAGAAGAAGAAGTTGAAGAAGAAAGAAATTGAAAAGATCGGTAATGGATATTACCTCTTCTTTGGAACGCCTTTTTGAATCCTCCACTTAAGGAACTAAGATTGGTCTTTGGAGAAGACCAGGACCTCTAGGATTATTCTAGGGAAGTGGATAAGGGAAAATGGCAGGGGTTGGCCGAGCTTGAGTGCTCAAATTGGTGTGAGGAGGAGGGGGAGGAGGTGCCCTTTTATAAGGGAGGAGAGGGGCACCTTAGGAATATCTCAAAATATTATTTTATATTAAAGTCAAAATCGGTTTATAATGGTTCCAAAGGGTCTTATTTCGAAGCTAAAGTGGGGATGGGTCGAAATCCTATCAACCAATAGGATTTAGACAAGTTTAGAGTATTATTTTAACCTTATCAATTAGATTTAACTCTAAGTTAATTAATTTAACTTTTACCGTGTCTTTTTGTTTTCTTTCACTATATGGTTAATACACTTACTATAACATTCCAAACGAACCCCAAATTGTTTATTATTAATATATATATCCTTATCTAAGTCATTTGTCCGAACCTTAGATTTTTAGGAATAAAATAACAATTAATAATATAATATTTGATTTAAAAACTATTTTGTGTCAATTTTGACACTATTTGATATATGATTTTTGTGAAAGTCATAACAGAATTATATGTTCGAACCAAGTTGATTAAATCAACACTAATATATCATAGCAACCTAGAAAATTAGTGGAGTTCATAAAAAGTCTCAAATTACATTTATTTTGGTGTTTATAACATCAATTATGTCAATATTTCATTAATAAGATAATTACTGCATCATCATTGTGTCATAAATAAATTAAATTATTTAATGTCTAAAAATTACAAATAAAATACCCTTATGTAGGAAATATTTTTAGATTTCTAATGAATATTTATAGTCGAATTTATCTTATGTATAACCCCATATTAAAAATGATTTACTTATTAAACTTTGATTTTAACTATTTTAACCCTTCTTTAAATAAATTAATAATAAATGTCCTAATCTAATCCAAGTGGGCCTAAATGATAATATTTTACACTTAAGGTTGTTTTTGGTCGAGATAAACTTGTCCAATAGAATTAGGACATGTGTTAGGGTAATATTAATATCATATTTACCCTTAGTTACCCTATTTACTATTAACCGCGGTAAAAAAAAGTAAAAAGTTACTATTTACCAAAAAATTATTTTCATCTCATTGAACCACATTTTAGTCCTTGATATTAACCGTGTCTCTCGGATTTTCGAAATTCCATTCACAGAAGCGGTAAAATTAAGTTTTATGCAAAATTCAGTTTTTTAACCTACCACTTAGTGGTTTCACTATTCATCAAAAATTGAAAGTTTTCAGAAAAATACCAAAATTTCACCCTAGGCTAATTTCGATATTCTGAGTCCAAAAATGAAGTCCATTTTGAAAAATAAAATTTATAAAATTTTAAAAAGTGGTTATTACTATTCATAACGGCTAGTTTTAATAGCATATTGTTGTTTAGTGAAACTCGGTATTGCGTACGACGCAAGCTATCGAGGAAGGTCGCGATTGCGTGCAAAGCAAGCCAAGCAAGTGTTGTGTAGAAAAAGATTCCTTTGATGATTTATATAACATAAAAGTCTCGGGTGTTACATTCTACCCCCCTTAAAAAGAATTTCGCCCTCGAAATTCGTCACTTTGTAACAAACAAATGAGGATACTTCTCCCTCATCATATCCTCAAGCTCCCATGTAGCTTCTTCAAGTTGGTGGTTCCTCCATAAAATTTTCACCAAGCGAGTGGTCTTGTTTCGTAGGACTTTTTCGCTACGATCCAGAATCTCTATCGGCTGTTCTTCATAAGAAAGATCTTGCTCCAGCGGTACAACTTCTGAGCTGAGTACATGTGAAGGATCTGGTATGTACTTTCTCAGGAGAGATACGTGGAACACATCGTGAACTTGAGAGAGATTCGGTGGAAGCGCCAATCGGTAAGCTACCTTCCCAACACGATCCAGTATTTCAAAAGGACCGATATATCTAGGGCTCAACTTCCCCTTCTTTCCAAATCTCATAACCCTCTTCCAGGGAGATATTCGTAAGAACACTTTATCGCCCACTTCAAACTCTAGGTCTTTTCTTCGGTTGTCGGCATAACTTTTCTGTCGACTCTGAGCTGCTCTTATGTGTTGTTGAATAGATCTGACCTTTTCTGCCATTTCATCAACGAGATCAGGTCCTAATAGCTTTCTTTCCCCAACTTCATCCCAGCAAGTTGGAGTCCTGCATTTCTTTCCATAGAGAGCTTCATAAGGAGCCATCTGAATACTGGAGTGAAAGCTATTATTATATGAAAATTCCACCAAAGGTAGGTGTTGATCCCAACCTCCTTTGAAATCCATAGAGCAAGCTCTCAACATATCTTCTAGGGTTTGAATTGTTCTCTCAGACTGACCGTCTGTCTGGGGATGATAAGCAGTGCTGAAACTCAACTCTGTATCCAGAGTATGCTGAAGACTTCGCCAGAACTTCGAGGTAAATCTCGGATCTCGATCAGATATAATAGAAAGTGGTACTCCATGCAATCTTACCACTTCCTTTACATATATCCTGGCAAGCTGATCTAGAGAGAAATCCTCTCTAATAGCAATGAAGTGTGCAGACTTTGTAAGACGATCAACTATGACCCAGATAGCATTATTGCCTTTGGATGTTTTAGGAAGTCCTGTGACAAAGTCCATAGTGATGTTTTCCCATTTCCATTTGGGTATGGGTAATGGTTGTAACATCCCCTTAGACTTCTGTCTCTCAGCTTTAACTTGTTGACAAACCAAGCATCGAGAGACATATTCAGCAACATCTCTTTTCATGCCATCCCACCAGAAGTACTCTTTCAGGTCCCTATACATCTTCGTGCTTCCAGGATGAATAGAGAATGAAGAACTATGATCCTCATCCAACAGCTCTTTCTTTAATTCGGGGATGGGAGGAACACAAACCCGATTCCTGAACTTTATTATCCCATCACAATCAAGGTTGAATTCAGGAACATTTCTCACCTTCTTTTGTAACTCGACATCTTCTTTCTGTGCCTCTTTAATCTTCACATGTATAGATGGTTGAACATTCATTTGAGAAAGATAAGATTTTTCCCCTTCCATTATAACTCTAAGATCCATCCTTTGTAAATCCATAAATATTGGATCTTTTGTGATCCTCATCATGGATAAACTAGCATGGTCTTGTCGACTTAATGCATCTGCCACCTTGTTTGCTTTCCCAGGGTGGTAATGGATTGAGCAGTCATAATCCTTAATCAGCTCCAACCATCTTCTTTGGCGCATATTCAGCTCCTTTTGTGTGAAAATATACTTTAAACTTTTATGATCAGTATAAATATCACACCTTTCACCATAAAGGTAATGCCTCCAAATCTTTAATGCAAAGATTACCGCAGCCAACTCCAAATCATGTGTTGGGTAATTTTGCTCATGGATTTTCAACTGTCGTGAGGCATAAGCTATCACCATATCATTTTGCATAAGAACACACCCCAATCCCTTCTTGGATGCATCACTATAGATCACAAACCTTTCTCCACTACAAGGCAGTGTGAGCACAGGTGCACTGGATAACCTTCTTTTCAACTCCTTGAAATTCTCTTCACATTCCTCTGTCCAGACAAACTTAACTCCTTTCCGAGTCAACTTGGTGAGTGGATTAGATAATCGTGAAAAATCTTTTACAAAACGTCGATAATAACCTGCCAAACCAAGAAAACTTCGGATCTCAGTTACTGTTGTTGGTCTTGACCATCTTTCGATAACCTCTGTTTTTGCTGGATCCACAGATATCCCCTCTTTTGAGATTATATGACCCAAAAATGCAACTTTTTGAAGCCAAAATTCACACTTGGTAAATTTGGCATAAAGCTTCTCCTTTCTCAGGGTCTTCAATATAATTCTCAAGTGATCTTCATGCTTTTCCTTGCTCTTTGAATAGACAAGAATATCGTCTATAAAGACTACCACAAATTGATCAAGATGGTCTCTAAAGACTCTATTCATTAGATCAATGAAGATAGCAGGGGCATTAGTAAGACCAAATGGCATCACTATAAATTCATAGTGTCCATATCTTGTACGGAAAGCCGTCTTTGGTATATCCTCCCTTTTGACCCTTAATTGATGATACCTTGAACGAAGATCAATCTTGGAAAAGTATTGAGCTCCGTGTAGTTGGTCAAATAAGTCATCAATGCGTGGGAGAGGATATTTGTTCTTGATAGTGATCTTGTTAAGTTCTCGATAATCAATGCAGAGTCTCATTGATCCATCTTTCTTCTTAACAAATAGAACAGGTGCTCCCCAAGGTGACACACTAGGGCGTATGAATCCCTTATCAAGATTCTCTTGGAGTTGCTTCTTCAATTCCTGCAACTCAATTGGGGCCATTCTATAAGGTGTCTTTGAAATAGGCAAAGCACCCGGTACGAGTTCTATTGAAAACTCAACTTCACGATTTGGTGGAAGACCCGGCAATTCCTCCGGAAAGACATCATCAAACTCCCGTACAATGGGCATATTCTTAATCGTGAGTTTCTCACCAACCATTTGAGATAAATAACCTTCATTTAGTGGAATCAATACCCATAAGATGGAATAAATTTCCACTGGAAGGTTATGTTCATCCTTGCATTGATAGACGATCATAGGTTGATCTGGAATATGAAATGTGACTTCCCTTCTTTGGCAATTGATATGAGCTCCATGTAGAGAAAGCCAATCCATGCCAAGAATCACATCAAATTCCACTAAAGGAAGGATCACAAGATTTGAAGGAAGCACTTTCCCACAAACTTCGATTGGAGAAGAATTATAAACTTCTGATGCGATTGATGTGCCATTAGGTGTTGTCACAGCTAACTCAACATCTAATTGTTGAGGTAATACGGTGATACCCTTAGAAAATTTTTCAGAAATAAAAGAGTGGGTGGATCCAGAATCAAATAAAACATTTGCTACTTTAGAGTGGATGGTAAGTGTACCTTTCACCACATCGTTATCGTACTCCACATCGCTGATAGAAATTGCATGTGACTTTCCTTTTTCTTTAGCCTTAAGAGTTTGTTGACGTCGACCATCATCATCAACCCTTGGATTTGGGAATTGATTGGCATAATGCCCCATCTCCTTGCACTTGAAACATTGAAGTGTAGCAGGTTCATTCTGTGTATCCCTTCCTTTGTTTGCATCATTAGACATCTTCTTCCCATTATCACGGCATTCAAATGCCCGATGACCTTCCTTTCCACATTTAAAACATTTACTTGTCCCTTTAAGACAACTCCCTCCATGTTTCTTTCCACACTTTGAGCATAAGGGAAAGTTCATCTTCTTTTCCGTGTGCTCTTTAGATTTTTCTTTGAATTCCATCTTCCTCTTCTTATCAAACCCATGTGACTGATGGGTTACTCCAATCTCCATCTCGACTTTGAGAGCACATCGAACGATTTCCTCGTAGCTATTGAAGTCCCTTATGGCTAACGCCCTTCGAAGACTTGGTTTTAAGCCACTAAAGAATCGATCGATCTTACTCTCAGGTTGGATAATAATACCAGAAGCGTACCTTGCAAGTCTTGTAAAATTTGCTTCATAGGTACTAACAGATTCATCATCCCTTTGCTTCAGTTCAAGGAACTCTTTCTCCATCTTTGTTCGGAGAATACGAGGGAAGTACTTATTGAAAAATAAGTTCTTGAACTCGTACCATTCCATAGACTCAATTTCATCCCTTTGCCTTGTATTCTTAACAAGATTCCACCATTGATCAGCATCTCCTTCCAAACGATACACTGCTAGGATGACTTTATCATGCTCAGAACATTGAAGAACTGAAAATATCTTTTCAGTAGTACTAATCCATTGTTCAGCAACTAATGGATCAGTAGACCCGCTGAAAGATGGTGGACGCTGCCTCATGAATGATTCAACAGAATGTTGCTCCCTCCTTTGTTCATTTGGAAATCCTGCATGATTCATAGCTTGAGAAAGTTGTGTGAGCATGGCTACAAGATTTTTCATTCCAGCTCCCATATCGTTTGGTTGCTCAGGGGGACAATCATTGCATTGCCCATCACATTCCGCATTAACACGGTTCCTTCGGGTTCCAGCCATTGACTAAAACCAAGAATAATAGTGTGAGCAACACTAATTATAATAGGAAACCACATAATTCAAGAATAAAATTTTCATGCTTATGGTCTTATCCTAGGTTATTCATGGCCATTTCTAAGATTGTGTTCTATGCTTAGACTTATCCTTAGGGTTCTTACTAAGGCTTTCACATCCTAGTTTCCAAAGGTTGACTATACCTTTCCTCTGATACCAACTGTAGCGGTCTAGAATTACTTCCAGTGGACTACAATTGATACCTATCAGGGCACTCCATGGGCGGCTACACCCCCTGGGCGGGACACACCACCATCCCCAGTGGCAGCCATTTCCTCATGAAGCCCTTGGGCGGAGAGCCATGCTTCGTCCAACGCTCACATGTGAGAGTTCCCAAGGATCGGATACATTCCTACCTCCTTTGCCTCTGATACCAACTATAACGGTCTAGAATTACTTCCAGTGGACTACAATTGATACCTATCAGGGCACTCCATGGGCGGCTACACCCCCTGGGCGGGACACACCACCATCCCCAGTGGCAGCCATTTCCTCATGAAGCCCTTGGGCGGAGAGCCATGCTTCGTCCAACGCTCACATGTGAGAGTTCCCAAGGATCGGATACATTCCTACCTCCTTTGCCTCTGATACCAACTATAACGACCCACACTTTACATACATTGTTAATACTTCAAAATTGAAGCACACTTATTACAACATATGACAAAACCACAAAGGACCGTATAGGTATAGTGTCTTTAGAAACTGGGGAAACATAAACAACTGGTTCATAAATCTTCTACAGTGTCTCCCATTTATTTCATCATATCTAGGGTCCCTTTTAGCATATTCTACTTAATATCCATCTTCCTGACCTGGGGAAAAGAAAACATAAAAGGGTGAGCTCAAATGCTCAGCAAGGGCAAATAAAAGAAATAAAAAATCATATCATATCTTTATGAAAATCAAAACCTGCAAAAGAGATCATAATATCTTAACATGGAATAAATCATAGAAGTGAGAATGAGATCCCCATAATCATAACATAAAACTTGAATCTTTGTGGCATGCACACATAATCATGGAAAATCATTTCTTGTTAGTCATGACTCATTGCCAAGACTATCTTAGTGGACAAAGTCCCTTTCTGAACCGAGTTCACTCCTCGTTTCAGTCCTGTATCACTGAACCGAAATAACCTTCCGTTCCAGCCATGTCTATCTCATGAGATATAAAATCTTTACCCAATGAATTGGAGGGAGATATAGGTCCCACCCATCTTATAATGAATCCTTTCTTATGTGTGCCACATAATCATAAAACATACATCATCGCATAACACATATAACAAAAATGGGATTCTTGAAACATCATGACATCATAAATCAATTCATATATGATAAAGGAATTCATAAACATAATTCCATCACAACATAGTCAAACCAATGTAAAAATATGGATAGAAACAGAACCCTTTATTATCTTAGATGGAAAATAATTTTGATAAAACACTTGAATTGAATTCTTGAGGAAAATATCCTTTCTTCTTCAAAAACATTTTTCCTTTCATAACATGTCATACAACTTTGAAATAAAAGAAGTTGATTAAAAATAAACTTGAAAACTTGTAAAGGAAGATTCTTTTAAGTAATGTTTTAAAAATCCATTCATGCCGTATAAGTTAAAAAAAACATTCTTCGTACTTTTGTCGGAAAAGTCAAAAAGTACCTCGTACGGAAAAACGAAAAAAGATTCCTTTCTTATTCTTTACTAAAAACTCACCTAAGGGTAAAATTGGATTTAAACTATTTCAAGTGGATGGAAACAATATTACATATTGAGGGAACATGGATGTGGATGATAAAATACACCCCAGTAAATACTTACGAATAAACAATCTCGGATAAAAATGAGATTGTGATATTTCCCTTACCTTAGGTCCGATTTGCTTTGTTCGTGTCCGAAGCTCCTGTATAATGGTTTAAATAATGTTATTGACTTATTCCAGAATCATACATATTGATATGAGATCATATATGGTCATATTATTAGCTTCTTGTTAGTAATATTTCATTGTTACTTGTTACTCGGGTCTTTATAACTTTTTGTTCTTATGCGTGTTTTGTCGAATAAATTCTTATTCTTATCTTTAGGTTATAGATAATTCATTTCCAGAATGGTATTAGTGTAGTATATACCATATTCATTCATTCAATTCATTTATATAATCATTATGAAATGAAGATCATGTAGAACGAGTCGCATCACATCGTGGAGACGGTATTCCGTACGTACGCACGAGTGATGATATCGTTCCTATGATCGTGGAATTGTATTGGAGTATATATATATATTATTTCAGTATCAATATTACTTAATAATAATCATATATAGTTACTGATTACACCATTATACCCATCCTTGTAAGGTGATGGTGGAAAATAGATTACACCACGGCGTGGAGACGGTATTCCGTACGTACGCACGCGCGGTGATTTCATTTTTCCGTAGGATGGATAGAAGGTGAATTAGGGTTGTTTCATATTTATAATAACATATCAGTATGTAAGTAATACTGATGTTATTACTTTATCATGAAACAACTAAAGAAGAAGAAGTTGAAGAAGAAAGAAATTGAAAAGATCGGTAATGGATATTACCTCTTCTTTGGAACGCCTTTTTGAATCCTCCACTTAAGGAACTAAGATTGGTCTTTGGAGAAGACCAGGACCTCTAGGATTATTCTAGGGAAGTGGAGAAGGGAAAATGGCAGGGGTTGGCCGAGCTTGAGTGCTCAAATTGGTGTGAGGAGGAGGGGGAGGAGGTGCCCTTTTATAAGGGAGGAGAGGGGCACCTTAGGAATATCTCAAAATATTATTTTATATTAAAGTCAAAATCGGTTTATAATGGTTCCAAAGGGTCTTATTTCGAAGCTAAAGTGGGGATGGGTCGCAATCCTATCAACCAATAGGATTTAGACAAGTTTAGGGTATTATTTTAACCTTATCAATTAGATTTAACTCTAAGTTAATTAATTTAACTTTTACCGTGTCTTTTTGTTTTCTTTCACTATATGGTTAATACACTTACTATAACATGCCAAACGAACCCCAAATTGTTTATTATTAATATATATATCCTTATCTAAGTCATTTGTCCGAACCTTAGATTTTTAGGAATAAAATAACAATTAATAATATAATATTTGATTTAAAAACTATTTTGTGTCAATTTTGACACTATTTGATATATGATTTTTGTGAAAGTCATAACAGAATTATATGTTCGAACCAAGTTGATTAAATCAACACTAATATATCATAGCAACCTATAAAATTAGTGGAGTTCATAAAAAGTCTCAAATTTCATTTATTTTGGTGTTTATAACATCAATTATGTCAATATTTCATTAATAAGATAATTACTACATCATCATTGTGTCATAAATAAATTAAATTATTTAATGTCTAAAAATTACAAATAAAATACCCTTATGTAGGAAATCTTTTTAGCTTTCTAATGAATATTTATAGTCGAATTTATCTTATGTATAACCCCATATTAAAAATTATTTACTTATTAAACTTTGATTTTAACTATTTTAACCCTTCTTTAAATAAATTAATAATAAATGTCCTAATCTAATCCAAGTGGGCCTAAATGATAATATTTTACACTTAAGGTTGTTTTTGGTCGAGATAAACTTGTCCAATAGAATTAGGACATGTGTTAGGGTAATATTAATATCATATTTACCCTTAGTTACCCTATTTACTATTAACCGCGGTAAAAAAAAGTAAAAAGTTACTATTTACCAAAAAATTATTTTCATCTCATTGAACCACATTTTAGTCCTTGATATTAACCGTGTCTCTCGGATTTTCGAAATTCCATTCACAGAAGCGGTAAAATTAAGTTTTATGCAAAATTCAGTTTTTTAACCTACCACTTAGTGGTTTCACTATTCATCAAAAATTGAAAGTTTTCAGAAAAATACCAAAATTTCACCCTAGGCTAATTTCGATATTCTGAGTCCAAAAATGAAGTCCATTTTGAAAAATAAAATTTATAAAATTTTAAAAAGTGGTTATTACTATTCATAACGGCTAGTTTTAATAGCATATTGTTGTTTAGTGAAACTCGGTATTGCGTACGACGCAAGCTATCGAGGAAGGTCGCGATTGCGTGCAAAGCAAGCCAAGCAAGTGTTGTGTAGAAAAAGATTCCTTTGATGATTTATATAACATAAAAGTCTCGGGTGTTACAATTTCGTTTCATATGTAATAAATTTTTCCCTTTATCCGTTTTAAAAACTCTTGCATATTTTCTATTAAACCTCAATAAAGTACTCTTTTCTGATTATTTAGAAAAACTATTTTTAAATTTTTTCTCTGCAAATGGAGATTATTTATGCCTTAAATAAATTTTCATATTCCAAAAATTATATTTTATAGGATATAAATATATATATTTAAAATCTGGTTTTGGTAAAAATAAAAATGATTTCTCCATAAAATCTATTCTCTACAATTAAAAAAAGGTATTTCTCTCACGTATTCCTCGATGATTTTATTTGAGTATTATCATCTATTACACATTGTTGAATAATATAATTAAATTGTATTAAAATTTTAAGATATCATATACCATATTTTATTTAATTTATTATGCTTATTTTGACTTGGGATATACTATCTTGATGCCATTCCCCATGTTACACTGGAAGTTTTATGATTGTGTTTACTATTTGTTGAATATTTCTAACATTTCACATGATATATTCAATATGAATGTATATGACGATTATATTACAACCCATCCATATGATGAATTAAATGTACATAGTATGTGATGGATTGAGCTCATTATATCCATCGATTCACCAATAGCTCTAATTAGACAAACTAGATCTAGTATTTTCCCTAGATGTGAATATGTATATTGTTAATGGATTTCAAGGGTAATATAAGTGTTTTAGGATGTTTCCAAAAGATTTTACATGTATTTTTTTCATTCTTGTTTTGTTGAAAAACCTATTTTCATATCCATTTTTCCGAAGTTACTAAACTATTCTTCCCTTCAGGATTTAACATCCATATTTATTAGAACAATATAAAAAGGTAACGCATCGGCTCCAGACTACTAGGGTAAAGTTCATTACAATATAGAAAGTTTTGGTTTTTTAATACATGTATCATAAAATATTATTTATTAAATTGGTTTTTCGAATGTGTATTAAGGAAGTCAGGACAGAAGGTAGGGGATATATTCACCAATATTCATTATTTCACACATATGTTGTGTCATATTCTTATATTTTTTTGTGAGAGGCACATACAGATCCATTGATATAAATAATGAAGTGATTATTTATTATCATGATACTTTATGCTTCATTTATTTTTTATATTTAATGGGAAATATGAAACAATATTACTAATGTGGAATGGTTTTATAAAGCAATTTCGTAGTTTATGAAAGTTCTATATGAGTTTGTTTCCTATGATAAACCCTTATGATCCACCTCTCAAGAAAAAAATTTCTTTATGAATCCTAAATTTATTTAATTAAAATATAACATTTCATTTATTTTTTATTTCTTTATGAACTCTAGATGAAAAAAAATGTTTTCAAAAATATGACATTATTTCTCTCTATAGATGAAATCCCTTTTCTCTTTCATATCTATGTTTTTTTAAATATTTACAACAATGTTTTTTTATCCTACTGTATTGTTTAAATTAATTTTTACTCATAATTGATATTTTCTAAAATTATGTATTAATGTTACTCATCTTTTAGTTTTCAAAATAATGCTGATATGGAATTTACCAAAAATATAAAAGGAATCATTGTTCTTCCATGTGAGTATTTTCCCACCGTTATGACTAATCAATGTTTTAAAGATTCTATTATAATATTCAACTATTGTTTTCATATAAATTTATGTATAAAATTAGTTTATGCTTATTTTTTTAGAATGTTATTTTTATAGTGTAAAGGCTATTGTCCTAAATAGAAGGTTCTATGTGATCTTTTAAAATCATTTTCTATATAAGATGACATCCTTTAATGTTATATATTCATAACTAAGTATTATATTGAATGATATAATCGTAATTATTTTCATGGATGGGTAATATTTATATTTATTGAATGTTTATGAATCCCCTTTATTTTTTTCATGGGTTATGCTATGGTGAATTGTTAAAATATTTATGAAACCCATTATCTTCACAGGTGTTATGATGTAATGATATGATAAATATTTTATGATATTTTTGAAAAAATTAGTAAGGTTTTCATTATGAGAAGGGTGGGACCTATATAACCTTCCAATTCATTTAGTAATTACTTATATCTCCTTATGTAACTATGGGAAACACATCAATTGTATTCATACACTATAGGAAATATGTGATTTCAACACCATTATGGGAAATAGGTGTTTCGTTATACAAAATGTGAAACATATGAAAAATAATGTTCCACTATGAAGATGGTATTCAATGTAAATTATTAACCTATAAATGGTTTTCAATATTTTTTATTATGTCACACTCTTTGACATGAGCTTCTGGTTCAGGATTGGTTTCCAGTGATTTTTCGGTCTTATAATCCATGTATTATGAAATGTAATGTTTTATTTCTTGATTCATTTTTAGGATCTCTGATAGGTTGGGTATAAAATTCATTAGAATTGATTTTGATCACATAAAATTATGATTATATTATTATATCATATGATCATAGATATAAATATCCTTTATTTCACATTACAGAGTATTTGAGATCATCATTTCCCATATATCCTTCCCTAGTATATGAATAAAGGTATTGGATGGGTATTCCTTAAGGAGTACTATATGAGAAAATATTTTCCTGATATGTTGAATATCATTCCTGTAAAAATGTTATTGTGTTTCTAGTAACAAAATACAATAAAGTATTATCATCTTAAAGCATGTTCTTATAAAATGTATTTAATAGTCATAAACAATGTATATTTATATACGAAAATACTAGTTCCTTATAAAATTGTTGATAAAGATTAGAATACACAAATGAACATAACTAAGCTGCATATTTTCATTTGTTTCACATGTTACTAAAGGCGATTTGTTTAAAACAATCTTAAATGGCCAGTTAATTAATCAAGAATTCACGTTAACAGGTTATGCCCATTTAGTAAATGTAATGTCATGAATTTTATGAGGAATCACATATTAGATTCAATAATGAAATTGATTTGACTATACCATATTGAAATAATGGATTTCTGATATATAATGATGTGTTGAATAGTGTATATGGTTGTTCCCTTATGCAGAATACCTATATTTTTTCCTATGAATCAAGGTAGTTAATGATTAATTATTGTAACAACCCACCCATGATATTTAGTTGGCATTAGTAATATTTTATTTGATGATATGGAAACATTAAAAATAATATCAGAGAGGTGATATATGCACAAACCCTAAGATCATTGAATAAAACCTTTCACAAAAGGATATTAATTTTAGAAATAGTTGATAGCTCACCCTTCTCATGGATTATAATGTTTTTTTAAAGTACCACTTAGCGATGTAAAATAAGGTAACATATTCAATGATCATAAAAGATAATGGTTTCTGGACCAAAATAGGGATTGTTAAGTATTTTATGATAACAGATTTTTTTAATATTGAAATTGTTATTATTAAGGAAGTGGAACCATCTATAATTTTTAAATTTATTTCTAATATTTACTTATTGGAAACGAAAACAATTTCTGAACTAGATGCTATGAATTTTATAAATAATATTAAATGTGTGAATGATTAGAAATTCAATTATGTTATATATGAATATATTGTTGTCAAATATTGAAATTGGTTGTGTCTATCATTTATTTGTAAACTGAAAATGGAATAATTATATGGTACTCAATGATTGAATTTTAGTATATAGTATAGTTTCCCCAATATATATATATATATTTCATTGATAATTTCAAGAAGGATAGTGTAAAGAGGGAAATTACACATTAAGTGTCAATATGATTGGTTTTCAATAGATAATGGCTGAGATACAGCACCTTATATGAATCCTGAAACCTCCATATATCCATTTTTGGAAATGGGATGAAGTTGGTGAATAGATGATTTTCAGCCTAGAAATATTTTACAATACAATAGTTATTGGAAATACTATTTAATCCCATGTTAATGTGGATAAAAGAAAGAAAATATGTTATGATGATAATAGATTAAATGGGTTGTAATTCATATAGGAGATCATTTTTTTTAATGTCTCTCCATTAATGGGTTTTAAATAAATCATTAATAAGGGATGATATTCCTTACAATCATCATATATCTTGTAATTCTATAAATAATTCTAGCTATGTCTTATCTATGGGAAATGCCACCAAGCCTCTCGAAATTAGATGAAATGAATTATATGTTCTTGGAAAAGAATAATAAATCAGCCCCAACACATGTTCTAACTACTAAATAGACTGAAATAAAATTAGATATATAAAATTGTATATTTCCAATCCAGATTCATGACATTAGAGAGAATGTGTTGAGGAATCGAACTACTGAACTAGTAAATATACATTGTAGAAATTATTAATGTAGAATATTCATTATGGAAACACAATGATGTTATGTAGAACAAACAAACAAATCTTGATAGAAGGGAATATCTATGAATATTTCATGGATAAAACTTTTGAAGGTGGAGATAATGTAATATACTTATAGTTTATGACAACTATTTTGATAGCATGTACACCACACAATACCATGCATAAAAACCCTAGAAATATTATTATTAAAATATGACCATTATAACCTGTTAATCAAATTGGTGGGTGTTAATATGAATAAATAAATTATGAAATATAAATTTTGGTACTTCTCAAAAAAATTATATATTAATACATTTATGATAAACACTATATTTTTAATGAAGTTATATTATTCTTCAAAAATATGTTATCATCCAAAAATATTTTAATTTATTTATTTAAATAAAAATATATTTATTTCTTTAAACATTTAGAAATTTATTTTAATAAATTAAATAAATATTTTAAATCATGAAATAAAAATTAGCATAGGGTAAAAATTTGATTTCTTTGAAGATTTTTATTTTTTAATGTATAGTAAAATATAATATTTTTTTTGAAAATGAATTTTTGACTCCAGAATTTAAAAGCATCCAATTTATTTAAAAAAATGAAATTAACATTAGAAAAATTTTATATTCATTAATACTAATATTTTATTTTAATGTTATTTTATACTAGTATTTGGTAAAAAATTATTTTCTAAACTAAAAAAGTCATTTTTTAGAAACAATTTCATTGTGCATTTCATTTTAATCTTAAATTTATTTAAACAAATTATTAAAAATGATTCTTGATAATGAATTCCATAATTTGGATTAGGATTCTGAAATTTTTTAAATTAATCTGTTTAACTAATATTAACTATGAATTGTATTCTTAGTAAAAAAATTCACCATGGTAAGGGTAAATTATTTTATTAAAAATAAAAATATTTTTTGTACCGTACTAAAATTCAATAAAAAATGTTCCTTAAATTTATTATAGGTATCTATTTCATCCATAATCATCCAATATTCCAAAAATCACCATTTCCATATAGCAATGTTTTTTACCATAATAAATTTTTTGTATGAAATATATGTAAAAATTTCTATTCTCTAATTTTAAAATATTTATATGAAATATGGTAGGGATAAATACATGTTATATTTTTTTATAAATATTTTTTATATAAAAGTTATTTATACTCTTGATAATTCATTTTTAATTTTTAGTGGATAAATAATTACCATAAATTATTACCCAACGACGACATAACATTTATTTAATTAATAAAAGAATAAAACAAATTATTTTAAACATAAAAAACATAATATAATTAGATGAAACTATTACATACCATTAATTTTATAAAAAAATTCATGTTTCTAATTTTTTAATTTATCGTATTAGAATTGAAATTAATGATTTTTTAAAATAAATATTATTTCATTAAATGATTTCAAATTAATAAAAATTTTATGTATGAGAAAATTAATTATATATGGGTAGATACATCATATATGGTCTATTTAATGGAATTTCATTATTTTATAGAGACATTATTGACACTTAATAGGAAGCAGACAATAATATTGTGGAAATTGTCAAGAGGGATAATCAAGGGTTAAAAATAAAAGATAATGGTAAAGACAATACCCAAATAACTAAAAAACTTATTTTAGGAAATTATTTAAACCAATTTTAATTTTATGTTTTAATAAAATAAGTTCAGACCCACTAGAATATGAAAAATATTATATATTAATTTAATAATTTAAAAAATTCAATAAGTGCACCTCCCATTACTTATAAAAGTGAACCGCATATCATCTTTAATTCCCACTTCAAAAATATTATATGATAGTCAAGATCATACCATATTCCTTCAATATAATAATCCTGACATCTGATAGGTATTTATTTTGTCCTGAACTCAATCTTAAAAGGACTTAATAATAATTATTAAGACCTTGTATGAATAAAAAATATCATTTTTAACATAGAGATTTTTTCATATTTATTATTCCACCTCCTTAAAATATTATTCAAATTTTACCATACAATAAGATTATTATTCAATAAATACTGATATATTATTATTTTAATTAAATTACCTATATCATTCATCTCTTCTTCCATAAAGTAATTGAAACTGTCATTTTTTCTTACGGCGGACTACCACCTCCCAAACCAATGAAATTTGTTTTCCAGTACCAAATCACATGTAATATTATAATTATGGATTTAATGTAATTTTATTTTATTCATGAAGTATTTAAAATTATAGAAAATAAATATAATATTCATTTTCTTTTGTTTCCATTCATTTGAAAATGAAATCATCGCTTGGGTTTACTTGTGGAATACAACATTAATAATGTGATGTGTATCATTTTTCACCACCATATCACATGGATAATTTATATAATACTATTTTAGTAAATAATATGTAATTAATTATAAAATTATAATCTCATAATGATATTATATTAATTATGTTCATTCCACCATGACTATTGAGATATGGAAAATTTCCCTCATGCGTACATACAACCTACCGTCTCCAGGAATGTAACATTGTAAATTATTCATAATAATGATCATTGAATAGTATTAATGTATTTTTTAAAAAAAATATATGATTTATTTCTTCTGGTGAAGGAATAATTATTTTTTACCATATACATCAAACAAAATCAATTCATGATATGTGAACAAAATTACATTAAAACTCATGGTGTTAACTTGAATTATTAGGTAAATAAATATAAAATAATAATAGATAAAATAATATTAATAATAAACATTCATATGATATTTAATACATTATATATTTTAAATATTACTATTTTTAGGAAAATAGGTAATTGAGATGACAAATCCTTTTATAGGCAAGAGATTTTTTCCGGGATTCCACTCCACCAAGACATATATGGAAATATACAACTATTTATTTTTTGATTTTTTATATTTCTCTTTTGATTTACATAACATGAGTATATATATATATATATTCTTGATGTCTAACGATTTAATAAATTTTTCTATTTCTAGAGGTATTTTTTAAAAAATACCTTCTTATTTCACTTTTTAATTAGAAATATTGTTATTCCAAATCAATATTATTCGAATTTTTTTAACATGAATCCTAATTATATAAATAAATAATTTCAGAAAAATAGTTAAATATTTAATTATAATTTTATATGATATGTATGTTATAGTTTTATTTATTTTCATAATGGTTTCATTTTCATATTTCATTACTAAAATTTCACAAGTATTTATTTTAACATATACGGTGTTGACAAACTTCCATATACAATAACAATTTTACAGTACTTATAATATTCTACTATATTTAAATGGTTTTAAAAATGACAGTTGTTTTATAATTTTTTCAAATACATATTCATATATTCTCTAAAAGGTGTATATCTATTTAGAAACATGTATTTTTGATTAATTTAAGGTCATACTTATCTATTATTAATTTTTTAGTTATTAAAATTATATTGAAATACTAAATTTTTTAATGGTCATTGAACATTAAAAATCCCTTAAATATATATTTTCTTGTTATTGTAGATATAATTATTTCATGACACACAAATTATTTCTATATATTGTAACATAAATTGATATTTATTTTATTAACTTGTTAAATATTTATATTTTTTATTCTTTACTAAATACTTATATTTTATTATAAGTCACGTTGTTCATGATGTAAATGAATAATTCAATATAAGATGAATTCATTAGAAATACAGTGTTGGGTTGGTCTTACTCATTTCTATATGGGATATAGAAAAACCATAATTACCTAAGTATAGTATAGTTTGTTTTCCCTAATGTTTTATATGAAAAAGAAGTTCACACAAAATGATTTTGTCACATTTGGTGATTTAATGGATAATTGGAATTAATTGATTATATGATTTTTTGTAGTAAGAAGTTTGATTTAATTTATTAAAAATATATGTTTAAGATGGTGACATAATCTGGATTGGATAGACCATTATAATTATATTATAGTTTATATTTCTGACCAATTATTCTTCTTCCGACTCTTATAATAGATATTCTTCTATTGATTCCACTCTCCACCCTGGCTAGATAGTGATTGTGAGAATATCCCTTTATAAAAACCTTAGGTTTTTTACATCCTTCCTATATGTGTTGGAGTATCTGAATTTCCCCTCCATTATTTAGGGAAAACCCAAATGAGGTACTCTGATTTCCATATTTCCAATTCTTCTCATCACAATCATGGTAACGTGTTATTGATTGATTTACACTGTACAAAAATACTCTAATCTATTGCACCATATATAGAAAATAATTGGGTGTTGTGAGAAATGTATTATAAACCAAGTAAATTAAAATAGGAAAAATCAAAACATAATGCAACAACATTCTAAATCTAAAAAGATAAATGATAATTTAACAAATATAGGTGACGAAAAATGGGTTTTATTCAATTTAGTATACAAAATAAATCATTTAACAATAGGTACATCCTACCCCTTTCCTAATCACACGTAAGATCAACCATCATCCAAAGCTTCCCCCACCAGTGATCTCCTTTCAAAACCCCTAGTCTATTATTTATAAGAATAAATTTCTCTGGGGATTCTATAAATGGATTAATTTGTTATTATATTCCAATTTGAGGATCCCTGGGTGGTTATGATTGAATCTTTTGTATTGAAATGCCATTTAGGTCAAACCGTGTCGATTGTGTGTTTTTCGGTGAGATTTTCATTATGAATGTTATCCCCAATGATATAATATAATAATAAATATATGATAAAAAACATGTTATTGATATTAAAATTAAAAAAAAATCAACTGGAATAATTATTATTGGGTGATAAACCTTTCAAAATTCACATAAAGTACCAATTCAACTTCTTAGTTTTCAAAACACACTAATAAATCAAAGTATTTATCTTTTTCCCAAATAGAACTTGTATGTATTTTGCATCTCATTAATTTATATTCCCAAATTAATTATTATGAAATGTACCTTGTCAAGATTTACCTCTCACTGTGTTATTTTTATCTTACTAGACATGATATATATTAAAGTTGATTTATGTTCTTATCGTGAATGAATGGCATTTTTTACATTTTCATTCAAAAGAATAAATTCTACAACTTTCTAAAGGAAAAATTAATATATCATCATGAGGTCTTTACAAATAAGTATTTTTTTCCTTCGAGGATTTGGGTAATAAGGATATGTGATTAAATTTGTATTACTTAAATTTTTGTATTGAATCTAAATTATTTTGAATGAAATGTAATGTAATGTAAAAAGAAAAATAAGTCTGTAGAAAATATAACACTCACTCACGAGAATATAAAAAATGGCCTTGTTCAATGTAAGAATAATGAAAAAATTATATCTTCTTGAACTTTTATATTTATCTATTTTTTTATTCTTATTATTAAAAAGAGTATCACATCCACCAAAAACCCAAATATGATTAAACGACCAATTCTCTTGAAATTTTGACTTTAGATTATCCACAAACCAGAACCAATTTTTTTTTATTCAACAATATAATAAAATTAGAGTAATATGATTGAAATCTGACCCTTTTACAATATCGAGAAAAAAAATCAGACACATCATCTATAAAACATATAATATCCCTTATTCAAAAAATTACTGCATATCCAACACATAGATTTTAAAATGCCATAAATTATAAATAAATAATATTGGGGCGGTTATAAAGGTGTTGAAATTTGGATCATTATTTGAGAGGTAGTTCATGGATACTATGGGATAAACAAGGATTGATGTCATAGTTGGTCTATTTATTAATTATTAATATAAAAAATTGAATTGTTTTAATTGTGGTTTTGCATAGTCATCTCTTGGAAATATTCCAATGAAATTTTAGTACATGGAATACTACCTAATCAATCATGAAATATGGTAATATAATATATAGAAGGAGTTTCAACTAGAATTACTCTTTTGAATGAATCATATGATTTTGGGACAATGACTCAATGTATATAGTAATAATAAAAAAACAGTACACATGATTTTTAGATTTTAACAGTCAAAAAATTGTCAGGAAATTTCATTTACCTAAATCAAATTATTCAATACAATGCTAAATAACCAATGAAATATCTATGATGGAGTAAAATAAATCCATACTACCATTTTCACCATTCAGTATCTTTAATATTATAAATTGAAACATGGAATCATTGGATTCATAAGAAATTCATGTCTCTTAAACCCCTTTTAAAGTGTAAAAATTCTAATTATGGGTAATAAATTTTCTATGGAAGAACTTGAATATATTTTAAAACAAAGTTTACAAGGAATTCATTATGGGATGATAATATAAGAATAAATACAAATGATTGTGCATGATGGTTCAACCATGGTCAAATAGTACTGATTGGAATAGTGGACTATGTAAAAAAACATGGGTTTCCTCCCATTAGATATTTTTTTTAACATCATTGGACCAACTAATAAAAAAACTTTTTTGAAAAAAATACGCTATTGAAAATTCATAGACTATATGATTCTCTCCCAACACATAACTAATGAATTTTCATTTATTCCTTTAAATTCATTACATAGTGATGTACATTTAGAATTTAAGTATTGTAGTAAAAAATATTCAAATGGAAATATTGGGTGGTTCATCAATGTTAATCAGGGTGAAAGAGGCAAAACTCCTCAAATAATTATTAAGAAATAGTCCAATGATACTTCTTCATCCATGGTCCATTTATAGTTTATTGGTTTTCTCCTCCTTAATTTTTAATCAACCCAACACCAATGAGGTATACATGAATAATTGTAGAGGGACCATGAAATCTAGAACTATGTATACCTTGGATCATTATATGTCTAGATTTGTATAACTCCACAAAAATTCAGGGTAAAAAGGTTCTTGGTTGAATTATCTTATCTTGGAACATCCATGACACATATTTATAAATACTTAAATTTAAAGTAGTTTACCTGCAAATATTCTCTAACTCATGACCATGTAATTTTATCTTATTCCAAAAAATTTCCATATCCATGTTCATCTCTTTAACTAACAATTAGACTTTTTGTTAAAATTTCACATAGTGGTGGTAGCTCATTCCATAAATAAATATCTTGAGGCTCATCCCTGTAGGTTTCATGTAGGTGGTATTGTAATTCCAAAATTTATCTTACAACCTTTTGGCTCTAGCCCTTCCATTTTTACAATACCATATCTTCCATAATGCCATTGATTTCCCCAATGGAGACTTATTCTAAACAATTTATTCGGGAATGTTATATTTTTAACGTTTTATAATTTACTCCCTGGTTATTGAGTAATTCTTCTATATTAATAATATTTATATGAGTTACTTGATCACTGATTATTTCTCGTGGTAATACAAACCCACAAATTATAATTCCCTACAAAAATCACACACAACTTTTTCATCATCAGTCTTACTGGCTTTTTTTTCCACGCATTTTGATACATAATCTATAGATACCATAATATAAGAATTGTTGAATGAAATTAGTAAATATCCCATGAAGTATATACACCTTATATAACACCCCAAGGCCATATAATATTTACATTTTTCAATAAAATTAATTTTTTTGATAGCTTCCAATACAAAAAACATTGACTTTCTATGATTTCTTACACCACAAATAAGAAAACATTTTACCAAATATTAGAAATATTTATATTTAAAGGGAAAAATATCTCATAACTATTAAATTTAAAATTATTAATTTGACTAAATTACTTATAAAAATATATAGTTCAATTCATTTGTTAGAAAATAATTTTAAAAGAATATAAAAACCAATTTAATATAAAGGAAATATTTTTTTCAAACAAAATTTATTTCTAAAAATAGTTTTACATTATTTAATCTAATTAAATAATATATCTTAATTATATTAACTTTATTTATTTTTTATAAATTAAACAAAAAATTACATTCATCCAATATATTTTATATGCATAAGTTAATAAAAAATCATATTTTACGCATAAAAATGCAATATATTTCAAATGGAAGCTTGGCCTCCATTAAATAACGCTCTTGTTTTGTAAATAAATTTTAATATTTTGGTAAAAAATTTATATTCTTATTTTAAATAATAATTTAAATGTTATCTTAGGAAAAAAAAATTTATTTTTTTATGATGTTTTATTTTTTTGATGAATAGTGAAGAGAAATGAATTTTAGTTAAAAACTCACATTTCGCAATGATAATGTATATTTTTTTATTATATTTTAAATTGGTTTTATAGTTAAATTATATCAATTATTCATATCTTAAACTAATATATTTTATTGGGATAATTGTTTTTGTGAATTTATATATATATATATATATATATAAAATTTAGTAATGTTTTGAATATTTCCATATTAAAAAACCATAGTCTCGTTCTGTTAAGGAGATTAATTATCATTTTAATTTTTATCCACTTAAGAGAATTTATTATAAAAATATTAATAAAAATTTGGAATTAAAATAATTTATTATATATTATCAATCAACCATTATTTTCTTCCAATTTCATTATTAAAAAGAGTAAAAATTAATTATAGTCATTAAGAGAAAAACAAGCTTACCAACAGACTAAACAACAATCATAATGGAATAAATGATCCCAAAACCTCTCAAAAATCCTTTTTATGGGAATACATTGAACTTAATAATTCATGTCTAGAATTTTATGCATTATGTAAGCCTTCAGTTAGGTAGGAACATCCGTAATCCTGACTTCTTTTCAAAAATGCTATGTGTTCCCACTCCCCTAAATACAAAAGGACGCCTCCTCTTCTCCTATCTTTAAAAAATATACCCAAATTGGTTCCTCCAATACCCATTCAAATTTATTCTACACATCCCTACCATATTCCTAGGATCCTTATTTTGGTCACAAATCAATATAATGAAGTTATTAAGGAAAACCTAAAGAGGATACCTTATTAATAGGTACTGTTTTCTAAAAGTGTTTTTCTTTTAATTATTTCTCCACATACTTCTGTTATTTTTGATTCATGATTGTATGGTTAGATAAATATATTCAATATTTTTTTATTTTTTTTATGGTAATATGTATGAAATAAAACCACAATCACTACCATAAAATTGGTTACAAAATCTGTATTACTGTGTACAGTGGACTACCACCTCGTGAGCCAGTGTCGTTTGTTTTTTCCATTACTAGTTAAAAAGGATGGGAATAATGATAAATATACTTCTTATATATGATATTTTCTGAATTTATGACTTCATTATGGATTTATTATTTTTATGAAACTCATAACTTCTTTATTTCCCTTTTGAGGGAATATGATAAAACCATTCGTGTGTAAGGACGACTACCACCACGAAAAGTGATGTGATTCAAACACTGTATACAGAAATGTAATTGAGGCTAGTTTAAAAAAATTATTTTATATATATGACAAAAATATGATACTATAATTTTAATATTAATATATATTTTTTATTTTTCATTCTTTTATAATGATAATGAAATGGTAACACCGTTCATGCAAACATATGGCCTACAATTTCCATGAACTGGGCATTTCATTTCCTATCAATAAATTTTATGGATTATAAAAAATAATATATAATGAATATATATGATATATACATCATGGATTAAATTTATTAGATTATAAAATCATGATATATTTATGAGTATCAAGAAAATAAAAAGTCCAAACAATACTAAAAAAACAAGGTAATTTACTCTAGAAACATTAAAAAAAGATATATTACTAAAAAATGGGTGGTAAGATGATATAAAGAATAATATATTATATCATAAATATTTATATGATTCTTGTATAATTTTATAACATTTTATATACCAATATAAATTATTCTCCATATTGTTTATCCAAAATTATGCTTATGGCAAGTGATTTCATCTCAATTTACATTTCACTGATTCATATTTGTTATTATGCAACAATTTACTCTTCTATGGAGTATATAATACCCTATTGTCATGTAATACCATCATTACATAATTATTTATGTAATTTTATGTTTCACATATAAGTATCTCAACAAAGTGGATTTGGAATGAAAATTACCATGTGTTAAAGGTTATTATGCAAACTTACATTCTTTTTTGACTATTACCAGAATCCTGAAACAATCACATTGTTGTTGTCTTATTTCATTGGTAATTAAATTTCCCTTAGATTTCCATGTTATTTTTTCAGGGAAATTTTTATTTCGTAAAATGTATACGATTTATACATTTTTTTTAATTTTAGCAGTATTTTATTAATTGGGGAAATTTTGATAAATCTATATCATTTACTCAACATGGGTTCAAGTTGATAAAGAACATTATTAATAAATATAATATACTATATGATATTTATAATCAACTCTTTGGATGGGTACGATATATGATGGGGACAATTAATCGTAGTTCCATTTATGCCTCTGTAGTCTCCCGACATTGATCAATTGGAAGAATCAATTATCTTTATACCATTGTTGTTTTAAATAGTCTTGTTAATGGACATTATGGTAGGGGTTTCTTATTCCAAAAAATAATAATTCAATATTTAATCATTTTATTCTTTCATAATTCAGTTAACATTATTTTTATCCAATGTATGTTTTCTATGATACAACTAATAGATGCATTTCCTTCTTATTTCATTGACTAAAGGTAATGTGTTATTTTTATTTACAATACCTTCTTGATTATTAATATAACAACCCAACCCGACTTAACACTAAACTAGTATCAATATTGGTCACCACATGTTCTCAATAACATCTCCTTGTAAACTATAGGTTGCTGACTAGCATCGTGGTTGTAAGGATAGTCAATTTAGAGACTATAGCCCCATATTATAGTGCATTATGGTACAATCTCAGAAAAAATTAGATAACATTGGAAGTAGATACATATAATTATCAACAATAAAAAGACAACAACAATATCAATAGAATATATATAATAGCTAATTCCAATTAAAAAATGAATGAATGTCATGGTAATGATTCAAAATTCTGAAGAAGTAAACAATGAATCAATTTTTAAATCTCAAAACAAAATTAATAAAACACCCAAAGCCCCAAGACCGATGTCTACTATTATCTTTGTTCTCACTCAGTCCTTTTATCCTAACTCCCATGTATAAGAGAAAATAGCACAAGCACACGTCTATACCCATGAAAATAATATGAGTCTACTCGAGAACCAATGGTACCTGTGCAGGGTGTCAGATAACTTCTCAGTTGAATGGAACCCATGGTATCAGGCCCATCCAATTTGTGCAATACGTAAGATAGGAAGTGTGAAGGAATATATGTAAGAAGTATATAAAACGATGAAATGATCGACATGTGTAAACTAGTAAGATAGTTATACCAACACATTCGCACAAATCTCCCTACACAAAACTCTCAAACTACTATAACAAGGAAGCTATAATTATTTTACAGAAAAACAACACATACATTCCATTCATCGATACTTTCCATTCCATTAGGGCCTTTCGGTATATTTGAGTTTATCACATACCTCACAGTCATTCCATGTTAAAACAATATAGACCAAAAATGGTCAAAACTAAGGAACTCATACAACGAATCCATATAAGAATTCTAGACAACTAAGGGTCATAGCCAACTAATGCATCCATGGAATCCACATCATGTCTCATCGGATTATTTAAAAAAACAGTCTTACCACTGGTTGGAGTCCTAGGAAAATGAGTAATGACATTTCCTACATGAGTCCAGGAATGCCGGATCCATTGGGAAGAAATTCCTGATGCATCCCACTGAAACAAGACCCACGGGGCATAATCAACCTACGGAATCCACTAACATGTTCCATATCCATGGTGAGAAGTCCATTGAATATATATACTCATTTATTCATTTCAAATAATTTATCAAATCAAACCATATGAATATTCCCACTCATATAAATCATTCAATAATTTAGTATATGAGTATAACAACTAATACAAACATTTTAAAATTCTATTCAAGATAAGTATATAGACTCAACTCATCTGTTTAACCATTTACCATGGGTTTACCCAACCATTCATCACAATACAATACGAGTCTTTAAACCTAAGAATAAGGGTTTTCCCCCCATTATAACCATAGAAATTCATTTAGTTAGTATACCCACTAACATATTCGACACATAACATGATTAGACCACTCATCAGTTTTATTTCCTTTTAAACAAGCCTTGTAGGTATACCAACCCATATATCACTAGTCCCAAAGATTAACACAATTCAACCAATGAGAAGACCCTCTCATGATGACATTTAATATTTAACTACAACACATAAGTTTACACAATCTGTGTCCCTTTTTTTATTCATGAACTATAATGAGTATACACACATATAATCCATCACTTCCATCAAAATGCATTCAATCCATTATTAAAAAATTTACCATTTCATAAATTCCCATTTGAATCCCATGAAACCCTGGATTATACCCCCCATGTTGTAATAGTTTATGTCCTTTCTTATCACATGGAATACTCACACATTTCATAACATTAATACATATTCCTTTTACAACAGTTTACCCACCCATTAATCCCATTATCATTCATTAGAACCATTTAATTCAAGTGCACAAACGACGCCAGATATGTCCTAAACAAGAAGGTTGTATCCATTTAATTTAAGAGACTTCCTCTAAATATGAAATAATAGGAAGAACACACATCATCTTGTAAAGACAACATTAACAATATACTAACCACCTTTTTTCTTAATGGAATCACACCAGTGACGAAGGTGTTTTATTAAAAAAACATAATTTTTGTATTCTAGAAAATAATCTAACACAAAAAATTCTTCCAATTCATGAATTCTAGTTAAAATTATCCATATTAGTAAATAAACAACTACACAACATTTAAATGAAAGGAAGGTTGAGAACCCTATAACAAAGAATGGTCAATCCCTATATTTCTAACTCATGTAGCCACCCGATCACACACACACACACACGTCCATATATGAATATATGTCCTTAATCTAATTCATTCCTACCCAACTTCATGAAAGAAAATTCCAACAGAAGATATATATATATATATATATATTCATAACTATGGAAAATGCATGCACACCACTGAAATTGATCAAAATACACTACAATAATTATCAATGATTCATAAAATCCCATAAACACTAAACCATGGATGTGAAAATTTTTTTGATATAAACCATTACCTACATTTGTAGTTAGTAGTCCAAATCAACCTGAACCACCTCACCTTCAGTAGCGGTTTCCAGAACATGGTCCAATGGCTCCCAGGAGGCCTTATTAAAAACCTCTAATTGGAAGAATCACAAAAATAAGATTAAACCCCAACCTTGAGGTGTTTTTTGGAATTCATTAGGGAAATTGAGGGGCAAAAATCGGCCATGTAATGGAAGGATAATGGCACTTGGTTTCTTACCTTAATGAATTGGAGTGAAATCAGAAGGAAAATAGAACATGATTGAAGAGTAGAGGAGATCCTAGGGAGGGGGTTGCATCCTTCGTCAATGGGAGGTACTCCCTATGTATCATGATAGTGGGGTGAGGTATAGAAGGATAAATATTCTATTATGATTTTATTTTAAATAAATTTTGAAATAAAACCTTATTTTAATCAGAATGATGTGCATGGATTTGGTCGAATGGTTTAGAAAACAGTGTCCCAATAGTGTGGAACCCCTATGTTATGAAAAATAATTCATATATATTTTCCCAGATTATTATCCTAACCATACATTTTCCATGTGAAATCGTATGTCCACAATAATAATAAGCATCACAATGACCTGCAATGGGCCGCACAGTTTGGATGACTATGCGCCCACTGTGCGCCCTCACAGGTTCTTAAAAACATTCTTTTCTAGGTCTTGTTCTCCCAAAACATATTGATCAACATAGTCCATTACCAAACACCTAAAAAACACTTTATAAAAATCCATACATTTGGAATGATGTTCTGATATTTGGTTCTAAAAATGATCTACTCGGTAATTAAAGAAAATTCAAATTCATTTAGAATTTCATCAAGATTGAAAACAAGTTTCCTTAAAATTCATTTTCTAGATATGTAATGTCCCATATTATTTCATGTATTATTTTAATATTATATGGGGATTATTTTGAGACAAGTAATTGAGACGCCATGCAGTTCTGAGGCCTAGTGATCCCGGAACAAATGGTGGAATTTAATTAAATAATTAAATTACACTCACGTGGTGTTTTCCGGAAAAAATGGAATAACTCCTGAACGGATGCTCAGATCAGAAATATGAGGGCACCGTTGTGTTCAACACAGTGTTTTAACCTTAGTTGAGGCCTAACATCAGACAACACTTTTCGGTGGTGAAATCTGGTTTTTGGACGTAACTGTAATTAAAATATTTAATTAAGATATTTTATTAAATTTTATTGAAACAAGATATTTTATCTTTTTAAATAAAGGGTTGCGCAGGGGTCCAAGGTTACAGACCTCATAACCATGAAATCCCTTGGAGGTTATAGAAGCTATGGAGAAAACCCCCAACACGGCGACAACGTTCTTGACAAATGTCGCCGGAGACAAGGATGTGGTGACTGGATATTCAACAACGAATACCACAGATCTAGTTAGGATGTTTGATTTTTGGTTTCTTTTCTGCGTTCTTGATTCCTATGATGAACGTCGACTAATCCACAAAAAGATTAACTCACAGATCGATTGTATTTGCAGGATGGTATTTTTGGAGGGGATTTTGGGGATTTGATTCTTGAAGTTATTTTGGTTCGTTAATCTTCTAATGGTGACGAACCAAGATCAACACAAACATCGATCGAGGTTTATTCCTCCCGATTTTTGGTGCCTTTATTCCCCAATTTCTCATGTTCTTCGTGTGCGTTCTATACGTTCTTCATGGTGATATGAATGATGGATCTTTGCACATCCATTCTGTGATGCAACGATCCCAAATTGATTATCTGGTGTTGGAAAAAACCCACGGAGTTGCGCCTACGGTGGCGACGAATGGATCAAAATGGATCGGATGATATCATTCATTGAAATATTTCCACATGGATGACTGGAATCGGATTTCAGAGCCGATCAAAGGCCTGAAACCCATAGATTTGTTATCACGATGATGTGGCGACCCATGATCTTGATTTTCTCAGAAAAAGGTCAAGAGGAATGCAATCTAGAAATCCATCCTTGGTACGAGGAGGAAGACGAAGATTCTAGAGAAATCCTGACTAAATGGCGTGTAGAATGGGCTACACGGCCTGTGTTCGTTGACGAACTACTTGGCGTGTACTCGGGGAGTACACGGAAACTGGTTGGGTACACGGAAAAGGACATGACGTCTATACCCCTCCCCGGCCCAACCCGGACAGATACACAGTATACCCCATGTACTGGTACATGGGCCGGTGACACGGATAAAGACCATGTATGGGCACATGGCCAGCATACACGGAGCGAACCCTGGGTGCTCAGACATGGAGAAAAATCCTAATACATGGTGTGTAGTTACTTTTATATGACAAACATAGAGACATGTTCCATTCACACGGGTTATACCAAGAGTCAAGGAACACGTCGTGTGATCCCACTACATGTCGTGTAGTCAAGTTTTACACACATGGAAGGAGACACTGGTCGTTTACATGGGTAGTACCCGGAGTCAAGGAAAACGGCATCTAACCATACTACGCAATGTGTAACCTGTTTTACATGGCCTTAGCCAGTATTCATCTGTTACTTGGACTAGTTTCCTTAGGGTTCGTCCACTACGTCTTTCCCATAAAGGTTTCCTGGTATCATTTCCTATATATAAGAGTATGATCCCATCCGTAGGACTTCGTGAAAAGAGTTGTTCGAATCCCCTCTGTGAGACTTAGGGGTGGATCCTCAATTCATTCCTGGAACCCTAAGTAGAGTTCTTGGTATCTACATGACCAACTCTACCTGGGCACTGATCCTCTTCTTAGCAGAATAGTTCTGGATGAGTTTTTGGAATCACCACATTGCTATTGGTTGTGATCCTCATCTGAGCATCATATTCTCAAGTACTTGTGGAGTGTGTTCTCCTGTAACGAGTTCTTTATATCTCTCTATTCAAAAATAGAAGTGTGTTCTCCCTGTTACGTGCTTAGTGGAATCTTCGAGCTCGATCTTAGTGGTGGTTTCACGGTAATCTATTGTGTTTGAGTATATCTAGATATTCTTGTTATATGTTCTGTAAACATATAGCTTGTAGAGAGGACTGTATCTTTCCTTTATGATATTTTTCCAATGTTGTATTCCTTTTTGCTTTTAGGGTGTCCTACTGGGTTTTGTTATACTCACCCCTGCACAGGCTTTTCCCGCACGTGTCGTGTCTTGTGCAGACGAGTGAGCCTTTGACAAGATTATATGTGGACCAGGACGGGACGGTGCTCAGTGAAATTAGGCAGGCCGAGGTGTGTTCCTACGGCTACAGATTGCAGTCCCAGTACCTTTCCTTATAGGTTGGACTTTGTTGCAAAATCTCTTTTTACGGGCATCTACTTTTGGCCCAGGGTTTTATATTACTGTACTTTACTTTCCTATCATACTCTATTGGTTGTGATTTTAGTGTATGCATGCATTTCTATTTTTTGGAGCTTTTTCTTTTTTAGCTTTGTGGGCTTAGAGATGTGTGTGCATGTGTACACGTTTATAGGCAATGCCTCCCTTGTTAGTAACATGCCTACTCGGTGCTAGTCACCAGCCCCTGGCCTATTGGAGGTGGGATTGGGGAGTTGCGGCTTGGGCCCCACTTGGATGGGTCGTGACAGAGTGGTATCAGAGGTGGTCGGTTCTACCTTTGGACCGAGAGTCTGCTAGTTGGTTAGGGGTAACAGTGTTAAATGTTTCGAGTTCGGCTTTCAAGCCAGGGACCCCAGTGTTGGTGTGGGTGCCTGATATATCAATACACCACGACTCTGTTAACATTATTTTTGACTCCGAACATGAGAAGACTAGTTACAGGGGGAAGTAATGGTACATGAATCATATAAGAATGTGTTGTGGTTTCGATGTCCTTTTTGAGTAATCTCACCAGATATACTCACTAACTGTGATACATATTGTTTCGTTACTGGATGCCTCTGTGATGCGCACCCGCTAGGATCCAGCAGCTCAATCACAAGGATGATCCCCTCTATGATGAAGCATCGATACGGGGACCAGATCCCCCAGTTTTACTTTCGGGTGGTGTGCCAGCTATTCCACCACCCATGGAGCTGTTTTTAGTGTACATTGTACCCATAGAGAGGGAGCGTAGGCTGAGAGCACTCCATGAGTTTCAAAGACAGAGACCCCTCCATTTTCGAGGTGAGCCTAACCCTCAGGCAGTAGAGTACTGGCTTGAGGCAGTGGCCAGAGTCTTCTATTTCATCTAGATACCAGCATACTGGATGGTGATACTGGCAGCGAGCCTTCTGTAGGGCTCGGCCGGACGATGGTGGAGTTTGGTTATACGGACACATGACTAGGAAACCCTAGTGTGGTCAGACTTTGAGCTTCTCATCAGAGACGAGTTTTTAATGGTTACCTTGTGAGTAGTACATATATCGGAGGTTCTTTAGCTCTAGCAAGGAACCATGACGGTGGCTAACTATTCATCGATGTTTACTGACCTTTCACGGTACTTGATGGATATGGTCAGGGATCAGTACTTCAGAGCACAAAATTTTGAGTGTGGCTTGCATAGAGACATCCGAGCTAGCATCATATCTATGAGAATTCATACTTATGTTGGGTTGCTCGAGTGGGCCTTGGTGGTTGAGAGCCTCTTGGCAGAGAAGAGATAGTCGATAGTTGTCAGTAGAGAGAGAGCTGGAGCAGAGACCTCGGCAGCAGGGAGCCGACGTCAGGGACCCATGCATGGGAGACATTTTTAGAAGAGATCCCAGGTCAAGGGATCTACCGTACAGGGTTCGCAGGGCGCATCCATCCTACCTCAAGAGAGGCAATTTAACTCTTTTGATAGTAGGGGACATATCACTCAAGATTGTATGAACCACCATACTACTAACATGGGAGCAGTGGTTGGACCACCGAGGTAGAGGCAACATGTGGATCATACAGATCCATGGGGCGGCAGATGCTGTAGAGTAGCTGGGAGAGTAGCTGGAGGTGGTCGGTGTTTTGACCATTTACCACCACCACCCCCTGGAGGTCCACCCCTGGTTCAGGGAGCTGGTGGACAGAGGTAAGGATAGCTGCAGGCAGTGGAGTCTTATGACCCAGGTACTCCTAGAAATATTATGGGTACAATCAGTGTCTTTTCTACTTTGGCTGTCGTGCTGATAGACATAGGTGCTAATAAATTTTTTCTGGCTGCTTATCTTTCTCAAGACCTTGAGATTCTATTTTAGTCATTGACCCAACCCTTATGCTTAGAAACACCTACTGTTGAAGATTCAGAGATCACACACCTTTGTTGACAGTGTGACCTAACCGTTGGAGGTGAGGGTTTCAGTTGGAACCTCTTGGTGGAAGCGTCGAGGCCTTACGATGTAATTCTTGGTATGTATTTGCTATTAACATTTCATTCCCAGATTGACTGTTTTAGGTGAAGGGTTTGGTGTGTCCATAGTGAAGGAACTAGGTTCTCCTTCATCAGTGAAAAGGAGACCCAGGTAGTGCAGGATGGACTCGTGCATTGGAAGGTACAACCGATTTCACATCTTTTGTCTAGGCTAGCCCTTGGCACAGCTGATGTTATGAATTTCCCATTTCTAGTAGTAGTGGATGAGTACGAGGAAATCATTCTGAAGATTATCCATGTACTACCTCCCCTATGGGAGATATATTTCTTCATTGAGTTTCAACAAGGGACGAGACTGATATTAGCATCAGCATATCAGATGGCTCATGCCGAGCTTCGCAAACTAAGAGTGTAGCTGGAAGACTTGCAGGGGAAGGGCATTGTGACACCTAGTGTTACAACCCGGGTGGCCATAATTTTGTTTTCCAAGAAGGCATATGCGATTTTAAGGCTATGTGTGGATTATCGGCGCTTGAATCAGGTGACGGTGAAGAATTGGTATCCATTACTGATAATCGATGACCTCTTCGACTAGTTAAGAGGGGCACGATGGTTCTCGAAGGATAATCTACGATCACGCTATTACCAATAGCAATTACGGGATGGGGATGCACCGAAGATGTATTTCAGATGTCGTTATTGTAACTATGTGTACTTGGTGATGCCCTACAGTATGACAAACTCCCCGGTAGTGTTTATGGGACTCATGAACAGGATCATTCATCCCTATATAGACTTATTTTTATTGGTCTTCATCGATTATATCCTTGGGTACTCTGTGTCTGAAGAGGAGCACAAGAGGAACTTATGGATGGTTCTGGATACACTCCGAGATCACCAGTTGTATGGGAAACTCTCTATGTGTCAATTCTAGATATAGGAGGTCCACTTTTTGGGACATGTTATCTTAGAAGATGGTGTAGTGGTAGACCCAGCCAAGGTAAAGTCAGTGTTAGCATGGGAGACACCCCGGAACCTGACAAATGTATGGAGTTTCCTTGGGTTGGCAAGATACAATTTGAGATTCATTCATGATTTCTCCAGGATTTTAGCACACATGACAGCTTTGACCTGAAGGGGGAAGCCTTTCCTATGGACCTAGAGATGCCAACAGTCTTTTCATCAGTTGAGATAGATCCTGAGGAGCATCCCGATCTTGAGACTACCAGAGGATTGTGTCAAGTACGTAGTGTTCTACTACACATCAGGAACCGGGCTTGGTTGTGTCCTGATGCAAAGGCAAGTCGTGATTGCCTATGTCTCACATCAGTTGAGGCTACATGAGCAGAACTATGCGACCCATGATCTTGAGTTGCCAGTGGTAGTCTTCGCATTGATGATGTGGTGGAACTACCTAATGGGCGAGCAGTTTATCATCTACTATAATTACAAGAGTATCAGAAATATCTTTTCTCATAAGTATCTGAATTTGTGATAGAGGTGGTGGCTTGAGTTCATCCAGGATTATGACTTTGAGATCATTTATACACCTGGTAAGGGGAAATTTGTTGCAGATGCTCTCAGCAGGAAGTCTAGTTCGTAGTTTCTGGATGAGGCGACGAGGAATTTGGCCTCTTTACAGTTATCCATCATGGATAGAGATGATGGAGCTTACCTTCAGTCGATGGTTGTAACCCCTCCATGCTTAAAACGATTCAGAAAAGCACATCTAAAGGATGATAGATGCGAGACACTACGTGCTCCGATATCTGTAGGTGATGCTGCCGATGAATATTCAAAAGGTGGAGAGAACATTACCCTTTTCAATGGGCTAATAGTAGTACCAGTGATGTTGCGGGAGTAGTTTCTAAGGGAGTTCCATACATCTCCTTTGGAAGTTTATCCAGGCAGGTCAAATATGTACGAGGACCTCCGACATCAGTTCTAGTGGCCAGGAATGAAGGAGAGTGTGGAAGAGTTTGTTTCTCGGTGCCTTACTTATCAGTAAGTAATGGATAAGAACCAGGTTCCAGCAGGTTTGACTCATCCCCTTGAGGTGCCAGAGAGGAAGTGGTATTGATATCCATGGACTTCATGATGGGTTTAACATGTACGTCCAGGAGACAGAATGCGTTCTTGGTGATCGTTGACCGACTCACCAAGTCAGCCCACTTCCTAGCCATAAGGGAGTAGAGTTCCGTAGAGAGCTTCAGGAGCCTATACATGCAGGAGATTGTTCGAATTCATGGAATTCCATCCACGATCATCTCAGATCGTGATTCCCATTTCACATCTCGGTTATTGAAGGGATTTCACGAATCTTTTGGGACTCAGTTACACTTGAGTACAGTGTTTCCTCCTCAGACTGATTGTCTGACAGAGCAGACCATATAGGTTCTGGAGGATATGCAACGAGCTTGCATACTTGACTTTGGTCATAGCTGGGAGGATCACATACCACTGGTAAAATTTTCTTATAAAAATAGTTATCACTCCACTATTAGTATGGAACCATTCGTGGCTTTGTATGGGAGACCTTGCAGGTCACCACTTTGCTGGACTGACTAAGGAGAGTTAGCATTGATGTGCCCAGAGATGGTGAAAGCTACTACAGAAAAGGTGCTGGTCATCCAAGTGTAGATGAAGACTGCACAAAGTCGAAAAAATTATTATGCCGACAGGAGACGGAGTCCCATGGAGTTCTAGGAGGGAGACCATGTGTCCCTTCGGGTCTCACCTCGACAGGCACTGCGGAGATTCGGCCGAGGTGGCAAGCTATCCCTGAGGATCATCGGCCCTTTTCAGATTCTGAGTAGACCTGGCGAGGTGGTTTACCACTTGGCTCTAACTCATCTGGTGGACTGATTAGACAACGTCCTCCATGTGTCGCTGCTGTGGAGGTACGTGCATGATCCATCAGACGTTATTGACTGGGGAGAGTTGGACATCGTTGATGGAGCGAACCTTACTGAGTACCCAGTAGATATCAAGGATCGGAAGGATAATATCCTTCGTAAGAGAGCCATTCCTTTGGTTCATGTCTGGTGGAAGCACTAGAATCTCCAAGAGAGCATGTGGGAGCGGGAGGCTCAGATTCATGTCCAGTACCCACATCTTTTTTAGTAGCCTTTGTTTTGGATTTTCGAGGACATAAAGCGCTAAGGTGGGTGTGATGTAATGTCCCGTATTTTTCCATGATTTATTTTAATATTATATGGAAATTATTTTGAGACCAGGCATTAAGACGGTATGTGGTTCCGAGGCCCTGTTAGCCCGAAACAAATGATTGAATTTAAGTAAATAATTAAATCACTCGCGTGTTCGGTTTTCCTAAAAAAGTGGAGTAACTACTGAACGGCTTCTCAAATCAGAAATATTAGGGAACAATTTTATTCATAGAATATTTTTTACCTTAGGCGAGGCCTAACATCGGATGGTGCATGTCGGTGGTGAAATCTAGTTTTTGGACGTTACTATAATAAAAATATTTAATAAATATTTTTTATTAAATTTTATTTCAACAAGATCTTTTATCCATTTAAATAAAGGGTTGAACAGGGGTCCAGGGATACAGACCTCATAACCCTAAAAACCCTTGGAGGCTCTGGAAGCTCTGGAGGAAACCCCCAACACAACGACGAAGTTCTTGACAAATTTCACTGACGACGATGACGCGGAGACTGGATCTTCACCAATGAATTTCGTGGATCCAGGTAGGATGTTTGATATTTGGCTTCCTATCCCCGTTCTTGATTCCTACGATGAACGCAGACTAATCCATGAACAGATTAGCCCACGGATCGATCATATTTGTGAGATGGGATTTTTTCGGAGATTTTGTGGATTCGATTCTTGAAGTTATTTTGGTTCGTTATTCATCTAATAGTGACGAACCAAGATCAACATGAACATCGATCAAGGTTCGTCCCTCTTCATTCGTGGTTCCTTTCTTCCTCGTTTTCTAACGTTCTTCTTGTGCATTCTACATGATCTTCACAGAGATATGAATGACGGATCATTGCGCATACATTGTAGTATGCAAAGATACCAAATTATAGATCTGACGTCGGTGCAAACCCATTGAGGTGCGGCTATGGTGGCGATGGACAGATTGATGTGGATTGAAAGATGTCGTTCTTTAAAACCATTTCTGCACGGATGACCAAAATCAGATTTTGGAGCCCATCGAAGGCCAGAAACCCACGGATTCGGCATGATGACGAAGAGGCAACCCATGATTTTGAGTTTTGCAGAAAATGGACAAGAGAAACATGATCCTGAGATCCGGTCATGGTGCGAGGAGGAAGATGACGATTCTAGAGAAATCCAGACTACACGACATATAGTATGGTCTACATGGCGTGTGTTCGTCGATGGACTACCTGGTGTTTAATCTGGGAGTACACAGACACGAGTTGGGTACACGGCCAAGGACAGGGCATGTATACCCTTCCCCGGCCAGACCCAACCATATACTCGGGATACCCCATGCACTGGTACACGGGCAGGCCACACGGATAGAGACCGTGTACAGGCACATGGCTAGTGTACACGGAGAGAACCCCAGGTGCTCAGACACAGTGTGTAATCATATTATATGCATGTAGTTACTTTTATACGACAAGCCCAGAGACACGAGCCGTTTACTCGGGTAGTACTCGGAGTCAAGGAACATGGAGTGTGATCCTAATTCATGCATTTTAGTCTAGTTTTACACACTTGGACTAGCGACATGGTTCGTTTACAGAGGCAGTACTTGGAGTAAATAAACACAACGTGTAGCCATAATACATTCCATGTAAACTATATTACATGGCTAGAGCCAGTGGTCTTCTATGACATGGACTAGTTTCTTTAGGGTTCGTCCCCTTGGTCTTCCCCCTGAAGGTTTTTTGGTATCATTTCCTATGTACAAGAGTATGATTCCTTCAGTAGGATTTCTTGAATAGAGTTGTTGGAATACACTATATGAGACATAGAGCTGTATACTCTATTTATTCCTAGAACCCTAAGAAGTGTTATTGGTATCAACGTGACCAACATTACTCGGGCGCCTATCCTCTGCTTAGTTTATTAGTTCAGACTGAGTTGTTGGAATCATCCCATGGCTATTGGTTGTGATCTTCATCTGAGCGTCATATTCTGAAGTACTTGTGGAGTGTGTTCTCTCGGAATGAGTAATTCGTATCTATCTATTCATACTTAGGAGTGTTTTCTCCCTATTTCATGAGTAGTGGAATCTTCGAGTTGGATCTTAGTGGTGATTTCGCGGTTGTCGATTGTGTATGAGTATGTCTAGATATTCTTGTTATATGTTATGTAATCATATACTGTGTACAGCTGACTGTATCTTTCCTTTGTGGTATTTTCCCCTTTTTTTATTCCTTTGTGGTTTCGTGGTGTCCTACTAGGTATTGTTATACTCACCCCTACACAGGCATTGCCCTCACGTGTCGTGTCTTGTGCAGAAGAGGGAGCCTTTGATAGGATTCTAGGTGGACCAAGACAGGACGGTGCTCAGTGAATTCAGGTAGCACCATGTGTGTTCCTAAGGCCACTGATTACAGTCACAGTATCATTCCATACAAGTTGGAATTTGTTGCAGACTCACTTTTGGTGGGCTTGTACTTTTGGCCCAGGGTTTTACATTACTGTACCTTACTTTCCTTTCGTACTCAGTTTGTTGGGATTTTAGTGTATGAATGCATTTCCATTTTTTATAGCTTAAACTTTTTCAGCTTTATGGTCTTGGAGATGTGCGAGTGTGTGTACAGGTTTATAGGTAATGTACCCCATGCTAGTAACATTCCTACTCCGTTCTAGTCACTAGCCCCTGGCCTATTGGAGGCGGGATTGAGGAGTTGCAGCTTGAACCCCACTAGTATAGGTCATGAAAAGATATTTATTTTTAATTTTTGTTAACTTATCAACATTTCCATATTGATTGTTATTATGGAATCAAGATAGAATATTTTTTACATAACCTTTAATGATCATTTAATCTCACCCTTGTTTCTTTCCTTTCACCATAATATGAAGATGTATGTTTTGAATGAGTTTCAAGGATGAAATGATTTTACTTTTTTATTCATTATTTTCTCCCTATGTAGTATTGGAATCATGTTTGTAATCGGGTTTTTCCAAATTAGAAAAATGATTAGCCCATTGATATTTTAATATTTTATTTGTTCTAATGTTATAAAGTATAGCACTTTCTCTGGTCTACTGTGGTCAGAGTAATTATAGTTGGTTTCAAAGAATGTCTAGTATAAATAGACATGGTTTTGGAATTGATGAACAAATGGGTAATAACACCCAATTGTCATTTTCTGGCTTTTCCCAATTGTAATTAATTAAAACAACCTAGAACCCACACTCCTAGATTTATTATTATAATCCCAAACTTAAAATTATTGACATGTATGATGATAATTTTTAACCATGGTTTTTATCAAATAAATACAACATAAAAAAGAAAACATGAATCACTTACATTCTAGGGGACATTTTTTGTTAAGATTTTAGGTAATTTGTGAAAAATACTATATGAAAAACTCACATGAAATTATATGATATTTTCTCTATAATACAATAGGTTTCCATTTTACCATTAATATATATTCATCATCCATAGAAAATAACTTCTAGAAATAATTTTTTGAAAATAATTCATCAAAAATTGGAAAAAATAATCATAAGTTAGGTGATATTAGTTATGTAGTGAAGGTAAAAATAATATATAAAAATTGAATTTAATCAATGAAAGTGTTAGGAAAACATGTTCATATATTGGAAATCATTTTCTCATTATTTTTATATTCACTCATACAAAATGATTAACCATATAGTCGACTTCAATACCCAATCCATTAGGGGGATGTAATGGACCCACCTATCATTAGTTTATCACGTTACGTCCCATCATAGGATTATCATGAATCCGCTGGTCATTTAATTATCATGGATGCACCTATAATTGGTTTATAACATAAACACACATATAATTCCCATGTATCATGAAAAAATCACAATGCATAAAATCATGAATTTCATCAGAAACTAATAGGTACAACCAATATTTCAGAAAAACGTGATAAACCAATTGAAATAAAATTGATCCAATTACAATATATTTGAAATATTATTATATTATTGATATTTACCTACATAAAATTAGTTATAACCATAGTTTACACAATTGCGGTAATGAGCTTCCATCCTAAAATGATTTTTTTTGATTTTTTCAAATGATTAATAATTAAATTATTTATAATTATATATAAATTTAGTTTCATATATATATATATATAAATTTATATAGTAGTTTTGGGAGTAGTGGATATGTGTTGGTAGTATTATAGAGGAGTTTTTAGGATCAATCCACGCTAGGCACATTTTTTCCAGACCAACAAATTTGGTTTAGTAAATTTTATCACTAGTTTTTTAGAATGAATCGTATGGGCATGGTCATCATAGAACATGGCTATAGAAACCCAATGGCCACAATTTACTAAACACAGGAAATAAGTATCATTGGAATATTCAATGGTAACAGTATGAAACTATGCCTATTGGTCGGACACAATTACAATCGATATAGGATCCATGGTTCATGTAAACTCTATCTTTATGACGTGTCCATGATTTTGGAGCCTATTTACCAAATTTTATGTTATGCTAGTAGGTTGGTATTTTTGTGGTGATGTCGGCCATCCAAATGATCAAATGAGTTAATAGTATTCTATTGAATCCTTGATGAGAAAAAATATATCTTCATTTAGTGGGTTTTCGAGTCCACTAGTATATGAGTGATAGATCAACACCATTAAGAAGATGTTTTACACTAGATATTGTTCATATTATCAAATGAATGACTAAAATTTTTATCCATTGGACGATGATTTGGATTTAGAGTAAAAATTTATTAGAAATATGTCTTAAGTGGGATAAATTGACTACAATAAATCTGATGAGTTTAAAAGTATTTTTTCAATCATTACATTCATGATTTTCTATATCAATGTATTGAGAAGTAATTTCATGATCTTAAAAAGAATAAAGATAAATATATTTTTTATTTTGAATCTAATTTTAGAATTAATTCAATGTATGCTTCTAGTTAAATCATCATTCTTGAAAGAGGAATTTATCAATACTTTGGTGGATTAAAACAATTTTCCTAAAATTAATTTTATATATAATACATTAGTATCTATAAGGAATAATTTTTTCACTAATGTTAGAAATGGAAATTGGATTTTTCAATCACTTTCATAGATTTTACAAGAAAATAAACTTTAACCCTCATGAAAACGTAAATAAATTACATCATGGAAATAAATTCAATCCATCTACAATCCAAAAATAGGGGACGAAAAATCAAAGAAATTTCATGAATGGAAGTAGGGAGTGTTTTAAATGAATAAGTGATGGTCATAAAGCATGTTAATATGAAAATGGAATAGAAGGGTTGGAAAATGTCATGGAGGAGAAGATGGCCCCTAATAGTGCACCACTCATGCTCCAATGATTCAAATTAATGATGTTTGTGCATTATTATAACTACTGTCCAAATTCTAATGTATTTGATGATCATCGCCAATAATATTCTGATCACAAAGATAAACAAAAATCTCATGCGGTTATGAATGTCTAAGTGGGTTATGATAATTATATGGTGAGTGATGTATTCATCGTCCAACCCATTTCAACTAATGTCTTATTTGATTATATCTGTACCCAATATTTTATAACAATAAAACATAAAAGTTATAAAGAAATACCATATAAAGTATTCAATGTTATCTTATCTAGGAAAACACATAATTGTTTGTTGGCCACATCACATGTCTACAATTCATCCCCGATTGAAGTGTGTGGGAATGTTCCTAAAAAACATTTGATAAATCCTTTAGTTTAATTTCATGTGATTCATGGAAAGGATTGGATTTTATTATATGGAAACCATATTTATTTTCAAGTAATTGTAGTTGTATATCATATTCTAAATGAAAACAAGCTCATTTATCATTATGAGGATGAGTTAAAACATCCAATGGAAATTACATATTCCTTGTGGGCATTAAATCCTATACATGATGTACTTTTGTCTCAGATGGTTGGGGTAAAGCTTAATATCAAATATATGACTATTAATATGTATATTTTTTATGAATTTAAAGTGTAATTTTTGGCATTCCTCAAAGTTTTGTGGTAGAGTTCAAAGTGGAACTCACACGTGGTGTTACACATAATTTGAAGTCATCATATTGAATGGTCCGGTTTGTGTTTCAAGAATACAACTAGAAACTCCACGAGAATCATGATAAGGGATATATAAACCCTAGTGCATCATCAGGGGTTAAACATTTTCACTTTTATAAAAAGAATGCCGGTTAATTTTAGCTTTTCAACTTTTAATATGAACATAAATGGATCATTATTTGGAAAAATTACCCTCCACCCTATATAAATGATATTTTTTTTAAATTTAGAGGGGAACAATAATTATCAATGGTTGACCGTTGAGATGGGTACTATCATTTGGGAGGTAAAATGTGAAGATATTACCATGACATCCATCAATTCATGCTTTAGAAATTTTGAATATTGAGTAATCCAATTTCATCTTTATAATCCCTTTAATATATTCATGGAATTAATTAATATTGACTTCATTTTTTACATTATTCATCTTGTTGAAGTCATTATAGATGATATTATAATATAATAAAAGAGTAATAAGAGAGATATGATCATTCGAATATTTTTATGGGGACCCTAATGGTGAAAAATAAATGAGAAATATTTTCAATGTTTGAAATTTGGTTTTATAACTTTTTATTCATTGAATTTATAATATCATATGAAGGTATTTTAATGGATCATTTAGAGACATATGTTTCATAATGATGCCCTTGACTAACAATAGTGATTGAGAATCATTTAATTCTACTATTTTCAAGATATTATTTATGTTTTGTAAATGAATTTTTTACTCAATATAATCCATTGAAAATGTTTCTACGGAAAGTAATCATGTTCCTGAAGAAAACATTTTTGGATATTTGCGAGGATTTAATAGAAATTTTATTTATTGTAAATGCCTTTGATCTACCTTTTTATAGTGAAGGTTTTTTAATCTATATATAAACACCCTTAAGGGATTATTTTGTATTATAATATAGATTAATATGGTGGTAGCTTATTCCTCAAAAAAATTGAATGTTCGTGAGAAATATTACTCAAATCAGGATTGAGTAATATCTGTGGTATTATTTTCATTAATGATATAGAAAAATTATATATATATTGGAAGGTTTGAGATATATACTAATAATTAATGTTTAATATATTTATTCACACTGAATTATTCCAAAATGAACAATATATGATGGTTGGATTTCATCAAATATAATGAATGTTCAATACATTACTACACCAGGAAAGAGAATAAGGTGGTCTATGATTTAGTTCAGAAGGACCATTCTGGTTTATCCATGATGAGTATCAAAAAAATCCAAAATTCCATGATATTCAAAGGATGGGTACAAGGTTATTGATTGGTGATGAAAATTGTACCTCTCTCTAATGAGCTCTTAACCATCTGTTAATGTGATTAATGAAGGGGTGCATAATGAATATATGTAGATGAAAAATAAGTTAAGAAATGACTGCGAGTTTAATAATGATTATGAGGGATTGATAAGGTTTAGGAAGCATGTATTTTTTCCACCCATATCTAATTTAAAGAACTTGAGATTAGAAGATGTTGATAGATCTTAATTCACTATTCATCCATATTGTACAATGACATATATATATTTGCAATTGTATTTTGAATGTAATGGAACAAATAAAGTTATTACTGAGTTTGTATCTCTGTGTTTCATAGGTCAACATGTTAAGGATAATAGAAAAAATTCTAAGGGGTTGTTAAAACTCGTAATCATTCCATAATTTAAATGCGAAAACACCATCATGGGTTTGTTTCCCTAACTATATAAAACATCTAAATGGTGTAATTCTATTTATAATTTATTTAGTCACATTAAAATGACAACAAACTTCATCACCATTAAATAATACTTCTCTCTTGAACATAACTATAAAAATATTGTGGAATAAATAATATTAAATGGAGTGCCACATTCAATTTTATCTGATTGGTAGCTAAGGTTTTCCATGTTGTTTGGGTGAAATCTAAAATATGCATGTCATATGGAATTATGTTTCAACATTGAAAATCATAATAATCTAAATGGTCAGTCTAAGATTATAATTAAAAAACAAAAGGATGTGTAGAAATAAATTTATAGGTATATAAATGGTGTGTGGGATAAACACCTTCCTCAAGAAGAGGTTTTTATAAAATAATATCCTTCACTCTAACATTTAGATGTATCTGTAAGACCCGTAAAATTCAAGGAAATTTTTTTTCTTAATTTTCTTTAGAATTTTACAAGAGCGCGGTTTCAGACGGCACCTGATTCCGAGGCCCGGAGTGCCCGGAATTAATTTCCGAAGTTTGGCTCGGGTACGTTCAGTGAACGAACGAGCGGGAATTCCTAACTTTTGACCCGGTGCTCGGAATTGAAATCCGAGGGCACCGATGAACTCGCAGCGCCGATATTCGCTTAAAGAGACCCTTTCGGGAGTTGCGTTTGTTGCGGGACGAAAGTTAGTTTTTGGGAGAATTATAAAAAGTTGAATAAAAAAAATGTGGATTCTTTTTATTTCACTTTTGTAGGTTAACTCCTCTCAAAAGGAGTTGGGGGTGGGACCCACACCCACTTAACCTACTTTGAGAGGATTAAGTGTGGTGGGACCCACACGAACCTAAACCTCTCAACTTCCCCCTTAAACTCCCCTCTCTCCCTCTTAATTGTTTGTAAACTTAACATCAAATTAATTACACATGTCATGTTAATTAATTAAGTGTTATGTTTGAATTTTGAAGTTTTGAATTCCTAGGCTTGGTAAATAAAATAAGGAGAGACCTTATTTTATTTTGTTAGCCAACTTGTGTGGATTTCATTTGAGAGCTCCTCCTCCATCTTCTTCATCTTGACGAAGAACGTTCATCTTGACGAAGAACGCTCAAACTCCGACGAAGAACGACGCCTCTCTTCTTCGTCCTCGGTGTCAACAAGAGGGAACGCCGCATCCTCCTCGGGCCTTCTTCGTCGGCAAACGAAGATCCGCCAACAACGTGTCGCATCGGACGCGTCTCTTCGTCAACGGATTTGACGAACGACGACCGCGACGCCCGACTTCCGCGACGCCGTCTTCCGCGGATCGTAGACGATTCTTCGAATCTTAAAACCGAAGTAGGGGTTGTCGAATTTCTTTTGGATTCCTCATTTTATTCTTGATCGTGTTTTTAGCAAGATTAACGTGTGGCATAATTTTCTTTAAGTTGCGTTATTATTATTAACGCGAGGGGGGCCGGACCGCACGAACACGGCCGAACCCCCCTCCAACGTTCTTGTTTAATTCTTTCGATGGAAGCAAAGTGGCGTGGTGCCGTCGCACCACGCGGTTTACCGTGCGTTTAATTTACGCAACGCCGTCGCGCTACGCCGAGGAGAGTCTTCAAGAACGCGACGCCGCCGCGCCGCGTTGGAAGGATTCATGGCACGGCGAGAGGGGCGCGGTGCCGTCGCACCGCGCCGGACGACGAGAAGACCGCGGCCGGTTCCGGGCCGCGGCGGGACGAGGAGACCGCGGCCGGTTCCGGGCCGCGGCGGAAGAGCAGACCGGCGGCCGGGCCGCCGGCGTCGAAAGCCGAAGGGGACCGGAAATTTCCGGTCCCGTTAGAGAAAACCGGCCGGCCAGCTGGCCGGCCGGATATCATTAAAACCGGGGAATTTAATTCCCCGGCCACCTAATAAAAACCCCCCTCTTAAAGAGGGGGGGCGGTTCTTGAGGGAAGGGGGCAGCCGCCCCCTTGGTTTACCGCCAGCAGGCCCCCACGTGGTTGGGGGCGGTTTAAAAAAAAAAATAAACGGCGCGGCCAGATTGCCGCGCCGCCCTTCAATCAAGCCCCCCACGTTGGGGGGGGCGGTTCTTACAAACCGGCGCGGCTAATTGCCGCGCCGCCTTCCAGCAAAGCGGGAGCTTTGCTCCCCGCAAGCCGACCGCCAGCGCGGCCCGCCGCCGCCGCCGCCGCGCGGCCCGCCGCCGCCGCCGCCGCGCGGCCCGCCGCCGCCGCCGCCTCGCGGCCCGCCGCCACGCGGCCCGCCGCCGCGCCGCCGCGCCGCCGCCCGCCGCCGCCGCGCCGCCGCCCGCCGCCGCCGCCGTCCGCCGCCGCCGCCCGCCGCGCCGTCCAGAGGGGGGGGGTCGGGCCGGGTCGGCCCGGACCCGGACCCCCCGTTTCGGACCAGATTCGGTTCTTGGCTCATAACTTGAGCCTCGGACCTCCGAATGACGAACCGTCTACGGCAACGCGATCCTTGGATCGAGACGGTCGTTTCGGTATATCGCACTCAAGGTTTCGGGTTACTTTGAGTTCGGCCGGGTTGGTTCGTTCACGAAACCAACCGGGCCTTCGGAGCGGAAACGCTCATATCTTGAGCTGCGGACGTCCGATTGACGTGTCGTCAGTCGCGTAGTGTTCCTCTTAGAGAGACGGATCTTTTGGAATACTCCGCCCGAGGTTTGGACGCAGGTGGAGTTCGGTCGGGTTGGTTTTGCCTTAAAAACCAACCGGGCCCCGGAGACGAAAATGCCAATAACTCTCAGACCGGGCGTCCGATCGACGCGCCGTCTGTTGCGTTGAGTTCCTGTTGACGATACGGAACTTTTGGATACATCAACTCTGGTCTTCGTGACAGTTGATGTATCAGCCTCTCGGCTCGTGGAGCGGACTCTCCGTACGAGCTTGCTGTGTGCGGGAACCCTAGTGCTGGCTGCGACTGTTCTTCTGCTACTGTGACTGCGACGACGACAGTACAGAGATCCTGTGTGGATTTGACGACGACAGTACAGAGATCCTGTGTGGATTTGACGACGACAGTACAGAGATCCTGTGTGGATTTGACGACGACAGTACAGAGATCCTGTGTGGATTTGACGACGACAGTACAGAGATCCTGTGTGGATTTGACGACGACAGTACAGAGATCCTGTGTGGATTTGACGACGACGACTACAGCACTCAGCGATCCTACGTGGATCAGTGCTACAGGTTCTGTGTGAGCCCGATCCTGTGTGGGTCCTTGCGCTCAGCGGTTCTGTGTGAGCCAGCGCCTACAGGTTCTGTGTGAGCCCGATCCTGTGTGGGTCTTCTGCGGGGGTTAGTTACCTATCGATCCTTCGTGGGTCTGACGACTTAGATGGATCAGTGATCATCTTATCGTCCTCTGAAGAAGTATACCTGTGTGAGCTGAATCCTGTTGTTTTCCTATGTGGATTGTGTTGTGCAATCCTGTGTGGATTATATTTTGCTTTCCTATGTGGAATACGTATACTTTCCTGCGTGGACTGAGTTGTACTTGGGCTCGGAGGTTGGAGCGTATTTGAATTGATGACTTAGGTATATGTATGGGCATATACCTAAGCAGTGTCGGTTGTTACTTCGTGATTGTACTTTTCTTCGTGGTTTATCCTTTGTGGATTTGAGAGACCTTCAGGGGTCTCGGGGTCCCTACTGAGTAGCTTATACTCACCCCTGCACGGGCTTTGCCCGCACTTCGTTGTGTTGGTTGCAGACGACGGACAGCGTTGACCTTAGCTGAGGCTTGCAGAGCGGGACGGTACCCGGAGGTGGACCACTGGGCGGGACGTGCTCGGAGCGGACGGCGGGACCCGTGGAGCAGAGGAGCTATCTGTACCCACCCTTCAGGTGGGATTTCCAGTGGACAGCTCGGAGTAGCGGCTTTACTTTTCAGTTGCTGTTTTTCCCTTTTTGAGTTGTACTTTACTTTCAGTTTGGGTTTGTATTCTGGCCCATTTACTTTTCCGCACTTTCAGTCGTACTCTGTTTGCTTAGTGTTTACTTTCCGCTTGTTTACTCTGTGGTGTGTGTTTACTTTTCAAAGGCAATGCCTTCCCTTTTACCGGGAATTACGCCTTGGTGCTAGTCGCCAGCCCCTGGCCTATGGAAGGCGGGCTTGGGGTAGTCACGGCACGGACCCCGAGGGCGGGTCGTGACAAATTGGTATCAGAGGAGTTCGGTTCTACCGCAGAACTTATAACTCTGATGTTTCTTTCTGTGAAGCAATAGTGTTGAGAGTACCGAGTGTGGTTTTCAGTTCAGGGAGTCCAGTGTTGGTGCGGGCGGCCGACGTATCCATACACCAGGACCCTGACTTCTGATTTCCGACTTAATGCACGAAAACATTGATTGCGTGTGTGTTTCAAGTTTTCTTTGTGATTACTTGTGTCAGCTCACCGGGTATACTGATCTGCTTTATGAAAGTCTCAAGTTTTCCTTGTGATTACTTGTGCCAGCTCACCAGGTATAATCGTTTGATCGTGTTACGTTGTTTCTTTCAGGATGGCCCCACGACGGCAGCCAGTTAGGGTTCCGAGAGTCGAGCGAGACGACAGCCCACCGAGCGACGAGGCTTCGGTGCAGGGCCCTTTGTCAGCAGTGGAACCGGCAGTAGCTTTACCCGCCGATCCCCCGATGCTTCCAGCAGCAGCCGCTGACGATGCACGTCGCCTCAGCGCACTGCATGAGTTTCAGCGCCAGCGACCGCCCAGGTTTCGCGGGGAGACGGATCCCCAGGCAGCAGAGGACTGGCTGGAGGCAGTGGTTCGAGTGTTTAGGCTAGTGAGGACACCAGCAGACCTCATGGTGATCCTCGCTGTGAGCCTACTACACGCAGCAGCAGGACGATGGTGGAGCTTGATGCTCCAGGTGCACGATGAGGCATCTCTTCTTTGGACGGACTTTGAGAGCATCTTCCGCTCGGAGTTCGTCCCAGCCACCCTTCGTGCGGTGCGTATCCAGGAGCTTCTACAGCTGCGGCAGGGCAGCATGACGGTCGCTCAGTACTCGGCGAGATTTACCGATCTCTCGCGCTACTCGACCGACATGGTACGGGACCCATTCTTCCGGGCCCGGACCTTCGAGCAGGGTTTGAGACACGAGATCAGGGCATCGCTGATCTCCCTCAGCATACCGACTCAGACAGGAGTACTGGAGCGGGCTCTTCTGATCGAGAGCTTCCTTGCTGAGTCTACACCAGCACAGCGACCCACCGCAGGGCGGAACGTGGCAGAGACATCTTCAGCTGGCAGCCGACGAATGACTCAGGGGTCCAGACAGACCAGACCTCAGGGCACTGGCTCAGCAGTGCAGGGCACACAACGCGGAGCCAGTCTTTCGAGTGGAAGACAGTGCTATGCATGCGGCGGGCGAGGCCACATGGCTCGTGACTGCCCGACCCGCCATGCGGAGGAGCAGCAGACGGTTGAGGAACCACCTAGGCAGAGGCAGAGGTTCGACCGTGGCGGTCTGCAGGAAGGAGGCGGACGAGGCAGAGGAGCAGGCCGAGCAGCAGGTGGTGGACGACGCTTTGAGGCTCTACCACCACCACCACCACCAGGAGGTCCACCCCGACCGCAGGGGAGAGCTCAGCTTCAGGCAGCCGAGGCCTTCGATCATGGAGCTCTGGGAGCCGATGGACAGGAGCAGAACTAGTGGTTACATCCTTTGTACTTCTGGTTCCTTGTTGCTTTTGTGTAGTGTCTTGTAATACGAGCTGCAATAATAAAAGACGCATACCTTGTGATGTTTTCGTTCCTGTCCTCTATCGTAATGTTACTAAGAGGTTCCAGTTTTGGCTGTTGACTTGACCCTCACTTGTGAGACATCTACTGGAGGGGGCCCAGTTACCACACACTGATGCCGACAGTGTGACACAACCCTTGGAGGCGAGAGTAACGGTTGAATCTCTTAGTAGTAGCGTCGAGGCCTTACGACGTCATCCTTAGTATGGATTAGTATCATCCATGTTAGGATTGACTGTTTTAGGCAAAGAATGTGGTTCATCCAGGGGATGAGACCAGGTTTCTCTTTTCGGCAAAGAAGAAATCTTGCAGCTCTTGTGGGACCAGAGATGGTCCGGGCCACGTCAAAAGAGGTCCATGTCATCCAGGAGCGGGTCCTACATGGACGATCGATTCCTCTTGTGCGCAACAGATGGCGGCACGGGAATCTCCAGGAGAGCACATGGGAGCGGGAGGCTCAGATGCGTGCTCAGTATCCTCTTTTTGTTTCCCTAGTTTTTGATGTAGCTTTACGGGGACGTAAAGCCCTGAGGTGGGAGTAATGTAAGACCCGTAAAATTCAAGGAAATTTTTTTTCTTAATTTTCTTTAGAATTTTACAAGAGCGCTGTTTCAGACGGCACCTGATTCCGAGGCCCGGAGTGCCCGGAATTAATTTCCGAAGTTTGGCTCGGGTACGTTCAGTGAACGAACGAGCGGGAATTCCTAACTTTTGACCCGGTGCTCGGAATTGAAATCCGAGGGCACCGATGAACTCGCAGCGCCGATATTCGCTTAAAGAGACCCTTTCGGGAGTTGCGTTTGTTGCGGGACGAAAGTTAGTTTTTGGGAGAATTATAAAAAGTTGAATAAAAAAAATGTGGATTCTTTTTATTTCACTTTTGTAGGTTAACTCCTCTCAAAAGGAGTTGGGGGTGGGACCCACACCCACTTAACCTACTTTGAGAGGATTAAGTGTGGTGGGACCCACACGAACCTAAACCTCTCAACTTCCCCCTTAAACTCCCCTCTCTCCCTCTTAATTGTTTGTAAACTTAACATCAAATTAATTACACATGTCATGTTAATTAATTAAGTGTTATGTTTGAATTTTGAAGTTTTGAATTCCTAGGCTTGGTAAATAAAATAAGGAGAGACCTTATTTTATTTTGTTAGCCAACTTGTGTGGATTTCATTTGAGAGCTCCTCCTCCATCTTCTTCATCTTGACGAAGAACGTTCATCTTGACGAAGAACGCTCAAACTCCGACGAAGAACGACGCCTCTCTTCTTCGTCCTCGGTGTCAACAAGAGGGAACGCCGCATCCTCCTCGGGCCTTCTTCGTCGGCAAACGAAGATCCGCCAACAACGTGTCGCATCGGACGCATCTCTTCGTCAACGGATTTGACGAACGACGACCGCGACCCCCGACTTCCGCGACGCCGTCTTCCGCGGATCGTAGACGATTCTTCGAATCTTAAAACCGAAGTAGGGGTTGTCGAATTTCTTTTGGATTCCCCATTTTATTCTTGATCGTGTTTTTAGCAAGATTAACGTGTGGCATAATTTTCATTAAGTTGCGTTATTATTATTAACGCGAGGGGGGCCGGACCGCACGAACACGGCCGAACCCCCCTCCAACGTTCTTGTTTAATTCTTTCGATGGAAGCAAAGTGGCGTGGTGCCGTCGCACCAAGCTGTTTACCGTGCGTTTAATTTACGCAACGCCGTCGCGCTACGCCGAGGAGAGTCTTCAAGAACGCGACGCCGCCGCGCCGCGTTGGAAGGATTCATGGCACGGCGAGAGGGGCGCGGTGCCGTCGCACCGCGCCGGACGACGAGAAGACCGCGGCCGGTTCCGGGCCGCGGCGGGACGAGGAGACCGCGGCCGGTTCCGGGCCGCGGCGGAAGAGCAGACCGGCGGCCGGGCCGCCGGCGTCGAAAGCCGAAGGGGACCGGAAATTTCCGGTCCCGTTAGAGAAAACCGGCCGGCCAGCTGGCCGGCCGGATATCATTAAAACCGGGGAATTTAATTCCCCGGCCACCTAATAAAAACCCCCCTCTTAAAGAGGGGGGGGGGCGGTTCTTGAGGGAAGGGGGCAGCCGCCCCCTTGGTTTACCGCCAGCAGGCCCCCACGTGGTTGGGGGCGGTTTTAAAAAAAAAATAAACGGCGCGGCCAGATTGCCGCGCCGCCCTTCAATCAAGCCCCCCACGTTGGGGGGGGGGGGGGGGGGCGGTTCTTACAAACCGGCGCGGCTAATTGCCGCGCCGCCTTCCAGCAAAGCGGGAGCTTTGCTCCCTGCAAGCCGACCGCCAGCGCGGCCCGCCGCCGCCGCCGCCACGCGGCCCGCCGCCGCCGCCGCCACGCGGCCCGCCGCCGCCGCCGCCCCGCGGCCCGCCGCCGCCGCCGCCACGCGGCCCGCCGCCGCGCCGCCGCGCCGCCGCCCGCCGCCGCCGCGCCGCCACGCCGCCGCCCGCCGCCGCCGCCGCCGGCCGCCGCGCCGTCCAGAGGGGGGGGGGGGGGGTCGGGCCGGGTCGGCCCGGACCCGGACCCCCCGTTTCGGACCAGATTCGGTTCTTGGCTCATAACTTGAGCCTCGGACCTCCGAATGACGAACCGTCTGCGGCAACGCGATCCTTGGATCGAGACGGTCGTTTCGGTATATCGCACTCAAGGTTTCGGGTTACTTTGAGTTCGGCCGGGTTGGTTCGTTCACGAAACCAACCGGGCCTTCGGAGCGGAAACGCTCATATCTTGAGCTGCGGACGTCCGATTGACGTGCCGTCAGTCGCGTAGTGTTCCTCTTAGAGAGACGGATCTTTTGGCATACTCCGCCCGAGGTTTGGACGCAGGTGGAGTTCGGTCGGGTTGGTTTTGCCTTAAAAACCAACCGGGCCCCGGAGACGAAAATGCCAATAACTCTCAGACCGGGCGTCCGATCGACGCGCCGTCTGTTGCGTTGAGTTCCTGTTGACGATACGGAACTTTTGGATACATCAACTCTGGTCTTCGTGACAGTTGATGTATCAGCCTCTCGGCTCGTGGAGCGGACTCTCCGTACGAGCTTGCTGTGTGCGGGAACCCTAGTGCTGGCTGCGACTGTTCTTCTGCTACTGTGACTGCGACGACGACAGTACAGAGATCCTGTGTGGATTTGACGACGACAGTACAGAGATCCTGTGTGGATTTGACGACGACAGTACAGAGATCCTGTGTGGATTTGACGACGACAGTACAGAGATCCTGTGTGGATTTGACGACGACAGTACAGATATCCTGTGTGGATTTGACGACGACAGTACAGAGATCCTGTGTGGATTTGACGACGACGACTACAGCACTCAGCGATCCTACGTGGATCAGTGCTACAGGTTCTGTGTGAGCCCGATCCTGTGTGGGTCCTTGCGCTCAGCGGTTCTGTGTGAGCCAGCGCCTACAGGTTCTGTGTGAGCCCGATCCTGTGTGGGTCTTCTGCGGGGGTTAGTTACCTATCGATCCTTCGTGGGTCTGACGACTTAGATGGATCAGTGATCATCTTATCGTCCTCTGAAGAAGTATACCTGTGTGAGCTGAATCCTGTTGTTTTCCTGTGTGGATTGTGTTGTGCAATCCTGTGTGGATTATATTTTGCTTTCCTATGTGGAATACGTATACTTTCCTGCGTGGACTGAGTTGTACTTGGGCTCGGAGGTTGGAGCGTATTTGAATTGATGACTTAGGTATATGTATGGGCATATACCTAAGCAGTGTCGGTTGTTACTTCGTGATTGTACTTTTCTTCGTGGTTTATCCTTTGTGGATTTGAGAGACCTTCAGGGGTCTCGGGGTCCCTACTGAGTAGCTTATACTCACCCCTGCACGGGCTTTGCCCGCACTTCGTTGTGTTGGTTGCAGACGACGGACAGCGTTGACCTTAGCTGAGGCTTGCAGAGCGGGACGGTACCCGGAGGTGGACCACTGGGCGGGACGTGCTCGGAGCGGACGGCGGGACCCGTGGAGCAGAGGAGCTATCTGTACCCACCCTTCAGGTGGGATTTCCAGTGGACAGCTCGGAGTAGCGGCTTTACTTTTCAGTTGCTGTTTTTCCCTTTTTGAGTTGTACTTTACCTTCAGTTTGGGTTTGTATTCTGGCCCATTTACTTTTCCGCACTTTCAGTCGTACTCTGTTTGCTTAGTGTTTACTTTCCGCTTGTTTACTCTGTGGTGTGAGTTTACTTTTCAAAGGCAATGCCTTCCCTTTTACCGGGAATTACGCCTTGGTGCTAGTCGCCAGCCCCTGGCCTATGGAAGGCGGGCTTGGGGTAGTCACGGCACGGACCCCGAGGGCGGGTCGTGACAGTATCCATTTGAATACGTTTATATATATAATGTTATAACTCTAAGATTATGAAATACATTTAGAGAAAGAATCATAATGTTTTATATCTATCAATAACATAAATTTGATGTTGGTGATAAGGAATTTCTAGGAATATCTCCATGTAAGAATATTATTTAGCCTAGAAATAATGTAGATGTAAGCCCTAGATACATCAATCCATTATATTATTTTAATTATATGGGGACATTTTGTTCTCATTTTTTATGTCACTAAATATCTATCAATTTCATAATGTTATCGATCTATCGATATAGAGGGTGTACATTTCTAGTAAAGCACGTGTACTTACCTTAGAGTTCATACATCTCATGTTGGATCATTCCAATGAGGAATATACTGTGTAAAAACATTATTATAGTGATAATTTGATGTAAAAATATACCACCCCTCAAATCGATGTATTTTAATGAAAACGCCAGTTTGAAGAAGATATGAGGGAAATTGAGGAAATAAATAAAAACATGTACAATAATGATTTTATATCAAAGTGAAAATTTTCAAGAGACAAACTCATTTTTATCGGGATTGAGTGTTACTCATATATTTTTTATGGATTATTATTTTTAATAATTTTTTTCCTTCAATATCGTATGTTACATGCAACATCGACTTTATCATTCGTTATATATTTCGTCAAGTTTCTAAAAATGATGATATATTATTATTATAATTCTTATTTTTTAATTCAAACAATTATAACTAGTCACTAAAATTAACTATATAATTATAATAAAAATTCATTATTTTTAGACAAGTCTATTTTTATTGTGAAAATTAAATTTTCCCCAAAATTGTATTCTCTGAAAAAATAACAATGTAATATTTAGCACATAATAAAAATTTATTTGTAGAAATTTAGTTCCTTTATATACTCTAAATTTCATAGTTATCTTAGAATAAATTTGTGATAGTTTTATAAACAGAAATATTTAATGTAAATAGTGATAAATACTAGTTTTTATTAGGAATAGAATTTTTTTAAAATATAATAAATAAACATATTTTTTATGTTTAGTTTAAAAGAAAAAATAGCTTAATAATGTGTTTATTAATTAAATTTATTTAATTTTAATAACATTCATTTTTAATTGTGTTATTAAAACATTCAATACTTATTATAATTTTCTATTTATAACTCCACTTTCTCATTATTTCTACATGATTAATATTAAATTATATCTTACCACCTATATTAATTGAATTTATAAAAATGTATATTATACTTTGGATAATGATAATTTCTATTTTTTAATATTGTAAAATAATTTTTTTACAATTGTAAATTGTAAATTCACCAACAATTAGTTACCATTGTTATGTTAATATTGGTTTTATAAGGTAATCAAACTAAAATGATTGGTGGTAAGATGGCCTATAATCATTTCAACTCCCATTTTATGAAAATATATCAATTTTTTATCTCATTTTATCAATTATAGAATCATTTAGAGTCGTTTGGAATTGGAAAAATGTTTTTACACCTTTTTCATTTCAAAATTCCCATGTTTGTCTTCTCCCCATCTTATAAAAGGACATCCCCTCTCCACTCATTTTCATATAAAAATCTCATTTATACAAATAATACATATCTATATCTCATAATTAATTATATCCTCTTATAATATATTTGTTTTCATGATTATAAATCCATCATACGAATACTTTTGTTGAAAACCTAAAGAGGTTACCAAAAGAAGATGAAATGTTCTTTAATAAGTGTTTTTATTTTATTTCTTCCCAAACCTCCTTAAAATATCATTAAAAAAATATAGTATAATAAATATATTTTCTTAAATATACTAATTTTTTGTTATTATTTGGAAGTGACCCACATCTGTCTCCTCTTCTATAAAATAGGAAATCATAATGTCGTTTCTGTGAACGGAAGACTACAACCTCACGAACTGATGTGACACATTTTCCATCAACAGATCTCATGGTTGATTATGATTATGTATATATATGAATGTTTTAAAATATATATATATTTAATTTTTATATAAAATATAACTTGTTTATTTACATTCAATGGGGGATATGATAAAATCATTTGTGTTTTAGTGATGCTACCTCTATGTGAAGCAATGTGATTCGTTTTTCACGTATGATTTAAATAGAAGGTAATAAGGGTTAATTAATTAAAAAAATGAGATATATATGAAATTAATGTTATTTTAATATATAAATATGTAATTTATATTTCTTTTATTTCATCTTTTGTGAAAATGGAAATAAATTTCATGTGTAAGTACAACCCAACATCTCAATGAACATTGTATTTCATTTTCTATCTATAAATTTTATTGATTAGAATATTAAATTTATATCATTTATATATATATTTGAACATTATTATATGGTTAAAATTATTGATATGATGTGTCCTTGATCAATTTAAAAAGAATAAAAATACTAAAAGAAATAATACATGTAAGACATCGAAGTTATTACTTGAAATGAGACATTGACCGTTAATTTCTAGTAAAAAATAAAAAATATATCAAAAGTAAATCATATATTTCCATATATATGTGACAATACAATATTTAATTGTATGTATCCCTTTAAATTTATTTTCTTTTATAGAATATCTTTCACACAACAATAATCTTAAACAAACAATGATATATAAATAAATTTAATTATTTTTAAAATAAAAAACATAACCTAGAACATAAATTTGTAAAAATGAATTTTAATAACCAAATTATAATATTTATATTTTTAAATTTATACAAATGGTATTCATAGGAAAAATAATGGAAAAATAAATTTACTCATAAAGATAGTATTTTTTAAGGTGTTTTTACTGCCTTTTAATGATGCAGTATCTTTATTATTATATTTTTGACCGTTTTAAAAAAAATAAAAAAACTAAACGTCATTTCTAAGATACATAATGTAAAAATTACAGTGGGGTGAAATTGTTCTTAATAATTTTTTAAATATTTTCACTTTAGATGGGAATTATTTATGCATCAAATAACGATCAATTGTATTAAACATTTTTTCTGGGATATACATATTTATAATCTTAATTTTTGACAAATAGAAATTATTTTTCCAAACAAACCATTTTATGCCTGGTAAAAAATTATTTATCTTTATAATCAGTATATTATTTTATTTGTGTAATATAATAAATTAATATTTAATGAATCTTATGATTAATTTTGATTAATATTTTATGATATCATCTAGAAAAATTATTTAATATTTCATGACTAATTTATATAGGGATGTACTTCATGATACCATTTTCCATATTAATATAGATGGTTTATGATTATGATTATTATTTGGGGAAAGTTCATAACATTTCACATGTTAGATTCACTATGAATTTATATGATGATTATTTTTCACCATTTAATATAGTGGACACATTCCACAATGTAAGTGAATGGTGTGACCCAATATATCTCATCAATGCATCGGTAAGGCTCATGAGGCAAAGTAGACCAGGTTTTTACGCATTTATGGTGTCTTGGTCGAATCCTTGATGATGTGTTTATGATGTCCAACATTGTGAATTCCCTTATTAGGATATTACTAATTTATACACCATGTTATTATATGATATGTAGAATGTTCATTGTTATGTTTTATTCTCATTGTGATATTTATATGGAATTATTTTGATCAAAATTAATTGTTCCCATATTATGTTCATGTTCATGTTTTAATGGCATGTGTTGTTAAATATTCACATTGAATTTTTTGTTTATGATAGTTTCCTCTATATTATTTACCCTTAATTATAATCTTATCTCACCCCATTCTTGTTTTTTCATTTTTTCTATGGATGAGAATATGTATATTATGAATGAATATAAGGGATAATCATGATGATTAAGTATGTTTCCAATAGATTTTTAATGTTTTTTTTACATTCATGTTGTAATGTCAAACTTCTGATTGTATCTTGTTTTTCAATGATAATAAACTCCTCAGTACTTCAGTATCAGACCTCCTTGCTTATTATAAAAATTCAATATAGTAAGGAACTGAATATAGTATACAGTGTTCTGGGCCTTTAAAATTGGTATCAAATAAGTTTTTGTATAATCCTTTGAAACTACATTTATAAAACATAGAATAAGAAATAAAATACCAAGTTATAAGTTGAGGACAATCATATAATAATAAATTGGAATTTTGGTATGGTATGTATTATGGTGGACTTCCATGAAATAAATCCATGCATTGAAATGATAAGTGGATGTGGTTCTAAAATATATATACATGGGTGTAATAAATCTGAAAAGGTGTGTTGGTCCTCACAATGTGTAGCTTAGTACACTATAATGGGTCATACTATACGCCAAGTTTGACACTCTTTAGAGATATTCATAGGATAATTCAAATTTTCTCTGAAACCCGTTTTTATTGATTTAAATGTACTGATGTCCCCAAAAAACCATTTTTAAGATTATGAGAAAAGGTTTGAAAAAATCAATTTATGTTAACTGTTACTTTCTCTAAATTATGCATTATGATTAAAAATTTAATTTATTTTATTCCATTATCTTAAAATGGAACCTAGTTAATGGGAAAAAAACTATATCAACACACTATTCCATGTGTGGATTGACCTCTTTTTCAATATATTAATGCAGGATCAGGATATAAAATTATATCTGAGAAACAGATAAAAATACTACGATAGCTAACTCAGTTTATGAGAAATAATAGTACTTGTATGGATCATCACAATACATATAACAATGTATCAATTGTAGGCCACATCATCTTACAACTACCTCAATTATTCAATGGATATATATACCCACTAATAGATAAGAAATGTACATTTTTCATAGAGTTGATATTTCATACATTGGGAAGTAATGGAAGTGAGAAATTTCTCATTGTATTTTATCACCTCAAGAGAGATGTGAGTCAATAGTGGTAATTTATTTGAAAAAACAAGGATTAAGAGGAAATTTTAAACATTAAATTAAAAATATTTAGGGAAATTTTCATGGAAAAATATTTACCTAGAGAAAAAAGTGCTGCATTGGAAAAGAAATTCATACATATATGAAACAAAATTGGATGAAAATACTACCAACATTGAAAAAAAATTACAAGGATAGAAATCCACGTTATCAACCTTATATGTAATCCAAATGGAAATATTAACCATTTCATTGATGGTTTAATTCCAATTTTACGAAGGAGAACAGTTTCAAAAATATTCTCATCAAATGAGGATATAGTCTTCTATGATATCAAGACAGAAACATAAATCTATACATATTATGACATTAAGGGAAAGGAATAAAACAAGATAATGGTAGAAAAAGAGATAGACAATGGGATAAATGGAATGAAGGATTTTCGTAAATGTGATAATTGTGGTAAGAAACACCCAATTACATTACTGAAGGTAATGAGAGTTTGTTAAAAGTTTAGATAAAAATGTCTCCAGGATCATGAATGTAAGGGAATGAAAGAATTTATAAATGTGAAATGCATTATCTGTAAATTGATAGTGCACTACAAAATTGAATGTCCAAATAATTGAGGACTTATATCATCAAAAAATCAAAGGGATTATGGTAAATTTTATTTTATTACTACATTTGAAATGGAATAATAAATGAAACGTTTTATTAGAAATCATGAATTATACATATTAGAATCATTATATATATCTGTATTATATTAAAGTACATTATCATTACATATTTCTAATCATGCATGATTTCATTATGTTATTAAGATGATCAGGTTATTCATATATTTCATATGTGAGTTTGAGATGGAGTTAAACATTAGAAGTTATTATTCATTAATAACATGTGATATCCTTTATAGTTTAAGTAAACACTTAATGGTCAAAGAAAAGACTTATGAACCATATTATTTGTTAAAAGGTCTTTAGACATAAGAAGTTCATCATGAGAATTCATTTCAAGGTGTAAGGGATTAAGTAAAAATATATTTAATAATAAATAAAGGATGAGATTATTCTTATTATATTAAAATTACTCAAGTATGTTTTTTTCTAAATTTATCTTTGGAATATTAAAATAATCCCTCAACTTTATGGAAGTTATTTTTGAACAAAAACATTATCCTTTTACTTTTATTTTTGAGACATCAATGTTCTATTAACTGATAAAATGATTTATATATTCATGATGGTAAAATATAAAATTACTGTGTTATATATCACTCTCCATCAGAACATGATGGTTAGATGTCTCGTCCATGTCCATGCGATATAATTCCACTAATTATTTCATACTTGAAATTCATCTTTTGGTTGGCCTTAATGTTTCCCTTTCCCTCTAATTATTTGTACTTTTATTAACCCTATATTATATGTGGGTTTCCCGCAATGTTATTTTTATGTATCTACCATTTAATTTCTATGTAAACTTTCTAGTCATGAAGTTGAAATTTATTAATGAAGGGAATAATGGATCACCCAAATATTTAATTGAATGTCTCTATTTAGATTTAATTTCTTCAATATCATAGAATTCTGACAACACCAATCATAAACAATCAATAATAAACAATTAAATATCATTCTTTCAAAACAATTTTTATAAACTAGCCCTTAAATTGGAGGGAATGAATAGTATGAAACATGTTATAATATTAATATTTTTAAATTCATCCAAATTATTTTTATACTCATAAGATAAGAATAAATATAATTTTATGCATAAAAACCTATATTTGTTTCATGTAGTTTTACCATATTTCAGTGTCTCACATGTTTTAAATTGAAATTCAAATGATTTTAAAAATTATATTGAAAAAATTATTCTTCATTTTTAAAAACATATTTTCTAAATTTGGTTAGGGTCATATTTTTTATTTTTATGAAAATATTTATTTTCTAGTATATAGATAAATATCTCAATATTTATTGAACAATCATTTTTGTTATATTAATTGAAACGTCCTGATTATGGATTCCTCCCAGAGGTTCCCCACACTCGGTTTGTCACATGGCCTCAAGTGCTTATCCCCAATCACTAGAGGATTCCGACTAGGGGGCGAGGGAATTGGGTGTGAAGTGGGGAAAGAATGACCTCATTGGCATAGTAACACAAAGGAAGAGAAACAGTTATACTATAGCAAAAGAAGTAATACTAGAATACAACAGTAAACAGCAGAAGACTGAATGAAATAAGTAGTAAGGGAACATATAAAATGATTTGTGATAAAAATGTAAAGAAATCAGCAAAACTCCTCACATTGATAGAATAAAAATAGTACTAAACCAATGAACAAAATAAAACCAAAAATAGCTCCTCAGCATTGCAAGCCTCATATTGGTCGCATGCTCTCTATCTCCTCAACATTGAAAGCCTCAGCATGGTACCATGATCTCAAAATACACATCAATCAAGTAATTTACGTAGAAGGGTACTTTATATTATCTATTCCTAAAACAATATAATCTGTTTGGGCCCAAAATCATGGCCCATACAGGGTGTGAGACTAAATCCTAGAAGGTAACCACTACAAGATCTCCACCCAATAGTCAGTGAACTTATGGTAGGTATTAAGTAAAAGAATTCAGTAAAAAAAGAAGTACATATCAGTAAAAAATCCACAGATTCAATTAATTTAGTTTCATAAATCATGAAAAAGTCAATCAGAGATGGTAATTATAAACAGGTAACCCTCTAGGAAGTACTCATAGCCTATCCCCTCTGGTCCTACCTAGAAACACAAGAAAGCAACTAAACACAAAAGGTAACCGTATGGGAGGTACTAAAAGCCTATCCTCTCTACTACTACCTAGTAACACAAGTAAACCTCTGGGTGGCACACACAATCCCACCCCTCTGGTTCGGATCTAGAATAGACTCTATATGGAATCACCCTCTGTCAATTCCTCCTATAGTCTCCTATTAGTAAATAAAGGCTCTTTAGGGAAGCACTTACATATCATTCCCTCTATGGCCCATGTCAAGGAACTATAGACACTTTGAGGAAGCACTTATTTCAATTCCTCATATTGTCTCACATAGCAAGTGAAAGAGACACTTTATATAAGCCCTTCTGTCCATTCTCCCTATGGTCTAATGCACTAGGTTCTCACTGCCCAATGTATGTGAAGAAAGTTTGGAAATGAACATAGGCCAATGTAAACCTCAATAACTACTTGAATAGATCTCTATAACAACAAAATGTCAGATAAACAAGATTACAATATCCTAAAAAAACTATTCATGGGAAAAAATAAGGCATCATACTTAACTAAGAAAAACAAAACAGCCACAACCAAAAAATACATTGGTAACACCTCCAAAGAATAGAAATTCACCCTATTCACAATCAATTAGACCTCTACTCAATCATACATTCATAGCAGGAAAACAATAGGGTTGAAGTAGTAAACACACTATACCCCATTTGTGGGTATTTTATATTTTGTACATATACCCTAATGACATTAAACAGAATGGAACAAACCACATACCTTAGTGTTGGGTGATCACTATACCTAAACCTCAAGCACTGAATCTTCCAAGAACATTGTAGATCTTCAAAAATGACTAAAATGTTCAACTGAGTATAACTTTTTAAAGAGGAAGAATCAGAAGAATGTTTTTAAGAAGAAGTGAGAACTCACTGATGTGATTCCAACACAACCGACGAAGTTCGATTCGAAGACCAGATGCTCGATCGGAGGCACGGTGAAGATCTACGCCATATGGATGCTCTTGGTCGAGTTAGGTGGAGAAGAAGGTGTTTCTGTCAATAAGACGCGACCCAAGTTTGTTTAATGAAAAAAATAAATACATAGAATGTACCTTATAAGTACACGATGTGTACTTACCATTTCTGTACTCCACTTTAGGTGGTCTCCATGTAACCACACATGATCATGTGTACGGCCTCTATACAGCTTGCACACAGCTAACCGTAGTAACCGAGTACACGACGTGTACTTGTAAAGTACACGGAGTTTAGTTATGAAATTTCAAGAAACTCATATTTTTCCTAAAAAACAATAGAAAAGTAAAATCATACCTGAAAAGAAGATCTAGGTTCTTAAAATTGTCTTGCCTTAATGAAATTCAACCCTAAATTCCCTTAACAAGGAGGCATTGAATAAGAAACCTCGAACAACTCTTGCCACTGTGATCATGCATCGGCCTCCCTCTCCCATGTCTAATCCTTTACTCACATGTTCTTCCATAGAAGTCATATTATAGGAATGGACTAGCCACAGAAAACCATCATCCTTCAATCAACGATTTGGATAGTATGCCCCTCAAATGACACATCCACTTCGAGCGCATCCTCCATGGGTTGGAAAACATGAGATGGATCTGAGAAATAATATCAAAGCTGAGTAATATGGAAGACATCGTGCATAGCCCGATACCTTTATGGTAACTAACGCTGATAGGCGGCCGACCCAACTCTCTCCAACACATTAAACGGCCCGATGTATCTCGGTGAATGATACCCTATCTCCTAATACTCTTGTTCCCCAACCTCGGTGTGACACACAAAAAAACCTGATCCCCGACCTAGAACACCATAGGTTATTTCCGATGATCTGTATAAGACTTCGGTCGAGACTGTGTAGTATACATCCTTTTCAGAATCAACTATATCTTCTTCTGTGGTATCCTAAACAAGAAGTGGTCCAAGCAATGTTTCCTCACCTGGATCTAGCCAACATAAGGGTGATCGGCATGGCCCAACGTTCAAAGCCCCATAAGGTGCCATCTGAATAGATTCTTGAAAAACTATTGTTGTTGGCAATCTCCAAAAGAGTTTTTTACACCTCCCATTAACCAAAAAAATCTAGGATGCATGCTCAGAGCATTTTCTCAAGTAGCTGAATTGTACACTCGAACTGGCAATCTATTTAGTGATTGTAAGCTGTACTCAAAAGTACCTGTGCACCCAAATCCTTCTGAAGCCCTTTCCAGACCCGAGACTTATATTGAGCATCCTTGTCTAAAAAAATAGATTGTGGAATCACATATAGACGTACAATCTCATGGATTTACAACTTTACCATCTCATCAAGATAGAAGGTCCATTGATCGGCAAAAACAAAGAAACCCTCATGCATATGTCAATGACAACCCAAACTGCATCATTCCCTAGAGCCGATTTCGGCAACATGGTCGTGAAATCCATTGCAATGTCACTCCACTACTACTCGGCAATGGGTAACTGCTGAAAAAGACCTATTGGTTTTTGATGCTCCGAATTTACCTGCTAACAGGTGGAACACTTCATGAAGAAACCATCCACATACCTCTTCATATCGGGCCACCAATATTTACGATGTAGATCACGCTACATAATGATGATAGCCGGATGAACTGCCCAAATTGAGGAATGAAATTCCAACATCAGCTTCTCACATATGTCTGTTGGCACCCCTACACGCCCCTGAAAACGCAAGATCTCATCCTCTCCTGCTGACCATCCTATAATAGGGTTCTCTTCTGACATACTTTCCCATAGGACTACGCTTTCTGAATCTAATATCTGCCTCATTCGAACTCGATCAAGTATAGTGGATGTAACAACTACATAAGAAAGAAATGTTTTCTTGTGTCTTTTGTGCACCTCCAAACGCATCTCAGAGAAAATATCCATAAGCTGCCACTCACTACTGGCCTCCTGAACTACCAACATATGAGTCCTCCTGGTCAACACACCAGCCACTATATTTCCATTCCTAGGCATTTAGGCAACTCAATGTCAAAAGATTGAAGGTACTCATCCAACCTTCACTGTCTCAAATTCAGGTCATGGTGAGTGAGGATAATCTTGATACTTTTGTGGTAGGTGAAAACCACAAAATTATATACCAAAATATATTGTCTCCAAAAGTGAAGGCATGAACAGCATTAGGCAACTTGAGATCATGTGTCTTGTAGTTCCTCTCATGTGGCCTCAATTACCAAGACTCGTACCTAATGACTCCTTCCCCCTACATAAGCACAACTCCCAGAATGATACCTGAAGCATCACAATAAACTGTATAGATCATCCACAGGTCTAGAAAAACTAGTATCTATGATGATGTCAACCTCCACTTCATCTCATGAAATGCTGACTCACAAAAATCTGACCACAAGAGCTTCAAACCATTCATATTAAGTCCTGATAGTGGTTCTTCTAAGCATGGAATGTCCAGTATGTAGCGTCTGTAGTATCCATCCAGCAATATAAAACATCATACCTAAAGATTTTATTTGGATTATCCTATGAAACTACTTCTCACACTTTCTCTGGGTCTGCTGATACTCATGTCTCTGATATTACATGACCAAATAAGTGAATCTGGTCCATCCAAAAGAAGAATTTTGAGAGATTAAAATATATTTGATGTTATCGCAGTGTGCTCAGAAAAATATCAAGATGTATGTCAGGGTCATGTCGAGTGTGAGAGTACCCCAAGATATCATCCTCGAAAACCACCACAAAAGAATCCTTGTTTGGATGGAACACTTGGTACATCAGTTCCATAAAAACTACAGGCGCGTTCATGAGACCAAATGGCATAAAAATATACTCATATAACCATAACTTCTCATAAAGGATGTAAGAGGTATATTAGATGGTCTAACACACAGCTGATGGTAACCAAATCTCAAAGAAATCATTGAGAACACTTGGGATCCTCGAAGCTGGTCGAAGAGATCATCAATCCTCGGTAAAGGATATCAGTTATTAATAGTCACCAGAATAATCCTCTAATAATCCACATAAGGATAGACGGTATTGTCTACTATATTAGCAAATAGAATGGGTGAAACCCATATAGAAGTACTGGGTTGGATGAAACCCTTTTATTGAAACTCCTCCAACAGTTTCTAGAACTCCTATAACTTTGGTGTAGCCATCCTGTAAGGAGAAATGGACACGGGTGCCGCTCCTGGAACAAAATCAATATAAAAGTATACCTCTTGCTGTAGAAGAAAACTTAAAAATTTGTCGAGAAAGATGTCCCTGAAATGATCCTCCTCTGGAGCAATGTCCATCTGTGAAGCCCTCTAGTCATCCATATAAAGACTAGCAATCTGGGATGTAACTCCACTCAACCCATGATTCTTGGGTCCCACTCTTCTCGCTTGTACATCCCATTCTCCCTTACGAAGAAACGATCTACCCTCTAGTGATGTGAAACTCTCCCTATCACGATAGCATTTGACAACATCCTAAAATGGAACTAACTAGTCCATTCATAGAATGATATCAAAGCATGACATCAATAAGACATAGAGGTCCCATAAGAATTGACACCCACCAACCTCTAGAGGGCACTTCTTACACTAAACAATAGTCGTTATAGTGCCCAATGGAGTGTCTAGCATCATGATATCAGTAGAAGAAAAGATACAGAGCCCCAGGCTCCACACAACAGCAATAGATATAATACCATGGGAAGTTCTTGTATCGAAAAGAGATGGAGCTAAAACTGAGGCAACAAAGATGTTACCTAGAACTATAGAAGGTCTGGGATCCTACTCATGCAGGGTCTACTCTACTACAAACATCTAGCCTGTATCATGGCCCTGTGACCCTGCCTGACTACTCTGAGCTGCTCCACCCTACTATCGCTAAAATCCTAGAGACAGAATACCATAGTCGCGACCTCCACCTTGGCCTGAACGTCCAGAATAACCATAGTTCCTCGATTGATGAGAAACTATTCATATTGCTTCTAAATGAGGAGTCATAGAAGAACCCTTATCACCAGAAGCTGGTGAATGGATCTGGCAGAAACGCTGAAGATGACCCATTTTACTGCATGATCGGCACTCCACTGGGTCTCTCAAACAATGTGGCCATGTATGCTCAATCTTTTCACATTGGTAGCACACCACATGGCTACCATATGATATATATCCCCTTCTCGGATGTCCACATGTAGACTCCCAATAACTCTTCCGGTTGTTAGTAGTAGGAATATTATCCATAGATGTCGATCCACTGTGGCTCGTAACACCAGAATCTATCTGATTCCACTATGTGATCAACACCTGGATGACTATAGAAGTGATGGAAGTCAAATTGAATATGTTCACTGGTGAAGGTATGTCCTTTATAAGACCATAATCAAACTTCCTTGCAAAGAAAACCCCATCCCCCTGTAGAAAGGGTGTAAAGCACTGTAGTTCAGTGAAACGAGAGGAATACTCCAAAAAAGAAACAGTACCCTACTCCAGAATCATATACTCTTGGGCTAGATCAACCCTCAAGGTATCTAGGTAGAAATAGTCATATAAGATACACTATAACTCCTCCCATGGAATAACATACCGATGACCCACCTGTGAGACTACATCCCCTATCTCTTGGTGGAATCCCACTTCATGTAACGAGAGAGATTGACCCGCCTCTCCAGAGGCGTCTCCAGATACTAAAATATTGTTTTCAAGGAATCTAGCCATGAATCTTCAGCCTGAGGTCATCCTAACCCATATAAGGTTGGAGGATGATACTGTGGAAAACCCCACGTCAATTCATCCATAGACGAGGTAGGAGGCGGTGCTCCCTGGAAGGTCTGGATCATCCTCACGAAGCCTTCAATGAAATGTGCATCAGCACCGGTATATGGTATAACTATTGGTGCTAAGACAGGTATGACTGGAGTATCTTCTGGGAGTCCCTAATTAGCCATGTCTGGTTCTTGATCTTGTCCTTGAAACTGGGGAAAAATCCGAGGACGTCTTGGTGGAATGACTCTTCAAGGTCAAACGCACACCAAAGATCAAGATATGGAGGATGCAAAACTAGATGTTTAAGAGGGTAACATGAGAAATAAAATACTCAAGTTTTATAAAAAAGGACTACATGGTGTGTATAATCTCTAAAAGGCGTGTTACCTTAATCCATTCACATGGGTGCGTACTTCTGCTAACCCAGGTCGTGTAACACCCCAAACACATGGTGTGATGTCCTAACACATGTCATGTAATTGAATCCTCTTCCCTTGCATGGGTTCTTCTACAAGACTAATCCACATAGTTCCCTAGAACAGGACTACAAGGCATGTTCATGTCCAACACGACATGTACTGGACGAGTTTCACCGAACATTGTTGTTAGTGACACAGTTGGATACATGGTTAACACTACACAGCGTGTTCAAGACCGAAACAGTGTGTATTGCTTATGTTTCTATCCATCTGTGTCATTAGTTACATGGGTGGACACATGGTCTACACAACACGAAATATACAACAGTTACATGGCGTGTTTGCCCAAGGATTTCCCAACCCTGTGTCTCTTCCCATATAGCCAGTGACATGGATAGAGACTACATGGCGTGTACATAAGAAAAACAATTTCTTCCCAAATAGAAGAACACATGGTATGTATTTATCAATACACAATGTGTATTCTTTGTTTTTCCAGACAGTAATCATCAAAAAAGACTCTAAAACCTAGAAAACACTGAAATGAACATTAATGTAAAAAATTTCGATCTGTGAGGGCCCTTAATGCCCATGATCAAAGCATGGAATCTTATAGATGTCATAAACAAGAATAATATATCAATGGTCAACAACATTCAGATCCATGAGGGCCCATAACACCTCCAGAACCAAAGTTTGGTGTCCCTTAAAACAAAACCTTACACCATCCTATACCCTATCAAACAATGTACATATTTTTTGGAGGCATATATCACAACAACATGCATATCTAGCACAACATCTACCACAACAACATGTAACTATTAATGCACCCTAAATGACATGAAAATAATGCATGACATGTGATTTCTAGAAAGGGGCTATATGATGCATGAGATGGCATATTCTCGCCTCATTGGGTTACAAGAGAAATAGATCCTCAATAACATCAACAATAACAATATAAAACAAGTGAATCACCCAACGGTGAAAATCAAATCAACTGTAAAATTGAAAAACAAGAAAAATTTCAATAAACGAGATAGATTGGATTTTCCCTGTACACGAGTTAGCTACTCCGAGGAACAACTTATTACCAAGTACCAATTCCATCTTATCCCTATCTATATGCTCCAAATAGTAATTCAATTGAAAAAAAATGCCTCTGATACCTCTTTATAATGTCCTGGTTCCATAATCCGCCCAGAGGCACCTCGTACTCGGTTGGTCACATGGCCTCAAGCACATTTCACCAAACACCAGAGGTTTCCCACTAGAAGTGAGATCCTTGTGTGTGATAGTGTGGAAAATACACCCTCATAGGTAGAGTAACACAGTGGAAGAGAAACAGTTATACAATAGAGGAATCTGTAATAATGGAATACAATAGTAAATAGTGTAAAACTGAATGAAATAAGAAACTAGAGCACATATATAATGATGCATGATACATATGTCTCAGAAAGCAGCCAAACATGTCACAATGCTGGAATATAAATATTACAAAACAAAGGTACAATAGAAAACATATAAAAATCCTCAGCATCACATGCCTCACCTTGGTCCCATGCTCTCCATCTCCACAACAATCAAGTACTTTAAGTAAATGGGTTCTTCCCTTATCTATATCTACTGCAATATAATCAGTTTGGACATTAAATCATGGCCAAAATAGGGTGTGAGACTTAATCCCAGTTGGCAACTACCACAAGATCTTTTCCTAAAACTATTGAAAGAGGGAGAATAAGAAGAAGGTGTTCAAGAAGAAGAGACAACTCACCCCTAGCCACATCTTCTCCACACATCTCTTAAGACTTGATGATTATTCAATTTTTTTATTATTCCTTATCCAAAACTACTCCCCCATGTTATGGTATTTTTGGTGTCACCATAAATACCATTTCAATGTTTCTTAAGGTGGTTCTCAAAGAGAGAAATTTCATAGCTAAAATCACGTAACAATCTTAATTTTCTTTTAATTTATTTTTCTTTCTTATCATTTCCATATCACCCCAATCCAAACATCCATGATTACAAGAGTTACTTTTAAATGTAGTAATATTATTATTATAATGGTATATGAAACATCAATTAATTTATCCTTACCTTTTTATTCTAAAAATGAAAACATTATCAATGTGTTCCAATTTTCTACCTTTTATTATTACAATATTTTTTTTTCAAATATGCTATCAAGGAAGGTCATAAAACCCTTTTTTTATTTATAAATTATAATAATATATGTATTAAAAATTTATAAAATTTTATTCAACAAGTATATATATAGAGTATTAATTAAGTAAACAAAACTACCTCGTGATTAATGAAACAATTCCAGAATAATCCAGGCGGTTATCATTAATGATTTATCTATTGAATCACCCACATATCATGAAACAAAATCATAAATAAGGACATTTAATTTCTATTTGTTAATTAATAGAATATATTTTCACATATAGATAACTATTCATTTTTCACATGATCGATCATACATGTATACAAGTGAAAAAATCATGAAAACCAAGGAAATGAACACATCCGAACAATTATATCGAAAATTGAAACCCATCAAATGACTATAAATGATAATAAAAAAATTATATTTAAAAATTAATGCTGAATAAGTTTTAAATGTATTATTAATTAATTTAATTTCATTAACCATGATATTATGTACGAGTGTGGAATTCGTTTAGACATAAGGTAAGGGATTCTCATCGAATCTCCATTTTTTATTCAGGTAACAATTTCATTCTCTTTACCCAAATTTAATTCAAAATCATTCTTTTGTAACCAAAATAAATTCTGTTTTTATGTTTCATATATATGTTTCTTTATCAATTATTCTTTTTTATGGAGACTTACATGTTTTATAAGACTCATTTTATAATCCCCCTCAATAAGCATGCCCAGTTAAATTTTACATCCCAATTTATTACCCGTTTCCAGGTACCCTCCCTAATATATTTTATTCTACTATTATTTTTATTAAATAACTATGATTATGATGAGAAAATATCTAAGTTCATTTATCTCCATTGGAAATTAGTTTTTTCCATTATTCGTTTAAAATACTCTTACATATTTTCCATTAAACAGCAACAAAGAATCACTTTTCTTATGTTTCATAAAAACTATTTTTACTTGTTTTCACAGCATATGGAAATTATTTATGCCCTAAATATAATTTCATCTTCCTTATCTTATATTTTCTAGGATATAACTATATATATTTACAATCTGGTTTACGGACAAATACAAATGATTTCATAAAAAACAATTCTCCATAAAGTAAAAAAAGTTATTTCCCTCGGGGATTCCTCGATGATTTTATAAGCGTATTTTAATCTATTAAACATTTATGAATAAAATAATTAATTGGGGTTAAAATTTTAGGATATCATCTACAATATTTTATTTAATGTATTATTCTTATTTGGACATGGGATATACTATCTTGATACCATTCTCCATGATACTCTGAATGGATTGTGATTCTGTTTAATATTTGATGAATGTTTCTTTTATTTCACATGATTGTTTAAATATGAATGTATATGATGATTATATTACACCCCATCCATATGAGTAATTAAATGTACATAGAATGTGATGGGTGGAGCTCATTATATATCCCGATTCAGAAGTTGCTGTCATGAGACAAACTAGATCGGATTTTTTCACATTTATGGAATCTTGACCGAAGCCTTACTAGTATGTGTATAATGTAAAAAACTATTCATTACCTAAATATGATATTAATGATTTATTTTTAGTGTGATTATTCATCTATTTGAATATCCATGGTTATGTTCTATTCTCATTTAATTATTTATATGGAATTATTTTTGTCAACACTTATTCTTCGCATATAATGTTTAAGTTTATAATTTAATGACATGGGTCTTCATATATTCACCATTCATTATTTTTAATTTTTATGATATCTTCCTCTATATTTTTAACCATGACTGACCCTCTAATCTTACAACTTTATTATGTTTTATTTTTTTCCCTAGATATGAATATGTAAATTTTTAATGGCTTTCAAGGATAATATAGGTGTTTTAGGATTCTTCCAAAGGAGTTGACATGTTTTTTTCATTCAAGTCTCCTTGTAAAAACTATGTTCATATCCAGTTATCCTATGTTACTAAACTATTCTGCCCTTCTGGATTTAACTTCCATGTTTATTAAAACAATATAAGATGGTAAGGCATCGGCTCGAGACTAATAGGGTCAGGGTCTTTACAATATAGAGAAGAATGCATTTGTAATACATGTATAATAAAATATTATTTATTATATAGGTGGTTTTAATGTTTATAAAAGAAGTCAAGACATAAGTTAGGGGATATATTCACCAATATTCATTCTTTCATACATATGTTGTGTCATAAACCATTATTTTTTTGTGATATGTATATATAGAACCATTGATATATAAAATGAAGTAATTATTTAATATAATGATACTTTATGATTAATTTATTTTTAATATTTAATTGGAAATATGATTCAATATTACTAAAGTGATAAGTTTTATGAAACAATTTCTTCGTTTATCGAGATTGTCAATGATTTTTCTTCCTCTGATAAAACCTTATGATCCAACACTTAGGAAAAAAAATATCTTTATGAATCAAACATTTATTTAATGAAAATAAATCTTTTAATTTATTTTTTATTTCTTTGGGAACTCATTAGGAAAAATTAAGGTTTTAAAAAACAGACTTTATTTCCCTCTATTGAAGAAAATCATATTCTCTTTCATATCTATGTTTTATTAAATATTTTAAAAAATGTTTTACTAATCTTTTTGTATTGTTTAAATTCATTTTTACCCTCAATTTGAATTTTTTTAAAATTATGTTTTAATTTTACCCATCTTGTAGTTATCAAAATAATGCTCATATGGAATTTACGAAAAATATAAAAGGAATCATTGTAATGACCCAGAAATTTCAATTATATTTTTTAAATACTTTGGAATTTTATGAGTCTGTGGCTTCTAATGACACTTGATTTTGAGGCTAGGTGTGCCCTGAATCAATCTTCGAATTTTAGAGTGGGTACGTTCAGTGGACAAAAGAGCGGGATTTTTTCTATCGTTTGAACCGGTGATCAGAATTAAAATCTGAGGGCACTGATGAAACTGCATCGCCGGTAATTTCTTAAGGGGACCCTTACCGTAGTTGCATTCGCAAAGGAGGATGAGATATGTTGGGGGGTTAATTTAGGAAGTAAATTAAAATTTTGGAACAATTTTTATTTCTTAAGGTGGTTTTCCCATCCCATGGGTAGTTAAGAGTGGGGCCCATAACCACTAAACTACCCAAGTGGGGATGTTAGAGAGGTGGGGGCCCACACGAGCCCCACCATTTAATTCCCTATAATCTTTTAAACATCCCCTCATTAGTTTGTCAAACTTCCATTTAATGTCAACTCAATCCATTAAATTCTGTCAACCCATAATTTAACGAGGAACCTTCCTCTTTCCCCCTTTTTAATTTTACTTCCAATGCGTTTAGTAATGGGGAACCTTCTCTCTCCCTTATTTAATTAAATGACAAAACATTTTAATTAGTGTGGTGAATTAATTGTGGGAGAGTTTCGTTACATGTATAATAAACTAATATGGGGAACCTATTATTTTATTAAGGAGGAGAGATTCATTGTTCGAGGAAGAACGCCGGCCTTCGAAAAAGAATGACGAAGAATGCCAGCCTCCGACGAAGAACAAAGAAGAATGCGGGTTCCTCGGAGATCGACGACACGCCACCCCTTCTCTTCTCTGTGACAAGAAAGGAGAAGCCACTTCCTCCTCGGGGCGCCTTGACGATTCCTACGATCATTTTCCCAGCGACGTCGTCTACCGCGATGCTGACGATCATCTTCTTTATTGTGGAATGAGAATTTGAAAAAATTTCCTTATGTGATTTTATATCCCTGGAATGGAGTGGAATTTGTTGGTAATGTTTGAACCACTATCGTGCTTGGTACAGACTAAATAACAAGTCATAACCCATTGATATTTTGTTCTTGATGAATGGAATTCTTGGCGACGACAAATCGAGACCGAAATGGCGGTTGGAGGCCTTCACAGTAATCTACGGGTCCCAAGATGACCGCAGGCGCAGACGGAAGCAAGAACGGACCACCAGAGTGATTCTGGTGGCCCACGGACATCTCCGACAGTGCTGACGGTAGGAGGCGGCGGCGCCTCGGTGCGCCACCGGCTAGAGCCCACAGCTGTTGAAGTCGTTGTAGCGAGGAGTTGGATCCCACGACCGTCTGGGGTCCTGGGAGACACGGCGTCGGTCGCCGCGTCCGCAGAGTGCAAAAGGGGGGACCGCATCCCCCCCTGCTCAGCCCGCTGGACGGGCCAGCGCATTTCCCGGCCGGGACAGGTCAGGTCATGCGGGCCGGGCCGCGCCCTACCGGGCTGCCCCGGGGGGGTTGGGCTGGGTCGGACAGAGCCTAGACCCCCCACTTCATTGCGCTTTCAGTCATTTACCCATAACTTGAGCAAAAGACCTTCGATCGATGCACCGTCATTTGTGTGGGAATCCGTGAATTGAGATCGGTGTTTCAGTATATTACACTTGATGTTTTGGCAATGTATGGGTATTGCATGGTTGGTTTGAACTCAAAACCAACCGGGCCCTTGTAGAAGAAACACTTATATCTCAAGGACCGAACATCAGATTGACATGCCGTCAATTGCATTGGGATCATTTTGTTGAGACGGTCCATTTGGCTTATTCCATATGCAGTTTGGATGCAGCTAGATTACGGTCGGGTTGGATTTAGCTTAAAAACCAACCAGGACCCTAGGACGGAGAAGCCAACAACTCTCAGACAGGGCGTCCGATTGACGCACCGTCTGTCGCATTGGGTTTATTTTGATGAGACGGAACCTTGGGATACATCAACATGGGACTTAGTGATAGTTGATGTATCTAATCTCTTTTTCATGTGGAGTAGACCCTCCCCAAATCGAGCATACTGTGTGTGGAAACCCTAGATCTGTCTGCGACTACGATGATGACGATTGCACTTGGATCCTCCATGGGTTCGGCAGCAACGAAGACTCTACTTGGATAATCTATGGGTTCGGTAGCAACAATGACCTTACAAGATTCCTTTGTGGGTTCGAGGGTGATGACTACTATTCTTGTATCCTATGTGGGTCCGGCAGTATTTGACTCTGTACTTGTATCCCCTGTGGGTCCGGCAGAGTAGCTGGTCTTGTATACTTGGTGGGTTTAACAGCTTAGCTGGTCTTGTATCCTATGTGGGTCTGAAAGCTTAGATGAATCAGGGGCTACATATGATCATCTCTATCACCTTACGAAATGTATACCTATGTGAGCTGAGTCTTGATTCTCAATAATTATCATCGAAGTGATTTTCTTGCTTTCCTCTGTGGACTGGGTTGTGATTCCCTGTGTGGAATGGGTTGTTCTTGGGCTGGATAGTTGGAGTCATTCTGTAACTGGTGACTTCGGTATATGTATGGGCATATACCTAGGTAGAGTCCAATGACACTTCGTGATTGTATCATTACCTTTGTGGTTTATCTTTCATGGATTTGGAGAGACCTTCGGGGGTCTCGGGGTCCATACTGATTATCGTATAATCACCCCTGCACGGGCTATGCCCGCACTACATTGTGTTGGATGCAGACGAAGGAAAACACTGATTGAGGAGGAGGCTTGTAGAGTTGGATGTTACCTGGAGGTGGACTACATGGCGGGACGTATACGGAGCGAATGGCTAGACCCGAGGAGTTGAGGATGCTATTTGTACCCACCCTTCAAGTCGGACATCTGGAGGACGACTCAGTGTTGCTGTTTACTTACTATTGTAGTAATTTCACATTCCGTTGTATGGTACTTTCAGTTGGGTTTGTATACTGTCCCATTTACTCTTCAGTACTTAACCTGTACGCAGTTTTACTTAGTGCTCACTTCACTTGCGTACTCTGTTGTGTATGTTACTTCATAAAGGCAACGCCTTCCCTTCTTTTGGGTTTTACTCCTTTGGTTCTAGTCGCCAGCCACTGGCCTATGGAAGGAGGGGTTGGGGTAGTCACGACATGGGCCCCAAGGACGGGTCATGACAAATTGGTATCAGAGGAGTCGGTTCTACAACAGAAATCAGGACTCTGATAATTTATTCTCTGTGGAGTTATAGTGTTAAAATTATTGAGTGTGGTTTTCAGACTAGGGAGTCCAGTGTTGGTGCGGCGGCCGTCGTATCCATACACAAGGACCCTGACTTCTGATTTCTGACTCAGTGCATGAAAACACTGATTGCACGTGTGTTTCCTTTCAAAATTTTACTTTGCGATTACCTTGTGTCATATCACCAGGTATACTGTATTAACTATGGGGAACTTGTTTCTTTTCAGGATAGCCCTACGACGGCAGGCAGCTAGGGTTCTGAGCTTTGTGTGAGATGATAGCCCACCGAGCGATGAGGCCTCAATGCTTGGCCCCATTACAGCGGAGGCACCGGTAGTACCTCTACCCACCGAGCCACCGATGCTACCAGCCCCAGCGTCGGAGAGTGCACGCCGCCTGAGCGCGTTGCACGAGTTTCAGAGGCACATGCCACCCAGGTTATTTGGAGAGACGGATCCTCAGGCAATAGAGGATTGGCTGGAGGTTGTCGTCCGAGTCTTCATATTGGTAGGGAAACTAGCAGACGTCATGGTGATCCTTGCCGCGAGTCTCCTACACGCAGCTACAGGTAGATTGTGGAGCCTAATGCTCCAGGTGTACGATGAAGCATCTCTACATTGGACGGACTTCGAGATCATCTTCTTCTTGGAGTTTGTACCAGCCACCCTCAGTGCGGTGCACATCCAGGAGTTACTACAGCTGTGGCAGGGCAACATGTTAGTAGCCCAGTACTCGGTGAGATTTACTGACCTCTTGTGCTACTCCACGGACATGGTACGTGACCCATTCTTCTAGGCTGGACCTTTGAGAAAGTGATGAGGCATGAGATCATAGCATGGACAATTCCACTCAGCATCCCGACCCATGCGGGGGTGCTAGAGCGAGCCCTGCTAGTGGAGAGCTTTCTCGCCAAGTAGCCATCAGCAGTGAGACCCACCACAAGATGGCACGGAGCAGAGTCTTCCGCAACTAGGAGTCAACAAATGACGTAGGTGTCCAAGCGGACCAGGCCAACAGGTGGGCCACCTCAGGATTCGGTTTCAGTTGTGCAGGGAAAACGGTGTAGAGCCATCCTTACGAGGAGCAGACAGTGCTATTCATGCATCGGGCAGGGCCACATGGCTCATCATTACCTGACCTGTCATGTAGACGAGCAGCAAACCATGGAGGGACCTCCCAATAATAGGCAAAGGTTCAACCGTGGTGGTCCGCAGGGAGAAGGCAGATGAGGAAGAGGAGTTGGCCGAGTAGTGGGTGGTGTACGAGGCTTCAAGGATCTTCCACCACCACCCCCATGAGGTCCACCCCGACCAAAGGGAGATGGCGGGCAGAGGCAGGCTAAGCTCTAGGCAGTGGAGGCTTATGACCACAACATACCCGATATGATTCGAGGTACTATATGTTTCTACTCCACCCTTGCTGCAGTTCTTATAGACACATGTGTGAGTCGTTCTTTTATTGTCGTTGCACTTGTTTAGAGCTCAGAGATTTCGACGGAGCCATTGGCTCGATCATTATGGCTAGTGACCCTACGGGATCAGACTCGACAATTACGCACTGGTTTCGGTAGTGTGAGCTTACTCTAGGAGGTGAGGGCTTCGGCTGGGATCTTCTTGTAGTGGTGTTGATGCCTTATGATGTCATATTGGGCATGGACTGGTTATCTACAGTCCATGCTCAGATCGACTGTGTTAGGCGTAAAGTGTGGTGTGTCCGCACGGATGGTACCAGGTTTATCTTCACTGGCGAGAAGGGAACCTTCGCAGCACAACATGGACTCACACAGAGGAGGGGTTTGCTGATCACACATCAGTTGATTAGTCTCATCCTTAGAGTAGTTGACATGCAGAGTCCAAGTTTTCCTGTATTGGTGGACCAGTATGCAGATGTTTTTCCTGACGATGTTCCAGGACTACCTTTTCACAAGGAGGTATATTTCTACATAGACCTATACCCCGGGACATCACCGAAATCCACTCCAGCATATCAGATGGCTTCAGCCGAGCTTCATGATCTATGGGTACAGCTGGAGGACTTACAGGGGAAGGGTTTCATCTGACCCATTGTTTCACCATGGGCTTCTCCGATTCTGTTCACTAAGAAGGCGGATGGGAGCTTGCGACTGTGTGTCGACTACCATCGCCTTAAACAAGTGACAGTGAGGAACAAGTATCTACTCCCAAGGATTGAATACCTCTTCGATCAGCTCAAGGAAGCACGTTGGTTCTCGAAGGTAGACCTCAGGTCAGGCTATCATCAGCTCCGAGTTCAGGATGCTGATGTGCAGAAGATGGCCTTTATGTTTCGATATGGCCACTATGATTTCTTGTTCATGACCTTCAGTTTGACCAATTCATATGTAGTGTTCATGAGTCTCATGAACATGATCTTCCAACCCTACCTCGATCGGTTTGTCGTAGTCTTCATTGACAACATACTGATTTACTCGACGACAGAGGAGGAGCATGCCTACCACATACGAGTTGTACTGGATACACTCCGAGAGAACCAGCTTTATGGTGAGCTCTCGAAGTTCCAGTTCTGGCTTCAAGAGGTTCACTTCTTGGGGAACTTCATCTCAGAGGTGGTAGTTGCATTGGATCTTGCGAAAGTCAAGGTGATACTTTCTTGGGAGCCACCCAGGAGCGTGATGGAGGTGCCGAGTTTCCTAGGTCTAGCTGGGTACTATCAGAGATTTGTTCCAGACTTCTCCAGAGTTGTAGCACCACTTATATCTTCAATGGAGAAGGGGAAACCCTTTGCGTGGTCAGACATATGTCAGCATAGCTTCCAGGATTTGAGGCGGAGATTGACCAGTGTGCCCATCTTGAGGCTACCGGAGGAGGGAGTAGGGTACGTAGTTAACTGTGACTCATCATGGACCAGACTCTGGTGTGTTCTGATGTAGGAGCAAGTAGTGATCTAGAATTAGTAGTATTGGTCTTTTCCCTGAAGATGTGGAGACACTACCTGATGGGAGAGCGCTTTACAGTCTACTCTGACCACCAGAGTCTCAGGTAATTTTTATCGCAGAAGGGCCTGAACCTGAGACAACGGTGAAGGATCGAGTTCCACCAGAATTATGAATTTGAGATTGTCTATACTCATGGGAAGGGGAAAGTTGTGGTTGATTCTCTCAGAAGGAGATCGGGCATTCATCCACTTGGGGAGGCGACAGAGCAGTTATCCACTTTGTAGATATCCTTCGTGGATAGATATGCGGCATCCTATATTCAGTCCCTCACAATCATTCCTCCACTACTTCTGCGGGTTAGAGAGGAAAAGCATGGGGATGTTGACTGTGAGGCGCGAAGTGCTCAGATATCCTCAGGGCGAGCACCCGATTGATTTTCTGAACACAGAGAGCACATCATCCTCTTTAGCGGGCATACCATGGTACCAGTTACACTATAGGAGGATGTGCTGAGAGAGTTCCACACATCCCCTCTATCAGTACATCCTTGGGTAGCGACGATGTACCAGGACCTCAGACGAAAGTACTGGCGGCCGGGTATGAAGAAGGTTGTGGCAGAGTTCGTTTCCCGATGCCCCACATGTCAGCAAGTGAAGGCAGAGCTCTAGGTACCAGTAGGCTTGGTACAACACTTAGAGGTCCCGTAGTGGATGTGAGATGAGATATACAGGGATTTAGTGATGGGGATTCCATGTACTTCCAGAGGACATGAATCCATCGGGGTGATTGTGGACTGACTCACCAAGTCAGCCCACTTTCTACCAATCAGATAGAAGAGCTCATTAGTGATATTAGGATGCCTCTACATTCAAGAGATCATACAGCTCCATGGTGTGCCATCGTCTATCATCTCCGATCGAGATGCTCGCTTTACTTCCCGGTTTGGATGGGGTAATAGGAGGCTTTTGGGACGCAGTTATGACTAAGCACTACCTTCCATCCTCAGACGGATGCCCAGGTGGAGAGGACCATTCAGACACTCAAGGACATGCTCTGTGCATGTGTCCTTGAATTTGGTCGCAGCTGGGAGGATCACCTACCCTTGGTATATTTTGCGTACAACAACAGCTACCACTCCACCATCGAGATGGAACCTTATGAGGCACTGAACGACTGACCATGCTGATCACCTCTGTGCTGGACTGACCCTGGGGAGTCAGCACTCGTAGGACCAGAGATGGTTTGGGCTACGACAGAGAAGGTGAAGGTCATCTAGGACCGGATGAGGACTGCATAGAGCATACAGAAGTCTTATGATGATAGGAGGTGGATACCACTGGAGTTCGAGGATGGAGACCACATTTTCTTATGGGTCTCACCTTTACGTAGATTACGAAGATTTACCCACAGTGGCAAGTTATCTATGTGATTCATCGGACCATTCCAAGTCCTTAGCAGGGTAGGCGAGGTGGCTTACCACCTAGCCCTTCCACCACAGCTGCACTGAGTGCACGACGTCTTTCACGTATCTCACCTTAGGAGATATGTGCATGACTCAACACATATCATCGACGACGGGGAGTTGTACATAGATGATGGGGTGACTTTTTCATAGGTCCTGGTGAAGATCGAGGATCAACAGGAGGGGGTCCTACGTGGACAGTCGATACCTCTGGTGTGCATTCGTTGGCAGCTAAGGAACCTCTAGGAGGTCACATGGGAGCGGGATGCTCAGATGCATGCTCAATACCATCTATTGTTCCCCTAGTTTATGTTTTAGCTTTACAGGGACGTAAAGATCTGAGGTGGGACTGATGTAATGACCCGGAAATTTGAAGGATTTTTTTAAATACTTTGGAATTTTATTAGTCTATGGCTTCTAAGTGAACTTGATTTTTAGTCCAAGTGTGCTAGGAATCAATCACTGATGATTTGCGCGTGTACGTTCATTGAATGATGGAGCAGGTTTTTTTCTATCTTTTGAACCAGTGCTCAGAATTAAAATCACAGGGCACCGATGAAACCACAACACTGGTAATTTCTCAAGGGGACCCTTACTGTAGTATTGTTCACAAAGGAGGAGGATATATTTTTGGGGGTTTATTTAAGAAGTAAATAAAAATTGTCAGAACAATTTTTATTTCATAATGTTGGTTTTCTCTCCCATGGGTAGTTAAGAGTGGGGCCCACAGACACTTAACTTCCCATGTGGAAATATTAGAGAGGTGGGGGCCCGCACGAGACCCACCATTTAATTCCCTCTAATCTTTTAAACATCCTCCCATTAATTTGGAAAACCTCTATTAAATGTCAACTAAATCCATTAAATTATGTCAACCCATAATTTAATGAGGAACCTTCCTCTTTCCCGCTTTTTAATTTAACCTCAAACATGTTTAATAATGGGGAACCTTCTCTATCCCTTTTTTAATTAAATGTCAACACATTTTAATTAGTATGGTGAATTAATTATGGGAGTGTTTCATTGCGTGTATAATAAAATTATAGGGGAACATATTATTTTATTAAGGAGTAGAGATTCTTTGTGCGAGGAAGAATTCCAGCCTCCGACAATGAACGACGAAGAACGTCGGCCTTTGACAAAGAACGATGAAGAACGCCAGTTCCTCGGAGATCAACGATGCACCAACCCTTCTCTTCTTCACGACAAGAAAGATGATGCCAATTCCTCCTCGGCACGCCCCAACGATGCCTATGATCCTTTTCCCCACGACGCTGTCTACCGCGATACCAATGATCGTCTTCCTTATTGAGGTAGGAGAATTTGGATAATTTTCCTTATGTGATTTTATATCCCCATCATGGCGTGCAATTTTTTGGTAAAGTTTGAACAGCTAACATGGTGGGTAAGGACATACAAACAAGTCTAAACCCACCACTATTTTGTTAATGATGCACGAAATTCTTGGCGACGACGAAACGGGAATGAAATGGCGGTTGGAGGCCTTTGCAGGAACCTACGGGTCCCGAGACGACCACAGACGTAGACGAAAGAAAGAAGGGACCACCGGAGTGATTTCGGTGGCCCGTAGAAATATCTGGTGGCCGGAGGCGGCGGCACTCCGGTGAGCTGCCTGCAAGTGCACACCGCAGCCGAAGCCACTTCGGTGAGGTGTTGGATCCCGCAGCCGGGCGGGATCTTGGGAGACGCGACGTCGGTCACCACGTCCTCGGAGTGCAAAGAGGGGCACCAAGTCCCCTCCTGCTCAGCCCCTGGCTGATCCGGCGCACCCCTCGACCGGGACATGGTGGGTCATGTGGACCAGGTTGTGCTGCTCCCCGCCGGGCTGGACCCGAACCCTGGTCGGTTGAACCCGGTTTGGGCCGACCCAGGGGGGTTGGGCCAGGTCGGACCGGGCCCAGACCCCCCACTTCGGACCTCTTTCGGTCTTTTCCCTATAACATGAGATACGAAACTCTGATCGACGCACCGTCAATTGCATGGGAATCCTTGAATCAAGATGGTCATTTCGTTATATTACACTTGTGGTTTCAGAAAACTATAGGCACAACCAGGATGGATTATACACAAAACGAACTGGGCCCTTTGAGCGGAAAAGCTTATATCTCATGGACCAAATAACTGATTGTCGTGTTGTCAATTGCATGGGGATAATTTTGTTGAGACTTTCCTCTTAGCTTACTCCGCTTGAGGTTTGGATGCATCTAGATTATGGTCATGTAGGTTTTAACTTAAAAAACATCTGGGCCCCTAGAACGGAAATGCCAATAACTCTCAGACCGGGCGTCTGATTGACACACCGTCTGTTGCTTTGGGTTTCTTTTGATGAGACAGAACATTGGGATACATCAACTAGGGGCTTTGTGACAGTTGATGTATCGACAATCTTTTTCTCGAGGAGTGGACCCTCCCAGAATCGAGCATGATGTGTGCAGAAACCCTAGAGATGGTTGCGTCTGAGATGATGATGACTGTACTTGGATCCTCTATGGGTTCGGCAGCAACGACGACTATACATGGATCCTCCATGGGTTCGGAAGCGATGACGACCGTACAAGAATCCTTTGTTGGTTAGATAATGATGACTACTGTTCTTGTATCCTATGTGGGTCTAATAGTATTTGACTCTGTACTTGTATCCTATGTGGGTCCGGCAGAGTAGCTTGTCTTGTATCCTTGGTGGGTCCGACAACTTAGCTGGTCTTCTAGCCTATGTGGGTCTGACAGTTTATATGAATCAGTGGCTACATATGATCATCTCTATCGCCTTATGAAGTATATAACAGTGTGATCTGAGTCTTGATTCTTAATCATTATCATCGAAGTGATTGTCTTTATTTCCTGTGTGGATTGGGTTGTGTTTTCCTGTGTGGACAGGGTTGTGCTTGGGCTCGAGAGTTGGAGTCGTTCTGTCACTGTTTATTTAGGTATATGTATGGGAATATACCTATGTAGAGTCGATTGATACTTCGTGATTTTAACTTTACCTTTGTGGTTTATCCTTCGTGGATTCTGAGAGACATTCAGGGGTCTCGGGGTCCCTACTGAGTGTCGTATACTCACCCCTGCATGGGATATGCCCGCACTGTGTTGTGTTGGATGCAGATTACGAACATCACTGATCGAGGTGGAGGCTTGTGGAGCTGGATAGTACCTGGAGGTAGACTACATGGTGGGACGTATACAGAGCGGATGGCCAGACCCGAGGAGCCGAGGAGTCTATTTGTACCCACCCTTCAGGTTGGACTTCTGGAGGACGGCTCAGTGTTGTTGTTTACATAATTCTATTGTACATTCCCTTTTAATTGTATGGTACTTTCGGTTGGGTTTTTATAATGGCTCATTTACTTTTCAGTACTTATCCTTTATCCAGTTTTAGTTAGTGCTCACTTCACGTGCGTACTCTGTTGTGTATGTTACTTCATAAAGGGAATTCCTTCCCTTCTTTTGGGATTTACACCTTTGGTTCTAGTCTCCTACCCCTAGCCTGTGGAAGGCGGGATTGGGGTAGTCACGACATGGGCCCCAAGGACGGGTCATGACAATCATTGTTCTAGCATGTGTGTATTTTCCCTCTGTCATGACTACTCAATGTTTTTAATATTCTATTATAATTTTCAAAGATTGTTTTCAAATAAATTTACTTCTAAAATTATTTTATGCTTATTTTTTGGAAATATATTTTTATAGTGTAAAGGATATTGTCATAAAAACAATGTTCCATGCGATCTTATAAAATCATTTTCTATATAAGAAAAAATCCTTTAATCTTATATATTCATATCTAAGTATTATATTGAATGATATCACCGAAATTATTTTTATGAATGGGTAATATTTATATTGATTTAATGTTTATGAATCCCATTTATTTTTTGCATGGGTTATGCTATGGTGAGTTGTTAAAATTTTTATGAAATCCATTATCTGTATAGCTTTTATGATTTAATGATATGATGAATATTTTATGATATTTTTGAAAACATTAATATGGTTTTCATTATGTGAAGGGTGGGACCAATATAAACCATCAATGCATTTTGTAATTATTTATATCTCATTAGGTTACAATGGGAAACAAATCAATTGTATTGATACACTATGTGAAATACATGATTTCTAAACCATTATGGGAAATTGGTGTGTCCTCATCCAAAATGGGAAATAGATGATATGTATTGTTCCACTATGTCGATGGTCATCAAAGTCCACGATGAAACTATAAATGGTTTTCAATATTTTTTATTACATCACACTCTATGACATGAGGTTATGGTTTCCAGTGATTTTTCCGTCTTATAGTCCATGTATTATGAAATGTAGTTTTTTATTTCATGAATCATGGTTAGGATTTTGGATTGTTTGGGTATAAACATCATTAGAATTGATTGCGATCACCTAAAATTGTGATTATATTATTAGATCATATGAACTTATATATATATCCTTTATTTCACATTACTGGGCATTTGAGATCATCATTTCCCATATATCCTTCCCTAGTATATTAATAAAGGAATTGGTATAGTATTCCTTGAGGAGTATTATATGAGAAAATATTTTCCTGATATGTAGAATATCATTTGTGAAAAAATAATATTGTGTTTCTAGTATCTAACTACAATAAATTATTATGGTCCTCAACAATGTTGTTATGATATCTATTTAATAGTTATAAAAAATATTTTATATTTATGTATGATAATGCTGGTTCCTTATAGAAAGGTTGATGAAGAATGGACTACACAGATGAACATGACTATGCTGCATATTTTTGTTGGTTTAGCATTTTACTATATGTGAGTTTTTTTAAAAAATAAAAATTGGCCAACTAATTAATCATGAATTCATGTTAACAGGTTATGCCCATTTAGTAAATGGAATATGCTGAATTTTATGAAGAATCACATATTGGTTTCATTAATGAAATAGTTTTGACTCTACCATCTTGAAAAAAGGTAGCATATTCAATAATCAATAAAGATCATGGTTTATGGACCAAAATATGGATTGTTATGGATCTTATGATAACAATGTTTGTAAATATTGAAATGGTTATTATTAAGGAATTAGAACCATCAATCATTTTTTAAATGATTTCTAATATTTATTTATTGGAAATGTAAAAAATTTATGAACTAGATGCTATGAATTTTATAAGTAAAATTAAATGTGTGACTGATTATAAATTCAAATATGTTTTATATGAATATTGTGATATCAAATATTGAAATTGGTAGTGTCTAACATTTATTTGTAAACTGAACATGGAATAATTATATGGTTCTCAATGAATGTATTTTGGTATATAGTATGGTAGAACCAATATATATATATATATATATATCTTTGATAATTTCACGATGGATAGTGTAAAGAAAGAAATTACACATTAAGTGTCAATATGTTTGATTTTCAATAGATAAAGAATGAAAGATAACACCTTATATGAATCATGAAACCTCCACATATCTATTTGTAGAAAAGGGATGAAGTTGGTGAATTGATGATTTTCGGCCCAAGAATATTTTACAATAAAATAATGATTGAAAATATTATTCAATCACGTGTTAATGTGGATAAAAGAAAAAAATTGAGTTATGGTGATAATAGATTAAATGAGTTTTAATTCATATGGGTGATCATTTTTATTTAATGTCTCTCCATGGATGGGTTTTAAATGAATCATCAATAAGGGACGATTTTCTTTACAATCACCAAACCTTTTGAAATTCTATAAATAATTCTTACTATGTCTTATCTATGAGAAATGAAACCAAGCCTCTCTAAATTAGATGACATGAATCATATCTCCATGGAAAAGAAGAATATATGTGTCCCAACACATGTTCTAACTACTAAATATTCTGAAATAAAACTAGATATATAAAATTTTGAATTTCATATCCAGACTCTTGACATTAATGAGAATGTGTTGATGAATCAAAAAACTCAACCGGTAGATTTTATTTTTTGGAATTATTAAAATAGAATAATCATTATGGAAACATGGTGATGTTATCGAGAACAAACAAACACATCTGGATAGAAGGGAATATCAATGAATATTTCATGGATAAAACATTTGAAGGTGGGAAGAATGTAGCATACTTATAGTTTATGACTACTATTTTGATAGTATGTACACCACGCAACACCGAGCATAAAAGAACCATGAAATATTATTATTTAAATATGACCCTTATAACCAGATCATCAAATTGGTGGGTGTGAAAATGTATAAACAAATTATGAAATATAAATTGTGGTACTTCTCAAGAAAATTTATATATTAATACATTACAGATGATGACTCTATTTTTAATAGTGTTATTTTATTCTTTAAAAATATGTTATGTTCAAATATTATTTTAATTAATTTATTTAAATGTAAAATATAATTAATTCTTGAATAATTTAGAAATTTATTTTATTAAATTAAATAAATATTTTTAATCATGAAATGAAAAGTAGCAGATGGTAAATATTTTATTTTTTTATGATTTCTGATTTTTCAATGTATAGTGAAAAATATAAATATTTATTGAAAATGAATTCTTGACTCCAGAATTTAAAAAGTTCCAATTTAATTAAAAAAAATACAAATATAAATTAGTTAAATTATATTTTAAATAATCTATATACTTTATTTTAATGTAATTTTATACTAGTATTTGGTAAAAAAATTATAAACAAAAAAGGCATTTTTCAAAAAACAGTTCATTATTTTTTGCATCTTAATCATAAATTTATTTATAAAAATTATTAAATATGATTCCTGATGATGAATTCCATAATTTGGTTATGATTCTAAATTTTTTTAAATTAATACTTCTAATTTATATTCACTATGAATTGTTTTCATAGTATAAATGTTCACCATGGTAAGGGTAAATTGTTTAATTAAGAATAAAAATGTTTTTCTACGGTACTAAACATCAATCTAAAATGTTCTTTAAATTTATTATATGCATATATTTCATCCATAATCATCAAATTTTCAAAAAATCACCTTTTCCATTTTTCGGTGTTTTGGACCACAATAATATTTTTGTATGAACTAAATGTATAAAATTTTCTTTTCTAATTTTAAAATATTTATATGAAATATGGTAGGGATAAATAAATGATAAATTTTTTTATAAATATTTGTTTTAAATAAATTGGTATTTCTACGCTTGATAATTAATTCCGAATTTTTAGTGGCTAAATAATTAAGCTAAATTATTACGCAACACCGACATAACATTTATTTAATTAATAGGGGAATAAAATAAATTATTTTAAACAGAACAAAAAGTAATATAATTGGAAGAAATTATTACGTACAATGAATTTAAAAAACAATTGTTTCTAATTTGTTAATTTATTATATTTTAATTCCATTATTATCCCAATATATTTAAATTAAAATAAAATGTATAGTATCATAATTGAAATTAAGGATATTTTATAAAAAAATAATATTTCATTAAATGATTTCAAATTAATAAAATAGTCATGGATGGTAAAATGAATTAAATATGTGTAGATACATCATATATAGTCTATTTAATGGTCATTTATTATTTTATAGAGACATTATTGACACTTAATAGGAAGCAGCCATTAATATAGTGGAAATTGTCAAGAGGGATAATCAAGGGGTTAAAAATAAAAGATAATGGTAAAGACACAACCAAAACAAGTCCAAATTTAAATTTATGACATTATTTAGGCCAATTTGCATTTTATATTTAAATAATACAAGTTTGGACCATCTAGAATATGAAAAAAATTACATATTAATTTAATAATTTAAAAAACTTCAACCAGTGCACCTCCCCTTACGTATAAAAGTGAACCCCACATCCTCTTAAATTCCCACTTTATATATATTATATGATAGTCAAGAGCATCCCAGATTCCTTCAATAAAATAATCCCCACATCTAATCGACATTTATTTTAAAATGAACACAATATTATAATTACATAAGAATAATTATTAACACCTTGTACGAATAAAAAAATATCATTTTTAACAAAGAGATTTTTTCATATTTATTATTCCACCTCCTTAAAATATTATTCAAATTTTACCATATAATAATTTTATTATACAACAAATAGTAATATGTTATTATTTTAGTTAAATAACCTACATCATTCGTCTCTTCTATCGTATAGTAATTGAAAATGTCATTTTTTCTTACAGCGGACTACTGCCACCGGAACCGATGAAATTTGTTTTCCATTACCAAATCATAAGTAATATTATAATTATTGATTTAATGTAATTGTATTTTATTCATGAAACATTTAAATTTATGTAAAATTAAAACAATATATAGTTTATTTTTCTTTTATCCATTTGAAAATGAAATCATTATTTGGGTATACATGTGGACAACCACCTTAATAATGTGAGGTGTATCATTTTTCACCACCATATCACATGGAGAGTTTATATAATATTATTTAAATAAATACTATGTAATTAATTATATAATTATAATCTTGTAATGATAATATATTAATTATGTTCTTTCCACCATGACTGTTAAGATATGGAAAATTTCCCTTATGCATACGTATAACCTACTGTCTCCAGGAATGTAACATTGTAAATTTTTCATTATAATGATCATTTATTAGTTTCAAATGTATATTTTTTTATATAAATTATATTATTCTATTTTCTGCTGAAGGAATAATTATTTTTTACCATATACATCCAACCAAATAAATTCTGGATATGTGAACCGAATATCATTAAAACTTATGGTGTTAAATTCATTTATTAGGTAAATAAATATAAAATAATAATATATAAAATAATATTAATAATAAACAATCATATTTTATTTAATAAATTATATATCTAAAATATGACTATTATTAAGGAAAATAAGGAATTGAGATGACAAATCATTCCAGACGGAAGGGATTTTTTCCCGGTTTCCACTCCACCAAGACATATATGAAAATATACAACTATTTATTTTATGATTTCTTTATATTTCCCCTTTGATTTACTTAAAATAAGTATATATATATATATTCCTGATGTTTAATGATTCAATTAATATTTCTTTTTCTAGATGTATTTTAAAAAAAATACAAACTAATTTCACTTTTTGTTCAGTAATAATTTTATTCCAAATCAATATTATTCAAAATTGATTAACATAAATCCTGATTATATAAATAATTAATTTCAAAAAAATATTTTAATAAAAAATTAAATTTTTACATGATATGTAAGGAATAATTTTATTTATTTCATTAATGGTTTCATTTTCATATTTCATTACTAGAATGTCAGAAGGATGTATTTTAACAAATACAATGTTGACATACAATCCCTATACAATAACAATATTATAGTACTAATCTTCTTTTTCAATATTTTAATGGTTTTAAAAATTTACGTTTATTATAATTTTTTCAAATACATATTCATAGATTCTCTAAAAAAGTGTATATCAATTTAGAAAATTGTATTAATGATTAATTGAAGGTAGTAATTAAACTATTATTAATTTATTGGTTATTAAAATTATATTGAAATACTAAATTTTCATAGGTTCATTGAACATTACATATCCCTTAAATATATATACTCTTGTTATTGTAGATATAATTATTTCATGACACAAAAATAATTTCTCTATATGGTATTTTAAAAGGATATTTATTTTATTAACTTAATAAATAATCAAATTTTTTATTCATTACTGAATAGTTAAATTTTTTTATAAGTCACGTTGTTCATAACGTAAATCAATCATTCGATATATGATGAATTCATTAGATATATAGTGGTTGGTTAAGCTTACTCACTTGTATATGGGGAATAGAAAAACCTTAATTACCTAAGTATAGTATAGTTAGTTCTCCATTAGGTTGTATATGAAAAGAAGTTCACACAAAAAGAGTTTTTTAAATTATTTTCTTTAATGAATAATTTTAATTAATTGATTTTATGAATTTTTTTAGAAATAAGTTTGATTTAATTGATTTAAAATAAATTTTTAAGATGGTGACATAATCTGGTATGGATAGACCTTTGTAATAATATAATAGTTTATATTTTCTACCAATTATTCTTCTACCGATTGTTATTATAGAGAATCATCTATTGATTGCTCTCTCCCCATTGGCTAGATACTGATGGTGAGAATATACCTTTATGAAAACCTCATGTTTTTACCTCCTTCCTATATGTGTCGGTGTAGCTGAAGATCCCCTTCGGTATTTGGTGAAATCCCCATCTAGGTACTATGATTCCCATATTTTCAATTCTTCTCATCACAATCGCACTCATGTGTTATTGATTGATTTACACTCCACAAAAAGACGCTAATCTATTCCACCATATATAGAAAATAATTCGGTGTTGTGAGAAATTGATAATCAACCATGTAAAATAAAATAGGCAAAATCAAAACATAATGCAACAAAATTATGAATTTAAAATGATAAATGAGAACTTAACAAATAATGGTGACAAAAAATGGAATTGTATTCAATTTAGTATGCCAAATAAATCATTTAAAAATGGGTACATCGTACCCCCTTCCCAATCACACATAAAATCAACCATCTTCCAGGGCTTCCCCCGCCAGTGATCTCACATCAAAACCCCCTATCTATTATTTATTGGAATAAATTGCTCAGGGGATTCTATAAATGGGTTAATTTATGATTATATTACAATTTGAGGAAACCTGGGGGTGTTAGGATTGAAATTTGTTTCTTACAATGCCATTCAAGTCAAACTGGGTCGATTGTGGGTTTGTCGGAGAGATTTTCAATATGAATAGTATTCCACAAATATATAGTCTAATAACAAATAAAAGATGAAATTTTTACTCATATTAAAATAAATAAAAAATCAATGGGAATGATTATAAATGGGTGATAGAACATTCTAGATTCACATAAGGTACTAATTCGACTTCATAGTTTTCAAAACTCACCAATCAAATCATTGTATTTTAAAATTCCCATGTAGAACTTGTTTTTATTTTCATCTCATTAATTTATATTTAACAATTAATTATTATAAAATGTACCTAGTCATGATTTACATATCATTGAATTATTTTATCTTAACAGACAAGATATATATTCATGTAGATTTATGTTCTTATCGTGAATAAATGGCCCTTTTACATTGTCCTTCAAAAGAATAATTTTTCCCACAGTGTAATGAAAAAATTAATATTACATCATGAGGACTTTACAAATAAGTATTTTATTCCTTCTAGGAATTGGGTAATAGGGATATATGATTATGTTTTTATGTCTTAGAGATTATTTATTGAATCTAAATAATATTGAATGATATATAATGTTAAGTGAAAAGAAAAATAAGCCTCTAAAAAATATAACACTCACTCACAAGAATATAAAAATAGTTGTGTTCAATGTAAGAATAATAAAATAATTACGACCTCTTGAACTTTTATATTTATCTATTTTTTTAATCTTATTATTAGAAAGAGAATCACATCCACCACCAATCCAAATATGAATAAACGATCAATTATCTTGTAATTTAGAATTTAGATTATCAGAAAAACTAAAACAAATTTTTATTTTATTTTATTCAAGAATGTAATAAAATTAGAGTAAAATTAATGAAACCCGACCCTTTTACAATATCCAAATAAATAATTAGACACATCTTTTACATAATGTAGAATATCCCTTATTCTAATAATTACATCATATCCAACACGTAGATTTCAAATTATCATAAATTATAAATAAATAATATTGGGTAGGTTATAAATGTATTGTATAGTGGATCATTATTTTAGAGGTCGTTCATGTAGTCAATGGGCTAAACAAGGATTGATGTCACATTTTGTTTATGTATTAAAGATTAAAATTTAAAATTTCTTGAATTGTTTTAATTGTGGTTTTGTAGAGTCATCACTTTCAAATGTTCCAATGAAATTTTAGTACATGGAATACTTCTTAATAAATAATGAAATATAGTAATATAATATATAGAAGGTGTTTCATCTAGAATTACTCTTGATAATGAAGCATATTATTTTGGGAAAATTACTCAATGAATATAGTAACAATTCAAAACTAGTACATATGATTTTTAGATTTTCAAATTTGGAAAAATGCCAAGAAATTTCATTTACCTAAATCAAATTATTCCGTATTATCTTAAATAACCAATGAAATATCTATGATGAACTATAGTAAATCCAAATGACTATTTTATCCCCTGAATCTCATTAATATTATAAATTGAAACATGGAATCATCTGATTCAAATGAAATTCTTGTCTCATAGACCCCATAATAAATGTAAAAATTCTAATTATGGTTAATAAACATTCTATGGATGAACTAGAATATATTTTTCAAAAACCTTTACAAGGAATTCAAATGATAAATAAGGTAAAAATAAAACCCCACTTTAAAATGATTCATCATTTGGTTTTCGCATGTCATTTTACTTTTGATCAATTTTTTAGTACATTCAAGGTGTCAATTTTCATTTCATGGATTTAATATGCATTATTTTACATCCTAAATTAACATTTACATTTTTTGATTTCAATTTCCTTAATGTGGATTCCGATTTAACAACGTGATTTATGAAGAGTTCTTCCATCATTTAATGAGCATCATTATGGGATAATAATCTAAGAATAAATACAAATGATTCTACATGAAGGTTCAATAATTTTCAAATAGTACTGAGTGGAATAGTGGATTATGTAAAAAGCCCATGGGTTTCCTCCCATTAAATATTTCTTAACAACATTGGATTGACTCAAAATAATTATTATTGCAAAAAATAGGCTGTTGAAAAATAATGGACCATATGATTCCATTCCATAATATAACTGATGAATTTTAATTTATTCCTTCAAATTCATTACGTAGTGATGTAGATTTAGAATATAAGTACTGTAGTAAATAACATGAAAATGAAAATATTTGGTGGGTCATCATTGGTAATCATGTTGAAAGAGTGAAATCTCCTCAAATAATTATTATGAAATAGTCCTATGATACTTCTTCAGCCTAGGTCCATTTATAGTTTATATGTTTTCTCCTACTTAATTTTAAATCAACACAACACCAATAAGGTATAAATAAATAATAGTAGAGGGACCATCACTTCTAGAATGATGTATAACTTGTATCATTATAAGTCTAGATTTGTATAACTCCACATAATATCATGGTAAAAGGATCTTATTTGAATTATCATTTGTTTGTACATCCATGACACATATTTTTAAATACTTAAATTTTAATTAGTTTCCCTCAAAATTTTATGTACCTCATATCCCTGCTATTTCATCTTTTTCCTAGCATTTTCCATGTCCATGTTCATCTCTTTAACTAAACATTAGACTTTGTGTTAATATTTCACAATGTGGTGGTAGCTCATTCCATAAATAAATATATCGAGGCTCGTCCCAATAGGTGTCATTTAGGAGGTATTACAATTCCAAAATTTATTTTACATCCTTTTGGCTCTAGCCCTTCCATTTTTACATTACCATCTCTTCCAGAATGCAATTGATTTCACTAGTGGATACATTTTCTAGACCATTTAATTGTTAATGGTATATTGTTAACATTTTATAATTTAATCCATGATTATAGAGTAATTCTTCTTTTTACTGATATATATGTGAGTTACATGATCACTAATTATTTCTTCTAGTACTACAAACCCACATATTATAATTCCCTAACAAAATCACAAACAACTTTATCATCATAAGTCTTATTGGATTTTGTTTCCACTTATTTTGAAACCTAATCTACATCTATAATAATATAATAATTATTGAATGAAATTAGTAATGATCCCTTGAAGTATATACACCATATATAACACCTCAAGGTCATATAATATTTACCTTTTGTAATAAAATTAATTTTATTGATAGCTTCCAATACACAAAAAATTGACTTTCTATGATACATTACACCACTAGTAAGAAAAATATTTACCAAATGTTAGTAATATTCTTATTTAAAATTAAAACTATCTCATAACTATTAAATTTAAAAGTATTAATTTGACTAAATTACATATAAAAATATGTAGTTCAATTAATTGGTAAAATAATAATAATAAATGAATATAAAAACCCATTAAATATAAAGTATCTTTAAAAAATCAATTATTATTTAGAAAAATAATTTAAACTTAATTAATTAAATTAATTAATATTATATAATTATATTAATTATATTTATATATTATAAATTAAATAAAAAAATAAATTCATTCATTATATTTAATATGCAAAAGATAATAAAAAATCAAATTTTCCACATAAAAATGAAATATATTTCAAATGGAAGTTTGGCCACCTTTAAATAACTCACTTGTTTTGTAAATAAATTTTAATATTTGGGTAAAAAATTAATATTATTATCTTAAATAACAATTTCAATGTTAACTGGGGAAATTTTTTTGTCATTTTTTATGATGGTTTATTTTTTGATGAATACTGAATAGTATTAAATTTTAATTAAAAACTCACATTTCATCTAGATAATGTATATTATTAGATTATATTTTAAATTGGGTTTATAGTTATATTATATCAATTATTCATATATTAAACCAATATATTATATTAGACTAGTTTTTTTACTGGATATATATCTATATATATATAATTTAGTAATGTTTTGAAAATTTCCATATTAAAAAACCACAGTCTCATTTCGTCAGAGAGATTAATTATCAATTTAATTTTTATCCACTTACGTGAATTTATCATGAAAATTTAAAAAAAATTGGATTTATAATAATTTATAATATATTACAAATTCACCATTATTTTCGTCCAATTTCATTATTGGAAATAGTTAAAATTAATTATAGTGATTAATAGAAAAACAGGCTTACCAAGGGACTAAATAATAATTATAATAGAATAAATGATCTCAAAACCTCTAAAAAATCCATTTTATGGGAATAAATTGAACTTAATAATTCATGTATATAAATATATGCTTTATCAAAGACTTCAGTTAGCTAGGAACATTGGTAATCCTAACTTCTTTTAAAAAATCTATGTGTTCCCTCTCCCCTACATACAAAAGGACGACTCCTCTCCTCCTATATTTACAAAATATCACCACATTGGTTCAACCAATACCTATTCAAATTTATTCTACACATCTCTACCATATTCCTAGGATCCTTATTTTGTCCACAAATCAAACTAATGAAGGTGTTATGGAAAACCTAAAGAGGATACCTACATAATAGGAACTGTTTTCTAAAAGTGTTTATCTTTTAATTCCTTCTTCACATCCTTCTATTATATTTGATTCATGATTTTATGCTAGGCTAAATATATTAATTATTTTGAAATTTTTAATGTAATATGTATGAAATAAAACCACACTCACTACCATAAAATGGGTTAAAAAATCTGTATTAGTGTGTACAGCGGACTACCGCCTTGCGAACCGCTATCGTTTGTTTTTTCCATTACTACAAATCAAGGATGGGAATAATGATGGATATACATTTCATATATCAAATTTATTAAATTTATGACTCCATTATGCATCTATTATTTTTATAAAACACATAACTTATTGATTTCCCATTTGTGGGAATATGATAAAATCATTCATGTGTAAGGCCGACTACCACCTCGAAAAGTGATGTCATTCCTTAAATATATACATGAAATGTAATTGAGGCTAGTTTAATAAAATTATAATATATATATGAAATTAATATGATACTATAATTATAATATTAATATATATTATTTACATTTCATTCTTTTAGAATGATAATGAAATCGTAACATTGTTCTTGCAAACGTATGGCCTACAATTTCCATGAACTGGGAAATTCATTTATTATCAATAAATTATATGGATTATAATAAATAATATATAATGAATATATATAATATATAAATCATGGAATAAATTATTGAGATTTTAAAATCATGATATATTTATGAGTATCAAACAAATGTCAAGTCAAAAAATACACAAAAAGGTACTTAACTCTAGTAACAACAAAAAGAAGACAAATTATGAACAAATGGTTGGTAAGATGTTATAAAGAATAATATATTGTATCATATATATTAATATGGTTCTTTTATAAGTTAATAAAATTCTATATTACATTATAAATTATTCTCAATATATTTTATCTAAAATTATGCTTATAGCAAGAGATTTCGTCTCAATTTACATATCATTGATACATATTTGTTATTATGAAACAATTCACTCTTCTATAGTGTATATAATACCCAATTGTCATGTAATACCATCAATTAATGATTATTTATGTAATTTTATGTTTCAATTATCATTTTCTCTTCAATGTGGATTTGGCATGAAAATTACCTAGTGTTAAAGGTTATTATACAATCTTACATTTTTTTGACTGTTACCATTATCCCGAGAAAATCACATTGTTGTTATCATATTTCATTGGTAATTAAATTTCTCTAAGATATCCATGTTATTTTTTCATGGGAATTTTTATTTCAAAAAATATATACGATTTATACATTTTTTATAATTTTAATAGTATTTTATTAATTAGGGAAATTTTGATAAATCTGCATCGTTTACTCAACATAGATTCATGATGATATAGAATATTTTTAATGAATCAAATTGATTATATGATATTTAAAATGATCTCTTTGGATGGGAAAGATATATAATGGTGACCGTTAATCATAGTAACCTATATGCCTCAGTAGTATCCCGACATAGATCAATTGGAAAAATCAATTATCTTTATACAATTGGTGTTTTAAACAGTATTGTTAATCGGCATGATGGTAAGGGTTCCTTGTTCCTAAAAACAATTCAATATTTAATAATTTTATTCATTGATAATTTTGTTATCATTTTTATTATCCATTATATATTTTCTATGATATTACTAATAGATGCATTTGTTTCTCATTTCATTGACCAAAGGGAATGTGTTTTTGTTATTTATCATGCCTTGTTGATTATTAATATAACAGCCCAGCCTGACTTACCACTAAACTAGTATTGAGATTGGTTGCCACATGTCCTCAATCACACATCATTGTATACTATAGGATTTTGACTAGCATCATGGGGGTAAGTATATTCAGTTTGGAGACTATACCCCTATATCAGAGTGTAAAGTGGTACACTCTCAGTAAAAATTAGATAACATCGGAAGTAGATACAAATAATTATCAAGAAGAAAAATACAAAAAACAATATCAACTTAATATATATAATATCCAATGACGATTATAAAATTAATGCATTTCATGGTGATGATTCAAAATTAAGATGAAGTAAACAATGAAGCTATGTTTACATCTCAATAAAAAATAAATAAAATACCCAAAGCCAGAAAAGAGATCTATACCAGTATCTCAGCCTCCCGCTCAGTCCTTTTATACTAACATCCATGTTTAAGAGATAATAGAACAAGCACAAGTATATATCCATGAAAACATTATGAACCTACTCAAGCACAGATGGTACCTATGCATGGTGTGAGATAACATCTTAGTAGGCTGGAACCCATGGTGTCAAGCCCATCCAATATGTTCAATATCTAAGATAGGAAGTGTGAAGTAAAATAAGTATGAATTAAATGAAATGAAGAAATGATCGACAAATGTAAACTTCTAAGATATTTATACCAACATATTCCCACAAGTCTCCATACACAAATGTTCAAACTCCTATAACAAGGCAGCTATAATTATTATACAATGAAATAACACATAATGTCCATTCATCCAAACATGTCATAACATCAGGGCCTTACTGTATATTTAAGTGTATCAAATACCTCACGGTCATTCCAACTAAAAAAAATATAGACAACAAAGGGTCAAAACCATGGAACTCGTACAACGAATCCATATAAAAATTCTAGAGAACTAATGGACATATCCAAGGAACACATCCATGGAATCCGCATCATGTCAAATTGGTGTCCTAGTAAAACATAGTCTTAGAACTGGTAGGAGTCCTAGTAAAATGTATAATGTAATTTCCTTCACCAGTCCAAGAAGGCCTAATGTATTGTGAAGAATGGCCTGAGGCATCCCACTAAGAGAAGAACCTAGGGTCATAATCAACCCAAGGCGTCCACTAACATGTTCCATATCCATGGTGAGAAGTCCATGGAATATATAAATTCATTTATTCAATTCAAATAATTTATCAAATCAAACCTTCTAAATATTCCCAATCATATAAACCATTCCATAATTTAGTATATGAGTATACCAACTAATATAATCAATCAAAAATTTTATTCCATATAAGTATACAGACAAATCTCATCCATTTATCCATTTACCATGGGTTTACCTAACTATTCATCATAATAGAATACGAGTCATTAAACCTAAGAATAAGGGTATACCCACCATTATAACCATAGAAATTTACATAGTGAGCATACCCACTAACAAATTCCACACATAACATGATTATACCACTCATCTGTTCTATTTCATTTTAAACAAGCCATATGTGTATACCAACCCATATGTCACCAGTCAAAAATATTTACACAATACAACCAATGAGAATACCGTCTCATCATGACATTTCATATTTGAATTCATCCCCTTAGTTTACCCACTCATATTCCCTTTTTTTATTCATGAACTATAATGAGTATACCCATATATTGTCCATCACTTCCATCAAAATAAATTTAATCCATTATGAAGAATTTAACCTTTCATAAATTTATATTTGAATCCCATGAAACCATGTATTATACACACATGTTGTTATTGTTTATTTTACCCACCCCTTAATTCTATTATCATTCATTATAACCATTTAATTCAAGTGTGAAAATGACGCTAGATGTCTCTTAAACAAGAAGGCCATGTCCATTTAATTTAAGTGGATTCCTCTAAATACGAAGGCATAAGAAGAACACACATCATCGTGCAAACAAAACATATACAATTTACTCACTACATTATTTTTGTAAAATATGTGCACCTTTGATGGAGGGGTTTCATTAAAAAACATAATTTTTTATTCTAACAAATCATCTAACACAAAAAAGGCTTCCCATTCATGAATTATTTTTCAAATTATCCTAATTATTAAATAAACTATTACTCATATTTTAAATGAATGGAAGGTTGATGACCCTACCTGAAAGAATGGTCAAGCCCTACATTTCTGACTCATGTTACCAACCGATCACACACACAAACACTTCCATATATAAATATATATCCTAAATCTGATTCTTTACTACCCCACTTCATGACGAAACATTCCCATAGAATATATATACACATATATATATATTATATTATATTATATTCATACCTATGGATAATTCATGTGCACCACTAAAATTGATCACAATACCCTTCAATAATTATCAAGGATTTATAAAATCCACTAGACACTAAACAATGTATGTGAAAAAAATTGTGATATAAACTGGTACCTCAAATTGTAGGTAGTAGACCAAATCATCCCGAACCACCTCTCCTACGGCAGCAGTTTCCAGAACATTGTCCAATGGCTCCTAGGAGGCCGTTTTAAAAACCAATAATTGGAAGAATCACAAAAATAATATTAAACCCCAAACCTAAGGATTTATGGAATAAATTAGGGTGATAGAGGGGATAAATATTCCATGTAATGGAAAGAGAAGGGAACATGGTTCCTAACCTTAATGAATCGTACTGAAATCAGAAGGAAAATGTTAGATGATTGAAGAGTCAGGGAGATCCGAGGGAGGGGGTTGCATAGTGTGTCAATGGGTTGGTCCTCCCTATGTATCATGATATTAGGGTGAGTTATAGAAGGCTTAATGTTTTATTTTGATTTATTTTAATTGAATTTTGAAATAAAACATTTTTTAAAACAGAATGATGTGCATGGATTGGGTCGAATGATTTGGAAAATAGTGTTCCAATAGTGTGGAACCCCTGGATTATGAAAATTGATTTGAATATATTGTCCCACATGGTTATCCTTAGCATCCATTGGCCATATGAAATTTTATGTCCCCAATAATAATAAAAAGAACTACTACTTGAAATGGGCGGAACATTTTGGATGACTTTGTGCCAACCGTGCACCCTTTATAGGTTCTTAAAAACATTCCATTCTCGGTCTAGTGCTCCAAAAATAACTTAATCAACAAAGGTAAGTTCTCATTCCATTACCCAAGTCTAAAAACATCACTTTATAAAAATCCAAACATTTGGAATTATGTTCTGATGTTTGGTTCTAAAAATGATTTCCTCAGTAATTAAGAAAAAATAAAATTCCCTCAGAAATACATCATGTATAAAAACATGTTTCCATAAAATTCACTATCCAGATATTTATGTGTAATGTGTGTTAAATTATCAACATTTATATATTGAATATTAATATGGAATCAAGATAGATTATATTTTATATAAACATTACTGATAATTTAAACTAACACTGGTTTTTTTTCATTCCCCATATTTTGAAGATGTATATTTGGAATGGGTTTCATGAATGAAATGATTTTACATTTGTTATTCATTATTTTTTTTCCGTATGTAATATTGGAATCATGTGTGTAATCAGTTTTTCCAAAACTACAAAAAATTTCATGCCTTTGGTATTTTAATCTTCTATTTATTTTAATGTAATAAATTAAAGAACTTGATCTGGGAAACTATGGTTGGAGTGATTATAGTTGGTTTCAAAGAATGTTTTTTATCAATAGACATGGTTTTGGAATTGATGTACAGAGGGGTAATAACTCCCCCTTATTATTTTCAGGCTTTACTCATGTTTAATTTATTAAAACAACCTAGAACCCACACTCCCTAATCTATTATTAGACTCCCAAACATAAAATTCATAACTATTATGATGATAATTTTTACCCATGTTTTTCATCTAATCAATACAACATCAAATGGAAAACATGAATCACGTACATTCTAGGGGTCCTTTTTGTTATGATTTTAGGAAATTTGGGAAAAATCTGATATAAAAAATCACATGACATTATATGATATTTTCTCCATATTACTATAGATTTTAATTTTATCATTAATACATAATCATCATCCATATAAAATACCTTCTAGATATAAGTTGTCAAAAATAATTCATCAAAAAATGGAAAAGATAATAATAAGTAACATTATATTAGATAATAAGTGAAGGTATACATAAGCTTTAATAATTGAATGTAATTAATGAAAGTGTGAGGAAAACTTGTTCATATATAGGAAATCATTTTCTCTTCACTTGTATATTCACTCATACAAATCTATTAACCATATAGTTGACTTCAATACGCAATCCATTAGAGGGATATCATAGACCCACCCGTCATTAGTATATCACATTACCACCCATCATAGGATTATCATGAAACAACTAGTTATTGGTTTATCATGGATGACCCTATAATTTTTTTATAACATAACGACACATATAATTCTCATGTATCATGAAAAGATCACAATGCATACAATCATGAATTTCATCAGAAAATAATAGGAACAACCAATATTTACTAAAAACATGATTAACCCATTGATATTAAATGGGTCCCATTATAATATATATGAAATGTGATTATATGATTGAAATGAAATAGGTTTCATATAAATCCCCTTGAATTTTCACTAACTTGTATAAAAGAAATGATTTTCATATTAATATACACAAAACATGATTTATCTAAGGAATGGAACTGGGTTACAAAAAATATAATTGAAACATTTTTATCTCATGAAATGAAACAACATCCATGATAGTCTCACAAATACATGATTAACCCATGGAAAAGGAAAAGAATACAAAAATATTTTTCGAACTTGATTAATCCATGAAAATGAAATGGGTATTATTTAAATATAATTGAAATATGATAAACACATGGAAAGAAAATGGGTTCCATAAAAAACTCTTTAAAACATGATTGAACCATGGAATGAAAATGGTTTCATTAACAATATATTTGAAACAATCATAATCCATAAAATGAAATAATGTAAATGGTATTAATAAAAATTATCCTATGTTGGGTATATGTAAAAATAAGGGTTTTTTACATTTATAAATGGAAATTCCCTTAAAATATCATTAAAACATTATTCAGGATCTTAATATTTATACATTCAATGTGTCCCATACAACTTTGAAATGACTGAATCACAATCCCCATGAATTGAATAATATTAAATGAAACATATAATTTTATGAGAATAAGGATATTCACGAATTAACATGTCAATGTATTATTATATAAAACACCAAACAAAATATATGTGTATAACATTTTAAACGTCTAAATGAAGAAAAATTGTAAGAGAAAATCCATTGCCTCTTTGGAAACATAAAAACCATAAACCCCATGAAAGGGAGATCATCATATCAATATTTAAGTCTATATATATTCATTTATAGAAATAATATTTTTTTTCATGGTTATCATATAAAAAATATAAAAATATTAGGGTTTATAATAACAAATAAGTCTCAATAGAATGAAAATTATGATAATACCCATTAAAACAGGGGTAACATCAGAATTGGTAACACAAAAAGTAGTGTTTTTGAAAAGAAAATTTTAAATACCACATTTATAGAATAATTCATGATATAATATATCACATGGTTAGTAGATAAACATTAAAAATTAATTAACTTGTGAATATGACATTTGTCCCCCACATGTAAAATGTTAGATAAAAATATCATACCTTCAATCTAAATTGCCATTCTATTCCTCTATCTTTCTGAATAATAAAGATATGTTAATTATTTAATTTCATGATACAATTTTTCTAGTTTATTATTTATTTTATTTTACATATAAAAAATTTATATATAAGAACTGCTGAAATTAAATTTATTTTGATGTTTTTTCAAAATCAGATGATGTGTCGAAACTGACATTAATAGAACAAAAATGGATAATGAAGTCATTATCTAAATACATATAGATCAATAACCTATGAAATAATTATCACATTTATAAATCAGTTATAATTTTAAAATAAAATAGTAGTGATGGTTATGAAAAATTAAACAATGATGCATTTATTGAGATGGTTGGTCATACATATAGAGAAGTGACATTCCCATTTTTCAATGATAATTATGGATGGATGGTAGGTAAGGTTTATCTTTCTATAAATACAATTATATCATAAATACCATTATATTTAACTATAAATACATACATATATCCTTCTTATGATGTGTTGTGGAAAATAAGAGATACACATCACTTCAAGAAGGTTGTAGTCCATATATCCACAAATAATGTTGTTACATTTTCATTAATTGAAATAAAAAATGAAAATGATATTGTATATTTAAAGATAAATAATTATATTATGAATATCGCAATTACTTCACTTAGTTAATATAATTGTTTTTAATACTAACCTTAATATATTCAATTTACGTCTAGAACGGATTTCATCACTTTGAGAAGGCGGTTGTCCACACATCAACAAACCATTTTCTTAGATTCATAGAAAATATAAATCATGAATGTAAGAGTGATATATTTTTTCATGAAATATAAATAAATCATAAATATCATATATATTTATTAAAATTACTATTTAAAAAATAATTCCCACCCATGATAGGTGGTGAAGGAAAAAGAAAACAATGTCATTTCATGATGTTGTAGTCTTCCATACTCACAAATGGTGATTTCATTACCCATTGGATGACATTATCAATAGGTTCAGGTTAAGACATTAATATAAATAAATTTAAATATATTTAAGAAACTTATCTTTTTATATAATCAGGATATAAGAAGAAATTAAGGGTTAGAGAATGAAATTAATCAAAAGTTCTCAATGAAGAATGTTACATCTTCTTTTAGGGTTCCCTTTTAATTTTCAACAAAGTACATAATTGAATTTATTTCTACCCAAAGTGAGGATTCTAAAAATATAGTATTAATTTTGGGAGATTATTTTTTTAATTTATTGGTCATCAAAAATGGCTTGATTGTTATTAATAAAGGATGGGGTGAGTTCCTTTTTATAGTGGAGGAGGAGTGGCATTCATGTAAATAAAAAAAGGTTAACATTATTAGGATGTCTCGCTAACAAAATATGTCTTTAAGAGTGAACCATATTCCATAAATGTTGGTATACGTTAAAACAATGTCAATCCAATGTGATTTGTTCATGTTTCTAAGTGACTTGGATCCTTAAAATTAATGTTTAACCCCTATGTAAACTCACTTTTACCTTAACCGTTGTAGTTAATTTTATTTTATTTCACTAATTATTTTTTGTAAAAAATAATTTTTAAATTCATAAAACATATAAATTAATTTTAATAAAAATATAGAAACTATTTTACAAAAATAAAATAAAAATTTGGAATAATTGAATTTAATTTTAGTCCAGTATATTGATCAAGAAAGTAGGCTTTTAAAGTAAAAAATATAAATTGTTTGAAATGTTTCCATATTAAATTTAAATGTGATATTGATTAAAATGACCTAAATTAGGAAAAATAATTTATATTTTACATAATTATAATTTAAAACCAACTAAAAATATAATTTAACACTATACATTATTTATATGAAAAATACATTTTCTTTTAAAATCCAGTATTTTTCATTATTTATCAAATCATGAAAATTCTCATAATATAAAAAAAATCACCCAAAGTATAATTATAATATGAAACATTTAAAAATTAAGTTTATTTTTTCATGTAGAATTTATAAATCTTTAAAAATTTAGTATTAAAAAAAGTGATCTATTTGATGGCGGAAAAACCACATTTTAATAGTATACAGCGTTTTAAGCTTAGAATGGGATTTATTTTTATCAAACATAAATAAAATATATTAGATTAAATTCAACACATTTATTAAATATTCAATATATATATTTCATTATTTTCATTTACCTAATTGTAATTAATTAAATTTATTAATATAAAACATCATTGTGGACATGTAAATAGTTATTCATAAAAACACATACTTTATATTAAATTGGTTTTTATTCTCATTCCAAAATAATTCATCCATGAAGGATTCCATATATAAATATCTGTGACCCTTATTTTCTTAATCTTGTTTACTATATTCATTCCCACAATTCTTATTGAAGGGTGATAAATATTATGTTTACTAAATAATATTTACACTATATCATTTTCTGGTAAGACTCAACATTAAATTTTAAAAAAGTGAGCAAAGAAAATTAATGCTATGTGAAATGGAAGATAAACTCTATGTTTCATTCAATGAATGTTTAACATAGAATTGTGTGTAAAAATTTCTATCAAATAATTTAAATTAATGTGATATAATATATTTCATGAAATATAGGGATTTTAGTCATGGTAAATGAAAATGGGTCATATTATACCCTTTTATTGACACTCTAGCGGGTATATGAATAGTATAATTCACATTTTCATTGAAATTGTTTATGATGAATTTGAATGTAAAGATAGCACCAATGAAACCATTTTTTCTGATATTAACAATGAAACCAATTTTAATATATGTTGAGAAATATTGTGGCAACTATACATTATAATTTAAAAATCATAATTTTCTGAGATAATAAAATATATTAAAATTTTCTGAAATGGAAACTAAAAGGAAGATAAGTATCAATACTCATGGACTATGTAGATATTTTCCAATATAGGAAACCAATACAGCTGGAATTATAAGTGAGAGAATTATGGATATGTGAGGAATATGTAATTAGTTTATGAAAAATAATATTTCATGAATGCAGGATCATATTCCACCTTGCTATTATCCTATTATGAATCACTTTCGGAGATAGAATCCCCAATAATTTAGTGGGAATACTATTATAATTATAGCTATGAAATGGATTATCACTCAAGAGAATATAATTTTGTTCCTGGGATATGGTGAAAAGAAAATGGTTACACAACCATTTTATTATCTAAAATTCATTGTTTATCAATAGTGGTTTTTGATCCATAACACTAGGGGAAGAAAAAATAGAAAATCATGGAATCAAAATAATTTATTGAGACATTATATAATAAATATTTCCCTCATGATAAAAAAATTGAGATTAAGAGAATGTTTCTTAGCTTACAGAAAAAGGAATAAGAAATTATAATGGATGATGAACCTACCTATACAACATTATCTAGTAGTGATATATATTAAATATGCAACATATTGTTCAATATTGACTATTCTATTGATTGCCTCAAGTTTTGTGTCCAATCAGATCTACTCTCTTAATACATTTCACAATACGATGAACTAGTGTATTTTCTATAAAGAATGAAATTGAATTTCTATATCTTATATTTTCAGGGGAAACCTAGAGTTGAACAGATCATATAAACACCATGAAAATGTAAATCCATAAAATAGAATTAAGAATATGAATAAATTTACACCATGTGACAAATATGGAAGGAATCACCCTGGGAAAAAATCAAAGGGCATGAGAGTTTTTTATATGTTTGGGTAAATGGTTCTTTATGTTATTGATCATAAGAGGAAGAAGGAAAACACATATATATTGTGATAAATTTATAAGGTGAATGGGAACTATGGAAATGAAATACCAATGTTTTGAGGGAGTCTACCACAAAATAGGAAAAGGGGAGATATCCAATAATAAGAGATCACAATATATGGGGTAGATGTATGAAATGATGTGATGGTGAGTAAAATAATCATATCTTCAAACTTATCCAATAATACTTTTGATTCATGATCCTCACACTATTTTATATAAACATTATGATATAAGAAAATTAACAATTCACCTTTTGATTTAATTAGGTATTTATTATTTTAAAACTATTAAGGGACATATTATTACAATAAATAAATATTGGGAAGTCCCCATTATAACACATAAACATTATTTATTTCCTGAAATTATTAGTGAACATATTGTTGACTTAGATATAATATATTGTATGGAATGGAATTCAAAATATGTTGTAAAGATATATTATAATAACATAAAACTTATGATTTGTAAGGAGGATATAAAATTACGTATATTTAGATAATAATCTTCATCATGTAATTCTTATCTATTTCCACAACAAGTAGTTATTGTGAATTAAATTATTTGGAAGACAAGTAAGAAATATCTACTGAAGAATAAGTTACTAATAAAATTCATTATGTACATATTATTCATGAATAAATTGATGTATATCATAAGGAATTACCAGGACAACCCTAATTGAGTTAAGTTGAGTTTACTACTGATTTAATCCCTAATGAAATACAAATATTGAAGAATACATATATAATTAATAGAAATTGAGGAAATTGTAGAGTTGAATAAAATACTAGTATATTTGGGTGATTATGGACTAAATTTCCCTACAATTCCACCATTGGGACCCCAATTCTATTTTTTATGAATAAATGTGGATCCATGTGGTGATAGATTGATTATATGGAAATTAGGGATAATATGATAAAGAACAAGTATTCATTGTCTCAAATTGAGGAATTATTTGATCAACATCATGGAACCAAATATTTTTCATAGATTTATCTTGGTTATTGGTATCTCCAATTACAAGTAAATAAGTAATACATTTTGAAGACATCCTATGGAATTAATTATTTACATTATTATTTTACCGCAATTCCATATTATTTTTCTAAAACCAATTAATTTCATTTCTAAAAACAAAGTATTGATTGTGTTTTAGTCAAACCACATTGGGTTAATTAGGGATAATTCATGGAAATTGATATTATAATAAAATATTCATGAATTTTATATTTCTAGGGATAAAACATCTCAAACATGGTAGAGGCATAAATTTTGATATGACTAGGTTTTGTGATGTCTATGTTTCACAAATGTTTGCGCTTCATAAAGGAATGCAGATTCACATAGATATCGAGCTTTTTGAATATGTGATGTAATTATTGTGTTCATTATGAATAATATAATCAGTGTACATGTGTGATGTGTTTATGGTGTTATTTAGTACTATGATAATGTTATGGAATGATTGATTATTATGTTGGAGCATTGGGATGAAGGAGTTTTGTGACCATGTTTTTGGAGTTTTATTTAAAACCCGCTACAGGTGTGCTAACTTGATGAAGGGTTTTTTCCTATAAATAAAAGGATACCCCAAAATCATTTGTCATGAAAAAACATGGTAAATGGGTTATTTTATATGAATTTATGAAGGATGATAGAGTCATGAATTAGGTTGTCACGACTGGTCCCCCGGGGCAAGTGTTGTGAGTACACCAAGCTCTCCTTCCATAGGCCAGGGGCTGGTGACTAGAACTGGAAAGGCATGTCCATAAAATTGGAAAGACATTGCCTTTATAACCTGTAAACTCACACAATAAAGCAAACTACAAGATACAAGAACAATGTAAAACTATATAGTAAAAAAGAGAGTGTATAGTAGATAAAGGGGCCAGAATACATGCCAAACTGGAAAGTAAAAGTAAAATTGAAAAATAGCTCATGAGAACACCCTCCATGGATCCTACTTGAAGGGTAGGTATAACTCTCAAATAGTAACTTCTGTAGTATGCATCATCTAAGGTCCACCACTGTGTATCCCCATGTACTGGTACCCTCATCCCCGATCAGCGTTGTCTATCATCTACACATGACACAATAAGTTGCGGGTGTACCCCATGCAGGGGAGAGTACAATGATACTCAATAGGGACCCTGAGACCCCCAAATGTCTCTCAGAATCCACAACGGATAAACCAAAAATCAAGAATACAACATTCATCCCTAATTAGGTATATTCCAATATATATACCAAATTTATCATGTATACCCCTCATTCATGAGGAAACACAAGGCCCAACTCTTAAACCAAAATCACAACGGCTCCACGAAAGAAAGATTACCATGAATGTAACACCACAACAGTAAAAAACCAAAAATATAACACCACACAAAAAAATACCACACATGTATCACCATAATGGTAAGTACCATGAAGGTAACACCACAAAAAAAATTACCACAAAGGTAAAGACTCGGCTCACACACAGGTAAAACTTATGTACAGAAATACAGATGATTAGTCATTAGTTAGATCATCTTATTCTATTAAGTAGAACTGCTGATAACACATACCACATCGATTGGAAATAACCTCTTCTAACCCACTCATTATCTGTATGTGCTGACCCACACTGGATCACTGAGAACCTACCCAAATAGGATGTTACCCACACAGTATCAGTATGCATTGACCCACCTATGAGCACAGACCCACACTGGAGTGCTGAACAATGACCCACACATGATCTGACCCGCACAAGATCGGTATGCGCTGACCCACACAGGATCACTGAGTGAGGACCCACACAAGAGTTGATATATGCTGACCCACATAGCATCATTGTTCTTTCATCACATTATAGCTAGCTGTAGTGTTCATGCATTAGACATGCTTGATTTTGGGAGATTCCACTCATAAATCCATCAGTCAACATTTCAACAACCACAAAGTCCCATGATAAGGGACTGAATGCGACATATGATTCGTCAATCGAATGTCTGGTCTGTAAGTTATTAGTGTTTTTATTCTGAGGTCCCGGTTGGTTTCGGGTTCGTTACAACCCAGTCGTACTCTAAATAATCCAAAACTCAAGTGGATTATACCAAAAGGACTTTCTCAATCCTAGGATTCTTTTGCCATTGATGGTTCATCCAACAAATGTTAGGTTCTAATGATATGGCCAAAAAGGCGTATCTGGGTCTAGATGAGCTTGGGTCTTGTCCAACCCGATCAAACCGACCCTGTCTGGGACCAGCTGAAATGTGATGGGCCACGGCGGGCCTGGCCCATTGGGTGATGGTCCGGCCTTTCCTGCAAAGGGGGCGGCCAGCTTGTCTGGGTGGTCAGCCGTGGTGGGGACCTACCTAGCTGACATCCGGGGGAGGAGGTTCTCCCACAAGGTCACTCAAACAATCCGTTAGACCATTCTATTCAATCTGTTTGCATGTTTGATATGCCAGAGGTGTCCCACTCGGTGTGACGCGGCCAGACGGATTCTTAGCTGGTCCTCCTCACAGTGGTGTGAAGGAACCACTGGCCTTCTGCGGCCAGCCAAATGTCGCCACACTGCGACCTTATCTATGGTCAAATGGTCATGTTCTACTACTCCAATGGTTATGACAAAAAACGCCGCTTCTCCACGTGGTCGGACATCCTACAGTCCGCCTCCATGCTCCATCGTGGCTGGAAAACCGTAGCCTCCTGCTCAACCAGCAGCATAGACGCACACCTCCCTAACTCCACTCAGCCGGTCATATTTTAGCCACTCTACTACCACTGTCGCGGCTGACCGGTCTTGGCCTCCTTTTCTACCGGTGGTGCGGACGTTCCGCCCCGGTTTCACACAGTTGGTCGGTTGTCAGCCATCACCTTTCTTCTCTATAGCCAACAGGACGCGGTCTCCTTCAGCAGTGTGGTTTTTCTTCCCCCATCATCGCTGCTCATAAAGAACATGTGAACATTAATGATGTGGAGGGATCATTCCTTGTTTTTTTGGAATGCACCCTCCCCCTTACACCAATAGTAGACGGTTCCAGAGGATGGAATCCACACGAAGCTATGAATAATAATCATAAAACACACCCCCACCTCGATCTTCCATTGGAGGTGTCGTGAGGAGAAAGACAATGATGGTGACGTCAGCGTTCATTTCTCCCACAAGACACCTCTTATCTGGGCTCGTGCATCTTAATCATTTATCGTTGGGGGTGGTTCTTCGTTAGAGGATCTTCCTTCAAAGGCATCCTCTACGTTTCTCCAATGGAGAAAACAACCCTAAATTCTCTCTAGAAGAGTTAAAAATGTTAATATTAATTAAAAAGTTGTTTCATTAATTTAGATATAATGAACCCTGTTAATTAAAGAGAGTTGCGGTTACAAAATTTGGGTAACTGGGAATTTAATTCCGAGAGTTAATTGCCTAACCACCGTCATGTGGTACCCATATCCACAATACAAAATAGAGGTTTCATAAAGAAAAATAAAATGTTCTTAATTTTTATTTTTTTCTTCTAAATCGAAAAACTGAAAAAACTAACATCCACCCTTGACCTACAGTGGTCGAGGTGAAGGTCTCCTAAGCGAATATTAGCGCTACGAGTTCATCAGTGTCCTCATGTTTTAATTTCCAGAACCAGTTCAAATGTTACAAAACACCGCTCTTGTGTTTCCTGAACGTAACCAAAAAAAGTACAGAAATTAATTATGGGCACATCGGGCCGCAAAATCACAAGCTGCCTATTTTCACAGGCTCATAATATTTCCATATAATAAAAAATATTACCTGGAAAAATTTGAGTCTTTACAATGGTATTCATTGTGAGCATGAGAAACACAAAAAGATTGTCTTCATGTCGACCAATGATTAGGTATCTCAAAGAAATTAGATTCAATACGATTTTTTATTCTACAAATACTTAGTACTTTGTGAAGTTAGTGTGATTCCCGATAGTTTTAAGATTCATGATGAATCTTTGGGAACAATAGTTTTAAAAATCTTGTTTATGTTAATTGTTCGTTCAAATTCATCGACTCATGACATCGATGTAAGAATATTTTCATGCTATTATGGGACAAAGAAAAAAATTCCAATCTAATGAAGGGAATTTAATGTTATTAAACTGTGTATGGAATCCCCAAAAGTAAGAATCAATGTGGGTTAGATGGAAGTGTTCTGATTAATGCAATGTGTTGTCCCGAGAATCATGTAACGGTAGTGTGTCTAGAATAATGTGAGAATGTTTAGACATATGTATTCCATAACTAGTGATTATTAGTGTATTTTCATTTGACCAACACTCTTTCATTTTCTAGTCCTTGGACTAGCCTTTAGTTATGAACCATGTAGAAATTTTGTGTTTCTTCATTTAAAGTTAATGTTTTATTACTAGACGATTATATCATATAGGTTTAAAAATTTCCTACCAACATTTGAACATGATCCACATATTTGGAAAAAAATTGACCCCATACTTTTCCCCACTCCACTCAGGATGTTCTGAGGTCCTACATGTATTATAAGAGCATACTGGTAGCTAGAGTTAAATCCGTCCTATATGATTTTCATGTATAATTGAGTAAATGCCCTGGAATTCTCCATATTTATGAAATAAAATTATATATTTAGAAAAAAATGATAAGATCTCATCCATGATCCGTTGGAAAGGATATTTTCTTGGCCACTAAATAGGGGATTCAGGTTACTGAGGTAATAGGGATTTTGATAACTGAAACTGGCACAAAAATAGTTGATTCTAGTGCCAAAGACAAGATTTCCCTTATTATAGCTCAATGTGATCAAGTCAATATGAAGATGATTAGATTCACTTTTTCCAGGTCAATATAATAATATTATAAAATATAAATGATGGAGACAACAATATGGAGGAGGTCAAACTCCACATATTGAAAAATTATTTCGTGGATTTGAACATTCATTCTAATAAAAATAAAGATACCTTCTTTAATCGAACTACTAAATTTGTGAGAACAATTCAAGAACATTCTGATTAAATTAAATATATTTAAATTATGAAGAAAATAATTAGGGTGCGTCCACCAATGTAAGATCTAAATGATTCTGATATTTAAGAAAGGGATTATTCTAAACATTCTCTTGTTGATCTATTAAGCAGTTTGGTTGATAATTAAATAAAATTCAAACCATAGGATGCATCAACTCAATTAAGAAATTATGTAGTAATAGAATACATGGAAAAAATGATGTTTTTAATGATATTCTTGACATTGATAATGAGGTATATAAACTTTTTTCTCTTTTTTCCATCGAATTCAATATCAGAAAAGTGATATTTAAAAGAATTGTTCATATGGCATGTCTTCAATGTAGAAGAGTTGGAAACATTTATTTTTCATACTCAGTGTTGCTCGATGATGAATAAAGTAAATCTAGAAATATGAAGAATTCTCAAAGAAGGTTCCAAAAATAGTTAAACATCAAATCATGAAAAAAATTGGAGATATGTAGTTGCCTCTATAAAGAACAAAATGATGATAAATTTATTTTCACTGATGAAGAATGGGTGTTTAAATTTGAACCCCAAGAATCAATTATGGATACATTAGAAAAGGTATAATAATTAAAATATAAATATAATTTTTTAATAGGTGTTAAAGATCCCAAGGTGGAACTTGTGGGTATTCCTGATAATTATGAAGAAGAAATAAAAAATTAATAGTATTGAGGGCCATTCTGGATGATGCATATGAGAATATTGATATTCTTGATGTAGGAATTCATTGACTGAATGTAGGGGAATAAGAACTTTTAATAACTATAGTAAACCAGAAAAAAGTTTTTGAACATATTCTCTTGACAGTAGAGTAGTATAAAGTTATCAATGACTATTCATCGATACTGTAGGATATGGATAAGAAATTAGATGGACAAGAAAATAAGTTCTTACTCTAAGGGGTGAAACGAAAAGTGAATCAAAACCAACCAAAACAATGAATATACTATCATTTGTAAGATTCTCATATGATGAGCTATTAGAATGATATAAACCTAGTTTTGAAGTAATAAACAAGACCTTGAATGATCATTGATCCACATGTATTGGTAAAATTTAATTATATATAATAATGAAACATCAATGACAATAAATAAGATGATCCAAATTTAAGGAACCCAAAAAATTGGACATATCACAAAGGAACATGAAGTCCTAATAAATATTTCAATTAATAAAAAAGAAATGATAACAAAAATTTAACCTCATGTATCCAAAAATATTCAATATTCAAATACATTTATAGAAGATATGTAGATGCGAAGGAATGGAAGTGACTAGATATTTCTTCTTCTAAAATGACAATTCTATTGATATTTGGAACCTATCCTATCATACTATTGAGAGGAAAGGATCCATTTGAATGGGGAAGAGATTAAAAGTCAAAAAAGGAAAGTGATACCATATCCTTTATCATGTAGAATAAATAGTTTTTGTAAATGTTTTTTTAGTCATTTAACTATGTCTATAAATCTATTCATTGCTGGTGGAGTAAAGGTTTGATCATTACCTACAAAACTCGGAGAATAACCATTTCCATCCAACCAAGAGGAGTTTCTCTTACAAATAGGAATTCACCAGTAGAATAAAAATATGATTATGATAAACCAATTATTTTGGACGAGAGATTGTAATGGTCGCCTATACCCTAAACTCAATCAGGAATCTTGTTGAAATAAAATAAGAAAATTGAAAATACAACATTAAATATATATCTCTAAATGCTATAAAGAATAGTAGCACTATAAGGCCCCAGCCTTAAACCTTACTTAAACTTGAGTTATTACAAGATTACACATTGAGGATCTTTTCGGGTTTAGAGTTTTAGAGAATTAGATCATAAAACTTGCATTACATTCCACATATAAACAAAGTGGTTAGATAAAGATAGTATTCTTCATTACCATCAATGGAAAACACATTTAAAATAAAACATGGATTATTTCTTGACACTTCCTTGACACTATCATCATATCATGTACCTTTCCCTTGACCTGTGAAAAACATTTCAAAAAAACTTGGGATGAGCATAAAAAGCTCTGTATGGGTTATAAAAACATGGAAAGGAAACATGAGTTCATATATACATAAGAATGAAATCATACTTTACCCATAAAACATAGGCACTTTAACATACCTCATAAAATCATGAATAAATCATAGAAATCATAAGACATAAAGGTAACTTGAGGCATTCATAACATTCTTACGTAGGGAGTAACCCTCTTGGTTACGTTTGGAATACCCATCACAGTATATTCCCTAAATCTCTTCGGAGAAACCTTAACGTTTCACTCCTTCGCATTACCCAATGCATTGGAGAGCTATAACGGGCTCACCCGCCCTTAGTTTATCACGGAACCACCCGTCTTCATAATAATGCCCAAGAACCATAACATAATCATATCACATAAAACATGCATAAAGGAAACATAAAATTTCCACATTTCAATCACGAGATATCAATACAACACATTGATATAAAAAAATTATGAAAACCATTTTCAATACTAAAATAAAAGAAAAGTAAAACATGGTATTTATTTTTCTTTTAAAAAAGAAGGTATGGCTTGTAGAGGAAGCCGAAACTCAAATAACGGTCACGACGGCGGAGAAGTCGTTGTCGCCGCATACGTACGAAAAAAACATTCCCTTTTGTCGTTTAGTAAAAGCTTCGTATAAAAAAGATTCCTTTTGAATAAACGTAAAAGTCAAAGGGGTTTATACACTGTATAAAAGAAAGTTGTGTATAAAATAAAATATGCCTCAATGAAAGGAGATTGAGATGAGGTCCCATACCTCGTATCCGACTTGACCCGACCGTTCTTTAATCTCCTTAATAATAAACTTGAGTTAATCTCTACTTGCTTATGAATCTTTTTCAGGTTCATTATTCCTTTTATACCATGTTATGAACATCATGTAATCAGTTAAGTTAATAATGTTCATTTTGTCGGTATTTGGTTCTTAAGTCAAAAATAGACTTCTTACACTTACATGTTGTTAATTTGGTCAAAGGTTCATTATATCCAGAATGTTATTCATGATGTAGATATCATATATGTCATATATATCCAGTACATACATGCATTTATAATATTACATCACATTTAGAGGTAAGAAATGAAATGCACCGTTCATGGAGACGGTAAGCCGTACGTACGCATGAACGCTACTTCCATTTCTATTTCATATTTTCTGGAATGGAATCATAATGATAGAAGATTATATTATAATTCCAGTATAATAACATATATAATATCATTAACTTTATCCTTTACACATCCAACATATGGTATTAACGAATCAAATCACTTTTAGGGGGCGGTAGTCCGCACTTCCTAAAATGAAGATATCGTGTTTTACCCATAATGGAAACCATAAAGGTATTCCCAAAATGAAAAAAAAGAAGCTTAAAGAAAACATAAAAATATTATATATCATATATAAAAATAGTGACATCATAATGGCCACCTTTGAAGGTGTTAAATGAGTGTTGAACAATCATCGTTCTGGGAGGCAGAATTTTGCCATCCACGGAAACTGTATGTTCTATAACCATTTGATGTAGTTGTGTGAGTGTGTAGCTCAAATAAATCTTATAACAACATCCTAGTATATTGATAATACTTTTTTTGTTACAAAAGAAGTAAATAAAAAGAGTTTATGGGGTTGGAGAAGCAAAATAAAATAAATGAACATGAGAGAATGAATTACCTTTAAAAGTGTAACTCCTTTTGAGTTGACCCTAAAGGCTTCCTTTGAAAGGATTATTCCCAAAGGGAATCCTCTAGGATGAGTAGAGGGATGTGGAGAGATCAAATGGGCAGGGTTTGGCCGAGCCAAAGGCTTGAAGAGTGTGTGAAATGAGGTAGAGGTGGGGGCCTTTTATAAGAGGAGAGGAGGGGCACTTTTGGAAAGTAAAGAAATATTACATTATTTGAAAATGTGTTTCGGTTTTAAAATGTTCCACATTGATAGAATTCGTGGATAAGGTGATAAGGGTTCTAAATCCACTCATCCAATTGGTTTTGGACATTTGTAGTTCATAGATTTTGCATTATCTTTCTATTTTATTTAAATCGTCAAATAATGATGTCATCGCTGCATCATTATTATGTCATCAATAATTAAATTTATATAATGTCTAAAAATTATAAAAAAACTACTATGATATAGGAAATCTTTGTATCTTTCCAATGACTATTTATAATCAAATTTTGTACTTGTATAACCCCACCTAACAATTTGTTTCGTAAAACATATTATGTTTGTGTCATTTTCACTTTAACATTAAATAAAAAGTAATTTATGTCATTTCCCAAAAAAAGTAGATCCATGGGGTCCCCAAGTTGACCCATGGCATTTCATGGTCGGCCATGACACAAAAAATGAGGTTGGGACATGTGTCTAGGTCATTTCATTTTATTAAAGTATTATTTATACCTTAAACTACCCTAATTACCACTAATCGTGATTAAGAACTTAATAAGTTACTATTCACCAAAAAAATTATTATAATCTCATTGAACCACATTTTACTTCTTAATGAAAACCATGTATGTCGGATTTTCAAAATTCAATATATATTAGTGGTAAACTTTCATTTAACTGAAAAATCAGTTTGCTTGATTATCACTTAGTGGTTTCACTATTCATCAAAAATTGAAGTTTTTCAGAAAATTACCAAAAATTCATCCTAAGCTATATTTGATATTATGAATTAAAAAATGAAGTCTATTTTAAAAAATTCAAAACATATAGGTCACATTAATTAATTTAATAATTAATTCCCGCTGCCAGAGCAAATAGTGTGTTTTTACAAAACAATAAGTATCAAAAGATTGACACCAGTTTAAGTCTAATTTCAAAGTGAAATTTATTCCAACGACCACCATTGGATAAAATGGTAAAAATATATTCTAATTTCACTTCAAAACCAATTCAAAACATAATCTAATCATATAAATTAATTAGATTAAAAAGTAGTTTTGATGTAAAATGCAGTATTTTTCACTATTCATTAAAAAATGAACATTGTCAGAAAAATACCAAAAATTTACACAAGGTAAATTTTTATGTCCCAATCATAAAGAATAAGTTTATTTTGACAAACATAGTTTATAAAATTGTCAAAATATAGATTCAAAAATGGTTTTCCATCAAAAGGCAGTAAAACAATCTTTTAAGAATATTAGTGTATTCCATGCATAAGATTGTATTTATTTTCATTTTAAGCCGCTATAACACTATCTTAATAATTAATATACATAGATAAAAATATCTATTATTCATTACTTACTTGGGATGTTACATCCTTCCCCCCTTTAGAAAATTGCATCCCCGCAATTTATTTACTTATCGAATAAATGGGCGTACTTATCCCTCATTGCATTTTCAGATTCCCATGTTGCCTCTTCAATCATGTGGTTTTTCCACAAAACCTTTACCTTATGAATTACCTTATTCCGTAACACTTACTCCCTGTGGTCAAGAATCTGGACTGGTTGTTCCTCATAAGATAGGTTCTCTTCCAGCTGAACTACCTCTGGGCTCAAAACATGAGATGGATCTGGCATATACTTTCTCAACATCGAAATGTGAAAAACATTGTGTACCTGAGATAAACTCGGAGGTAAAGCCACTCGGTATGCAAATGGTCCAACTCTTTCCATAATTTCATATGGTCCAATGAACCTTGGACTCAACTTTCCTTTCTTACCAAATCTCATCACACTTTTCCAAGGAGAAACCTTGAGAAAAACATGATCACCTACCTCGAAAGATAGATCCTTCCTCTGGTTATCTACATAACTCTTCTGCCTGCTCTGAGCTGTTCTCATGTGTTTCTGAATAAGATGAACTTTTTTTACCATCTCTTCTACCAATTCTGGTCCCTTCAACTTCCTTTCACCCACTTCATCCGAGAATGCTGGAGTTCGACACCGCTTCCCATATAATGCCTGAAATAGTGTTATCTGTATACTAGAATGGAAACTGTTATTATATGATAATTCAACCAAAGAAAGATGTTGGTCCCAACTTCCCTGATAATCCATAGAACAAGCTTGTAGCATATCCTCCAATGTCTGAATTGTTCGTTCTGACTGCCCATCTGATTGAGGATGAAAAGCTGTACTAAAATTTAATTCAGTACCCAACGACTTCTGAAGGCCTTTCCAAAAGTTAGAAGTAAACCTGGGATCACGATCCGACACAATGGAGAGAGGAACTCCATGTAACCTGACTATCTCTTTAAGATACAAATGAGAAAGTTGATCAAGAGAGAAAGTATCTCGTATAGCAAGGAAATGAGCAGATTTGGTTAAGCGATCAACAATAACCCAGATTGCAATATTACCTCGAGATGTCTTCGGTAATCCAACAACAAAGTCCATGGATATATTCTCCCATTTCCACTCTGGCACTGGTAAAGGCTGAAGCATCCCTTTCGGTAGCTGCCGCTATGCTTTAACCTGCTGACAAGTCAAACACTTCAAAGTAAAGTCAGCAATGTCTCTTTTCATTCCATCCCACCAGTAATACTCCCGCAGATCTCTATACATCTTAGTACTGCCCGGATGAACTGAAAACGGAGAACTATGAGCTTCACATAACATCTCTCTCTTCAACTGTGAATCAAAAGGCACACACAATCTCTTCCCAAATCTCAAAACACAATCACTATCAATGTTGAATTCAGGGAACTTACCTTTCTGAACCAGCTCTACCTTTTTCTGCAACTCACTGTCTTGCTTCTGTGCTTGCTTGATTCTATATGATAGAGAAGATCTCACTGATACCTGAAACAAAACAGAAGGACTTCTTACACCAACAACTTCTATGCCAAAGTTCATCAAATCGTTAACCAAAGGATCACATTCCAAACTCAACATTGTTAATGAAGCATTACTTTTTCGACTCAAAGCATCAGCCACTTTATTTGCTTTTCCCGGATGGTAATGAATTGTACAATCATAATCCTTGATTAATTCCAGCCATCTCCTTTGTCTCATGTTTAACTCTTTCTGAGTGAATATATACTTTAAACTTTTGTGATCGGTATATATTTCACACTTTACTCCATACAAATGATGCCTCCAAATTTTTAAAACAAAAACAATAGCAGCTAGTTCCAAATCATGTGTAGGGTATTTTACCTCATGAGTTTTCAACTGTCGTGAAGCATAACCAATTACCTGATCATTCTGCATTAGGACGCAACCAAGTCCTTTCAATGAAGCATCACTGTATATAACAAACTCACCATTCCTGGAAGGTAGTGCCAAAACTGGAGCATTCACCAATCTTCTTTTCAATTCTTGAAAACAATCATCACATTCTTTTGTCCAGATAAACTTAACACCCTTCCTAGTTAGCTTAGTCATTGGACTAGATAACCGTGAAAAATTTCTAACAAACCTTCGGTAATATCCTTCCAAACCAAGGAAGCTACGAATCTCGGTTACATTTGTGGGTCTTGGCCATTCTTCCACAACTTTTTTTTGTAGGATCAACAGTTATTCCATCTTTAGAAACAATGTGACCACGGAAAGAAATTTTTTGCAACCAAAACTCACACTTGCTGAATTTCCCATACAATTTATTTTCTTTTAAGGTTTGAAAGATAACCCTTAAATGTTTTTCATGCTCCTCTTTACTTTTAGAAAACACCAAAATATCATCAATGAAAACCACCACAAACTTATCCAAGAACTCATGGAAAATTCTATTCATTATGTCCATGAATACAGCAGGTGCATTGGTTAGCTCAAAAGGCATTACTACAAATTCATAATGGCCATATCTCGTACGGAACGCGGTCTTCGGAATATCTTCCTCCTTTACCTTCAGCTGATGGTACCCCGATCTCAAGTCAATCTTTGAAAAAAACTGAGCTCCCTGGAGCTGATCAAACAAATCATCGATATGAGGCAAAAGATATTTGTTCTTAACAGTGATATTATTCAAGGCTCTATAATCAATGAAAAGTCTCATAGAACAATCTTTCTTTTTAACAAATAAAACAGGAGCACCCCATGGTGATGTGCTAGGTCTAATGAAACCTTTCTCTAATAAATCTTGCAATTGCTCCTTCAACTCTAAAAGTTCAATTTGTGCCATTCGATAAGGGGGTTTTGAAATTGGCTTAGCATCAGGAACTAAGTCAACAGTAAACTCAACTTCCCGATCTGGTATTATTCCAGGCAACTCATCAGGAAAAACATCAGGATACTCATTTACCACTGGCACAGCATTAATCTGAACAGTTCCTTTATTTTCAACGACGTGTGCAAGGTATCATTCATTTCCATCTTTTACAAGTTTCTCGTCCTCTTGATATGTTATCAAAAGTAAGGGTTCATTATTGTAAACAAACTGAAAGTATTTCTGAAAAGAAACTTCTTTAGCTCTACAGTCAATATTAGCATGGTAAATAGAGAGCCAATCCATACCCAGTATAACATCAAACTCTACTAGAGGTAGAACAATAAGGTTTGCAAGTAGGTTCTTTCCACAGATAAGGATAGGAAGATTCTTATAAATTCTTTTTGCCTCGACACTTCCCCCAGGTGTTTTTACCAAAAGTTCAGGAGTCATTTCATGAGATGGTATTCCCATTTTACTAGAAAAGGTTTCAGAGATGAAAGAATGTGTAGACCCCGAATCAAACAACACACTGGCATAATCTGAAAAAACAAACAAAGTACCTGATACAACTTCATTTGATGGCCCGACATCTGCTGAAGTAGTTGCAAAGGATTTCACCACCCCTTTCTGCTTGTAGTCTAACTGCTTCCCATCACTCAAGATCCCTGTCGGACACTCGTTTGCATAGTGACCCATCTCATTGCACTTATAACACTTCACTAACTGTAAATAAAATTTGTTCTTACCTTCAGCTTGATCCTTTTTAGTGCAATCACGAGCCTTATGTCCCATCTTACCACATCGGTAGCACTTTCCAGAATTCAGAAGACATTCCCCAGCATGCCTTTTTCCACATTTATCACAAACTGGAAACTTAGTTTTCTTACCATCAGACTTTTTTGAAGAATTCTTACCTTTCTCCTGCCACCTCGGTCTCTTCTTCTGCTGGTTGTTATAGAAAACTTGGTCATCAGCAAACTCCATTTCCACCTTCTCAGCACATCGAACAAGCTTTTCATAACTTTTAAACTCACTAGAAGCTAATGCCCTTCGATATTATGGCTGTAATAATGAGTAAAAATGATTTATTTTACTATCAAGGTCCCGGATAAAATTTGGAGCATACCTCGCCAATTGAGTGAACCTTTCTTCATAGGCAGCCACTGAGTCTTCCTCTTGCCTCAATTCCAAGAATTGCTTTTCCATCCTAAGTCGAACAGCCTTAGGAAAATACTTCTCAAGAAACATACCTTTGAATTCATCCCAGTCAAGAGCATCAATCTCATCGGCGTCCTTGATATTTTTAACCATAGACCACCACTGATCTGCTTCTCCCTCCAAACGGTAAATAGCAAGACTAACCTTTTGATTGTCTGAACACCCCATGGCATCAAAAATCTTCTCCAGTGCTTTAATCCACCCTTCAGCTAGCACAGGGTCAGATGATCCTCTGAATGATGGTGGATGTTGCCTCATGAAATGTTCCACCACTGACATGTTCCTCTGCGGTTGATCTGGCTGATCTCGTGCATGGATACCACCGCCATTTATCGCTTGAGTCAACTGCGCCATTACTGCAACAAACTGTTCAGTTCCAATTCCGACCATTTCTGGATGCTGATTCGGAAGGTTATTTCCTTCTGTATGCCTTCCTAGCACTGCTTCCCTGTTTCCTCTGTGGAAAACCATTCTGAACAAACATGTCTTAGATGAAGCAACATGGTAATCTTTAAATTCTATATCATTTCGAAAAAAAATATATTTTTGGATAATCATTTAATAGAATTCTAACTCCTAAAGTTATCTAAACCGACCTTTGATACCAACTATAAGGCCCCAGACTTAAACCTTACTTAAAATTGAGTTATTACAAGATTAAACATTGAGGATCTTTTCGGGTTTGGAGTTTTAGAGAATTAGATCATAAAACTTGCATTACATTCCACATATAAACAAAGTGGTTACATAAAGATAGTATTCTTCATTCGCATCAATGGAAAAAACATTTGAAATAAAACATGGATTATTTCTTGACACTTCCTTGACACTATCATCATATCATGTACCTTTCCCTTCACCTGTGAAAAACATTTCAAAAAAACTTGGGATGATCATAAAAAGCTCAGTATGGGTTATAAAAACATGGAAAGGAAACATGAGTTCATATATACATAAGAATGAAATCATACATTACCCATAAAACATAGGAACTTTAACATACCTCATAAAATCATGAATAAATCATAGAAATCATAAGACATAAAGGTAACTTGAGGCATTCATAACATTCTTACGTAGGGAGTAACCCTCTTGGTTACGTCTGGAATACCCATCACAGTATATTCCCTAAATCTCTTCGGAGAAACCTTAACGTTTCACTCCTTCGCGTTACCCAATGCATTGGAGAGCTATAACGGGCTCACCCGCCCTTAGTTTATCACGGAACCACCCGTCTTCATAATAATGCCCAAGAACCATAACATAATCATATCACATAAAACATGCATAAAGGAAACATAAAATTTCCACATTTCAATCACGAGATATCAATACAACACATTGATATAAAAACATTATGAAAACCATTTTCAATACTAAAATAAAATAAAAGTAAAACATGGTATTTATTTTTCTTTTAAAAATGAAGGTATGGCTTGTAGAGGAAGCCGAAACTCAAATAACGGTCACGACGGCAGAGAAGTCGTTGTCGCCGCATACGTACGACAAAAACATTCCCTTTTGTCGTTTAGTAAATGCTTCGTATAAAAAATATTCCTTTTGAATAAACGTAAAAGTCAAAGGGGTTTATACACCGTATAAAAGAATGTTGTGTATAAAATAAAATATGCCTCAATGAAAGGAGATTGAGACGAGGTCCCATACCTCGTATCCGACTTGACCCGACCGTTCTTTAATCTCCTGAATAATAAACTTGAGTTAATCTCTACTTGATTATGAATCTTTTTCAGGTTCATTATTCCTTTTATACCATGTTATGAACATCATGTAATCAGTTAAGTTAATAATGTTCATTTTGTCGGTATTTGGTTCTTAAGTCAAAAATAGACTTCTTACACTTACATGTTGTTAATTCGGTCAAAGGTTCATTATATCCAGAATGTTATTCATGATTTAGATATCATATATGTCATATATATCCAGTAAATACATGCATTTATAATATTACATCACATTTAGAGGTAAGAAATGAAATGCACCGTTCATGGAGACGGTAAGCCGTACGTACGCATGAACGCTACTTCCATTTCTATTTCATATTTTATGGAATGGAATCATAATTATAGAAGAGTATATTATAATTCCAGTATAATAACATATATAATATCATTAACTTTATCCTTTACACATCCCACATATGGTATTAACGAATCAAATCACTTTTAGGGGGCGGTAGTCTGCACTTCCTAAAATGAAGATATCGTGTTTTACCCATAATGGAAACCATAATGGTATGCCCAAAATGAAAAAAACAGAAGCTTAAGGAAAACATAAACATATTATATATCATATATAAAAATAGTGACATCATAATGGCCACCTTTGAAGGTGTTAAATGAGTGTTGAACAATCATCGTTTCGGGAGGCAGAATTTCGCCATCCACGGAAACCGTATGTTCTTTAACCATTTGATGTAGTTGTGTGAGAGTTTAGCTCAAATAAATCTTATAACAACATCCTAGTATATTGATAATACTGGTGTTGTTACAAAAGAAGTAAATAAAAAGAGTTTAGGGGGTTGGAGAAGCAAAATAAAACAAATGAACATGAGAGAATGAATTACCTTTAAAAGTGTAACTCCTTTTGAGTTGAGCCTAAAGGCTTCCTTTGAAAGGATTCTGCCCAAAGGGAATCCTCTAGGATGAGGAGAGGTATGTGGATAGAGCAAATGGGCAGGGGTTGGCCGAGCCAAAGGCTTGAAGAGTGTGTGAAATTAGGTAGAGGTGGGGGCCTTTTATAAGAGGAGAGGAGGGGCACTTTTGGAAAGTAAAGAAATATTACATTATTTGAAAATGTGTTTCGGTTTTAAAAGGTCCCACATTGATAGAATTCGTGGATAAGGTGATAAGGGTTCGAAATCCACTCATCCAATTGGTTTTGGACATGTGTAATTTATGTCATTTCCCAACAAAAGTGGATCCATGGGGTCCCCAAGTTGACCCATGGCATGTCATGGTCGGCCATGACACAACCAATGAGGTTGGGACATGTGTCTAGGTCATTTCATTTTATTAAAGTATTATTTATACCTTAAACTACCCTAATTACCACTAATCGTGATTAAGAACTTTATAAGTTACTATTCACCAAAAAATTATTATAATCTCATTGAACCAAATTTTACTTCTTAATGACAACCATGTATGTCGTATTTTCAATATTCAATACACATTAGTGGTAAACTTTCATTTAACTAAAAAATCAGTTTGCTTCATTATCACTTAGTGGTTTCACTATTCATCAAAAATTGATGTTTTTCAGAAAATTACCAAAAATTCACCCTAAGCTATATTTGATATTCCGAATTCAAAAATGAAGTCTATTTTACAAAATTCAAAACATATAGGTCACATTAATTAATTTAATAATTAATTCCCGCTGCCAGAGCAAATAGCGTGTTTTTACAAAACAATAAGTATCAAAAGATTGACACCAGTTTAAGTCTAATTTCAAAGTGAAATTGATTCCAATGACCACCATTGGATAAAATGGTAAAAATATATTCTAATTTCACTTAAAAACCAATTCAAAACATAATCTAATCATATAAATAAATTATATTAAAAAGTATTTTTGATGTAAAATGCAGTATTTTTCACTATTCATTAAAAAATGGACATTGTCAGAAAAATACCAAAAATTCACACAAGGTAAATTTTTATGTCCCAATCATAAAGAATAAGTTTATTTTGACAAAAATAGTTTATAAAATTGTAAAAATATAGATTCAAAAATGGTTTGCCATCAAAAGGCAGTAAAACAATCTTTTAAGAATATTAGTGTATTCCATGCATAAGATTGTATTTATTTTCATTTTAAGCCGCTATAACTCTATCTTAATCATTAATAGAAATAGATAAAAATATATATTATTCATTACTTACTTGGGATGTTACAATCACCTTGATTCTTGAGAAAATATGCTCATCCCATTTTATGGAAAATTAATAATTATTAAATAATGTTTTTAAATGTGAGGATGGAAGAGTGAAGTTTTGAGATGAAGTTGAATTATTGATCAAAGACTGAGGAAGTAGAGAACTAGAAAATAAAGAGCTAAAATAAACTGATGTTCTCTATGTAAATAGTTTGCGTCATAATATCTGGAGTGTTAGTCAAATCTATGAGAGGAATAATAGTGAACTTTAATACAAATTGGTTCACTATCGCATGATTTATAGATTATTATCTTATAAATGGAAGAAAACAGAAGAAAATTTACATCAGGTTGAATGTAAAGAGAATATTTATTATGTAATAGTAGATTAATAAATCAACCCATGTTACTGAGTGATGGGTCACATTAATCCACCAATCATGGAAAATGTATCTTTGATGAATATAGTCATTGATAGTATAAATTTAAAGCATTAATGAGAAAATTATTGTGGTACTTTATTTCATGGAATGATGATCGTGACATCATATCATTCAAACAAAAAAATGGCATCAAAACTATTGGATCTCATCCATAAAGGAATGTGGGGTCCAATAAATATGGATAGAACCTATAAAGAGAAGAACATCATTTATTATAATTAATATTATATTAAAATTTCATATTTAAAAATATTAAAAGGTAATATAAATAGATAGATTACATGAAGGGTTATTGTTGAATTTAGGAGAACAAAACACTCCCCCAAATAATGGTTCGATGATCAGAAAATGTAGGATAATACACATCCATTAAATTTGAAAATTACCATGAAAAATGTGGAATATAGACTGATGTGTCAATATTGAGAACCCCATAGAAAAAATGAAGTTTTTTAATCATAAAAATTAAAAGGTAAACTATTTGGATAGAACTTTTCTGATTCAGATTTGAATCTCTCATCCTTACAGGAAAGAGGTGGTTTAAGTAGTGTTATACCCTCAACATAGAACATGTAATTTTATTGAACAAACTAAGACAGTATATGATTTATAATATGGAAGGGATCCCTCTCTATCGTATTTTATTAATTTTGGATGTAAATATTTCATCTAAAATAATTAATGAAAAATTGGAATGTATGGTGATGCAATAGATGAGGTAATATTATTTTAATATTAAATAAATAGTAAATCCAACAATTATAAGAATAATACACTAGGAAAAATTGTTTAAATAAGTGATGAAATGATAATTTAAGATAAAACCATAAATAAAATTTGTAGATCGTACAATAATATGATAAAAAACATATAATATTTAGAATAATGGATAGGTTTATATACAGAAGTTAAAGAAGTCTTACCAAAAATCAAGGCTCGGGAAATAATTATGATTCTGACGATTAATAAAGAGAGGATTTTGTGGCTTAAGAAATATCAGCAAACCCCCACAATATAAAAATTAGATAAAAAATTGATCAATCCAACATCATTGGGGATTTGACAACACCCACATACATAAGGATAATGAGGAATGAGTAAAATTATTCATTCCTATCAATTTTAGAACCAACCACATATGAAGAAAGAGAAATGGATGATTAATGGTTTATGGATGTGAATGAAGAATTCGATTTGATTGAAATGAACCAAATGTGGGATGTTGTTAAGAGACACAAAAATCACAATGATATTGGAAGAAAATGGAACAATATTTTTTTTTATGAGAATGGAAATGTGATTAGAAATAAGTAATTTATAGTTTTTAAAGGCTAAACAGAAATTGAAAGAATAAATATTGAACAAAAATTTTCTCCAGTAGTTAGAAAAATGTTTATTAGGCATTTCATTGAAATGAAGAATCAAATAGGATGTGAATATTTTCTTATTGATGTAAAAATAGCATTCTTAAATGTATTTATTGATAAATAAGTCAACATTGAACAACTATTAGGATTTGTCATTGGAAATGAAGAAGAAATGGTTTATAGATTAAAAATATCTATCTATGGTCTAACACAGTAACCATGAAAATGTTATTCTTGATTAGATTCTTATCCAAATATGCGTTAATTTAAAATATGTGGTTTCAATCATAATATATATTTGAATAATTCATAGGAAGATCAATTTTGGGATGCTCATTCAGAGGAAAAGTTACATTTTCCTTCTTTGGGAAAATTTTCTAGTCCAGTGAGAGATAGAAGTGTGGGGGTTCAGAGTGTCACAATGTATATGCATGGAATACATGGTAAGATAGAATGGTAATGTTTTTATGATAGTTCCCTCAGGGGTAGTTTTACTACTTGAATGTATGGAACATCATATGATCCCCTGAAGAGAAGTCTCTCTGCTATTTGGAGAGCTGTGAGTTTATTAGTCTCAGAACTCGAGGGAAAGGTGTGATGGATCATGGGTAGTGGTGACATCTGATTATAGATTCAAAATTTTTGTGGTACGAACCTTGGGTTCCATGGTTTTTCCACTATATGAATTTCTTCTTGTGTGGGCGGTAATTACCTCGGGTTCATTTACACCACCATAGAAAAGGACCTATGAGCAACCTATAATTTAATAGAGTCTTCATCGAAAAAAAAATTCTGTGTGTTTGCTGGCGCGGCCTGTAGGTCCTTCTCTTTTACGGAATATAGAATTTTAGTGTAATAAATAGTGGAACTTGCTGCCCAGAGTGAGAGGTTGTGTAGTAAGGACATTCCATTTAATCTCAACATCCTTGTGTGGCATATTTGAAATAATAACCTTCCATCTAATGACAACATCTAGTGTTATGGTGTCCAAAATTCCTCTATATGTTTTTGTTAATGCTCATTTTTTGAGGTATTTATTAGAAACATCTTCTTTAAGGGAAAATGGGGTCAATTTTTGAAGAGTATCCTTGGTTTCATTATTGGTGAAGATTTTCTGGATTTTACAAGTGATAAATTTATTTATATTTGGTTCCATGGAGTAGTAGGGGATAAAACATATGAGATGAAAGCTAGATAATTCATCGTCTTTGTTAGGTCTAGGTTTTTATTGATATCAAGGTAAAATATCATTTTGATGGATGTGACACCTCATGGACTACCATTTTCTTCATAACGAGATGTTTTATGGCAGCGTTTGATGGTTAGATGAAAAAATTAGAAGCTTCTCATTATTTAAGATCTCATAATTTCATAGGGTATTTTTTAAATCATTTATTTTCTCCTCATCCAGTGGTCTATGGGCTAAATGATCCCCTTGAAATAGGTGGTTGATGTCAACAATGAAGGATCATGTATCGCAGGTGCGATGTGGGGTGGTGGTATTTTTCTTGACTATAAAGGTTCTGTTATCCTCACTTTCACTTACCCTTTTGGTCAGGGGGATTCTCTTTAGGATTAGTCTAATGAAATTTTTGTGAGGATCATAGTGTGAAATGATAATAGTATTTGGTTGGCTGGGTTACAGATGGACTCCAAGCATATCTTTGATTCTCTTCATGGTCACATTCACATCCCATGGTCTATCATCTACTAGTTTTTAAGGTTAAAGGATTTCATTAATGGAGATGTTATCATCTCTCACACTTATAATTATGCGAACAATGCATCTGATTATCATTCCGTGTGGGCCTCATAATTGGATAATCATTCAATTTTTTATAGTGTGGGTCCATTTCCATATGAGGGTATTATTAGTCATAATATTGATGTACCTGGAATAAATTATTATAGGACTCCATAATTCATCACCTTCTAATCATGAGGTTGTCGGGTTAAGCTCCCTTCATTAATAAAAATATCATATTTTTGTGTTATGCTGATGATATTATTTTTCTAGGAAGTAGACTGGGATTAGTGGTTTATTTTACTAATTAAAGGATATCAAAATTTAAAATTTCTATTATTTTTAAATTCAAAAGCTACATTAAGCTGTAAATGATTCAAAAGAAAAATTACACATTCATTATATGGGAAAAATATATGCAAGTGAGCTGTTGAAGAAATTCATCATTCATGACTCCTAACCGATGTCTACTCTAATTTTGGTTTTGAAAAAACATGGAACAAATGAGGATTGGGAATTTTTGGATCCAACTCTATATAAAAATACATTTAAATCCTGTTATACTTGACAAAGACAAGTCTAGATATTATATTTCCAATATTTATAGAATCCCACATTCAATTAAATCAGACAGGGGAGAATTTGCTATCAATTAAAAAATCATGTGATATATTCGAGGTACTCTCAATTTTTTCTTATAATTCCCTATAGTAAGATAAAATGAATAAATATTAATTTAGGAATTGGATTGGACTAAATATGTGGTGGGTAAAATGTCAACAATTTTTTAAGAAATATTCATTGGGAAATGTTATTCTCATGGTAGATAAAGAAATAGGATATCATTTATCTTATTAGGATAGATGTGTATTACTTCACAACCAGAAATGCATTCACTCAGATGTTGTGGATGAAGAAAAATTTGAATGCTATTGGTGATGAGTTGTGACATCAGATTCTGATCCACTATGACAGTATGATCATAATTTATCATAAAAATAATACATTTTACCACTGTCATACAAACAACATTGAGATTATATATCACTTCATCAAGGAAAAATTTGATCTATTTATGATTATAATGGATATTGTTTCAATTTATAATCATGTGGATGACATTATAACTATTCCATTAGAAACAAATGTGTTTGAGAAACATCAGATGATACTCATTGTTCAGTCCCCTCCTATTTCATGAAGAGGTTATGATTTGACCCATCTCTCCATTTGTGTATTCAATATTACATTGTTTGTGGAAGTGAATCTAGTTTTCTAGGGAGATATTTTCTCAGAGGAGTTTGTTTTATACTCTACATGAACAAATATAGGTTCATTTAATATATTTATAAAGGTGGGAATGTATAAATTCTATTTCAAAAAGGATTGTTTTCCTAGAATGATCATAAAAATAATGAAATATTTTTATGACACTATTAGAATTTTATTTTTTGAGGAACCAGTTTACAACATATATGTCTTTAGGAATTCTAAATCCCAGGAACCGTGTAATGAATTTGTGACATGATGTCAATAATTTTTTGAAGGGAAAAAATCTATTGGATGGATATTTTTATGCCTTCCAATGAATGAGAACACAATTCACTGTTCCCCAACTTTTTTCTACTCTGACAATTTCTTACATCCACTTAGAGTTTTGAATGTGTTTTTTCACCATTTGGGTTTGGTTAGTGCTGGTGTATTATTTAGTTAATCTTCATCTTTGAGAAACTCCAAAATGGGTATCACGAAGGTTTGTAAAATCATGAAGGTGTGGAGATTATCAAATGTGTTGTGGAATACAATGTTCTTCACGACAAATACATGTTTCATGAGTGCACGATTAGTTGATGGTTTTCTTCATAACAATGATAATGTTCACAAATGGGTGAAATTTGAACGGATCTTCAAAAATTAAAGATATTTTCGATCATGTCATTGTAGGATTGAGAAAAAATCTACTAGAGGAGTGTGAGCTTCATGAATGGTTGTTCCTACAAATTTCAGGCTACCCCCACATCATTTAACTTGAAAAATTAGTAATAAATGATAAATCTCTGTTTATTCATGATGGTTTGAGCATCATGAACCAATTATTCATTATGAGCTCGAGCATCACAAAAAATATTATCTTTTCCTTGACTAATGCATATGTATCCTACAAACATGAGTTTCCTAATGACTTGTTATTCCACTATGAAATAGTTTTCCTTGAATGTGGTTTTCTTTATGTAGGTTTTGAGATTCTTTAGGATATTCAAAAAGGAGAATCACGAACATGTGTTTTTAACATTTGGTTTTAGTTAATATTTCTTTTAAGTGCATCAACTCTAGAATTGTATGCAGGTAGATGGTCATTTTATTTGGGGAATAAGACTTCAATGAAAACATAAATAATCTACCTTGACGTCATTAAAACAATTATGACATTTCCCAAAAAAAATATCTAGGGGATGTTGACATAAGTGTTCCCCTGGAGGTAGTGTGATATCGCTATAATATTGTAATAGATTTGTGCATATCATAGTATTATTGTGTCTGAACATATGTATTTCAAAAGTAGTTAAGATTTGTGAATTTTGGTAAGACCAACACATTGTCGTTGTATGCCACTTGTACTATCCATTAGTGGTCAACCATGTAAAAATATTTTTTATCTATTTTAAATTAAATATTTGATTATTACATGATTCCATAAGAAAGTTCTATCCAGATTTTACCGATCTGGGAACATGTTCTGTCACCTTAAAAGCAAAACATAACACCTTAATTAACACATCTCGTATCATGGTTTTCTTGGGTCGTACATGTATGACTAATGCCCCCAATTTTTTATGGATCAATAGAATATAGAAATCAATTAGTATCTTGATGATTTTGATGTGGTATTCATTCATGATATTTTTTTTATTATAATGTTATAAGGACCACTAAAATAACTTCTGGATAATTTTTTAGATTATTAGAAGAAAATATCTATATTGTATATTTTGTATGTGCAATTTCACACTTTATGAATACTCTTTTAATGATGATATTATCTCAAGCGATGGAATGTCAATACATCCTAGAATGAAAAATGGAATTAGAGAATTCCCTACAACAGCAAACATAACAAAGGTATGTAGTTTAATTGTTTTGTATGGTCATTATAAAGCATTAATTAGGAATATGAAATTATTTTCTAACCCCACAACCATGAATAAAAATAAATAGGATATATTTACTTGGAGAAATGAATGTGAAAAATGTTTGGACTAACTAAGGGGAGATTGTTCAATTATCCAATTATTACACTACCATATTGAAGTGATGGGCCCATCATTTATAAGGATGAATAAAATAAGTGATGTGGTTGTGTACTATTGAAAAATAAATTCTTATTGAATATACATCAATAAAATTGAAAAGTCATTAATATAATATTCCAACCCAATATTTTTTGTCGGAACATATAATATTCACTTCGAATACATAGACACATAATCTCCATAGTAAAATATGTGAGATATACCATGATCAAAAAGTACTAAAATATAGATTTTAATAAAAAATATAAATATGAGACAATCTAAATTGATCGATATACTCATGTAAATTTTTTTCACATTACAGATACATCTAGGGAATGAAATTATGGTTGTATGTGAATTAAGTATGAAGGATCGGGGAATTTTGACCCAAATGATGATTAAGGGGGATCCAATGCTTGTATATCTGGTATGGATAGATCTAGAAATTACTAAGGATGTGGAGACTTAAATAAGTTTCCAAATGATAGAAAACCATTTTTTTAAATAGGATAATGAATTCCCAATTTGATGATGAGAAATTATGAACAAAAAGTTTGTTTGTGAACAATGGGACATTATTAGACTTCATCTGTAAATTGTCTTCTAGAATATGGGATTAGATTATTTGTTTCATCAATACTTTATCCAGAAATGAGATCTTTTTAATGACTCTAAGGGATAAAATATCCCTATTCACCCTTTTATAAAAGTTTTGTATATGGATTGGAATGAACATTTTTTATGGAATAATATGATGAAGGAAATTTTTTATTTTGTTTCTAGAAGTTAGGTTTCTCAGCATGTTATATCTAGGATGCATCATCCTATAGAAATATTATAGCCTCTTCTTATTCCTATGTCAATGTAATTAGACATTACTGTAGTATTTTTAACCTCACTACAAAATACTCCTAGAAGAAATGATGTTATATGGGTTATCATTGATCAAAAAACCCAATATGAATATTTCCTCACTATAAGAGAAGATTTACATATTGTGTTCCTCACATGGCTCTATATAAGTGATGTTTTAAGACATAATTGTTTACCTCTATCAATTTTGTGGTATTCAAATCCCAATTTATATTAACACCATAATTAAGTTCATCAATTTCTTGAACTACACTCAAGACTATGTTATAAAGATTACTATTAATATTTTTATTTAGAATGTCTATTATTTCATAACTATTAAAATTTACATTATTAATATTATTTACGTAATTATAAAAAATACATTGTGGAATTTATTTGTTAAATATTAATTATAATTTAATATAAAAAAATTCAATATAATAGAATTGTTTTTATAAATGAAAATTTATATGCAAAAGGATTTTTATCTTAAAAAATTAAATTAATTACTATTAGTTGATGTTTTCCATAAAATTAATATATTATGTATTCAGAAGAATTTTTTTAATTCATCCAATATATATGGTAGTCTTAAGATAATAAAAATCCTATTTTAATTATAAATAGGTTTTATTTTTCTAATGTTAGTTTTCAATCCTTTTAATGGAATACATGTTACGAAATCATCATTGTTGTGTATGGAGGACTATCACCTCACAAAACGATGTCATTCTTTATTCTGTTATCACCTATCATGGTTGGTAATTCTAATGAAAAATGTATTTATATATGCTCTATTTTATATATTTATGATTTCTGAATTTTTATAAAACATATAACTTCATGTTTTCCATTTTGAGGGAATATGATAACATCATTGATGTGTATAGCAGACTACCACCTCGTGAAGCGATTTGATTATTTCACGCTTTACATATAATGTAATAGGTAAGGATTTAATACAAAATTTTGATAAATATGAAATAAATATTATATAGTAATAATAATATACATATATATCATTAATTATTTTCAGTTCAATATGACATTAAAATTGAATCAATGTTCGTTCTTAGGTACAGAAAACCATTTCATGAATGGTACACTTCAATTACAATCACTAAATTTTATAGGTTACTATAATTAATTAATTAAATATATATATATAATAAATACATATTCAATTGATATCATGGTTTACATTATTGAAATTATTACCTCGTGATTGAAGGGACAATAAAAAATCTAAAACGTACTAAAAAAATAAGGTATTTAACATTAAAAAATAATGAAAATAATGATTGATTATTATCAAATAGTTAGTAATATGTAATAAAATAATAAAATATGATATAAAACATATTAATATGGGTATATTATAATTTCAAACCATTATTAATACCATTATACATCATTTCAAATATCCATCATCCAAATAGAAGAGCTAGGCAAGTGATTTCTTAACAATGTACAGTCCACATTTTCTTATTTGTTATTAGGCTCCATTTTAGAATTATATAGAGTATATACATCACTATTTTCATGTAAAATAATTAATACATCATTATTCATGGTATTTTATGTATCAATTTTAATTATATCATCTAGGTAGAATTGAAATAAGAATTAAAATTTGGTAACTATAATTATTAAATATCACATTAATTTGTGATTGTTACCTTTCACTTGAAAAAATAAATTTTTTAAAACTAATTTACATTAGACAATAAATTTAACTAAAAACATTAACATTGCTTTTTGATGGATATGTTCATTTCTAAAACCATAAACAATGTTTTTCTCTGTTATTGAAATTTAAAAAAATTTGATTAACTTGGGAGATATTGATAAAGATTTATCCTTTATAAAATAATGATATACGATGATAAGGCACATTTTTTATGAATTAAATTGATTTTTTGATTTATATTTAATGATTTAGGCTGGTATGACATAGGCCAGGGACTGTTTAATGTAATACCTATGATTCGTTGGTATACTCATAAAATGAATCAGAATAAAAAATTATATGGTTTTATAAAAGGTACATTTTCAACTATCTTGTGAATGGCCTTGACTGTATAGGTTCCATGTTCCTAGGAAAATTGAATCCAATATATAAGAATTTCATTCCTTTTGAATTCATTATTTTTTATTATCCATTATATTTATTATATTAAATTATCTATGGATGCATTTAATAATATTTTACTTTATTATATTCCTTTTGTTTTAGATATATACCTTAACGTATTGAATATGCCTTATCCTGATATTTATTGCGATTTTGTGTCTAGTTATCCAGCATTCAATGTTGATTATGATTATTAATTCAGGATAGCTTTTATTATATTTAACCTAGGCTGAGCATTTTATATGACACCTATTTGTTTCCCAGAATATGAACATGAATACTTGGAATGAAATTCAAGGATAATAAGATTTTACTTTTCTTATTATTTTATTTATTTTCACAAAGTAATCTGTGTATTATGATTGTAATCTACTTTCCCAAAATAGTTAAATAGTTTAGTCCTTTTATATATTGATCTTATATCAATGCCAATGTGATTAAGTAAGTCAATGGTTCTAGGATACTGGGGTCGGGGTTACTACATCACACATCAAAAATTTCCCGAATTGTAATTGACATTTTACTCATTTCGTATCATTTTTAGAAAAACACATAAAATTTTAAATTTTCACATCATTTCTAACAATAATTATATTATTTTCATAAGGTGGAATATTAGATTTCATATTTTAAATATTTTTTTCTTTCCCTTTGATGTCTAAAGTATGTTGCACTAGCTAATATGTGAATGAATTGGAAAACTTATTCAATTTGACACATTATAAAGAAACATATTATGATTCCAACATTAAAAATATTCCATAGAAATGGGACATCCCGAATATAAAATCATTATTCATATTTATGATTGTTTTTATTATTAGAGTTTAGAGGAGATGGTATATGGGAAATGATAAAATAATTCCCAATTTCAACGTACAATGGTAATTAACCTTCGCGGTTGTAACAGTTTTTACAAGACATCTAATCATCAAGTGGGATTTCATTTTGAATTTATTCTTCATTGGTGTGGGATAATAAACTCATATTATAAGGTACCGTATTTTTGATCATTTATTGACTTCAATTTTTTGATGTAACTATGAAAAATGTAGTATCTATATAAACTATAATTGATTATAATCCTCATTCGTTATTAAGAACATGTGGGATGCATGATAAAAAATATTTCTAGTAGGTACGATGTGAACTTATCTTGGGTAACTGAAACTAAAAGGAACTCCTTTTTTTATTTAGGTAGTGCATCCTTAAGGAATCTAATGTTCTTGATTCATATTACATAAATTATGTCATGATATAAATTTTTGTAGATGCTTGGATCCCACAGTAGCATACATACATCATAAAAAATCTCAAAAGGATAATCCTATTAGGGTGATTTCATTATTGGTGGATTAATTTACAATTTATTTAATAAAATTTTATAGTTTTTTCACTCATAATCAATGTGAAAATAATATTCATTTAGAATTTTCATTGTCTTAGTTATATAATTGTTAATGAAATATCTAATAAATTATTGGTTAGAAACTACAGGGAATTTTTTTTTGCAAAAATGCTTATGCAAATATGCATTTGGAAATGAATTTATTACATCATTCTTTGACCAATATACGTAAATTCATTCCTCTAAAATTATGTGTCCTAAAATACTTCATGCTTCAACTATGAGGTGATTTTTTTAGTGCATAGATGAATATTTTTCTCAATTCAATTTTTCCAAATCATTTACGACATCCCTATGAAATGATAAATGAGTTTTTGAAAACTGAAAAATCACATATAAATAATTATAGTCTTTATTTTATATTTTCTTAGAAAATACATACCACACATCATTGAATGAGACATGGGGAATTCTATAGCTTGAAATGCATCCTCTTCTGGGTCAATGATCCAATTGTATAGGCGAAGGTCATCTTATTCTGATCATCCGGTGAGATTATTACTTCAATGTATTCTGAAAACCCATCGAAAAACAATAATTTGTTTTTCGTACAAAAATGCCTCACATTATATTGATAAATTGGATAGGAAATAAGTAATTTCATGTAATCTAATTGAATTTTATATAACATACAGACATTATAGTTTTTTTTAAACTCATGTATATTAGTTGATATAAGTCATTCTTCATTAATGATAGGCACTCTTATTGGGGACTACATTGAATAGGCTCACACACTTTTTATCACATATTGGGTAAATAATGTTGGATTCTATAAGTTATCATTATTTTTCTATCGCGACCCATCCTCATGACTCGTGCTGTGACTACCCCAATCCCGCCTTCTATAGGCCAGGGGCTGGCGACTAGCTCCAAAAGGCGTAATCCCGACAAAAAGGGGAATTCATTGCCTTTATAAAGCAAACAACCACCACATAGTAAGCCATCAAAAGTAAACACTAAGTAACTGAGTACAATAGTAAGTGTGGAAAAGTAAGAAGGTCAGAATACAAACCCAAACTGAAGTAAAGTACAACTAGAAAGGATGTACAGAAACAGAAAAGCAAAGCAGCAACGCCGAGCCATCCACTGGAATCCCACCTGAAGGGTAGGTATAGATAGCCTCCTCAGCTCATCGGGTCATGCAGTCCGCCCCGTGTACGTCCCGCCTAGTGGCCCACCTCTAGGTACCAACTCTTCGTAAAATCCACCTCCAGGCACCGACTTGTCGTGAGTTCCTCACCCGGGAACCATCCAGCTCTACAAGCCTCAACCTCGATTAGTGATGTCCATCGTTCGCAACCAACACAATGTAGTGCGTGCGAAGCCCGTGCAGGGGTGAGTATATGATACTCAGTAGGGACCCCGATACCCCCAAAGGTCTCCCTAGATCCACAAAGGAGAAACCAAAAAGAAATGATACAATCACGTAGTATCATCCAAAACTACTTAGGTATATGCCCATACATTTACCTAAGTCATCAAATCCATTTCAGATCCAACTCACGAGATCAAGTACAATCACATCCACGCGGGATAGTACAACTCAATCCACATAGGAAAGCAAGTCAATCATATAGAACATAATGATTGAAAGTCAAGACTTAGCTCAAACAGGTATAAATCATTTGCAGTGAAAAAGGACATGATTAGATGTAGCCACTGATTCTTCTTAGCTGGGACCCACGTAGGATACAAGTACTGTAGTCGTCACCGCCGAACCTATGGAGGATTCTATTATGGTTGTCGTTGTCGTCGAACCCACGGAGGATTCCAGTACGATAGTCTTCAACATAGAACCCATAGCTACTGGGGAACTCCTCCTCTATCGAGTACAGTGGGTCTGCCACTACAACCAAACACTTCCCACTAACCTTGGACTGCTGTAGTACTCCACCTATGGAGTACTGTGGGCCTACTGCTCCAACCAAGCGCTTCCCACCATGGGTCTGCCACAACAACCAAGTGCTCCCCCTAATAGCCTACAGAGGTACTCCTTCTGTTGAGTACTGTGGGTCTTCTGCTAAAACCAAGAGCTCCTCCTCTGTGGGTCTGCCGCTACAACCAAGAGCTCCACACTGGGCTATTGAAACACTCCGAGTCAATCGACCAGTAGTCATCAAGTCTCAGCCAGCTCTAGGGTTTCTGCACATAGCACGCTCGTTCTGAGAGGGTCCGCTCCACGAGCCAAGAGGTTGATACATCAAATGTCATGTAGACCAAAGTTAATATATCAAAATGTTCCGTCACGCCAATAGGAACACAACGCGATAGACGGTGCGTCAATTAGACGCTCGGTCTGAGAGTTAATGGCTTTTTCATTCCTGGGGCCCGGTTGGTTTTTAAGTCAAAACCAACCCGAATGAACTCCAACTGCGTCCAAACCTCGGGAGGAGTAAGCCATAAGGTCTGTCTCACTAAAAGGAATCCAACAAAGTCGATGGCACGTCAATTGGACGTTCGGAGATCATGTTATAAGCGTTTCCACTCTGAGGGCCCGGTTGGTTTCGTGTTCGTACCAACCCGGCTGTACCCAAAGTTCTCCGAAACCTTGAGTGTAATATACCGAAACGACCGACTCGATCCAAGGATCTCATATCAACTGACGTTGCATTGATCGGATGTCCATAGACCATGATATGGGAAAATGACTGAAAATAGTCTGAAATGGGGGGTCTGGGCCCGACCCGGCCCCGCCCAACCCCCCTAGGTCGGCTCGAACCGGGTTTGGTTCTGGCCCAATAGGGCAGGGCCCATCCTGGTATGGGTGGCACAGCCCGGCCGGCGTGGCCTGGCCCGGCCTGGGCGACCCGGCCCGATGCAGCCTGTCCGGCCTAGGCGGCCGGTGGGCCTGGAAAGGGCGTGGCCCGCACAGCCAGTCAGCTCAGACATTGTGGACGAGTGGGCAACGGAAAGGTGGGGGGGCTACCCCCTATATGGAAACTACGGCCCCAGCGTGGGGGCTTCTCCCTTGCCAGTCGGGGGTTATGACCCCCAGCTCCCCCGATCGGTCGGCCTGGCTGGCCGACCTGTGCTGCAGCCGCGGGACCCCGCGGTCCCGCTCCTCTGAGGCACAGGCAGGCAGCGGTTCCGGCCGCCGCTCCCTTCTCCGTCGCGGCAACAGGCCGCAGCCTTGGTCTGATTGGTGTGGCGCGACGGCGACGCACACCTACGCCGCGGCCACGCTCCGTCCGCGATGTCTTCATGGTTCTCCGGCACGACGCGATGGCGTCGTTCCCCTTCATTGCGGCCCGACACCGGCCACGTGTTTGTTCGGCCTCAACGGCGCGGCGCGACAGCACCGCGCTTCTTCGCCATGATTCTCCATGTTCCCGCGCGGTTCCATTTCTCTGCGCTACCTTTGTTTGTGCAGCAATAAGAACCACAACCAAGAGGGACGAGGGATGGCCATGTTAGTGCGGTCAGACCTCCTCCCGTTATAACGACAACAGGAGGCCCAAAAAGAATAAAAACCCTCGTCAAGCAAGCATAAAAAAATTAATCCATAATATTTGAACTCAAACCCCTACCTGGAAGAAGTCGTCGTACGAGAATCGTCGCTGAGAAACGGCATCACGGAAAATGGCGTCGCGGAAAGAGGCCTCGTACGTCGTCGGTGCACGCCTGGTGAAAGATGCGGTGTCTCGCTTCCTTCGATGCAGGATGAAGGTTCAATGATGAGAAGACATTCTTCATTGAATCTTCGGTGTTCTTTTCGTTCTTCAAGAAGGAAGAAGAAAATCTCCAAGGGTTCTCTCCTCCACACAACAAATCACCACCAATAAAATAAGACATTGTCTTATTTAATTTACACACACAAAAGCCATCATTAATTTGAAATTAAAAATGAATTCACCAAATTAATTAAAGTGTGTTATCCAATTAATTAGGCATTTTCTTGGCAGGTATTTAATGGTGAAGAAAAACTGCTTGAGTTGACTTGACATTAAAACGGGGGAGGTGCGGGTGTGTTACACAATTTAAAAGTGATAGGGTGATTACTGGGGAGTTAGAGAATTGAATGTTGGGGGCTCGTGTGGGCCCCACCCAAACTCCCACACACAGAAGTTATCCACAAAGTAGAGACAAATTAAGTTGTGACATAACTTTATTTCACTTAAACCGCTTAGTAAAGAAATAAAAATAAACCAATTATATTTTTATTCCTCACATTTTTTTAACAACACCACCCGAGAAAACGAACCTTCAGATAAGGTGTTCCTGAGAAATTATCGGCATTGCGGTTTCATAGGTGCCCTTGGATTTCGATTCTGAGTACCAGTTTAATAGTTAGGAATATTCGCTCATTCATTCACTGAACATACCCGAGTTAAGCTTCAGAAAATGATTCCGGGCACACCGGGCCTCGGAATCAAGTGCCTTCAGAAACTGCGCAACCATAAAATCCCAAAAAAAATTAAGAAAAAAAATTTCCCTTGAAATTTACGAGTCTTTAAATTTTCATAACATCAACCATGATTTTCATATTATTTCCATATTTTTGTTGTCTCACTAGTTAAGAATCATCTTTTGATAGATTCAATGATAGTATAGTTTTTGGTTAATCCCTAAGATATCTCCTTGACTCCATTATAAGGTATTAAAATGAAAGTTGATATTTTTTTCATATTTTATTCATGGGTATCAAATTGATAATTAAAAATAAAGACAAATATAATGTTTCCTTCAATATGATTGATGTAATTTTAACCACTTAGTAGTGCCCATAATTCAATATAGGCTGGTTTTTAATGGTATGAAATTAATTTATTGATTCCTACTTCTAAGAATTCGATCTATTGTATCATGTTATAGAAATTTAGTATATAATCTATGAAATCAAAATTAATCTATTCTTATAACATGAAATTCGAATTTGTAGGTTTTTTTATATTAGTATTTTAAAAGGATAATTTTCATCCTAAGGCTATGAACTCATGAAGCATACCTATATATTTATTTTTTGGGTACCTTATTCCTGAGATATTACATTTAGTGAATTAATACTTGAAGGAATCTTTATTGCATCATGTATGTTGAGGTGTACAGTAATATCTTCAAGTTCCTTTTTTTGTGAACCCTAATGTATGGTGATTATCGTTTTTCCAACATAAGAAATGGACTGTCCATGATGATGGGTGAGTGAAATTGGCACGTACCTATTCAATGGTAAGGATAAATAATTCCTATAGAAAAATAATTCATCTTAATACTATGAGTAAAGGTTTGAAAAATCCATCCCAGAATATGGTGGATATATTCACCAATTGGACCCCACGTCTAGTCAAATTTCTCTCTCCAAATTGTGATGAATAAAATAATGTGATGCAAAATATTTATTGAGGCACACAAATGAAATAAAGAAACAATATACATTATTGAAACAATGGATTATAGAATAGATAATTTCCCTGGATCATGACATTTCTATTATATCTATAGTGTTATTAATGTAGAAAAACATCTTCCCAAGATGATTTGTTCATTTACATCTAGTAATCTTATCGTTATGTATTTTTTTCCTTTGTAAATTTCTCCTAATTTTGAAATTTTTTGATCCCTATTAAGTGGGTTACAGTTATTTCAATTTATGGAAGGTCTCATGAATCTATTTTTGAATTTAATCCTCTTCCTCCATCTTTGAATTACAATATAAAAATTTTAATGGTTCCATTATACATTCTTTTCCCTTTAATACAAGTCCATTTTGATATTTAATTTCACAAAATAGTCATTATATTTTCTTTCATCGTGTAATCTTATTTTATATAAATGGGTGAATATTTAAAGAAAAAATTCTATTCGATTAAATTGCCTTTAGTTTTTAGGGGATTCATATCCTTTATAATTCATTTTGCAATCACAAATGAATTTTTCTTGATATTTTTTATTATCTAGGATGGTTGATTTCCCAGGACCTGGGTAATAATGATTTTAAAAAATCCCTATAGCTCTATTAGTTTTTCTATCATATATGAATGTCACACTACCTTTGTATACAATAATTTCTCTTCAGTATAGAGTTAACTAGGGGAATGTTTTTTATTACACATCTACTAGAAAGGTGCTGTTTGAAATTCTTGATGATATTGTAATGAATTATGTCTCTGTTTCTGCTAGAATTGTTGCTGTGGTGGGTATCAGTACTGATAGTAAGAATTAGTTTGATTGTATCTGTATACTTGTTGGTCCTGGGGTTGACATAACTAATTTTGAAAAAAAATTCCTATTTAGACAGTGGTATATTAGCTTTCAACACCCTTATGGATGCATATGGTGCATCATACCATTTTTTTAAATTGTTGTGAGTATTATGAAATCATATAATTCAAAAATATTATGTATAATATTTTTTTTCAATTAGGGATCCTGGATATGATACATCGGTAAGGTTTCAGTTATTATTGAGTGGTCCAAGATTTAAAAATATGTTGAATTTATGTTCCTTCATTTAATGATTTGGGAATAATTCTTAGTGTTTCTTGTAGCATTATCATTACTTGTACAGGGTCCCTCTAGTACATTATCGGATGATGCATAAATTTTCTTAAATATTTTGTTGCATGATATGGGATACAAACAATACATCAATAGTTATTTTAGGTATTCATCATCTCTGACCTCTCTATGTAATAAACTATATAACAATTTATTTTACTCTCCATTGAGTTATATGGAGAACTACCTTCAATAAAATCATCCCTCAGGTCCTCATATAGCCCTATAGCTCAATAAGACATATATAAATTCTGTGATGTGTTCATTGGTGTCCCATCCTTAAAGACGAAGTTGTTTTTGGAGGAAATGAATTGTATTAAAACACAATTCAAAACAAAATTAAAGAAGGAACTAATGGTTGTTTTTTTATTTTATTGAAATGGGGAGTTCTGATTTCAATCAGGTTATAGTGGGGATTTCTGTCAATTAATTATTTTATATAATAAAAATGTTAAGACAATGATCAAATTTTTTCTAATTAGGCATATGAAATTAAACCATAGTATCTATTTTTTACTGAATTCTCATATACCTATGGGTAAGAGAGAGATTCATTTACCAATTCATCTCCCCCCCTCGGAAACATTGTGATGGTGATAATTTCCCAATATGAAAACATCTGGTTGGTATACCCTTCTTTTTATGTGTTTTGTTGTCAAATCAATTCCTTATGTATAAACAATGACATACAAAACCATGTACTTTGATTTTCTATATACCAATACATCCCCTCACAATCATGTTCATGTACTGAAAAACATCAAGTGCTCGCCAACAAATTTTAACATATTACATTATATAGAGAAAAGATTATTGTATAGGGATAAATTGATCACCAACTATGGAAATTAAAATAAATAAAATAGAAACCTAATGAAACTGCATTATGAAAATGAAAGAATAAATTAGTATTGAAAAATGAATGAAGAAAAAAGAATGGATTTTTATTCAATTTATTATAAAAATTCATGCATTGAAAAATTGTTCAATCCTCATGTATTCACAAAACCTCATAAAAACGACCCATCCATGGTCTAGGAAGTCATGTTGATTTGAGGAGGGTAGAAATCATAATAAATAATGAAAGGAAAGGGATGGAAGGAAATAGAACTACACTAAACCATCTTCCAGTATATTATCTCATAGTGATCACACATTGAATCCCCTTGTCCAATTATTTATGATCATATATTTCTCCCATGATTCCATAATTATAGTAATGATTTATTCCTAGTTAATCTATGGGATTTTTGTTGGACTAAATAAAATAATTGGTCATAATTTTTAAATTAAGTTAAATAGGGTATTTTTTCTTATTGTTATGAAGTTTCACATTATGAATTGTATTCACATGTGTAATGTAAAGATCCATGAAATTTTTTCAAACATTTAATTACATTCTAGTTGACAAGATATTGTATAATAGAATAACCATATTATTTACATCGTTACACATGTTATTTTATCCCAAATCACTTTCATATATTAAGACCATGGTTTCATATCCCTCATTCATTTAATACACACATTTAGAATTTCATTCATGATATGTAATGATATATTCTGAATATTTTTTCCTTCTTTTCGCCTATACCACCAGCTTAAATATTTATAATTGGTCCACTGAAACTCAATATCAACTCTAATTTATATTTATAACTTTTAAACATGTTTCCAGTCAAAATATGTTTTTTCTTCTGTCATTGACATTCATGGGTCATTCTATGTTGGTTCACAATATGACATGAAGTGTATTTTATATGGAAAATTTATTTTTTGTTTTACCATGAATTTAGGTTTTCCTTCAATTAAAGAAAAAATATAGATATTTTCATTGAATTAAATTTCATAATCAATTTTTATATTTAAATTGACTTGACAAATGTTTCAAAGTTAGGGGAACAAAATTATATAACCCCTCAACACAATGATAGGTATCATAAAATAAATTAGTTTTCCACATTAAATAGATAATTAAACATAATTTTAAACCCTGTTGGTTCATGATATTTCCAATATATATCATAGTTTCCAAGATCATGGAATCCAAAATAATGCATTTCCTTTATTCAGAATTCATTAATCCTTGAGATTGTTTCATCATTATTATATATTGATTAATTTTTTTTCTCAATTTATTTATTAAATTGGATGTGTTTCTAGTCATTTACCTTTTTATATTGATTATAGATTGTTTACCCTTGATAGATTCAGTTGTATATTACCCTTATTGATTAATTGATCTCCCCTTTTATTTATTTCCCTTTCCCCAATATATGAAATTGAATTATTTGAATGATATCAAGGATAAAAAAAATTATATATTAGTCTGTTTATATTATATTCATAATATAAAATGAGTCTTATGTATATATATGATTCCCCCAAACTACTAAAATGAAAAAATCAATTGGATTTGATCCAGTGTATATTTTTCAATTTAATATAATCATCACTAGATCTGTGTTACTATTGTTGGGGTTTTTATAGTTGGAGAATTGTTTAGTATTATTTTGGACAATTCTAAGAGGCTTTATCATTGAGCAGATGTGGGGTGTTGATGGATACATTTATAACTAAATGGACTTGCATTTTAGAATAATTTAAACTCTAAAGTAACTTTTAAATAATAAAATAGATCCAATAATGTGAAATAATGGAGTGGTGGAGAGTTGAGGTTTATATTCCCTCAAACATTTACTTTCACACAATTTATTAAAATGATTTGAAGAATTTGGATCTCATATTTCGCAATTTTTCCATTTAATAATTTTACAATTTAAATTAATTGTTATTTATGTATTTTAGTTAAAATGAATAAAATATTTGAAATCATATATAATTATATCCAAATTATTCCATATATTAAATTCATATTTTCAAATAATTTTTCATTGTGTAAATTTTTCAAACAATGGATTTTTTGTGACATCATAAAACCTTGATCTATGATCTGTTGCACATAAAAAACATTTACATATTGTATCCATTACTAATTATAGATTTGAATATAAATATTTTTAATAATTAAATGAAAAAACAGAAAATAATGCATTATATACATTCCTAATACATTTTATGTTTACAACATTAGATATGTGCTTAAATAAACAAACAAATAAATCACATGGAATTCCCAATGAATGAATTTTATCCAGTATAAAATAAACTAAATAATAATTAATAATTATTCACTATCTCTTACAAATTTAATACAAAATATACCATGTAGGAAACATCATGTATAAAGTAATTATATATAAAAAAGGGGATGAAAACATTAGAATGGACGATCTCAAATGCCCAGTAATGGAAAACATTCATGTTAGTAAATACTGGCATGAACGTTGAATAAATATTATATTATTAATAGATAATGAAAAAATATTCTAAAAAATGATATATAATTTGATGAGAATGTAACTAATAGATTCACATGGAAACAATAAATATTTCCATAGTAATGTACTATATAAAATTTGATGGCTAAACCACACCATAATCCATGAAACCATTATCTTAGACATCATGATATTTCATACAAGGAAATGTCTTATTTGGTCAATACATACATAAAGTGACCCAATCATTTCAAAAGTAGATATTAAATGATATTATTTGAATATTCATCATAATTAAAAAATGATCCAATATATAGTCATAAAGACCTAGTTCCTTTGGAAACATGTATATATAAGAAACTGGTTTATAATTTTACTACAAGTCTCCAAAAATGGTCTTCAAAACTACAAACCTTATTACACATGCCATATGTAACAACATTATTCAAGGAAAATAGAAAGAATCAAATGAAAGTGTGAGATCTAATTCTCAATAATGGTAATTAAAAGAGATATATACTATCAGAAAAACATAAATTGATTATATCGATATTAGAATATGGGAATAACATTTGAAAACCATACCCTTCATATCATATATGTTAATCTTGAGTCATGGGATCAATCTTGATATTTCATAAGAGATGAATCATAATGGGCTGAAAGAACATTTCATGAGATAATAACATTGAAAGTTTCCAAATGTTTATGGCATACTTATATTTATAGAATATAATTTCATTGTTATTTTTGTATTACTACTATGAACTTCTTGGTGTATTGAATTAACTCCATAAACATTTGTAGTAATATACATTCACTCCCAATACAATCTTAGTGGATGAAGTTCCTTGCTAAATTGGGTTCAATCCCCATCAAAACCCTATTTATCTCATAAGATATAACTCATTAACATCATTATTATAGGGATGCGTTAATATGGTCCCAATGATCAGAAAATACAAATCATGGATTTAAATGCTATAAGATCATAAAACCTTCATTATATCATCATTATATAACCCAGTGAAGGAAAACAGATTTAATAAAAATCATGTCTTCATAATCATAAACTACATAGAAATATTATTAATATGGTATCATTGTATCATATAACTAGTAGAGATTAGGGAGTTTCAAATATTCAATTTTAGATGGAAAATTCTATTGAAACATTACATGGTTCATTTTTTAATGAAAATACCATTTTTTATTTGAAGTTACATAATTAAAATATTCCTAAAAATTAAAGAAAATTGTTTCTTTGAGAATGATCGTTGATCCTTGTATTGTAATATTCAATTCCTTGATTTTTGAAGATAGTAGGGAATCTCATTCAAGTCATATAAGCTATAACAATGTTTCCTTTCACATTTTATATAAAAAGTATTAGTTCCACATTATAAAAATGATATGAATATTACTTTAAAACAATTTTTAAAAAACTATTATATACTAAAAATGGAATTAAAAAAAATCCTTGTATAATATAGAAAAACATTTTTTAAAATTATTATAGAAAACATCGATATAGAATAGAAAGTATTATTTTATCAATGTGAGAAATAAATAAGATTTTCTATTAAAATATTCTTTCAGTATATTAACAAGATAATATGAAAATTAATGAAATTAATATATTCACTTAAAATAAAAACATTATAATAAAATTATTAATATTATTTTGTGGTTTAATATGATTTTTTTTCACTTGAATCATAAAAAAACAATTCCATTAAAAATGTGAATGTAATTAAAAATATTTACTTCAAGTATGGATTCATTCTTACATATTTGAATATAAGTTTTCATAACCATTCATAAAGTTTAAATTTATTATAGAACTAAATTCTTATATTTCCTAACATATATTACTTTTTGTAACCATATATAACTCATTTATTAACAAATATTTATTAAAATCACTCATATGGGTGATAACAACATCGTTTTTCTTGCTGGTTTCAGTTCAATAGTTTTGGTCCTTGTACATTGATCATAGTCCCATAAAATTGAAATTTTTAATAATGAAATAAATTTACTACATATTCGTTATAAAAATATTTAAATACATCCATATATGATATTGAAAAAATAATAATTATACAATTTGTAGGGATAGAAGGATGTGTGTACGCATAAAAATTGAATTCATATTTCAACAAATCGAACAATAGAAAAAAGAAATTAATTAACTATTCAAATTTTATTATTATACAAAATGAATTATATATATAAATAAAATCCAAACTTATTTATATCCATTTAAAAATAAAATGAAACGTAAATCACATCACTTTGTAGAGGCGGTGGCCCACAAGTACCGATGAGTGCCGTTATCTATTTCCAACGGATTGGATTGTAGATATTTACAGGTTATATTATAATTACTGAGATATAATTATGATTTTAATATCATATAAATACGTAAATACATCATTATATCCATTCATGAAAATATGTGACTGAAAATGAATTACATCAGTTCGTGAGGTGGTAGTCTGTTACAGAAATGATCAACGGTTTTGTTTCCCATTTGATGAGAGAAGAGATGGATATAGGTTATTTTGTTTATATAATATGATTTTAGTATATAGGATATTAAAGATTCATTATTTCATAATTTTGAAGGAATTTTATATGGAGGTAGTATAATAATGAAAATAGAAATCTGTGGTTAAAAATTATACCTCTTCTATGGAAAACTTCATTAGGTTTATAACTAATTCCACACATGATTTTTATATGATAAAAAAGGAACTATAGGTCATGGGAGTGAATTAATAAATATTTTGGGTATTTATTATATTAAAAAATTAACTATTTAGTTATATATAGTATATAAGAGTGGGCATCCTTTTATAAGTTGATGAGTAGACCAATATAAAATTTTTAATATATATATATATATATATATATTTATTGATGTATTATTCACAAACAATGGCTTCCAGAATGTACCATTAAATAATATATAATTATATAGAGATTAAATATGGATTTAAAAGAGAATTTATAAATGTTTTTATGTTATTACAAACCATATATATTTAGTTCAACCCCTAATTAAACAGGTTTTGACCATCACTTTGGTAAACAATTTTTACTGTTTTTAATATTCACTGTATCCAAAAATTATGTTGAAATTATTAAATAATATATATTATTATTATTCCAAGGGATTGATGAATTTTACCGAATTAAATTAATATAAGGGGGATATTTTTATATACAATTATACAAAAATCTGATGAAAAGCAGTTTTGCAATGAACATTTCTTCAAAAATATGAGAATCCTTTGTATTAAAAATACAAATTATTTTTTATCCAATTAAAAAAACTAGATCAATAATAATAAAAATCTCCTAATTTTATATGTAAAACCATTTTAAATTTTAATTTTTCTTTTTCATGCTTCAATAAAAAATATAGTTTTCAATAATAATTAGTAATTTCCGTTATTAATTAAAAATTAAACTTATCAAAAATATATAGAAAATTTACTCAAAGATAATTTTTAAATATTTTATTAAAAAGGCAATATCATTATTTCAAATAATTGTTTTATAAATAGATGAAATTTTTTATAAAATAATTAGTCAAAAATTGGAACTTTTTTTTAAAAAAATTAGTTTCTTTGCATAATACTAAATTAATTCTTATCCCTTCACTATAAAGAATTTATATTAATGATAAATTGTTCTATTGAATATATAATATATAAAAATCATTAAAATCACTCAAAATGGAAATTAATAAAAAAAAATTACAATTAAAAAACATCTTCTATTTAAAAACAATTTTTTTGAGAAAATATTTATTTCAATTTCAAATATATTAATTTTCATATTTTTCAATTAACAAACAATTTATCTATTTTATACCTTTATAAAAAATATAAAGTTTAGAATTTTTTACGAATTCTACCTTCCATAAAAGTTTATATTTATATTATAATGGTACACTATTATACATATCATTTATACCTGGGGTTTTGTGTATTTTTAGCCATATAATTGATTAAATTAATATATAAATAAATAAATCATAATATATTGTGGTGTTACATTCTACCAAAATTAAAATTAATTACCCAAATAAAATGTATATCTTTGATATAAAAAATGATGATATATCTTCCTCAACACATCCTTAGATTCCCTTGTAGATTCTTTGAATTTAAGATTCTCCTAAAGATGTTTTACCGTGTTGGTTGTCTTTTTCCATAACATATTATCACTATGATAAATAAAATTACATTTGTTTTTCTTCATTATAATTACCATGCACTATTTATATGAACTCTGAGTTTAGTACATGTGGTGGATCATGTATGTATGTACCTATAAGAGATATATTGAACACATTGTTAACTTGAGAGAGGCTTGATGGATGTTCCAAGAGATATTTTACCATCCCTACTTGATTAAGAATTTCATATGATATAATATTCCTATGGATGACCTTTTCCTTCTTCCAAAAATTCATAAACATATTCCGTAGAGAAATCCTTATAAACACCTTCCCAAAAACATAAAAATCCAAATATCACCGATAATTATATTGATAACATCTTAATCGAATATAGGATTCCTTTTTCATCTATTAAATGGTTATTTCATTCTATACCATTTCCTATGATAGCGTCAGTATCAATATGTTTCATTCAATAACATCATTCGAGAATATTTGTCTTTTACTCATACTTTCATAGATGTCTTCATAAATCACAATCTGAATGGTCGAGTGAAAGTTATTATTTTATACAAACATGAATATAGGATGGTGTTGATCCTAACATGCTTTTATTGATGTTTATATTTTAAATTAGATCAATATAGAAATATTATCAAATTAAAATGTAGTGTTATGACATTGTTATTTGATCAAAAAAACCCAATAGCATTATGGCCATTTCACATTTAGGGTTAATGAAATGTAAATTCCTTGGTGATGTTTTCCCATTATCACCCTGATATAGGTAATTAATATAGAATCCCCTTAGAATTTTGTCTCTAAACCCTATCATACTATCAAACCAAGAATCAATATATGTGGCCCACGATATCACTCATCATTTTTTCCCTGTAAATATATATTTTAAGATATTTTTGTATCAATTTACATCTCAGATGGGTATAGAATGTAGAACTATGACCCTACTCAAATTTCCCACTCTATAAATATAAATTAGACAAAAAAATTCATGGTACCTGAACCTAATCATTCCATCACAAAAAATTTTAACATAGGAATATTTCTCAAAATTTTATATTGTTCGACTTTGACACCCCATAATGAAAAATGATTAAATGATTAATGATATGACTCGTGTGAACAAGGTTAACCTTCTTTTTCATGAGAGTAACTCATCAAAACTCCACAGTTAAGCATGCTTTTCCTAGAATAATGATGAGGATTGGTGAACTTCAAAGGATGTTTCCCAGTGTATGTGTGAGTGATGTAAAAAAAGAACATTAGAAAGGACACGTGTTGGCCTGTGGAGACAATCATTTTTTAAATGACCTATTCGGGCAAGTGGGTGTTCTCCATGGTGGGAAACATGTGTTCATGGGGAAACTGGTGGTTCCTAGCAAGAAAAGACCCTACGACCATGTTAAGGTGGGGTGTTTCTGCTGCGAGAAGGGCCCAGTTGTCACATTTGGTATCAGAGGAGGAGCCCTGCCTGAAGTGTGGTGCATTGGCTAGATTGAGATATAGGTCCCACAAAAATTATATTGTTCTCTAGAGGGGGTGGGGTGAATGTGACACCCTATAATGAAGAATATCTAAATGACTAATACATATTACTAATGTCAAAAAGGCACACCTTCCATTTCAGGAGCCTAACTGATTAGAACTCCATAGTTAATCGGGTTTCGCCTTGAGTAGTGATTGGGATGGGTGACCATCAATGAAGTTTTCCAGAGTGTGTGTGAGGAAAAAAGCACAATGTAAAGGACATGTGTTGGCTTGGGTTGAAATCATTAGTTAGATAACTCATTTGGGTATAGGGGTGGGCCCAAAGGTGGAACCATGTTTCTGTGGGGAAACAGGTGGTACTTGGATTGCCAATACCCAAAGACCAGGTTAAGGTGGGATGTTTGTGTTTGTAGAGGTTCCAAGTTGTCACATCCACATAATACCTCAACACAATTTTAATTTTCACATGGATAGATGGTTAAAAACTAATCGGAGCTAGATAAGGTATTCCCCCTTCAATAATGACTTCCAAATCCTTTGATTTAATATCTATAAATATAGGATCTTTGGGGGAACTCATAATATATAATCTAAAAATATAATAATTCTTTAATTCCTTAGCCACACTATTAAATTTCCTAGAGTGGTGATGTATTGAGAAACAATAATATTTAGTCAGCTCCAACCACCTTCTACATCACATCATTATATCTTTTGAGTAATTTTATACTCGAATATTGTATGATTTGAAAATATATATCACAAACTTATATATAATGATAATTCCTCAATATAAATAATGAAAAAATTTATGTATAATAATATAAATCATTATATAGGAAATTTTTCTCATGAACCATCAATTCTCATGAGGCATTATCGATCACCATATTATTTTTCTTGATAAATCATCCCAACCACTTCTTTTATTTATATATAATGATTACAAAATTTTCTCCATAACTTGGTAATTCTAGAATAAATATCATTAATTACCATATATTTAATTCTTTCAAAATTTATTCATATTTATATATCCAAAGGAACGTGGATCCCTTCCCATTTTGTTGGCTGAGGGGATTGGATAGTAATGTGTAATTCCCCAAAAAGCATAGATAATATGAATCCAAACCCACAAAACAATGGATATCAATAACAATGGTTGGTGTGTGACCATTTTTAATGACTTATTTCATTGATTTTTCCACTGATATAGCCATTTATGAGAATATATGAGACTAAAAAAACTTTTTGTTGAAAAATTTAAAACTTTTTCAATTGTTCATCCATATGCATATTACCTAGGGTCATTAATAACATCATCTTGTAATCATCAATCGCTACCTTTAACATTGAATATATATTATAATATAATCTATAAGGACTACCATAAACTAATCAAGGTAATCTATAAAGTCCATTCATTAAATCCAAGAAGAGAGTGGGATAAATAGTATAACTAAATTGAACAACTATGTATTCATTATGTCACTAGCTTATACAAAATGTTGTATTGGGTATATCCTCCTTCTTGACCCTTTATTGAAGACATCAAAAATAAAGGATTTTCTTGTAAAATAATTTATCTTCAAAAAGATGATCAATCATGTCCAAAATATATAATATACAATATTTATACTTTATTGTGATCATGTTTGCTTAAAGGTAATCAATAATGAGTCACATTGATCAATATTTCTTCATAAAATAGCATAGGTTCACCCAATGGTGATGCATTTAGATGAATAAATATTTTAAAAATATTCTAAATGAGTTTCTTCCTTGATTTTTGAAACTCAATCAGGTCCATTCGATATATAGATTGAGAAATAGGTGTTGCAAGAAGGATGAATTCTATTGAGAACTCATCTTAAAAATTCATAAAAATATTCTACAACTCTTCAGGATGGACATCAAGATCTAACAAAAAAAGAAATTTAATATATGTATATTATATAACTATACTTTTATGAAAAATCACATTTAATTGGAATCATGACCCATATAATTGAGGTAATTCCCATCCAATGTTAATATTTACCGTCACACTAATAGAAGAAAAACAATACATTCGGAATTTCCAACATTACTTAACATCCTCCGAAGTTTATGTTTGATTTGTTTTGATAAATAAATCAATGCCTAAGATTAATTCACATTAAACTAGATGGATAATAATAATAATTCCTAGAATCACATTGACAAAAACATTAAATAAAGAGGGGTCATAGGCTTGATAATTTATCATCATTCCATTTGGGTATTTTCACTTCTAATTCATCATCTAATTCCAATGGAATAATTTTAATACCCTTATAAAATTATTCATTAATAAATTAGTGTGTACAAGTAGAGTAAAATGGGATAATTGTACTTATATATTGAGGAGAAATGCTAACTTTCACCAGATCATTATTGTACCCCTCATAAAAAGTAATGATTGCATGAATTTTCCTTTTGACTATAGGATAAATAGGTTACTGACTTCAATCTCAATATTAACATTCACATATAATCATAGGTTATCATAATATTTATAAACCTTACATTTTAAACAATATATAGAGGTTGGTTCTTTATATATATTTTTTCCCTATATGTGTCATTATCGTACTTCTTCTCATCACGTCAGCACTCAATTTTCTAATGAACATTATTTCCATAAAATACCATTTTAGTCCCTCAAATACAATTTCCTTGATAATTATATGCACATATCCATCATAATGGAAGTATCACATTGTTAATTATATGGATCATATAGTTTCATCTAAATTTCAACTTTTTTTATTTTCAATATTATGAGGTTGACAGGTAATATTAATCTCTATTTCCACCGTAACAGAAAATAAACAGATTTGGTCAAGTCTAAAGAAGAATATTTTGATTAATTAATTGGGAGACATGGTTTATGTATATGGATAATCAATACACCTTACAACATGTTTGGAAGAATATACACCAAACATACCACACATGTATTGTAAAATATTTTTCATAGGTACAAACATATTTGTCATAATTCTTCTTTATCTAAAGGAATTCATTATATTTTTTCATAAAAATTATATGAAGAGTGTAAAAATTGAGAATTATTCTTTTAAAATAATCCCCCTTAATGGACTCTGTTTAACCATGTTTCCTTGTGTTTTTAATTTGATATGATCCTGAATTTGTGTCACCACCCAAACGATATACAACCAAAATGATTTTTTCATGATCTGAAAACTAAATAATAGGAAATATACATTCAATGGAAGTAATTCATTTATCCTTAACTATTAAATCAGTAAAACCACATTAAAAAGTTAAGTGTCTCCCTATTAAGGATTCAACATGATATTCTTCCCTTCTTTTTTTAGGGTTCAACATGATTCATTAATATTGAATGTTGTGTAAGAAAGGAAATTGGTTTTTTTAATTAAATTTACCAAAATATTTTTTTTGAAGAAGGAAAACCATTTCACTACACATTAAAATATATATTATAAAATATCTTCTATTTTTACTCCTTTGTATAATAGTAAAAATAATATTTTGAGAAACAAAAATCATTGTGGTAAACCATATAATCATCAAAAATATTTATTAGATGTTTAAATGAATACACCATCATTTAAATCTATGAAGCATTACGTTTCACATAAGTCATTCATTATCATTATTTATCCAAATTATTAATGATGGTCCCAAAATAAAATATAAATTAACCTAAGCATATCATCAGGTAGTCCCAAACCATGTTTTTATTTAGGTAACACCCACCATACACCAGAATGTAAAATGAGATATACATCAACAACTCTTTTCCATGTTATTATCACTAAATATATATGTTTGAAAACAACATGTACTTGTTTTATATAGATAATAATGTATTTATGGGAAAACTACACTCTGTTATTAACTATAAAATTAGAAATTATCATATACATAGGATTATACTTCGAGTTGTCCTTAAATATCACTCATCCTAGTTTCCAATGATGTCTGGATACTCACTATATTACCAACTACAGTGACCCATAATTCTCATACATAGTAATTACATATTATTATATGAATTTCATTATTTTAACATAACAATCCATTTGTGTTATAATATATGAGTGGTTCCATTGTAATCTTTGAAAAAAACAATTAATTCATAAGTAAACTACATCATCTCCCACTATTTTCTTCATAACTGGTGCTCTTCTTATAAGAATAATATATAATAACATTCTTCATATCATGGGATAGTGAAACATAAGAAATAGTGATAGTTGATACATAAAATGATAAACATGTGAGATATCAATTACCATGTAAAAAACACATTATAAAAAATTTATGACAGTAAAATAATAACATATAAAACCCATATCCTACAATCATAGATTATAATTTTCAAACTTTGAAAAAACATTACAGTTAATAAAACATGAATCATAAATGGATCAATAAACATGATCCACGATATCATAACATTAGTAAAATGTAAAAAGTTTATGTCATAGACATATTAATATAAAATAATTCCCATATTATAAATTTAGTACTTCTGAGACAATCATAGTGGATTGGGATCACTCCCCATCCCATCAAAGTAGTCATGGTTCATCCCACATATAATAAAATCAGACATATTCCATTACTAAAATTGGGTTAGTCCCCATTCTAGTCATATTTATTTCATAATAAAAACTTTTCTTCCCAATGGTTTTGATTAAATTATAATTATATGGCCTAACCATCAAATATGGTAATTCTAACATATGTTTTCTCTATGATCATAAAACCTTCATCATATCATCATAACATAACTGATGGTATCAAAAAGGGTTTCATAAAAATTTCACATCATAATATTAAAAAATCTACGTAAATATTAAGGATGGTAATATCAGATCATATCCCCTTTAAATATTAGAGAACATCAAATGATTCCGTATTTGATGGAAATTTTTTTTAAAGATCACATGGAATATCTATTAAGGAAAATCCACATTTGACATTGAAGGAACATATATAGAAGACTATAAATAACAAAGAAAAGTTATAAATTTAATATAAACTTGTAACCTATGAAGTAGTATTAAATTTATTGATTGGTCAGGAAGGTGGGAAATTATTTATATATTGTATAAGTTAAAATAGTAATTTCATTAATCATTCTAGTAAGAAGAAAACAATGCCTCTTTTAGAAAATGGAAAGAAGATTAACATTAGACTGTTTTTGTTAAAATTTAAAAAAAATTGTCAATATTAGTTTAAAATGCATTGATAATAGAAAAAAAAATCTTGATATTGTTTTTAGGAATATTTGACATCGAAGATATATTATTTTCTGTAAAAATATTATAAATAAATTCAGTTTTCATTAAATAAGAATCATTGAGTCTCTTGAGTGCTTAAGAAGAATAAAATGAATTAAATCACATATTCTCTGTATATAACCATAAAACATAAAAATAACTGATATTATGGATATTTAAATCATGAAATTCTATCATTTAAAGCATTATCATTAATAATCCTAACAAACAATGAGATTGCAAAATGAAATAATTTCTTTAGGTCCAACCTCTTTCATACATCATTGAATCTCATGAATATTAAATATATTTTTTACATATATTATAAAACCTTATTGATATTTATAATAATGTAAATGGCTAATTATAACCTTGTTACTGATTTTTTAGTAATTCTTTACTCAAATAATTATCCTAGAAATAAATCCTCCAGTTTTAATATATGTTTTTGTTTGTCGATTTTTTTCCTCGTAATTTTGATCATGGTTACTACATCATAATAATTTTATTCCTGAAATTAATATCATATATATTAACTGTATACATATTTAGAGTCATCCAAATATGTGAGATATAGAAAAATGAAGGACAACATTCATAGAGATGGTTGATTGCTTGTACGCATGAACGCAGATTTAATTTTTTGAAGGAGGTAATAAAATAATGAAAGATGATAATTAAATGTTATATTTTTATTATAATATACTCCATATTAGGAATATTCTTCAAATAGATTCTTATTACCATCAATTTATGAATAAAATTATACAAAAAAATCACTTTGCATCGTGGAGGTGGTAGTCCATACATTAGCACGAGAGACATTATCATGTTCCAATGGACGATAAGGATAAAAAGTACATGTTATATTATAATCACTGATATATAATTTTTTAATAAATGTAATATATACCTTAAATATTATATTATATCCATTATTGATAGGTGGTGATGGAAAAAGAATTACATCAGTTCGTGAGGTGGTGGTCCAACGCACACCCGATGGACGATTTGGTTTCCAATTTTGTGGAATAGAAAATATGTAGGTTAGTACATTAAAATGAAAAAATATTATTTTATAGAATATACATGTGTTGCAGCTTAATAATGGATTAATTTTCATGACTCATCGCTCAATGCTTGTGTCGTGACTACCCCATGTCCGCCTTCCATAGGCCAGGGACTGGCGACTAGCCCGAAGAAGGCTTATCCCAAAATGGAAAGGCATTGCCCTTAAATTTAATCATATGCACACAGAACAAACTGGTGGAAGGTATACACATAGTAAAACACTACTATCACTCAGTGATATTCTAAACATACAATACAGACTGAAAAGTAAAAATGGGCCAGAAAACTAGCACAAAACCACAATAAAGTATAGCTGACACGGTCTGATTGCTTAAACCCATCCAGAAGGGTATTTTTAGGGTATCTAATTGTATCCATTGGAGTACATTTCTTCCTTCCTATCTAACTGTTCACCACTTTGCCCTAAACCACCATGGACTCCGTCGAAGTGTTTATCTCCTAATCGAGACACATAATGTATGGGCGAAGCCTGTGTAGGGGTGAGTGACACAATGAAAAATTGGGAACCCAAACCACATTGTAAAGACCACAAAATAAGACCAAAAATCAAGAACACACATCAAGGCCACTAATCAAATACATCTCACAATAGGTATAACTATATATATAAAATGTACGATTTTCAGTTGTGAAGCTGAATCATCTTGTATAGCTAAGGGGATCATCCCCTACGAGTCACTATGGTCTATTCAGCTACTAGATCACTGAGGTCCACTGAACCGCTAGTCTATTGTGGTCCACTCGGTAGCTAGGCCACTATGGTCAGCCTGGATATTGGACCACTAAGTATGTCTTGACTATTGGACCACTGAGTTCCTCTTATCTAGTGGACAACTAAGGTTCGCGTGGCTGCTGGGCCACTATGGTCTACTCATTCGCAGGACAATTGAGGTCTGCTCGTCTTCTTAGCCACTATGGTCTGCTCGTCTGCTGGACCACTTATGTCCCCTTATCTATTGGACAACTAAGCTATTCTCATATATTGGACTACAGAGGTCCGATCATCTGTTGGACCCCTATAACAACAAAATATTTTAATAATAAGAATTCTTCATGATCTAATTTTAGGTATTATTGTTCAAAATGATTATATAAAATATGCCCTTTCTTTTTTCATATTTTTTTATTTTAAAATATAATTAAGAATTTTTATCATTTATAATATAGTTTCTGAACTGTGATCTCATGTTTTGTATAAATATATGGCTTCATCAAATCCAATTTACTCAAACAATGGATGTGATGGCCTCATTTAGTATAATTGCTCCATATAGAGCCCATCTGTTGGACCATGGAAATGAGGTCGCATCATTGGGCCTCTCTCTTGACCAACCCAACCCGAGCATCAAAAATTTACGTTCTAACGGAACCACCGTTGGGATAAGGGGATGTTGATAGATATTACCACATGAGTGATGTTATCCGAGCCACCCCAAGAGTCTTTCACCATCACAAAACTTACCCTTATAACTTATGCAGCTGTTAAATGAGGTTATGTAAGAAGACCATAGAACTATGATTATTTTCATTATGTTAGGATGTAATAAAGAATATACATTCATTTTATTATTGTTACTTTGTAAATGGTTTTTAAAGATAAAACAGTATTTTTAGTTAATTTTCAATTAAGAAATCTATTTTGAGAAATTAATTGAATTTTTTTGAATAAAATAATATTTTAATAAAATATTTTTAATAAATTAATTTTTAATAAATATTAATGATTGTATAATTTTTATGAATATAATTGTAATTTTATTATGTATTGAAATTTGTTTTTGTAAAACACCCATGAATTTTCAAAAAATGTGGGTTTTTAATTAAAAATTAAAAATTCACATATATAGAAAATTATTTAGATAAATTGAGTATGAGTATTCAAATCAGGATATCGAAATTATCAAATACGGAATTTTTCATAATTTTTTCTAACAATCGAATTTTCGGGTAAATATTAAATACCGTTTAAATATGTAATGTGTTTTATAATGTCAAAATGACCGAATTGTGATGTAATAAAAAACTATAAATGATATGTTCCTTCTATATTTGTTTTATCTTAAAAATAATGTGATTTTAGTTTTTTTGTTATTTTTATGGTCCAATAGAGGACCCTCTAAGACTCATAAAACATTTTATTTTTTTTAGAATGATTTCCTTGAAAGTGTGACTCACTTCCACATAATCCAGTACAATATTTTAATAACATCAGCCATTTTCCATATGAAGAAAAATACCCACTACCCATTGTAAAAAACTATGGTAAAACCATGGTATGGTTTGAGGTTTTGATTAGTTTAATGTGTAGCATCCAAAACCAAAATAATAATGAATTCCATCATTTTTTCTATAAAAACACACCCATGCTCCAACTTTCATTTCACTCAGAAACTTTAGAGCTTGCCCAAACTATACTCTTATATCTCTAAAATCCTCCCAAGGTGGCCCATGCTCCCATGAATCCTCCCTGAAGCCTCTTCGAAGCCTTTGAGATAACACTTCCATGTAATGGATTTCTTCCTTTCTCATTTTTGCCCATGATCCTATATATTTTCATACCATTTCAATTTCAATTAAAAAAGTTGGGGTATAATTTTTCACCTCCCCAGCACTGACATCCTTATGTTTTTATAATGAGAGACCCCTTTCTCTCTCATTAATTCCTCCAATGCACAATTGTCACTATGCCGAAATTCTGTAAGGGATTTCTGTTCCCTCATTTATATTCTAGAACTTATTTTATATTAGGAATAAAAATTTTCATTTCATATGTTGGTAAAATTATCTATATTACCCTTTTATTATCCATTTCATCTAAATATGAAGAGACACACATTACTTTCTCATGAACAATTTTTATGAACTATTATTCCATGTCATTTCGCTACCGATATTTCCCCATGATTTTCCAAGAAAAATTCATCGTGTAATGAATATCATGAACATTTCTCTATCAAGGTTATTGACATTTATAACCATTTCCATAATGAATATAATGTTTCATGTAATAATTCTACATTCCTTTATAGTGGAATAAATGATGATGTTGAATGATTCCATGTTGTATGATCCATGAGGCATAGTTATGTATGAAATGAAATGCTAAAGAAAGGTGCGCCCTGATAGCACTCAAATTCATATGGTAAATATTTGTATCATGATTTTCCATGTGAAATGGGGGTTTACTAATTCTAATTCTAGTGAAATGAGTGTTTACTCCTGATCAATGTGCAATGAGCCTTAGCACATGCTAAAATCATGTTAAATTTTGATTCCACATTTCCATGTTATGGCAATAATGCTATATCATTACATTATGTTCATGTTTCTGTTGCTCATTATTAATGTTCATATTTCTTAACATGTACAATATATTTCATGTTACAACTTTTTTACTCGCTTATTGGGCTTTATAGCTCCCCATTTTCTTATGTATGTCCTCATGTTATCCCATGCATTGCTAAGTACAAAGGAATGTTCGTGGTCATGTGAAAGATGTTTTCAATAAATATGATTGTTTTATGTTCTAAGTTGTTATATAAAATTCCAAATTTCCCATGAAACTAGACCACTCTATCCTCAGAGTTTTCTTAAGTGAAATTTGATGTAATAAATCATGATTAAGTGTGTAATAAAGATAAGGGTTGTTATAACCACTATAAACCACTCTTCTGCAGGACCCCTAAATTCCACTCAGCTATCGAACCACCGAGGAATGCTCTACTACTTGGCCACTGAGATGTCTATCATTTTATGCATTGTTCCAATGCTGGCTATAGGATTCCTTCTCTCTATTGTGCTTTATTCAGGAAGATTCTACTTCTCATGTCATCAGTCGTATTTCGACTGCCATGAAAAATCACAAAGAGTACACTCAAATGAATATCTCATCATAAGGGTCCCAACATCTTAGGCCACACGTCGATAAAAATACTTAAATGAAATATATTAGTTTTTTAGAATATAGGGTCCAGTTTGCATCAAGGCACGGTCCAACTAGGTCAGACGGACACGACGAACACAGCCCTGGGGTCTCGCATGATCTAGCCTATTTCGATCAACCAGACCCAGACCAGTTTGGTATAGTCTAACAGGGTCTAACCTTGGATAGTGGCCAAGTCCATTAGGACTTACTAGACCCGGTCTGGTTTGTCTGTGGGTCAATCCCACAGGTTTGTCAAGTGACACAGTTCTCATCTAGTCTACTCATAAATAGTCAAACCTGTTTTGAATAGCTAGGCCACCCAATGGCCCAGTTTCCATCTGGCCTACCGTACATTGGCTCGCTGGATCTCCTCTAGCTCAGGCCTCCATAAGTCCTGATTTATGTCACCTATACGTCCCTTATCATCTGATCGGCTTGGAATCAGCCCAGACTCCATATGGCAGACTGAGGTTTTCTTCCTCTTCTCTAAACGGGTCCCATGCAAGACCATGTGCCAGTGCATGTTGTGGCACGTACTATGGGCTAGTTCCCTCAACTCAGCGCCCATCCCATCCTGCCCTCCTCCACCACCGCAACCCCTTCCACAGTCATCTCGGTGCGTCGTGGTGCTGGTTTCTCCTCTAAAAACTGGGTCATTATGTCGTACCCTAATGCCGAAGCCACGACATGGTTATGCTTCCTTTTTCTATGACCTCCAGCCACTGTCGCGGCCTAGTGTCATTACCTCCCACCAAATTCGCATCCCGCCTGGTCACAACCAATCTTTACTAGATCTACTAGCTAATGCATGACCAAAAATTATTCCACGAAGAATGGGAAGAATGAAGAAATAAAATTCGAGAAGGAGCCGCAACACAAGAACACCCAAAGAACATTCCATGTCTTTATTTGTGTTGAACTTGATTTGTTCTTATTAGCAGGTTCACAAAGAAACAAAAATTAGGAAGAATAATATATAACATAGATATCCACTTTTTATCCCACATTATTAACACTCTGGTATGAATGATCAATCTGAGAGTTAATTTGTTCACTAGTTAACCTATGTTCGTCATTTAAAAGAAACAACATGGAAAAGAAAATCACACAAAAAAGCATCAAACCCCATCCAGGGAAACTGATGGTTGGTCTAGGATGATCAATCTTCATCGTCAGTCAATATCTAGTCTAGAATCTAACCTCCAATGTGTCATTTCAACTTTTTGATTCATCACCATCTTTCATTGGATAGGTTTCCTTTGACGTACGTCAATGATGATTATTGAGGGATTTACAGTGATTTTCATGATCCTTCGCTCATCCCCAATTCCTAATTTCCCATTAAATGAAGAAAACTCATTGAAACATTTCTATTATGTTTATTCATCTCTATTACAGTGTTTCATTTAGGAAATAACACTTCTATTACATTATGATGTAGCACTGTTGTTCAGTTTCATTTATGGAATTAAATATTTCACTCATCGCTACGTTGCAGTGAAATAATTTCAAATAAAATATAATTTCTAAGTTTATTTAATTTTTCTTTAAAAAATCGATAAATTATCTTTTTTTCCTCTACCTAAACTGATCATGGTTATGCCCCCTTAAGATGAACATATCATTATGAATTCAACGGTGGTCTCATGTATTTATTCTGAGTTACAGTTTCAGAGTTTTGGGGATTCAAAAATAAAATTACTTTTTTTATTATTTTATTTATGGTTACATCCCTAAAACCAACTTTCACAGATGGACCGTGCCTGCCAATGTTATGCTCCTCCAATGGTAATCACACCATCAGGAACACAATGGTACTCTCAAATTTCCTATCCAATATACCATTTATAAGCTATAATAATTAAAAAAAATTATTATTCAATTATTTTAATTACGTCCTAAAATGACTTTCCATTTTTTTTCCCTGTCAACCAATTTTAGGCTCCACATATGAGAAGAATACCCTCACGAGCGAAATGTGGGTCTTGTTTTTTCAATCTGAGTCATTGATCATGAGTTAATAGGATTTTAAAAATAAAATGATTTTATTTAATGATTTTATTTATAGTTATTCCATTATTAGGTTCTCTCACTGGAGGCTCATCATGACTAAACATAAGTCTTACCTAGATTAAACATTCCATCCTAAATGTAATGGTTCCCTTGGATTTTTTATCTGGGTTCTAATTTATGATTTATTCCACTTTTCTAGGAAAACCGTTCAAGCGCGCTATGTAAACCATAACAGTGTTCCATCGATCATTCTAGGCACTTTGGGCCTTCATATAACATGAAGTATAAGTTCCTAGTCTCAAAATAATCCAAATTAATTATTAATGAATTTACATAGAAATACAGCGTATTACAATAACATTATTTTAATGGTGTAATAATGAAATAGAAAAAACACATGATTGAGGACTTTACCTCTTATTCGGGCTACCTCTTTAGGTTTATACATGAAGCCTTCCAAGGATGATTTTCTATGGAACCTAAGAATCATAGTATTTTTTTGTATGTAATAAATAATATTTTTTAGGTTTTGGTAAATACACATGGAAATTTATGTTTTTTGAGGTGATGAATAGTGGTTTCCTTTTATAAGAGGAGGAGAGGACCACTTGGAATTTTTTAAAATATTAAAATATATTAATGTATATTCACACAAAATGAATAAAAATATAATATAATATTATATAATATATTATAGGGTCAATATATGGGCACAAAATATAATTTAGGTATGTTTAAATATCTATTTGACACTTATGTCTATATTTTATCACCCAGTAAACATGTTTTAACCATAACTATGGTAAAATATATCTAATTCATTAACTATTAATTATGGAATATTTTTTGAACATACTGATTAATATTGATTATTGTAAATTCTATTACAGAATCCATTTTTATAATTACAATTAATAGTATAATAAAAATTTTAATTAAAATTAATCTCGTAGATGTAACTAAAGGAATCATTCCCAAGAAAACGTTTTTTTATGTATGAAAATAATTCATATCAAAGTTCGACATAAAATTGATCTAAATGTATTAAATAGAATCAATAATATTATTATTTAATTATTTCTACTTTTCAAATAATATGGAACATTTAAATTTCATTTAACGGAATGAAATTTTGTAATAAAAATCTATAATTTCAATTTTCATCGAAAAATTAATCTTTTCAGAAAATTATAAGAGAAATAATTGAATGATACATTCTAGATTTTCATTTTTAAAATGAATTTATTTTTAAAAACAAATTCCAAAATTTTAAAAAAAATCATTATCTGTACAAAACGCAATGAAATCACTTTATGAAAATACAGTTTTTAAGGATAAGATGATATTTGTTATTATCTCATTTCTAAATTATATTAGATGATTGATAATAAATTTATTATAATATCTAAACTATAAATTTTATTATACACATTTAACAACAGTTAATAATTTAATTTCTTCAAATAATAAAACTCACCCAAAAAAATAGTTTTTTAGTATAACATTTATTTTACATTAAATGATTTTTATTTTCAATTTTTATCATTTATCAGCCAATTAATTTATTTTATACATTTTTAAACCATATAATTTTCCTAATTTTTTCCAATATTCATACCCACCTATTTAATGGAAAAGTTATTATAACATTTTATAGTTTTTGAGACCCAAACATGAAATACATAGTCATTACATTACTATTGCGGAATACTAAATAAAATAAAAAATTAGATGCCCATAGACCATTTTAGGTTAGTGTTTTTGGAAACTCAGAACATAATATTCTAATCACAACGAATGATCTTCAAAATATCCCATAAATAACTTCTCCTTTGGTTTTCGTACCTAAAACTTTTCTTTATATTCTGGGGGAAAGAAACATAAAAATATTGAGCTCAAATGCTTAGTAAGGGTAGGAATGGATGAAGTAAAATAGCCCATATACAGTTGAACTTAAAAACGTGAACATAAAGTTTAAAAATCAAAATCTTGACCAATGACATTACATATGGTAGTACGTAAGGCATAGATCATAATGGAACATCAATCATGATAAAATAGCATGGGAATAAAACATGTAATAGTGGAAAACCTTTAATAACATGATGTGATTTCCATAGTAGCCATGGAATTGCTGCCATGACCATCCTAGTGGACAAATTCCATTACTGAATCGAGTTTACTTGTCGTTCCAGCCATGTATTAATGAACTAGATTCACTTACTGTTCCATCCATGTCTATATCATGAGATATAAATCTTCACCCAATTAATTGGAGGGAGATATACGTTCCACCCATCACATTATGAAATCATTATTACTTGTGTCACAAATAAACATAAATCATTCATCATAACCCAAAGAATAAAATAGGTTTCATAAACATTCCCATCATTACATAATCCATATAAAAAACGGATATCATTTCTTCATAAGAAGAATCAAACCATATATATAATAGAGACATTATACTCCAATCATAGACATATGAAATAATTTCATCTTAGATGGTAAATGTTTTTCATAAAACACTTGAAATGTATTCTTGAGGAAAATATCCTTTCTTCTTCAAAATCATATTCTTTTCAGAAAATGCCACGCAATTTAAAAAAATTATTTTTTTGAAAATAGTCATGAAATTATTTAGAGTAGGCTTCAAGAAAATAAAGCATTATGAAACTGTAAAAATCCGTTCATACACTATAAGTTAAAAAAACATTCCCCTTGAACTTTTGTTGGAAAATTCAAAAAGATCATTGTATGGTAAACAAAAGAATGATTCCTTACCTAACACAAAGTAAAAGTCAAAGAGGGGTAAAAATGACATTAAAAATAAATGGAAGAATATTAAATAGTTTATGGAAAAAAATTATGGACATGGATAATGAATATAACCCCAGTAAATACTTACATATAAGCAATCTCGGATAAAAATGAGATTGAAAAGTTATCCCTTACCTTATGTCAGAATTATTCACTGTGTGTCCAAGAGACTTGTATAGTGGGTTTAATAATATTATTAACTTGTAAAATAACCATAATAATATTTATGATATCATATATGGTTCACTTGTGACTTTATATTTCCCTTTCTTTTGAAATTCCATGTTAAACCATCGTTTTGGGTAAAATCGTTTCATTTATCATACGTGATTGGACTTGTTGTTCTTGATATTATTATTACCTATATCATGATTTACTTACTTTCAAAATATATGACATGATTTATATATCATATATATTCAGTATATATATATATATATAATAGATAGATAAATGAAATAAACACACCGTTCATGGAGGTAGTAGGCCGTACGTACGCATGTACACTGTTTTCCTTTCCATATTGACATTAATAGAAGTAAGTAGATGACATATATATAAATATACAAAAAACAAGTTGCATTATTATGTAATATATATTATTATTCTTCATTATATATACTTTATAATAATTCTTGAATGGTTAACATGGAGAATGAATCTAATCACATTGTGGAGACAATAATTCGCACGTACGCATGAGCGATGATATCGTTCCCATTATTACTGAATGGAATGGGAGTGGATGATATAATATCTCAAAATTATTATCATTTTATCATAACCATGTGTAGTTATTCTTTACACCATTATACCCATCCAGGTATGGTGGTGGTGGAAAAACATATTACACCACGGTGTGGAGATGGTATTCCGGACGTACGCATGCGCAGTGATTTCATTTTTCGTAGGATAGATAGAATGTGAAATGGGGTAGTTTCATATTTATAATAACATATAATTATCTTATTTATAATTATTTTATTACTTTATAATGAAACAACTAAAGAAGGGGAAGTAGAAGAATAATGAAACTTGAATGAATCGATGGAAGTGATTACCTCTTCTTCGGAACGCCTCTTCTTAACCTCCTATTGGGGAACTAAATCTAGTATTTGAAGAAGATAAGGACCTCTAGTAGGTTTCATTGGAACTGGAAAAGTGAAATGTGCAGGGTTTGGCTGAGCTAGTAGGCTCAAAGTTTTGTGAAGAGGAGACAGAGGATGTGCCCTTTTAAAGGGAGGAGAGGTGGACCTTTAGGAAAAACAGAAAACATTATTTTATAATACATTCATATTCGTTTCATAATGGATCCAAAGTGACTTATTTTGAGGATAGGGTGGGGATGGGTCGAAATCCTCTAAACCAATAGGTTTTAGACAAGTTTAGTTTACCATTTTAACCTTATTATTTAGATTTATCTCTGAGTTAAACAATTTAACCTTTACTATGTCTTCTTGTATTCTTAAACTATATGGTTAATAAACTTATTATAAACTGAAAATCGAACATAAATTGGTTCATTAATTTCATATATATTATTATATAATTCTTTTTTCATATCCTTATATTTTTAGGAATAGAATATCAATTAATAATATAATATTTTTTAAATACACTTTTATGTCAATTTTGATACTATTTGGTATTTTGTTTTTTTCTAAATTCATAAAAACCTTATTACTTTGATAAAAATTTATCTAAACAACCATAATATGTTATATTAACCTATTAATTTAGTTTAATTCATAAAAAGTCTGAAATTACATTTATTTCTGTATTTATAACATCAATTATGTTAATATTTCATTAATAAGGTAATTACTGTATCTTCATTGTGTCATAAAGAAATTAAATTATATAATGTCTAAAAATATTATTTAAAATACCATTATTTATTAAATCTTTATATATTTCTAATGAATATTTATAGTCGAATTTATCTTATGTATAAACCTATATTAAAAATGATTTATTTATTAAACCTTGATTTTAACTATTTTAACTCTTCTTTAAATAAAATAATACTAAATGTCTTAATCTAATAAAAGTGGACCTAAAGAGGTAATATTTTATTAATAAGGTTGTTTTTGGTCGAATTACACTTATCAAATATAATTAGGACATGTTTTAGGGTAATAATAATATCATTTTTACCCTTAGTTACCCAATGTACTTTTAACTTTGGTAAATTAAAGTAAAAAGATTATACTCACCAAAAAATATTTTTATCATATAGAACCACATTATACTCATTGATATTAACCATTTTTCTCAGATATTTTAAATTCCACTAACAGAAGTGGTAAATTTTAGTATCATGTAAATTTGTAAATTCTCCTAGGAGGTGGGTAAAAGACGGTGAAAAGTTCAATAAAATATTTATGTATCTAAAATTATTATAAAATGACTCTAATGAATTAAATTCAACATATATAAGTATTATTTATATATTTTGACTTAAAATTAATTTAAATAAAATAAATAATTATTTAAATAAAATTTCGGTATTAAACTATAACTCAGTGTTTTCCACTATTCATAAAAAATTCAATGTTTTCAGAAAAATACCAAAAACTCACCCTAGGCTAATTTCGATATTCCGAATCCAAAAATTAAGTTCATTTTGAACGATAAAATTTATAAAATTTCAAATAGTGGGAATTACTATTCATAATGGCTAGTTTATATAATAATTTAATAACATATCGTTGTTTATTGAAACCTGGTATTGTGTAATACACACACTATTGAGAAAGGTCGTGATTGCTTATAATGCAAGAAAAGTCAGGGATGAGTGTAGTTCATGATCCCTTTGGTGTTTTGTATAACATAATCAAAACTTATTTCATTTATACATTAAAAAAAATCTATACTTAATGTTGCGTAGAATAATTTCCACAAAATGAACTTCAAATTGTGTGTAACACGAGCCAAGAATACTGTTGTGTATACTGCAAGCTAATGCGGTGTTTTGTATAGTACAATCTAACCTTGGTGTATTTTACAATAGAAGACATCAAATAAATTAAAATGAATATATCTCATAAAATATCATGCTGTTACATTCTACATCCCTTAAAAAGAATTTCTTCCTCGAAATTCATCAGGGTTATAAATCGTTTATGACATGAAAGTTTCATTAATAGAAACCCACATCATAAAAAGAATACTAAAACATACTTTTAAAAAGTAAATTATGAAATGTAACAGTTACCCAAATTAACTCTTCAATGGGTTTACACATAGGAGAACATATGTGAAAATATGGATATGGAATAGAAATCTAACCGTCAAGTTCGTATGTGGAGTTGTAGAGAACATGGATTTAAAAAACCAAACAATCACAAAGCAATAAATTTTTAATGATCTAAGGTACTATCTAGGAAAAAAAATTGTTTTCAAGATCATTTCCCCAAAGTTGCAAAAAAAAGTAATTAGAAGAAATAGTTAATTGATTTTGGTACAATCTCACCGTGGGTCATGCCTTTAACAATTTCCACTTCATCTCTTAAATAAATGAAGTTGAATTTGTCATTCTTGAAGTGCTAGAAGAACATGCGATAGAATGATAGGTCATTCCATCTGTCTCAAACAAAAGGATATAATAAGTTATTAAATATACTTCAGTCCATCTATGGTGAGATTAATAGTATATGGTTCTTAAAATGGACTTATACTTCATATATCATACCACGTAATAAATTAATACTAATTTATACTAACCAGGGACTTCCTGTAGGCTAGTGGTAGGTGATGGAGGCATGTCACACTTCGGTTGTGGGTTTGATTCCCGCAACCTTGTCTGATGCGACAGGTCATCGCCCGTCCTGTAGGCTGTCCCTTTTTCTAAAAATACATTATTATAACATTCCTTCAATAATATCGAAAATAGTTCTAGCCTTGAACAATACTATCTTATGTTTAACTTAATTCATTCCAAATTTTAGGGCTATCCAAAATATTTCGGTCCAAGCTCATAGTATAAAAATGATTACATGAAATGTCACATAACAAACACGTGAATACCATCATTTATCCTCCATTTATCATAAGATATATCTTGTTGGTCACATTCTAAAAATGTTAATACCTTAATCATGCATTCTTTCGAAACATGAATTTCCATCGAACCTTAGTGAAAACACGAATGCTGTCAAAAGTTAACTCTTTCCACATACCAAAATCCCAAAAACTTCTATATACTCCAACCATGATATCACTTTGTCCTTATATCAGTCATGAGCTCATGAATACTATCAAACATTTCATTTTCATCTCATCCCTTTATTATGCGCATATCATCCACTTTCAAAAAATATTTCAATCACTTTTTGTGGTTACCGATACCAAACAATTATTGAAAACCAATACATAGATATTCCAAAATTCCACGATACTATAAATGAGATTCTAGGATACTATTTTGAAATCTAATTACATAAACACTTAATCATTGCACAACATCATTGGCATACTCAACATCACAAATAATGATCGCATGTAACCTCCCTCTTTCATTTTCCTTAAGAGTTTTCTCACGTTGATTATCATTAACCTGTAGATTAGGGCATTGATTAGCATAATGCCCCATTTCCATTCACATGAAGCATTGAAGTGTTGGGGGTGCGTTCTCTATAGTATTTTCTCTATTCTTGTCATTAGATACCTTTATCCCATTACATCGGCACTCAGCTTCACGATTACCGTCTTTTCCACAATTGAAACATTTTCAAGTACCTTTTAGTCAATCTACACCATGCTTCTTTCCACACTTTGAGCATAAAGAAACAGTCACCTTCTTTTCAACATTGTTCTGTGATTTTTCCTAAAACTCCATCTTTCTTTTCTTGTCAAAACCATTTGATGGATATGTAACACCAACTTCCATTTCTACCTTGATATCACAACACACAATTTCATCGTAGTTATTTAATTCTATTATATCTAAGGCCCTTCGAAGAATTTGTTTTAATCCCCTGAAGAATCGATCAACTTTACATTTAGGTTGGATTATAAAGCTAGATGCATACCTTGAAAGCCTTTTCAAATTCACCCCGAATATACCAAAAGATTCATAATCCTTTTTCTTAAACTCAAGGAAATCCTTTTTTATCTTTGTTCTTTGAATATGAGGGAAGAACTTATTGAAAAATCAGTTCTTAAACTCGTCTCATTCTATGGATTCAATTTCACATTGTGGACTTGTATTCTTAATTAGATTCCACCACTTGTCTGCTTCAACTTCTAAATAGTAAACAACCAAAATGACTTTTTCATGTTAGGAATATCCAATTATGGAAAATATCTTTTCAATAGTATTGTTCCATTTTTTAGCAACAAGTGGACCAGAAGACCCACAGAAAGAAGTTGGTTGTTTCCTCATGAAGGACCAAATAGAATATTATTCCATGCTCTACTCATTTGGAAGTCCAGAATGATTCATAGCTTTGGTAAGTATAGAAATAAAAAATTTCACTCCATCTCCCATCAAATTTGATTGTTGTGGAGGAAAATCATAACATTTTCCATTACATTGATCAGCACGGTTCCTTCGGGTTTAAGCCATCGTCTAAAACCCAAAAAGAACAGTGTGAGCGGCAAAAACCATACTAGGAAAAAACATAATAAAGGGTGAGTACATTCAATATATAACATATTAGGTTTAATTAAATGATTGTTACCATATTTCTGGGACTATAAGCTATATGTATACTTATCCTTAGGTACATCCCTAGACATACCTTAGAAATGTCTTTAGGGATTTCACTAAAGTTCTCACATCCGAGTTTCCAAAGGTTAACTAAACCTTCACTATGATACCTAATATAGAGACCCAAACATGACATACATAGACATTAAATTAATTTTTCGGAATAATAAATACATTTTCAAATTAAACGCTGAAAGACCGTATTAGTTTAGTGTCTTTGGAAACACGGAACATAATTTACTAATCATGGTAAATGATCTTCAACATCTCCCATAAGGATCTTCCCCTTTAGTTTTCTTACCTAAAACCGTTTTTATATCACAGGGAAAAGAAAATATAAAAAGGGTGAGCTAAAATACTCATTAAGGGTAAGCATGGAGAAAATAAAACAACCGATATACATTTGAAAATAAAAACATGAACATAATGTTTAAACAGAAAAATCATGATCAATGACATTAAACCTGGTGTTACGTAAGGCATAGATCATAATGAAACATAAATTATGATAAAATAGCATGGGAATAAAACATGTAATTGTGGAATACCATTAATCACATGATATTATTTCCATAGTATCCAAGGAATTGCTGCCATGACCATCCTTGTGTACAAAGTCCATTACTGAATCGGGTTTACTTGTCGTTCCATCCATGTATTACTGAACCAGATTCACTTGTTGTTCTATCCATGTCTATCTCATGAGATACAAATGTTTACCTAATGTTTTGGAGGGAGATATAGGTCCCACTCATCTCATAATGAAATCATTCTTACATGTTCCACAAAATAATCATAAATCATTCATCATAACCCAATGAATAAAATGGGTTTCATAAACATCATCCCATCCTAACATAATCCATATAAAACAAATGTATATCATTTCATCATAAAAAGAATGAAACCATGTAAATAATATAGATATTATACTTGAAACACACACATATGAAATAATGTCATCTTGGATGGAAAATTGTTTTGATAAAACACTTGAAATGAATTCTTGAGGAAAATATCCTTTCTTCTTCAAAATCATTTTCATTTCACAAAATTCGATGAAATTTTAAAAGAAAAAGATTTTTTTTGAAAATATTCATGAAATATTTTAGATTAATCCTCATGAAAATAAGGCATTATGTAACCATAAAAATATGTTCATGCCATATATGTTAAAAAACATTCTCCTCGTACTTTTGTCGGAAAAGTAAAAAAGTTCCTCGTATAGTAAACAAAATAAAGATTCCTTCCAAAACACAAAGTAAAAGTCAAATAGGAGTACAAATTACATTTAAAATAAATGGAATAATATTAAAATCTTTATGAAAAACGTTTTTATGGACATGGATATACATTATAACCCTAGTAAATACTTACATATAAGCAATCTCGGATAAAAAGGAGATTGAAAAATTATCCCTAACCATATGTCCAATTTCGTCTGTATGTGTCTGAGACTCCTGTATAGTGGGATGAAACATATTATTAAATTGTAATATAACCATAATATTATTTTTGATATCATATATGGTTCACTTATGACTTTATATTACATGTTCTTTTGTCAATTCCATGTTAAAGTAGCATTTTGGGTAAAATCTTTTCATTTATCCTAGGTGTTTGGACTTATTGTTCTTCCTATTATTATTACCTATATCATGATTTACATACTTCCAGACTATAAAACAAGATTTATATATCACATAAATTCCTTATATATATATAATAAATAGATAAATGAAATGACACACACCGTTCATGAAGATGTTAGGTCGTATATACGCATGAACGCAGTTTTCCTTTCCTTATTGACTTGAATGGTAGAATGTTGTTGAAATATATATATACAAAAATAAAGTAGCATTATTATATCACATATATCATTATTATTCATTATATATAAATTATAATCATTTTTCAATGGTTAACATGGATAATGAATCTCATCGCATCGTGGAGACGGTAATCTGTATGTGTGTACTAGCGATGATATCGTTCCCATTATTATTGAATGGAATAGGAGTGGATGATATAATATCTCAGAATTTGTATCATTTTATAATAACCATATATAGTTATTCTTTACAACATTATACCCATCCATGTAAGGTGGTGGTGGAAAACAGATCACACTATGGCGTGGAGACAATATTCCGTACATATGAACACGCGGTGATTTCGTTTTCCGTAGGATGGATAGAAGGTGAAATTTGTCTATTTCATATATATAATAAGATATCAATATATTAGTTATACTAATGTTATTACTTTATAATGAAACAACTAATTAAGAGGATGTAGAATAATATTGAAACTTTAATGAATCGGAAGAAGAGATTACCTCTTCTTCGGCGCGCATCTTCTTAACCACCTCTTAGTGCACTAAAGTTGGTCTCTGATGAAGCTCAGGATCTCTAGTTGGTTTCTATGGAAGTTAAAATTGAAATTTTCAGGGTTTTTCCATGAATTAAGGCTCAAATTTGTGTGAAGATGAGGGGAGGAGGTGCCCTTTTATAAGGGAGGAGAGGGGCACCTTAGAAAAAACATAAAATATTATTTTTTAATAAATTCATATTCAGTTTATAATCACTCAAAAGTGACTTATTTCGAGTCTAGGGTGGGGATGGCTTGAAATAATCTCAACAAATAGGTTTTAGACAAGTTTAGGATACCATTTTAACATTATCATCTAGATTTAACTCTAAGTTAAAAATTTTAACCTTTACAATGTCTTCTTTTATTTTTACACTATATGGTTAATAAATTTACTACAAACTGCCAATAGAACCTCAATTGGTTTATTAATGACAAATATATTATTATATAAGTCTTTTGGTAGAACCTTAGATTTTTATGAATAGAATATCATTTAATAATATAATATTTGTTTTAAAAACTCTTTTATGTCAATTTTGAAACTATTTGGTATTTGATTTTTTCTAAATTCATAAAAACATTATTACTTGAAAAAAAATTCATTTAACCAACCCTTATATGTTATATTAACCTCTAAAATTATTTTAATTCATTAAAAGTATTAAATTATAGTTATTTGTGTAGTTATAACATCAATTATGTTAATTTTTCATTAATAAGGTAATAATGGCATCTTCATTGAGTCGTAAATAAATTAAATTATATAATATATAAAACATATAAATAAAATATCATTATGTAGAAAATCTATTTATATTTCTAATGAATATTTATTGACGAATGTATCTTATGTATAACCCTATATTAAAATTTTTTTTGTTATTAAACATTGATTTTAACTATTTTAAATATTCTTTAAATAAAATAATAATAAATGTCCTAATCTAATCCAAGTGGACCTAAAGGGTAATATTTTATTAATAAGGTTTTTTTGGTCTAATTAAACTTATCCCATTGAATTAGGACATGTGTTACTGTAATAATAATTTCATTTTTACCCTTAATTACCCTATTTACTTTTAACCGTGGTAAATAAAAGTAAAAAATTACTATTCAGAAAAAATTATTTTAAAAATATTGAACCACATTTTCCTCCATGATATTAACTATGTATCTCAGATTTTCGATATTCCACTCACAAAAGCGGTAAAAATATGTTTTATGTAAATTTGCAAATTCTAGAAGGTGGGTAAAAGACGGTGAAAAGTTCAATAAAATTTTTATATATCTAAAATTATTATAAAATGACTCTAATGAATTACATTGAACTTATATAGGTATAATGTATCAATTTTGATATAAAATAAATTTAAATAAAATATATAATTATTTAAATAAAAAGTCGATTTTTAACTATAACTCAGTGTTATTCAGTATTCATAAAAAATTGTATGTTTTTTGAAAAATACCAAAAAATTCACCCTAGGCTAATTTCGATATTCCAAATCCCAAAAAAAGTCCATTTTGAAAGATAAAATTTATAAAATTAAAAAAGTGGGTATTGCTATTCATAACAGCTAGTTTATATAAAATTTTAGTAACATATCACTCATTAGTGAAACTCGGTATTTCATACTACCCAAGCTATCGAGGAAGGTCACGATTGCGTGTAATGCAAGCCAAGTCAGAGTTGTGGGTTGTGCAAGCTCCCTTTGATGTTGTGTAAAACAAAATCATAGCTTATTTTATTTATAAATTAAACAAAATTTATACTTACTGTTGCGTTGAAAAACGTCCACAAAACAAACTTGAAATTGTGTGTAACACAAGCCAAGAATAGTGTTGCGTATACTGCAATCTAATACGGTGTTGCATATAGAACAAGATAATCTTGGTGTAGTTTACAATAGAAGACATAAAAGAAATTAAAAAATATATATCTCATAAAATCTTGGGGTGTTACAATAGTACAATTCATTTAGACACAGGGATGTATCTATCAAATGAAATCAATTAGATTAAATATATTTAAAATGTCAATGAAATAATATTTATATGAATTATAATAATCAAAAATACCAAAAAAAGGTCTTTCCTAATACCTAATAATGAATTGATGTACTATATACTTTCAATACCTAACAATCACTTGTTTACTTCTAATGAATTCATCATATGATAATGTTACCTTTTCTATAGGGGGAAAGTTCATCCGAAAGAAGATGCATGATTTGAACCAACTTATGGTCTGACCAAAAACCTCCTCATAGTGGGAGAGAGCAGTTTTGATGTTAAAAAAGTTTCTTTTGTCTCCTTGAAGGAAAAGGATGATATGTAACACCCCAAGAAAATAAGGAATATGACATTTTCATATGTATCCATATTTGTGAATAAAATATTAATATGACTTTAAAGGGGACGCTATGCTCGATGGCGTACCCAACACGCAACAACGAGTTTCTTGGGAATCTTACGTTGCACTCTAATAATAAAATAATATTATTTTAAATGGTAGTTAACATGTAGCCGTTGTAATGGCGGGAATGGATAGAAATAACTAAAATATGATCATATATGTTCTTAAATATTTTTACATTTATACAATAAAATATAAAGGCTTAAAATATAGAAAGAATTCAATTTTAGGCGTATATGCCCTAGTTTTCACTAAAGGTTCACTTATCACCTTTTGATGGAGAACCGTCATTAAATATAGTTTTGTTCACTCTTAAAAATTCTTTTGGACCAACCAAAACTCTTATTAAGAATCGGGACATCAAAATTTACTTTGTGTAAATTTTTGGTATCTTTCCGATAAAGTTCATTTTTTTAATGAATAGTGTAAAATGTTGTATTTTAATTCAAAACCACTTTTTAATCTAATTTATTTATATGATTAGATTATATTTTGAATTGGTTTTAAAGTAAAATTAGAAAATAATTTTACCATTAAATCCAATAGTGGTCGTTGGAATCAATTTCACTTTGAAATCAGACTTAAACTAGTGTCAATCTTTTGATACTTATTGTTTCATAAAACACGCTATTTGTCATGACAGCGGGAATTAATTATTAAATTAATTAATGTGACTTATATGTTTTGAATTTTTTAAAATGGACTTCATTTTTGAATTCAGAATATCAAATATAGATTAGGGTGAATTTTTGGGATTTTTCTGAAAAACTTCAATTTTTGATGAATAGTGAAACCACTAAGTGGTACTTATAAAAACTGATTTTCCATTTAAATGAAATTTTTCCATCATTGTGTTTTGATTTTCAAAAAATCTGACATACATGGTTGTCATTAAGAAGTAAAATTTGGTTCAATGAGATTAAAATAATTTTTTGGTGAATAGTAACTTATTAAGTTTTTAATCGCGATTTGAAGTAATTAGTGTAGTTCAAGGTAAAAATGATATTATAAGAATGTGGAAACACCATGACACTTGTCCTACACCTATTGGTTGTATCATGGCCTACCAAGACAAGCCATGGGTCAACTTGGAGACCGCATGGAGACATTTTGGTTGGGAAATGACATAAATAACATTTTATTTAATGTAAAAGTAAAATTGACACAAACATGATATGTTTTACTAAAACAATTTTTAAGTGGGGTTATACAAGTCATCCTTTTGATTAGAAATATTCATTGGAAAGATAAAACGATTTCCTAAATCATAGTATTTTTTTTATAATTTTTAGACATTAAATAAATTAGATTATTTATGACATCATAATGATGCAGTGATGAAATCATTATTTAACGATTAAAATATAATGGAAAGATAATGTAAAATCTATGAACTAAACATGTCCAAAACTTATTGGATGGGTGTATTTCGAACCTTTATAACCTTATCCTCGAATTATATCAATGTGGGACCTTTTAAAACCGAAACGCATTTTCAAATAAAGTAATCTTTCATTACTTTCCAAAAGTGCCCCTCCTCTCCTCTTATAAAAGGCCCCCACCTCTACCTATTTTCACACACTCCTCAAGCCTTTGGCTCGGCCAAACCAATCCCATTTACTCTCTCCAAATCCCTCTCCTCATCCTAGAGTATTCCCTTTGGGAAGAAGCCTTTCAAAGGAAGCCTTTAGGCTCAAATCAAAAGGAGTTACACTTTTAAAGGTAATTCATTCTCTCATGTTCATTTGTTTTATTTTGATTCTCCAACCCCCTAAACTCTTTCTATTTACTTCTTTTGTAAAAACACCAGTATCTTAAATATACTAGGATGTTGTTATAATATTTATTCGACCTACACTCTCACACAACTACATCAAATGGTTAAAGAACATACGGTTTCCGTGGATGGCGAAATTCTGCCTCCCGAAACGATGATTGTTCAATACTCATTTAACACCTTCAAAGGTGGCCATTATGATGTCACTATTTTTATATATGATATATAATATGTTTATGTTTTACTTATGCTTATGTATTTTTCATTTTTTTCTTACCTTTATGGCTTCCATTATGGGTATACGCGATATCTTCATTTTAGGAAGTGCGGACTACCGCCCCCTCAAAGTGATGTGATTCGTTAATGCCATACGTGGGATGTATAAAGGATGGATTTAATGTTATTATATATGATTTTATAATGGAATTATTATATACCTCTATATCATCATTATTTCTTTCCATTGAAGTATGAGATAGAAATGAAAGTAGCGTTCATGCGTACGTACGACTTACCGTCTCCATGAACGGTGCATTTCATTTCTTACCTCTAAATGATTATGTAATATTATAAATACATGTATATTCTGGATATATATGATATATATGATATCCAAATCAGGAATTTCATTCTGGATATAAAGAACCTTTGACCACACGAACAACATGTAATTGTAAGAAGTCCACTTTCGACTTAAGAACCAAATATCGTCAAAACAAATATTATTAACTTAAATGATTACATAATGTTTATGACATGGAAATAAGTGATATAAAAGGAATAATGAAAATGAAAAAGTTTCTTAAGGAAGTAGAAATTAACTCAAGTTTATTATTCAGGAGATTAAAGAACGATCGAGTCAAGTCGGACCCGAGGTAAGGGATCCTACTCCTCTCTTTCTTTTTAAGTACACTATTTTATGTCATTCCTTTTAAAGCTCATCTTTCTTGTTATTGGGATTATATTTTATATTAATCCTACTGTAATTTTTATGTTCATGTGATGAGAGAACATATTCTCTCTCATAAATCCATTTTGGAAGTTTTGATTGGCGCCGTTAGGCTGCCGAACTTTCGTAAGAGATCTAACTTCTCTCTTTCTTTTTAAGTACTCTCCTTTATGTCACTTCTTTTAAGCTCATATTTGTAATGTTGGGGGATGTTATTTTATATTCCTCTTGCTGTAAATTATATTTTAATGTGATTAGATACCCTATTTTATCTCATCAATCCATATTCGGAAGTTTTATGTGGTGTCGTTAGGCTGCCGAGTTTTCGTGAGCGATTTTTCATCTCACTTTTATTCCCGTGAGATTTATGCTACATTTGCCACAAATTCCATTGAGTGGTGTATGTAATTCCCATTATTCTACTCTTTGTGTAATATACTTTCGTTTATGAGTATTTACATCAATGACCTATTGTCCTTCTTTCATGGGGTGTATGTTTTGAAAGACACCCAAGTCGGTAAGGGAACCTTTCACCCTCCTCTTTTTTAAAAGACTTCTTTTATTGGGTCTTTTAATTTACATATTTTTATGTTGGGATATGTTATCATACATCCTTATTGATTTAAATTTTATGTCCAAGTGATGAGATACACTTTTTATCTCTCATAAACTCATTTTGATGTGATGCTGTTAGGCTGTCAAGGGAACATTTTAACCCAATTTTGATTCCTTTGGGTTCAACTTGTAGTCATTGAATATGTCATCCATTGAATATGTGTGAATGACCTTTTATTGTTTTACACTTAATATCCACTTATATTGGGTGTATATATATTTGTCACACATATTTTTTTGAGATTTATTTGTCCTTAATTTAAGGATACCTTCTTTATAAGTGATTTCATCACATTTGACATTTCTATTGAGGGTTCATTGCTGTTATGCACCAATTCACTCTTATATGGTGTATATACTGTCCTTTGGAGTATTATATCATGAATCTATTTATTCTCAAGATATTATAAAGTTCTTACTAAATGTTATTCCTCGATTATTGTATTCAAGTGTCTCTAATTTTGGTAAAACCCCATTTAACCAAAATATCGTTTTAAATGTTTTAATTATTTATTCTTATTAATATCCATGTTTTCAAAATAATTTTATGGATATATTTATATGGATATTAATGGTTTAAAATGATAAAAGCTTCAAGGTGGTATGGGACTTCGTCTCAATCCCCTTTCATTGAGGCATATTTTGTTTTATACACAACTTTCTTTTATACGGTGTATAAACCCCTTTGACTTTTACGTTTATTCAAAAGGAATCTTTTTTTATACGAAGCGTTTACTAAACGACAAAAGGGGAATGTTTTTGTCGTAGGTATGCGGCGACAACGACTTCTCCGCCGTCGTGACCGTTATTTGAGTTGCGGCTTCCTCTACAAGCCATACTTTTTTTAAAAGAAAAATAAATACCATGTTTTACTTTTCTTTTCTTTTAGTATTTAAAATGGTTTTCATAATGTTTTTATATCAATGTGTTGTATTGATATCTCGTGATTGAAATGTGGAAATTTTATGTTTCCTTTATGCATGTTTTATGTGATATGATTATGTTATGGTTCTTGGGCATTATTATGAAGATGGGTGGTTCCGTGATAAACTAAGGGCGGGTGAGCCGTTATAGCTCTCCAATGCATTGGGTAACGCGAAGGAGTGAAACGTTAAGGTTTCTCTGAAGAGATTTATGGAATACACTATGATGGGTATTCCAAACGTAACCAAGAGGGTTACTCCCTACGTAAGAATGTTATGAATGCCTCAAGTTACCTTTATGTCTTATGTTTTCTATTATTTATTCATGATTTGATATGCCTATGTTTTATGGGTAAAGTATGATTTCATTCTTATGTATATATGAACTCATGTTTCGTTTCCATATTTTTATAACCCTTACTGAGCTTATTATGCTCATCCCATGTTTTTGAAATGTTTTTCACAGGTCAAGGGAAAGGTACATGATGTGATGATAGTGTCAAGGATGTGTCAAGAAAGAATCCGTGTTTTATTTTAAATAGGTTTCCGTTGAAGGGAAGAATGAATTTTGTCTTTTATGTAACCACTTTGTTTAAATGTAGAATGTAATGCAAGTTTCATGATCTAATTCTCTAATACTCTAAACCTGAAAAGATCCTCAATGTGTAATCCTGTAATAACTCAAGATTAAGTAAGGTTTAAGGCTGGGGCCTTATAGTTGGTATCAAAGGTCTGTTTTGATAACTTTAGAGGTTAGGGTATTCTTTAAGCATAATTGACAAATACCATAATGGTTAGGATTTTATAAAGAGTCCTAGTTTTAGATAAAGTGAATGAGTATGTGTATCTTAGTGTTTACCTTCATCGTTTGTACATGATGGTTTTGTTGATATACTCACACTGACATTTCTATTTTTAGTGAATGGATGGATCTAGCAGGCACCAAAGAGACAACAGGTTTGAAGGAAACTGTGGTGGTTCTCTGATTAAGATACTAGATAAAATGGAGGATTCAATGAGGAAACTCGTGGTTGTTCTAAACCAAATATCAAGGAGTCATGATCAACCACTTCAACCTTGGTGAGTTCTCTAATGCATCATGTATGAGATGGCCATCCCGATGTGGAAATTCAGGTAGTACTTATTAAGGTAACCATTAGGGTTTATATGATACTTAATTTTTAGGTAATTATGGGTTATTATATGTTATGATGGAAAATGAAAGGAATGAGAAAAACTTGAGGTTAAAATATGTTATGATTATTCTTGAAGATTTTATCTCATTTTGGGGAATGTTTTAAGAATTATATAGTTTTGGAAAAAGGACAACACGCAGACCGTGTGACATCCCGTCGCGTCGGACAAAGCTGCGGGAATCGAACCCACAACCAATGTGCGGTTGGTATTTATCGCCTACCACTGGACTACGTGAAGTCCCTGGTTAGTTTGACTGATTCATTCTAGTTATATGATTTTATGAATCAAGAGTAAGTTGATTTTGGGTTATTTATGAAAATGAATAACCTATCATGGAGAATATGTGATTAGGTTAATTACTTTTTAATACGAGACTTTAGGAGCAACAGATGTTTTTTGGAGATAAATGTTACGATTTAACTTGGAAGACTATGCGACTAAATCCTTCAAATATTTGGGTTTCAATCTTATATTGGTTTACTTTGAATAATTTTATGGACAAATTGATTATATAATGGTCCTTGTTGAACTATGGGTTTTGTTGGACAAATTTTGGAGATTAAGAATAGATTTTTTTTAAATAAAGGGTCATCCTTTTCTGGAATATCTGATCTTGTACTAGCCTTTTTGGTTTTGGTTTTGGTTAAAGTCTAAAGACATGGGAAGTATATAGTTCTCTTTTGGGGATTAGGTGATTATCTAGAAGTTGATTATAGTACTCTTAATGCGAACAAGTCTCCCTAAATACTCGTCTTTTGGAAAAAATATGAGTTGGACTAAGGAATCTAGTAAAAGTTGAAAGTCAACAAGATAAGTGATTATGCATCCTTATGAATAAATTCCTCAATAAAAAAGTAACATAAAACAAAAATGTTGTCTATTAACTTTTCCTACTTGGGAACCCAACACCGTTTAACCCATCACAAGTTTGTGATTTTCTTATTGTTAACTTTCTCCTAAACATGTTTTCTATCACTCTCCATCGGAACATGACCCTATGTTTTCTCCTCCATGTCCATATTTTCATACTTAGAATCCTAGTATGGGTTAACTCGGGTGACCATTTTACTTATCTTTCTTTATTTTAAAGTGATTTTTTTTACCGACTCTTCTCCGATGTGGGACGTTCAAGGATGTTTCCAAGCGCAATTTTAAAATTGCGAGGACGCAATTCCCAAAAGGGGGGAAGGATGTAACACCCTAGGTAAATAAGGAATATGACATTTTCATATGTATCCATATTTTTGAATAAAATATTAATATTACTTTAAAGGGGACGCTATGCTCGATGGCGTACCCAGCACGCAACAACGAGTTTCTTGGGAATCTTACGTTGCACTCTAATAATAAAATAATATTATTTTAAATGGTAGTTAACATGTAGCCGTTGTAATGGTGGGAATGGATATAAATAACTAAAATATGATTATATATGTTCTTAAATATTTTTACATTTATACAATAAAAGATAAAGGCTTAAAATACGGAAAGAATTCAATTTTAGGCGTATATGCCCTAGTTTTCACTAAAGGTTCACTTATCACCTTTTGATGGAGAATCGTCATTAAATATAGTTTTGTTCACTCTTAAACATTCTTTTGGACCAAACAAAACTCTTATTAAGAATCGGGACATCAAAATTTACTTTGTGTATATTTTTGGTATCTTTCCGATAAAGTTCATTTTTTTTAATGAATAGTGTAAAATGTTGTATTTTAATTCAAAACCACTTTTTAATCTAATTTATTTATATGATTAGATTATATTTTGAATTGGTTTTAAAGTGAAATTAGAAAATATTTTTACCATTAAATACAATAGTGGTCGTTGGAATCATTTTCACTTTGAAATCAGACTTAAACTAGTGTCAAACTTTTGATACTTATTGTTTCATAAAACACGCTATTTGTCATGACAGTGGGAATTAATTATTAAATTAATTAATGTGACTTATATGTTTTGAATTTTGTAAAACGGACTTCATTTTTGAATTCAGAATATCAAATATAGCTTAGGGTGAATTTTTGGGATTTTTCTGAAAAACTTCAATTTTTGATGAATAGTGAAACCACTAAGTGGTACTTATAAAAACTGATTTTCCGTTTAAATGAAATTTTTCCATCCTTGTGTTTTGATTTTCAAAAAATCCGACATACATGGTTGTCATTAATAAGTAAAATGTGGTTCAATGAGATTAAAATAATTTTTTGGTGAATAGTAACTTATTAAGTTTTTAATCGCGATTAGAGGTAATTAGTGTAGTTTAAGGTAAAAATGATATTATAAGAATGTGAAAACACCATGACACTTGTCCTACACCTATTAGTTGTATCATGGCCGACCAATACAAGCCATGGGTCAACTTGGGGACCCCATGGAGACATTTTGGTTGGGAAATGACATAAATAACATTTTATTTAATGTAAAAGTAAAATTGACACAAACATGATATGTTTTACTAAAACAATTTTTAAGTGGGGTTATACAAGTCATCTTTTTTATTATAAATATTCATTGGAAATCTAAAACGATTTCCTACATCATAGTATTTTTTTTATAATTTTTATACATTAAATAAATTAAATTATTTATGACATCATAATGATGCGGTGATGACATCATTATTTAACGATTAAAATAAAATGGAAAGATAATGTAAAATCTATGAACTACACATGTCCAAAACTTATTGGATGGGTGGATTTCGAACCTTTATAACCTTATCCACGAATTATATCAATGTGGGACCTTTTAAAACCGATACACATTTTCAAATAAAGTAATATTTCATTACTTTCCAAAAGTGCCCCTCCTCTCCTCTTATAAAAGGCCCCCACCTCTACCTCGTTTCACACACTACTCAAGCCTTTGGATCGGCCATCCCCTGCCCATTTACTCTCTCCACATCCCTCTACTCATCCTAGAGGATTCCCATTGGGAAGATTCCTTTCAAAGGAAGCCTTTAGGCTCAAATCAAAAGGAGTTACACTTTTAAAGGTAATTCATTCTCTCATGTTCATTTGTTTTATTTTGATTCTCCAACCCCCTAAACTCTTTCTATTTACTTATTTTGTAAAAACACAAGTATCTTCAATATACTAGGATGTTTTTATAATATTTATTCGACCTACACTCTCACACAACTACATCAAATGGTTAAAGAACATACGGTTTCCATGGATGGCGAAATTCTGCCTCCCGAAACGATGATTGTTCAATACTCATTTAACACCTTCAAAGGTGGCCATTATGATGTCACTATTTTTATATATGATATATAATATGTTTATGTTTTACTTATTCTTCTGTATTTTTCATTTTTGTCTTACCTTTATGGCTTCCATTATAGGTATACGCGATATCTTCATTTTAGGAAGTGCGGACTACCGCCCCCTCAAAGTGATGTGATTCGTTAATGCCATACGTGGGACGTATAAAAGATGGATTTAATGTTATTATATATGATGTTATACTGGAATTATTATATACCTCTATATCATCATTATTTCTTTCCATTAAAGTATGAGATAGAAATGAAAGTAGCGTTCATGCGTACGTACGGCTTACCGTCTCCATGAAAGGTGCATTTCATTTCATACCTCTAAATGATTATGTAATATTATAAATACATGTATATTCTGGATATATATGATATATATGATATCCAAATCATGAATTTAATTCTGGATATAAAGAACCTTTGACCACATGAACAACATGTAATTGTAAGAAGTCCACTTTCGACTTAAGAACCAAATATCGGAAAAACAAATATTATTAACTTAAATGATTACATAATGTTTATGACATGGTAATAACTGATATAAAAGGAATAATGAACTTGAAAAAGGTTCTTAAGGAAGTAGAAATTGACTCAAGTTTATTATTCAGGAGATTAAAGAACGATCGAGTCAAGTCGGACTCGAGGTAAGGGATCCTACTCCTCTCTTTCTTTTTAAGTACACTCTTTTATGTCATTCCTTTTAAAGCTCATCTTTCTTGTTATTGGGATGATCTTTTATATTAATCCTACTGTAATTTTTATGTTCATGTGATTAGAGACCCTATTATCTCTCATCAATCCATTTTGGAAGTTTTGAGTGGCGATGTTAGGCTGTCGAACTTTCGTAAGAGATCTAACTTCTCTCTTTCTTTTTAAGTACTCTCCTTTATGTCACTTCTTTTAAGCTCCTATTTGTAATGTTGGGGGATGTTCTTTTATATTCCTCTTTCTGTAAATTATATTGTAATTTTATGAGATACCCTATTTGATCTCATCAATCCATATTCGGAAGTTTTATGTGGCGCCGTTAGGCTGCTGAGTTTTCGTGAGGGATTTTTCATCTCAATTTTATTCCCGTGAGATTTATGCTACATTTGCCATAAATTCCATTGAGTGGTGTATGTACTGACCATTATTCTACTCTTTGTGTAATATACTTTCGTTTATGAGTATTTACATCAATGACCTATTGTTTTTCTTTCATGGGGTGTATGTTTTGAAAGATACCCAAGTCGGTAAGGGAACCTTTCACCCTCCTCTTTTTTAAAAGACTTATTTTATTGGGACTTTTAATTTACATATTTTTATGTTGGGATATGTTCTCATACATCCTTATTGATGTAAATTTTATGTCCAAGTGATGAGATACACTTTTTATCTCTCATAAACTCATTTTGATGTGATGCCGTTAGGCTGTCAAGGGAACATTTTAACCCAATTTCGATTTCTTTGGGTTCAACTTGTAGTCATTGAATATGTCATCCATTGAATATGTGTGAATGACCTTTTATTGTTTTACACTTAATATCCACTTATATTGGGTGTGTATATATTTGTCAAACATATTTTTTTGAGATTTATTAGTCCTTAATTTAAGGATACCTTCTTTATAAGTGATTTCATCACATTTGACATTTCTATTGAGGGTTCATTGCTGTTATGCACCAATTCACTCTTATATGGTGTATATACTGTCCTTTGGAGTATTATATCATGAATCCATTTATTCTCATGATATTATAAAGTTCTGACTAAATGTTATTCCTCGATTATTGTATTCAAGTGTCTCTAATTTTGGTAAAACCCCCTTTAACCAAAATATCGTTTTAAATGTTTTAATTATTTATTCATATTAATATACATGTTTTCAAAATGGTTTTAAGGATTTATTTATATGGATATTAATGGTTTAAAATGATAAAAGCTTCAAGGTGGTATGGGACTTCGTCTCAATCCCCTTTCATTGAGGCATATTTTTTTTTATACACAACTTTCTTTTATACGGTGTATAAACCCCTTTGACTTTTACGTTTATTCAAAAGGAATATTTTTTTATACGAAGCGTTTACTAAACGACAAAAGGAGAATGTTTTTGTTGTACGTATGCGGCGACAACGAATTCTCCGCCGTCGTGACCGTTATTTTAGTTGCGGCTTCCACTACAAGCCATACTTTTTTTTTAAAGAAAAATAAATACCATGTTTTACTTTTCTTTTATTTTAGTATTGAAAATGGTTTTCATAATGTTTTTATATCAATGTGTTGTATTGATATTTTGTGATTGAAATGTGGAAATTTTATGTTTCCTTTATGCATGTTTTATGTGATATGATTATGTTATGGTTCTTGGGCATTATTATGAAGACGGGTGGTTCCGTGATAAACTAAGGGCGGGTGAGCCCGTTATAGCTCTCCAATGCATTGGGTAACGCGAAGGAGTGAAACGTTAAGGTTTCTCCGAAGAGATTTAGGGAATATACTATGATGGGTATTCCAAACGTAACCAAGAGGGTTACTCCCTACGTAAGAATGTTATGAATGCCTCAAGTTACCTTTATGTCTTATGTTTTCTATGATTTATTCATGATTTGATATGCCTATTTTTTATGGGTAAAGTATGATTTCATTCTTATGTATATATGAACTCATGTTTCCTTTCCATATTTTTATAACCCTTACTGAGCTTATTATGCTCATCCCATGTTTTTGAAATGTTTTTCACAGGTCAAGGGAAAGGTACATGATGTGATGATAGTGTCAAGGATGTGTCAAGAAAGAATCCGTGTTTTATTTTAAATAGGTTTCCGTTGATGGGAAGAATGAATTTTGTCTTTTATGTAACCACTTTGTTTAAATGTGGAATGTAATGAAAGTTTCATGATCTAATTCTCTAAAACTCTAAACCTAAAAAGATCCTCAATGTGTAATCTTGTAATAACTCAAGATTAAGTAAGGTTTAAGGATGGGGCCTTATATGATATCCTTAGCATAAGTGTTGAGTTTGAGTAGTTACATTCCAAGATACATGAACTTGTTTAAGTTTATTTTGAACCACCATATGATTTATCAGTTTACTAAGGTAGTCTTCCACTATTAAGAAGACAATGAATGTAACACCTGATATTTTTATGAGTAATATTTTGTTTTTTATATATCATCAAAGGAATATTTCACTACATACTAGTTTGGCTTACTTTACATGCAATCGTGACCTTCCTCGATAGCTTGCGTCGAACACAATACTGAGTTTCACTAAACAGCGATATGCTATTAAAATATTATTAAAACTAGCCGTTATGAATAGTAATAACCACTTTTTGAAATTTTATAAATTTTAATTTTCAAAATTGACTTCATTTTTGGATTCGGAATACCGAAATTAGCCTAGGGTGAAATTTTGGTATTTTTCTGAAAACTTTCAATTTTTGATGAATAGTGAAACCACTAAGTTGTAGGTTAAAAACTGAATTTTGCATAAAACTTAATTTTACCGCTTCTGTGAATGGAATTTCGAAAATCTGATAGACACGGTTGATATCAGTAAGTAAAATGTGGTTTAATGAGATAAAAATAATTTTTTGGTAAATACTAACTTTTTTTTTACCGCGGTTAATAGTAAATAGGGTAACTAAGGGTAAATATGATATTAATATTACCCTAACACATGTCCTAATTCTATTGGATAAGTTTAATTCGACCAAAAACAATCTTAGGAATAAAATATGACCATTTAGGCCCACTTGGATTAGATTAGGACATTTATTATTAATTTATTAAAAGAAGGGTTAAAATAGTTAAAATCAAAGTTTAATAAGTAAATCATTTTTAATATGGGGTTATACATAAGATCAATTCGAAAATAAATATTCATTAGAAATATAAAAAGATTTCCTACATAATGGTATTTTATTTATAATTTTTAGACATTAAATAATTTAATTTATTTATGAATAATGATGATGCAGTAATTATCTTATTAATCAAATATTGACATAATTGATGTTTTAAACACCAAAATGAATTTAATTTGAGACTTTTTATGAGCCCCAATAATTTTATAGGTTACTATAATATATTAGTGTTGATGTAATCAACTTGGTTCGAACATATAATTCTGTTTTGACTTTCACAAAAATCATATATCAAATAGTGTCAAAATTGACACAAAATAGTTTTTAAATAAAATATTATATTATTAATTGTTATTTTATTCCTAAAAATCTAAGGTTCGTCCAAATTACTTAGCTAAGTATATATATATAAATAATAAACAATATGGGGTTCGTTTGGCATGTTATAGTAAGTTTATTAACCATATAGTGTAAGAAAACAAAAAGACGCGGTAAAAGTTAAATTATTTAACTTAGAGTTAAAGCTAATTGATAAGGTTAAAATAATAACCTAAACTTGTCTAAATTATATTGGTTGATAGGATTTAGACCCATACCCACTTTATCTTCGAAATAAGACCTTTTGGAACCATTATAAACCGATTTTGACTTTAATATAAAATAATATTTTGAGATATTCCTAAGGTGCCCCTCTCCTCCCTTATAAAAGGGCACCTCCTCCCCCTCCTCCTCACACCAATTTGAGCACTCAAGCTCGGCCAACCCCGGCCAAAATCCCTTCTCCACTTCCCTAGAATAATCTTAGAGGTCTTGGTCTTCTTCAAAGACCAATATTAGTTCCCTAAGTGGAGGATTCAAAGAGGAGTTTAAAAGAAGAGGTAATATCCATTACTGATCTTTTCAATTTCTTTCTTCTTCAACGTATTCTTCTTTAGTTGTTTCATGATAAATTAGTAACATCAGTATTACTTACATACTTATATGTTATTATAAATATGAAACAACCCTAATTCACCTTCTATCCATCCTACGGAAAAATGAAATCACCGCGCGTGTGTATGTACGGAATACCGTCTCCACGCCGTGGTGTAATCTATTTTCCACCACCACCTTACTTGGATGGGTATAATGGTGTAAATAAGGAATATATATGACTATTAAAAAGTGATATTGAATCTGAAATAGTATACATACACTCCAATACAATTCCACGATCATAGGAACGATATCATCACTCGTGCGTATGTACGAAATACCGTCTCCATGATGTGATGCGACTCGTTCTACATGATCATCATTAGATAGTAATTATATAAATGAATTGAATGAATAAATATGATATATGTTACACTAATACCATTCTGGATATAAGTTATCTATAACCATAAAATAATAATAAGAATTTATTCGGCAAAACATGCATAAGAACAAAAGGTAATAAAGACCCAAGTAACAAGTAACAATGAAATATTACTAATAAGAAGCTAAGAATATGACCATATATCATATCATATAAATATATATGATTCTTTAATAAGTCAATAACATTATTTAAACCATTATACAGGAGATTTGGACACGTACAAAGCAAATCAGACATAAGGTAAGGGAAATATCAAAATCTCATTTTTATCCGAGATTGTTTTTACTTTGGCATTTACTGGGGTGTATTTTATCATCCAGATCCATGTTCAATCAATATGTAATATTTTTTCCATCCACTTACAATAGTTTAAATCCAATTTTACCCTTCGGTGAGTTTTTCGTAAAGAATATGAAAGGAATCTTTTGTCGTTTTTCATACGAGGTACTTTTTGACTTTTCTGACAAAAGTACGAAGAATGTTTTTTTTAACTTATACAGCATGAATGGATTTTAAAAACATTATTTCCAAGAAGCTTCCTTTACAAGTTTTCAAGTTTATTTTTAATCAACTTCTTTTCTTTTAAAGTCGTATGACATGTTATGAAAGGAAAAATGTTTTTGAAGAAGAAAGGATATTTTCCTCAAAAATGGAGTTCAATGGTTTTATCAAAATTATTTTCCAACTAAGATAATAAAGGGTTCTATTTTTATAACTATTATTACTTTTATTTGATTATGTTGTGGGGGAATTATTTTTATGAAGTCATTTACCTTATATGATTTGTTTTATGATGTCATGATGTTTCAAGAATCCCATTTTTGTTACATGTGTTATGCGATGATGTATGATTTATGATTATGTGGCACACATAAGAAAGGATTCATTATAAGATGGGTGTGACCTATATCTCCCTCCAATGCATTGGGTAAAGATTTATATCTCATGAGATAGACATGGCTGGAACGGAAGGTTATTTCGGTTCAGTGATACCGGACTGAAACGAGGAGTGAAATCGGTTCAAAAATGGACTTTGTCCGCTAAGATAGTCTTGGAAATGAGTCATGACTAAAAAGAAATGATTTTCCATGATTATGTGTGCATGCCACAAGGTTTCAAGTTTTATGTTATGATTATGGGGATCTCATTTTCACTTCTATGATTTATTCCATGTTAATATATTATGATCTCTTTTGCAGGTTATGATTTTCAAAAATATATGATATGATTTTTATTTCCTTTATTTTACCTTGATGAGAATTTGAGCTCACTGTTTTATGTTTCCTTTTCCCCAGGTTAGGAAGATGGATATTTAGTAGAATATTCTAAAAGGTACCCTAGATATGATGAAATAAATGGGAGACACTGTAGAATATTTATGAACCAGTTGTTTATGTTTCCCAGTTTCTAAAGACACTATACCTATACGGTCCTTTGTGGTTTTGTCATATGTTGTAATAAGTGTGCTTCAATTTTGAAGTATTAACAATGTATGTAAAGTATGGGTCGTTATAGTTGGTATCAGAGGAAAGGTATAGTCATCCTTTGGAAAATAGGATGTGAAAGCCTTAGTAAGAACACTAAGGATAGGTCTAAGCATAGAACACAATCTTAGTGTTTTAGAAATGGCCATGAATAACCTAGGATAAGACCTTAAGCATGAAAATTTTATTCTTGAATTATGTGGTTTTCCTATTATAATTAGTATTGCTCACACTATTATTCTTGGTTTTAGTCAATGGCTGGAACCCGATGGAACCGTGTTAATGCGGAATGCGATGGGCAATGCAATGATTGTCCCCCTGAGCAACCAAACAATATGGGAGCTGGAATGCAAAATCTTGTAGCCATGCTCACACAACTTTCTCAATCTATGAATCATGCAGGACTTCCAAACGAGCAAAAAAAGGAGCAACATTCTGTTGAATCCTTCATGAGGAAGCGTCCACCTTCTTTCAGCGGGTCTACTGATCCATTAGTTGTTGAACAATGGATTAGTACTACTGAAAAGATATTTTCAGTTCTTCAATGTTCTGAACATGATAAAGTCATCCTAGCAGTGTATCGTTTGGAAGGAGATGCTGATCAATGGTGGAATCTTATTAAGAATACGAGGCAAAGGGATGAAATTTAGTCCATGGAATGGGACGAGTTCAAGAACTTATTTTTCAATAAGTACTTCCCTCATATTCTCCGAACAAAGATGGAGAAAGAGTTTCTTGAACTGAAGCAAAGGGATGATGAATCTGTTGGTACCTACGAAGCAAATTTTACAAGACTTGCAAGGTACGCTTCTGGTATTGTTATACAACCTGAGAGTAAGATCAACCGATTCTTTAGTGGCTTAAAACCAAGTCTCTGAAGGGCGTTAGCCATAAGGGACTTCAATAGCTACGAGGAAATCGTTCGATGTGCTCTCAAAGTCGAGAAGGAGATTGGAGTAACCCATCAATCAAATGGGTTTGATAAGAAGAGGAAGATGGAATTCAAAGGAAAATATAAAGAGCACACTGAAAAGAAGATGAGCTTTCCCTTATTCTCAAAGTGTGGAAAGAAACATGGAGGGAGTTGTCTTAAAGGGACAAGTAAATGTTTCAAATGTGGAAAGGAAGGTCATCGGGCATTTGAATGCCACGATAATGGGAAGAAGATGTCTAATGATGCAAACAAAGGAAGGGATACACAAAATGAACATACAACACTTCAATGTTTCAAGTGCAAGGAGATGGGGCATTATTCCAATCAATGACCAAATCCAAGGGTTGATGATGATGGTTGACGTCAACAAAATCTTAAGGCTAAAGACAAAGGAAAGTCACAAGCAATTTCTATCAGCGATGTGGAGTACGATAACGAAGTGGTGAAAGGTACACTTACCATCCACTCTAAAGTAGCAAATGTTTTATTTGATTCTGGATCCACCCACTCTTTTATTTCTAAATAATTTTCTAAGGGTATCACCGTATTACCTCAACAATTAGATGTTGAGTTAGCTGTGACAACACCTAATGGCACAACAGTCGCATCAAAAGTTTATAATTCTTCTCCGATTGATGTTTGTGGGAAAGTGCTTCCTACAAATCTTGTGATCCTTCCTATAGTGGAATTTGATGTGATTCTTGGCATGGATTGGATTTCTCTACATGGAGCTCATATCAATTTCCAAAGAAGGGAAGTCACCTTTCATATTCCAGATCAATCTACGATCGTCTATCGATGCAAGGATGAATAGAACCTTCCATTGGAAATTCCTTCCATCTTATGGGTCTTGATTCCACTAAATGAAGGTTATTTATCTCAAATGGTTGGTGAGAAACTCACGATTAAGAATATTCCCATCGTACGGGAGTTTGATGATGTCATTCTGGAGGAATTATCGGGTCTTCCACCAAATCGTGAAGTTGAGTTTTCAATAGAACTCATACCGGGTGCTTTGCCTATTTCAAAGACACCTTATAGAATGGCCCCAATTGAGTTGCAGGAATTGAAGAAGCAACTCCAAGAGAATCATGATAAGGGATTCATACACCCTAGTGTGTCACCTTGGGGAGCACATGTTCTATTTGTTAAGAAGAAAGATGGATCAATGAGACTCTGTATTGATTATCGAGAACTTAACAAGATCACTATCAAGAACAAATATCATCTCCCACGCATTGATGACTTATTTGACCAACGACGCGGAGCTCAATACTTATCCAAGATTGATCTTCGTTCAGGGTATCATCAATTAAGGGTCAAAATGGAGGATATACCAAAGACGGCTTTCGTAGAAGGTATGGACACTATGAATTTATAGTGATGCCATTTGGTCTTACTAATTCCCCTGCTATCTTCATGGATCTAATGAATAGAGTATTTAGAGACTATCTTGATCAATTTGTGGTAGTCTTTATAGACGATATTCTTGTCAATTCAAAGAGAAAGGAAGAGCATGAAGATCACTTAAGAATTATATTGAAGACCCTGAGAAAGGAGAAGCTTTATGCCAAATTTAACAAGTGTGATTTTTGGCGTCAAAAAGTTGCATTTTTGGGTCACATAATCTCAAAAGAGGGGATATCTGTGGATCCAGCAAAAACAGAGGTTATCGAAAGATGGTCGAGACCAACAACAGTAACTGAGATCCGAAGTTTTCTTGGTTTGGCTGGATATTATCAACGTTTTGTAAAAGATTTTTCACGATTATCTAATCCACTCACCAAGTTGACTCGGAAAGGAGTTAAGATTGTTTGGACAGAGGAATGTGAAGAGAATTTTAAGGAGTTGAAAAGAAGGTTATCCAGTGCACCTGTGCTTACACTTCCTTGTAGTGGAGAAAGGTTTGTGATCTAAAGTGATGCATCCAAGAAGGGATTGGGGTGTGTTCTTATTCAAAATGATATGGTGATAGATTATGCCTCACGACAGTTGAAAATCCATGAGCAAAATTACCCAACACATGATTTGGAGTTGGCTGCGGTAATCTTTTCATTAAAGATTTAGAGGTATTAACATTATGGTGAAAGGTGTGATATTTATACTGATCATAAAATTTTAAAGTATATTTTCACACAAAAGGAGCTGAATATGCGTCAAAGAAGATGGTTGGAGCTAATTAAGGATTATGAATGCTCAATCCATTACCACCTTGGGAAAGCAAAAAAGGTGGCAGATGCATTAAGTCGACAAGACCATGCTTGTTTATCCATGATGAGGATCAAAAAAGATCCAATATTTATGGAAGTACAAAGGATGGATCTTGGAATTATAATGGAAGGGGAAAAATCATATCTTTCTCAAATGACTGTTCAAACATCTATACATGTGAAGATCAAAGAGGCACAGAAAGAAGATGTAGAGTTACAAAAGAAGGTGAGAAATGTTCCTGAATTCAACCTTGATTGTGATGGGATAATAAAGTTCAAGAATTGGGTTTGTGTTCCTTCCATCCTCGAATTAAAGAAGGAGCTGCTGGATGAGGCTCATAGTTCTTCATTCTCTATTCATCCTGGAAGCACGAAGATGTATAGGGACATGAAAGAGTACTTCTAGTTGGATGGCATGAAAAGAGATGTTGTTGAATATGTCTCTCGATGCTTGGTTTGTCAACAAGTTAAAGCTGAGAGACAAAAGTCTAAGGGGATGTTACAACCATTACCCATACCCGAATGGAAATGGGAAAACATCACTATGGACTTTGTCATAGGACTTCCTAAAACATCCAAAGGCAATAATGCTATCTGGGTCATAGTTGATCGTCTTACAAAGTCTGCACACTTCATTACCACTAGAGAGGATTTCCCTCTAGATCAGCTTGCCAGGATATATGTAAAGGAAGTGGTAAGATTTCATGGAGTACCACTTTCTATTATATCTGATCGGGATCCGAGATTTACCTCGAAGTTCTGCAGAAGTCTTCAGCATACTCTGGATACAGAGTTAAGTTTCAGCACTACTTATCATCCCAATACAGATGGTCAGTCTGAGAGAACAATTCAAACCCTAGAAGATATGTTGAGAGCTTGATCTATGGATTCCAAAGTTGATTGGGATCAACACCTACCTTTGGTGGAATTTTCTTATAATAATATCTTTCACTCCAGTATTCAGATGGCTCCTTATGAAGCTCTCTGTGGAAAGAAATGCAGGACTCCAACTTGCTGGGATGAAGTTGGGGAAAGAAAGCTATTAGGACCTGATCTCGTTGATGAAATTGCAGAAAAGGTCAGATCTATTCAACAACACATAAGAGCAGGTCAGAGTCGACAGAAAAGTTATGCCGACAACCAAAGTAAAGACCTAGAGTTTGAAGTGGGTGATAAAGTGTTCTTACGAATATCTCCCTGGAAGAAGGTTATGAGATTTGGAAAGAAGGGGAAGTTAAGCCCTAGATATATCGGTCCTTTCGAAATACTGGATCGTGTTGGAAAGGTAGCTTACCGATTGGTGCTTCCACCGAATCTCTCTCAAGTTCACGATGTGTTCCATGTATCTCTCCTGAGAAAGTACATACCTAATCCTTCACATGTACTCAACTCAGAAGTTGTACAGCTGGAGCAAGATCTTTCTTATGAAGAACAACCGGTAGAGATTCTGGATCGTAGAGAAAAAGTCCTACGAAACAAGACCACTCGATTGGTGAAAGTTTTTTGGAGGAACTACCAACTTGAAGAAGCTACATGGGAGCTTGAGGATATTATGAGGGAGAAGTATCCTCATCTGTTTGTTACAAAGTGACGAATTTCAAGGGCGAAATTATTTTTAAGGGGGGTAGAATGTAACACCCGAGATTTGTATGAGTAATATTTTGTTTTTTATATATCATCAAAGGAATCTTTCACTACATACTAGCTTGGCTTACTTTACACGCAATCACGACCTTCCTCGATTGCTTGCATCATACGCAATACTGAGTTTCACTAAACAGCGATATGCTATTAAAATATTATTAAAACTAGCCGTTATGAATAGTAATAACCACTTTTTGAAATTCAATAAATTTTATTTTTCAAAATGGACTTCATTTTTGGATTCGGAATACTGAAATTACCCTCGGGTGAAATTTTGGTATTTTTCTGAAAACTTTCAATTTTTGATGAATAGTGAAACCACTAAGTGGTAGGTTAAAAACTGAATTTTGCATAAAACTTAATTTTACCGCTTCTGTGAATAGAATTTCGAAAATACAACAGACACTGTTGATATCAGTAAGTAAAATGTGGTTCAATGAGATAAAAATAATTTTTTGGTGAATAGTAACTGTTTATTTTTTTTACCGCGGTTAATAGTAAATAGGGTAACTAAGGGTAAATATGATATTACTATTACCCTAACACATGTCCTAATTCTAATGGATAAGTTTAATTCGACCAAAAACAAACTTATTAATAAAATATTACCATTTAGACCCACTTGGATTAGATTAGGACATTTATTATTAATTTATTTAAAGAAGGGTTCAAATAGTTAAAATCAAAGTTTAATAAGTAAATAATTTTTAATATGGGATTATACATAAGATCAATTAGACTATAAATATTAATTAGAATGATAAAAATATTTCCTACATAATGTTATTTTATTTTTAATTTTTAGACATTAAATAATTTAATTTATTTATGACACAATGATGATGCAGTAATTATCTTATTAATCAAATATTGACATAATTGATGTTTTAAACACCAAATTAAATGTAATTTGAGACTTTTTATGAATCCCACTAATTTTCTAGGTTACTATGATATATTAGTGTTGATTTAATCAACTTGGTTCGAACATATAATTATGTTATGACTTTCAAAAAAATCATATATCAAATAGTGTCAAAATCGACACAAAATAGTTTTTAAATCAAATATTATATTATTAATTAATATTTTATTCCTAAAAATCTAAGGTTCGGAAAAATGACTTTGATAAGTATATATATATATTAATAATAAACAATTTGGGGTTCTTTTGGCATGTTATAGTAAGTTTATTAACCATATAGTGTAAGAAAACAAAAAGACACGGTAAAAGTTAAATTATTTAACTTAGAGTTAAATCTAATTGATAAGGTTATAATAATAACCTAAAATTGTCTAAATTCTACTGGTTGATAGTATTTTGACCCATACCCACTTTAGCTTCGAAATAAGACCCTTTGGAACCATTATAAACCGATTTTGACTTTAATATAAAATAATATTTTGAGATATTCCTAAGGTGCCCCTCTCCTCCCTTATAAAAGGGCACCTCCTCCCCCTCCTCCTCACGCCAATTTGAGCACTCAAGATCGGCCAACCCCTGCCAAAATACCTTCTCCACTTCCCTAGAATAATCCTAGAGGTCCTGGTCTTCTTCAAAGACCAATCGTACTTCCCTAAGTGGAGGATTCAAAGAGGTGTTTAAAAGAAGAGGTAATATCCTTTACCGATCTTTTCAATTTCTTTCTTCTTCAACTACTTATTCTTTAGTTTTTTCATGATAAAGTAATAACATGAGTATTACATACATACTGATATGTTATTATAAATATTAAACAACCCTAATTCACCTTATATCCATCCTACGAAAAAATGAAATCACCGCGCGTGCGTACGTACGGAATACCGTCTCCACACCGTGGTGTAATCTATTTTCCACCACCACCTTACTTGGATGTGTATAATGGTGTAAATAATGACTATATATGACTATTAAAAAGAGATATTGATTCCTAAATAGTATACATACACCCCAATACAATTCCACGATCATTGGAATGATATCATCACTCGTGCGTACGTACGGAATACCGTCTCCATGATGTGATGCGAATCGTTCTACATGATCATCATTAAATAGTAATTATATAAATGAATTGAATGAATAAATATGATATATGTTACACTAATACCATTATGGATATAAGGTATCTATAACCTTAAAAGAAGAATAATAATTTATTCGGCAAAACATGCATAAGAACAAAAGGCAATAAAGCCCCGAGTAACAAGTAACAATGAAATATTACTAATAAGAAGCTAATAATATGACCATATATCATATCATATCAATATTTATGATTTTGTAATAATTCAATAACATTATTTAAACCATTATACAGGATCTTTGGACATGTACAAATCAAATCGGACATAAGGTAAGGGAAATATCACAATCTCATTTTTATCCGAGATTTTTTTTACTTTGGCATTTACTGGGGTGTATTTTATCATCCACATCCATGTTCCCTCAATATGTAATATTTTTTCCATCCACTTATAATAGTTTAAATCCTATTTTACCCTTATGTGAGTTTTTAGTAAAGAATATGAAAGGAATCTTTTGTCGTTTTTCGTACGAGGTACTTTTTGACTTTTCTGACAAAAGTACGAAGAATGTTTTTTTAACTTATACGGCATGAATGGATTTTTAAAACATTATTTACAAGAAGCTTCCTTTAAAAGTTTTCAAGTTTATTTTTAATCAACTTCTTTTATTTTAAAGTCGTATGACATGTTATGAAAGGAAAAATGTTTTTGAAGAAGAAAGGATATTTTCCTCAAGAATGGATTTCAAGTGTTTTATCAAAATTATTTTCCATCTAAGATAATAAAGGGTTCTGTTTTTATCCCTATTATTACATTTATTTGATTATTTTGTGAGGGATTTATTTTTATGAAGTCATTTACCTTATATGATTTGTTTTATGATGTTATGATGTTTCAAGAATCCCATTTTTGTTACATGTGTTATGCGATGATGTATGATTTATGATAATGTGTCACACATAAGAAAGGGTTCATTATAAGATGGGTGGGAACTATATCTCCCTCCAATGCATTGGGTAATGATTTATATCTCATGAGATAGACATGGCTGGAACGGAAGGTTATTTCGGTTCAGTGATACAGGACTGAAACGAGGAGTGAACTCGATTCAGAAATGGACTTTGTCTGCTAAGATAGTCTTGGCAATGAGTCATGACTAACAATAAATGATTTTCCATGATTATGTGTGCATGCCACAAGGTTTCAAGTTTTATGTTATGATTATGGGGATCTCATTTTCACTTCTATGATTTATTCCATGTTAATATATTATGATCTCTTTTGCAGGTTATGATTTTCAAAAAGATATGATATGATTTTTATTTACTTTATTTGCCCTTGCTGAGAATTTGAGCTCACCCTTTTATGTTTCCTTTTCCCCAGGTCAGGAAGATGGATATTAAGTAGAATATGCTAAAAGGTACCCTAGATATGATGAAATAAATGGGAGACACTGTAGAAGATTTATGAACCAGTTGTTTATGTTTCACAGTTTCTAAAGACACTTTACCTATACGGTCCTTTGTGGTTTTGTCATATGTTGTAATAAGTGTGCTTTAATTTTGAAGTATTAACAATGTATGTAATGTATGGGTCGTTATAATGAAAGAGAGAGGTCCACCTCGTCTGACACCATTGTTGACATTAATGTACCCATAGGGAGAGCCATTAACTAAAATGGACATAATGGCTGAGTTGGAGAGAGTTTTGGTAGCTGTGATAAAGTGTGTACTAAATCCTAAACATTGAAGTACATTGAAGATAAAACTCCAATCCATGGTGTCCAAAGCTTTCCTAATGTCATGTTTAATAACTATGTTGCCTCCTCTATTAGTTATGAGTATGAAATAATTAACAATATTTTAAAAATAATCTTCCATAGTAGAACAATGACATAAAGTTTCCTAATAATTCCACCACTAAATAAAATATATAACATGATCTTGAACCATGTAGTTTAATAATGGTTATGGTTATAGAATACACCATACTGTTTCCTTACTATTAAAAAACATCCATATTATAATGAGAAATATATATATATATATATTCAATAGTTCCCTGGTCATTAAATATATAATACTTATATGTATATATCCCTAAAGATAAAAAAATTTTTAGTTTTGTAATAAAGATATGTTAAATATTTCCCTAATCATTTGATGTATATAATCTAGTATAGAATGCTTCAACCAAATGAATTTAAAATAGGATATTCAAAATGAAATGTCATTAGAAGAAAATTTATTCCAAATCATGATGGATGGTTTGGAAATATAATAATAATAATGAAAAATATTTTTGACAATAAATAATATTTCCTAATATATACCTTTACAGAATGTGTATGGTTGAACAAGAATGTTATCACTTGTAACAAAGGAAACTCAAGAGGATGTTAACATAGCTGAAAAACATCACTTCAAAAGAATACTCTGATCGGATTCACATTAGAAGGGATCATGAATCAAATTTTATGATACCACAAGTTAAATCCCCAAAAATATTAATATATATATATATATATTATAAAATAAATCATGTTACTCAAATCACATAGTGTAAATCCGTTTAATTAATAATATAGAAAGTGAATCTGATTTGATGAAAACGTTAACATTAATAAAAAATACAAACAATCATTTCATATTAAAATGTATCTTTTAAAAAGGATAAGTAAATGATTTTTCTAAATTTTACATCTAAAATAAATCCCCAATAATGGATCCTTGAAAATTAAATAAAATATTGTATAGGATATGTGGTACCAATGAGAAAAAAATAAATTGGGAAACAATACTTTAAAATTCTTGAATATACATTTTTCTTAAAACTCACACTGTAAAAATTATAATAAAATATTATTTTTTTGTGTATTATTTTACTCAAAAAATAAAAAATATATTATAAAAAATATTATATTGGAAAAAACTATGAATGGGAGATCAAATTTCACTATACAACATTATAACATAAAGAAGGATATTTGAGTTACCAATATCCCTTATGATTAATATATCCCAGTAAGGGAGAAATATTTATGAAAGATATTATGATTTGAGAATTATTATACCAAAAAAACAATGAGTTAATACCCCATTAATATAATCAAATGATTGAATTTCTCAAAAATATATGATATCTATTCATGACAAGCATCATATATCAATGAACAAATGTTGAGTAACAAAAAATTCTTACCAATACTAAAACAACTAAATGAATAAAAACTTGAATTAGGTAATTTTATTGGTATATTAAATAAGGTGAATCCAAAATATTATAATAAAAATGTACATCAATAGTAAATTCACCAATCAATTAAAAAATGGTGAAAAAATTCACTATGTCTAAAATAATACAAATTGAGGCCAAGAAAACCCTTACCGTTTATCTAGGCTAACTAAATACCACTCTATCATTATATATATTAAAAATAACTATATTAATGACTTATTTAAGAATTTTAATCTTATATTTTTAATTTATACTCTTCATTTACAATCATTCTCTATATGAATTCTTGGTAATTTTTACAAAAATTAAAAATCAGGATTATGTAATTTTTATTGTTTGTAAGGGGCCTCATAAAATGGTTTCTTTGTTTATTCCAAATAAAAACATCATTATTAAAACATCATTAATGTACTAAAATTAGTGTAAAATGTTATTTTCAATGTAATAATTACATTTCAATTTATTTTTGGTCCCAAAATGTGAATATTTAATTGATGATTATCATATTATGAAGATTCGTAATAAATGAAAGGTGATTTCATAATAAATTATTTTAATAATAATGTTATGATTCAAATAAAAAAAACCATTATTAAATTATTTATAACATATATTTTATGAAAATAAATTTCAATGTTCATCCATGATATAAATTTATAGTACTATCCAAGAATGTTGTTAGACTGATCCAAGTGGGAACATAACGTAATTAATGGATGATAATTAAGTTATTTAGTTGTAATGTAATTGTAAAATGAAAATACTAATATTAGTTATTTTATATTTAGTGTGGAATATTCAAATTTGAATGATGTTAAAGTTGAAATAACAGTCATTAAAATATTACAAAATATGAATAAAAATATTTTTCTATTTGTATGGTTTATCAAATCAGTTGAATTAATATTGGCCACATATTAGCCATATGATTAGTAGGCTATAAGAAAAAATTGAAACCATACACATAATGATATCATAAAATATATATATTTTTCCATTAAGGTACATTCGCACAACCATCCATGTTAGGTGGTTATGAAAAGAAAATTGGAAATCAATCATTTCATGGAAGCAGTAGTCTGTAAAAAGTAGTAATGATGATTTTAATTTCCATAGAATGGGTTATGACAATTATAAATTTCTATATATTTATTTTAAACCATTTAATAAAATTTATCCTGTATTTAGATTCATTGAGGATTTTAAGAATATCTGTGGACAAAATAGATGAAAATGAATTGAGTCGGTGAACAAGTAGTTTGTAAGAGAAGATTCATCAGGTCAGCTAGCTCACAGGCAGGCTACACCATCCATTCTAGTCAAGCTTCTTGGAAGATATGTGTCAACCTAACATCCACTAGTTTTCATATTGAGGAATCCATATAGTCGATGGCATCTGACCGAACCCATAACGGACACCGATTTAATAGAATAATTTTTAAAACGCGCTCTCTAGAAAATATTTTTTATTACCTCATGAAACAGTTGACTCAAAACCCCCTTGTGAACATATTAAATAATTTTGGAGTGTTATCCTACCATCCCAACACCATTTTTCAATTCCTAAGTGACAAATAAATCCATAATTATTCACCATATGAGTTCAACTTTGATCAAGACTTTTTTCTATATCATCAATATGATCAAAACCAATTATATGTTTGTTGTATTTATTGAATATAATTTTTTTTCATAGGTAAAACAACACATCCACGGATCATTGATATAATATAAAACCATAATGAATTAATTGGAATCTATTGAACCATTATCCAATGATCCTTTTCAATTATGGATATTCCTTGTTTTCCTTGATCTTGACAAACATTTTGGCCGTGGTATCATCTTGATCATTATTATAGTATTCTACATCATATTGTTTCTTTATTGTAACATTAATTGAGTTTCATCTATTGGTTTGATAGTAATATTATCACCTAAATAATTATGCACCTATGGTTGGTATCCCAATCCATTATCAGGTGTCATATAGGATTTTTTGGAATGATTCCTAAAATGAATAGGTTTCCCTCATAGACCAATTTTGATGAATGATAACATGATAATTAATCTGTTATTGTGCTTCCCAAATATATACTATTATAGTTACTATACATTCTTGATTTTGAGAGCTTCTTGATTTGTGATTTCTGTTAGGTATTGTATTTATTTTTTGTTCTTCTTTCGATTTTTGTTGAATTTGTAGGATGACACTATTGGATTATCCCCCAATAGGCATGTGTCAAATATTGGTCAGAATGTTCATAGTATATCCAAACTGTACAGATATCTCAGATATTATTCTTGCAATTTCCCATAGAGTTTTATTTGTTAGGTGCACAACTAATGATAATTTTGACATGGAAAAGATGTAGGTAAAGACAATATATAAGGACCTACCCTATGTATTGTGATTTTATAATATATTTTCTATTTAAAAATGATCTAATTATATTCATGTAATTAACCTACCTAGCTTATGAACTTATGTTATGCATCATTGGTGGTATCCTACATTATCATGTACACAAACAATACTTTCGATTTTATGTGTACATATAGATTTCGTATCCAGGGATCCGTTGAAGGGAAAGGGCTATTTGGCAGAATGATGATAATGTTTACAAGGAAATATAGAATTTTATGGATGGAGATATGCATGGATATATTTTGATGACATTATCAAGGGGATACATCATACTATGGTTCTTTTGATCTATTTTTGTTTATGTATTTGTCATTCCATAGTGATATTGTATGTGTTTTATTTTTGTAATATTGTACCTGGGTGATTGATTATTTATTTATTTATTATTTAAAAATTATGATATCAATTTCATTATATATATTATGATTTTTAACTAAAACTATGTAATATTCTCCCAATGATGTTCCACAGGTCATCTCCGCTTGTCGAAAAACTATTATGTTTGGGGTGTGTGCATGAGGTCGGGTGGTTCTCTATCTCGACCATAATGGTGTGGTTAGAAGTGTTACGTTATGGTATCAGAACACTATGTCCACTAATGTTTTCAAATATTTTCCTCGATTATGTATAGGTTATATGGAATATATGATGATTAGACATCCATGATTGTAACTATGTCAGTACCACGCTAGCACTGTATAGTGAACCTCTGATTTTCTATAAAGGGGGACATTTTTTTCTAATATAAAAGATGATTAAATTCACATTAAAATATGAACATATTATTTTTTTTATTGATTAGTGGGATTTGGTGATAATTCATCAACCATGCTGGGAACATATGATCAAAATTCATATACATATTTCATCAATTATAAATGATAAAATGTAATTAAATTCCAATTGATATTTTTATTTGTACGTGGGGAATTATTTGCATAATTATTTTATTTGGTATTATTTTATCCTATTTTTTTATTGCATATGTGGTTGTGACTAATATCGAATTACTTAAGGCTCGAGTTAGGTTTTGGGTTATGACTACATGGTTTTGGTTTTTCATTGGCCAAAACTCTTAGGCGGAATCTTGTTAACTACCATTCTCTATGTATATTTCATATAATTTGTATTATTCCATGGTTGTTGGATTTATGTAAAGTTTCCTCTATATGTTTGAAAAATTTCCATTGTTGATATGTTTCAATTTCTATTTCACCCACTATTTTTAAGGATGATTCAACTTATAATGTACTCATAGTTGTTATAGCGGACAATAAGTATATATTTACCAACAAGGTCCCATTCGACTATATCCTGATCTGGGAGAAGTGGACCATATGGGTGGGATGATGATGCTCGACTCTGATCACAAATTTCAACCTCAACGCCTTGATCATTCAATTTAACTGGAGTCCCATAAGACATTGAGTAAATGATATGGTAAAATATGAATATATTCATTTATTTAGAGACCCTATAATATTATAAGGTAATACATGGAACTTTTATCCATCAAGGTGAAGCTGGATTATGGTAGTATCTCAAGATACAAGAATGTACATGGGAAATTATAGTGTCACCAACATTTAATGATTTATTATTTGTGGAGTTCTTCCCAGTCACAATGAAGATGGATTATTGTTAGAACTTCATGGAGATCTAGTAAGGAACAACTTCAACATACACCTACTCCACACTTATCACAAAGAATTTTAATAGTTATCATCCAATAGAAGGGAATGGGGCATAAATGGGCAGAAAACATGAGATTATCCTACATCGAGAGCTGAAGAATCAGGAGGGAAACATTGATCTGATGACCAATGATGCAATTAATCACATGGTTTGAAAATTAGGAAGAAAATAAAAGATTATTGAGATGCATGACTTCTTCCAGATGGCAGTGGATTTATTGGATCTTTATCCATTGTAATCATAGTTCAAATTGTAGGAATAAGATGTTATTTTAATAGGATGGACTCAAGGGGGTTTTCTTCCCCCACAGAAGACAACTGGTTCCAAAAATCCCTAAATGGGAGAGTAAAATTCATGTTTATAAATATGCTGGGATAAGTGGAGCTTATTACAATATTGTAAATATTCTATCCTGAATTTTTACAACATGGGAAAGATATGGTATCTAATGAAGTAATGGGATAGGGGTTAGAGGGGTTTCGAAGGAAAGTATTGAACAAGACCTCATCAACAAGTGTAGAAACCACAATGGTTGTTTTTTCAGGTAAATCATAATTCATTATAGAATTAGGAAGTTGTAGCAAGTAGAAATTATTTAGTTGATTACACATCAATATATGGTCATTATTTAAGTTCCATAGATCAAGATATAGTCTAGAGTTCATCTAAAAATAAGTTTCATTACAAAACATTTGATCATCCCATTTTATTTATATTAACATATGTTGTTTCTAGGTTAAATTTTTTAGTTAAATTCTCTACTGGTATATTTTCTATATATACATACATGGTTGGATAACTCAACCATATTAATAGCGGTATAGACTATCTCATGATGGTTTTTATCTTCATTAATTCTTGGAGATTCACTATTCTACAGATGATGGGTTTTATCATAATCCACCACTTGGGATAGTTGACATGTAATTATTCAAGAATCTATTTGTATCTTAGATGATTAACATTTATATTTCCTAAAAGGGAAAAGATCAACATAACTAGTGAGTGGGATTTCTAGGATGGATAACTGGTGCCATATTCTCATTATAGATATTTAATTTCAGTAGGAGTGGAAAATATAAACCCTTTAGTGGATAAGGTAGTGACTCTATCCTTTTTTCATCCAATGGGGGACCTCTATCAAGTTGTCATTCCATAGGTTTTCTCATGTTTTCCACTACATATGGGTGTTGAGTTTGAGATCAAAATGTTTACTGGTGCATGCCCAAATTTAATTTCATGCTACCACATGGATTGAACTGAGATGAAAGAGTATAGGGTTCATATATACAATCATGAGGGAAATGGAATCATTAGGCTTAAAAATTCTCCATGGGGTGCTGTATTATTATATACCATGATGTTGTATGGTATTATTTCACTATTTTTGTATTTTTAGAAGATAAATTAAATCACACTAATGAAATGCACCATTTAAAATTAATATTTTTTTTATCAATTGATGGGATCTATGTGCTTTTAGTGATTGATCGAAAATGTTGCTCCCATCAGCATTAGGTTATAGTAGAATAATTCCAAAGGTTTTTTAGGATCATGTATTGATTTTATGAGTATATCTATATTCAATTTGGACCAAAGAGTGGTCTTGTAATGTCACCCACCATTATGAAAAAGATATTTCACCCATACATGAAATATTTTTTCATTGGATTCATCGATGAAATCCTTAAATATTACAAGATTATAGATCACATAAGACACATATAGATATCTTATTGAATATGAAATGGGAGTAGTGTATTTATTCAAAGTAAAAAAAATGTGACACTTCATGATATAAGATGTGTGCTTCCAAGGGAATTTGGTTTCTCATGTTATAATATCAATTGATATAGAAAATATTTAATCATTCAGGTCATGGGAATGAATGTGGAATTTTTTCAACAAACATTGTTTTGCTGGGTTTGCTTGGTATTTTAGAAGTCAGATTCATGAATTTTCTTTCTAGAAATTCCAATAACCTCACTGATGTGGATGGGGGTAAATTTGAAATGGATAAATCAATGTTTTTTAAATTTCACAAAATCTAATGAAAATGATATCCATGAATTTTATCCTAATTCATTTTTAGCCCAGATTTTGGTACATAGTTTTTTGAGACATGTCTAGAATTGGCTATGGGGGTATTCAAATAATGGGTGCCAAGGTAGTTGTTTCGGGGCCTCATCAGTTGTGACCCCATGAGACAAACTACCATATCACTAACTTATATTTAGAATCATTTGTTTATTTATTGAGATATTAGAAGCACTAACTATTTGGTGATAGATTCTTCAAATATGTGGACCACAAGAGTCTATAGTACTCTATTTCATTAAATGACTTGAATCATTATCAATGGAGTTATGTGGAGTAATTTTAGTATTTTCACAATGGGATTTTTTATTCTTCTTGGAAAGGAATGTGGTTATATATTTGATGAGTGAGATGAAATAAAATTCTAGGGAGTTAGAATCAAATACTAAGTGTAAAAACAAGTATCACTCGAAAGAAATATTGGAGAGGATATTTAAGGGTTGAAGTGTTTTTCTTTTAAACCATTTGTGATCATTTCATCATAAGTCGAATAGAGGAAGGTCTTTTATATGATTTATATGAAATATTATGTGATGCCTAATAGGTTCCCAGAAAGTGGTTCAATAAATGGTTTTTCTTTGGATATCCATAAAGTCTTTATGGTTCATATAAAGTAATTATATCAACTTTCATGAGAGGGGAGATAATGAGAGACTCCAATTATTTTTAGTAGATAGTACACGTAGGGTTAAAAAATATGTGTCAATAAATTAAATAGTAGTTTTGGTTGACGATCATGAGGAGAGGTATCTAAATATCTATCTTTTTTTATATAAGGTTTTGTATAATAATGTTGGTGAATATGAGACTTGTCGGGTTACTTTAGCCAAATCCAATTATTGTGTGGATGTGGGATGATGTGATGAAATAATTTTTGAGAGGGTTTACCAAGATCTCATGTGGTTGATAAACTAGTTTGGTGGCATTATATCATATGAAAAAGGTGGTAGAGATCATACATATCCATGGGATGAATAATGTATCATATTTATGGGTTGTTCCTCTATATTATTCTATTGAGTTTTAATGTTTTTCCTGTTAGACTATATCACAGGAGGTGTGGATCAGAAATTGTTCAACCTATACTTGGGTTATCCCAACTAGCATGACATGTGGGACATATTTATTTCATGTTTTTTTGAATGACTTGGGTGTGATAGATAGTATATGTTCCTTAATGATTTTTGTTGTTTCAGGCATAGTCATTTTCATAGAACCAAAAATATATTCTATTCTCCTATGATATATTTTTTCTTTAAATATTTTTTTACATTAATTGAAATTATATATATACCTTATAAAATTATGTTAAGGTTAGTACGGAGTGTACTATTGAGTCATGTACTCACATTATACTCGATAATATTAGTGTGATTATAGGTTTAACGATTAGGGGTCTAGTGAAGAGAAAGGGATCTATTATGGAGGTTCTAATAAATTAGGTTGAAAATTAATATATTTTTTCATAAACATTAGTAATGATTTATGATGTTTCCTTTATCTAATAGATACATCATGACTTGGGTATTATATTAATTTAATCATTATAATTGTGATTGTCCATCTTACAATGTATGTGGTTGATTTTTGGATATTATTACCTATGTGAGTGATTATTTATTTTATCATTATTGGATAATTATGGTATTTCATTCATTATTTTTTAATATGATATTTATTGATTATAGTGGTAATAGTTTCACTATTTTGTTTCATAGTCCCTCACCACAAGTTGGAAACCTGTTAGGTCTATGGATGAATGTATGAGGTCGGGTGGCACTCTATCTAGGGCCTAGTGGATCGAGTTGGGTTTTTACATGGGTAAAAGTAATAATATGGATTATGATTTTATGACATAAATCTGTCTTAAATATCATAATATTATATTAAATTAATTATAAATAAAATGTTTTTATGCAAATAAAGGATGATAAATCACACTATGTCTCTGATAGGGCAGTCTTTATAGTACATAGTTAACGAGTTCATTTTTAAATGAAAAGGGAGGGGTTATTTTTATTCTTTCCCCATTTTTATAATAACAACTAATATAATAATGATACTAATGTTAATATTTGGATATGATGTAATAGAATTGAATGATGGTGATTCTTTTAAGAAATATAGTTATTATAAAGGTGTTGATAGAAATTTTTAAATCACTTCACAGATTATATCATTTAAAAATATCCTAATGAAATTAATGTATGGTATTTTGATAAGAAAAAAAACCTTTTGATGATGTGTTGGAATATTTAGGTGTGTTTCTGGAAGATTTTGTGTAAAACATTGTGTGTTGTGGTGTTAATGCAAGTGATCATAGGATTCCCCCATTTATAAATGAAAAATGAAGGAATTTTTAAATACCTCTAACATTCTAAAAATGGGATGTCATACACTTAGAATAATTCACCAATATTGAAAAATGGAATGACTCAACTTAGGTGCCACACACCGGTTACCCTTGCCGAATTTCCAAATGACCTCAAGCACGCCACCTCATACACTAGAGGCTACTGACTAGGGAAGGTTATGGTATATTAGTCATGGGGAGACAATAAACTCTTTAATCAATTTGAAACACCAGTACAAACAAATATAAAACAAAGGAAGAATATATAATCATAACATTAATATTTCACACGAATAATCAACATTGGAAATGTTGTAACCAATACAAAGGGAACCATTATAAGGAAAAGAAAATGTCAAAGTGTCTAAAATCAAAATGAAAATATGAACACTATGGACTCCCAATAGGGTCCCAAACCACATTTGGTTTCCTCATCTATACTCTATCCCTAAACAATAATCTAATCTCGGTAACTTGCCGTTAACTTGTCATGTACAATTTTTATCTATTTGGGTGTTGATTAGGCATCCCTAATGGGTTGTGAGGACACCTCAGTAGGCCACCACCAATAGTGTCTCAAACAAATCCAGTAAATAAATGTGTATTCAGTTCTATAGGGTTAAAATATATCATTAAAATAAATATTTTAAATTTTTTCAGTTAATGTATATTTTACCACATTTCCACCAGGGTTCCAATGAACGACTGATCCACAAAACCTTCTCCAGCCCACACTAGAGTCTGAACAGAACTCAAGGAATATCAAATATTTGAATTTACAAGTTACCATTCAAAATAAAAATTCATAAAGAAATTATCTTATAAATAAATCTTATAAAATATTTAGGAAAGAGTAATATGAACTTTGGGATCTATCCTCAAGGGTTGAAAGTTAGTAATACAAAAAGAATTATAATATTATCCCCAGGAAAACAAAAAATATCTTGGGTTCATTCCCCTTTAAGTATTACATAGACTTTTCCCTCGATGTCTCACACAGTCCTTGAACACACAATATTAGAAGCTCTCACAGTATTCTTCCCTAAAGTCTCAAATATTCCTTCAACAAACAATATTATAAACTCTCATAGTATTATTCACTTATGGCTCACATGGTACATATGTAAATTATATTTTTAGCTCGCTTGGTTTTCTCCATCTAATATCCTTATCACTCAACTGTTATCCTATGTGAATATTCATTCTATCATTATCACACCAAATTCACATTTTACCAATCCTTACAAAAGATAATTCAAAGTTAATTAATCATATAATCCCTTTCAATTAATTCAAAAAATAAGAGGTCATTTCATCTCACTTAATTAATTAATCAATTAATTAACTTAATCAATTTCCATTAATTAATACCCCAATTAATTATTAAAAACCTTCTCCCATTAGATAACCAAAAAGTTAATAAATCACATTAATTTGCTAATTCGATACTTGATAATCAATTAATTGTAATATTAATTATCTAAAACAAGTTAATAAATTCAGTTGTCCCATTAGTTAATTCAAAAATTAATTAATCACATCAAAACCATAGTTAATTACCAAATTAATTAACCAAATTTACCATCACAAAATCCACATAATTATTTCATTAATTAATTATTTAAACTAAAAAAATCAATTCCCAAGTTCAAAATCATTATATTAATTAATATAAAATATTAATTAATAGAATATAGAAAAACTCAGTTGTTAATCGTAAAATAACACTTCTATAATTTCATACACATAATCTAAATCAAGGTAGTGTGGTTGGAATTTAGACCACCTCCCTCATAAACAGTGATGAAGAACGCTCACTAAAAAATATCCCTTATAGGGAATAATTAATCTAGAAAGCTTTGATGATGAAGATTTAGATCCAACTCCTTTAAAGTAGAGGATGTTGTCACAAAATCCCTAATATGTAATAGAAAAATGATTAAAAATGATGTGTTTATCATTCAAGATTCGATGTGAGTTCACTTCTCAATCAAAGTGGACTCTTGATAATTAATGACTAATGTCCCACATCAATGTGGGAGGTGTGAAGAGGGTCATCAATCAATAATTTCGGTGTGATGAGGTCTTCCTATTAAAGGATGATGTGTGTGGGATGTTTTTGGTCGAATAAAGGTGGTTTGTAGAGCTTCTATAGCTCAGAATAAGGGTGTAGAGGGATTACACAATTCTTGTTCATGTTTTTTAATATTATTGAGCATCAAATTACGTGGCATGAATTCCCATTTCACATCATTTAATAATTTCTGAGTAAAATACCATCAAACCATTTAAAACCATTAATATAGATTTCTTGTGGTCAAATCCAATTTCAAGTGATTAAATATTACACGTGGTGAAATCTAATTTCACATGGGGAAATATGATTTCACATGTTGAAATATTACATCTGCTGAAATCTTATTACAATGGGTGAAATATTATCTCGTATAATGTCATCACATGGGGAAACATAGTTACATGGGGGGTAATATTCTTTCATTACATGGTGGAATGTGGCCAAAAAACATATTGGGGGGTGTAAATTTTTGAGGTTTTCAATTAATTCTAGAAATGAATTAAATTCAAAACAACCCATTTTGAAAAGAAAAATATTACAATGATTCAATCCTAAAAAAATAAGGGATCATAGACTCTCCCCACCTTATTATATCTGATCCTCATGATTTCCACCCCATCATATGTAATATTCTATGTCAAAATGATCATTCCACTGTGGCAACATATTTTCCTACCTTTATAATGTTTCCTCATGCATATGTCAGTGTTGCCACAATACGTGAAATATCATCACAGTATTTCATCGTAACACTTTCTAATAGACATCCAACACAGGTATTTCATAATACACAAAGGACACATCTAAATGATACTCAATATAATCCACATAGATCACATTATTTGGCTTATGGTGTAACTATTGATGTTATGATAAATTGAAAACATTATTCAAAAAATATTATTACTGTGGAAGTGAAAATCGGTATTCCATCAGCCTGATTATTTCTGCAATATCGAATGTCCCAACAAACCAGGGATCCAACATTCCCTATATATATATATCCTATGGTGATCCAACTTAGTCTATACACCTGATGGAATACACAATCACCCTTTATAAACTCTAGGGGTCATCTCTGTCTATCAACATATGAATTATTCTTACTCTAATCCATGGCCATATAATTTCGAATCAGATATATATTCTAAGATTTCTGCTACACGATACTTGGTCCCAATAACTCTAACTCACGAGCCTCAGACCGACATAGTGGTGATCTTCATATCCAACCATAAATATCCTCATATGGTTACATATGTATATATTCATAAAAACTATTATTATAGGATAACTTTACCAAATCTAGGAGTTTCTTCCATGACCTATTTAGGTCAATCACAGTCGCCCACATCATATCCTCTAGCACCTATAATGTACGCTCTGAATGCCCAACTTTTTTTTGGGTGGAATGCATTAATCAATAAACCCTCAATACTAAGTGTTTTCTTGAAGCCTTTTTAGATGTGTAAAATCAAATATATATCAATATCTAAAACTATATTCTATGGGACACCATGTTAAAAAACTATCTTCTAAGCTTATAGTTCACCCAACTATTCTACTATAAAGGATTCCCATATTAGAATGATATGTGTTACCTTTCTCAATCCAACCAAAATAACCCATATTGTTTTATTCTTTATTAGAGTGTTCATAAGACCTTCCACATGATCTAAAGTCACATCATCTTACTACAATTTTAGAACGGGAAACGACTATAATGAATGTTCATTTATTTTATTCTTTTCCATCACTTGTTGACATGTGTAGCATCTTGTTTTGAAAACTTATATCTCTCTTTTTCACTCCTAACCACCAAAAATAACATCCTAGGTGGAAGTAAATTTTGTTTCACACATGGATTCACTACCCACCTTATGGCATGGAATTAACACATGAACTCCTCTCATATGTTCCAATGAACAACAACTCAATTCTTCACGTAGATGATCTCTTTCTCATCTATCAACATGTCCAATGGTCTCTGCCCACCTTTATTGATTTCCCTCAAGGATAAGCAATCTGGATCCATCTATTATCTATAATTGATCCTTCTCAAAGGTGTTAACTATAGGAAAACTAATACAAAATTCATCTTCTTCTGAATCACCTGTACCACAACATGCATCTCAGCTAGAAATTATGTCATCTTCTACTCAGCACTAGACTCTTCAACTTAATGATATTGAAATTTCCTCCTCAAAGAATTAGCCGCACATTTTCCCTTCCCAGGTGTATATGCAGGATCATAATCAAAAGACTTCTTATTCTCTAATCATTTCCTCTATTAGAGATTCAAATATATTTTTGGAAAGATGTATCTCAAAATGTTATCATTGCTAAACACAATAAAATTCCTACCAAATAGGAAATGTATCAAAAACATTAAATCATAAAACACAACTACCAGCTCAAGGTTTTTCATATTGTATTTAAATTCATGTGGCCTCAACTTCCATAACCCAGATTCCACAACATTATCACCATATAAAAACACTCTCCTAGTTTGATCCCAAAAGCATCATAATAGACCATGTACTCCACAGCTAACTCTGGTGTGATCAAAATTGGGATTCATGTTAACCACTTAATCAAATCCTAAAAATATTACTCACAAGTCTCAGACCATTAAAAAATTACACCCTTTTTTTGTTATTCATAAATTCATATCTTCCAAATGGGAAAAGTATTGGATAAATTTCTTGAAATAGACATCTAATCCCATTAATCCTCAAATATCAAAAGCATTTTTGTTATTCACCCCATAAACTAATGCATGGAACTTTTATGGGACCACAAGAAAGAATTTCTCTGAGAAGATGTTCACCAATAAATGTACATTGTCAATCCAAAATGGAAACATATATAGATTGATGTATAGTTGATGATCTCATAGTGTACTCATAATGATTCCAAGATGTTTGGAATGATCGCCATCAATTTTCTAGTACACAGAGATTAATTCTAAGAACACCACCACAAACTGATCCATGCACACAATGAATATTTAGATCATCAATTACATAAGAACTACTGATGAGTTATTCATCCCTAAAGGCATTAAGAAAAACTCATATAGGCCATTCATACATCAGAATATAGTCTATGAGTTATTAGAAGTATGAAATCTCAACTGATTATACACTGATATCATGTCTATCATTGAGAACCTACATGCTCCCTTCAACTGTGAAATCTGATCATTGATAAAGGGAAGAGGATATTGATTCATCATAGTCATCATACTCATCTTTTGGTTATTGACACACAATCACAAGCCATAGTCAGCCTTTTTTGCAAACAACACAGGTGATCCCCAAGGTGACATAATCGAACAGATAAATCACTTATCCTTCAATTCCTCTAGTTGAGTCTTCAGTTATAAAATATATATCTAAGAAATTATATATGAAGGAATATATATTCACTCATCCTTGTCCAGAGATCAATGGTACATTCTATATCTCTCTCTGGTTTAAGACCTGAGAAGTATTTAGGGAATAAATCCGAAAATTGTTTAACTACAAGTAGAATGAAATATTTCATAACACCCTACTCAACTAGAAATATAGTAGGAACATGGGAACTAATCTCTCATAGTATCTGAGTAATTAGCCCATCTCATTCCTCCTGGATATCCCACTCTCCCTGGTGAATGTAATGGTCACCCTTAAGAGATGTAAACATATCACTACTATGATAATAATTGATGTGGGATTCATATTCCACTATAAATTATATAACCACAATTTGGTCAAATAAATTCAGTTCAATGATATAGATATACCACAGTAAAATTTACTCCCTGATCTTAGTAGAAAATCCATGAAAATAAAGTTCTCAAGATCGTACTCTCCAAGGTGTACCTATTTCCATAATCCCGCTCAAAAACTCCACTGCCAGGCTCAATCCAATAATAGGATTTTCTAATATAATGGAATGAGAGGAACCAATATCAAATAATGAACTTATTAATGTTGATTTTACTAGAATATTACATATCACTAATGATTTCTCATTCTCTCTCTCTATGTGTGTAGGCTTCACTACATGCAAATATCATACCCATCATTCCTTTGACGTCGCCTAACTCCCCTGGGTTTCACCACTCTGATGATGTGGGATATCTATCCAAAAAGCTCAATTCCCCCATCATCTACCCCCCGGCATGTATAATTCTATCTACCGGCCTGATATTGGGTTGAATATCCCTATTCTGGACCTATAATTTGGGTAGATGTACTATCACAGAAGGCCTTCCCATGGTTCCTGAAGAACCCCTGTAGATTTCCAATCTTTTTGATGCATTGGAACTCCACTGGTGGTCTGGGAAGTGCTTCCAAAAATTCCATTACCTACCCCACTGTTGGCAAGGAACCTGGGTACGATCTTGCGTAATAAAACCTCCCACTAGCTACTCTTCATGCCACTACTATGGGAGAATGTTTAATAATAACATTTCTTAATCATAGAAAACATACCTATAGTCCATTTAGTATAAAACAAAAGTCCACCTGTGGGATCCTCAATTATGTCCCCTTATAAAGGATATAACAATTTATGACATCTGTAAACTTCTTCAACCTAATGATATTCACCTGGGAATTTATTTCACATTTATTCCCATCCTGATATATTTTTTCTGATGTAGCCTCATTTGATTCCAATGTAGGAGAAAATGTGGAAAATCCATAAAGAATTTATCATATTTCAACGTGTATATATGTATTTGAGTCAACCACATGAACTCATCTACTCTCTCCTTCAATAGTGTCTCTAGGTAAAATTGCTTAAATAACTTCTCCTAAAATTATTTCCTTTTTAGACCATTATCCAAACTATTCAATTACTTGAAATCCATCCAATATTTTCCTTTACCATTAATCATATATGTGGTTTTGATGACCCTTTTGTAAATTAGAAACACAAGGTGGTCAATTATAGTCAGGATAGACTCAATCCAGAACTCATCTTTCCCAGGTCCATCCTCTAGTAAATGTCAATGTTTGCTGCAACTGAAAAGACCTTATAAGATAATACAAGCATTCAAAAAAGGGGAATGTGTATCATTACATAAATATCATGAAGCAAGTAATGTTCTCTCACAAATTATCACCTTCATCCTCCCCATGCACTATCAGGGAAACAAGTTTGACCACTGGAGGATCATCCACATATATGCCCTCCGATCACCCTCTCAAAAAGCGTCGTCGTGGTGGAATATCTCTACAATTCCATACAGAATATTTACCACTCATAATAGAACATATCAAATTTACATTTGAGGAAAACTAAAACAATACACATCATGTATTTTCCCCAACCCTCACCGCATGGCTAAAAGAGAGGTGATATGTCAACCCTTAACCACCCTACACCTAGGTCCCATTAACAAGGGAAACACATTATTATTGTTCATGTTTCTCATTTATACATCCATTTATTCAAATTATTAACTCATTTTAATTATTCCAAATTCATATTTGGCACCTTTTTCTAATCAATTTCATAAGACTGGAAATCAATTTAAGTTTAACAGCATAACCAAAACCCATTTTCTCATGCATTTGTAAGATGATGTATGTAACAAAATTATCTCGAATTCCTATAATGATGTAGCAAGTCTCAAATATCATTAAATACAAGTAAAAAATTCAATCTCAAAAAATCTCAAAAACAATAATTACATTACACAACAAGTTTTTCACCCATGGTAATAACAACAATCTCACATTGGGTACATGGGTTTTCCCGGTACATTAGTTTGAAACTCCCATGCACGAGCTCATTACCACTCCCCAACTCTTCCTAGTCCCCATTATATCATTCCTAAAATAGAAAGACAAAAGAAGTGAAAAGAAACTTGACCATTGATACCACTTTTTAATGAACCAGACTGGGTACCGCACATAGTTTCCCGGAGCGGGACCCCCTCATGAACACATGCGTGCTTACCTGTACTCCAAAGGCTCGTCACAAGTAGTGAGGGTCAGTTAAGTCATTCATATAGAGTCTATGACTTATTTTATCAGAGTGAAACACCTGTAGAAACAAATATATAGTAGCGGAAGCATACATAATCATAACATTACCTATTTCATAGGAATAAACAATACAGGAAAGGAAATACTCACCTAAAAGGGAAACAATCCATGCTAATGTAAGTGTAATAGTGTCTAAAATACAACCGAAAATAAGGACACTAATGACTCCCAATAAGGTCTTGAACCATGCCTTTTTCACTCATCTTATCTCTATCCCCAATCAGTAATATAATCTAGTGTTCGTTTCCATAACATGTCCTAAAATATAATTTCAATTCGGGTACCGATTAGCTAGCCCGTATATTGTGTGAGTAAAACTTAGTAGGCCACCACCAATGGTGTCTAAAACAAATCGAAAAAATAATAGTGTATACAGTTGTATAATGGATAAATTGATCATTAAATCAAGTAGTTTACTTTGGTTCAATAACTCTTTGTTTTACCACATTTCATTTTGGTTTCCTATGGAAACCTGATCTACAATACCAACATTGGCCCTCACTAGAGTTTGAACCATCCACAAGGGATATCAAAAATCATAATTTCCTGGTCACTATTAATTATCAAAATTATTACAAATTTTATAAAAAGTTTAAATATTGAAAATTAGATAGGAATGAATAATTTGAACTATGGGCCCTAACCTCAAGGGTCTAAAGTGAGTAATATGAAACAAATCATAAATGTTTTCTTGGAAAAAAGGGAAAAAGCTCTTTTGGTCTTTCCCCCTTTAAGGATCAAATAGTATACTCCCTTTAAGGCTTAGACAGTCCTATAAGAAACATTATTAGAATCATTTATTGACTTCTTCCCTTAAGACATGCTTGGTCCATTAACAAAAAATATCAGAATCTCTCACAGTATTCTTGACTTATGCCTCAAACGATCCTTATGTAAATAATATTATAAGCTCTCTCATTATTATACCTTTAATATAATTATGACACCCCAGTTGTCCCATGTATTACTCCTTTCCAACATTATCATTTCCAATTCTCGTTATAGCATTCATTCAATTTATTAATTCAAAATTGTTAACCATCTAAACCCCTTCAATTAATTCAACAATTAATAGGTAATCTCATCTCCATCAAATAATTAAAAACTTTATTACTAACTCAATTTACATTAATTAAATATGAATTTAATTAATGAAACATAAACCCATTAATTATAATAATGATTAATTAATCACACCAATTTACCAATTCAATACATGATAATCAATTAAATAAAAAATTAGATATTTATAACAATATCATAAAAATAACTGTCCTATTATTTAATTAAGAAATTAATTAATCATATCAGAACCAGTAATTAATTACATAATTAATTAACCAAATATACAATCAAAAAATCATAATAATTAATTCAACAATTAATTTTTTAAACTAACCAATTCCATTCCCAATTTCCAAATCATTAAAATAATTAAATTACATAATTAGATAATTCAATATAGAAAAATACAATTGTTAATACTTCCATAAAACATCTTAAATTTTATATGCACACACTAAATTGAGTCTATGAGAACTGAATTTAGACCACCTACCTTAAGAATGGTGATAAATAACACTCGTCAAAAATATTCCCAAATTGACTGTGATCAATAAGGAATGCTTTGAAAAACATGATTTGGATCCAAATCCTTGATAGAGGACGAAGTAGTTAAAAAATTGGCATGTCAACAATAGAAATATGCTTATCAAATCTAGGCCATTACATCGATGATCGGATGTGAGAACACTTCTAGATCAAATAGATCTCTATAAAATTAATGATTGAAGACCTCATTAGGGTCTGTGGTGTGTGGAAGGTCTATGGTTTAATATTTCAGTGCGCGGAGGTTTTTTTATCCGAGGAAGTCATGTTAGGGATGTTTTCTATTGAAGAAAGTCGGTTTTCATATCTTTTTTATCCATTAAAATTGGTATGTATGTTTTATGATATGCTGAAATGTGTTTTTAACATTACAAGAGTCAAAATTGTGTGCACAAATTCCCATTACACATCATGTAAAAATTCCTAAGTAAAATATTTTAAATCCCTTTAAAAAAATTCATACACATTACACATGGTGAAATCCAATTTCACATAGTGAAATATTAAATGTGGTGAAATATAATTTATCATGGGGAAATCATTAACATGGTGAATTCAAATTTCTCATTGTGAAATATTACAAATTTTGAAATTTAATTACATGTGGTAAAATAATATTTCATGAAATGTTAACATGTAGTGAATAAAAGTTATAGTGGTTCTGATCAACTTTCTTGACATTTAGAAATGTGGTGAACACCACTTACATGGGGTGTGAATTTTTGAGTTTTTTATTTAATTATATATTTGAATTAAAATCATAACAACCCATTTGGACCAATAGTTTAAAAATATTCATACCTAGAATAAGATGGTATCTTTAAAAAAATTGATTTAGGAGGACATAAAATCATTATAAAACACGAAATTAGAACTAAAAATATATTTTTATTGACATTTTTGGACCTTTATCTCTTAGTTTACACTAATGTACTATTTTTTAACAACTTTGATTTTCCCTATAATTTTTGAAATGATTTTTTTGAAAAAAAATCAATGCCACGTTTTGCGACAGTATGATATACTATGGTATAGTGGTAATTTGTGTGGATATATTAAAACTATTTAAAATATTATATACCGCACATTATTTCATATAAAATAATGGAATGACTCCGAAAATTTACTTACATTGAAAATCAGATACCATTGTTCAATCTAGAACAAGGTATTTTCTATAGGAATGATATAACCATTATTGGTGTCAAGTGTGTTTTAAAGATCCTTAAATGGAGAAAATCATAAAATAAATTAATTTAATTTTTTATTTTACCTCAGAAACCTATCCAGATATTCAAAATATATCATTATCGTAATTCATGTCAGTTTTCTACATAATCGTATGATATTGGGGAGGATGATATCTAATTTCGCTTGTTGATAGAGATTGAGAAATTTCAAGGAATAGATTGAGGTGAATTGATATATGATTGGTGGATAAATTTAGATCTTCATATTATACACTAAATTAAATATTTTTCAATAAGTATCAATATAACTTTTGTTATAACTTTTTCTTCATTCTCATTTATATAGTTTTGATATCACAAGACAAATGTAGACCAATTCATCAAAAAAATTATACATCAATATAGAATTAATTTGGGATGATTATTTATCATTTTACAGTTTTGTAATTGATTTATATTTTTTGTTTCATTATTAAAAATATTTTTTTGAACTAATGATAAGAAAATGTGGAAAACCCAAATAATGGTAGAGTTTAATTCCCGTGTTTTGTTGGACTCCTCCCCTCTCCCTTTCTTCGCATAATTCATCAAAGGTATTTCCATGGATTTTATTTCAACCAAATCATGATATTCGATAATTTAATGAATTTCTATCAATGAGATGAATCAATAAAACATGTGTTGGTTCATGATCAAGGATTTTATGATGACGTGATGACGACAAAAGATGATTGGAGGTAGATCAGGGTTGGATCAGACATCCCTGGTTTTAGTGTCACCAGCAGTGTGTGCAAATGTGTGGGACATACCATTTCAAAAGAAAATCAGATGTTTAAAATCTGGCCACAAGTGAATGTAAGGCTCTTTCAAGTAGGTCATTGATTTTTGGTTGTTCGTTTGAGGTATTCGAATGTGGTGGAGATATAGGTGGATGATGTTTTAATATTCTAATTTTTCTCAGAAATTCTGAACGAAACACTATCTAGTCTGGGGGGATATATGTCATGTTTTCATCTCTATGTGGATGATATGGTTTATGTACGGACATAAATATCACACATCATGTGGTGGTCCCACTCTCATTCTAACTATTAGCCAGGCAACTCAACATGTACAAGGAGTGCACTATCAACAACCCATCTAACATTTCATGCAATGTGGGCCATGTCACATGTCATATTAGACATGGATGATGGATCGGGGTGTATAAATCATACATTTACAGGAACCCATGTGTCCACACACATTTTGTATATATAGGAACATGTCATATTTTTTCGAGGATACACCAAATAGGAAATATGTCTTGTTGATTTCAAGATGGACATCTTCACACTCTGTGCCACTATGGAACATGTCCTGTATTTTGGAGAAATCAATTTCTTATGAGAACGCGACAAGGTTAGTTCTTGGATTGGTGACAAACATAATGAACCATTATGGGACACACTATTTAATATTGAAGGGTTGGATGGATACCTCCTTCTTCTCAGTTCATCGCCTGTATGAGCTTGGATCTTTCCAGAAAACAAGTTCATTATAGAAAAGTATCATTTGAGTGTGTTCTTTTAATCTATCTCTATGTGGGTAATGTGAGGAATTAAATCCTTGTGATATGATTATGATACCCTAAATGTATTTAATATTGGGTACAGTTTGAGGTAACCATTCCTGAGATTAGTGTGAGATCCAATATAATTCCATAAGTTTCCTTAGGAGGGGTTTATGGCATTGACATTATATATTAAACAATAATTGATCTTATACTAGTCATGTTATTCCATATATGGTTTTTAGAGTCCCCCTTATATATTGGGAGAGATCCCCAATAATTTTGTTGATATTTTCTGACCACCATGTTGGATTCTTGGTGTCTCATAGCAGTCTTTATTGTGATCCCCTATCAATGTTTTTGAGATCCATTGAGATCCAATGAGTAATTACATAGTGAGACCCTATGAGGAAGACATATCACAATTACACCATTAATGGAATCATGGATATTATAATGAGATAACCCAAATGAGTGTCACCCTGATGTCGTTACCATAATCATGTAGCTGGTAGTATGGTTGATTCTTCTTTAGGATTTGGAGACAGATACGAATTTATCTAGGTTTCTATTTTTCTATTCTACATTTATCATATTATGATGGACTAGTATTCATATTTATGAGCAACCTAATCTCTAGAATCCTTATGTTCCATGATTCTATTCTGTCATAATAGGTATTATTATAAATACTCATTCATGGGAACTTCTCAATCATGTCATGTCTTATGTAGATGATAGTTCTTCTAGAAATTTCGTATAAGCAACATGAATTGGTGGAGTGTATTGAGATATAAATATTATGGTTCAAACTATGTTTTTTATTTGACAATAGTACCCTCCATGCCAATATTATGGTGTTATGTATCGATTTCCATGGGTTTTTATTTCTCCCTTTACGAATTTATAGTACATTCATCATTAGTTTACTGTGGGATAGATGTTATTCCTACATTATGGTGTATGTTTTATTTACAATTAAACACTATACGTGTTTTTGAATATTCATGCATGTCAATATGTAATATAGGATAATGCAACCCATGTGTGTGATATTCCAACTCAACACAAGTCACTAATCTACGACCTATTATAGGAGGGATTTGGGTTATCATGTTTGGTTTATCATCATCCTAGTAGGCCATGGTGTGGCAGTTCATGTCAATTACCATGGTATGTTGTTTTTACCTAGGTAATTTATATACTTCTTCAAAAAATATTATCTACATAATATAATTTTTAAAAAATGATTCTAAATTCGAAATTTATTGTTCATTATTCAATTTTAATATTTGTTAAATATTAATTTTATAGTACAAAATATATTATGTGTTAAATATACATTATTAAAAATATTATGTTCAGTTATAAAATATAAAATATAGGTTTCTTAATTAAAAAAATATTATTTAAATAATAATTTTACTTTTAAAAAAATCATCATAGAAATTATTTTCATGAATTTTAAATTCCTAGGTATATAAATATAGTTACATAAAATTAGTTCTATTTAAAAAATGCTTTTTTCGTAGTTCACCTTAAAACTAAACATTTTAGAAAACTCAAAAAAAAATTTAATTTAAATATTACTATGAAAATTCCAAATTTAATTATCAATTTTCAATTTAGAATTCTAAACCTTTGAAATATTACTTTTCAAAAAAATTCATATGACCAAAAACTAATATAATAAGGAAAATATTTTTTTTATAACATTAACCACTCTCATTCAAATGTTCTATGATTAAATAATTAGATTACTATCATGAAACTATTCAAATAAAATTAATTTTATCATCCTTAAATGTAAGCTCCATGGAATATAAATCGATATCACATAAAAAGGAAATATTTAGAATAATACATTTCTATGAAAACAAAATTATAATATTTATTTTATATATTCTAATTGAATTTCGTTCAAATTAAAAATTGTTTTTGTTTCCCTCCTATAAATATTTCATTAATTTGTTACCCATTTTCCATCCAACTAATTCAATAGTAAGTTTATAACAATTATACTTAAATATATTTAAGTTTCATTTCTGTAAAATGTTTTGTGATGCCCCAAAACATGTTTCTCATGAAATAATAATATTCTGGTTTTACTTTCATGTTATCCGAACAAAACATACAAATTAAACACGATGGAATTTTAACTAAATAAACAATGATCTATTAATATTATAGTAAGATAAACGGAAGAGTAGTCTCCCCAAATATTCCTATTAAAAACCTATTAGAATTATAGGGAGACCACCCAAAACAAAAAAAACCCCCAAGAAGTTAATATGGGTCTTTCAGATCTTTCACAACGAACATTAGTATGGATAGAGCCACTACAATAGCTCTAAGCATCACTAGAATAATTTTCACCATCTTTATCAATTGCACTAAATTTGGGACACTCTAATGTATGGTTTTATAAATCATCAACAAGACAATTTCCCCATGGGAGACCGTCAAGTTCTAATGGCTAAAATTTTAGTCGTTGGACTTTTTGGTGATTTAATAAAAAATATCTATGTATAATTTAGTTTTCCTAAATATTTATGTTATGTGTTGAAGTTAATATATAACCTCTTATTAGCATCATTAATGGACAATGTTTTAATATCATGAGGTACACTTATTGTGATTTTAATATGAGGTGAGGATTTCAAACACCTATCAATTATTTCAAATATCTTGTAATTTTTTCATTATTAATTCTTAAACAAGGTTTTAAAAAAAATTTGTCCTTGATTTTTATAATAAATGTATAAAATTTTCATATAGATGTATTAAATTTTAATTTATAACTTTGTGTTTTAAAACATTAGTGTTTATAAAACTGAGGGATATATTTGTTTTAAAAACACCTATACCAGTGTATAGAAACCTGAATTTACATTTAAAAACAAAAAAACACCACAAGGGTCGGCCCTCTAGCTGGGCCAAAGGAGGCGGCATTCGCAAGCGGCCAAGCCTAGCCTTCATCCTTAGTACAGGCTGGCCTATGGTAAAGTCTGCACGCTGGAGCACGTGCAATGGGATCAGAGCATGCCACCATACGTAGTGGCATGGTGGCGTGGGTCGGTGCAGGAGCATGCCCTTAGAAGACCCAGTACAGGGCGGTACTGTGGAGGGGGGAGGGGTATTTTTGGGCATTATCAAGGCACGTATGGCTTCTAAGGTTTGTAATGCGGCCCCTCTGTTTTGATGTGGGAGATGTATATTAAGGATAAACTATATATGGACCATTTGATATCTTCATGTATGATCAAAGCCATCCCGTACGGTTCAGCCTTTGATTCCCTATAGTTGCTGTAAATATTTGGCATTTTTCTGTGTTGTTTGATCAGCCGAGATCTAATCAATGAAATTACACTTTTTTTAAACATGACATCTATCTAAACAACCTGATCCACCGTGATCTAATACAAGTCCTTTCCCTTTTAAACATCGTGGACACACCTCGACCGTCAGATCAAGGCATTATCCAGTCCTGGCCATCTGTTTGTTTTTCTATTTTTCCCTTCTCGCTGCATCTTCTCCTTCTCTACACGGACTGCACCAGTGGGTTTTCTTCCTACTTTATCTTTTTTCCAAACCCGATACTCCTTTCATCGCAATCCGAGCCTCATTTTCCCAACATTCCATAATGAACGACTCCCCTAGTCTTCTTGTAAACTGAATATGCCTCCGTTTTTTCATGAAAATTGCATTAAAAATATATTATATATATTTTATAAAAATATCAATTTTGTCACCCTAACCATACAGGTTCTCCTTCCTCAAGTGCCTCCTTTAAGAACCTCCGTGAATTTACCGAGCCTCTTCTTCCCCCTCAAGAAAAGGTAAGGTATATGTTGTCATGTTCTTTTCCTATGAGGATATATATATATATTTATTATACTCAAAAATATATATTTATGAACTTTTGATTTAGTAAAAATTTTCTCTTATGCCGATAATAAGCCCTTTGAAATTTGAGTTCAAGATGTATTATAAACATAACAGTTTACATTATACAAACATAAATCATTTTGGTACTTTGTATATATGCAGTTATTTGTGTATATGGATATAAGGTTAAGAGTGTGACCAACCCTTTTCAATCAAATGGTAAGACTTCTACTCTACATGATGGTAATGACCCCTTAACCTGAAAGGGTCTGTGTGATTTCAAGTCTCCATATGTGTATAATTATATATAACTATATATTGGGAAAATAGTAAATTCGGTTTATGAATATATGTGTGTGTGTGTTTGTTTGTTTGATCTTACGGTTTAGGGAAAACCTCTTTTATACCTGATTTTTAGACTTCTAAACATTGAGTTTCATGCTTATGTAGAAACTAAAAATGTAATGAATTGTGTGTTGAAAAAAAACACACAAATATAAATATAGTATACACAATGATATATTATTATATAGTTTGTATAACTCACTTTCTGCACCAGTTTTAAGTCTCTCAGCTTTGAACTTCAATGATTTATTGACATTTTTTATAAACATATATGTATCAATTAATTTTGGTGTAATACCTTTAGGTATACTCGGTTATTTATAAAAGTTATATACGTATATCGATTATTACATATACATAAATTGGTTTTATAAATAAAAAATTTAAATTTTATATTATGATTTAATGTTTATGGACACTTGTTATTTAATGTCGCTTATATATTAAATTCATATAGATGCCAATTAAATTCATATTTAAACCATTTAATACACAATTTATATTTAGTTATGTGCATATATGTGTATACTTAAGAACTTGGTTCCTCAATTTTATTTAGAATTTACTAATGATTTCAAAGAATGAGTAAAACATGTTGTTTTCAAAATATGAATGTTCTATTTGAAAGTGATACTATTTATATACACTCTTATGTATAAACAGATTTACACAACACTTAACTAATGTTTTGAATTCTCCAAATATTATAGTTTTGATGCGTTTAGTATTAATGGAGAATTCTGGAGTATAATATTTTGGGTTTTCTACTCTTAAATACATGTTTATGAATAACTTATTTTCAAATATATAAAATGGTATTAGTTATGTTTGATTTTCATGCATTCAATATCAAACATCACAGATACCCTTCTGATTTGTTATACCAAATCGTATGAGTTATAAATGTATGTGAATATGTGATTTTAATACCCCACATGAAATGTTTGTTTTATATTTCAATTGATTATGCATCTATGTGAAATTCCATTATGCATTGATTAATAATGTTTATCATTTTATGTGAAAAGAATTGTATTTCTAGTGTGCATAAGTTGTCATCACATATGCGATAATCTGGTTAACGTACTTGTCATTTAATAATATAGCCACGTAGTTGATAGATTTGTAATTAACACTTATATGACTGATTCACTAAAAATATGTAAAATCTAATAAACTAAATTAAATTTTTATGACCTTTTGTGGATTATGTAATAAATTATTAAAACTAGTATGGGACACATTGAATAATATGAAATGGGAAAATAAATATTTAATGTGGTATGGGACATTTTGACTCTACGGCCCTATTTGGCATATGAGTAATGTAATAGACTCGGTATAAAAGGTTGGGGACCAGTATATAAAATCCCCTCGATGCATCAATAGTTCTCTTGAGACAATCAGGTCGTGGAATGAGGCCATTAACATTTTAGCTCTTAACACGAGGCCTTGATAGGGTCCGACATTATACGTTCTATCATTATGTTTATGATAATTAATTAACCATGGGGATATTCGACTAGCTGAATATCCATGGTCAAGATCTTGTACTTACGAGTGTCATAATATATATATTATTATTCCATGAAATTTATTAAGCACACATAGATTTTATTTTCCAGTTTCATCATATAGTTAGTAAGAAAAGAAATAGAGAATAATAATATTTTTTCCAACATTGATTATGTATTAATTTTTTATAAATTCTATACATTCATACTAACATGTATTAACTTTTAAAGTTGGAATGTATTTTTAATATGAGAATTCCTAAAATTGAATCAGGTTTTCATGTAATTCTGTATGTATGTTATGAAATGTGGTCTTTTAATTCTTAGAAAATAATTATGTTATGATACATGTGTGACGACATTTCTTAAGAAAATGTTTTATGGAAAATTTTAAAGGAAGGTATTCAAAAGGATATAAATGTTATATTATGTTATTTTAAAATACCTTATTAGTCATACATATGCTCACCCTAGGTTTTTGAAATAAATATTTCAAGTATCAGTTTTTAGCCGAAAAGCATATCAGAAGAGTTAGGTTTCCCAGAACATGAACCAAATTGATCCTCTGTATGGGAAATAATGTGTAAAATGTTAGTGCATGATTTTTTTAGACATACACATCATGTTTTTAGTCACCAACTCTGGGTATTCTAGAGCTGGGTCAACATAGTTTGTATCAGAGGATTCAGTTTAGATAACTCCAGAAGACTAGAACTGAAAAACAAAAAAAATTACAAAAGAATTACTATGTTTGATGTTTTAATAACTTTCAGATGGAAAATGAAAATACCAGACGTTTTTATCTTCTTATTGATTCCCTAGAAAACATAGTTTCCATAGCCATCCATAAAAACATTCTAAACTATTAATACATTCGTATGACATGAAATCACATCTATGACTTGTCAAACTCTCCCCACATACTTCAACTCCACTGAGGAATGGGTTAGGACAACCAATATAGGATGAAAACCCAATTTCCATCATACGCAGCTTGGGTATAGTATGTTGAGCCACTTTTTAGATGCCTCGCCACACCATAAGGCATCTCGTACCTCATGGATTTCCAAGGAGTTGTAGCAGCGGGTGACCTCCACAAAACATATATGTGACAAATCATGTCTTTTGTCCTTTATGGTCAAGTAATGTAATTTAAAAACCTTGAAATTGATGTTTTCCATTATATGTATAGAAATAAAGAACATACTTATGTATCTCATATTTACACCCCTCATGAATCAGTCTGGAGTCACCATAAGGGTACCCATGAAATTGACCCAGACTACTCTAGTTGCATTTAGTTCTAGGAGATCGAGAGTTTCAAAGTTGAGATTCATGTAATTGGAAAACTGGGGAAACTATTAGTCCATGATGTTTTATATCAATTTTTTTTAAATAAAATTTGTTGCTTCTTATTTCATCTACCATTTTAGTATTTTTGATTCACTAATAAGACATTAATGAAAAATGTTATTTTCAAATGGAATGAAAAAATCATATCTTATAACTTTCCATCAAGTTACTAGAGGTAATTATGGTTAGAACCTGTGTATAAGAATACCTTCCCTTTGAAAACCTTGGAAGAACATACAAACAACATTACAAGGTATTGAATATTCCAGACATTCTCCACTCCTAACATGGTAATGCCTATATCTACCACCACATAGACACTACTCAACACGCTGAGTATAGATGATGGGGTAAGTACCATGAATTTCTTTTCCTTTTCATCACTCTATCCCAAAACATGACAGCCATGGTAAGGTTTCAAGAGGCTTCCCTGGAGGGGATCCTTCACGTATCCTACATACACCAAATCATGAGATTTTGATTGTAAGACCACATCTACAACATTGATATTCTCAGACAAGAGACGGTTTAATGAGTTCTTAGACAGTTTTTCTATTAATACATCTATGAACTCTATATCATTTGATCCTCCATTTGGAATCCCGAGTGTACAATGCATGATTTTAAACCTTACAGTCCGAGGTTTTCATAGGCCAGGAAAGCGGGATCACTGAACACCAATTTGGGTATTCAACTGGCTACACCTAAGGATCCTCCATGATGGAGGATGTGGTGAAGAATGTTAGAGAGTTTAATTTTAGCATGGACGTATGAAAATAATTTCAAGGATGAAATTTATTGTTGGGGGAATAGTGTGATGCCCCAAAAATTATTTCTTATATAATAATAATATTACTATTTTATTTTTATTTTATCCGATCAAAACATACAAATTAAACACAAAGTCATTTTATTTAATTAACCATCGATGTGTTTGTATTACCTTGAGATCAAAGGAAAAACATTCTGCCCAAAATACCTATTAAAATACCGATTTGAATTACACAGGTACCACACAAAATGACAAATAAAACCCCAAGAATGTAATATGGATCTTTCTGATCCATCACAATGAACAATAGTATGGCTAGAGACACTATAATAGAATTGAGAACCAGTGTAATGATGTGCACCATCTTCTTCAATTGTCTTGAATTTAGGACACTCTAAAGTATGGTTTTATAATTCATCCACTTGTCTACATCCCCTTGTGTGACCGTTGAGTTCTAATGGCTATAATTATAGTCATTGGACTTTTTGGTAGTTTAATAAGACATATCTAAGTATTATTTAGTTTTCCAAAATATTTTTGTTTTGTATATAAATTACAATATAACCACTTATTAATATCCTTAAAAGGACAATTATTTAATATCTTGATCTATACTTTCTGTGATTTTAAAAAGTGGTGAGTATTTGAAACATCGTTCAAATATTTCAAATATCTTGTAAAAGTTTTCATTCATTATGCTTAAACACAGTTTTTACTAAATTATGTCCTTGTTTTTTATAATACCAGTATAAAGTTTCTATATATATATTTATCAAAATTTATTTCATAATATAGTGTTTTAAATCATTAATTTTTATAAAAATAAGGGAAATTTTGTTTGAAAAACACCTACACATGTGTATGTAATCCTAGATTAAAATTTAACAAAAAAATACACCCACAAGGGCGTACCCTCTAGCTAGGCCAAAGGAGGAAACAAGTGCTAGGTGGCCGAGCCTAGCATTTAGCCTCAACCTAGGCCGGCCTGTGGGTGAGTGAGCTTGCAGGAGCACGCGCAAGGGGATCATAGCGCGCCGCCATGCAGGGCAGTATGATGGTGTGGGTGGGACCATGAATGCGCCCACAGTAGACCCAGAATGGGGCATTACCGGGGATGGGGAAGGGTATTTATGGGCATTGTAAAGTCACCTCAGTCGTATAAGGTAGGCGAGGAGGCATCTCCATTTCTATGTGGGGCAAGGATTTTAAGGTGAAGCAAGATCTAGACCGTCGGAATCAAATCATCCTTAATCGGAGCTATCCAGTTGGGTTCAGCCATCAATTCCCAGTAGCCATGGTAAATCCTCCGAGTTCTTTTGCGCCATCTAATATGATGAGATCTAAGCAGAGTCAATCTTCTTTTTTTTAGCCCCCACATTGATCTGAACCATTCGATCTGTCATGATCTAATCCAAGTTATCAGTCTTTTTTAATTTTTGGACGCACCTAGACCATTGGATCAAGGAATGATCCAATCCTGGACATCTGTGTGTTTTCCTATTTTTTCCTTCCCACGACATCTTCTCCTTCTCCGCATGCGCCACACTAATCTATTTTCTTCCTACATTCCCTTTTTTCCATACCCCTGAATCCTTTCATCTCCATTTGATCCTCCTTGCCCTCACTTTCCCCAAATAATGACCCCACCAGTCTTTTTATAAACCAAATAGGCCTCGGTTTTTCCATGAAAATAGCATTAAAAATATATTATTTGTATTTTATAAATATATCACATTTCTCACCCGAACCCAACAAGTTCTCCTACTTTCAGCATCTCCTTTAAGATACGCAAAGCATTTCTCTATCCTCCCCCCCCCCCTCAAACCGTGGTAAGGGATATGTTGTCTTGGTTTTTTATGAGGGTATATTCATATATTTTTATACTCATAAAAATATATATATAACCATACAGTTTTATTAAAATCTTATCTTATACCGATGCTAATTCTTCTATAATTTGATTTAAATAAGTATTATGAACATAAGGGTTTACATTATACATACAAAACTCATTAATGTACATTGTGTATATGCAGTTATTGGTGTATATGGATATAAGGACAAGAGTGTGAACTACCGTTTTCCTTTCAATGGAAAAACGTTTACTCTATTTGATGGTTAAAACCCCTTAACCTGCAAGGGTGCGTGTGATGTCGAGGATTCATATGTGTATAAGTATATATAACAATATATAAGGAAAATTATATATTCGTTTCATGAATATATATATATATATATATATTAGTATGATCATACTATTTTTGGTAATCCTCTTTTATACACGATTTTAAGACTTCTAAATATTGAGTTTCATGGTTACGTAGTGTTTAAAAATGTAAGGAATTATTTGTAGGAAAAAACTCATATATATATGTGTGTGTATATATATATATATTTATATAGTATACACAATCATATATAATTATATAGTTTATATAACTCACCTTCTGGACCAGTTTTAAGTCTCTCAACTTTGATCATTACTGAATTATGGACATTTTTGATAAATTTGTAAGTATTAATTAATTTTAATGTAACACCCTTAGGTATAATCAGTTATATATAAATTTTATATATGTGTATCAAGGTTTACATATAACTAATTTTTTTTAAAAAAGAAACATTTTAAATTTTATATTTTGATTTAATTTTTAGGGACTCTTCTAATAAATATGGATTATATATTAAAGTCATGTGGGTGTCAATGAATATTAGGGTTAAACCATTTAATACACATTATATATTCTATTATGTAAATATATGTGTATACATATAATCTTTGATCACAAATTTCATTTAGAATTTCCCAAAGATTGCAATGAAACTGTAAAACAAGTTGTTTTCGAAATATGAATGTTCTATTTGAAAATACTACTCTTTATATACTCCCTTGTGTATAAACATATTTATACAACACTAAACCCTAGTTTTGAATACTGAAAATTTTATAATTTTAATTCATTTAGTATTTATGTAGAATTACTAAGTTTAATATTCGAGGTTTTCTACTCTTACATACATGGGTTTTAATAACATATTTCTATATCTATTAAATGGTATTACTTATGGTTGAATTTCAAGCATTAAATATCAAACATCACATTTACCCTTTTGATGTGTTAATTATATTAATAATGATTGTATGAGCATCTGTGTCTTTAATATCCCACATGAAATTTTATCTTTATCGTTTAATTGATTATGCATCCAAGTGAAATTCCAATATGTATTGATTAATAATGTTTTTAAATTTATGGTTATCAATTTATGTGAAAAGAACTATATTTATTTTTTTCATTAGATGTCATCTCATATTCAATAATATTCTTGACATTATTTAAATTTAATAACATAGCCATGTAGTTGATAGTTTTTTAATTAACACTTATATGCCTCATTCAATAAATATATGTAAATGATAAAGAACGAAATTAAATTCTTATGAACTTTTGTTGAATAAGAATTAAATTATTCAAAGTTCTATGGGAAACTTTGACTAATTTGAAATGAGAAATTAAATATTCAATGTGGTATGGGACATATTGAATATACAAATTTATTTGGAATATGAGGAATGTAATAGACGAGGTATAACGAGTTTGGCACCAGTTAATGAAATCCCATCGATACATTGATAGTTCTCTTGAGATAGTCAAGAAATAGCATGAGACCATCGACATTTCCGGTCTTGACACGAGGTCTTGACATGGTCAGACATTATATGTTCCCTCATTATGTTTATGATAATTAATTAACTATGGGGATATTCGACTAGTAGAATATATATGGTTAAGAGAATGTACTTATGAGTATCAGAAGAAGTAATTGCTTATGGAATGACATGTATTATGAACTCAGAGATTTTATAAGCCAGTTAGAGCTTACCGTTAGTAAGGAATAAAATTTAATTTAATAATATAATGTGAAACTCTATTTGTGTATTATATTCATTTATAAAAATTTTATATGCATAATTAAATGTCTTACCTAATGAACTTGGAATGCCTTCTACTTATGAGAATGCCTAAAATAGAATCATTTTTTCTTTTATTTTTTTTAGTATGCTTTTAATTGTGATCTTTTATTTTTTATAAAATTATAATGTTTTGATACCTGTGTTACAATATTTCTGAAGAAAATGTTTTATGGAAAATTTTAATGGATGGTATTCAAATGGTTATAATTTTCATATTATGTTATTTTAATATCCCTTACTGGGAATTCGTATGCTCACCATATATTTTAGAGAAAAAAATGATGTATCATTTTTTAGACATTGAAGCTTGTCAGAAGATGTTGGTTTCCAAGATCCTGAGCAGAATTGATCCTCTATGGGACATGATGTGTAAAATATCAGTGCACAATTTTTTTAATACTTATACATCATGTTTTAAGGCACCAGCTCTGGGTATTCTGGAGCCGGGTAGTTACTTTTATTATGTGTAGTATTATATAGAGAATGGTGACTTATTTTAATGTAATTATATATTATAATATCTATATATTACATTCTCCCCCTTAAATATGTTGTTATCTCAAAATGTTTATTATTTCCCACTATAGAATATTATCAAATAGATTCATAACAGATTCCACATCTGATATATAACATTTAATATGGAATCATCATTACTCTATTAGTTTAAAAAAACATATATATCTTTCCATAAACAAAAAAAAGATTCATTCAATCATATACCAAAATATGTATATAGCATATTCATATATTCTCTATTTTATACCATTCCCAAAATGATTTTAACCTATAACACAAAAAACCTTATTTAAATCATATATTAACTACAAAATTGACTTTTACCATCACCCCCTACTTCCTAAAATTAGATAGTAGTAAATAGATATCATAATAAAAAAATGATATAAAAATCCTCAAAAATGATAATGATCGATTTTTCAAAAAACAAATAATCCATTAAATTTCAATTACTATTATGAAAGACACATTTTATAAATTAAATCACATATTTTTTACCACGACATCAATAATATATTAATTCTATGTGTTTTCAAGCAGAAATCAAGGGTTCTACAATTTTCATCACAAAAAAATTACTTTTCTATAAAAGATATTTTCAATTTTATTTGTACCATTTAATATATGACTCAAATATTTCAAGAAAATTATGAGAGATAAATAATGATACGTATTCCAAAATTAAAATTCATTTCAAAATATTTCAAATTATCATCTATAAATATCAATAACTAGTGAAAATAACTAAGAGTATCAAGAATTAATTTCAAATATGATATTAAAATCACTACCATAGGTAATAAGAGGAAAATATCCATTTCCATAATACCTATAATATACCAGGATTCTATTCCATTTATAAATTCTCCCTTATTAATTTATAATACATAATGGTTCTGAGATACATATTAGTGTCATATTCTTATTCAATATCCTATTTTAACCGAATACTAAAAACTAAAAGGTTATTAATTAAATTTGAATAAATGATCATATGAATATGAAACCATAGTATCTATATATATTCTATAATTATACCTTCATTTAATTCTTTAATACCTTTAGTTTAATGTATATTTCTTTATGTTTGGTTTTTTTATACTTCATGAACTAATACCTTAATGAAATTAGGAAAAATTCAATATGTTGTATTTTATTTCCATACCTGGTTCATTGTTAAATAAACAACGTTCTCCCATTGTCATTCACCTCTACATGAATTTTTATGCTTCTCAAATATTCATACATCCTCTCTTACATGATTTTCATACCATGCTTCACCTAACATGGGCCTCAAGGAAGAACCTCACAATTATTACTAACCATTCACTAATAGTTCACCTCAATATGATTCACTAGAAACTAGAGATATGGGATCCGAAAAATCCATCGAATCTCCCAAACATTTACATATTTCCTTAAGATAAATTACAGTAGAAAAAAATACGTTTAAAAAAATGAAGGGATTTATACTACTCAAAAAACATTTTATGTACAGCCACCCAAAAATTCATCACATAGGCAATCCTATTACAAATATCTGGAGTAACACTTTTTTATTTAGTTTGTTGAAATTAAATCAAAGATAGGGTGATATAAATAAATCAATAATGGAAAACATAAAACAATTTAAATCAAGTTATAAATATATAATAAATGATATGATAATAAAATACAAAAAAATAGTCCCATAGTAGAATAAAAACAAAAAAATGATTTACCTATGGATTGAAATGTAAATGGGAGAATCAATACTATAAAAACCATATTCCTTAGTGATGAAAGGATTAATTTAATTTTTCTAGCTCTATATAAATATAAAAGACATAATGATCATACCATCATGAGAGTTTCATATTCTTGGTAGACACACCTCAAAATACCCAAACATTTTTGTGTCTTGATACCTATCAATACTTTTAGTGGATATATAATGTTGAGTCTCACCCATAAATTTCATAGTATGATAAATTCATAATATGATATATTGAGAAAAAAACACATTATCTCATTTTTAAATAGTATTATATATAATAATAATGATATATGGGTTCACAATAGTAACACAGATGTTAATAAATGGGATACCATGATCATAACCCATACAAGGAAATAATATAAATGTTTAACCAATACATATTCATATTTAATGAGTAATCAATAAAAATATATATAAGAATAAATAATTTTTGTATTTATAATAGTTCCCCAATAAATAAATGGAATATAATTCTATATATACATTAATCACACCAAAACTCTATAGAGTAATGATATATGGTTAACTCGATAATTTTCCCAATCACTAAATATATGAAGTCTATGTGAACACCCTTCAAAAGAGGTAATGTAAAATAGGGACTCCAAAAAAACAATTAATTGAAATAAATGTTTTTCATAATAAACATTAATAGTTTGGAAATAAAATTGAACAGATGGATCCAATATTTATAAAAAATAATGTTAAATAAGACATATTGAGAAATTATTATGATATTTTCAAAAGAACATATCACTAGTGTAAGGCACCCATTTATTTATAAAAAAATTCAATATTCAATTCATGAATCTCTGATAGTTTACAAAAAAACATATTATTGTAACCTATCTAGTGAACCTAAAATTTTCACCTCTGTCATTTAAATTTTAAAAAATGGACATACAAAGTTGCATTCATTTATATATTTAGAGTTTGATAAGATAAAATTAATTTTTCTAAATAGCAACATATCCTGATGAATATTAATATGATTAGTAATATAAACCTTATGAATAGTAAATAATATTATTATTTATTTTACTATCGTTATAAGATAATGTCATATTGATTAATTTGACAAGGTGAGTTAAAACAATTTCTAGTTTAAAATTTTTTTTTTGAATAAATTATTATTTTATTTAAAAATTATATTTTTCATATTTTGAAAATTAATTTTAAAAAAATGGATTTCTTTTTTAAATTCTACATGTCAGAAAATTGTATGGGTGATTTTTTTGGATTTTTCCAAAATAATAAAATTTTTGATCAATAGTAAAATACATTAATTTTATATATATATATATATAAATTATCAATTATATTTATACTCCCTAGAATCATGCATGATGTGAGAACACATATTTACAACTCACATGCAATTATTACTATTATGGGTCACTTGAATCAACACTATTGTTTGTCTTAGGGGAAATCAAAAATTAATGAATAAGATAATCAAAAATCACCCTTCTTCTCCACAATAACCCCCCCCCCTCTCCCACTACTCCTCAGACCTCAAAAACCTTGTCACTTTTATAAATTCCAATTAAATATCCTACCAAAATCCTCCCCAAGTCCATTGGTCCTTGTTCTCATAGATATACCAATACCTCTCCCTGGAAGTGGCTCCCAAAGAAGATAATTTCAAGAGGTAAATTCTTCTTTTCATTTCCTTTATTTCATGTTCCTTTATTTTCATTTTGTTTCCTCACCTCCTTTCATAAAAATATTATGACAACTCTAGTAACAAAAATTTACTATAATGTTTTTGTGGATATGTAATATTTCATCATCATCTCAATTTTCACCTTCTTTTATACCACAAATGAAAACCACATCTGAGATGTTTTCATTTATCACATTCAAGGACAAACGTTTTTTTATTTATATTACCATCTTCATGTATAGTCATAAAACCATTGTATGGACGAACCATACTATAATATATTTATTATAACTTATTTAAGTTTATTTTTATTTTGTACACATGATGTGATGCCCCGACCCCAGTTACCCTGCGTCACTACATTATTAAAAAACAATGTCCTGATATAAGAAATCATGTCCTAAAAGAGAGATCATTTAAGTAGCCTTGTAATTACTAAATACATTCATAACTTTTTCATTTCATAATGAAATAAAAACATAAACAACATTTTTTCCCTTTTGAACACACTTATATCCTTAGAAAATCCTAACATGTCAACCAAAAAATACATCTTCAATCCTAGGAAAAATAACCCATAGAAATGGGTGAGCTCAGATGCCGAGTAAGGATAATAATATAGCGTAAATATACATAAATAAGCATAAACATTTAAGGAAATGTATTAAACTAAAAACACTTTTAAACATAAACTTAATCATAATATGGAAAATATAAAATCAAATAATTCCATATACTTATTCACATTGATATTATAATAGTCTAATTATCACATGCAAGAGGAATAGACACTTTTATAATGATATAAGGCATAATTAGAAACATATAAACCACATAGTCACGACCTTATGAAAAGACTAAAATTAATATTTTTTCAAGGCCTTGTTCGAAGACACTAGTTTGTCTCATGAGACCTACCGATGCATCGAGGAGCTATAGTGGGCTCCACCCATCACTTACAAAGTCCAATGGTTTCCTCATATGAAAAGGATTATGCATAACATAACATTCATATTAAAAATAACATATGAAATGTCAATACATTATCCATAAACCATGAATGGTATATAAATAACACATCCATAGTAAAACATATCACAAAACCTCCAATACAATATGGAATATTTGTATCATAATAATTGAACTTCAAAAAAGATTAATATCCTTCAAAAGGATGTTGAAATAGATGTAAATGATTTGTAAAACTCTTTGGGAGAAATATAATTTTTTTCTGAAAACATTTAAAAGTCACACAATTTAGAAAAGATGATGTTTATATACATTTTTGAATCAATGTTTCCCATACCACTTTGAATATTTTGATGGGAATTAACATTTTATAAACATTCATGTCCATATAAATAAATCCATGAAACCCATTTTGAAAATATGGACATTAATGAAAATTATTTAGAAGAATAAATATTTAAATAATTTAAAATGATAATATATTTAAAGTGTCCCTTACATAAAACCTTTAAATATTTCTTTTGAAAATATTTTTATGAAACACGGATGTGGAAGATAAATAGGTCCTAGTAGATACTAATGTAAAAACAACCTTGGATAATGAAGAGATTATAGAATTAACCCTTACCTTGTACATTTCCCTAGTAGATGGTACGTTAAACTCATGTATAATAGATAAAATATTGTTTTTAAATTATACAATAACTATATACATAAATATGATATCTTATATTATGTTATAATATTGCATGTTAGTAATATTTAAGTAGTATCATCGTTTCGGGTGTTAACTGATTCGTTTTCCATTATATGCTAGGTTATGTAAGACTTGTTTGTTATGGATAGGATGTATTTGATTAGTATACCTAATTATATTATGTTCATAAACATTAATTTTTAATCATAAAATAAAAATTATTCTTGTATGATTACGATGGAGAATGAATCTCATCACGTTCATGGAGACGGTAATCTGTTCGTATGCACGAGCGACAATATCAAAATATTGATGAATAAATCGTATATAATTTTATGGTAAATGATATATAGATATTCATTAACATGTTGTATTTATATATTATATTATTTATACTCATTAGTATATCCATCCAAACAATGAAGTGCTTTAATGACAAACTACACCACAACGTGGAGACTGTAATCCATACGTATGCATATATGGTGACTTTGTCTTTTATAGGATGGATAGAATAATAAATATGTTAGTAAAATTTTTATAAAAACCTCATAGTATATATAATATACTGAGGTTATTATTTTAGAATGGAAAAAAAAAATAAAGAGTAAGTGGAAGAAGAAATCACCTTCAAAGAGGTGATGAAATATTTACCTCTTTCTTCGGGTTCTTTCATCTGATTTGATCAAAATGGATCCTTAGGATAGATTTCTGACCAAATTAAGTCCTCTAGGATTAAGGTAGGAAAGTTGGTTGGATATTTGGGTAGGGTTTGGCCGAGACAAATGGATTTAGAGGTGTTTAATTAAGTGAAGGTAAGTGCCCTTTTATAATAGAGGTGTGGGTCACTTTAGAAAAAGATTGAAATGTTATTTTATAATAAATTCATTTTCGGTTTCTAATAGCTCTAAAATGCATAATTTAATGTATAAGGTAGTTATGGGTAGAAAACATCCCAATAAATAGGTTTTTGTCAGGTTTAGGTCATCATATTAACCTTATCGTTTATATTTAACTCTGAGATAAATTGTTTGTCATTTACCATGTCACTTAATATTTTTATATTATATGGTTAATAAACATACTATAAAAATGAAATAGAAACCCATGTGTCTCATTATTAATATATATAACCATATATATTTTTATTGGCTGATCCTTATATTTTTAGAAATATTATATCAACTAATAATATAAAATTAATTTTAAAAACTCAATTAGGTCCATTTTGAAACTATTTAGTATTTTATTTTTATGAAAGCCATAAAACATTATCAGTTCAAATAAAACTTATTTAACCAACCCTAACATGTCATATTAACCTATAAAATTATTTTAATTCATCAGAGCTCTCAAATTACATTTATCATAATATTTATAATATCAATAATTTTAATATTTCATTAATAACGAAATTGCTGCATCATCATTGTGTCATAAATAAATTAAATTATTTAATGTCGAAAAATTATAAATAAAATAAAATTTTCTAGGAAATATTTTTATATTTATAATTAATATTAATAGTAGAATTTATATTGTGCCTAACCCTATATTAAAAATGGATTAGTTATTAATCTTTGAATTTAAATCTTTTAACTCTTCTCTAAATAAAATAATAATAAATGTCATAATCTAATCCAAATGTACCAAATATGATCATATTTTATTCATAAGGTTTTTTTGGGCCAAAATATTCTTCTCCAATAGAAATAATACATGTTTTAGGGTAATTATTATATCATTTTTACCCTTAATTACCCTATTTACTTTAAACCATGGTAAATAAATGTAAAAAATCACTATTCACCAAAAAAATATTTTCATCTTATTGAACCAAATTTTACATTATCATATTAACTATGTCTCTAAAATTTTCAAAATTCAACTCAGAAATGTGGTAAAATTATGTTTTTTTTTTGCAAATTTGCAAATGCTCCTATGAGGTGGGTAACAGACGATAAAAAGTACGATAAAATTTTATATAACTAAACTTATTATAAAATGACTCCAATTAATTACGTTTAACATATATATGTATTATGTATCTATTTTGACCTAAAATAAATTATAATAAAATAACTAATTATTTAAATAAAATGTCGGTTTTAACCAACAACATAGTGTTTTTCACTATTCATCAAAAATGAATGTTTTCAGAAAAATACCAAAAATTCACATGAAGATAATATTAAAGTTAATAATTATAAAATGTGTTATATTTTACCAAATTTGAATCATATATGTTGCATTTATTAATTTAATATTAATTTTCGTTGTCGAAACCAAAAATAGGTTTTTAAAAAAGTAAAAACAATCAAAAGATTGACATGAGTTTATGTGAAATTTAAATGTGAAATTACATATAATGACATAAATTGAATTAAATGATAAAAATATAATATAATAATACTTCAAAACCTTTCAAATACCTAATTTTTTACTATAAAGTATCTTGATTAAAAATTTGTTTTCAATTAAAACAATGTATTTTTCATTATCAGTCAAAATATGAAAGTTATCAGAAAAGTACCAAAATTTTATCCAAACTAAATTTTTATGACTTTATTCTAAAGAAGAATTTAATTTTTTTAAATTGAATTTATAAAATTTTCAAATATTGGTTTCAAAATGGTTTCTCTTTTAAAAGGCTGTAAAGTTTCATTTTTGAAAAACATTTCTTTTATCTGAAAAATTGAATTTTTTGTGATATTTTGTCTAAGAAACAAATTATATTGATGTTAATATTATATAGATTATATAAGATTCAAAATGCAGTTAATACTATTCACAACAGCTTTTTGAACTGCTAGTTTGGTAAGTTGTTGTGCGTTCGAACTCGGTGTGGCGAATAGCGCAAGTAATTGAATTACTTTAATGTGATAATGTAATATGAAATCTTGTGATGTTACACATGATATTAATTTATAAATATAAAATGTGTTCTTTGTGATCAAGACACACAAATTAACCCAAATTTTTTATCATGAATGTTTTATATTAGGATTCATCTTCACATCCAAGTACCAAATAAATTTTATAACCATATAAGATTTAGGATGATTAAAAATAAAACAAGATTTAAATTCTGGGAAACCATTATCATCTTAAATTTTTATCATTAAATGTATATAATTTAACTGGTCATGAATACCAAGGAAGAAAGTGCTCTCAAATAATAAAAATGAACCTCTTAATCCCACCAAGATAGCCATTAATGAATTTAAAAATTCTATAATAATTCAATTAAATAAATAAGAAATACTAGATATATTATTTAATGACTTTAATTTTTTCATCAAGGATACTAAGATCACGTGAAGAACGCAAGAAGACAAAAGGTAACGGTTTTCAACATAAACCTCCACTTTAATTTGGGTTACTCTTATTCACTATTTACCTCAATTAAATTATTATTTATTTATATATACTCCTCAGTAATTCTGTTTTAATGTTTTATATATGTGAACCAATCATAATCCTATAATAATTTAAGGGTGTTTATATTTTCTCAAATGGATCATTCAAAAATTATTTCCGAAATACATTTCCAAGTCATGGAAATTTCTCAAATTCATACATATTTTCAAGGGCACAAAATAATTTATTTTCAGAAAAAAAAACATTATCTTTCGAAAATCAATAATATAATTATGAAAATACTATATTGATTCACTTTTGGTTATATACAATGATTTTTCAAATAGAACATTACTTTTCGATGTAAAATTTTATTTATATCATGAATTATTAGATCATTTTATATGAGTGTGTTCATATATTTCAAAACTCATGTGGATTCCAATGTTTTATTATGATTAATATTTTAAAATATAAAGTACCATTTTTAAATTAATTTTTTATGATTATTTTAACAAAATATGTTCTATCATAAAACCATTCACCAATTTTCTCTGAATGGTTAGTGGTTATACTTACTGTTCAAGGAAAGTTAATTACATTTAATATGATAGTATCAATATGAATGTATATGTTGTTTATGTTTATCCCCATTCATATGAATAATTAATTGGACTTAGTATGTGATTTTTGGGGCCCTCTATATCCCCCCTATGCATTAGTATGTTTCATGAGACAAACTACGGTCATGGAAAGTGGCCTCAAAAATATGGTTATATATTATCTTTGCATGTGGCCTTAACGGTATAGTCATGATGTCGTCTATTATGTATTACCTCATTATGAAACTAGTAATTTAATTTTAATGATGTTGTTAGACTTTTAGAATACTCATGAATATTATTTATTATGAAATTATTTTTCTATTTCTTATTCATGAAATAATGTGTTCATCTTTATTTTTCAAGGCATGTGTTTTCAGTTTTTCACCATGCCTAATAGTTATGTTTATGAAATCTTATGTTGAATTGCGTACCCTCACTGAGTATTTGAACTCAACCCTTTCTCATGCTTCATTTTCCCAGGACATGCATAGGTATATTATAAATGACATTCATGGATAATCGAGGAGTTATGGATGTTCCCAAAATAATTTCTATATTTTATTTCATTTCAAGTAGTAATGTTGAACATATTTAAGTATATGGTTTTCCAAGATTACTAAAATATTCATTCCTTTGGTATAATACATTCATGTAATCATGCCAATGTAATGAATTAAGGCACTAGCTATAGGAAATTGGGGTTGGGTATTTACAGTTTGTATCAATGTTTGTCTAGTAGAAAACATGGAAACTAGATTTAGAAAACATAGATTATGGAACAAAAACCTATGTTAGATATTGAGGATGAACCTACTAGAATGCCCTGTAATTTTGGTAATGAATATATTATGTGGTTCTTTCTAGAAAATACATCCATTATAGGATAATATAAGTGGACATGGTTCGAGAACCAATGTACCAAAGAGTAACAACTCTGATAAAAATTTTGAGGATAGATACAATGAATAATGGTACATGACAACAAGCCTTACTACACACCTAGTTTTAATGTGCATGTCCCATTCAAGGATTTCCCTCTGAAAAAATATAATGATTTTTTCTCTGGTGATGTAACTGGTTTTGAGAAAATGTTAACTATATAGAGAGAGATGACTCAGGTTACGAAAAATATTATTACGCTTATGGAGAATATGTATCCACAATATGGAGGAGCTATGTTAGAACTCTTTATGAAAAAAACCCTTCATCATTTAATGGGAATAAAAATCCATTAATAGTGGGGTTTGGGATAACATCATTAGAGAATATATTTCTCAAGTTGGGATGTACTAATTTAGAGATGGTTGTTTAATAGTTTTATCATATTTTAGGATGATTAAAATATGTGGTGGTATTTAATTCAAAACACAATGGATGAGGAATAAATATAAGAAATGGAATGGAGAGATTTTATGGAAATATTCTTACAAATATACATCCCTCTTAAAAGGCGTGGTAATATGGAAATGTAGTTTCTGAACATGAGGAAATAAGAGGATTATAAAGTTTCAAAATATATAGCTAACTATATATGGATGACATGATATTCATCGAAAAACATAAGTAATCCAATTAGCAAGTTTGATCTATTCCTTGATCATCTAAAACAATTTTTCCAAATGGCGCTAGATTCCCAATGATTCTCATCATATGAAGATATAGTCTCATGTGCTATAAAAAATGGATTATGAATTATCTATGTCTTGTGATTTGAAGGAAAATAAGAGAAGAATGGTGCTTTTAAAAACTTTGGAAAAGGAAATAAGGAAGTGAGGAAGAAGTGGAGTGTTCACCTTACACCCTAGGATAAATGTGGGAAGAGACACCTAGGTTCATGCCTAAAGGGTATGGATGTTTATTACATGTGTGAAGAAAAAGGCCACCGATCCCAAGATTGTATGGGGAAGAATGAATCTAACAATGGTCAATGATAAAATTATTAATAGAGGGGACGTTATACATATTATTTTCATAAGAATTAGGGAAACATTCCTCTGAAAAGGCCAAGGGTGCAAAGCCGAGCATGTGCAGTAAAAACTACTGAGGTTGAAGTTCCTAATGATGTGTTGGAAGGTACTTTTATTGTATTCTCAAACATAGTGAATGATTTATTTGAATCTAGATCATCACATTCTTTTATATACTTCCATTTTTTCATGATAATTAGATATTTTCAATTCGATTAAATAAAGAAACTATCATTCAAAAATCGTATGGGTAGTATCATTGCAACAGTGATGTGTCAGTCAACTCACATTAGGAAAAATAAATGTGATTTAGATGTAGAAATTAACATCATAAACATTATTTACATTAATATAATTATCAATTTGAATTTTATTTCAAATAATGATGTGGAAATCTATTGCAATGAGGAAGTTACGATTTTTTAGAAGAGTGTAGAATCACTTAACTTTAGAGTGGAAACCTCTCCATATTATTCTCATATAGATCCACCCCCAGTGTCTCTACTATATTCAATTATTTAAGAGGAATATAAGACAATATATATGGGTGTGGAAACAAATTTTCAAATAGATGATGTACCTATTGTGAATTAATATATTGATGTGTTTCCTAAGGATTTACCAATTCAATCTCTAGAGTTGAATGTTGATTTCTAAATTGATTTAATTCCAAGTTAAAGAACTATACCAAAGACTCCATATAGAATGGACACTATAGAATTTTTTTTAAAGGATGGGGATGAAGCCTCATTTTATTATTAAATCAAACAAGGACCTAATTTAACATGTTAAAGTGAGACCCATTACATAGCTCAAAGGCCCATTGGGCATCTAGCCCATTACATAGCCCGAAAAAAAAAATTGGCCCAATGCCCATTTTGAGAATAGTAACCCACCTTCAATAGTAACCACACAGTACCGTCGCTGCTACCATGCTCTGTCACCGCTACATTACCTGTTGTTCTACATTACTTCCATTGCTACAATACTGCTACAGTTCCTACACCCAATGGATTTTGAACCCCCCCCCCCATTTATCATGATGGATTACGGGGTGTTTACTACTAAGACATACTCTAACTACACTATAGAATTTGTATAAATGAAGAAACAACTAGAGGAATTGATTGATAAAGTATTTATTAACCATATTGTTTCTCCTTGGGGAGACCCGGTTCTTGTCATTAAAAATAGATGGATCTATGAGGTTGTGCATTTTCTAAAGGGTGATCAGTGTTATACCAATATGGTACATGTATCCTCTACCTCACATTGATGATTTATTAGATGAAGATCATGGCACCTAATATTTTTCAAATACTGATATTAGATATGGAATCATTAGTTGCATATGAGGTTGGAAGATATTCCAATGACAGTATTTCAAACCAAGTATAGGAATTATGAGTTTACAGTATTGTTTTTTGGAAAAAATAATGCACCCTTTTTCTTTATGGATCTAATAGATAGGGATTTAAATGAATTTATTGATGAATTTTTGGTGGTATTTAATGATGATAACATGGTATAATCAAAATTTTAAAAAGATCATGAAAATAACTGGTACATTATTATGAAAACTCATAGAAGAAATGAATTATATGGGAAATTTAGAATGTGTGATTTTAGGATTTAATAATTTTCATTTCATGTACATATTTTCAATAACGATATAATACATGTTTGACATGGGAAGACAATGGTTGTTCAAAAATGACCTACACCAACAAACATAACAAAGGAACAGTGTTTTGTTGGATTAGAATGTTTTTATCATCATTTTGTTCAGAACATTACCAGTTTAGCTATCCCATTAACCATGCATACTCATAAAGGGGTTAAGTTCATACGGAAAAAACAATTTGAAGATAGTATTCAATAATTAAGGAGGATATTAGTTAATGATCTGATCCTAAATCTATTACCGAGGATTGGTGGATTTCTCATCTATAGTGATGAATCAAAGAAATGGGTTTTTTGTGTCCTTATGTAGAATGACAGTATTATTTCCAATTTATCAGTGCGGTTAAAAATTAGCTAACAAAATTATACAACTCATGATATAGATATAGATGGTGTGATATTTGCTCCAAAATATGGTGACACTATCTCTATTGTGAAATATGTGAGAAATATACAGATACCAAGAGTCTGAAATATATCTTCTCGTAGAATGAACTCAATATGACGAAATAGAGATTTCTAAAACAACTCAAGTATTATGATTGTTCAATACACAAGCACCCAGGAATAGAAAATAAGGCACATGATCCATTGACTTGGAAGGATCCTGGAGTTTTATGCAAAATGAGGATTGAAAAGGATCCGGTATTCATGGATATTATAAGGATATACATAGAAACTATCAAAGATGGTGAAACATCATTACATTACCAATTGGTTTCCCAATTATATTTATTAGAAAGGATTAAAGACAATAAAGCTGATGATTAAAACCTTCAACAAAAAATTAATGCTGTAAAAATATGGGATGTTGGATGACTTCATGTATGAAGATGGAATTATGAAATTTTTGAAGAGGCATTGTGTTCTTGATATACACTAATAAAAATGGACTTATTGGATGGTTTCCATTGTTAGAATTTATCCACACACCTAGGTAGTACTATAATATATATATTTTTGATGGAACATCTCTGGTGGGACAACATGATGCATGAAATTGCTGATTATATATCAACATGTTTATTCTGTCAATTTGTGAAGGTCAAATGAAAGAAACATACTCAAGTCATGCATCCCAAAAATATTCAAACATGGAAATGGGATGAAATCACCAAGAATTTATTCACTAGATTACCCATAACACCAAGAAATAATGATTAAATATGGGTAATTGTTTATTGAGCTAAAAAATAAGAACATTTTCTCACCATAAGAGAGGATTTTGCACTGAATCACCATACAAAACTCTATATCAAATATGTTTTAATAATTCATGGAGAATCAAACTCAATTTGGTTTTATTGTGATCCATTATTTTTAATATATTCTGGAAACGTCTTTCAATACCCCTTGATACTAAGATTTTAATGCATTCTTATTATTGAAAGATCAAAATACGAATGTGAATGTTCAATTATATGATGGGGTAAATTGTAAGGTTAAAAACATCTATTTTTAACCTTAAGTAAATCAATGTTTAAAAATGTTAGACAATGTAAATTCAAAAGACCTCTTAGTTCTAAAAATGTGCTAGTTTCAGGAAATATGGTTCTGAAAATGAAATTTAATAAAAGTTTACTAGGAAAATATTTTACCTTAAAGCAAATTGAATTTTACATATCAGAGTACCTAATAATAATAATGTATAATAATATTAGACTTTATTCCTTTATCAAAAGACATCATAATATAACCTTGAAAAAAAATAATTAACAAGTATCAAATTTGTTAACCCAAAGTTAAGGGTATCCAACATCCTTGGACTAAGGTCCCTTGATTTATACTTAAATAAAGGATTTCTTACCCACACTAGGGTAATCCATAAATATGAATATCATAATCTGTATTGCAAACCCCGCAAGCCCTCGAAAATTAATGTAGTATCCACCTCTATCATCCTATCTACAGAAGTCCTCAAACATTATGATGGTCGGCACCTCGGTCTTCCTATCCCCAGAAGTCCTCGATTATATAGAACAACAATTAGAGTCGCACAAAGCAAGACGAACAAGATGTTCTGTACGCACAAGGCATGAGAGTCTCTCTCTCAAGAAATTACATCAGCATCATGTAATCTCTAGTGACCAACATTGTCTATATTGTTATTGATCTCAATCTAATGAGATCTTATTTATATGTATCTCCCCAATGCTCGGCTCCCTCTTCCAATGGTCTACATTCCGTTGATTCTCGAATGAACATGTATATGTGTCACTCATACAATAGTTAGTTAGAAACACAATGTACGACATCGTTTCGGAATTATAACAAGTGTAAGAAAAATAAGCTTGTTTAACTAAATCCAATTTCTTGGAGTCTAAGGAAAATAATCTTTAGAGTCTACACAAATAAAATCATTGAGAATATAAATCATGTATGTTCTAATTCTGTTTTCTAATGGATTCGGAAACTGAATACTATAGTCTTGGGAATTATAATTATAATGAATTAGGATTCTAAATTATTAGGAATTCGGAGTCTGAATTCTAAGGAATTTCGAGTCTGAATTCTGAGGAAATCAGAGTCAAAATTTTAATGAATATGTAATATGATTTTAAAAATAATTCTGAGTCTTAATTTTAGAGAATTTAGAATTAGAATTCAAGAGAATTCGGACTCTTATTTTTAGAGAATTCAGAATCTGAATTTCATAGAATTCAGAATCTGAATTTAGTGAATTTTGAATCGGAATTTCAGAGAATTCAGATTCTGCATTTCATAGATTTTGGAGTATGAAATTCATAGCATTTTGAGTCTGAATTTAATAGAATTCAGAATATGATTTTCAAGGAATATAGAATCTGAATTTTAGAGAATTTGGAGTATGAATTTAAGCGTATTCATTATCTGAATTTCAAAGAATTCATAATCTGAATATTAAAGAATTTAGAATCTAAATTTCAGAGATTTCATAATTAGAAAAATAGAATTCTCTATGTCTAAGGATTTATAAGATTCAGAGTTTTTAGATATGAAACCTATTTTTAGAATTTATAAATAAAAGTAGTTAGGATAATCAAAAATATAAAAACAATGAAAATAATGGTACGGAGAAAATTTCCATGGGGAAGGAAAATGTTCATTAATTAGTTATATCATAGTGCAAATAAAATTTTCCATAAGATGGTGTGCTTGTGATTTTCAAAACACAAAGGAATGGAAATGAAATAAGGAAACCTCATTGACTCAATAATCTCCCCATTTTTGGAAAGAAAAAACATCCTTACAAGAATGAATATAAGAACTTAAAATTTTTATGGACATGAAAATAAAAAAATATCTCTCATAACATAAGGATCAATGTGAATACGAATAACTCCCGCTTCGGTTTTGAAATCTATAAGGATTGTATTCCTGATTTCCTGAAAAAGATTTTAAAATTTATTACATATGAAAAACTTTATTGATAAGAACTTTCCCTTAGAGGAATTCCCCCTTAGGTAAATATCTTTTTTACACAGTATTCTTTTGTATCATTACTTTCTCCCCCATGGTGATTTTCAAAAAGGAATAGAGAAAATGGATAAAAATGATACTAGAAAAACTAGTACTAAGCATCTAAAAAATATATGAAGAACAACCTAAATTCCATTAATATTAAATGAATTTCTTCAAGTAACAAAATTCAATAAATAATCATAATTTGAAATATTATCCTTTTTTCTCTATCAGAATCAACTCCTTGATAATGGTTTTCAGCTTCTTGAGCTACTTGCGATCTTCTTCCATATGATTTAGTAGCTGATCCAGATCTTCGGTTTTCATTTCCAAGGATCTAATATTTTCTTCCGGTGCCTTAAGACATCCTTCTTGAGCTTTCGACACTGCTTCTTACTTAACCATGTTCTCTTCAAATTCTATTCTGATATCCCTTTCCCCATTCCAATTCATTTCCATATATTTATGCTTCCACTTTAGATCCTTATCTTCTTGCTTCCGAGTAGTCTTTTCAAGAGTCAGCTTTTCCACTATGTTCTTAGAAATATAATTAATATTTACATCTTTGGTGTCAAAGGCATCATTGAAATTTTCTTAAAATTCATCCAATGCTCTCAGGTATTTGACAGTCTTCCTTAACCATCTTGTAATCATCTTGCAGTACCTTTTATTACCCTCATAACCAATGAGATGGGATTTGAAATCTTCCTCATGTCTGAAAAATTTATCGATAAGCCTTGTGACTGATTCTGATTTCTGATTGAATGAATTTTGAAGAAACTAACCCAACAAATATATACAGGGAAATAAAGGTATTTTATCGACCAGAATTTTCAAATATTGTACCACAATGTCCTATCCAAGAGAAGAATATTCTGAATCAGAAATTTTGGTTGGAGATGAATCTTATTTTAACTCATCATCTTTCCTCTTTGATGAACTTCCAACAACATTCTTTTTCACTATAGATTTTTTTGGTGTATGGACCAACACCTTCCTTCCATTATCAACTCTCTAAATGATATCTTCTAGTTTACGTGATTCATGCTCACTATCTAATAACTAATCAATTTTATTTTCCTCAACTTCTACTTTCTTAAAATCAGCCACTATATGTTCTGCATGAATGAAATCATGATTTCATCTTTCTTCTTCAAAATAATTGTTTAATTCTTGATGATACATTTCTTCATTCACTTGAGTTTCAAGTTCTAAGTATTTGGCTAGAGATGTCTGTATCGATAATTTTATAGAGGGAAATTCCTTTACATGGTAATCTTAAACAATTTTTATGAAATCATCTATGTCAAACCCTTCTTCTTGTATTTCCTCTTCCTCTTCCTAAACAATTTTTTATTCTTGTTATGGATCCATAATCACCACCTTCTTTCCTAGAATCTCATTATGTAATTCTATCAAAAACAATTCTCGCATTGGGATATGTTCAGATGCTTTATTATCATCCTAGATAAGTGATTGAATAATTTCAGCCTCTGGTAAATTCTTCCTCTACTTATTTTCTTTTTGTTTATTCTGATGGTCATCAGCAACATTTATCATTAACACTTTTTCCTCAGTAGGATCCAAGCCAAACATTGGCTCCCCATCCTTATTGTTTTCCTTGTCTTCTCTCCACATAGTCACTAATTTATTAAGAAAAGGCTTTTGTTTCTTTTCCTTTGGTGGTGCGGATTGAGTTTCCTTATCCATAAGAGTTTTTCTTTCATTTTTTGTTCCATGTCCTTCCACTTCTTTCTAGACTTCTTTGAGTATTTAGCCACCTCCATTTTCATTTCTAGTGCTTGGATTTCAGCTTCTAACAAATCATAAAATTCTCCTAAATAATTATAAAAACCATCATCTATTCTCCATAGAGTATCATCACTCAGAAACATCACTTTGAAATTCCATGGCTATAAACTACAAGGAGTTTTGAAATACTGAAGAAAAAGCACTATAATCATCGAAATAATAGCTGGATACATGATAATATGATATTTCAGGGTTCCATTCATGATAATCTTGATTTTCAGCAAAACATACATAAGTAAATTGATTTTCCAGAGATACACCAAAAATTATAGTGCCAAGATATCACTTTTCATCAATGTATCCCCATCCCATTTTCCCAGAATAAGAAATCACTAAACCCATAGCTGATGAATCCAATGATTTGTAGAGAGATGAATAATTTTCTTAGTCTTCACATCCTTAAATCCAAGATAATATATATCTTTTTCCTTGTAAAAACATCATGCTACATTAGGTAACTTGTGAGAGAGGAACTCTACATATTCTTTATATGGAATTCCAATCATGTTGGAAGACATATTGTACAAATGGGACATGGTTTTTCCATAGCTCATAAAAATGAACTTATCTCTACCTCCTTTATTGAAGAATGTTTTTGATTCATAGAACATGACTAACAACTCCAGATATACCAGATCATGTTCCCTCAGTTGGGATATACATAGGATCTCCCAACCATTCAACTTGATATTCTTTGAAATGATGGAACCATAATTTGAAAATAATTTTGTATCAACTATCTTCTCCTTGTATATTTTCCACATGAAGATTTACTTTACTGAAGGCATATCTTTCTGAGGAGAGGCTTCTATAGACATACGGAATTCAGCAATCCTTGAAAATTCAGAGCAGCCTTAAGTTGAGTAATAGGGATTCAGCACACCAGAGATCGATGAACAGTGTAGGACAACCATTAGCATGTACTTGTATAGGAAATTTTGGAGATGGTTCAACTTCCTTTAATGATCCAATGGTTGAAATACTTCTGATCATATCTGACATTTGAGATGATAACTGAAGAAAGATTATGACAGGATCCAATCTGTTGATATTTTCTTATGATAAACATTTGGATTTATGAAAAAAATAGAACCAAAAAATTTAAAACAAAATGAAAATACCAATAACTTAACAGATGAATACAAAAATTAAAGAAAGGAAACATACCTTCATAGATTACGTTGGGAAATTATCCATAATGGGGAAAATTCATCATGAAGAACTTTAGACTCCAGAAACATTAAAATCAAATTTAATTAAAAAAATGTGATTACGATAATTTGATTACAAAAATTTTACGGAAAAAAATTTTGACGATGAAAAATTTTGACTAAGAGAAATTCTGACTATGAAAAATATTAAATAACAAGAAAATGTACCCCCACCCCCTATGAAATGGAGTTTCATTATACTATGAGATAAGTTTTAATAAGATGATAAAAAAAATATTACATTATGGTTATCATTACTAACCTTTTATAAGGAATTTAAATCTATCAGAGGGTAAAGATTTTGTAAAAGTATCACCATTTTGATCATGCGTTCCGATAAATTGAAGAATAATACCACCTTTTTGTATGTGATCCCAAAGAACATGAGGCCTGATATCTATGTGTTTTTCACGTCGGTGATGTGAGAGGTTTTCACTAAAGGAAATGACACTAGTATTATCTCACAATATTTGTGTTTTGGTAAAACTCAAAACAAAGTATTTGAGTGTGTGTTGCATCCCCAACACTTGATCACAACAACTTCCAGCTACTACATATTCAGCTTTCACAGTGGAAATTACTACTGAGTATTGTTTTTTTCATGACCAAAAAACTAATGAATCTCTTAATAAATGAAAAGATAAGAATTTACTTTTCTTATCCATTTATCATCCTCCAAAGTCATCATCCGAATTTTTTTTTTAATATAAAATCTTTCCCATAAGTATAAAATATTCCATGATCCTTTGTTCATTTTAAGTAGTGGATTTTTTTCACTCCCTTTAAATGAGAATCCATAGGATTGGAATAATATATTTAAAATAAGCTTACAGAAATAATTTTGTATGGACGACTAGAATTCAAGTATAGTAGACATTCTATCATACCACTAAATGATGTTTGATCCACTGGTTTCCTAGCTTCATTAATATCAAGTGAATTTTATGTACTAATGGGGGTACTTATACACATAGTTTTTTCATATCCATACTTTTTAAGAAGATATTTAAAATAATTATGTTGAGGTATATAATTTCCTTCTAGTTTTTGAGAAATTTAAAAACCAAATAAATGTTAACTCACCCATCGTACCCATTTCAAACTCAGATTTAATTAGATTCGTGAACAAATCAGTTGACGATTTCAAAGTTGAACTAAAATAATGTCGTCAAAATAAATTTGTACCATCACAATATTGTTCTTATTGTTCTCTATAAAGAGATTTGGATCAATATTTCCCTTGATGTAAATTTTGTATTTCAAAAATCTTGTAAGCCTATCATACTAGGATCTAGAGGCTAGTTTAGGTCCATAAAAATGTTTTGGTATGTTTAAAAACATTTTCAGGATGTTTTGTATCTTCAAAACTATGAGGTTGTCAAATAAAAACATCATCTGGAACATAACCCTTAAGGAAAGAACATTTAACATCCCTGTGAAAATGTTTAAAATTATAGAATTATGAAAAGGCAAGTAAAATATGAATATATTCAAGTCTAGCTACTGGAGCATAGGTTTCATTATATTCTATTCCTTCTTGTTGATTATAGCCTTTAGAAACTAATCTTTATTTATTTGTCACTATGATTCCATTTTCATCACACTTATTTCTGAAGACCCATTTTACTTCTATAACAGATTTTTCCTTAGGTCTTTCAACCAAGGTCCAGACTTTATTCATTTTAAATTCACTTAGCTCATCTTGCATAACATTTATCCAATAATTATCACCTAAATCATCATTAGAAGCTTTATGTTCTAATTGAGAAAGGAATTATAGATGTTATACATCATTTCTTATGTAACTTCTAGTACTTACAGGTTGATTAACATCACCAATGATGATATCACTGGGATGATTCTTAAGAAACAACTAATTTCGGTTTTGAAAAAAAATGGTCATTAGCATAAGGTAAGAAATCGTCTAGGGTAAATGATTCAAGAGTACTTTCGAGAAAATTTTCCTTATCAGAATGATCTTATTTATAGGTTTTATAATCACATTTTGAAAACACTTCTAAATATGTATGTTGAGATTGTTTAAAAAAAAGAGGATCAGATTCATCAAATTTGACATGTACTGTTTCTTTAAAGTACAAGTGTTTTTATTGAAAACGCTATAATCCATATATGTTGTGGAGTAGCCTTGGAAAATTCCTTCAATATATTTGGGTGAAAATTTATGTAAATTAGCTTTAGTATTCAGAATGAATACATTGCAACCAAATACCTTGAAGTAGGAAAGTCTAGGTTATCACCAATTCCCTTACTCATAAGGGGTTTTGTTAAGGAAATGTCTACTCAAAATTTGATTTATTTTTTAACAAGAAGTACTAACAACTTAATCCCAAACATATTTAGATATCTAATATTCACTCAACATGGTTATAGTTCTCTCTTGAAGAACTCGATTTCTTATTTCAACGAAACCATTTTGTTGAGGGATTATCTGTGCTGAGACCTTATTAGTAATTCCTTTTCTATTATAAAAATTTTCAAAATCGATATTTTGATGTTCTCCTCCATGATCTATAAATTTTTTTATTAAAACAAGGTTTATCTCATTTTTAACATCGGATCTAAAAAAATTTAAATAAGAAAAAGCTTCATATTTCTTTACTAGAAAATATATCAACATAAATATAGTGTAATCATCAACTAAGAAAAATACATAATATTTGTCTCCAATCCATCTAGTTTTTGTTGACCAAAAATATCCACATGCACTAACTGTAATAAATCAGTAGTTGAGACTTCATAGATTGATTTAAACATTATTTATGTTTCTTACCATATTAGCAATAATAAAAAACTTTTAAAGAATCAAATCTAATCTCTGGTAGATCCTTAACTCGTATTTTTATAGAGACAATACATAGGTTACTATGGTTATAGTGTCCTAATAATCTATTCCATAAATAGGAGTGATCTTTCATTGCACTAAAACAAGGTAGATCTTGGCTCTTAAGGTCTTCTATGCTTAGTGTGTATACATTCTCTTTCCTATTGGTAGATAGAATAAAATCATCCTTTGAATTTTCTAATAAACATTTATCATTCCTAAAATTCACAATGTAACCTTCATCACATAACTGACTTATGCTAATATGGTTGTGTATAAGACCCTTAACAAATATAAAATTTGAAATAAATGTTTTTCCATGAAGAAAAATGTTACATATACCAATAATTTCTCCATTATCATTATCTTCGAACATTACTTTTCTTCCTTTTGACTTGATAGTCATTTCAAAGAATTTTTTGTTACCAGTCAAGTGATAGGAATAACCATTATCCATGTACCAAGTGTTTCTATAGGTATATTCTTTATTTTTATGAAAAAAATAATGTTAGTCTTTTGGAACCAATACATTCTTGGATCTAGAAAAATAATAAAGAAAAATTTTAGGTATCCACATTTTGATAGAAAAATAAGATTTATGAAAACCTAAATATTTAGTTTATTTAAAGAACAATTTTTTCCCACATCCCACCACACTAAAATTTAGTGATGAATTGAGAACTTTGAGGAACAAAATAATTATTACTGAAACCCAGTTTAGAACGAGTATAACCAAATCCAAAATTATTCCAAGAGGTTGAATTTGGGATACATCATATCAATGTTTTCCATACCTAAGGTAATGTTTGAAAAACACTTCCTCGAGGAAAATATTTCTAGATTTATTTTAATAACTATGTTTTTTCCTAAAAAAATTAGTTTTAACAATCAAGATAGTCTAAATAATTTTTCTTAGAAATTACATTTTCAAGATCATTGGAATGGTTATCCTTCTCAACATTAACTTCCTCTAGGTTTATTATAATACATTAAAATTCATAAATTTTCATATAAAGATATTTAGAAAGATATGATACTTCTTTGGTATGAATAGAAAATAAAGAACTTTCCTTATCATTTATTTTATTTAGTTTAGAATTTTCATTCTCAAGAATCATTATAATGTTGGATACTTCCTTATAAGTATGGAATGTATTATCATCATCAGAAGAAGATTATTCAACAGATGATTCATAATATTTATCATCACCATTACTATCAATTAAGGATACAATAGTTATGGATTCATCATTGTGTACCTTATCCATTAGAAAGTGGCTTTCAATGGTTAATATGGATAGTAAACCAAGATACTTCTTCGTAGAAGATTCAAACTCTATGGTTTCAATAGAAGAGTCTCCACCACGGGTACTCCAGTTTTCATTTTCTTTCAGAACATTCCTAGAATTAGATTTGCAGTACTTCTTTCTATTCCACTCATAAGGCTTTTACATTCTATCCTTTTTCTGAAATATAGGACAATATGGCCATATATTCCCTGCTCTTTTGCATTCATAACAAGTGAATTCAGTTTCGTTCTTCTCTTTTGTTCATTCTTCTTGAGTATATACTGTATGTCTTTCTTCCTGACTATCTTGGTCATCCATCGAGCAAGATTAGATAGCTCATTCTCAGAATGTTCACATTCACTAGATTTAGATAAAATAGAGACATTCTTCGAATTGGATCATGTAACCCATTCAAGAGTCATGACCCTAGTAGTTTTTAAAGCTACACATCCATTTTCATCATTCTAATTCTTCAAATCAGCATCTCTTTTCATTATTGTCTCATGTTGAAGAAGAGTTACAAAAATCACTTCAAGAGTATTTTGAGATACATTCCCATTCTCATAAATAGTTGTTCTCTTAGATTCTCACTCATTATGCATGATATCTATAATCTTGTCCACAAGTACCTCATCATCTAAACCTTTCTCACTCATGGATTCTAAACTGTTAACAATATTCTTAAAACTTTTTTGAACCTTACACACTGGTACTCCATAATGAAATAGAAATCCATGATATTCAGATCTACACGTAGAACTTTAGTTTCTACAAAATTGGATGTACCAAAATGAGAAACCTCTAATTTCTTCCAAATAAAATTTTAAGCTTCAAAAGTTGAAATGCGACTATATATATTCTTGTTTTTGGAACACAAAAATGTACTACGTACCTTGTAGTTTAGTTGATATTCTGACTTTTCTTGATTATTATAATTTCTTACTTCCTTATCAAGAATATTGTAATCTCCAGTAAAAATAATCATGTTTTCCACTCCAGTATTAATAACAAAAGACTTCATAGAATCTCTCCAATACTCATGATCAACCCCCTCAAATATATGTGGTCTATTTGGATTTAGATGGAAAATCAAACAAACATTCATTCATGACATCTAAATTAAAATATCATTCCACGGAATCTTGTTAACAGAAAATGTTTGTAAAAAGGATAAAAATCTTAAGCATGGAAAATATATTTAGAACAACAAAAACATGGGTATTAAAACATATATTTGAATATAATTACTTTGGAGACCTCCTCTAAAACAAATATTTGGATAGAAAGTTGAATGTAGATGATCAATTAGAAGAGGGGTGAATTGTAAGCTTAAAAACATTCATTTTTAACACTAAGGAAAACTATGTTTCACAAAGTTAAAAACTGTAAATTCATAAGACCCCTTAACTATTTAAATTTTCTATGTTCTAGAAATATGGTTCTGGAAATGAAACTAAATAAATGATTACATGTAAATGATTCTACCTTAAATCGTATAAAATAGAACCTATCAGAGTCCATAAGAATATGAAAGTATGTGAATATTATATTTTCTTCCTTTATCAAAACACAGAGGAATGTAACGTAAAACAAAATAAGTAACAAGTATGAAATCTTTTAACCCAAAAATATGGGTATCCAATAACCTTGGATAATGGTCCCTTGATTTATACTTTCAGGAATGTTTATCTTACCCACGCTAAGGTACACCCTCAATTAGAATATCATAATTGGTCTTGCAATCACTGCAAGAACATAGAAATTATTGTAGTCGGCACCCCTATCTTCCTATCCACAGAAGTCCTCAAACATTAAGGTAGTTGGAACCTCTGTCTTCCTATCCCCAGATTTCCTCGAATTCACAGAGCTGCAATAGGAGTCACATGAAGCAAGATGAAAAAGATGTTCAGTATGTACATAGCATGAGAATCTCTCTCTCTCGAGAGAGAGAGAGAGAGAGAAATTACTACATGAGAATGTAATCTCTAGTGATCAATGTTGTCTCCATTGTTATTGAGCTCATTCAAATGAGCCCCTATTTATAGGGATTTCTTCAACGGTCTGCACCCTCCTCCAATGGTCATATTTTTCTTCAATCTTGAAGGGACCTGTACACTTTTCAATCATAAAACATTTAGTTAGAAATTGAAAGTACACCATAGTTTCATAATTATAACAAGTTTAAGAGAAAAAATTTTTCTTATCCAAAGACAATTTCAATGAATATAAGGAAAATAATGTTTAGAGTCTACGAAAATAAACACATTGGGAATATAAATCATGGATGTTTGGATTCTATTATCCAAAGGATTCGGAACCAAAATTCTATGATCATCGGAATCTGAATTCTAATGAATTCAGAATCTGAATTCTTAGGAATTCGGAGTCCGAATTTTGAGGAATTCAGAGTCAAAATTCTGGGGAATTAGGAGTCCGAATTCTCAAGAAATTAAGAGTCCAAATTCCAGGGAATTCCGAATCCGAATTTCAGAGAATTAGGAGTCCGAATTTCAGAGATTTCTAAATATGAATTTTAGAGATTTGGGAATTGGAATGTCAGAGAATTCAGAATCTGAATTTCAGAGAATTCAGAAACTAAATTTCAATGATTTCGGAACTTGAATTTCAGAGAATTCAGAATCTAATTTTCAGAGAATTCATTGTCAGAATTTCAGAGAATTAGGTGTCTTTATTTTAGAGAATTTGGTTTCTTAATTTCACAAAATTTGGAATCTTAACTTTAAAGTATTTGGAATTTGAATTTTAGTGAATTCGGAATTTGAATATCAGAGAATTTGGAATCTAAATTTTAGAGAAATCGGAATCTATATTTTAGAGACTTCGGAATCTATAAATAGAATACTATATGTCAATGGATTTATAAGATTTCAATTTTTAAAATATGAAAATTATTTTTATAATTTATAAATAAAAGGAGTTTTGGTATGAGAAACTATAAAAACAATGAAAACAATGGTAAGGAGAAGATTTCCATGGGGAAGGGAAATTTTCCATAATAAGATAATTCCTATAGGAAATAAAATTTCCTTTGAGATAGAGTGTTTGTGTCTTTCAAAAAATACATGAATGGTAAATTCATAAAGAACCTCTACTAACTCCACAATTATCACCCTCAAAATAAAGCGAAATCAAATAGGATAATCCAAACACAAGAAGACGTATTGAGATCATTCCCACTTGATTTTCAAGGAATGTGGGATTAGTGGTTACATTTTTTTAGTGTTCATACAATAATAGTATCCATTAATGAATTCAAATGGAACAATATTAAGCATTGTATGCAAAGAGATGTCATATGACAACATGTTGGGATTACGTCAGTGAAAGGACTCTTGTGGGTCAAGAGATTTTCTAGGAAGTAATTGAGAAGGTAAAGAATATTCAAAAACATGTCTAAGTATCTCAAAGCACAAAAAAGAGATATGTTGATAATCGATGGACATATTTGTAATTTCATGTATGACCCAATAGTTTATTGAAAGTATCTCTATGGAAGGGTGTTATACATTTTTTTAAGAAATGGAAACTAAGCATAGGTACATTGGGTGTCCTAAAATTCTAATGTGAGTCGGACATGTGGATTATCATTTGTTAATTCCGCCTAACCATTCTAAAGCACAAAATGTGTTCCATGTCTCATTGTTGAGAAAGTACATTCCAGAACCAATGCATTTCCTCACATATGAAGGTATAGAATTAGAACCTAACTTATCTTATTTTGAAGATCTTATCTGGATTATAGACACAAAACAATATGTGTTGTGGAATTGGATTACTCGACTGGTAAATATACGTTGGAATTATAATAAAACCAAAGACGCAACCAGGGAGTTGGAGGAGCTTATGATGAAGACCTACCCAAATAATTTTTTTGAGGTAACATTCTGGTAATTTTGAGGTTGATATTTTTTTAAGGGAGAAAGAATGTAACACCCCAAGAATTTATAAAAAAATTTAATATTGAATGCCTGAAACACTAAGTCTCTACCAAACACCATATTCTTATAACCTTACTAGTAAATTTTTTTTCCCACATCTATTATTTGAATTTAGAGAAATTGACATACATGGTTGCGTTCAGTATGATACTTAGAGTCTGATAAGACAAACAAAATTTTTGGCGAACACCAACATACCCTTATAAAGAGTAATCGGAATAGTAATATGACCCTAATGAATAGTAGATTATATAATTATTTTATTGTCTTATGGTTATAAGATAATGTGAAATATAATATTTTTCCAAGGTGATATAAATCGAATTTTTGTTTAAAAGTTTTTTATTTTTTTGAAGAAATTATGATTTTGTTTAAAAATTAAATAAACAGATTTTTAAATTTTTTTTCGAAAAACATAGTTCATTTTGGTATTCTACACAACAATAAATGGTTTAGGTGAATTTTTTGAATTTTCATGAAATATTTCAATTTTTTCGGAATAGTAAAATACTGTATTTAACAGTATAAATAAATTACTAATAAAATTAACTATTCATAGTATCATGGAAGAGGTAATCATAGTAGTTTTGATCTAAAATTCAATTATTACTATTATGGATCACACGAATCAACACTATAGGTTTTCTTGGGAGAAATAATAAAACAATGACGAAGATATTAAAACACCACCCATCTCATCCACTATAACCCCCCCCCCCTCACACCCTCTTCTCTTCACTCCTCTAATTCCGTGTTCCTTATATAAATTATGATATAATCTCATCCCATTCTCCTCCCTCGGGAATAGAATCCCTTGGTCTCATTAAATGAACCAAACCTCTCCCCTAAAGAGTCTCTCAAGGAAGATAACTTCAAGAGGTAAATTTCCCTTTTTGTTTCTTTTATTTAGAGTTACATTATTTTTTTATTCATTAATCATCTCCGTTAATAAAAATTTTACGATAACTCTAGTACTCTACATATAAAAGAATTTTTTATTATAATGTAATAATACATTATCATCTCTACTTTCCCCTTCTATAATACTAGAAATGAAAACACCAATTGAGATGTGTTAATTTATCACTTTCAAGGTCAAAAAGGTTTAAATTTATATTACCTTATTCAATTTTAGTCATGGAACCATTTTTTGGGAGGAAATATACTAGAATATTTTTATTATAACTTATTTAAGATTATGTAATCTTTTTGTACACATGCTAATAATTTATAAATAAAAATGGGTTCCTTCTGATCAAAACCCATCAATTATCCTAAACAATTATCATTAATGTTTTATTTATTGATTCATATGAACTCCCAATAACCAAAAGTATTTTATAACCAATTAATATTATAGATGTTAAAAAATAAAATACAACTTCTAATCTAGGAATCCATTCTTCATCTTACATGTTTATCTTTACATGTATTGAAGTAAACCGGTCATGAATACCAAGGCTGAAAACGCTCCCAAAAAATAAAATGGAATTTCATAAACCCCTAAAAAGGACATGAATGAACTTAAAGGATATACTAAATCAATTAAAAAATGTATATGTTATGAAAATATTATTTAATTAATATAATTTGGCTATCCAGGACACTAAGATGTAGTGAAGATCACAACGATACTTAATGTAAGGGTTTTCTTCTTGAACCTCCATTTTTGTTCGGGTTACTCATATTCTCTAATTTATTAAATTAAATAATTTTTTATTCAAATTAAATAATCATATATTCGGTTTCAATGTTCTCAATTTTTTTACCATCTATAATCATTCTTTCATTTAGGGTGAGATATATGTTTTTAAAGGATCAATAAAAAATTATTCCCCAAATACAAGCCTGATTCAAGGGAATTTCTCAAATTCATATATATTTTCAAGGGAACAATATAATATATTTTAGGAAAAAATTTATTTTTAAAATCACTCATTTTATTTTTTTAAATACACTATTTAGTCACTTCTGGTTCAATAAAATTTTATTTCTAAAATAACACATCTTTTAAACATAAAAGAGATTTTATCTCAATAATTCCATCATGATTTCATATGAGTGTCTTAATATATTTGAACACACTTGTTGATTGTTGTGTATTATTGGGATTAATCCTTTATGATACACTCTACCTTATTTAATCGAATGGTTTATGATTAGTTTTACTAGGGATGTGCTATCTAAAAACAAATCACTAGTTGACTCTGAATGGTTATTGTTTATTATTAATGTTTAAGGAATGTTATTTACATTACATTTGATAATTTCAATGTGAATGTATATTTTCTTTATCCCCATTCATATGAAGAATTCATTGGACTATGTATGTTAATATTTTGGACTGATATAGACCCTTGACGCATGAGTAGGTCTCATGGGACAAACTACGATCATGGTAGGAGGCCTTGACAAAATGGTTATTTATGGTCATGGAACGAGGCCTTGACAGAGTGGTTATGATGTCCGACATTATGGATTCTCTCATTCTGAAATTAATAATTTAATGTTCATGAGGATATAATATTAGTATAATTCACAAGGTTATGCTTTATTATTGAATTACTTATCCATATTTCAGTCCTTCTATAATGTTTTCATGTTTAATTTTATTGGAATGTGTTTTTAGTTATTCAACTTGCCTAAGGGTTACGATTATGATATATTACATTGTATTTCTTACCCTTACTATGAATTTGATCTCACCAATTTCATATGATACATTTTAACCAGACATGAAGAGGTATACTATGAATGACATATAGGTATATCGAAGGAGTTATAGATGTTGTAAAATGAATTTATATATTGTATTTCCATTAAAGTTGTACTTTTTATCTATTGTATGTTTTTGTTTTCCCAAAACTACTAAAGTATTCTTTAAATTGCGACATGAAATTATTGTAATAAAACCAATTTGACGAATTAAGGTACTGGGTTTTGGGAACCAGGGTTGGGTCATTACACCTAGGGTAACACATGATACTACAAATTATGATGACGTAAATGAAAAAATCCTTTATGAAATTTCATCAAAATGTATCACATCTAAAGTGATCAATAATCAAATTTTTTGATACTAAGAGATCAATCCCACAAATTATAAATAAATTAGAGTTAAATGGTGTAACATAAATCTCCTGATTGATAATCCAATTGACAATTACAAGTAAAATTAATTTTAAAACATAAAAAGTGAATTTAGAAACCATTTTTTACATTAATTTAAAATACACACTTATAAGATATATTCATGAAAATATTCTAATAATATCAAGTAAATTATTTTTGAAAAATTATATTTTAAAAATTATATTCAATAGTTGATCCTTATATATTATAAAGTTTCAAATTATGAAGCTAACTTTATGTGGTTAAAAAGATATGCGTCGAACAATATATGTAATCCTAGGAGCAAGGCTGACCGATTCATTGATCATTAAAACCATTCATCCAAAGGGCTCTAGTATCCTATTCATTCTCATCATATGAAGATATAGTCCCATGTGCTATAAAAATAGAAGTGGAATTCTCTACGTCTTATTATTCTAAGGGAAATAAAGAGTTGAAGGAGGATTTTGAAAACTCTGGAAGAGGAAATAAGGAAGTGGGGATGAAGGGGAGAGTAGACCTTCCACCCTAGGATAATTGGGGGAAGAGACACTTTGGTCAATGCATAATGGGTATGGGGTTTTCTTAAAAGTGTGGAGAAAAAGGCCACCAATCCTAGGATTGTAAGGGAAAGAAAGAATCTACCAATGTTCAATGATAAAATTGATAATATATGGGACATTATTCAAAATATTATCCTTAGCATTAGTGAAACATTCCTCTGAAAAGGATAAGGGAGAAAAGAAAAGCTTATATAGTCATAACTACTAAGGTTGAAGATCATAATGGTGTGTTGGTAGGTACTTTTATTGTTTCCTCAAACTTATCGAATGTTTTATAATAATTTCGATCATCACATTCTTTTATGTTCTTCCATTTTTTAAGAGAATTAGATATTTTCAATTTGATTAAATAATGAATCGTTCATTCAATAATCTTATGGGAAGTATCATTACAATAATGATGTCTCAGTAAACCCTCATTAAAACACAGAAACATGATTTAGTTGTGGACCTTATCATCATAACCATGATTGACTTTTATATAATTATCGGTTTGAATTTTATTTCAAATCATGATGTGAAAATCTATTGCAATGAATATGTTACAATTTTTTAGAACTCTGTAGAATCACTTATCAGTAGAGTGGAAACCTCTCCATCTAATTCTCATCTAGATCCACCACCATTGGCTCTACTATATTCAATTTTTTGGGAGTAATATAACAAAATATATGTCATTCAGGAAAAGAATTTTGAAATATATGATGTACCTACTGTGAATGAATATCTTGATGTGTTTCCAAAGGATTTACATAATAATCCTCTAGAGTGGAAATATAGGTTCTTTATTGATTTAATTGCAAGTTAATAAACTATACTAAAGACTCCTTATAGAATGGACACTATAGAATAAGTATAACTAATGTAACAACTAGTGAAATTGAGTGATAATGTATTTATTCACCCTTGTGTTTCTCCATGGGGAGACCCTATTCTTTTTATTAAAAAATATGGATCAATGAGGTTGTGCATTTGATAAAGGGTGATAAATGTTATACCAAAATAGAACATGTTTCCCCTACCTAGGATTGATGATTTATTTGATTAACATCATTGAGCCTAATAATTTTTTAATATTGATATTAGTTATGGTATCATTAGTTGCATATGAAGTTGGAATATATTCCAAAGACAGTATATCGAACCAAGTATAGGAGTTATAAGTTTACAGTAATGTGTTTTTGACTAAATAATGAACCCTCTATCTTCATGTATCTAATGGATAGGGTTTTAAAAAAAATTATTGATGAATTTGTGGTGGTAATTAATGACGATAACTTCATATACTCAAAAAGATAAAAAGCTCATGAAAATACCTTGTACATTATTCTGAAAACTATTATTAGAAATGAATTATATGTGATGTTTAAAAAGTATGTATTTAAGATTTAATTGGATTCATATCAAGTCCATATTGTAACTAAAGATTGAATACACATTGGTCATGTGATGTCAAAGGCTATTTAGGTATGACCTACACCAACGAATATACTTAAGGTACATAGTTCTATTGGTTTAGAAGGTTATTATTCGATTTTCTTCCGAACATCACCTGTTTAGATAACCCATTAACCATTCTTACCATTAAAGTGGATATGTTGATATGGAATAAATAAATTGAAGAATGTTTGAATAATTAATGAGGCGATTAGTTCAGGCTCTGATCCTAACTCTATTGTCAGGGAATGGTTGCTTTCTTATCTATATTGATAAATCAATGAAATGGGTTTGTTGTGTCCTAATGTAGAATGAATGTGTTATTTCAAATTCATCCATGCAGTTAAAAATTAATTAATAAAACTATCCAACTCAGGATCTAGAGATAGATATTGTGACATTTTCTCCAAAATATGGGGACACTATCTCTATGGTGTAAGATGTGAGATATATATGGATACCAAGAGTCTGAAATATATCATGTCATATAATGAAATCTATTTGAGGAAAAGGAGATGTCTTGAACAACTCATGGTTTCTGATTATTCCATACACTACCTCCCAAAAAGGAAAATAAGGCACATGGTCCATTGAGTAGGAGGTATCATGGAGTTTTAAACAAAATAATGATTGAAAAGGATATAGTATTAATGGACCTTCTAAGGATAGACATGGGAATGATCAAAGAAGGTGAAACATAATTACATTATCAATTGGTTTCCAAATGATCATTATTAAAAATGATTAAAAATTCTCATCGTTATGATGAGAACCTTCAAAATAAAATTAATGCTATAAAAATATTGGTAATTGGATGACTTCATGTGTGAAGATGGAATACTAAAATTTGGGAGGAGGAATTGTGTTCTAGCTATACACGAGCTAAAAAGAGACTTATTGTATTATTCCTATTATTATAATTGCTCCAGACACCTAGGTAGTACTATAATATATAGATATTTTATGGAACATCTCTGGTGGGACCAAATGATGTGGGAAATTGCGGATTATATATCAAGATGTTTATTCAATCAATATGTGATGGTCAAATGAAAGCAACCTAGTGGATTCATGCATCCTATAATTATTCCAACATGGAAAGGGGACGAAATAAACATTCATGGATTCACTAGATTACACAAAACACCAATAAATAATGATAAAATATTGGTATTTGTTGATTGAATTACAAAATATGCACAATTTTTCACTATATGAGAGGATTTTCCACTGGATCACCTTACATGACTATATATCAAATATGGTTTAATAATTCATGGAGCATCCCACTAATTTTTGTTTTACCATGATCCATGATTTACAAAAAATTCTAGGAAATTCTTTCAAATTCCCTTGATAATGATCATTGATTGCGTTCTTGTTATTATTGGATCAAAATACGAATGTAGATGATCAATTATAATAGGGTGAATTTTATGTATTAAATCTTTTGTTTTTAAAATTAACCGAAACTACGCTTAACAATGTTAAACAATGTAAATTCAAAAGACCTCTTAGTTCTAAAAACATTATTTTTTCTGGAAATATGGTTATAGAAATGAAACTTAATAAATGTTTACAAGGAAAATATTCCACAATAACGCATATAAATCATAATTTTTAGAGAACCTAAGAATAAGAAATTTGACGAAAATTTTACTTTCAACTTTTATCAAAACACAGTGGAACATAAACTTGAAACAAAATAAGTAACAAGTATGAAATATACTAACCCAAAAAGATGGGTATCCAACAAACTTGGATAAGGGTCCCTTGATATATACTTTCAAAAAAATCTTACATTCCCATACTAGGGTAATAACTCATTACAAATATTGGAATATGTCATGATATCCACGCAATCCCTTGATCATTATGGTGGTCTGAACCTCTGTCTTTCTATCCATGGAAGTCATTGAACTTTAAGGTAGTCTGCACCTCTGTATTCCTAACCCCGGAAGTCCTCAATTATACACAGTAACAATTGTGGTCACTAAAAGCATGTCGAACAAGATGTTCAGTGCGCACAAGATATGAGAGTGTCTATATCTCTAAAAATTACATCAGTAGCATGTAATCTCAAGTGATCAATGTTTTTTAAGTTCTTATTGAGTTAATTAAAATGAGATTCTATTTATTGGCTTTTCTATTATGGTCGGCTCCCTCCTCCAACAATCATATTTTTCCTTGAATATCAAAAGGACCGATACACATGTCCCTTATACAATGGTTTGTAAGAAACAGAATGTATGACAATGTTTCATAACTATAACAAGTGTAAGAAAAATGAGATTTCTTAAAAAAAATACAATTTCTCAGAGTCTATGGAATCTAATGTTCAGAGTCTATGTAAACAAACACATGGAAAATATAAATCATGGATTTTCAGATTCTATTTTCTAAAGGATTCAGAAGCTAAATTCTATAGTCTTCAGAATCTGATTTCTAATGAATCTAGAATCTTAATTCGTATGAATTTAGAGTCTGAAATTTGAGGAATTTAGTTCCTGAATTATGAGGAATTTGGAGTATGAATTTTAGTGAATTCAGAGTTGGAATTTCAATGAATTTGGGGGCAGAATTTTAGATAATTCGGAATCTGAAATTTAGAGAATTTGGAGTTTGAATTTCATAGAAATCGTAATCTGAATTTATGAGAATTTGGAGCATGAAATTTAGAGAATTTGGAATAAAACATCATTGAATTTGAATTCCGAATTTCAGAGAATTCGGAATCTGAATTTTAGAGAATTCAATATCTGAATTTCATAGAATTCAGAATCTTAATTTCAGAGGATTTAGAATCATAATTTTAGAGAATTCAGAATCGGAATTTTAGAGAATTCATAATCTGAAAATATAATACTTTATATATAATTATTTATAAGATTGTGATGTTTTAGTCAGGAAACCGGATTTTAGACTTTATAAATAAAAGGAGTTGGGATAAGAGAAACTATAAACACAATTAAAATGAAGGTAACGAGAAAATTTCCATGGGGAAGGAAAATTATACTTAATAAGATAAATCATATAGGAAATAAAATTTTCTATGAGATAGAGTGTTTGGGATTTTCAACACATAAAGGAATGGAAAAGTCATAAGGAAACCTAAACTGACAAAACAATCTCCAACATTTTGGAATGCACAAGCATCATTACAATAAAGTATATGATGACTTAAAATTTTTATGGACATGCAAATAAAAACATATATCCTATAAAATAGATATCAATGTGAATATAACTAACCCCCCCTAATGTTTTTAAATCCCTAAGGATCGTATTCTTAATTTCCTTGAAGATATTTTACAATTTATTTCATACGAAAATATTCATTGATATGAACTTTCCATTATATTAACTCCCCCTAACATATGGAAATATATTTTTTACACAGTAATATTTTTTATCATTCCTTTCTCCCCCATTTTTATTTTCAAAAATGAATTGACGAAATGAAAAAATGGTACATGAAAAATTAGTACTAAGAAACCAAAAAATATATGAAGAACAAAAAAAATTCTTTTGATATTTTAAAAAATTGTACATGGAAGAAATTCAACAAAATATCAAAATTGAAAAAATACCCTTCCTTCTCCTTCAGAATCTGCTTGTTGACAATGGTTTTCAGAATCTTGAGCTCCTTGTGATCTTTATTAATATGCTTCAGTAGCTAATAATGATATTCAATTTATTTTTCAAAGGATCCAATATTTTCTTCCTGTGCCTTAAGACATTCTTCTTGAGCATTCAACACATCGCATTTCTTAACTAGCATCTCTTGAAATTCTAATTGGAGATCCCTTTCCCTCTTCCAATTCATGGCCATAGAATTAAACTTCCCATTCAGATCCATAACTTCTTACTTATGGGTAGTTTGTTAAAGAGTTATCTTTTCATCAAAGCCCTCAGAAAGATTATTATGCTTTCCATATTTGATCTCAATTACATCTTTATCATTATCTTGAAATTCATCAAAAGCACTCAAGTCTTCAACAAACATCACTGACCAACTTGTAATATTCTTCTATGAGTTTTTATGACCCTCAAAACCAATCAGATAGGATTTCAAATATTCCTCATGTCTGAAAAAGTTTTTCAGAATCATTGAGAATGAATCTGATTTCTGATTGAATGAATGTTGAATGAACTAACATAATGAATCTATAACTAGAAGATTATGGTATAGTACCAACCATGTTTTTCAAAGATTACACTGCAATTTCATGTCCAATAGAGGATGATTCTGAATCATAAAGTTTGGTTGTTGAGGAATCATTTCCTAACTCATCATCTTTCTTCTTTGATGAACATCCAACAACATTATTTTTTTAATATAGATTCTTTAGGTGTATGGACCAAAACATTCTTTCCCTTATCACCTCTCTGATTGATATATTCATGTTTAAGTGATTCATTCTCACTATCTGATAACTGAGCAGTTTTATCATCCTCAACTTCCTCTTTCTCAGCATCATCCACTTGATCTTTTGGATGAACAAAATCATGATTACTGCTTTATTCTGCAGAAGGTTTGATTACTAATTCAAGATCCTTCTCTTCATTCCCTTGAGTAGCATGTTTTGTGGATTTCACATGAGAAGTCCATATTGATAATTTTACAGAGGAACATTCCTCCTTGTAGTAATCATCAGCTTTATTTATGGCATCATCAGTGTCATCCCCTTCTTCTTGTTCTTCTTCTTCTATTTCCTCTTCCTCATCGTGAACAATTTCTTCTTCTTGTTCTAGATCAGGAATCAGCACCTTCTTTCCTGGAGTCTCAAGAATTCATTCTATCAAAAATTATTATGGCACTAGAATTTGTTCAAATGATTTCTCAGCATCCTTGAGAAGTGATTGAACAATTCCAGCCTCCGATAACTTCTTCCTCTGCTTATTTTCATTATGTTGCTTCTCAAGGTCTTCAGAAACCTTTATCTTTAACGCTTTTTCCTTAGCCGGATCCAAGCCAAACATAGGCTCCCCTTCCTTCATATTTTTTTTCCTTCTCTCCACTTATCCAATACTTCATCAGGATATGCCTTTTGTTTCATTGGATTTGGTGGTGCGGATTGAGTATCCTTAAACAATATAGTTTTTTCTTTCTTTTCTAGTTCCTTTCCCTTCCTCTTTTTTCCACCCATCTTAGAGGATTCTTCGACCTCCATTTTAAATACTAGAGCGTGGATATCAGCTTCTGAGAAATCGAAAAAATTATCCTAAATCACTAAAAAAAACCAACATTTATTCTTCTTAGTATATCATCACTCAGCAACATCACATTGAAATTTCCTGCATTTAAACTGTAAGGAATTATCGAAGACTGAATACAAAGCACTATAATCATCGAAAGAATAGAAGAATACATGATAATCTAATATTTCAGGGTTCCATTCATGATATTATCGATTTTCAGGAAAACCTAATTTAGTAAATTGATTTTCTTATGATTCAAAAAAAAATATTGTGCATAGATATCACTTTTCTTCAAGTTATCCTTGTCTGATTTCCTCAGAATAATAAATCCCTAAACCCCTAGACGAAGAATACAAATATTTGCAGAGAGAGGAATAATTTTCATATTCTTCACATCCTTCAATCCAAGACACTCTATAGCTTTCTCCTTCTAAAAATATCATACTACATCAGGTAACTTGTGAGAGTAGAACTCTGCTTCTCCCTTATAAGGAATTCCAGTCAGGTAAGCAGCCATATTGTAAGAATGGGAGTAGGATTTCCCATAGCTCATGAAAGATTACTTATCTCTACCTCCTTTGTTGAAGAATGATATGGATTCATAGAACTCGAATAACAAATCTAGATATAAAAAATCTTGTGCCCTTATTTAGGATATACATAGGATCTCCCATCCATTCCACATGATATTCTTGGAAATGATGGAATCATAATTTTCAAAGAAATTTGGATCAACTATCCTCTCTCTGTATATCTGCCACATGGAGATTACCATTAGAGAATACATATCGTTCTGAGGAGAGGCTCCTACAGAAATTCGGAATTAAGAAAAGTATGAAAATTATGAACAACCATAATTATAGTAGCTGGGATTCAACACTCTTGTATTGAATATTGATGGGGGAAACCCATTAGTGGGTACTTATATTGGAAATTTAGGTGATGGTTCAGCTTCCATACTTGATCCAATGGTAGAAATACCTTTGATCAGATTTGATGGTTGAGATGATAACCGAAGAAGGATTTGGACTGGTTTCGATCTTCGGAGGTTTTTTTAAGATCAACATTCAGATTTAAGAAAAAAACTGAATCCGAAAAATTTAAAACAAATGTAAAACACCAACAAGTAAAATGATGAATACGAAAATTTAAGAAAGGAAACATACCATTAGGATTTCTTTGGGAAATTATCCATAATGATGTAAATTCTTCTTGGAGAACTTTTGATTCCAGAATATTTTTTAAAAAAAAATTTAGAAAAAAAATTGTTTATGAAGTTTGATTACAAAACATTGATTAAAAAAATTTGACTATAAAAAATTTTGAATACATAAAATTTTGACAACGAAAAAATTTCACTAAATTTTTTTTGACTAACAAGAAAATGTACTCCATTATAAAAAATAGTTTTTTCTATTAGGAGATAGGTTTTATCAAGAATTTAACACAGAAGACTACCTTATGGTTTTCATTCCAAAATGTTTTTAATCAATTCAAATCTATTGGAGGGTAATGATTTTTTAAAAATATCAGCAAGTTGATCTTGCATTCAGATAAATTGAAGAATTATATCTTCTTTTTGTGTGTGATCCCTAAGAATGTGATGCCTGCTATCTATGTGTTTTGCATGATAGTGTTTTGTAGGGGTTTTACTTAAGTATATGGAAATAGTATTATCCCACCATATTTTTGTTTTGGTAAGATTCACATCGTAGTCTGTGAGTGTGTGTTGCATCCACAACACTTTAGCACAACAACTTATAGCTGGTACATATTCAGCCTCAGCAGTAGAAAGTGCTTCTGAGTTTTGTTTTTTTCATGAAAAAGAAACTATTGATTCTCCTAGTAAATGACAAGTTCTGAATGCACATTTCTTATACATTCAATATCCTCCAAAGTCCGCATCATAAAAACTTCTTAAAACAAAATAATTGCAAGAAGTATAAAATAGTCCAAATCCATGGTTCTGTTAAATTAGTGAATCTTTTTTCACTGCCTTTAAATGAGTATCCTTAAGATTTGATTTATATCTTGCACATAAGCATATAGGATACATTATTTCTGTATGACTAGATTTCATGTACAGTATACTTTCTATCATACCTTCAACTGATTTTCGGTCCCCTAGTTTTCCATCATCATCAAGATCATGTAAATTTGAGGTATCAATAGGAGTACTTATACACATAGTGTTGTCATATCAATACTTTTTAAGAACATATTTAATATTATTATGATGGTATATATAAATTCCTTCCATATTTTGAGAAATTTGAAAACCAATAAAAATGTTAACTCACCATAATACTCCATTCAAACTCAGATTTCTTTAGATTCACAAATGTATCTGTTAAAGATTGCTGAGTTGAACCAAATATAATGTCATCAACATAAATTTTAACAATCAAAACATATTTCTTATCATTATTTGTAAAGAGGGATGGATCATCATTTCCCTTAATGTAAATGTTTTGTAAGAAAAATATTGTAAGCCTATCATACCAGGCTCTATGGGCTTGTTTAAGTCCATATAAAGCTTTGGTAAGTTTGAAAATATGTTCAGAATGTTTTGTATATTTAAAACTAGGATGTTGATAAAACAAACATCTTCTTGAACATAACCATTAAACAAATCCCCTCTAATATCCATTTGATAATGTCTTAAATAAAAATAATGTGGCAATGGCAAGTAAAATACAAATAGATTCAAGTCAAGCTACTAGAGCATAAGTTTATTCATAGTCTATTACTTCTTGTAAATTATAGCCATAGGAAACTAATATAGATTTATTTGGTACTATGATTCCATTTTTATCACACTTATTTATGAAGACCCATTTTACTTCAATAACAGATGTTTCCTTAGGTTATTTAACCAAGGTCTGGACTTTATTCCTTTTGAATTCATTTAGCCCATCTTTCATAGATTTTATCCAATAATCATCACCTAAAGTTTCATAATTTCTTTATGGTTATAATTGAGAAAGAAATGCTAGATGTTCTACTTCATTTCTTAAGAAACTTCTAGTCTATACAGGTTGATTTACATCTCCATGGATTCTATCAGTATAATGATTATTAAGAAACAACTGATTTGGGTTTTGTAAAACATGTTCATTAGCATATGGTAGGAAATAATCTTGGGTAAATGCTTCATAAATATTTTCTTGAACATTTTCCTTATCAAAAAGATCTTTTATCTTGGGTTGATAATTAGTTTTTTAAAACACATCTGAATACGTTAGTTGAGATTCTTTAAAAATAAAATGACAAATTTCATCAAATTTGACGTGTTCTATTTATTAAATAGTACAAGTGTTTTTGTTTAAAACTCTATATTCCTTAGAATTTGTGGAGTATCCTAGGAAAATTCCTTCTTCATATTTGGGTACTAATTTATGTAAATTATCTTTAGTATTCCGAATGAATACATTGCAACTAGGTACCTTGAAGTAAGAAAATCTAGGTTTTCTAACATTCCATAACTCATAAGGGTTTTTGTTAAGAAAAGGTCTAATAAAATCATACTTTATAGTATTAATAGATGTACTATTACCTTCAGCCCAAATGTATTTAGCTATCGAAGATTCATTCAAAATGGTTATAGTTATCTCTTGAAGAACTCGATTTCTTCTTTCAACAACACCATTTAGTAGAGGGGTTATTGGTGTTAAGAAATTATGAGTAATGAATTTTCTACTACAAAAATTTTCAAAATCAGAATTTTTATGTTCTCCTTCATGATCACTATGAATAGTTTTTAAAGGTAGGTTTTTCACTTTCTTAACATGGGCTCTAAAAACATAGAAATAACCAAAATCATCAGATTTCATTACTAAAAATAGATCGACATTAATCTAGTGTAATCATAAACAATAACAAATTCATAATATTTTCCTCCAATCCTTCCAATTTTTGTTGGACCAAAAAGATCCATATGCATTAACTGTAACGCATCCGTAGTTGAAAATTCAATAATTGATTTAAAACTTGATTATTTTTTTTACCATATTGACAAGGATCACAAACTTTTGAATAATCATATTTATGCTCTGATAGATCCTTAACTAGTCTTTTCATAGATATTTTAAATAGGTTCCTAAGGTTACAAAATCCTAATCTTCTATTCCATAACTAGGAATGATCTTCCAATAAACTGAGACAAGGTATATCCTGGCTTCTATGGTCTTCTATGTTTAGTGTGAAAACATTATCTTTCCTATTGGAAAAAAATATTCCTTGGATATTTGTACTAAAAAATTATCATTCATAAAATTCACAAGATAAACACCGTCACACAACTAACTTGTGGTAATAAGGTTATTTTTAAGACCGCTAACAAATAATACATTTGAAATAAATTTTTTTCCTAGAAAAATATTGTTACATATACCAACAATTTCTACTAAATAATTATCTCCGAAATTTATTTTACTACGTTTTGTCTTGAAAATATTTTCAAAGAAGTTTTTGTTACCAGTCATGTACCAGGAACATCTACTATCCATGTATCAAGTGTTACTATTGGTACTTTCTTTATTTTACTAATAATAATAGTGTTATCCTTTCAGAACATAAACATTCGTGGATCCAGAAACTTCAGAAAGAAAAATTTTAGGTATCCATGTTCTCTTAGAAAAATAAGCTTTATGAAAACCTAAAGACAGAATTTTATTTAATGATCAATTTTTCCTCATTTCATGCCATACTAACATTTAGTGTAGTATTGAGAACTTTGAGGAAAAAAATAATTATTACTAAAAACCAGTTTAGAATGAGTAAAACCAAATCCAAAATTATTCAATTATGGTCGAATTTGGGAATACTTTTTATCAATGTTTTCCTTACCTAAGATAATGTTTGACAAAACCCTCTTCATGGAAAAAATTTCTGACATTTGTTTAATAACAATGTTTTTGTCCTTAGAAACATTAGTTTTTTCACTAGAGTTAGTCTCTAAAGTATTTTTGATAGAAATTATATTTTCAAGATCCTTGGAAAGTTTATCCTTCTAAGAATTAACTTCCACATGGTTTTTTGAAATATATTTAAAATAAAAAAACTTTTTACAATGATCTTTAGAAAGATCTGATACTTCTTTAGTATGAATGGAAATTCTACAATTTTCCTTATCAGGTTTTTTATTTAGTTTATAATTTTCATTCTCATGAAGCATAGAAAACCTAGAGACTTATTCATTATTATGTAATGTATAATCTTCATCATAAAATTATTATTCATCTGAGGATTTATAATATTTATTATGACAATAATTAGAATTTAAGGATACATTATTTATTTTTTCAGCATTCTGTACCATAACCATTAGACAATGAATTTTAATGGGTAATCTGGCTAGTAAACCAAGATTCTTCTAACCAGAAGATTCATACACTAAGGTTTAAATAGAATTTTCCCCACCACTGTCACTCCAGGGGTCATTATCATTCGGAAAATTCCTAGCTTTAGCTTTGTATTACTTCTATTTATTCTTCCCAGAATGATTTTCCTTTATTTACTTGCTCTTAATCATAGGATAATCTTGCCTTATATGCTATGATCTTTATCATTCATGATAAATGACTTCATATTCTTACTTACCTTTTCTTTATCTCTTATTAAATCTATACTAAAATTCTTCCTTAAAGACTAACTTGTTCATCCTTCGAGCAAGAATAGCTAGTTCATTCTCATAATGTTCACTTTCATAAGACTCGGATAAAACAGAGACTTTCTTAAACATAGATCTTGTAACCCTTTTAGGAGTCTTGAATTTAGTAGTTTTAAAAGGTACACATCAATTTCCTTTGTTATTATTATTCAAATCAACATATCTTTTCATTATTTTCTCATGTTGATGAATAGTTCCAAAAATAACATCAATAGTAATTTAAGATACTTTTGTATTCTCATTAATAGTTGTTCTCTTAGATTCCCACTCATTTGGCATGATATATATTATCTTTTCCAAAGTTCCTCATCATCTATGAATTTATCACCCATGATTTGTAGACTATTAACAATAGTCAAAATCATTTTTTGTTCCTTACACACTGATACTCTATAAGGGAATAGAAATCCATTATATTCTTCTCTAACCATAGCAGTTCTAGTTTCTATAAAATTGGATGTACAAAAATTAGTAACCTCTAATTTCTTCCAAATGAAATTTGAATCTTCATAAGAATAAATCTGACAATATATATTCATATTTATGGAACACAATAAATTATGGCGTACATTGTTGTTTAGAGGATATTCTGACTATTATTGATTATTAAAATTTATTACTTCCTTATCAAGAATCTTGTAATCTCTGGTAAGCATAACAAACTTTTCCACTCTAGTATTAATAAAAAAATCCTTCGTACAATCTCTCCAATATTCATAATCATTCACATCAATTATAGGTGGTCTAGTAGGATTTAGATTGACAATTGAACCAACATTCATTCCTTCCATCTAAATGAATATATCATTCCATATAAACTTGTTAATAGAAAAAGTGTGTAAACATTGATAAAAATACTATGAAAGGAAAATATATATTGAACAATGAAAATATGAGTGAAAAAACTTATATTTGAATATAATTATATCAGAGATATCTTCTGATACCAATTGTTGGATAGAAATATGAATTTCGATTCTCAATTATAAGTGGGGTTGAATTGTATGTTTTAAAACATTCATTATTAACCTTAATGAAAAATATATTTAATAAATTTAAACAATGTAAATTCAAATGACCTCCTAGCTCTACAATCTTTCAAGGTTCCAAAATTATCGTTTTAGAAATGAAACTAAATAAAATTTTAAAATGAAATGATTCTACCTTAAAGCGTATAAAATCAAACTTATCAGAGTCCATAAGAATAAGAAGGTATGAGAAGATTATACTTTCTTCCTTTATAAAAACAGAGCATAATATAAACATGAAACAAAATAAATAACAAGTATGAAATATTTTAACCCAATGAGATGGGTATCCAATAACCTTGGATAAAGTTCCCTTGATTTATACGTTCAATAATGTATGTCTTACCCAAACCAGGGTAATCCTTTGATAAGAATATCGGAATCTATCATGATATCCCCACAAGCCCTCGTACATTAAGGTAGTTGGAACCTCTGTATTCCTATCAATGGAAGTCCTATAACATTAATGTAGTCAACAACTATGTCTTCATATCCCTGGAAGTCCTTGATTATAAGTAGCAACAATTGGTGTTGCACGAAGCAATATGAACAAGACGTACAGTACACACATGGAATGAGAGTCTCTCTCACTAGAAATTACCTCATCAGCATGTAATCACTAGTGATCAATGTTGTCTCAGTTGTTATTCATCTCGTTCAAATGAGCTCTTATTTATAGAAATTTCTCCAATGGCCGACTACCTCCTCCAACAGTCATATTTTTGGTTGAATCTCGAAGGGACATATAAAAGTGTCACTCATAAAATGGTTAGTTAGAAACATAAAGTACAAAAACATTTCATAATTTTAACAAGTGTAATAAAAATAAGGTTGCTTAACCAAATCCCATTTCAAAGAGTTTATAGAAAATAAATTTCATATTCTATGAAAATAAACACATAGAGAATATAAATCATGGATGTTCAGATTCTGTTTTCAAAAGGATTCAGAACCTGATTTCTATAGTCATGAGAATCTAAATTCTATAGAATTCGGAAATTGAAATATTTTGAATTAGGAGTCTGAATTATGAGGAATTAGGAGTCAAAATTATGAGGAATTCCGAGTCTGAATACTGAAGAATTTGGGCTCAGAATTCCAGAGAATTCAGACTCTGAATTGAAGAGAATTTTGAGATGTAATTTATGATAATTCAGAATATGAATTTCAAAGAATTCAAAATCTGAATTTCAGAGAATTCAGAATGTGAATTTCATAGAATTTGAAATCTGAATATCAGAGAATTATGAATCTGTATTTCAGAGAATTCAGAATTGGAATTTTAGAGAATTCAGCATCTGAATTTCAGAGAATTAGGATTCTGAATTTCAAAGAATTCATAATCTGAATTTCAGATAATTCAGAATCTGAATTTTAGAGAATTCATAATCTTAATTTCTGAGAATTCAGAATCTGAATTTTAGAGATTTTAGAATCTAAATTTCAGAGAATTTGGATTCTAAAAATAGAATACTCTTTTTCTATGTATTTATATGATTCCATTGTTTTAGATATGAAACTGATTTTAGACTTTAGATATAAAAGGTGTTATGATAAGAGAAACTATAAAATCATTGAACATATAGTTAAGGATAAAATTTCCTTAGGGAAAGAAAATTTTCCATAATAAGATAAATCTTAGAGGAAATGAAATTTTCTTGGAGATAGAGTGTTTGTGATTTTCAAAACCTAATGGAAAGGAAAATTCATAAGGAACCCTTACTGACTCAATAATTATCAACCTCAAACTAACACAAAATCAGTAAGATTGATCCAAACAGGAGATGACATATTGAGATCATGCTCACATGATGTTAAAGATATGTGGGATTAGTATTTACATTTTGTGTATTATTCATACCCTAATAGTTTCCAGTACAGCATTAAATAGAACCACATTAATTATTATATTGAAAGAGATGTCATATGCCATCATGTTGGGATGAAGTCAGTGAAAGGAAGCATGTGGGTCCATAGATTGTGTAGGAATCAATAGAGATGGTAAATAATATTCAAAAACATATCTAAGCCTCTCAAAGCACGAAAAAAAAATCTATGTTGATAATCGATGGACATATTTGTAATTTAATGTATGAGATAATTTTTTATTAAATGTATCTCCATGGAAGGGTGTTATAAGATTTGCGAAGAAAGGGAATAATGCTTATGTACATTGGCCCTCCTAAAACTCTGGAGATATTTGGACCTCTAGATTATCATTTTTTAATGTTTCCTAACCATTCTAACGTACAAAATGTGTTCCATGTCTCATTGTTGAGAAAGTACTGTCTAGAACCAATTATTTTCCACACTTATGAAGGTATAGAAATTAAAACAAACTTATCATATTGTGTAGAGACTATCTATGTTCTAGACAAAAAAGAATATGTGTTGTGGAATTAAATTACCAGACTAGTAAATATACATTGTAAATATCATAAAATTGAAGATGCAACATGGGAGCTGGAAGACCTTATGATGAAGAACTACACAAATCATTTTGTGAAGTAGCATTCTGGTAATTTCATGGTTGATATTATTGTAAGGGGAAGAGAATGTAACACCTCAAGGATTTATATATAAATTTAATATTTAATGCATGAAACTCTAAGTCTCTACCAAACACCATATTGTTATAATCTATCTAGTAAACATAATTTTCCCACTTCTTTGATTTTAATTTGGAAAAAATTACATACATGGTTGCACTAATTAAGATATTTAGAGTCTGATAAGATGAACATAATTTTTGGTGAATAGTAACATACCATTATGAATAGTAATCTGAATTTTAATATGACCATAATGAATAATTTATTATTTTATTATTTTATTGTATAATGGTTATAAGATAATCACATCATGAATAATTTTTCAATGTGATATAAATCGAATTTTAGTTTTAAAATTGTAATTTTTTTTAATAAATTGTGAATTTGATTAAAAATTAATTAAATCATATATTTAAAATTATATTCAAAAAATGGGGTTCATTTTGGATTTCTACACAAAAATAAATGGTTTGGGTGAATTTTTGGTATTTTCCTAAAATACATGAATTTTTCATGAATAGTAAAATCAAATAATTTAAAGTATATATACATTACTAGTTAAACTCGCAATTCATAGTATCCTGTCTAAAGTAATCACACTTGGATTGATCTAAACATCACTTATTACTATTTTGGGTCCCATTAATCAACACTATTGGTTATCATGGTAGAAATACTAAAATATTGAATTGGATATTAAAAAATCATTGTTTTCCTCCACTATAACCCCCACCCCCCCCCCCCCCACTCCCACTTCATCACTCCCATAAATCCTTATTCCTTGAGTAAATTATGCTATAATATCATCCCAAGATCCTCCCACAAGTATATAATCCCTTGGTCTCAAAAAATGTACCAAACCACTCCCCTGAAGAGGCTCTCAAGGAAGATAACTTCAAGAGGTAAGTTCCCCGTTTTGTTTCATTTATTTTGAGTTCTTTTCTTTTATTCTTTTTTCCTCACCTTCTTTAAAAAATTTTGTTTGATAACTCTAGTACAGTACATATAAATGAATTTTTTATAATATAATTTAATAATTCAATACCATCTCTCCTTTCACCTTCTTTAATACTAGAAATGAAAACACCATCTCAGATGTGTTAATGTATCACATTCAAGGAAAATGAGTATTCAATTTCTATTACCTTCTTCAATTATTTCATGAAACCATTTTTTTGGAGGAAAAATGGAATAATATTTTTATTTTAACATATTTAATATTCTGGAATCTTTTTGTATGCATGAAAATAATTTATATATCAAATTGTGTTATTTCATATCAAAAACCACCAATTAACTCAAAGAATTATCATTAAAGTTTTATTTAACGATTCATATAGACACCCAATAAAAAAAAATTTGATAACCAATTAATATTGTGTATGATAAAAAATAAAATACGACTTCAATTCTAGGAATCCATTCTCATCTTACATGTTTATCTTTACATGTATTGATGTAAACCAGTTATGAATACAATGGATGAAAACCCGTTCAAAAAACAATTGAATCTCAATAACCCCAAAAATGACATTAATGAAATTAACAAGGATATTATAAATCAATAAAATAAATAAATATGTCCTATAAATACTATTTAATGAATTTATGTTGGCTATCCAGGACACTAAGATCTAGTGAAGACCACCACGAAACATAAGGTCCGGGTTTTCAACTCGAACCTCCATTTTGGTTCGAGTTAGTCTTATTCTCTACTATAGTCAACTAATTAATTATTTATTCCTATTAAATCATCATAAATTATTTTTCAATGTTCTCTATATGTTCACCATCTAGAATCCTACTTTCATTTATGGGGATATATATTTTTTAAAAGGATCTCTTAAAAATTCTTCTTGAAATACAAGCCTCATTCCAGGGAATTTGTCAAATTATTACATATTTTTAGGGGCACTCAAAAATATATTTTAGAAACCATTATCATTATAAAATCACTAATTTTATATTTATAATACAATATTTCTTCACTTCTGGTTTAATACAATGAATTTTCCAAAATAACTCTACTTTTCAAAGTAAAAGAGTATTTATCTCAAGAATTACACAATGATTTTATATCAAAGTATTCATATATTTCAACACTCTTGATGATTATTGTTTATTATTAGGATTAATCATTTATAATAATATATACCATATTTAGTCTAATGGTTTATGATTAGTTTGACTAGGGATGTGCTATCTTGACACCATTCACCAGTTTACTCGGAAAGTTAGTGTTTATGCTTAATGTTTGGGGAATGTTATCAAAATCAAATATCATAGTTTGAATATAAATTTATTTGTTTTCTATTTTTATCCCCATTCATATGAATAATTCATTGGAGGTAGTATGTTATTGTTGTGGACAGATATAGACCCTTAATTCATTAGTAGGTCTCATGAGACAAACTACGATCTTGGCACAAGGCCTTGATAAAATCATTGTTTATGGTCATGGAACGAGGCCTTGAAAGTGTGGTTATGATGTATGACATTAGGAATTCACTCATTATGAAACTAACAATTGAAATATCCTGAAGATATTATACTAGTATAATACACATGGTTATTATTTATTAATTGAATTATTTATCGATCTCTTATTCCTTCAATAATGTGTCTGAGTTTAATTTTCAAGGAATGTGTTTTAGTTATTCACCATTCCTAAGTGTTATTATTAGGATATATTGCATTGTATTTCTTACCCTTACAATGAATTGGAGAACACTAATTTCTTATGTTTCATTTTACATGGACATGAAGAGGAATACTATGAATGGTATATATAGATAAACTTTGAGTTATGGATGTTGTCAAAGGAATTTATATATTCTATTTCCTTTCATGTTGTAATTTTGAACTAATGTATTTATTTTTTTTTTCAAAAAACAACTTAAGTGTTCTTTAAATTGAGATATGACATTCTTGTAATCATACCAATGAAATGAATTAAGGCCCTGGATCATGGAAACTAGGGTTGGGTCTTTACACCCAGGGTAAGAAATGAAACTATGTATGATAATGATGTAAATGAAAAACATCCATTATGATATTTAATCGAAATTTATCACATCATTAGGGATCAATAATCGAATTGTTTGATACTAGGAGATCATTAAAAAAAATTATATATAAATATTAGAGTATAATGAGTCTAAAATAAATCTTCTTATTGATAATACAATTGAAAATTAAAAGGGAAATAAATTTTAAAACATAAAAAGTTAATTTAGAAATAATTTTTAACATTAATTTATAATACAAACATAGAGGGAAGATTCAAGAAAACCTTCTCATCATTTTAGGTAAAATATTTTTGAAAATTTAAAATTTAAAAATGATCTCCTACAGTTGTTCTTTATAAATAATATAATGTTTTATATTGGAAATTTGGAACCAAAGATAAAACATTTTATTTTGAATTGTAGAAGTTTAATACTGTAAAAATTAATTTACTGAAAACCCACAAAATAAAAAGATTAATTAAATATTATTTATAGTAAAACATCAATTTATGTAATAAAAATATAATATTTCCTATATAAAATATTTGGAGGGATGAACCCATGTATGGTATAAGAATGTTAAATATTGGGATTTATATCACAAAAAAGTATATTCGAGTTACCAATATCCTTTATAAGCAATATTTCCCAAGAAGGGAGAAATATTAATCCGATGTATTACCTTGTAGGAGTATATATACCCCTAAAATAGTTAGATAATACCCCTTAATAAATTAAAAGGGTAGAATATATGCAACTTCTTGGAAATATGTTAAAGTGAATGATCATTACTTAATGAATGAATGTTGAGCTACCAAATATACATATTACTAGAGAAAAAATTGAATCAATATCCAATTGAATAAGAAAACATGATTTGGATTTTGAATCCCCTGAAATAGAATGATTATAATAAAAACAGAAGTGCTTAATAAGTAATCCCTTAAAGGAAATTATGGTGAGAAAAATATATTATGCCTCATTAAAAGATGATTCATCCCACTTCAAGGGTTATTTATTTTCATAATAAGGAATATATTTCACATTTAGAGTTAAAAATAACCCTAATAGGGTATTACAATTCATCATATAAGACCTCATATGATGAGGGATAGGTTGGATGGATATTAAGATTTAATTTTTGAAAAACATAGAATTTTAGTTTTACATTTAAGAGGAGTCAAACGAAAAGTCTGGTGGGTGGAGGAATGGCTAATGTTATAAATATCATAAATTTTATTTAAATATTAAATAACACATACCTTATAAAATTATATGAATACTCATTAGACATCATCTTCATAATCAAGATATAATATAAGGAATGGAAGATACAACACAAAGTCCTGGAAAATGAGGAATATGAACTCACATGAATTTACCATTCCATATGGTGAGGTAATCAAATAAAATAATAAAGAGTATTGAGAGACAAACCATTTTCTATCCAACACAGAAATGTAAACTTTTAAAGAGAAACAATTTCGAGGGGGGAGGAACTAATGAATGATTTTGGGAAGATTTGAACCCTTAATGAGTGAAGAATCTATGGTTTTAGGCAAATAAGAGAGGGGAGAAGAGTTAATGGAATTTGGAGAAAAATCACCATCTTTTACTTTTTAAAGGGGAACATGATTTTATTGCATGATTGGAAAAATACTTGCACCAATCATTCCCAATAATACCTAATATGGAACCCAATTTTTGGGATAGGTGCGTGAATTCATAAATAATTTCATGTCTAGGTGTGTGCACTGTCAAGCACTGGCACCCATAGAATGATAAGGTACATTGTCTGAAAAACCATGTGTTTCAACTCTCAAACACCACTACTTTTTGTTGAATTTTTGTGCACCATCCCTTTTATGATTTAATAATGTATTATATTCTTCATAATGTTCACATCATTGAACCATAAAATTTCTACTATCCATGTTCAAATCTTGCACCTAAATCTACTTCTATAAACAATTGAGATATGGTCTGTGAAATAGACCAAGATTATGTAGCTCCGTAAAAATATTGGATTCCACAACATTCCCATATTATAATGTATCATACGTGAGAATAACCAATGATAATTTTAAATAATGCTCGACATACATGGGTTGGGAATTTTCCCCTAACTGTTATAGTTGTGTTTATGAAATCCCAACATACCTCGATGTGTAATATTATATATAGGATAATAAAAATGATAATAGTCAAGAAAATTAATATAAAAATCAATGAAATAATTAAGATGGATCTTATATGAGCCCACCTAACCCTAGACAAAAACACAACATCCATTGATCCATCAATTTATTTATGAGTCTCCCGCTATGGGTTATTATTTTCAGTAGCCAATTCTAATATTTAGTTCTACATCCGTCAGTATTACCCCAGAAATTAATTATGTATCCTAACGATTCTCATCGTACATTTCCAGTACCTCTAAATTAATTCACATGTGGTGAAATCAGACAAGGTCCATTATTTGATTGAAATGAAAAAATTTCAATCGACCTCGCTCAGCCCGGTCTTGTCATCTTTTCATTGGAAACCCCCAGTCATCCATTACACAGAACCCATATCAAATCATGAAATAATAATTTCTATTTAACACTAACATAATAAAAATTTGGATTTGAACTCAACAAAAATTCATATAGTTCATTATATTTTAAAAATTCTCATCTTTATCATAAAATACATCAATAGAAACATATCTTTATGCCTATAAATCAAGGTAAACAAAGATCATTACGAAATTGTTTATCAATGTTTGTATATAAAATCTAGTGAAATAACTTATCTAAACTATCCCCTATTCATATAATTTTTCATTCCATAACACAAGTATCAGGGGATTTCCAATTCCGCATCCTATGATCTTCATGATCTATCGTAGCCTAACAACCACACTCAAACTCTACCAAAGACTATATTCAAACATATATCTAGAATATCATGAGAAATATAATTCTACCTTATTACCTTTATCCTAATGTGTATTAAATCCAAAACAATATTTAAACAAACTATTTCAAGGTCCCAATTCATTTATCAAATTAGGGTATCCAACGAGCGTTGTAATTAAACCTCCCCACATTAGGATAGTTCTCATCATCACCCCAGTGAATCAAATTTCTAATTAATACAACCCTTGCCCCACCCATACCTAGACATATTTACTAGAATGGGTAAGAACATTTTCATCCTTGAAATTTATCATACTCTTCTCCCATCACTCATTCATATGTCTCGATAATGTTTTCAATGGTGTTCGACAGATTTAGAATTACAACAAGGGTCACCACTATCATCTGTCCAAATATGTTTCCCCTATTGAAGGATTAATTAAAACCCCACCTAGACCATGAATAACTAGAAGTCCCTTCATTATACATGGAAACACATTTAGTTATCTCATAATATAGGAGGCATTTTCTTGGAATAATTTGGATGATAACAAGGTGTTTGGAATTATATTCAGTAGACTGGGATAACATAAATATTTAAAATATTTACATGTAACACTATCCCCGAGACATTCATCTTTAAAATATTTTATGATTCCTTTAAACCAACTCCCATAACCATGTCTCCCCACACTGTGTGTCTAGGCCCAACCATAGTTCAACCACTTCAAGCACATAAATTATTTTGTATAAAGTGCTCATCAACTTTTCTATCATGAGTGTGTCGATCATGAACCACAACACAAGACACTCTTGTCACATGAAAAAGTATGTTCCTGGTATAATTTCTATCTAATCACATGAAAAATCTCACAAATGAGTCCATTGAAATATCTTTTTCAAACATCTCATAGAAATACACAGCTACAATGGTTGACAGGTTATTACCACTAGACCATAATTTCATCACTACACAAAGAATATTCCTTTATCTCTCAAGTATGATTCTCAAGGATTAATTAATATCCATTTTAAATATTCCTTGATTGAAATCATAAAAATTTACCACCATAGACTTATTAATGTCTCGTACTTTCAGAACCATAATTGTACTGAAATTGTAATATACTTAGGGTCACTCCATTAAAAAATCATTTTTTATTCAACATGATATTTCTACGGTAGTCTAAAAACACCTTTTAAATGCAATTATTGAATATTAGTGAATCAAATAAAGAATGGAATATCTAAAAATGGAATCCATCTCTATAAAAGACACATATTTTAGGGATCCAACACATTACCTCAAACCCAAAATGGTTCCACTAAATGGTTAGTCATAAATATGGATGTCCAATCCTGACTTCATATTTTTATAAATAGTTAGATTCTTAAACAAACCATTTGTTTCATGTTTCCATGGAAGAATAGATTCTATACAATACTTGTACATCAAATTAACAACTTATTCTTCTTGATAATAATTCTAGTATCCAGACTCGTTTTGAACTCATAGTGGTGTCAAAATTCAATTCCAGGTTCAAGATACGAAACATGGTCTTAAAAACATTGATCTGACCATTACAAAATGTTCATTCATGGTATCATTATCTCTACCTAAATGGAAATTACATTCATGAATTACATGATTTTTAGCAACTTATGAATGACTTATTTTTTACCTTACAGGTAATGGAAGCTCATTCCATGGAACATGATCTATCTACCATCAAATGCATTTCCTATATGTGGCCAACGAGTTTATATGAAGCATAAAAACACAATGGGAAAATTACTAGGTGGAAAAAATCATAATAAAACAAGTTCGCTACCCATACATCATTATTTTCTTCTTCCATATTTACGATCATTAGATACATTTAGTATAAAATTCAAAACTAAAATGGTTCAGTTTTGGTGCAACACCTAATCATTTTTTTGACGTTATCCTAATAAATTGGAAAGCACGTCATTCATATAATTAAAGGATACCATTATCTCAAAAAACTCTTTAAATTTATTATAATATACTATATAGATGATCCAATTATTCTTGATTCACGTACAATAATCACTACTCTACAAATGAATCCATAAAACACACTTTAACTCAACAGGGACAACATATAACCACGCATACATCCTCATTATAGCATCAAAGCTATATGTGACCCCAATGTATAGTAACAATCAATCATAGCAGTACTAATAATACATTTATATGAAATTTCATATGAAGTATTAATGAAATTTTAAATTATCCCATATGATTTTAAACATCAATAACGACATTCTATGTAAGATAACTGAAAAGAAGAAATATTACACAAGCAACAATGCAGATGACCTTGATCATTTAAAGTCTAAATAACTGATTTCTATAAAGTAATGATTATGATGTCCCTTAGATGGTTGAACTATCCAATTGAGTACCCCTCTACCTAGGATATTACTTCATCATATAGAGTATTTCCCAAGTCAAACACCACCTGAATGGAACTACTTACATAATAACTCAAAATAATAATATAACATTTCATTAATTATGGTGGTAACTAGAACAATTACTGTCACATAATTATATAAATGTATCAAATTTATAGCCATGGTAATCCCAAAGGAAACTAAGAAAAAATTTCTAACATCTAGGTCCTATGAAATAAAATCAAAGAAGCCAACTAAGACCCTTGGAAAATTTTTTTGTTCCCATACACGTTACACTCAACTACAAATTAAATTAATGCACTAAACTATGGTCAAATATAAGAAAAATCATAAAGGGTTGTATTCATTATGTTATATAAGTTCATTATTATCCTAAAAAATAATTATCCTCATAAATTTAGTTTAACCAATACTAGTTGTAATATCCTACAACTCCCTTAAGGTATGTTTTTGTTTACATTTCAGTTCAATTTCCATATTTTGTTTAAATATTGGTTTCACCAACATCATGTGATGATTATAGGATATTATTGGGGTTTGGGGCATGATAGATGAAGAAAAAGGTGGTTTTGGGGCAATCAGTATGGTTTGTGCATGGTAAGGGAAAATTGTGTAGAAATCCCATGTAACCATTGGAGGGGGGTATTTTTGGATAGTATAATCCACATGGTTTTCACATAGTTTTTGAAACCATGTAGGTTAACCTTACAGTGTAATAACATTGTTAAAATTAGAAAAAATTCATTACCATATTTTCAGTTCCACTCATGATTTCCTTTATTTCATCTCCCATGAACCTTAGAAACTAGCCATGTATCCATGATCATCCAAGTGGTGATTCTCCTTCAATCATAGGTCATTTAGAGTGTCGTAAATTGTGGATTGAAGATCCAAGTAAGGCTAGTCCAATTTTTTATCTTTTTTAGGGCTTGAATCTCTTGCTTCTCTCCCTCCAAATGTCTAAAACCATTATTTTTTAGTGGGATTTATGTTGAGGCTTAAAATAGTGGTGGAATTGGCATCTAAGTCCCCAATTAGGAGAGTTATCTACAACAGATTCAAGTTAGGTGGTGTACATGTTATATCCCGTAGTTTAAACTATGATTTTTTCATGTAGGGTGATATTATTTTTCACATATTGATGTCTTCTTAGTGTCATTGCTAAAATTTTGTATATTGAGTGCCAAAATAATTAAATAAACCTGCATTATCCCTGTGGAATGCATGGAGAATTTTGTGACTATTTTTAGGGAAACACATGGGATGCACCGACCATTCCGTGTATTCTAATAGAAATATAAGGTGTGAAATTTAATAATAATGATGTATATACTTATAGAGTAGGTTAATTGGTATATTTAATGATTTATAATGGGCTATGGCTAGTTTTTTCTATTTTGGATAACGGATATGGGGTTTTTTGACCAAAATTTAAATTGGATGAATATGATTAATGGGAATTTGATAAGGAATTATGCTTACACTTGAATATGATTAGTGATATAGGCATGTGAAATGGGAAATGGGGCTAAAGGGTTAATTGATATATATTATGAATGTGTTAATATATTGAGGCATATTGTTAATTTCCAATTCATTGATATTGTTGTGGTGTCCCAATTGATATGGATATGCATGTTGTGATGTGGTTGATTGTGGTGAATGATAAATAATCATGTGAAAATGGCTTGTTAGAGTAGGGTATGGACTTTAGGTTCTATGACCACAAGTAAATTTTGATATAGGTTCTGTCTCCACCCCTAAATTCATGGGTTAGGGAAAGGGACAAATTTTTCTTCCCCTATTAGTTGCATTTCACATTAACATTGGATTTGAGGTGAGGGTTATGAGGTTATTATAATTTGATGCCTAGTGTGATAGGACTTGATTTTATTCCCCTATTCTTGAGATTGTTGAACGTGCCTAGTCTATTGAGTACATGAGAAAAGGTTTATTAGTCTATTGAATTCTTTAGTAGTATACCTGTATTCAGTGGTACTATAATTTAATAGAACATAACCTACAATGTCCTATTGAGATATTTACCATTACATTCCATTATTTACCACATGCATGAACTCTCTTCTTTTACAAGACATTTTGTAGGAAACATTGTTTTTGGCCTACTTAGTTATACTCACACCCTTCTTAGGCCACCCTTGGGTGCCCAAATAGATTTTACGGTTGTAGGTTTAGAATAGGGTAAGCGTCCCCTTCTTTGGAGTAGGGTGGGGATTGGTATTTGAATGGATGATATTTGGGAATTTTAGTAGGGACTATTTTGGAAATTCAAATATTTTTCTTTGTTTTAGGTTTTTTCACCAAGCACAGTAGCATCGAATGACATATTTACTATTTTGATATGGGTTTTTCCCAGTTTATGAGTTGGTTATTAATTATTTTTAAAAAAAATCCTATTGATTATTCTTTTTAAATATTTCTTTATGGAATATTACTCTGGTAAATATTTTACAGTCTCACCACATGTCCTAATAGAACCTCGCATCTATTTGGAAACCTATGGCGTATGGGGATCCCTGTTTGAGGTCATTTGACGACCCGAATTGGGGAGTTGTTTTATTGTATCTGGGGTTGGGGAAGTTACAATGTGGTATCTGAAGATGATTGTATTCTATGTATTACAATTTAGGGGATGGTAGACATGATTTTAGGAATGTTTTAGGTCTTGCTAATTAACCTAGACTAGGTAGTAGCAACCCCATATATGAGGGAAATCCCAAGCCACCTAGGGAAGGGATTTTTGTTCTCTTTGTGTGCTATTATATTTTTTAATATATCACCATAGGGTGATGCACTTGTTGTCTGATTTGATTTATTTGTGTTATTTCTCTCGTGGATGGAATGGAACGAGTTTTTGAATTCATGCATCACTCTAGGAACCTATGTAGATAAGTCACATTCATCATGGTAGGAAAACTAGCCCAATTTTTTTCTGGGATATAAAGGTTTGGATTCATTTTTTTAATTAACTTTTTTTCCTAATGGGATGGTATGAATAAAAAAATAGAACTAAAAAGGGTAAGTAGTAATTAGAGAATGGTTCTTAATAAAGAATTAAATGTGGATAATCAAGTTGTATGATTAAATTAGGATGTGTAAATTGTTTGGAATTGCTTAAAATATGTATCTTTTAACCATGTGAAGTTTATACCCATGTTATCTATGACTATATGAGCGATAGACAAGGGTTGTGATCCATATGTGAGTGGGATTGTCTAGGTAGTGTATATGAACTAGTTTGGTAATGTCAAGTTATGGTCCTACCTATTCCTTATGTTTCCTTGTCATAAAAAACCTTATGGTTTCTTTTAAAAGCTTATATTTGGCACTGTAGAGAAATGAATCTTCAAATATGTGTAATGATTGGGAGATAAGAGGATTTTTCTGAGAACACTCCTCCAATAGTGGAGCAAGAAAAAATTGTGATCCACGAAGATGGGGAACAGAAATTTCACAAGAAAATTTCTCATTTTATTTAGAAAATGGAATTAGAACATTATAGGGTGCACTAAGTATCTTTGAGTAGACAAGGTAGTTTCAACAGCAGCATGCTTAGATCATTACCGGAGAGGGTGGGCCAGAAGTAGCAGAGTACTGGATAGAGTCCATCCACACAATCCTAGAACATCTAGTGACTCCTATAGAGAAGTTATTCATGTTATCACCCTATATAATGAGAGGTCAAGAAAAGCGTTGGTGGGACATCATGGTTCAGACGGGGCAGGCTGAATGAATGATGTAGAAATATTTGAAGGATAAGTTTCTGGAATACTTTTTCCCATAAACCTTCATGTAAGAGAAGTATCTGGATTTTATGAGGGTGACCTAGGTTACAATGTTTGTAATGGACTATGATATTTGTTTCACTGATTTGTGATGATTTTAATGATGTTGAAAGGAGATGATCTAGTTGGGGATAAATACGTCCAGGATGGGTAGAGACATGAGATTAGGTCTCTGGTGAATATCTTCTTCCTGAAAAGGATGGATGAGGTGGTGGACCAGTCCATTTTCTTATAGGGAAACCTGGAGCGAGATTTTGGTAATGAACTTTTGGAGCCTGTTGGTTGGGAATGTAATTCCGCTTCTAAGAGATGGATGCACTGTTTCTACAAGGGTGGTAGTATATAAATAATTCAGAAGAGGGTTTCATCCACTCTCAGTGGAAACCAGGTATTCAATAATTATTATGGAAGGTTGGGGCAAAAGCATGACTAGTATCTGAACCCACTGATCGAGTTCCAAGAATACAATACGGTATCCCATGTGCATAGGTTCTACTGGAACCCACAACAATTGGGTAATGATAGAGGTCAAGGTAAAAGGCTGAATGTGGGTCGGGGGTCAGTTTCCCCACACTAGTTTGGTTGTTGGAGCTCCACAGGTCGTACTAGTAGGGGCAATGGACTTGGAAAATGGGGGAACGATCATCCTTATCAATTGGGAAGTTTAGTGTAGGGTACTTAGGCTATAATCACGGCTAAAGTGGTAGGTCATATCCATACAGTTCAGACTATACATGAAGGTGGTGATCTTGGACCATATACTAATAATGGTACGATTCTTGTATCCTTTACACACACTAGTGCATTATTTGTTATGGGTGCTACACATTCATTTATTTATTATATGTTCATAGTTGTGTGGGGCCTAACTCTGGGGATTTCATGTGAAGTAATGTCACCTGATACTCTTCTAGGGGTATGACGTGTGGTCATCAGGCTTTGTAAGGGTTGTGCTCTAGAGGTTGGAAGATATTGTTTTCTATGGGATCTGTTTTTTCCTAGAGGTGTCATGTTGTGACTTAATCATGGGGATTGAATGGTTGGTGTTAACTCAATCCCATTATGATTGGTACCAATTTTGGGTAACATTCACGTCTCTCGAGGGAAAATTTTATGTCCGTCATGGTGAGTGAGATACTCAAATGGGACACACAGGTCCAATACGCCAGTATTTGGGAGAAGTCATAGCCCAAGTAGCATGCACTATGTTGGATGATGGGAAGAAAGTACGGGCAGTCTTCACTCTTGTTGTGGACCCATTTTAGGATGTGATTCCCAAGGACTTCTGGGGGTTACCACTGAAGAATTATGTTGACTTTATGATCGAATTTTTTTCATGAGAGGATCCAAATTCCATCCCCCCATACCGAATGGCACTAGTATATCTCCAAGAACATAAGTATCACCATGGGGAGTTGTAAAGTAAATTTTTTATCCTTATTAGTACATCACCTTGGGGATATCCTATACTATATGCAATTAATGCTGATATATCCTAGGTGATATGTATTAATTATTGGAAATAGAACTTAATGATAAAAATGAATTGATACCCTCTTCACTAAATCTAAGAAATGTTTGACTAGCTCAGAGTTGCCTCAGTGTTTTTTAGGATTGATTTGACATCTAGATACCATCAGTTGTGTGTGAGACATTCGGACATACCCTAAATAGATTTCAAATGTATGTATGGTATGTATGATTTTTTTTATTCTGTTTGGATTAAACAATGGACCAGTTGTGTTCAAGGAATTTATGAAACAAATACTCCACCCTAACCTAAATCAGTTTATAGTTTTCATCATTGATGCCATCTTGGTGTACTCCAAATCTCATGATGATCATTCCAAACATCTTTAAATTGTGTTCATTACACTAAGAGAGTATTGGATTTATCCCAAGCTATCAAATTGAAAATTTTCGATTAATGAGGTGATCTTTCTAGGACACATTATCTCTGATTTAGGTGTGTCGATGTATCTATAAATAGTGTAGGTTATAGTGTCTTGGAGGAATCCCAAAAACATCTATGATGTTAGGAGTTTTCTGGGATTGCCTAGTTATTATCGAATTATTATTAGAGAATTATATCGTTTGGAAGTTCCACTCACATGCCGACCCATGTAGGGTGTTTATATTGAATAGTCAGATGATTGTGACAATTTGTTTCTAGAGCTGAAGAAGAAGTTTACAATCACACTAATTTTGATCTTACCTGAACAAGGTAAGAGCTAAACCTTTTTCTGTGATGCATCCAGTGTTGGTCATGGGAATGTGATAATGATGTATGACTGGGTAATATCTAATGGCTTGAGACAACTGAGGCCTCGTGATTGAATTTACCCTACTCATGGCCATGAGCTAGCAGTTGTGGTTCATTCATTGACGATATGGAGGCATTAATTGTTGGAAGAACTTTTCATAATGATTATTACACATAAAAGTCTCACGTATATATTATGTCAGGGGGATTTTAATCTTTGATGATGAAGTTTTGTCGAGTACCTACAATCCATAGATTATTAATCGGTTAAGACACTAGGGAAATGGAATAGTGTCACTAATCCTCTGAGCCAGAAAACGTAGAATCATGTGGTTATGAAATGAAGTTTATAGTGGACGTTGATGTCTATGATTGCTGAGATGCATTTGGAGGTGTAGGATGGGAACAGCTAGATTAACCTTGTGTCTATAGCAGTTGAATCTGCACTTTTGAGCTAAGTTAAAGTGAGCTAGCTGGTGGAACGAGGGTGTTTGTCTATGAAGGAATTCCTTAAAGGAGGTGTGTCTAGTTATGGTTGGATATTCAATGAAGATAGAGTTTCTGAGGTTCATGGCCATCTTGTGGTGCTGACAGATGTACAGAAAGAGTTGATTCATGAGTTTCATGCATCAAAATGGTAAGTGCATCTATGATTCACTAAGATGTATCATGATCTTCGAAGGATGTTTTGGGGAATGGGAAAGAAGAAGGAAGTTATGAGTTTTGTGACATGATGCCTTACCTGTTACCATGTGAAAGATGAACATCAACGTCTAGGTGGGTTGTTTCATTCATTTCCTATTCAAGAGTGGAAGTGGAATGAAGAAAAAATGAATATCATAGTGTGCCTTCTGAGGACAACTCAAAATAAGGATGTAATTAGGGTGGTGGTACATTGAATGACCAATGTTTCTCATTTATTGCTGATCTCGGAGACCCATACAGTCGACCAGTGTGTAGAATCGTATGATTAAAAAATAGTATTGTTGCATGGTGTACTAATAACCATAGTTTCTAACTGTGATCCACATTTCACCTCATTATTCTTTAAATGTATACAGAAGTCACATGGTACCTAGGTGTTTTTTAGTTCGGTTTACCACTCATAGACTGACAGCAAATCAGAATGTAAATTTCAGGTAATGGAATACATGTTGATAGCATTCATTCTAGAAAAAGGTGTTTCATGGTAAAGGCACTTGTCACATGTTAATTTTTCCTACAACAAATATTTTCAATTTACAATTTAGATGGCTCTATTGAAGGTACTCTACGGAATACTATGTCATTCTCCACTGTGTCGGTTAGAGGCTGGGGTATCAGAGATGTTTGGACCAAGACTCGTGAATGAGATATCGAAGAATGTTTGACTGATTCAAAAAAATGTGAAAATGGCTAAAAGTATAAATAATTCATATGATGATCTATCTTGTTGACTTCTTGAGAATATAGTGGGTGATAGTGTTTTTCTTTAGCTGTCTCCATGGTTGGTTCATCATTGTATCTAGACACAGGGTATGTTGGCACCTAGGTTTGATGGTCCATTTGATATTGTAGAGGGAATAAGTCCTATGAAATACCGATTATCTATCCTGCAATAGTATAGTGGGATGCGTGATGTTTTCCATGATTCATAACACTGATGGTATAGCCCCGATCTGTCTGATGTGATAAATGCAGATGATGGTGAGCTTGAGCATGATGCGTCCCTTGATGGGCATCTGGTACGTATTTTGGATCATATTTAGATGGTCTTGTGGGGAAAGGTTGTTCCTTCTGTTCATGTTCGATGGCATCATGGAAACATTCATGAGGAAATAGTGAACTGGGAATCAGATATGGGTGTCCGGTGGCCCAAAATCATTTCTTTGGGAACTGAATGATTTTTTAAAAGTGGGGCTCAAGGACGAGCCATCATACGGTGGGGGATATAAGATCCTAAATCTCCAATAAGGTATTTTTTTAATTAATTTTAAATTTATGTAAATTATTTTTGTTAGATAAATGTTTCTCTGAGTACGTGTGATGATCTAATGGTGTTCCAGGGATTTAGGAGATGAAAGTGGATGAGGAAGGGGGTTTCTGGTCATGTGGCACGATTTGCACATAGTTGATGAAAAATATGTGGAAATACCAACTAAATGATCAAGGGGGGTATTTTTAGATAGTATCATTGGAATAGTTTGTCAAATTTTCGGAAAACCTTGTGGGTCAACCGTGTGGGCCAGTATCATTGAAAAAGTTACAAAAAATCCATTATGGTATTTTATGTTCCTCATAGGGTTTCTTCCATTTCTCCTCCCTTGATCACAAGAAACGATCCAGGCATCCCATATCTTCCATCATGTGATTTTCATACAATAATAGGCTATTATGAGTGAAATTAGTTGTGTATTGAAAATCCAGGTAAGTATAATCCCACCATTACTTTCCTTTTTTGTTTATGGTTTTCATCTCTTCCTTATCACTATCAGAATCTCTAAAACCATACATATCCGATGAGATTTTGGTTGAGGCTACAAAGGGTGGTTGAATCTGGATCTAAATCCATGATTATGTGTGTTTTCTCCAATGGATTCTTGGTTGGTGGACTATATGTTATATCCTATAGTTTACATTTAGATTTGGGCATGTATGGATTAATTCTTGTTCTCATATTGATGTGTTATTGGTGCTATTGGAAACATGTGGAATATTAAATCCCTAAATAATCAAATGATCCCTCATAATCCCCATGGGATGCATGGTGGATGTCATGATAATTTTTGGGGCCGCCCATGCGGTGTTCTGACCACTCTGAATTGGATAATGGAAATATAAGTTATGGAATTTACTTATAATGATGTAGATATGTATTGATTATATTAATTGGTCTATATAATGAGTTATAATGGGTTTTGGATAGTTATTTCTAATGTGGATATGGGTAAGAGATGTTTCAGAAATTAAATGGGTTAAATTGGATTTTTTGGAATATGATATGGAATTTGTTTCACTTGAATATGCTTTGTGAGATAGGTATAAAAATGGGAAATTGGGCTAAATTGTTAAGTGATATAAATGATAAATGTGTTATTGGAGTGAGGTATAATGTTAAAATCAATATTAAAGGTGATTGAAAATGTGATTATTGATTCTGTATTAATAAAGATAATGAAACTGTTTTAAAATCAATATAATAGGATCTTGAAATTTTTATTTATGATCTTACTGCATTATTGAATTTTTTTTCGGTTTTGATATTATGATTTGTAATTTCTAAATTACCGTATGAAAATTGTGTTTGTTGGGGGTTACAGTTTAAAATAATGATGGTGTGAAATATAGAATTCACATCGTGTTGTAGTAAAAATTACTTATTAGGAAATTGGTTACCCATGTACATTCCGTTATCAAAATGGATTCCACTAGATCATATGGATCATGTTATAACTCCATTAATCAATCATGTGAAATTAAATAATGGATTTCTTGATAAATAAAAAAATATTGTTTGATTTATATTGTACTGTAACACATTTGTGGATTGTGTTGAGAGATATGGTTTGGATTTAGGTATATTATGGATAGTATATGGTTGTTTTGTGATATATGGGGTAATGGATGAGACAATTTTTGTAGTTGGGCTACAATGATAGTTGTTGTGATGTTTTTTTCAGTGAAGACGTGGTGGATGGTAGAATTGGTTGTCATTGTTGGGTTGTATCTATTACTGTCATTCATTATATGTGTTTTGTTGTGACAGTTTCTCGGTTGGAATTAAAGGAGAAATTAATAATGATCATGAACTGCAATTATTAAATAATAATGATTTAAACTACATGTTTAATAGAATGAGTTGGTAACGGAGAATTTGGAAAATGGATTAATATTAATAAAATACAATAAAATGGTCCCATGTGTTTTTTATGTATGGTGTTATGAATTTAGAGGTATAATAAAAGTGGGGAATCCATTAGTAGGTTAGTGTTTTGTTTATAAACCCATAGGTTGGGATTCATTTCATTTTAATATATATGTTAAACATTCTACAATCCTATGTTTTTTATCACACCCCACCCTTGTCAATCACTATATACTAACTCCTATGTTGTCTTATGGGAGTTCGGATGGTTGGCCACCTCCCCTTCTCTACTCTATCTTCAGGTTATAGTGGCCTAAGCGCCATTGGGAGTGTTGATATATGGTGACTCAGGTGTCTTCCGGATGAGTTTTGTTGTGTTTTCGTAGATGTATTTGAGATTTGATATGTTTTGTGGACCAAGCTGTCTTTAGGATGTGCTATTTTGTGATGGACTAGGTGTTTGAGGGTGGGATATGATATTTTTCGATGGCCCAGATGAGTGTGGGTGGGATGTGATGTGAGGTGTGGACCAGGTGTGTCTAAGCGGGATGTGAAGTGATATATTTAGAAGAGGTTGTGGAACCATGATGTTTGACATTGGGGTGTGAGAGAAACTAATTTTTGTGAATGTTTTTTATTGAACCTTATCATTGAGGTTCATTATATTATATTATACTTATTGGATGTGATATTTGGTGAGCGAGTCCTACTGAGGTTGGGGTTATGATTAGTTTATATATTTTTTTATTTTTGGTTTTTTTGTGTTGGGATCATTAGTATGATCATTCCACATGTGCATGAGAGACTTCGGTTCTCCAACTTGGTATAACTTTATGCCCACCCTACTTATATAAATACTATTTTCTTGTTTTTAGGATGATTATGTGGGCCGTGTGGGATGTTAATTTGATAAACCATTGTATTATTTCTATGTTTCTCAACCTTTTTTTGATTATTAAAATTAGATAATTTTTATTGTTCGGTTCTTTTTACACATTCATTGTGTGTTGGTTTTCAAGGTATTTATTTTATATATCCCTCACGGAGAGTTTTTTGTGATGTTACATTCTATCTGCCAATCTTGTTTTCTTTATAAAGGTTAATTCCTCTTATATTGTTATATTTGTACATATTTGGTGCTAGTCACCCACCAGGGGCCTACTGGAGGCGGGACTCGATTTTCATTATCCCACTTTCTTAATTTTCAGCAAAGGAGGGGTATCCATGGAGGGAGAGGTCAGGATATAGTGGTATCAAAGGTGATTCTTGAGAGATAGGATGATTTGGAGTTAGTCACTATGTGTTTTTCATAGGTTGGTTTTGGAATAGTGTTATTTGACCATGGTGCATGACATGGTACCATGAGATCGGCTAGGAAATGTAATTTCACCCCCCCCCCCCCATGATCCAATAAGTGGAATCTATGCTTATATAATCACCATGTGAGATGGGACATCCTATAGGGTATTTACCTAGGAGATGTACATGAATCATGATGACTTGAGTTCTTGTTCGAATTGGGTTGTTTGGGTAATAGAAAAATGGTTAAAATGAGTTAAATGGATTAATGTAAATTAAAATATTTGAAAATGAAAATTCATACAATAAATATTATTAAATCCTTATTTCTCATTAAAATATGGATCCTATTAAACATTCATGTGTGGCTCTGGTAGTGTAGGTTCAATAAGATGACCTTGTTGATTTATGGGGGGTTTTCCTACTGAGTATGATGAGTAGTGCTAGATGATGTTGCACCATTCTCAGTGGATGTATTTAGAAAATTACAAGGGTATTATTCCTGGTAAGGAGACATGGAGTTGGATAGAGGATATATAGATCACATTCAATTTTATTCGAGACCCTATGAAGTACAGGGTTCCTTAGACATTTAGTTATATAGGATGACATTAATGTCAGTGGTGGACATTGTACCTTGGTGAGGAGAGGGAGGAAGATATTTCATGGGTTGAATCCCATATGGAATTCTGTACTGAGTTCCTTTTGACAATAATGTAGTATTAGAATTTTAAGGAGCTACTCTCCCTTTAGTAGGGGAGTATGTATGTCCAGGTTATTGGGATCGTTTTCTACGACCTTCTACTCTTTTCCCCCAATCGTTTTCTCAAGGAGGGGTCCTGAGAAAGGAATCCTGAGGACCCACTCTATCATTCAATCAAGTATGCAGATACACCATTTACACATCAAACGTACGTATAGATTCAGAATATTGAAGAGGATATAGAGACAATGAACTAATGTGGAGGTTTTTCATGATAGGGGAACCAATAGTGTTACATAGGGAATAGAGTTGTTTATGGAAATCCTCGGGTGTCGGGGCCATTATGGTTTCAACCAGCTAGGAATCTACCTTTCTAGCTTCCCATTAGATCCTCTCGTTTCCATGCCATTCATGTGGGTGGGGTACCAATGTTTTTCATTTTTTTCTACCCTTCTTCAGAGATAGTTCCCACTCGTATCTCATGCTCATTTTTTCCAGGACAAGCAGGTTAAGTATTCAACTGAGCAGAAGTTACCAGCAAGGTCATTCTTTCTGTAGGGGAATCTATATTATTATCAATCTTGGTTTGATTGAGAAAGTATATGTTGACCATAGGGTATTCCTATAGATTAGGGACCTTGAACCATGCATGGTAATGGAGGGGCCCTTTAATAGAGTGTTTGGGTAGTTGGGCATGTTTAGTTTTATACAATAGAGGTAGCAGTACCAGATATTCCATATATTATTTTAGGTATGATAATTTTATCATCTACAATTGATTGTGCCTTGATTGATTTATGAGCCTCACACTTCTTTGTTTCACCCACTCTAGCTTGTGCTCTAGGACAAGACATATAGAGGCTTCCCCTAAATTTTGTATTGACTACACCTGTTGGATGCCATGCCATATTGTTTGATGTTTCTAGAAGTGAATACTATTGATGGGGGCACATTGGTACCATTGGGATATTTTCATACATTATCTAACCCATATGATGTCATCCTTGGAAGTTATGGATTTTATTATAGGTGTCATATATTTTCCTTCTTTTCGAGGAGAAATTTATTTTCCTATGGGGATGCTCGGCAGGCGGTTTTCATTGGCGAGTGGGGATATCAGCTGCATATTCAATGTGTGGAGCCACATCATTCATTGTTGGCAGAGTTCTTGGTGGAATCCATGGATTATGGGATTGTTCAGGTTCCTAGGGTCGTTGGTGAGTTCCTGGACATTTCCCCTGTTAAGTTTCGGACACTACCTCCTCAATGTAATTTTTAGTTTGTGATAGATTTGTTTCCCAGTGTGGGAGTTGAGTATTAAGATTGATGATCTAACGGAGAAAGTCTTCATTCGTCCAACTGTGTCACCATGGGTACTTCTACTATTGTTCTCCATGAAGGTGGATTATATTATAATGGTATTCATAGACTTATGGAAGGAAAATGATATATTGAATACATCCTTTGGATGCATGTATAAAAACATCATGTTTGTAGTAATGTCATTTGATATTATGAAGACACTATCCATCTTCTGGGGGCTTATGAACATAGTGTTCCTTCAGTTCCATGACTAATTTTTCATTGTCTTCATCAATGAAATACAGTTCCACTCATGCTTAGAGGGAGGAGTATGTGAAAAATATTAGAAGAATTTTTTAGGTTCTTCATTGCCACCATCTTTGTGGAAATATCTCTTATTTCATGCGTTGAATATGAGAGATGAATTTCCTATGGATTTTGGTGTCTAATAAAGGTGTGTATATGGACCCATCAATGGTCAAGGTAGTTAATTCATGTGTGGTAACTAATAATGTGAAATAATTTTGTAGTTTCCTTGGTCTCGAAAGTTATTATTGGAGTATTCTGCTCGATGTCTCTTTAGATTCAAACCCATTGATAGAATTGACAATAATATATCATGTTTTTGTCTAGGCCAATAAATTCCATGAAGCATTTAGTTAAATAATGGGTATATCAGTCAGTGCTCTAGTTCTTCATTTGATGGAGGAATGTGTAATGTTTGAGGTGTTTTCTGATGCTTCTCATCTGGTATTGGGATGCATCTTGACATAGTAGAAGGTGGTGATCTCTTATAGCTCTAGGGAGTTTTTCCTGCACAAACATAACTATGCCACCCATGATCTACATCTATCAATGGTTTTTTATTTCTAATGTTGTGATGATATTATCTCATCAGGGAATGCTTCATAGTCTTGATGAATCATAAGAGTTTAAGGTACGACTTTTCTTAGTGTGATTTGAATTATTGACAATGAAGGTGGATGGACTTTTTGTAAGACTATGTTATTGACATCTCTTGTACCTTAGAAAAGGGGAATGTCATAACCCATTATTTGGTAATAAATTCATAGAAGAATGTTGTTCCAGAGTTTACAAAAAGCATTCATAGCAATGAATATGTTGACATCCCTATTCTTAGATGCGTGGTTGGAAAGTGGTAGAGGCTATTTTTTCAGATGTCTGTTCAGCCTTTCCTAATGTAGTAGTTTGAGGAGTCTTAGTGGGGACACTCAGAGGTAGAGGTGATTCCTGATCATTTATCCCATAGTGATTCTATATATGGATAGTCGCAGGGTATTCAGAAGTGTATATTGTTCCAAATAAGGGAGTTTGTTCTAGTAGCAATGCACAATGGAGTTCTTCATGAGTTTTATATATCACATTTTTTTATTAATATAGGAGGTTCAAAAATTTACCATGGATTGAGAATGCAGTTTTCATCGCTAGGGAAGAAGTAGAAATGGTGTATTTTTTGGCATTGTCTTTGGAAATATATCAGGTAAAGTTAGAGCATCACGTTTTGAGAGGTTTCTTGTATGACTTAGATATTTAGAAGTGTGAATGGGATGAAAAATCAATGGATTTAATCATTGGGGACCAAAATATTAGGGGGATTGTGATGATATTTCGGTGATAATTTATCAGTTGATAAAATTATCTCATTTCATAGAAATCAAATAGTCAGGCATATTGGAAGCTTTTGATAAGAGTAGTGTGGATGTTTTATTACAGTTTTATGGAGTTATGAGGTCATTTATCAGAGATAGATATTCTCATTTTACCTTGTGAGTATGGAATGGACTGTATCAAGCTCCTAAGACCATGGTACACCTCTGCAATGCCTTCCACCCTTAAACGGATGAGAAGATAGAACAAACTATCCTGAATATGGAAGGTATGATATGGGAAACGTTCTCAATCATTAGCAGATCATGGGTACAAAAATTATCCCTGGTTGAGTTTTCTATTAATAATAAATATAACTCATCCATTGGTAGGACCCCAATTAATGATTTTTATGGGTGGCCATGTCATTCTTAGTTATGTTGGATTCAGGTTGGGGAGCACCAGTTCTTAGACCTGAGGTAGTGAAGAGCACATAAAAAAGGTTTGGTTATTTTGATAGAGGATGAAAGTAGGATAAAATAGACAGCTGCTTTATGCTCATTGCATGAGGATTTCCCTGAGTTTTTGGTTGGAGACCACATATTCATAAAGTATTCTCCTAGAAATTGGTAATGGAGTTTTATAAAATGAAGAAAATAGTTTCCTTGGTTTGCAGGGCACTTCAAGGTGTTGGGGCATGTTGGTGAGGTATATTACTGGTTAAAAATTATACCATGACTGGACTAATTCCATGATGTTTTCCACATATATCATCTCATTCAATATCTTCATGATGACCCTCATGTAATATAATGTCGTTATTTGGATATTGAGGATGACACAACATTCTTGGATCATCCCGCAGAGATCCAAGATCCCCAAGAGAAGGTGTTGTGATGATTAACCACTCCCATGATTATAGTGAAATTGAGGTATGGTGGCTTAATGGGGAGTAGTTGGGAGTGTGAGACACATATTCAATCCACATATCTGGATTTTTTATTCTTTTCCAATTTTCGTTACATTTTACTTATAATGTGTCATTTCAACCTTGGTGTTTTATGAAAAATGATGGTTTCCAATTGATGTGATGTGTGTTGTTTGATGTTCGATAATGTACTGACATGAGAAAAATGAAATACTTGACTCTTAATAGAGACACATAAATTATGATGCAATTAAACCCATGAAGATAAGTCATTGCCGCCCAGAGTGAATAGTATCATTGAATGGAGGTTGGAGTTACTTTATTTGTGTTTTTGGGATAATATAATTTTGTTTTTGTGTGAGTGGAGATGTTTTTTAGTTTTTGTATCACAATGATGGGGTAATAGAAGATGATTAAGGTCATCTATATTGGTGGTATTTTAGGTGTAATGAGATCATTGGGAGGTATCTCAAGAGATGGTTTCTTAAACCCTTTCTATCTATTCTGACTATTTGATTTTAAATTCATTAGGGTGATAATTGTTTGATATGTATATGATGTAACATACCAAACATTTCATCTTATCACATTTCCAAAAAAAACAAATTTTTAGGTGTGTGAGGGTAGTCTGGTGTATTTTTTGTAAATGTCATTCATTCCAAAGGTTAGTCAAATCAATAGTTTTCCAATTTTCCCGCATTCTAATGGTAGATCATTCTATAGGTTTATCATTATGTTGGTAGTTCATCCATGATGTCGCTAAACATTGTGGTAGCCCATTTTTGGTGGATTTTCTAGAAATAACTCACTACAATGGACTTATCTAGAAGGTAGTAATAGGTGGTGACCCTTTTAGAGGTGACACGTTGGTAGTGACTCATATGGAAGTCACTAACTAGGAGTGAATCTCTAGTGGTGACTTACTACCAGTGACCCATCTTGAGGTGGTTCATCTGGTAGTGTCATGATAATGGGAACTGGTCTGGCAATGACATGCTGGTGGTGACTCATATAGTGGTAAATCACAATAAATTACTCATTTTTTGGTGACTCACTGGTGGTGAGTCGCTAGAATTGACTCATCTAGCGGTGAATCATCTGGCTATGAATCATCTTGGAGGTGATGGTGATTCATTTCAAAACAAATCCAAATTTCTGGAATATTCCATTTTTTCTGGTTTTTTCATATTTACATATCTAATTGACATAAATTTATTTTAATGCCATATTTATGTGTTTTTAATCCATCTCATAGGCTATCAATCATATCATTAATTAACAAAATTTCATGGGGATTTTAATTGGTCAAAATGCATGTCCTTGGTTATATTTTCCTTTAATTACAATTCAAACAGTAGCAAATCCTCATGTATCATATATGATCATTCAAAATCCAAGATATCCTCTAAATTAATCATTCATTATAAATTTATCTTGTGATTATATGACCCCAAGATCTTCTTCCTTGAAGAGTTTTCCTACAGTTAGATCGTGTGTCCCTAGAGAGCTTCCTACGGTACGCACACCTTTTTTTGTGCAACACTGAAGTGCAGATCATCATTATTCTACGTTGTATTTATTTTCTTGTTATTATTGTGTATCATGCATGGTGGGTAAATAAAATTTATCCTTTATAGTGATTTTTTGTTATGGATCAACAACGATAATTGGATTGCTTTAAATTCAATATATAGTGTTTGTTGAATGTGATGTATCATCTTAAAACTTTTATTTGATATGATTATTTCCTTTGATAATATCAATTATCTGGAAAAAATAACCCATTTAAAATTGTGGCCATTGGTGGTCTCTACTTTTATATATGATGATGTGAATAATGGAATAGATATGTTGTGGTATTTTATATCATTTATAATGTAACATGTTAACCATGTACATTCAGATAATAAAATGGATGCCTCCAAATCATATTTCTTGTCTGATGACACCCAAAATAAATAAAGTGAAAATAAATAAGATATTCCTTGAGAAATCTAAAAAAAATGATTTGATCTGATATGTCATGTAACATCTTTGTGGACAAGATTGTTAGTTTTTTGTTTGATTTTGTGACAAGATAAATGGGTTGTGACATTGTCATGATATGTGGGTGAAGTATAAAAGACATATTACATGAATATGATTCAATAATGGTTGTTGTGATGCTGATATACATACATACATACATATATATATATATAACAGTTATATTCCTCTGTTTTCTATACACATCAAACCAATTTTATGCTCCATCATCTTACACCCGCATAGTCATGTGGGTGAGTGTCTTTCGCATAATCATCGTGGTAGGATTTATGGTTGTCCACCATCTAGTTCGACTACCATTTCTAGGTTATAGTGTCCCATGTGTCATTGGGATGTTGTGATATAGTTTCCCATGTGTCTTCAAGATGAGTTGTGATGTAATTTACCAGGTGTCATTGGGATGAGATGTGATATGTTGTCCAACATTTATTCAGGATGAAATGTTTTTGTCATTTTGTAGATGTGTATGTGGGTATGTGAGGACTTGTAATGGCTCATGTGTGTGCTGGTGGGATGTGCTTCATGGTCTGTCCAAGGTGTCGATGGGTGTGATGTGATGTGATATATACTAAACAGGTGGGAGTTCTAGGAAATTATCTAATGGGTTATAATAGAGGATAATCTGTCAGAATGTGGTGAAGGATTCCATATTATCAATGTGATTTATGAAATATTATACTGCTTGGATGCGTTATTTGGTGACCGAGTCCTGGTTAGGAGGGGGTTATTTTTAGACAACCTATAAGTTGCATTTTGGTTTTTTGATCATGGGTGCACTAGTATGATCATTTCACTCATGCAAAAGAGACATTGGTTTCCTTTCTGAGTATACATGTATGCTCACCCTATATATATATAAACTATTTTTAGGGTTGTAGGAGGATTACGTGGGTCACATTGGAGGTTACTTGATCCGACCTAGGGATAGTTTTTGTGTTGCTGCTACATTTTGTTTTTGGGCATTTACATCAGAGAATTTTACTTGTATCAGTTCTATTTACACATGCATTGTGGGATGATTTTTTGGCCTTTTATATATATATATATATCAGGGAGTTTTTTGTATTTATTCATCATATTCTCCAATCTTTTTTCTTTATAAATGGTAATTCCTCTTATGTCATTATATTTGTACACCATTATATCTATTCCCCAACCCGAGGTGCACTTGAGGTTGGACTTGTAGGGTCTTTATCTCTCAATCTTCATTTCCATCCAAGTAGGGATGTCTTTGGAGGGAGGTGGTCGTTACACCATCGTAAAACTACAGTAGCTAAGCCGGGTGGGTTTCTTATATGAATTAATTTATTTTATTTAATTTGATATATACAATTCAATTACATTGAATTTTTATTATTATTTAAGTTGAGATGATTATTTTAAATGGAGATACTGAATTAAAAATTTTTTAATAGATTGTTTAGATAGAATTTCTTATGTAAAACAATGTGAATTATATTAAATTCTAGAATTGTGTTTGATGTGACCCATTGGATAGTGACTAGATAGTGTTGAGGGATTATTGTGGCATGGCCATCATGATTTGGGAGATGTGGTCATCAAGTTGGTCTTAGCCCAGATTTATTGAGTGAAGTAGAATCGTAGGATGGGCCATCATGGAAATTGATTTGAGGAAGGTAGGATATATAGTTGAGGGTGTGGAACATGATATTGGATGGCATGACTAGTGGAATTGAGAGTCATGGTCGTAGGGGTACGTGATTCTAGATCAGATGTGTCTTGGGTACAAATTTGTGATTATTTCTCACCTATAATGGTCAAGCACTAATTAGAGTCTTGTGAACATAGGTTCACTTAGTATTGATGTTTTTTTACCACTCGAGTGGGAAGAGGCACATAGTAGTACATTTAAATATTTATTTTGGGGTTTAATTCCATTAAAATCATCAATGAAGGTGAGGTCCCTTCAGTTGATAATGATGAGGATATCACCAAGGTGTTGAAGCTCATTGTATTGGGATTATTGGGCATAAACTATTTTGGTAGGATGGTGACCATTGTTCCTCGGAACATTGTGCGACTAGCCGAATGTGACTTTTATTTAAGGGAAGATATTGTTGTTTCTTGATTTGTTGGATATCGAAGTGAAGGCTGCCTTTGAGCAGGGTTCTAAGGCAACAATGTTCTATTTTATTGGGCACGCCTTCAGAATGTCTATGATTTTATTTGGGACATGTTGTGTCTACTGGAATGATGTTTTGGGTTACTTATTTAGAGGTCTAACTTGAGGGTTCACCTAGCCTGTTTTACATCAATGGATACCTTTATCCATGGACATGTATCATATCTTATTCAGTGATTTTAGTGTTGGATACTATAGGTGACGACTTCCTAGTTTTTTTTGTGAACCATGAAAGTATGTGTTTACTATACAAATGCACTCACTTTTTATTTATTATATTAGAAATCATTGCAAAAAAAGTTGGGTATGCCCACGTTGGTGGTACCCTAAAGAGACACATTCTCTAACCAAACATAGTCCCTTTAGGATGCAAGTAACCTATATGAACTTTTATTCATGTAAGGGATTGGGCTAGATAGTTTAATCCTAATTTATTGGGCATGGATGGATTTTAGAGGACAGTGAGGTTCCATCCTCAACTATAATTTCTATTTTCCCCTATTTTCATCAACATTATTTATATATATGTAGCTATTGTGGTTACTAATTAGAAACCCCATTTGGATATTTCACTGTATGGAATATATTATAATCATGCTTTGTTTTAGTTTCTATAGGTGTTCTGATGGCTAATTATTTATTTCATTTTTTTCTATTTTTAATTATTCTTATTGTATTTCTTGATATTGAATGTTCTTTCATCATCGGTAGGTCTGGATTGAACCTTCTGAGTCTTCTCTTCCCCAAACTTTTATATATTCTCAGACCATTATTATGTCATCTCCGTGAAACTATATCAACCCAATTTTACCCTCATTACACCCCCACTACTACTCAAAATCATCTGGTGTTTTTGGAGGTGCACCTAAGGCTTGTGGAACCCTTCTTGATGTCATTTTTTGGGTGGATAATCGGGTTGGGAATGCTTCTAGTGGAATTGGGATAGTCTTTTACTAGGATTATTTTAAATGTGAGACTAGATACTATTGGGATCAATTTATCTTTGAATAATTTATATATGTAATACAATGTGTTCTATGGTATATTGGAGACTAGGTGATGTTAAAACATGATTAATAGCTGATGATGGGGTGACTACCGCCCAATATATGAGGGATGAACTCAGTTTCTAGGGGTAGTAATGTTGTTTTGTATTTTTTATTTTATAATTTATGTGATTTTCACCATTATTTTTACATATGATATGGGAATTTTTATTTGTTATGACTTTTTCTCCTTGGTCTGGTATGATGAGGATGTTGATTTGTAACTCGGTACTAGAACAGTGAAGTGTGGTTTGTATGCTTGGTTCATCCTTTTATTAGGAACACAGTAGGTTGTTTTAAATATACATATGCACATGTGATAAATTTTTTATGTGAGGTGTAATGACCACATGCATGTTCCAGTGAAATTAATTTCACTTGATATGTGAAATTAGACCAAATCCTATAAGAGAATGAAGGTAATATTACTTGGGGTGATATTGATCACCAGGTGAGGATTTTATTCCTATTACTGCTTTCCTTATCAATGTTTTATATATAAATTATATATAGGCAGTTTGATGATGTTTGTTATTGAGTGGTATTCCTTCTAGATGGATCAAAATGAGAGTCAGGAGGGTGATAGAATAGTGTCGTGGGAGAATGAAGAGGATAATACCACGGAGGGTTTAGGAGTGCACGTATTGGCTCATGTTTTGGAATAGGGTAAGGGTAAGCCTTCCTATTCTAGTGTAGGTGGGGCATCCAACTGATCATACAACATTTTCGGTCATTGCTTGTTGAGAAGCTCATAGAAACCCTACTATGTGTGATTTAGGGGATCAAAAAGAGTGATCCGGATGCAGATCCATCCATGACATATTAAACTCAAGAGTTCCAGTCAAAGAACCAATCACGTTTCCAGGGTGAGGGTTGTCCATAGGAGGCTGATAATTGATCGAGTTAATGAAATTGATTTTTTAGCAGCTATTGATGTCTCTATTGAATAGGGAGAAACTACAAACAATATTCTCAGAGGACTAAAAAATCATGGGTGGTATGTGCCGGTGAAAGCAGAAAGACATGATGGATTGTATTGGTAAGCTTTTGAGGCTAGGTTCTTCGATAAATTTTTACTTATGTCATTGAGTGGAGAAAGAGATCTAGTCTTCATGATATTTTAGAAGGGCGTCATGTCCATCATGGAATATATTATATCTTTCACATAATTTTATCTGTCTACACCAAGAATGTTGAGTAATTACACCTTGAGGGTGAGGCTCTTCAAGGATGGTTTACAACACAACATTCATTTGTAGGTAAAAAATTTTATGTTGGAATCATTCTTATAAGTGGTGATCTAGATGATCATAGATAATGGAAACATGGTGGACATGTCCTAATCATGTTGGGAAGTGGATTAAGTTATTTTCAGTGTTGATGTTTTACATGGAAGGAAGTGTGGTTGGTATGAGTTTCAGTAAGGATGTTAGGCCATGGACTTAGCTAAAACACTTAGTACTGGGTCTTTAGTGATTTTAGTTCAATCTGTATAGTCAATACATGTATGTAGTATGTATGAGAATCCTCCAAAGGAGTACTGAACGTGTGGATGGTCATGCATCTCAATAGGATACACGGGAAGCCTTTCAGAATAGATGGTGGTAAGGGTCTATATTAGACTAAGGGTTCTATTGGTGGATTGGGATATGTACTAAATGAAGGTAGCCCTTCTTCAGCTGCATGAAGTGGTCATGGAAAAAATGCCGAGACTCAACTATGGGGTTAGGGGATACTACATAGGGTAGTATCATAGGGAGATCGTGCTTCAGCTAGTCCGGCTTCAGGCCTGGCACACGTTATAGAGCTTATACATGAGGAATAAGCCAGTGTGCCAGCAACGATCAGAGGTACGCCATGGGAATAGCCATTTTCTTATAACTTTCTCAGCATAGACTATTATTTCATATTATTTCGGGGTGAACTAGGTTCATGGACTATATGTATGGACTAACCAAATGATATTTATTTTGTTGGCATCTTCTTAGGTGTGATATATATATATACACACATATATGAATGGGCTATAGGGAACCAAAATGTATTTGAGCATCTTCTGATATATTATTACATGAGATTCATTGGTATATGGGCATTGAATATGTGTAGTTAATTGATTTACATGGAATTTATACATCTTTGGTGTGGAGAACATGATTGAATAGCAAGGCACCAGGACTTATTTCAGCGTCTAATGAGATGTGAGACATTATTGGTGTAGTGTGTGACATAGTCATGAGGCAGGTACCGTTATGGGGAGGGAATTGGATGGGTGTAAATTATGAGAGAGGATAACATTATGGGGTGAAGGAGTGATGATGTGTCATTTTAGGAAATTCTAGTAATATTATTTTTAATAGAGTAGTTTTTTTCATTTATTTATGGTTGTGATGAGACAAGGGTGGACTACTCCTAAGGTGGGGAGCCCCCTTGTGGTAGTTGACAAGTACCCTTGAGACTGGGGTAGTTCCAGTTAGTTTTATCAGGATGGGTTCATTCGGTAAAATCTCTAAGACATTTTATATATTTAGGGTGAGTTATGTTATGGTGGGGAGATTGTAACATCCTAGTTTTCGGAATCAGGTCAAAACCCATTCCCATTTTCAAATTTCAAATTAGTGGGTTTGTCGATTTCCTTTTCACTCCTCAAAACTCAATTATGAGAGTTTCTTAAACCTAATATCATATTTATGGATGGGTTTAAATTAATGTAAAGTCCCTCATGTGTTCAGAAGGGTTTCAGGATAATTTGAGGCTTGAAGGTCTATTATGGGAGTTACCAATCAAGGTGCACAATTAGTGTAAAACAATTTGGCCTATTCTAGAAACGTGTTTTCCCTATTATTTTACTACCAAATTGTTTGGTAAACAATTTAATATGTCCTTCATGGCTATGCAAGAAGTATTTGTATTTTTGTATTGAGCGATTTAATGATATGTGCATGGTTTCTAAAAACCATGCGGTAAGCCCCACTGGTAGAGCTATATAGGAAGTACTCATGTACTTTATCCCACACAATTGACATAATATTTGGAAACTAATGTGATCAAACCATGTCACCTTACAAATGTGTGAAATGACATATTCTTCCCTCCCTCGATGTCTTTCCTTCCTCCATATTTTCTCTTTCTTGGTTGTGTACAGAAGTAGGGGGATCTATTTTCTCCACCAATCCTAGGTTGTGGTCCATTTTCATCATCCATGCTCTATTCTGCAAGATATCATTTATGTTGGAACAATTTAGGTGAGTATCTCATGTTCTATGATTCGTTTTTCTTTTTCCACTCACCACCCAAAATGCAAAATCTGAACGATCTATTTTAACCTACTATTCTAGGCATTCGACAGAGATAATGATTTCTTCAAAACTTCTATATGATAAAGGTTATAACGGACTCCCCCACCACTATGAGTCCATTTTATATGTTGCATAACATTCTACTTGTTTTTTGGATTATTTGGGGTGTGTATTTTAGCACGCCATTGGGTAATTGAGTGATTCCTTTTTTAATTTGATTTCATGATATTAAATTTATCATGTGATCCTATGGGATTAGCTTGGGAATTCACTACCCAAATTATCATTTGTGAAGCTGCGCTAGAGGTCATAGACCACATAGGGTAGCTAGGACTAGTGGGATGATTATATTATTGGAATTTTCATATATATTCTGAGATGTAAAATTATGTTACAACGAATTATTTAATTATTTATGTTGTGTTTTTCATTTAAATTGGGATAATAATATCAATTTAATTGAGTTAATATTTTATATTGAATTACTTATCTAAAATTTAGTGAAGTATATGAAATTCATGAGTTTCATGGGATCTGATCAATTGTATCATGAATTACATGACCTAAGGGATTGAAGTGTCATGTCCATCAGGATTGATGTGACCTGGTCATCTGCAAGGGATTTTCCTGTATTTATTGAGTGATGTATAATCAAAGGATAGGGAATTGTGGATAAAGTTTTGAGGAGGTGAGGCCATCAGTTTGAGACAATGGCCCATGATATTGGAGGGAATGGACATGATACTTGATAGGTGTGGTCCCACAGGCACAAGGTTTCTTATTTAATGTGTATTAGGTACTAATTTGGTCATTGTGTCTCACCCTTAATGGCCATGAATGATTGTAGTCATCTGCACACAATTTGACTCAGTGATGATGTGTTTTTGACCCCTTTAGTGGGTATTGGCCCCTGATAGTGTGGTTTATGTTTATAGTTTAGGGTTTCTTTCCTTATAAACCCCCATGTATGGTGAGGGTCATTCGTTAGATTTTGTTGTAGCTATCATTTGGGGGTGATGATTGATGTATTGAGGCCATTGGGCTTAAAATATATTGAGAGGAAGGAGATTTTCATTCATCGGGACATCATGTTGTGAGTATGAAGGGTTTTTTATTTGTGGATAGATATCATTGAACCTCTGTATGTTAGGAATAAAATAGATTAGTTCTATCTACTAGGGGTCCGAGAGATAAGGGTTCAATTTTCTTTGGGGTTCCGTTACGATGTTAGTGATTTGATTTGGGACACGAGATTCCAGATGAAATGAGGTGTTGGGTTACTTATTTGGTGTTTAATATTATGTGTTAATTTTAACTAATTGACATCATGGGATACATTAGGCCCTGGGTAATGGTTCCTATCATATTCAGTGATTCTGGAATTGTCTAAGGTAGGAGATGAATTATTACTGGCTATTAAGAACTAGGGAAGTTCGTGACTACTTTACGCATGTGATTATTTGTTATTTATTATACCACACATATTCTTAAACAAAAATGTTGGTTATGAACAAGTTTTTGGTACCCTACTATGTCTCATTATCACTCCCTATGATGTTCCTTCAAGACATGTTCATACTTTTTACATTATTTTTCAGGTAAGTGTTCGGGTGATGGGGTTGGATATTATTTGAGTTGTCATCAATGGATGGAATGGTGCCCTGATGTTCCTACCTCATTTAGAGTTTTTTTTATTTTCAACTTTATCAACATACTATATTTATATGTAGCTTCTATGGTCAGGCATTGGTGACCCCTTCTGGATATTACACTGGATGAACTATATTGTAATAATGCTCTATTTTTGTTTCTATAAGGGGTTCGATGGATATTTTTTATTTCTCTTTTTCTTTTATATAATTATTCATTCTCTATTTATTTTTATTTAATGTTATTTCACCACTAGAGATTATGGTTCGATTCTGTTGGGTATTCTCTTCCAAAAAATTTTATATGTACTCAGACCATTATAATATCATCACCACAAGAGTACAGCCTCCCCATAATTCCTTCTTTAAACCCACACTGCTAATAGGAATCCATTGGAATTTGGGGAGATGAGACTAAGTGTAGTGTTACCCAGATCGATATCACAGTTTGAGTGACTAATTGGTTCAGGGATACTAAAATTATAATGATATGAAAGCTTACATCATCTCAATTGGGTGGGAAAAATTTTATAAACTCCAAGAACATTTTATATATCCCATAAAAAGTTTAGTGAATGGGGAATACGGTTTTTGGGGGCCCTAATTTATATTTTCATTTTTCTCTAAGGATCACTACAAAAAAAATGGCATATACCAATAGAAATTTATTGACAGATAATATATCTGTCAGTAAAAATGAGCATTACCAACATATATTTTGTTTTATTGGTATTAATTATTAATACCAACAATTACATTTACCAATAGATATATCTATTGGTATTGGTTTTTCCATACCAATATATCATCTACCAATAGTTGAATCTATTGTTTTAACATACTTATACCAATGTTTTTTTACTAACACATGAATCTATTATTAATAATGACTCTTACAAAAAAATATTCTGGCATCAATATTAATTGATACAATAAACCATATAGTACCAAAAAAGTTTTTCTTCAATAATACATTATGAGAAACATAATGTATATATATATATATATTATTTTTATGACCAAAGTAATTTTTTTCATGGGTTTTTATTAAAAACATATTACAATTGATTTCAGTTTTCTACTATTTTGAAATATTATATGATTTTATATTTTTCAATATTTTTTATTCAATTTTCTCTAACTATTAATTGTATTAATATTTTTCAATATTATTTATTTCATAAATATTAAAATAATTTTTATTAAAAAACACAACACTAATCCCCTGATCCTCGTGTCTTCCTAGCACCACTACCCCACCGCCCCGCCTCACCTCCCTCCTCCGCCCCGCCTCGCCTCCTGCCACCCTGCCTCTTGCCGCCCCACCTCGCCTACCACCTCTCCGCCTCCCGCCACCCCGCCTCGCCTACCGCCTCTCCACCTTGCCTCTCGCCTCACCTCCCACCTCTCTTCCTCGCCTCTCATCACCATCGTATCCCCCAATCCCCATCTCTTCTTTGATCCTCCTTTCTCCCCAATTATTTTTCGCCTTCAGCCTCCGCACCGATGATCTCTTTATTCACTCAAAAAATATGTTCATCACTGTTCTCCCCATTAAGGGGTCTCCCTCCCAGGGATTTCCACTTCTTTCATGGTTCTCTCTTTTCTCGCGTTCATCGATGTGTTCTTCTTCTTGACTATGATGATGCGTAGGGTCATCCTTGTATTTTGAATTCAATGTTGTTGAGGTTTCTGTTGGTAATTTATTTTTAGGGATTATTCCCCATCATTTCGGATCGACCCTATGCCGAATTTGATCTTCCCTTTCTCTGTTTCCCTTTAGGGTATGTCTATTTTGAGTTCAACAATCATTTACCCCCTATCATTAAGGGTCGATTCAGGTGTCATCTTTGATCGTCCAGTTTGGTATTGCGGATGGGTCTCCTAGCCCAGGGTATTTTTGGTGTGTCCATCTTGATTCAATGGACATGTAATTCTTCTCTATGAAAATTCTATCTACTAGCGAAGGGTGGTAAGGTCTTTTCTATTGTTTTGATTTTTCATATGTATTTGGAGGGTGGATGTGATGAAGTTTTTATTTATTGTAGGTTCTTTGTTTGTCACCAAAGGTTGTAGAATGAGATAATTTTTAGAGGTTAGATCCCTCTTTTGGGTTATTTTTTTATGGTTCGCATGATTTTTGAGTAAAAAATAATACACTAAAAAATGAATATGGAAGTGATTATAGAATAGATTTATATTTTTTGGCAGGTCAGTGCATGGTGAGGATCATGTGTTTAACATTTTATTGATGAAAAAGAAGGTGGATCTCCTCTTGTTGTCACAGAAAATGTGAATCTTAATAGTGATTCCGATTTTTATGTTTTATACTTTTTTATTTCATTCCAATTTCATATTTGGTTTCCATGGTTTTATTCGTGTTGATTCTTTTATTTTTGGTTATGTTATGATTTCTTATTCTTGTTAAATATGGCACTTTGTGGTGAAGAATTAGGGACGATGAAATCTTCTTCTCTGTAGATGACTGATGAAAAGATCAGTATTGTAACACCATTGTTCTCATATTATATTTTATTTTTTAGTTATTTTTTTTGTGGGATATTTTTATCTCATTTGTGAGTGTGCTTTTAGGAATTAGGGGTTGTATGCACAGTTCGTTGGAGGTGGACATTGAAGTGATGTAGATGCTAGAGGAGAGTTATTTTTATTTCCATCTGATGACAGGTTTGTAAGTATGATAGAAGATGTCCTATATGAATTTTTTCATTGGGGTTTTTGATGATTATGTCATAGTGTTATGATTTCCGAGAATTGGAATCATTAAGGCTCTAATTCACTGCACTCACCAGGTAAGCATTACATTATTCAAGCCTAGAAAATAATTGTTATGTTCCATCTATTTTTAACATATTTTTTTTACAAGCATATCATGTATTTTGTTCCTTCTGGTTATAAGAATCCCATATCTTGTGTTCATTCATGTCATCAATGACACCCATACTAACACCTGTTTGCATGTCTTTTCCAATCCATGAATTATCACTTTTTTAATTCATTTCTTGTATGGTATTCATAGTCCTAATCACATTATCACCACTTATTTGTGTTAGGGATCTGAGTAATTCTTCAAAAGGAATAGAATTTTCTTTGTAGGGCCCATCCTCAATGCCTCCAATAGACGATCTCTTCTACTTCAAAAAGAAATACATGGTAAAACTAGCACCAGTTATCAAATTTGGATTTTTGAGAATGTTTATTCATGGGGTATAAAAATATGAAAATTCATGTAAAATTTAATTATAAAATCATTGATAACACCCATTTTAATGAAGCATGATTTTAGCTCTGAATGCTCCATGATGACAGAAAAAACAAGTCACTTATGCACTTGACCTAAAAAATACCATCTTTTGTTCCCACATAGGATTCATGATGTACATTTGGTATATTATGAAAATAATTTCCACAAGCCTTTAGTACCTTGTTGTCTTCTTTTCCAAATCATATGATGACAATCACTCGAGACTTGCTTAGGTAATGGCGCACCAAATCACTCAACCCTCTATGTTTTATAGAAAAATCAGGTATGAACATTTGGATATGTATGTCATGATTTTCAATGTACTTTTAATTTTTCATACACCCCAAGAATCTTATCTCACTAACTGAACATTTATTTGGTTCTCCAAATTCTTGTAATGTAGATGAAAATCAAGAAGAAGGATGCACTGGTTCATAGCCCTTTTATCATTTTTTCACGAGTAAGAAAGTCTTTTCTCATTTTTATGAGTGTAACAAAGTCTTTGTTGAACATTACAGCTTTAAGAACCTTTAAATCATCTAATTGGAATCTATAATTTTTCAACATTTATATACATAATGTCAAGATCTTGGAATCCTTGACGAAGGTCCATTCCAACTGTTGTCATAGCCTCGAGTGCTAAATCTGATATGAGATCGGTGAATTGGCTAGTAAATTGTGTACCTATGAAACTGTTCCCCAATCTAAGTATTACAACATGATCATTAACATTTACATGTATCATAAAAATAGAATGGTTTATTAAAAAAAAATTCAATGTGCCCAGAAATGAAAATAACACAGGAGTGATTTTGATTATTACTTTTGTTGTTACAAGTAGATTCCTCTACCTCTTGTGAAAAAAAATAAACTTGTCTTTTTTGTTGACATGGACATATAGTATTCTGCGTATTCCTTGATAATGTCTATCATAAAGAGACGGATGGTGTTGCATCATTCTTAGTTGGTCATTAAATGTGGGGATTAGTGATGACTAAATTTTTTTGGTAATATATTGATTCCTCATTATTGTTTTAGTGTTCTCACTAACATATTAATTCCCCATGCCTCCTTATAGTGCCTTGGATCGAAATATGGATTCTTTTTTATTGTTCTCACTAACAATATTTTAATACCTTGTTCATTCATGAAATCGATCCCTCACCCGGGTGTGCAATCTAAGTAGAATGTAGCTGTGTTTCATGGTTTGTGTGAAATATAGAATCTATGTACTATTTGTGAAATATGGAATTTTCATTTTAGGGAGAGCGTGAGTATCGAAGGCCAAGCCCACATGGTTTGACCTGTGGTGCAACATTACCAGCTTCATAAGGGGTGGTATGAGGCCATGAAGAAGAAGCTGTATGTCCTGCCCACAGGATTATACTTTCTGAACTTGTACCTATATAGTTTATTAGATGGTTGAATTAGTAATGAAAAACATTACTCAACTAGAAGGTAATGAGAAAAGCTTACCGTGAAAAAAGGTACATTTACCTCTCTTTCACCAAATTAATCAATTACCCTAATATAGAGAATAATTAGAAATCCAGAATGTGCACTAGTTAAATTCGATGAGAGTAATTAGAAAGTATAATTCAATTATTGGGTAGAGGGAATATTTCTATACATGTGCATATTTTTATTTGTTATAAATAAAATGTGTTTGATGTCCATGAAATCTTCCCCTTCACATATTTTTTATATGGGTTTCTTAGTGTTCCACTTTGCAACACTGTTTGGCTTCTTCCTTGATTTTACCCATGGACTATGTGTGAAATCCTGAATCTAGAATCTATTTTATAGTTCTCATTTATTTATCTTTGGAATCTGGTATCTATTTTAGTTTTCACATCATCATTGTTGATATGGAATTGAATAATATAGTGATTTTTAGTAGAGTGGGAATTCATTTTCATGTTCCAGTTGAAGGGATTATCTAGGTTCGTGAACTATTGAGTATCGTGACCCATCATTGTAAGTCTTGTTTTCTATTCCTTGATTCTCAGGTTCTTTTATGAAATTATAGTTGCAAGGTGTACAAGTACATTTCATTTTATTTGAGGGCAGGTAGAATATGTTGCTTGTAGAATCTGACCACTAAGATACTTCCTCAACTCATGAAATTTTAGTTTTTTTTATTGTCCTTCATTATTTTATGGATGTGTCTTTGGATCATGGTTTTATATTCTATTGTGCTTTTCCTACCGTTAATTTATTAATTGTTTTGAATTAGTCACATTTTTGTACACATTCCTTTAAAAATCAGTAAGTTGTTTATTTTTATCTTTACAATTATGGTTTATGGGATTAGAATGAAAATTAGATGATAAATTAGTAGGATAGAATAAAACTACGTAATTAAAATAGCCTTGATAAAAATTGGATTCAGGAGAACAAAGTAGAAGATGAGGAAGAAGGTCCCCCTGGGGGGGGGGGGGTAAAAGAGGTTGTTCATTATATTCAGAATTAACGAGAATCAAATTTAGTTACTAATAATCTAGGTGGAATCCTCCAGTATCATCCCATGAAACATATTCAACAATTTTATTGATGGGGACCTATGTATGTTGTTCTCTTGAGGTTTTTATTTGGAGTCACATGACTTGTTCCTTGAGTTTTTCAGTATTTGTTTTCTGATCACAATGGAGAATATTTTTACTGTAACTTTACCAATGTACGAGTCACTACTCATTCCCCTCTTTTTCCCCCACCCTCAAAATGTTACCCAATCAGAAATCCAATATGGCATTCAATTGGCTTGTTTTTTTTCTTCAAATTATTTTAAATTGTATATTATTTTTTCCTCTCTTATCATGTATGTTCTTTAATTTTTTCATGAACCATATTTTTTCTTTAGATTTAGTATATTTTACTACCTCTATATTCTTTTCCCCCAGTTTCCCTCTTCTACTTTTTTGTTTATTGCTTTTTTCCTTCTCTAAATTGTTCTTCTTGTATTTTATTTTATTCAATTTATTTTTACTTTTTACTTGTATTTCTTGACAAATTTTTGGTTTCATTTTATGTTACACATCTTGATTTAATGAATTATTTGTTAGATAAAAGGCTATATTTGAATTTTATATCCAAGTTGTGTAGGTATACTCTCTGTTGAAAGTAAAAAGGAAGTTCAACACAATTGTTTATTCCTTTTTGTGAAGGCACTACCTTTATCCTTATGGTGTAATATATTTCTATCTAATGTACTGGTACCTCCCTCAAATCCATATGAGGTATTTGTTCATCTGTTTTTTGACCTGTTTATGCATAGGTTGGTCCTACTTTGGACGGGGTTGGTGCTGGAGCAGGCATAAACTAGAGCCAGCATATATCGGTAGGAGCTGGAGAAAGAGATATCATAGAATGGGGATGGCATGAATGGGGATAGAGTTGGATGAGCTGGAATAGACAAGATATGGCATCAATGAGGTTTATGAAGGCATGGATGGGAAGGTGATGGAGCTGACATGGATGGTCTGGTGCTGGTGTCGCTGGCAATGATGGGTTGGAGTTGCTGGGGTAGTTTATCCTATTGGGGGAGATCCAATGTGGTGGGGGTGTGGGTAGGGTTGTCAAGTGTTATAATTATGGAACAGAACTCTCAGGGGTAGTGCTGGGAAGGGTTGTCCAAGATTGATCCCAGTGGGGATCCCATAGGTTCTTTTCATAATGAATTTCATTATTAATAAAATTAATTCTTCTATAATTTAGAACGTGTTAAAATATTCTTTGGTTTAATAATTATAACATATGTACTATACATGATAAATTAATAAATGGGGCATTAAATTTTAATGAAAATAAGAATTTATAATTTGAATGTAAATGTAATTTATAAAAAAAATATTTTATATTTTTAATATTATTACCAACCGTTAAATTTGTCATCAAAACCTGTTTCTAAACACTGTAACCAATATATATATTATCTGTTGGTATTATTATAATTTCAACAGATCTATTTTATCTATCACAAAAGGGTTTAGCAACAGATGTTTTACCAAGATTTCAGTGACATGGACATATATGTTGGTAAAATGCTTTACCAACAGAAAATGCACTTTTACCAACATATGTGTTCATGTTGGAAAAAGTGAAATATTTTGTAGTGGATAAATCAAGGAAGATGAATATTAAAGACCCATAATATCCTATATAGGAACTCTCAAAATTAATTTAGAGTTCATGTTTAATATTATTTTCCTTAAATGTGATAATTATTCTCAAATAATTGTTTATGATACTCTTGTCTCATTTTCATCATTTATTAGAAGATAAGTGAGGTATCCTTTAGGTGTATCCACTAGGCCCCCATGAATCTCCCAAAAAATCTCTTAGTATTTCTAGTTCTCATGTGGAGAAACTATAAGCTTTATGTTGTTCATCATTGATCAAAACTTTGGGTTCTCTTGTTTACTCATTTTTTCAGAGATTAAGAGTGTAGGATGTCTTCTCCATTGGGTTTGAAATAATTCCCAAGTGTTTATTCATTGTACATAATTTCCCTCTCAAATAAAAATGTTAAAAGGTTGAATTTACACTCAGGTGTAATATTAAGTAATTTTCTAATGTCCCACTATAATATTTTTATTCAAATAAATTATCCAAGTAAAATATTAAAAATACTAGTTATAACAATAATAGTTTCCAAAGATATTTCATTGTTTATATATTATTTTTATTATAAATTGACTAATATTTAATTAAGGTATATTAAAAAAATATCATTTTGGTGGGGTCATTAAATCATCTCATTAATCCTTCATTGAATTTATCAAAACTTGAATAATAAAATATTTTATAAATAAATATGATTAAATAAATAATTAAATGAATATAAATTCACTAAACTAGAATATAAATATTTAAATTTTTATTCATCTAAAAAAATAAATAATTTTTGTATTTTATTCACAAAACATGTGAATAAATAAATATTTACTCATTATCTAGTGAATAATAAAAAATAGATTAATTTAAACCATTACTTTATTTACTTGAATATTTATTGATTGATATTTAAGGATCAACATTACTAGAATATTTTTAATTTGTAAATTTGAGAATAATGTTTATTTTAATGTTTAAATTCTATATAATTCAATTAAATTAAATATATAAGTTGTATCTGACCATACATGCCTCTTTCTTATTCAGTTTAAGAGACCTTACCTAATGTATATGAATAGTGTCTTGTAATATGTTACGTAAATCCATGATAAATATGATAATTTATTAATCAATTGTCATTCATGCAATATTTATAGTGTAATATACATTGTTTGACTTGATATCTCATCATTATAGATGCTTGCTTTTTTTAACACCTTATATGAATGATTTATCATTCATTGACAATCTAAAATGAACACAAAGATGAACAACCATGTCCACATATTTAGTCATAGGTAATCATTATTATCAAATTGAACGAGATATTTTTTCTATTATTCTGGTAGGAAAGATAATTCCATTAATTATTTAATTATCTTTATATCACTTATGATGCACCAAATTATTGAAGGTACAAGAGGATGTAGTAGTGTTTCTTGGTTGGAGAATAACCATAAATATTAATGTTGGATTCCATGAATCATTTTCAAAAGTTGAATGGTGTAAATATCATGAAAAATGAAATATTTCTATTGAATATTGACATTGGATCCTAGAAACCCATATAAGATCTTTTTCATTTAAAATTTATAATAAATTTCTATTAGAATGGATGAAATATGACTTCGTCTAAGGACCATTATTCAAATAATATTTTCATCATTCAAAACTATTTATGAATTAACTACACTTTTTAGGGACAAACCAAAATAGATCACCCACATTGGTGGTCAAAACATGGTACTTTGATCTCTAAATAACATTGTATGAATGTCAAGTGATATCATATAGAATTGATCATCTTATGTTGTTTTTATTGATTTTTTCAATATTATTCTATCATTAAAGATTCTTTTTTGTTTTTACATTATTGAGAGTATGAGAGTGGGGGGAATCATTATCAAAATCTATTTTGTAAAACAATTATCAATTCAAAATCAACCCTACATAATAGACATAGACATATATTTATAAATTTAGGGTTTAGGATAATATATTATTGAATTTTAAAATGGAACATAAATAATTTGACCAAAAAATTTCTAACCTCATTCCATATAATAATATTTATGTCCAAATATTATAGGGTAACATAACAACTTAAACCACTAACTCTGAGTAAAAATTCCACCAGAACAAATACATACCTCTATGTTTGAAAGAGGTCATTGGCAAGAAATGAAGGTCAATGTATGATATTGGGGAGGCAGTACTCTTAATATTAATTTGTATTAACATAATAATAATAATAAAAATAATAATAATAATAAATTTGATTAGTCTGGATGCATAGTGAACTAAGCATGTTATATAAATAAATAAATTCCAATACACAAATATTATCCAAAAATAAAGGAGAAAATACATAATAAGATAAAAAAACATAAACATAATGGGGTTATTTTTATTGTATCTCGAACCACTCTATTTTCATGAAACACTACATAGCAATCCACCATAGGACACTTGACATTATTTAAATCTCAGGTCCCAAAATCTACATGTGAACTAAAATTCTAGAGTAGACTATGAGTACGAAGACATAGTAGGACACCACCAATGAATCATTGACATGTTTGAACATGCATTAAAGTATATAATAAAAAAATAAAAAAATAACCACATTTAAAACTGTCATGCTGAGTAATTTTGTGCTAACCAAGCCTCCAAAACCACATTTATGTCTACATTATGATATGATGGAAAACATCTACACAACTATGGAATCATCTAAATGATATATTCATCCTTATGATTCACTATAGTCGTATAGCCCCTAGGCCTCCAGGAAAAATGACTTAAAGGAATCATCCCCAAATATTTATCTACGTCAGGTCAAAGATACAATCGTCCCCCACTATTTCTAAGGAGGTATAATATCTGATGATATTCATGCCCACATTTTCATCCCATAATGGTGATAATATTACCTTGTGATAACTAATGGAAACTATTTTCCTATTGTAAATTATTTAACAATTATTTTCTTTTAACTAAAGGAATATTTTAAAATATTAAGGGTGAAAATGATGTAAGGTATTTAATAATAATAAATGTTGTTATTTTTAAAAATATTATTATTAATAAATTTGGAAAATAATATTTTTTGTGATAAATGAACTTATATACATATATATATATGTGTTAAATAAGTATATGGATGTGGGATTATAAATATGATTTTTTTGATATGTGTGTGTGTGTATAATGGATATATATATGGATTACTTTTAATATACATAATTTATTAGAGTTTATTAAATATTTTTTAATGGGGATTTTAGAAAAAATATGTATGTGTAATATGATGTCGCACATGAATAAAGTGGAAGAATAAGAGATATAAAAATTGAGTAATTAGTTAATGAAAAGGTTAATTAAAATTGATGAAATAAAAATTAAATGGAATTGGGAGGTGTTAAGAACCTAAAGATGCCTCATTCTTATGACTCTACCTATTTCCCCGCTCTTCAATTTTTTTTCCTAAAACATCAATCATCAGTATATGTTTTGGTACTGATCTTATTGAGTGGTCATCTGTTCCATTGAGCTTGTATCGATGAGAATAAATTTAATTTAATGTTTGTCTCTAATGGTGTTGCAAAATGTTATTCATATTTAATTTAATCGATATTTTCTAAAATATCAAATATAAAATATAATAGTAAATAATTACCCATAAAAATTAAAATGAATTATCAAAATATAGTTGGGAGAGATTATCGAATCATAATTATGCAATTTATGAAAGGCTAACTATATTGTAATTATCATGTGACAAATATTTTTAAAATTATCAAATTATAATTACAACATTTATCGAATGAAAATTTTCATGAATTGTCAAGGGGTAATTAATCTAAATTAAAAAAGGATAATATAATGATAAAGTATTAAAAAATAATATCACCTTTTAACAAAGTATAATTTGTATGAAATTATCAAACGATTACTGTACAAACAAGACTTCAGGAAATTGTCCAAAGTTACTTTTTTATATTTTCAAGCAATAAATATGGGGATTATAAATATTCTTGAGGGGATTTTTGGGAGAGCATGTGTTAACATAAACAAATAATACAGAAACTATCTAAGAAGGAAAAGGTATCATAGAATGTGATATTTTTTTCTTTAGTGAATCAAAAATATTACTTTTTTTCAAGGAATCCATTGCATGTGATTGTATTCTGGTTGGTGTGCGAATGAGGATTGGGCGATGGCACATTTGAACAACATTCCATTTTCATTGATGACGTCAATGTAGGATGTTGCATAATATTTTGGGCCATATATATGATGTCATATTTATATATTATTTATGTTGGACTAACTCATGCTTGTAACATGAGTCATGTTGGTTCATGTGTAGTGAAGAGGCTTCTTTGATTAATGTATTATGATTACGAACGTTGGCGACCATTCGACCATATTGATATTCTCACATGTGTGTATGTATCGCTTTGTTCACAGTCTTGATATGTTATGTATGATGCCAATTTTTCCATGTGATATTTTTGATATATTCTATTTTGTTTTGTTAATTATTATACCAGAGTTACTAGTGGTTCCATCGTGGATCTGTATCCCTAGAGGTGGATTTTTTTCAGACGCTATATTTGACATACTAATGAGACTAAGATGGATCATAGGGAATGATATATTGGGGGTGGGATGACCAAAGGATGGCGATCAAGATTGATCAAATATTCATGGAAATAGTAGTGAATGATGTTCTATTTAACATGAACTAGATATAATTTCACTACATGAAAAACTAGTTTTGATTAACCAGGAAGCTTAGGGCCTATAAAGATATAGAAAATATTAAGTCTAGCTCTAACATTGAGATATTTCCTAGACTGTTCTAGTGTTTTCAGGCATGTCACCGAATAAGCTACAACTGGGGTCTGCACCATCTTGATTAGTGCATGAACACTTTGAATAATTGTTTCTTCTATGTAAATTTATGTACTATTATGTTAAAAACATTTATTAATGTACATATATGTTATGAGCACATTGGAGATTTCCTACTAAGTCATTTTACTCACTCCATACTATATTTTTTGGGGTTTAGGTAGATTTTGGGTCCTGATGTCAAGAAAAAGAAAATGGACCTACGGTGGAATAATGATTAATACATCATGGAGAAGAAGCGGGTAGGGATAGACTCTGGAATTCCCAAAAATATACTTATTTTTTTATCTATTTATGTTTTTACTTTTAACATTTAGAATAATATTTTGAAATTAGTTTCAGTTTATTTATATGTCCTGTTTAGTTTTTTATTTTGAAAGATTACTCAAACTATTTTTTGTAATTATTGTTTACATAATATGGATATTTAACTCGATTCATCTGGTATAGTTTCCCCACTACCAAACATAGAACCTCACTGATAGTCAAAAGCCTCTTGTATAAAAGGAGATGTGCATAGGGTCATATTGAATTCTTGATCAGACCTTTTGGTTTCTATTGGCTTTCTAGATATGCATTTTACAAACTCATTCCATAATAAAAATTATTTTCAACAACATATAAATTAATATCTATCCGTGGACACAATATTGGTTCACTCATCTTCCTTGGAATATATTGAATACAAGAAAACACATTCATTGAATATTTGTTATTAAAAAAATATTCTATTAATATTTGGTTGAATAAATATATATTATATATTAAATAGATGAAAAATAATTTATTCAATGTCTGATGAATATATATTTATTAGTTATTAATGTATAAAAAAATTATTAATAATAAATAAAAATCAATTTTTGGAATTTCTATTATTTGTAATCAACAAGCCCTAAATAACCTTATTCTGTAGTGGTAAGAAAAATATCTATTCTAATAATTAAATTAATATATTTTTAAATTGATTTCAATTGAAACACATAGTGTGTGACCGTCTTGGATTGCTTATCATTGGAATTAAATAGTCTTTCCTGAAGTCTATGATTATTATCTAGTAGATGGTCATGACACCAAATAGAAAGATGTTTATCTCATGACATCGACAACCACAAATGAATTCATTCTATTTAATATAATTCATTTTAACTAATACCTCATCAAGGAGGTTTCACATCAATGTCATGAAACTATATGCTTGATAGGTTTTTCTATGACTATTTGAAAAAAAAATCATTGTTAAACGATGCACATGAAATTTAATGTGATGGACCCATTTAAAAATATAGGTGAGATGAATCCTTCTATAAATCTGGATGGAAAAATTAATCTCTCATCTTATTAATTAATAAAACATCACTCCTTACACACCCATTGTTTCTAACTTTAGCATTATCTCTATCATCATGTTTCAAAAAATACTTTTTATTGAATGAGTTGTAATATGAATTAATAATAATCATAACGAGTAAGGTCCATTAAAAACACTCTTAGATAGGTACATTTGGTGTCTCATAAACATACAGAATTTATACATGCATTTTTATTATCATAATATCCCCTCTAAGAAATTACCAAGTCAATATATAAAGAGAAGAAGAATCATCTATATACTAGTACTCACAGATTATAGTCATCATTTCTTGTGTCCCATCGTAGTATTTTATCTAACAACATATTATTATTTAGAAATTTAGATGTGTAATTTATATTTTCTTGTCCTATTGTCGATATTTTATGACATTGTCAATGTTATAGATACTCTTGGAAATTATTACATTATTTTCATACCAAACAATGAACAATATGTAATAATTTTTTATTAGTATTTAAATCCTGTAATATATATGTAATAAAAAGTACAAGAATTCATTTATAAAAAATAACTCTAACAAAATCCCACATAGACAAGATCCAACTACATAATGAAATAATTATGCTAAAACTCACATGATCATCATTTTTTTAGTGAGATAATACATTAGTAAAGGGGTCCACCATATTGTCTCACAGGGATATTCATCCAAATTTAACATGACCTCTTTGGAAAAAACACCTCAAGAGATTATACTTCTAAATTATGTTATTCTTTTTTTGATGGGACCATTCTTTATTTTTGAGAGCTTCCATCGTAGTATTATCACAATAGAGTTTTATAGAGTATTTACTACATGTTACCACATCATGAAAGTGTATGAATTTATGTACCCAAATAAGTTCACTATCATAATTAGAGATTAAATATACTCAGATTCCACAACAGAATCTATAACCATGGCTTGTTATGATTTCTTTAGTCTCAATGAACCATCATTGGGAGTGAATATGTATCCAAACTATGATTTTTGATCATCTTGATCTCGTCAGAAACAAGAATCTATATATATCCTATGATTAATAGTTCCCAATCTCCTCCCCTCCATAGACTCGGAACATATACATAGTATTCCACATATACATAAGTTTTGTTTTCACCACCATTCATAGTTGGTCACCCAGATCTGATTAATATCTTCCTACCAAAAAAATAGATGGAACCATCTATTGATGCACATAGAATAGCATAAATGACTAACACATTCACAAACATTAATGTAATAAATTTAATTTCATTTATATGCTCATGTTAATGAGGGAATATTTTCTAGCAATGGTGATTGCCTTGTGAAATTCAAAACTATCCCTTCGGGGAAATTTCCACACTTAAAGTCTTCAATATCTTGCCAATATATGTACATTGACCCAGTTAAAGAAGAATCTTGGATCTATCATGATGGATATTGATACCAAAAATATATGTTGCTTCACCTATTTCCTTTGATGATAAGAATAAATTAAGTAAATATATAACAATATATCATACTGGTATTTTATTTCTCATAATTATTATGTATTCTATATATAATATTAATAAAACAACTTCTCTTCAACTAAATTTTCTTAGTCCTAAGTCATTCATCGATTCTTTGTGAAACAAATTTCTGTTATGGATTCATCAAATTGAGTCATCCATAACATTGATTCTTTCTTCAATATATAACTAGATCATTATATTATTCATACCACGTTATAATACCTTATATTCACAAACCTTTCAGGTTGTGTCATGTAATCATATTCCTAATTAACCAAGCTATGGAAATTACTTTTCATATCCATTTCTAAAATCACATAGTAATCAGAAGTCAAGATGAAATGTATCATTATGATGTATTTTGTTATAAAACCTAGTGAAAAGGATTCATCATAGTCTATGCCCAGATGTTTTTACCCTTTTGAAACCATTTAATTTTTATAAATAATTAATTTCACTTCAACATCCAAATTACTTGTCGAATACCCATTTACAAAAAAAATTGGATTACCATCCAATAGATATATGAAAATATATACATGGTTTTGTTATATGGAATCTATTTGAAAATACAATGATTCAAGTCAATAGGATACGGTTGTTTCACTTAATACTTGTTTTTTGGTTATTGGATCATTGTTATCTACTAATAATTAGTCACAATCATTAGTGACCATATAAACATATCATTCTTATTCTCTATCCCCTCTTTTAATCTATTGTATCACTTCTGTCTCTAGAACATATTTTTTCATAGGGATTTGTTGAAAAAAATATCATATTCCAACCCATATGTATCTAGCATATGAACTTCATCATTGTCTTTCTCACTCACACTATTTATTTTTAAGATATTATACTTCTCAATGTATGTAATAAAACTATTAACTAAAACCTTTATCAAAATAGTATTATATGTGTTATTCCCTTGTTTCTATGGTATATAATTTAATTATAAACTTTTTTCCATGGGTTCAAATTTTCTTATGTAAAAATCCCATGAAAATGCTTCACAATCCTACCCATGTATATAGACAACATAGATTTTATTCCACTCAAAAAAATGGTTAAGGATATAGTTTTCCACTTTAGATGTCACTCTGTTTAGTATGTGTTACTTTTTTTGTAATGTGTATGTCCAAAATTATCATGGAAAACTCCTTTGATTCATCATTGATCTCACCAATTACCATAATGTGTTGTTCCACTGTTCTCTTCAACTGTTCCACCATAGTGTATAAAGACGAAGGTGTTGGGAAAGAATCCCAAACATCCATAAATAATAAATTTATTATCAATTTAGATATTCTACAACATAGATTGAGCGGGGAATCATAATCTTCCTTCCATGCTGGTTATCGAGTTTATTCTTGTATTCTATAAAACTATTAGTAGAATATATCTTCTTCCACATTATGTAGACATATTTATGTCTACTTAAATACTCAAAAAAATATGATGTATGACTACCCAACCCACACACATAGGTGTGATCTAATTCATGAATCTCTTTCTATAATTCAACTTTTCCACTAAATTAGGGTCTGTAAGTTTTCCTTATAAACATGAATGACATAGAAAAAGTGGTTTCAGTTAAAAACAATCTAAATATCAATATCAGTGTAATTTAGTTATTTTTTGCATAACCTTGTTGGTAATCCCATTCTCCGTTTTGGTTTCAGTTATGTGAATCCATTCCAATATCATTTTCTATAACTTGGTTCATGTAATCCAGTAGATAAATTTTTATTTAAATGTTCCTTACAATAACAATTCTTTCCATATGAAAGTAAAAACCATTATTTTGAAAATGGAAAATAAATCTATCTACATCTATTATGGATGAAAATATAATATTTTTTATAACATATCACATATAATAAAAATATTTTAAAACCATTATCATTCTCATCATAAATGTAATGGTTAATTCTCCAATAGATATGGTTTTAATTTCAAATCTTTTGGTTACTCATAGATCGACTGATATACACCAAATATTCTAAAATATATTTTTTTCATGTATTTAAATAAAATATTTGATCACCATATCTTATATATAATACCCAAAAATAATAATATATTTATTAAACTAGATAATATATACACATGGAGCTTCCCCACTCTACTTTTCTAGGGAGAAATTTTTCTTCCAGTAGCCCTTTTATCCACATGATTAATAAATAACATCATGTTCCATCACTTTTCTCTAGATAATTCTCTTCATAGAAAGGCCATGTGAAAAAATGGACTTTGATCTCTATTCTAGGTCTATATTATAATTTCCTTTATGTATGGAAGGTTTTTCTTTATTCATATCCATTCTGACTTGTTAAAATTATGTATGTTGATCTTGGAGAAACTTCTCAATGTTCTATATATTAAAATTTACTTCAATGCTAGATAATATATAAGGGAGTGATGTAAGAATTAGTTCGATGTGTAGTTAATCTTGTTATTTAAACACTATAATCTCTAGCTACTTAATATTCGCAAATGATTTTGACTATATGTGACCTAGCTATCACAAATTCTCTAATATTTCTTTTATTGAGTGCCTTAGATATCTCAAAATTTTCTTATCTATATATATTCTAATACACACCATGTAAATGTTGGGTCATTCCAAATGAATTCATTTCCCCTTGATTCTTAATTACTTTAATAATCATTAATAATACAATTAAACATTATAATTCGATTTCATCACTCCTGTTATTATCATGGACAATGAACACTTCATCAGTGGTCTTCTATTCCATAGGACTAGGATGTTAGGATTATAGAAATTATGATTTATGTTCTTGCAACAACCCAACCCGTAGGCATCTAAACCATTCATGGATGTTACTACCAATAAAGATATGCTCTTTCTATAATAATCATTAAATAGATAATACAGATGATTAACATGAAATTATTTAATAATTTTCAATGAGAATATTATTTTAACTTAACTTGATTATACTTTTTTAGAGACATCATAAAATTAATTTTATTAAAGCTCAAATTATTTAATAAGGTTTTAATGACCATATCCTTTAAACATGAAATATCCCATAATGAATTATAATAATGTGGAATGGATCCATAATTCATTTATTCTAATATAGACTTATTTTATGGTATTAAAATTAATATACATAGGTAAGAGGTCTTTACAAATAAAAAATAGTATATAATTGATATGTTTAGTGGACTCCTAATCTAGAAATACTATGTAGGATATCTTCAAAAAACTCCTCCAAATATATATTGGATATAAATAGGTTATTACATAAAAAAACAATTGGTTATGTAATCCCACTCTCATAGTTAAGACTCAAAAACAAATATAAAGTTACCCAAATTTAAGTGGAACCGATTCTTTTACAATGTATTCATGTTAATTATGATTATTAAAGGTTAAATGACTTAATATTAACATTAAATATATTTTTTTATGTATAAGGATTTTTTTATCATTTTCATATCCTTTCAATATTAATTTGAGTTTTCTAAAGATACTAAACAATTTTTAAAAATTGTTTAATAATGATCCAATTATTTAAATTCCAACTTTGTATATTATTTGTTTAATATATGTTATTGTAGTCTAGTATCCATAAAAATTTAAAAAAATAAATAAAATAATAACCCAATTATGAGGTTATCTAATGGTTGACTTATTAAGTTGAAAATAAATCAACTTTTGAACTAGTTGAAATTTCATTGTGTTAGTGTTGGAATGAGTTGTTTCATTCCACATGACCACCAATATATCACTTGTATTGGCCTTGTATTGTTTCTTCAATAACTACATCCACACACCTTGGGATATTAAATTGAATTTATGACTTAAGAAATCACATTGAGTTGAGGTAAAACCATGTATTTGTTAAGGGATTGTGTAATTCACAATGGACATGAAATCCCTAAATAAAGAAGGATGGAGATATGACTCTTGGGAAATCATATTTATTTTTTTATTAAATAATTATAAATTGATTCAATAAATGAAACTGGCTTAATCCAATATATACTAGGGTATTGTTAATACTATTTATCGGTCATAAATAAGCTACAAACAAAATAAAAATTATGTTTTCTAAAATTCATTCCTATATTTTCTTAATTACCAAGTTAATTATGCTTGTATTAGTTAATTTATTTATTTATTTATTCTCATTCATCTTAATAACCATGGAATTATCTTTGAGATAACCATAATTAATTAATTCATTTAAAATATAATTTTAGGACCAATAAATATTGATAATTATAATAAGTGAATTGATAATTTTTAAATAATTAAAATCGTTATAAATAACTCAAAAACATCTTGTAATAATATATTAATAATATCTTAATTCTATAATTAATTTTTTTATATGAAATTTAATTTTTTTTTAGACAAATCGGTGTGTACTTAGGAGCTAAATCTTGTGTTCCAATATTGTATTGTATCGTATATAAACACATGGGGTTCATACTATATCTCATCCACACTAAATGTTGGGTACTGACTATCTTCATGTCACATTTTCCATATTATTTGAGTTTTTATGAAACATAAAAGGACTTATTGTGTTCATTAGATGTTGGACCACATGAAATGTACTCTGACTACACACTGTGTATTTTTCAAATTGTGTGTCCACATAACCCTCCAAAGGACTTGATATATTCTTCAGATGCTATAAATAATGAGTTAGACAACATAAATTATAGATAGAAACTATGTATATCATGATTTATCTCTAATTATTGTATCATGTGGTTATAAAATGTGTATTTTACAACACGACTAATGTGAATTTCACTATTATACATTGTAGAGTACACGATGTGTAGTCTAGCTAAGTAGAATGTAATCTATTAATCATTGTGATTGTTTCACATAATTAACATATTTTTTACAATACCAAAAATGTCTGTTAAAACTTTTTCTTTTCTTGTGTCATACAGGTGCAGTGAACTATTGTTGATGATTCTTACACCAACTAAACTCTATGTAACCCAATTGACTCATTAGAATTCTTATCACTTCCCGATGTTATATCTGATCATTCTCCATCTTTTTTTATAATACATTTAATTTTCAATATCAAATGATAAAAATTAATATACTGAAAGAATATTTAATGATCTCGATATTAATGAATGAATAATCTAATGTGAATGTTATAACCACTATTTTTGATGAACAATCAGTGATCAAATAAATAATTATATATTTAAAATGTGACATCATACTAATTAATTATTCTAGAAATAGAGGAAGCACTAGTTTGTTGAGTAACCATAAAGGGTTTTGTCAAATTAAGTGAATCCTTCCCCAATTGTGAATGATTTAAACATCTTGACGAATAAAACTTTTCCCTCAAAAATTGGTTTTGGAATCCAAGAACCCATAGAGTATATTATTCATGATAAATTAATAATTAATTTTTATTATATCTAAATAAAGAATACATCATCCTAGGAAATTAAACTATAAAAGACGTAGATCATCTGAAATCCTTTTCATATTACATTCATTGGGTTGAATTTCCACAAAATAGAGCCCCACTAATAGAGATCCACACAAGACCCTATGATATCAAACTGAAACTAGTGGAACATTGTGAGCTAGCATGATGGATAAATCTTCCTAAATTTTCCATCTTAATCGCTTCATGATCCTATTTCCTTAATTTATTATATATTATACATATAATTAAAGAGAGGATAAAATAATAAGGAATCTAGATATTCATCATTTCATTGTAACAATTCTCGATTCTCTATTAACCCTACACAATATAAATATTATTCTATTTATAGAATTATGGATTTGGATAAAATATTATTTAATACCATTATAATCCTTTAATTTTATAATTAAACTTATATTACCCCATTGCATATAATAATTATAATATTATTATTTTATGAAATGTGCTAGATAATTAAATATTAGAAATTAATTTACCAGCTAATACATTAATATTTATCAATGCATACGATCTTTGTCCAATAATCCTCTTTTAAATTTACTTAATAGTTGAATTAATATTTACTAAATATTTTTTCCTAAATAAATATTCTTTTCCTGGCCTCATGAATAATGTTTTATTAAATATTCATCAAATAAATTAATATTTTACTCACATTATTGTGAAAAATAATTATAAATTATTCACATAATTAAAAAATTATTTATTATTGAATAAATAATTATTTATTTCCAGTATGTTTTTGTAATCAATAAATCCTAAATAAAAATATTCATCAAAATCAAGAGTAATATTTATTCCAATAATTATACAAAAATATAACTTAATTGAGATAAAATAAATTGTATGACATACAAGGATAATTTCTCATTGTAAATAGGCGGGATTTACAAATGTTTAAGATTACTATCTACTTACAATTCCTTGAACCATATATATATAAGATAATGAAAAATTTTGTAGGACCACACATCATTGATTATTGTATAATACAATCTATTTTCACAATATATCATCAAGAAGGTTTCGTATTCAGTATGTTTAATTATTCCTAATGCACATTTCAATTCACATCTGAAATAAACTCATCATTGTACCATGAACATCAAATTTATTAAGGATGATCCATTTTGGGGAAAGGGATGAGATATCACCTTCTATAAAGATAAAGTGGAAAATACTTCCCCATATAATTAATTACTAAAACATTAGTCATAACACAACTAGGATATTCAACATCATCATGAACAATATCATAATGTTTTCTAAAATACATATAACTGAATAAGTAGTGAAATGAACTGATTATAATATTATACTTTAAGGATCCGTACAGACACTCGTATAGAGGTATATCTAGAGAACATATATAATCGATACATGTGGGTGTGTTTACATAATCACTCATTTGGGTGATTACCTAGGGAGAGCTTCATGAATAGTAGTCCAATAATTGTACAAATACTCGAACCCAGTAATACTCGTTCTATGTGTATCATAAAACTATGTTTTCTAACCATTGAATTATATTTAAGAATATCATCATATCATTTCTATGTTCTCATCATAGTAGGGAACTACTATGACTTTATCAATGTAAATATACTCTGGGACATTATTAATATAATATTGTGTTAATAAATGAACAATATATAATTATATTCTTTATTAATATTAAAATACATTAATTTACTAGTAGAACAAGATATATATTGTCGGTTCTGAAGCACCAACTCTAACATGTATACTACCTTATTAGAAGAATATTAAATCCATATTTTTCTCCATACACAAATGTATGCGATTCATGAGACATATTAGTAATAATATCAAGTATAAGGGCAAATAAACATGTTAATATATAGGAATATCCAATTTAAATAATCATGGAAAATTTACCTTGGAAGGGCTTATCTAATGATATCCCTTCTTAGATATCATTACATTTTATCTTAAGGAGAATATATCTCAATGTATTCTGATAATCGAATACATAATAGTCAATCATCAATTATATGCCACCAGACTTTGTTTATCTATTCCATAAGTTATATGATTATAAATACTTTCATAACATATATGCATTCATGTTATTTTTTGAAAAATTATAGACTTTAAATTTGACACATATTTTGAAAAAATTACAACATAAATAGAATTCATAAGAATAATCTTCTTGTGATAAGATATAATTTATATTTTTGAAATACAATGTAAAAAATTCATTTGGTTCTTCTGAAAAAAATCAACTAGTTTCTTAGTTTAAAAAAATAAAATGAAATTAAAATTTAGACTATAAACTCTCAAGAAATTACTCCTTCTACTAATATATAAATTTAGTCCATTAGCCTACCATATTCCTCATTATAGTGTCTTTTCTTGTTGTGGCCTCCCTTTTTCTATAAAAACACATAATGTATCATAACACCAATTACATACCTTTTCTCATATCAAATAAACATTATATAAACTATATCTTTATTGTTTTCTTAATATATATTATGATAAACCAATACTATCCTTGTATCATTCCATGACCTGGGAAAATTAATTTCTTATACTTATTCTTTATATTTCTCAAAATAATCAACTTATTTAATATTTATAGACATGGAAACAACATGATTTAATAAAATTCAATTTCATATTAACTCACCCTTTTTATATTATGTAAGATAAATTGGGTCTGAAGATAGTTCAGTTTTTGTTTCACCATAATAACTTGTATTCCCCTTTCTCTATGTACGAGGATCATATCATGGTTACATTCTCAAGTTTTGTAGGGAAGCTCCAAACGCTACATTATGTAGTTATCTTAGTTCTATTTGATATTTTTACACTATTAATTACACATAAGGAATTTCAAACCTCTATAAATATCATTGAATATGTGAATGATATGAGAAAATATGAATATGGATCTCTATTCATCATAATTATCTCTTCATGTGCTATAATACATCTTCTTCATCTTACTGTTGACTATGTGAGAAGGGAAAAATCACTTCTAAATAACTACATCATGAATTTCATTAATACATTTTCAATGTATGTAGTATTATTAGCTCTATGAACAACCACAGATCTATTAAATATTATTCCCTAAAACATTTTTTCTACATAGATCATTAATTCAGAAATAATTTAATCATATTATTACCATAAAGTAAGAAAAAATAATTATTTCTACAAGTTATGAACATATTTACCCTGTTATTATTTTTCTCCCCTAATTATTTCATTTAGATAGATTTTGAATATACCTTTTTGGAAAACTGAATTCCTTTATGTCTTATTCAAAAAAAAATCATCATTATAATGGTTTATTTAATCAATAAATGTACTTGTATAATTTTCATACCTTATAGTCACTAATTTGACTCATAATCTATTTTGGTTGTGTCATATTGAAATATTGAATAATATATACATTATAGAATGTGGTCATTATTTCAAATAAAAAATAAAATTTCATAAAAGGATTAAATTATATAATTATTTTTAATGTATTTTTTGAATGAAGAAGAGTAAAAAAGGTTTCATAAAAAAAATTCCATGTTTATTTAAACATTAAAAAAATTCTACCTAATAGCGATCGAATCTACCAATAATTTATATTTTTCTTCATGAATAACCAAAAATAATTTTTCATTGACTAGAGAATATATTAAAATTATGTACTACATTTTTCTATATTGATCTATATAATAATTCGTATAATCTTTTCAATTTTATCATATTATAATTTAAATCATCCTAATGGGATTCATTATTCTTTTGAAAAAATATATCATTGTACGTGGTTAATATAGAAACACCACTTTTTTTATTTGTATATTGTGTGTCATTGTAATAGAATTTCCCACTAATTTTTGTCAAGTTAGTGTTCTTATGTTATCTCATTTTCATCTAAATCCTCAACTTTACAGAATTATATCTTTATCTCACAAAATAAAATTATAACTTCTTCTCAAATATATATATACTTATCATTTGAAAAATATTCTTCAAATTTTTTAATTTTTTTATATAATCATTATCTATTTATAAAATTTAATTTATAATTATTTCATTATATTAAGTGATTTTTACTATATAAATTAAACACCCTCTATGTTTTATCTCAAAAGTGTCTAAAATTCCATATATGTATATACTTTATAATTACATGGGTTTTACATTAGCTTGGATTTATTTCATACATTTTTGTGTTATAATATATATATTTATATTATTTATCATTAATTTTTTATATTTTACATCTATTTTTATAGTAGTATTAAATTAATAACAAAGTATGATATGCTATAACAACAAAAAATCCGAATTTAAAATAATGTCTCATTATTTCTAAAATATGAAACTCAAATAAAAGTTTTCCAAACACTCAATATAAATTAATTGTCTTATGATAATTAAGCCTCTTATAAATTTGATGTTGTTTCCAAATCATAGCTATATTAGGAATAAACCTCCTTAACAAACATAGAACATTCCACTGACATCTTTAAATGTTTCTGAAATTTATTTTTTTATCACATTTAGAATCAAATATTTGATTTATATATTTGATTTAATACCAAAGTATTATAATAGAAATATTACATTAAATTAATAATATTATTAAAATAGAAAATTATATTTAATTATCATTGAGTTAATTTTTTCACATCCACTAACCATACCTAACATAAATGAAATAGATAGTATCATATGCATTTCATTCCCTCTAAATCAAATAACAAACTAGTAAAAATTGAATAAACACCACTGATTTAAAATTTTCTTTGTATTTCTACCTCGTTCCCCACTTCATGCACTATAAAGATTGAGGAACCATGTCCCCACCAATCTATATCATCTTATCTGATTATAGTTTAAGTATTTCAAAGCATCTTCCACATACTATTCTTTTTTTCATCCTCAATGAATATATATAATCATGGTGGTAAAAATATAATGTGATGTTAATGGATAATTTATATTCCACATACTATCCCATCATTACTAATTTGTCAACATAATTTAACAACATGAAGGAAAAATATATATTTATATTCTTTTATTCTATGTACATGTCAATAATGTGGTGGAAACATCCTTAATATTTTATATCTCTTTCTTCATTTCATGTTCACATAGATGAGTATTCAAGGTGTGTGTATACAATTAGTTATATTAAAAAATAGACACTCCAGATATGGATGATATCACGATAATACATTCATATATTTCCTTCTATATGTTCTTCATATAAGAAAATTATTATCCTTTTATCAGACACTTATTTGGATGATAAGTGAGAGAAAATTAAAACACATAAAACCAATTTTATTATAATATTGTAGTTCACATGTTCTATTACCACTATTTGAAATCTATGCAAGTAAGGGAATTCCCTTTTTCAGGAAATGAACATGTTTTTTATATATTTTCATTCAATTTTCTTACAATAAATATAATCATGATTTATTACATTATCATTTTGACCAGTTATCATGTAAAAGATTGATTTTGTTAGATTCGTAAAAATTTATAAACATCCAACATCCCACAATATTTGGTTCAGAATATTATATTGCATCAATATTTTGGGGGAAATGATTCATATTTTCTTATAATTAAACTAGATAGAGACCACATTAGATTATTCATATGTATATATTGATGATTATCTTGATTATGGAGGATACCTATTTCTCATTGATCTATTTATTGGACTCATAAATCTTGAAATTTTAAACAAGGATTTCCATAATGATTTCATTAATTTTATAGAAAATACTAATTGGGAAAATACTCTCTAGGATAAATCTATTATGTCTACACATTATTATCATTATATTTCTCCAAGAATTGACTGTATCATGATGAGGTGTAGACTAATAAATCAGTATCTAGATTAAATCAAAATAAAATAATGGAATTAATTTCGAGATTAATATTTTCATTGAGGTAAATTGTTTGATTTTTCATAAATAGTATTTATATTATTCTTTAAATGATTTTTAATATACTAAGGAATTAAAATATTTAAATAACCATTTCTGATTAAAATTCTTACACATTATAATTTTACATCATTATATATTTTTCATGACTGTGTAATTTTTTACTTTATGACATCATGATTAATCATTGAAATATGACATGCATCATATAACTAAAAAATAAGCATTCATTGAAAAAGTAAAATTCATAAGTTATATGATCATGATATGTATTATATATAATATTTTATCTATTGGGGATAAACTAACCCTAACCCTAGGTGAAATAACTCATTAAGACAATCCTTTATTCATATTGTGACAATCATTCATTCTTCTACACTTCTCCTTGGATACATTACACATGACATAGGTCCGGAACTGACTCCTATTGTTGGGAGATCCATCCTTTGAAAATGTTTACCCACACGCAGATGATGTGTGGTTAACCCGATTTTTGTATACATTTCCACATTCATTATTGAAAATAAGTTCATGTCTTTTGAAAATACCTACTTCTTAGTGAAAAAATACTTTTATTTCAGCGACCTTGTTCATTTTCAGGTGATTTCTATAAAAACACACAAATCAGGGGGGAAGCTGAGAAAAATTTACAACTAAATGGCGTGTACATTATACACACTGTGTACATTCAGACTCAGACACATATTGTCTTAGTCAAGGAAATTTCCGAGTTTCTAGAAGCCTATACACGCCGTGTACTAACACTACATGTCATGTATAGTCTTCTAGAAGTGGTAGGTGGTTGAGAAAAAGTCTACACGCCAATGTGGTAGGCTGTCGTTTACACGTCGTGCACATCCATCTATACGTTGTGTCTCCCCTTCTAGAAGTGGTTGGTGGATGATTAAAGAGAGTACACACTATGTGTGGTGGAGATACATGTCAAGTACATCTACCTACCTGGAAGAACCATGTTCCATTTCAAAGATATCATGTTAGGCCACTAATTGGCAGAGAAAAAAATGACAAAAGCATGTTGACAAAACTGCACGCCGTGTACTTTTTCCACATGTCGTCTACATTTATTTTCTATAAATAGAGGGCTTGGCTCTGGCTAAAGGGGGTTTGGAGAAAAGGGGAAAAGTTCTGAAGGAATGAAGCTCTGATACCATGCTACTATTATTTTACTACTTCACCATTCTACCATTCTAATGAATAGCCACTCTCTCCTCAATGTTTCTGTGATGATCGCATCAGGTATCGAGGATTATGTTCTTATATTTTCTTGTAAGTGTAACTAAAATACCAGTGTTTTGTGGTTGTGGGTGATGAAATATTTTTTATTTAGATTAGTTTTTATGAATGTTTTTTTTCTATTATAATCTTATTATTCCTCATTAATAACTTTTTCTTATCACTTAAAATCGTGATCCAGACTAAGGGCGGAAGTTTTAGGGATTAAAACAAAGAATTACGATAAATACATTCATGATCATTGGAAATATTCATCAACTAAAAAATGGACTTAGACAAATAAAGAACTTTGACACACTGACTATTGGACACAGTAGTCAGTCTCCTCAACTCAAAACAAAAGTTTACAAGACCATGGAAACCTTGTTTTAATTTGAAACCTAGAGATTTTTGTTATTATGAACAACAGATCCTTAGAAGAAATTTTATTTAATAATCAAACTCTTATGAATCCGCAACACCAACACAATTTCCTCCATATTTTCACCAAAACCAATTTCCCATATTTTCATTTATCCATCAAGTAATTTTCAAAATAAATTTATATTCAATTACCTTTTTATCCATCCATTAAAATAATGGACTCTAAATTCGGTACACATCACTAAGATTAAAATACAAGCTAGTTAAACAATACCTGAATAAATTTTTTCCCTTGTAGATGAAACCATTATTGGTACTCTAATCGTTATGGTAAAACAATTGGGACATTGATAACATACCTTCGGTAAAACGACAGACCAAATTTTGGTGTCGTTGCCTGGGAAGAATGATAGGTTAATTTTGTCCGAATTTCAATTAAATTTATATCAAATTTCTGTGATAATAAAAATTATAAATTTCCAAAAATCTATTTTCTAATCTCATTTTTATTTATATTTATTCTTCCTCAATTAAGCGTGGTGTGTTTCATATGATGCAGGTTTATAGGGTCATGAGCAGCTACATCACACGATCTATAAAAGTAGTGTCGTTAGGGTTTTTCCCAATTGACCCAGAGATCGAATGGATGCTATTGAGGTGACAACAAGCACTCATGACCAAGCACAACCAAAACACTCCAATGGCCAAAAATGAAGAAGAGAATCTATATATTTTCCAAGGATTTGGATGTCCATTAGGTCCAAATGATAAACCATAACCAACAATATCCACTTGCTCCATGGAATGGACCGTAGTAGCTCCGACAGTTCCAATTGGAGCAGATTCCATTTTTACAGCTTGGTTAGGGGCCATACATCACCACTTAAGAATAACAATACATTCCAGATCCACTCCCTCCTCAGCCACCTCTATGTCATACTCTTATGGAGTATGGCCAGCCATCTATTTATAGAGCTGACATGGGCATCGTCTATCCATCGATGCAGTCCCAACACTTCGAGATCAAGCCTGTTATCATGAAGCTGATCGAAAACATCGTTCAGTTCAGCAGCTTGCCTAGAGGGGAACCCAATGTACACCTCTCCAATTTTATAGAGGTAGGAGACACATTCCACTACCACAAAGTGTCTAAGGACTCCATTTTCCATCATCTTTTCCCCTAGTTTCTAAAGGATAAGGAAAATACTGGATTAAATTTTTTTCGCAATGATCTGTCCTCACCTGGGAGGAGATAGCCCCAGAATTCCGGTCGAAATGAATTCCACCATCGATGATATTAACTCTACGGAATGAAATACACGACTTCCTATAGCACGACGTGGAGTGATTGTACGAATCATGGGAGTGCTTCAAGGAGATGTTGCGCAAATTACCTCCCCACTAACTCCAATATTGGATGTAGGTCCAAACCTTTTACGGAGATCCGATGATGAATAAAAAGTCTGTGGTAGATGCTACTGTTGGGGGTATAATTATGAGGAAGTCTCATGAAGAACTTTTTGAAATACTAGAAGACATGTTTTCCAACATATTCCAGTGGCATTCCAAGAAGGGTACATATTAACGAGGTATGAATAATATTTATGCCACAACTATGCTTGCTGCCCAGTTAAATGTTGTGTCCAAAAAGATCGACTCTCTCAATATGAAGGGTGTGTTCCATGTACATGTGGAAAACCATTCAACATGCAGTGAATGTGGTGAAAACCACATCATGGGAGAATTCCCAAGTTCTAAAGGAGTCCCATCGTTGGGTGGGGTGAGCTATGTTGACAAAAACTGAAGGCCAAAGTTGTACCACTAGAACCAGAACTCGACATGGCATGATCTAGAGAACATAATCATATGCCAATAACAGCAGAATCCTCTTCCCCAATGACCACATGTCTATTTTCAACCTCCTTATCAGAACCAGCACCCCAGATAGAAATAGCCCCAACATGGATCTTAGCAGTAGTAAGGGTATCAGAACCCTCTCCCTTAGTAGACGCGACAGCCGACACCTCCACCAGCTACATAACCAACTCAGCTGGAGAATAAATCAAGGTTAGAGGATCTCAGGAACCAATTTATATCTAATACTGAGACTAGATACCAGAATCAGGAGGCTTCCATTCAAGGCCTGGAGAAACAAATAGTCTAGTTGGAAAACCAACTCCTGGGGAGGCAACCCGATACACTACTGGGTAACACTGAGAAAACCCTGAGGGAGGAGGCTCATGTTGTCACTCTACAGAGTGTAATGGAGATACAACTAAAGGAACCAACAAATATTGGTTCACCTACACCCCCTAAAAGAGATAATTTAATACTTTTAAAACCCTCCTCATCCAAAATACCACTAATGGAGGCTCCGCCAAATAAAGGTATGGAGGCTGTCAAACCCTTTGAGCCTACATTACCCTTCTTAGAGTGGATGAAGTAGAGAAAGCTAGACCACCAATTCATCAAATTCATGGACATATTTAGGATGTTTCACATAAATTTTCCAATTGTAGAGGCACTGACGCAGATTCCAAAATATGAAAAATTCATTAAGGAGATCATCTCCAAAAAAAAGAATGATGGATGATCTACGCACCATTTCTATAACCAAGGAGTGTTCATCGGTCATCCAACATTTGATTCCTCCCCATCTCCAGGATCCAGGTAGTTTCCCTATTCTGTGCAATATATGACCATGTGTGTTTGGGAAGGCCCTCTATGACTTATGGGCCACTGTCAACCTCATGACCCTACAATTTTGTAAGAAGCTGTGACTCAGTGAACTAAAGCCTACTCGAGTAGCCCTTCAGCTTACTTGTTGTTCCATAAAATATCTGAAGGGGTTATTTGAGGACGTGCTGGTCAAATTGGGATGGCTAATCATCAACATATATTTCATCATCCCCGACATGGAGGAATACCAGGAGGCACCTCTCATATTGGGAAGGCATTTCCTGGCCACATGGAAGGTACGGATTGACGTGCACCAGGGGGAGCTGATTTTCCAGGTAGGAGACAAAAGTGACTCCTACAATGTCCTCAAAGCTGTAAAGCATGGATCGTTATCATAGCTCGAGGGATATTATGCAGTGGACACCATGGATGATCACTTGAGTAAAGTAGGAGATGATCTATTATGTTTATTAACCTCAGATAACGTTATTATTCCAAACATTCTAGTTGATGAAGCACCAGCTGATATGCAATTCCCAGAAGGCCCAGGTGACAACTATAGGGAACATACTGTCATACCCAATATTCTGTAGTGGGAAAAGGTGAAACAACATGTACCTTCGATTCTAAATGTGAATGAACTATAACTGAGTCCTCTTACATCTTCTCTAATCTACGGGTATTTTGAAGACCATAAATAATTCTCTGTCATACTTATTGCAGCACTTTCACAGGAGTAGGAGGATACACTTTTGCAGGTTTCGAAAAAGAAGAATCATTCTATTGGGTGTACAATTATAGATTTCAATGGCATCATCCTTACCATTTTCACAGACAAGGTTCTACATGAAGAAGGTGTGAAGCAATCTCAGCAACCACAGTGACGCTTGAACCCCCCCCCCCCCCCCATGAAGGATGTTGTGATGAAAGAGGTAATTAAGTTATTACATGCAGGTATCATTTATACCATCTCAGATAGTCTCTGGGAGAGTCCCCTACAAGTGGTACACAAAAAGGGGGTATCAATTTGATTTCAAATAATAAGAACAAGCTCATACCCACACTATGGCATCCCTCATTTTTAATACAAAACTTCCCATTACACTTTACATATAGAGTATCTTTGAGGTCTAGTGTCTTGGAAATCAGGAACAATAAAACATGAATACAACATAAAAAATTATTCTAATCCACTTATAAGGCTTTATCATAAGATCATTTGATGTACAATTACTTCCTTTCATATCCTGGATACATACATCATTGGAAAGGGTGAGTAGAAGGGCCAGTAAAGATAAACAAAGGAATCAGTGTACTTGTGATATCAATAAGAACGTGAATAACAACATAAAGATATGAGAAATGGAAGTATAGGAATATCATAATTAAAATAACATGAAATATAACTTGAATATGTGGCTATAACATTTCATTTAGACATTCATGATCATATCACAATGGTATATCCCCAAGGTTTCATAAAAATTACCAATGTTATTCACCAAGGTATCATGAAACTTGTCATCTCAAGATATTAAATATTTACCCAATGCATAGGAGCTCTATCAGGGCGTACCATTAATATGTCATTACTTACATGTGATCCACATAGATCATAATCAAAAATTTCATAAATAACCCATATAGAATAAATGGAATGGGTTTCATTTCAAAATAGTGACGTTTTAAAAGCTCTTAAAATTAAGATCATTATATCATTTATAACCATGGAAAAGGAGTGAGGGTTATATGTATGTCAATTACAGAATCAAATATATCATCTCTATATATATATATATATATGAACACCCATATAAATGAAATAGGTCTGAGTATTCATATAAATAAACAAGGGGATTTCATTATAGAAAGAGAAAGAAATCATGAGATGAAATTTCTGCAGCATAACAGCAATATAACATGGTTTTATAAAACATTGAAAATAGAGGGGAAAAGGGTCCCCCACTCATAAATAATTTATATTATAGTATGGACGCTGAATAAGATCATGGTATTGATATTTTAATGACATACCACATGAAAAGGAATCATGGAAGAAAAGAGAAGATGTGATTTTTTTACTAGAAATTCGGCAGCCTAACAGCGTCACATAAAAATTCAGAAAACAAATTGATGAGAGAAGAAAAGGTCTATCATAATTTGTACATGAAATGGGCTGTAGTAAGAACATATAAGAAGACACCCTAAACATAAACAGATGGAAAATATCAGACACAACACAAAGGAAGTCATGACAAAAATGAGGAGGGTGAAAGAATCTCTTACCATGAAGAGTACTTCGAATGGTTGAAATTCAGAACCATGGGAGGCTTTAGGTCTCCTTGGGAGCACTCCTTGGGAGGTAAGGAGACCAGAAAATCGTTGAGGAGGATTTGGAAATGAAAATAATGAGGTAAATGTTTGGAATTTACAGGAGAAGTGAGGAGACAAGTCATTAATGGCCAAGGGACACCTCATTGTTGGTAATGGAAAAACCATGGGATTTACCATGGTATTTTCCCCTAGTATTCGCCACATGAGACACCTCATACCTTATCTTACTATTAATAAGTCGACCAGAATGATTACAAAATTATTACATCCTTAATGATTTCATTAAACACCCGAAACTCAAATCTGTATTTCCACTATTCACAGAAAATTCATTTTTTTCAGAAAAAACCCAAAAAACACCTTAACCTAATATTGATGCTTTGAATTCAAAAATGAACTCTATTTTATAAAAATAATTTTTATATATTTTTAATTTAAATTTTAATTAAAAATCACTATTCACCCGAAAAAAACTAATACTTGACCAATAATTGATGAAACAGTTGTTTACCTATTTTATTGAATCACATAACTTAATCAAAGAGCCTAAATAATATTAATACTTTATTTAAATGAGATTACTAATACATTTGGTCACATTAAAAATCCTAAGTGTAAAATCACTCTTCATAATTTACTATTCACAAAAAAATTAGTTGATCTTATTAGATTCTAAATTTCTTACTGAACACATTTCCAGAAGACCATTTTTTGAAAATCATTAAACCACATTAATTATTTATGTTTTACATAAATATTTTAAAATATCACTTTTTTCCAAAATTCACCAATATACATCCTATATTTATTTGAACATCTGAAAAAAAACACAAACTTCACCATAGGAAGAAAGCATTATTTTATTTATCTTAAAGGATTACACCAAGAAGCTATGGTCTCGTTTCAGAACCCCTTATAACCTCAGTATAAGACCTAAGTGTAAGGTGTGCTAAGGTGAGAGAATATGAGGGTGGCTCAGCCAACATTTCCTGAGTAGTGATTTCTATAAGCTAGAACTTCTTCTGAAGGTGATTTTGCTCCAGTTTCACACGATGACGTTTGGATTGGGTTTGGTCCCAAGAAAAGCCCAGTGGTGCTACCTCCTTCGCAAGATTTTCTAGATGGGATTCGATTGGCCCGAGACCACTGGATGAGTCCATCGAATCTTTTTTCTGTATTAATTAACCAAGATCACTTGTATTTAGAGACAATAATCACAACATTTAGTTTCCAACGGTTATATTGACCAATAGTCATATTGACTAACGATCATATAACAGTCTAAACCCAATGGTCTCATTATAATTATACTCCCATAATTATCTAAGGAATATATTTTTGTTTATTATAAACTAAAACAATAAAAAACCAAAAAAAAGATAACAAAATTTATTCAAAATTTTAGGTCGTTACATTATTTCCCCCTTAAGAATTTTCTTCCCCAAAATTTTAACTCGTATCCTCAGAATAGAAAAGATGTAGGTACTTATGCCTCATAGACTCCTCTGGTTCCTCTGTTGCTTCTTCATATTTGTGGTCTCTCCACCACACATTAACAAGGTGGGTAGCCTTTTGTGTAGGAACCTTTTCTCTATGATCCAAGATCTCCAGTAGCTACTCCTCATAAGAGAAGTCAAGTTCCGGTTGTACCACCTCTGGGTTTAGTACATGTGAAGGGTTAGGTCTGTACTTCCTCAAGAAGAATACATGGAAGACAACATGAACTTGTGCTAGATTTGGTGGAAGTGAAAGCTGATAGGCTACTGCTCCCACGCAATCAAGGATTTCATAGGGGCCATTGTATCTAGGGCTGAGCTTCCCTTTCTTCCTAAACATCGTGACTCTCTTCCATGGTGAAATTCGATGAAAGAACTTGAAACTCACATCAATCTCCAAGTCCCTTCGATGGTTGTCAGCATAGCTCTTTTGCCTACTCTGAGCAGCCTTAATGTGTTGGTGGATGGAAAAGACTTTTTCTATCATCTATTGAAAAAGAACAGGCTAATGAAGCCTTCTCTCACCAGATTCTTCCCAACAAAGTAGGAGTTCTACATAACTTCCCATATAGAGCTTCATATGGTTCCATTTGAATGCTCGGGTGGAAGCTGTTGTTGCAATAGAACTCCACTAAAGGGAGATGTTGATCCCATCCACCCATAAATTCCATTGATCATGTTCCCCGAATGTCCTAGAGTGTTTTAATAGTCCTTTCAGATTAGATATTAGTTTGGGGTGATATGCCATACTAAAATTCAATTTAGTGCTCAGAGCATGCTGAAGACTTCTCCATAATTTTGATATGAACCTTGGATCACGATGATTTATTATAGAAAGTGGAACCCCATGCAGCCTTACCACATCCATCACGTAAATCCTAGCAAGTTTACCAGGAGTAAAATCTTCCTAAATAGAGATCAAATGGGCAGTCTTGGTGATACTGTCCACAATAATCCATATCGCATTGTTTCCTTTGGATGTTCTAAGAAGACCAGCGACGAAGTCCATATTGATATTGTCCCACTTCTTTCCTGTTATGGTTAGTGGTTGCAATACCCCTTTAAGAAGCTGTCACTCTTCCTTTACTTACTGACAGACTAGGCACCTTGATGTGTAGTCAGCAATATCCTTTTTCATATTATCCCACCAATAATGATCACTAAGGTATCTATACATTTTTGTGCTTCTAGGATGTATAGAGAAAGTGGATCCATGAGCTTCATCCATCAGGTCCTTCTTTATTTCCAGAATAGATGGAACACATAGTCTTGTATGAAATCTCAGTACACCTTCTTGATTGATATTGAACTCAGGAAACATTCCTTCCTTTACATACTCAAACATCACTTGTAACAAAGGGTCTTCTCTCTGGGAAATCATTTGGGTTAGGGTTGATGATGTCCCTTTACTTATAATTCCCATGTCTAGATTCAGTAGTTCAATGATCAAAGGATCTTTTTGAATCATCATCATGGAATGAACAACATTCTCTTTCTTGCTTAATGCATCAACAACATTGTTTTCTCTTCCAAGGTGATAATGAATTGAACAACAATTGTCTTTAAGAAGTTCCAACCCTATCCTTTATCTCATTGTCAATTCCTTCTGTGTGAAAATATACTTAAAACATTGATGGTCTGTGTATATATCACATTTCACTCTATAATGATAGTGCCCCCAGATCTTCATATAAAAAATGACTGTAGTCAGTATCTAGATGATGCATAGGATAATACATCTCATGAATCTTCAACTGTCGAGATGCATAAGCAAAGACATTCTCATTTTTCATGAGGACGCACACAAGCCCTTTTAGAGATGCATCACTAAAAGTAATGAATCCTTCTTCACTTGAGGGAAGAGTTATCATGGGTGTAGTAACCAATCCCTTCTTCAGCTCTTGGAATCTTTCCTCACACTCATTTTTCTAGATGAACATGAACCCTTTTCGAGTTAACTTGGTTAATGGATTAGAATGTCATGAAATCTTTTTCAAAAACCTCCTATAATATCTTGATAATCTAAGAAAACTAAGAATCTCAGTTATTGTTGTAGGTTTATACCACTCCTCTACAACTTTTGTCTTTGTAGGGTCAACTGTGATTCCTCCATTGGTTACAATGTGCCCTAAGAAAGCGGCTTGTTGTAAATAGAAAGCACATATACTGAACATTCCAAAAAGCATGTCCTTCCACAGAGTTTGCAAAATAACCATTAGATTATCTTCCTGATCCTCGCGATTTTTGGAATATATCAGTATATCATTAATAAAAACTACCACAAAGTTATCAAGTTAGTCCTTAAATACTCTATTCATAAAATCCATAAAAATAGAAGGAGCATTAGTCAGTCCAAAGGGAATAACAACAAACTCATAATGCCCATATTTTGATCAGAAGGCAGTTTTTGGAATTTCTTTTTTCTTCACCATCAATTGATGATAACCAGATCGAAGATCAATCTTAGAGAAGTATTGAGCCCCATGAAGTTGGTCAAATAATTCATTAATTATTGGAAGTGGGTATTTGTTCTTCATTGTGATCCCATTCAGTTCTCTATAATCAATGAATATCTGAATCGATCCATCCTTCTTCTTCACATAGAGAATAAGTTCTCCCCAAGGAGACACACTTGGTCGGATAAACCACTTCTCCAAATGATGTTGGAGTTGTTTCCTTAATTCCTCCATTTCCAGATTTGTCATCCTATACGGGGTCTTGGATATCAGATGAGATCCAGGTACAAGTTCTATGGAGAACTCTGCCTCTCTTTCTAGGAGAGGTCCAGGCAACTACTCATGAAATACATTAACGTATTCTTGGATGATGGGGACATTTTCTATCATCTTACACTAATCTCCTTCTTCTTCTTCACCAATCAACTCCATAAAGATAGAATTATGGGGTTTTTTTAGACAAAGATATGGTTGAGATATCTATCCTTGGAAGATAAATGTATGTATTCCATTCAAGACTACTGATATTTCATTGCTTCTACAATTGATCTAAGCATTATACTTTGAGAGCTAGTCCATTCCTAGAATAATGTCGAATTCCATCATTGGAATGACTACTAGATTTGTGATAAGTTTGTGATCACTAATGTAAATACTAGAGTTTCTAAACACTAACGATGCTCGGATAGCCCCACCAGGAGGCTTGATTGAACACTATACTTTTAGAAATTCAGGGGTTGATTCTAAATTCCTTGAAAACATGGGGGAAATAAAGGAATGCGTAGAACCAAAATCCAACAAAGTACTTGCTAGCTTCGAGAGGACAACAAGAGTACTTGCTAACACATCATTCGGAGCATCGACTTCAGATGTCGTGATAGAAAATGCATGGCATTGATCCCTTGGACATTGCTGAGGCTGATGGTAGTTCCCCTACAGTGCCCTCGGATTTGGACAATGATTGGAAATGTGCCCCTATTGTACACACTTGAATCACTAGACATCAGGTAGGGCCTACACTACATCCCCTTGTCGTTTGTGTTTGGAATTTGAGGTTTCACCACACCATGAAAATTCCAAGTATTTTTTCTATCTCATCCACACTTGTAGCACTTACCACTCTCGAGCAGGCAGTTCCCCAAATGCTACTTCCCACATTTATTACACATGGGAAGTTGCAATTTATTTCCTCCTCTTCCCTCATCAAATATCCTCCCCTAAGCTAGGCTTCATCGACATCTTCTTGTCATTGTATTTACGATACCACATCATCTCACCAAACCCTAGCTTGACTTTCAACACACTCTGCATGATCTCCTCGTAGCAATCATAATCTCGGTTGGCTGGATTCTTCCGCAGACGAGGTCTCTGTCCACTGAAGAATCTATCAACCTTACCGTTTGGATCCAGGACAAAGCTAGAGGTATATCATGAAATCCTTGTGATGTTCACCTTGTAGTTTCCCACAGATTCATTCTCTGTCTCTTTCATCTAAAGAAACTCCTTCTCAATTCTTGTTCTCATGGAACGAGGCATATACTTACTAAAAAAGATCCCTCTGAACTCTTCCCACTCCATAGCTTCATCTTCCACTCTTTGCCTTGTGTTTTTTATCAGTTCCCACCACTGATCAGCTTCTCCCTACAAGCGATAGATAGCTAGGGTGACCTTCTCTTTCACTAAAAAACATAGAACAGAAAATATCTTTTCTATAGAGCAGATCCATTTCTCAGTAATCAATGGGTCGGTCGTTCCACAGAAGGTTGGTGGTCGTTGGTGCATAAAGGACTCAATATAAAATTTTTCCCTTCATGGTGAGATCGGCCTCTCAGCTTGATTCAAGTTATTACATATAACATGAGTCAGTTGGTTCATCATTTGCATGAATATTTCCATTCCGACTTCCACCGATGGGTCGTCAGTGCATAGTCCATTGCGGTCACCAATTGCATGGTTCCTACTATTGCCCATAATTTTCTAAATGAATCAAATGTTAGTGAGAAACTTGTTTCATTTTTGAATCTTTTAACTATAAACTATTCTAAGTCTTAAAACATCATGCTTAAACAATTATATTTATTTATATTTCCTTCTTAATGATTCATAAAAAGATTACGATTAACCAAACATATCCCCCGGGAGTGTCGTATCCAAGAGTGCAGCAAGGCCTTTTGTCTTGCACCAGTTCACATTCGATTCCAGCTCAAAGGAGTGTTTTCAGGTTTTACCCCTATGTACATTTGTGCAAGAGCTGCCTCTACCTGCTCGTATCTAGATAGGGATGTATTTGTTTGATAAACCACTTACTCAATACTCACCAAAATACCAGGATGTTTTCACGATATTTAAACTATTCTATAGGTTTCTTCCTAAAGATTCATATCCTAGATTCCATAAATAGCTAAACTATTCTTTGATACCAACTGTGGCATCCCTCCTTTTTAATACATAACATTTCATTACATTTTACATACAGAGGATCTTTATGGTCTACTGTCTTGGAAATCCAGAAATATGAAACGTGAATACAAGATAAAACATTCTTCTAATCCGCTTGTAAGGATTCATCATAAGATCATCCTAAGTAAAATTACTTCCTTTAATATCCTGGATACATTCATCAATGGAAAGGGTGAGCAGAAGGCCCAGTAAGGGTAAACAAGTTATTCAATGTACTAAGGATATCAATAATAACTTGAATAACAACATAAAGATATGAGAAATGGAAGTATAGGCATATCATAATGAAAAGAAACAAAAAATTAACTTGAATATGTGGCTACAAAATTACATTTAGTCATTCATGAAAATATCACCAAGATCCATCCCCAATGTGTCATAAAATTTACCAAGGTTATTCACCAAGGTATCATGAAACTTTTCATCTCTAGAGATTAAATCTTTACCCAATGCTTTGAAACGCTATCAGGGCGCACCATTAATATGTCTGTACATACATGTGATCCACATTGAAAATAATCAAACATTTCTAAAACAACCCCTAGAGAATAATAGGAATGGGTTTTATTTCAAAATCTTTATGTTTTAAAAGCTCTTAAAAATAAGATCATTATATCATCTATAACCCATAGAAAGGGAGTGAGGGATATATGTATTTAAACTCCAAAATCAAATATATCATCTTTATATATTTATGATCACCCATTGAAATGAAATAGGTCTGGGTATTCACATAAATAAACAAGTGGATTTCTTGAGAGAAAGAGATAGAAATTTTGAGATGAAATTTATGCAGCATAACAGCTCTATAAAATGGTTTTTGAAAACATTTAAAAGAGAAGGGACAAGGGTCACCCACTCATAAATAATTCATAATACCGTATGTAATCTGAATAAGTTCATTGTATAGATATTTTTATTACATACCATATGAAAAGGAATCATGAAATAAAAGAGAAAATGTGATTTCCTTTACGAGAAATTTGGCAGCCTAACGACATCACATAAAAACTCAGAAAACAAATTGATGAGAGAAGAAAGGGTATATCATCATTTTCACATGAAATGGGGAGTAATAAGAACTTATAAGAACATACCCTCAAAATAAAAAGATGGAAAATATAACACACAACAAAAAGGAAGTCCTCACTTAAAAGAGGAGGGTGAAAGAATCCCTTAACTTGAAGAGTATCTTCGAAAGCATGAATGTCAGGACCTTGGGAGGATAGAGGGCACCTTGGGAGGACTCCTTGGGAGGAAAGGAGACCAGAACTTCATTGAGGAGGATTTTTAAATGAAAAGAATGTGGGAAAGACTTGGTATTTATATGAGAAGTGAGTGGATAAGTCATTAATGGCCAAGGGACACCTCATCGGTGGTATTGGCCAAACCATGGGCTTTCCCATGGTATTTCCCATGGTATTGGCCACTTTGGAGACCTCATACCTTATCTTAATATTCATAAGTCGTCCAAAATGATTGAATAATGATTACATCCTTAATGATTTCATTAAACACCTGAAACTAAAAACTATATTTTCACTATTCACCGAAAATTCATTTTCTTCAGAAAAAATATCAAAAATCATCTTAACTTAATATCGATTGTCTGAATTCAAAAATGAAATCCATTTTATAAAAATAAATTCTTAAATATTTTTAATGTAATTTTTAATTAAAAAACACTATTCACATGAAAAAACTAATACTTGAACAATAATTTATGAAACAATTATTTACCTATTTTATTGATTCACATTACATAATTAGGGTGCCTAAATTATATTAATAATTTATTTAAGTGTTATTACTAATACATTTGGACCCATTACTAATCCTAAGCGTAACATCACTATTCATAATTTACTATTCACAAAAATTAAGTAGATCTTATTAGATTCTAAATTTCATAATGAACACATTTCCAGAAGACCATTTTTTGAAAATCATTAGACATAATTAATTATTTAAGGTTTAAATAAATATTTTAAAATATCCCCTTTTCCAAAATTCATCAATATACAACATATAATTATTCGAACATCGGAAAAAAACACAAACTTCAACATAGGAAAATTACAATTTTATTTATCTCAAAGGATTTCACAATGAAGCTACGGTCTTGTTACATAACCCCTTATAACCCCAGAATATGACCTAAGTGTAAGGTGTGCTATGGTGAGAGAATATGAGGGTGGCTCAACCAACATTGCCCGAGTAGTGATTCCAAAATGCTATAACTTCTCCTGAAGGCGATTCCACACTAGCTTCACACGATGATGTTCGACTTGGGTTTGGTCCAGAGAAAAGCCCAGTGGTGTAACATCCTTCCAATGTTTCCTTAGATGGGCTTCGATCATCCTGAGACTACTGGATGAGGTCACTGAATCTTCTTTCTGTATTACTTAACCAATATCACTTGTATTTAAAGACCACAATCACAATATTTAGTCTCCAAAGGTCATATTGACCAGCGGTCATATAAAAGTCAAAACCCAAGGGTCTTATTTTAATTATACTCACATCATTATGTAAGAAACATATTTTTGATGAGTATAAACTAAAACAACACAGTCACAAAAAAGGAAACAAAAATTCATTCAAAATTTCCGGTCATTTCATGCACGCACTCTCATGGGTTAGAGAGTCTGTGTGGACTACATAAAGCTGAATGACGCCCTGAGAAAAGATCATTTCCCCCTTCGATTCATAGATCATATGCTAGCAAGACTATTAGGGAAAAATTTTACGGCTTCTTCAATGGCCATTCTGGCTATAATTAGATTTCCATTGCTCAAGAGGATCAAGAGAAGAGGTCCTTTACTTGACCCTATGGTACATTTTCAATCCGAAGGATGTCCTTTGGCATGTGAAATTCCCCCTCCACCTTCCAGCATTGTCTGTTGGATATCATCCATGACTTGGAGGAATGGATACTTGAGATACTTGTGGATGATTTTTCCTTTTACGGATAATCATTCACCACTTGTTTGCGACACCTAGAGAAAGTTATAGAAAGAAGTGAGAATACTAAACTAGTTTTGATCTGGGAAAAGTGTAATTTCATGGTGAAAAGTGTCATTATCCTTGGCCACAGAATCTATAAAAAGGGGATAGTGTTGGACCTGGTAAAGATAGATGCCATTTCATGACTTCTGATTCTGACTTCCGTCAGTGAAATCCGCAGTATCCTGGGGCATGCAGGTTTCAACATGCGGTTTGTCCATGACTTCTCAAAAATAGCATAGCCTCTCACCAATCTTGTGACCAAGAATTTCATATTTTATTTTGATGAGACTTTCATACCATATTTTGATCACCATAAGTAGTTCCTGGTAGAAGCTCCAGTGATGATTGCTCCCAACTGGGAGAAACAATTTGAAGTGATGTGTGACACCAGTGACTATGTTGTAAGAGCAGTCTTGGGATGGTGGAATGATAGAATTTTTCTACCCATATATTATGACCACAATACGATCAACGAGGCACAATTGAATTTCACCACCACATAAAAAAAGATGTTGGAAGTTGTGTTCACTTTTGACAGGTTCTGATCTTACTTAGTGTTATCTAATGATATCGTTTACACTGGCCATGAAATAGTAAGTTACCTAATGAACAATAAACAACGATGGATTTTTTGGTGGAACTCCCAAATAATCTAAGGAATAATGTTTCTATTTGGGTTATTTTGGATAGATTAATTAATTTTGATCATTTATTAACTACATGGAAGTCATTCTCGGTGGAGAAGCTAGGAGATTTGTTTGTTTTGGAGATAGTTTATCTACACGTGGTTCCACATTCTATAGTTTCTGATTGTAACTCATGTTTCACCTCAATGATATAGAAGGATATCTAAAAGGCACTTGGTACTTAATTATTATTTATTATAGACTTCCACCCATAAAAATATGGGTAGTATAATCATAATATAGAGGTGTTATAGGATATATTGTGGCCATGTGTTCTTGACTTCAGTAGGTATTGGGAGACACACATTGCTCTAATGGAGTTATCATATAACAACTCTTATTAGTAAAATATACATATGGACCCATAATAGTTACTTTATGGTAGGCCAAGTAGATCACCACTATGTTGGATGGAGGTTGGTTAGTATGAGTTGTCGTGACTGAGTCTCATGCAAGTGGCATCAGAGCAGGTAGAGCTGATTTTGAAATGCATGGATAATACTCAGAGTAGATATAAGTAGCATAATGATAGACTTATAAGACCCCTATAGTTTAAAGGGGGTGATATTTTATTCCCTCAGTTATCGCGTAGGTTGGGTCACCATATGATATAGAGGTATGGTATGTTGTTGTCCAAGTTTGTTAGACCATTAGATGTTATGGAGAGAAATAAGATTTTGGTGTATGGATTGGATCTTCCACGTAAATACAGTGTTATGCATGATGTTTTCCATATATCGTAACTTTGGTAGAATCACCCCAACCCTTCTCATGTGATCTATCTAGATGACGTTGAACATGAGGTCGATTAATCCTTTGAGGAGCATATGTTATGTGTGTTGGATTGTAATGATAAATTGTATTGAGGAATGACCCTACTGATAGTTCAGGTATTGTGAAAAAATGGTTGTGTTAATAAGGAAACCTCATAATAGTATGTAGATATGAGGGCTTTTTGGCCCAATATATTTGGCTCGGAATCTCCAAGAATAATGGGAGGGCAGCTCAAGGACTATTTGATATAAGTGGGGATATTATAAGATCCCAAACATTTCTAGAGTTATCTCACGAATCTATAAAGGAACTCATTTTTCTCATCTTGATTATTTTTCTATTGTGTCTTAAAATTTGGTGTGTTTGGGTGATTTTTTAGAAAAATTCAATAAATAATGGTTGTGCACGGTTGGTGCATGATGAGTGAAAACTTTGCGACCCATCTGAGAAAACTATTCAACACCTGTCATTGGCGAGATGCATTACTAGGGCATGGTTTGTCAAATAGTGCTCCATAAATGGGAAATTTTGACCCCCTATAATTATAGGTGCACAGTTTGGGCACGATTAGGGCAGACAGAGCACCCCTACATAAGAAACAATGCTTGATTTTTTTAATGGCCAGAAAATCTTTTTTTAATTCCCCCAAACCACAGAAACTCACACATTTAAACCCAACCATAAAACCTTATAAGTTTTTACAATTTCAAATCTTTTCTAGGGATTATATGGTTATCTTAACTTTAATATTGATGATTCATATCCAAGATCTATGATCAACACTTCTCCCAAAAGAGGAAAATATCCCCCTTTTCCCATTCATACTCCTTCCTCATCTCTTTCTTTTGGGGTGATTTTTTGTTATCTATTTCTAGATATAGATCTATATTATAGTAATATAGATCTAGGAATGTTGATATATATATCCATAAGTAATAGATATTCTTTTGTTTAATATTTTTTTAGGAATCTAGATCTAGATCCCAATCTATGATGTTGTGATGGTTAATTTTTTGGGATTTCCATTGTGCAATCGTTCATCATTGAATAGATGTAGGTGGTCTATTATTCAATTCCCAGGGTCATGATATTATTTACATATATATGATTGTAGAAATTTCATGGGATTATTTATAAATTATAATGCCTATATTTAATAATGTATTATGGTAATTAATTAATTGCTGATATTGGGGTTTTAATTGAGTAATGGAATTATGGAATCAATATAATTAATTGAAGAATTAATTATTGGGGTGTTTTATTGTGAAAATTTGGATATATAATTTTCAGGATAATTATCAAAATATTGAATATTTAATTGAGGGAAAATATTTTTTTAATTTTATATTATGAATAATTAATTAATGATTTAATTATTTGATGTTGTGTTTTTGAAATGGTTAATTAATTTTTTAAATGACTAAAATAAGATATGTGATTAATTAATTGGTTAAATAATAAATAGGAATGTTTTTTTAATTAAATTTTGAATAAATTAATGGAAATTGATATTATTATATAATTCAAGAATCAATTAATGGAATTAGAATAATTTAAGGGTGAGTCAACTAATGGATGTTTTGGTGGTTAATTGGGATAAAAGGACGAATTTTTCTTAATCATGGTTGATAGGTCAATGTGAAAACTTGTGATAACGAGATACAAATAATATTGTGATGAGTAATGATATATAAGAATAGTTGATAACTGGGGTGTTAGACATGATGATCTACACAAAAGAAATACATGTATAGTTCCTAAATGGGGTACATGACATTATATTGTATTCCAATTATATGTATTCATGATTGATAAAATTTTTTATTGACATTGTGATGTACACCAATGAAAAATATTTATTGTTGTGAATTAGGGAGACATACATGAAATTCTACACCCATGATATATATGCATGATTGAAAAATTGGTTACTAGATATAGCCTTAAATACCCAAGACATTATCTTTATTAAATGTTTCCAAGTGGTGATAATAAAGAAATTTATGTGAAATGGATAATGTAGTCTCATGATCCATAATAAAATGTCAATTGAATATGAAATATATATCAGAATCAGCATTGGACGAAAAAGGTATTGAGGGACTGGTATAAGGTCCTAGCCTTAAACATGACATAATCTTGAGTTATTCAAGAATTCACATTGAGAATCTTTTCAGGTTTAGTGTTTTAGAGAATTATGACATAACTATTACATCTCAAAAGAATACAAAATACACACTCCTACTCTGTTTCAATTTTTTCACAAAATAAGAACACTTGAACAAAAGAGTCATGTATAGTTCCTTGTTTTAGACAAAATGACGTTTCCTTGATCCCATCCTTGACCCTAATCCACTTTATGTCATGTGAAAAACCTTTCAAAAACATGGGATGATCATAAAAAGCTCAGTAAGGGTTATAAAAATACGTAAAGAAAACACCAGTCCATGTATACATAAGAATAAATGAAATCATACATTACTCATAAAACATAATCACTTAAACATACCTCATTAAATCATAAGATTTATGAACAACTCATATAAATCATCAGACCTAAAGGTAACTTGAGGCATTCATAACATTATTACGTAGGTAGTAACCCTCATGGTTACGTTTGGAATATCCACCACAGTATATTCCTCAAATCTCTTCTGAGAAACGTTAGCGTTTAACTCCTTCACGTTACCCAATTCATTGGAGAGCTATATCAGGCTCACCCGCCCTTAGTTTATCATGGAACCACTCGTCTTCATAAACAATTCCCAAGAACTATAACATAATCGTATCACAAAAAACATTCATAAAATAAACATAACATTTCCACATTTCAATCACAAGATATCAATACAAGATATTAATATAATAAAAACATTATCAAAACCATTTTCAATAACAAAATACATAAAAGAGTATATGGTATGTATTTTCTTTTTAAAAACATTATGTATTGTTAAGGAAGATAAAGATCAAATAATACTCGTGGTGGCAGAAAGGTGATTGTCACTGCGTACGTTAAAAAACATAATTTTTGTCATTTAGTAAAATGCTTCTTAGAGAAAAGATTCCTTTTGAATAAAAGTAAAAGTCAATTGGGTTTATAAACCTTATAAAAGAAATTTTTTTATAAAACAAATATGCCTCAATGAAAGGATATTGAGACGACATCCCTTACACAGTCGGTATTCTTAGATTAAGGATAAAACAATTACAAGATTATGTGTGGAAAATATAAATACACATAACATAAGAAGATATTAAGTGTAAAACAATAAGAGGTCATCCAAACATTTTCATAGTACGACATAATCAATAATTAGAGTATTGACCCAAATAATTGAAATTCGGTTAAAAAGTTCCCTTACAGAAATTCGACAACCTAACAACGTTATTTTAAAATTCAGAAAATGAGATCATGAGAGATAAAAAGGGAATATCATCACTCGGAAAATGATTTACATAAATAAGGATATATAAGAACATAACCTAACATAAGAAGATGTAAATTAAAATACCCCAGAAAAAGAAGTCTTTTAAAAAGTGGATGGTGAATGGTTCCCGTACCGATTTGGGTAACTTTCAAAAACGTACACCCCATGAATGAAGGATCAAACAATGCTAATGTAAATACCCATAAATGAGAGTATATTACACAAATAGTAGAATCATGGTCATTACATACACCACTCAATGGAGATAGTGACAAATATAGTATGAATCTCATGGAAATAAAAAGTGTGATAAAAACCTCATACCTCATTGTAATCAATCGAGTCATATGACCAAAAGATAATAAAAACAATATTAATCATATAATACCATGAATATAAATATAATAATTCTAATATAAATAAAATGGAAGAACAAAATACACCACATTCAATAAATATGTGGTGAACAATGGAAATCTCATGGAATTAAAAGTGAGATAAGATATCCCCTTACGAAAATTCGGCAGCCTAACGGCGCCACTTAAAACATCCAAAAATGGATTGTAGTTATCAATTAGGGTCTCTAATAATTTGAATATAAAACTTACAGTAAGAATAATATATGAGAACATACCCCATCATATTAAAGAGGAGCTTAAATGATGTGACATAAAAGAGAGTACTTAAAAATAAAGAAAGAGGTTGGATCCCTTAACTCAAGTCCGACTTGTCTTGTTTGTTTCATTATATTCCTGAATAGTAAACTTTTGTGAATTTATAATTTCTTAAGGAACTCCTTTAAATTTTATTATTAAATTAATATAACATATTATAATGTTATAATAATTAGTTAATTATGTGTGTTGATTTAATATGTTTTTGTCGATGTTTGGTACATGAGTCAAAAATGAACTTGTTTGAAAAGAATTGTCCATGTAGTTATAAGTACATAATCTACAAAATAGTATGAATGATTTAAATATCATATATATCTAGTACATATTAATTTTATACTACTCCATAACATTTGGAGATTAAAAGGAATGAAATGCACCGTTCATGGAGATGGTAGGCCATACGTATGCATGAACGCTACTTTCATTTCATTGTCATTTTAATGGAATTAAAAATAATAGATAGATATATATATTAGGATTCCAGTATAATATATATGTTTTATAAGTCACATAAGTTCTTTAATTTCATTCTATATACATTCCATGTATTGCATGAACAGGTCACATCACTCTATGGGGTGGTAGTCCACACTTCCACATATGAAATTATCGCATTTTCACAACATGCAAAGCATAAATGTATGTTTTAAATATAAAATACAGAAGCATATAGAAAACATAAATACCATATATATCATATATAAAATAAATATTCATAATAATGGCCACCATGATAGGTGTTAAAAGAAGATTGACAATCATCATTTCCTGAGGCAGTAATTCGCGACCCACAGAAATAGTATGTTATTTAACCATTTTATGGAGGTGTGTATATGTGTAGCTAGAATCCTTCTCATAACAACATCCTAGTATATTTAAGATTCATTTTTTGTTACAAAATAAAGTATTAAAAAGTGTTTAGGGGGTTGGAGAAGCAAAATAACACAAAAGAACATAAGAGAAAGCATTACCTCTAAATCGGGTAGCTCCTCTAGGTTTGAACAAAAAGGGTTTCTTGAAGTTATTTCTTACTAAGTTAAGGCTTGAATAATGAATAGAGGTATTTGGAGAGTTGAAATGAGCAGAGGTTGTCCGTTCCAATGGCTTCAGAGGTGTGGATAAGGGGGTAGAGGAGGATGAGTTTTATGAGAGGGAGGAGGGGCACTCTTGGAATGTTATAAAATGTTACAATATTATAAAATGATTTTCGGATTTTAAAGGTCCCACGAAGATATATTTCGAGGAAAAGTTGATAAGGGTTCTAAATCCACCCATACAATAGGTTTTGGACAAGTATATGTCTTAGATGTTACCTTATCTTTTAATTTTATTTAAATCGTTCATTATAGAGGTAATCGATGTATCATCATAGTGTCATAAATAAATTTATTTATTTAATGACTATAAATTATAAAAAAATATCATGATGTAGGAAATCGTTTTATCTTTATAATGAATATTTATAGTTAAAAATATGACTTGTATAACCCAATGTAAAAATTGTTTTATTTAAACAATACATGTTTGTGACATTTTTATTTTAACATTAAATAAAAAGATATTAATTTCATTTTCTTACCCAAGTGGCTCCATGGGGTCCCCAATTTGACCCATGGATTATATTGGTCTGCCATGACTCATTCGATAAGGTTAGGACATGTGTCAAGGTAATTTCTTATTATTATAACATTATTTTTACCTTAAATTAGACTAATTACCTTTAATCGTGATTAATAAAATTTAAAAGTTACTATTCACCAAAAATTTATTTTCATTCCATTGAACCACATTTTACATAATAATGACAACCATGGATGTTGGATTTTTGAAAATAAAATCATAGAAGAGGTAAAGTTTCATTTAAATGAAAAATCAGTTTTTTAACTACCACTTAGTGGTTTCACTATTCATCAAAAATTGATGTTTTTTAGAAAAATACCAAAAATTCACCCTATGCTATATTTGATATTCAGAATTCAAAAATGATTTATATTTTAAAAAATTCAAAACATATAATTTGAATTAATTAATTTAATAATTAATTCCCATTTTCAAAACAAATAGCGTGTTTTTAAGAAACATTATCTATTAAAATATTGACACTAGTCAAAGTCAATTTTCAAAGTGAAAATAATTCCAATGACCACCATTGGATTAAATAGAAAAAATATATTTTAATTTCACTTTAAAAACAATTGAAAAGATGATTTAATAATATGAATAAATTATATTAAAAAGTTTTTTTAAATTAATATACAACATTTTTCACTAATTCATTAAAAATGAAGTTTATCAAAAAAATAACAAAAACATAAACAAAGTAAATTTTGATGTCCCGATACTAAAGAAGGATTTTATTTGGACCAATATGACATATAACGTTTTCAATAAGTGGATTCAAAAAAAAATTGCCATCAAAAGGCGAATAATCGACCTTTTAAAGAATATTATAATATTTACGCTTAAAATTTGATTCATTCGTATTTTAAGCCTCTAACATTTATTAGATAAAAGTAAAAATATTTGAAAAACATATATAATCATTTTCTAGTTATTTCGGTTCATTCCTACCATTACAATGGCTAAGCGTTAACTACCACTATAAATAATATTATTATATTATTGGTGTGCAGCGTAAGATTTCAAAGAAACTAGTTATGGCGTGTTGGGTATGCCATCGAACATAGCATCTAATTTAAAGTAATATTGATATTTTATTCAAAAATATTAATAAATATGAATATTTCATATTATTTATTTACCTGGGATGTTACATCCTTCCCTCCTTTTGGAAATTGCGTCCTCGCAATTTTAAAATTGGGCTCAGAAACTTCATTGAAATCCCCACATCGGAAAAAATAGTCAGCAAAACTATCACATTAAAAGAAATAATGAGAATTACAAAGGTCACCCAAGTTAACACATAATAGGATTATATGTAGAAAAACATGTACATGGAAGAGAAAACAAAGGGTCAGGATCTGATGGAGAGTGATAGAAAACATGATTAGGAGAAAGTTAACCCCAAGAAAATTACAAACTTGTGATGGGTTAAATGGTATTTGATTCCCTAGTAGGAAAGTTAACAGACAAAATTTTACTTTTATGTTACTTTTCATTGAGTAATTTATTTATGAGCTTAACTAAATCATAAGGAAACATACTTACTTGTCGTGTAGACTTTCATCTCTTACTATATTTCTTATCCAAACTCATTTTTTTCTCCAAAAGATGGGTATTTAGGATGACTTGTTCACATTAAGAGCACTATAAACAATATCTAGAGAATCACCTAATCCAAAAAAGAGAACTATATATTTCCCATGTCTTTAGACCTTAAGCAAAACCAAAAGTTCATCAAAGATCATTCAATAAATAGCTATCCATAAAATTCTTCAAAGTAATCAAAACTAATTATGATACCCAAATCTCTGAAGGATTTGATCACATAGTAATAAAAGATAAATCTTAGCACTTATCTCCAAATAACATCAGTTTCTCTTAAAGTCTCGTATTGAAAAGTAAGTAACCTAATCCCTTATTCTCCATGATAGGTTAATCATTTTCCTAAATAAACCTGATCATCATATTTCCACAATAAAAACATAGATTCATCCAAAATAAAATTCCACTTTTTCTCCTCAATTGAAATCAAAAATTATAATATTTTCTATAGGCATATATTGTTTCCACGAAAGAGAAAACATCTTCCAAAATAACCTTTATTACCCAGTCACCATATCATTTTCCTACTCTGTGGATATCCATTTAATAAAACATAAGATCCCAAAAGAAACGTATTATTGATCCATAATATCATTTAACTAAAGAGAATATGTCATACTAACCAAGGACATCACATAGGCTAGTGGTAGGCCATGCGCCCTTATCATCCTTTGGTTGTGGGTTTGATTCATGTGGCCTTGCTGGACGCAACGGGTTGTCACCCATATTACGGGTTGTCCTTTTTATAAATCTCAAAAATAACCATATCATGTTTTAACCTCAATGGTTTCCTTATACCTCTAATTTTCATCCAAATTCATTATGATCTCAACATCTTAATTCTTAAAGCCTTATTTCACCATTAGAAGATTAAATAAAAATATCCCCAAAATGAAATACATCATTCCATGATCATGATGTCTATTTGGTTTCATCGTCATCTTGTTCACGTAGGTAGAAGGTCCATGCATCGCAACAATGACTTAGAGATCCTTCAAAATCATTTGCTTCCTCCACCCAAATACACCTTGTAGAGCACGGGTCATATGGGTGTTCACAGAAAAACAGTTTTGGAAAATAATAACGTGTGACATATAATTTCAAGACATCTGATAAGAAATTATTTCTATAAAATAGTCTAACCGATTTTGAGTTGAAATTTTCAATTAACAGTCCTTTTAAAATACCATAGGTATGTTCTGAGAGACTATATTTTAAAATCAAATATAAATAGGTTGCACAAGGGTCTCCTTTTTCAACACCTTCTTTAAAATCTTAATATTCTTAAAAATCATCTGATAAGGTAAAATATTTGAAAATGCCTTGATAATATTTACCATTCTTGAAAATATGAGAATATTGTGAAAATTGGATTTTTCTAAACACAACCCATGATCCACATTGATAATGAGGTATAGTGGAGGTGTTTGATATCTCAAAAAGCTTCCTGCAAGTGAGTTGTAAGCTAGAAAAAGTTTCACAATCATCCGAACATGAATTTGCAATAATTATTTCAAGAAAGTCATCAGGAAGAGATCAGAATGTCGTATGAGATCCTCCTCCTTCCATTTCCTTGATCTGAAAAAGTTATAAAACAAGGATTTAACTATGATAATAAACATAGGTACAAATCATTTGTTTAATGAAAAATCCTAATCCATAAAGTGGTCTAAACTGAGCTTTGATACCAACTATAAGGCCCATCCTTAAACATTACTTAATTTTTAGTTATTCAAGAATTCACATTGAGTATCTTTTCAGGTTTAGAGTTTTAGATAATTATGACATAACTATAACATCTCAAAAGATTACAAAGTAGACACTCCAACTCAAATTGCATTTTTTCACAAAATAAAAACTCGTGACCAAAATATTCATGTCTAGTTCCTTTTTTTATACAGCATGACATTTCCTTGATCCCATCCTTGACCCTAATCCACATTATGTACTGTGAAAAACATTTCAAAAACATGGGATGAGCCTAAAAATCTCATTAAGGGTTATAATAACACGGAATGAGAAAACTAGTCCATGTATACATATGAATCAATGAAATCATACTTTTCTCATAAAACATAAGCACTTTAACATACCTCTGTAAATCATAATATTTATGAATACCTCATATAAATCATAAGACATAAGGTAACTTGAGGCATTCATAACATTATTACGTATGGAGTAACCCTCATGGTTACGTTTGGAATACCCACCATAGTATATTCCATAAATCTCTATGGAGAAACCATTGAATTTAACTCCTTTGTGTTACCCAATGAATTGGAGAGCTATATCGGGCTCACCCACCCTATGTTTATCATGGAACCACACATCTTCATAAACAATTCCCAGGAACCATAACATAATCATATCACAAAAAAAATCATAAAGGAAACCTAACATATCACCAATTCAATCACAAGATATAAAAACAACACATTGATATAATAAAAACATTATCAAACCCATTTTCAATACCAAAATACATAAAAGAGTATATGGTATTTTTTTTCCTTTTAAAAACATTATGTCTTGTTAAGGAATACAAAGATCGAATAATACTCGCGGCGGCAGAAAGGTCATTGTCACCGTATACGTTAAGAAATCATACTTTTTTTTCTTTAGTAAAATGCTTAATTGAGAAAATATTCCTTTTGAATTAAATTAAAATTAAAAAGGGGTTTATACACCGTATAAAATAAAGTTGTGTATGAAAGAAAATATGCATCAATGAAAGGAGATTGAGACGAAGTCCCTTACAAAGTCGGTATCCTTAGATTAAGGATAAATCAATTACATGATTATTTGTGGAAAATATAAATATAGCTAACATAAGAGGATATTATGTGTAAAACAATCGGAGTTCATCCACACATTTTCACAGTACGACATAATCAGGAAGTAGAGGTTTGACCCAAATAATTGAATTTGGGTTTAGAAGTTCCCTTACAGAAATTTGAAAACCTAACGACGTCATTTTAAAATTTAGAAAATGAGACGATGGGAGATAAAAAGGGTATCCCGTCACTTGGACAAATCATATACAGCAATAAGGGTATATAAGAACATATCCCAACATAATAATTTGTAAATTAAAAGACCTAACAAAAATAAGACTTTTAAAAAGTGTAGGGTGAAAGGTTCCCTTACTGATTTGGGTAACTTTCGAAATGTACACCCCATGAAAGAACGATCAAAAAATGCTATTGTAAATACCCATAAATGAGAGCATATTACACAAATAGTACAACCATGGTCAGTACATACACCACTCAATGGAGATTGTGACAAATATAGCATGAATCTCACGGGAATAAAAAGTGTGATAGAAACCCCATACCTCACTACAATCAATCGAGTCGTATGAAAAAAAGATAATAAACACAATATGAATCATAGAATACCATGAACATAAATAGAATAATTATACTATATAAAAAATGGAAGAAAAAAATACACCACATTCAATAAATATGTAGCGAACAATGTAAATCTGACGGAATTAAAAGTGAGATCAGATATCCCCTTACGAAAATTCGGCAGCCTAACGATGCCACATAAAACATCCAAAAATAGATTGAAGATATCAGTTAGGGTATATAATCATATGAAAATAAAAATTACAGTAATAGGAATATATGAGAACATCCCCCATAAAAATAAATAGTATCTTAAATGAAGTGACATAAAAGAGAGTACTTAAAAATAAAGAGAGAGGTTGGATCCCATACATCAAGTCCGACTTGTCTTGTTCATATAATTATATTCCTGAATAGTAAAAATTTTTTCAATTTATAATTTCTTAATGACCTCCTCTAATGTAAATTATTAAATTCATATAACATATTATAATTGTATAATAATTAGTTAATTATGTGAGTTCATATCAGATGTTTTTCTCAATTTTGGAACATTAGTCAAAAATGAACTTGTTTGAAAAGAATTATCCATGTAGTTATAAGTACATCATATAAAGAATATTATTAATGATTTAAATATCATATATATCCATTAAATATTCATTTCATACTATTCCATAACATTTGGAGATAAAAAGAAATGAAATTCACCGTTCATGGAGACGGTAGGCCGTGCGTACGCAAGCAGGATACTTTCATTTATTGGTCGTATAAATGGAATTAAAAATAATAGAGAGATATATATATTATGATTCCAGTATAATATATGTGTTATATATGTCACATATGTTCATTAATTTCATTCTATATACATTCCATGTATTTCATGAACGAGTCACATCACTTTAGGGGGCGATGGTCCACACTTTCTCATATGAAATTATCGCATTTTCACAACATGCAAAGCTTAAAGGTATGTTTTAAATATAAAATACAGAAGATTATAGAAAACATAAATACCTTATATATCATATATAAAATATAGTTTCATCATAATGGAAACCAAGATAGGTGTTAAAAGAATATTTAACAATCCTCATTTCGTGAGACAGTAATTCGCCACCCATAGAAACAGTATGTTATTTTACCATTTGATGGAGGTGTGTATATGTATAGATAGAATACATAAAATAAAAACATCCAATTATATTTAATATACTGTTTTTGTTACAAAATAAAGGATTAAAAAGAGTTTATGTGGTTGGAGAATCAAAAATAACACAAAAGAATATAAGAGAAAGCATTACCTTTAAATCGGGTAACTCCACTTGGTTTGAACCAAAAGGGTTTCATGAAGAGCCTTCTGCCAAAGGTAAGGCTTCCATAATGAAGATAGGGATGTGTATAGATGAAATGAGCAGATTTTTGCAGAGCCAATGGCTTGAGAGGTGTGGGTAAGGTGGTAGAGTTGGGGGCCTTTTATAAAAGGGAGGAGGGGCGCTCTTGGAATGTTATAAAATGATTCTTTATTATAAACCGAGTATCGGATTTTAAAGGACCCAAAAAGATATATTTCTAGGATAAGGTGATAAGGGTTCTAAATCCACCCATAAAATAGGTTTTGGACAAGTTTAAGTCTAAGAGTTTACCTTATATTTTCATTTTATTTAAATCATTCATTAATGTGGTAATCGTTGCATCATCATGGTGTCATAAATAAATTTATATATTTAATGTCTAAAAATTATAGAAATAATATCATGATGTAGTAAATCTTATTATATTTCTAATTAAAATTTATAGTGAAAAATATTACTTGTATTACCCCATGTAAAAATTGTTTTAGTAAACCAATACATGTTTATGACATTTTTATTTTAACTTTAAATAAAAAGTTATTAAGTTCATTTTCTTACCCATGTGGCTCCATGGGGTCCCCAATTTGAACCATGTATTGTATTGGTCGGACATGACTCATACAATAAGGGTAGGACATGTGTCATGGAAATTTCATATTATTATAACATTATTTTTTCCTTAAATTACACTGATTACCTTTGATCGCGATTAATAAACCATAAAAGTTACTATTCACAAAAAAAATTATTTTCATCCCATTGAACCACATTTTATGTACTAATGACAACCATATATGTTGGATTTTTGAAAATCAAATCACATAAGTGGTAAAGATTCATTTTAACGAAAAATCATTTTTTTAACTACAACTTAGTGGTTTCAGTATTCATCCAAAATTGAAGTTTTTCAGAAAAATACCAAATAATTCACCCTAAGCTATATTTGATATTTTGAATTCAAAAATTATGTCTATTTGACAAAATTAAAAACTTATAAGTTGCATTAATTAATTTAATAATTAATTCCAATTGTCAAAACAAATACCGTGTTTTTAAGAAACAATATCTTTTAAAATATTGACACTACTTTAAGTCCAATTTCAAAGTGAAATTAATTCCAATGTCCACCATTGGATTAAATGGAAAAAATATATTCTAATTGAACTTCAAAACCAATTAAAAAGGTGATCTAATCATATAAATATATTGGATTAAAAAAAAGGTTCTGAATTAAAATACAACATTTTTTACTTATACATTAAAATTGAACTTTATAAAAAAAATCACAAAAACAAACAAAAATTAAATTTTGATGTCCCGATTCTAAAGAATGATTTTATTTCTTCCAATTTAACATATAAAATTTTCATAAAGTGGATTTAAAAAACGTTCTCCATAAAATGGTGGTTAATCGACCTTTTCAAAAATATTAGAATATTTACGCTTAAAATTGGATTCATTCGCATTTTAATCCTCTAACATTTATTTGATAAAATTAAAAATATTTGAAAAACATATATAATCATTTTGTAGTTAGTTTTTTTCATTCCCTCCATTACAATGGCTAGGCGTTAACTACCATTTAAAATAATATTATTATATTATTAGTGTGCAACGTAAGATTTCAAGGAAACTCATTGTTGCATGTTGGGTATGCCATCGAACATAGCATCCCCTTTAAAGTAATATTGATATTTTATTCACAAATATTAATAAATATGAAAATTTCATATTCTTTATTTTCCTGTGATGTTACAACTGGTGTCCTCAGAAACCTGGTGGTCTATGTGGTTTAAAAAGATTAATTGAAAATTTGAAAACTCTTTACTAATGAATTTAAATTAATTATTTATATAAATTTTTAAACATTTTATTTAATGGATATTTTAGACACCAGAAGTGGTGTTCTACTAAGTTGCACTCACACACAACTTGGGATGCCTAGTTGGTACCCAAATACACATTTTTAGTAGGGCAGGTTAACAGAAAAGGACCTATGTTAGATGGTTGATTTGTGGATGCAGAATGGTTTATGGACCCAATAATGGTTTGGGACCCCATAGGATTCATCTGTGTCTTTATTTTTGGATTTCATTTTACACGCTTGACACGTACATCATCATGGATGGTTTTCTTTTTTAGAATAGATATTGATTCTCTTCCTTGGGTTATCAAGAGATATTGGTATTATTTAGGGTTATATATATTCTTATTCAATTTTTTATTATTATTTTCTGGTGTATTACTTTGTTAAAAGAGTGTACAGCTTCCGCATGACCTACTTATTAGACCATCATTGCAAGTCGTTATGCATTGACACATAGTGAGGCACGCATGAGGTCATGTGACCTACTAGCTTGGGGAATCATTGTGTGGCACCCAAGTTGGGATGTCACAAAAATATTTTTGCTCTTAAATCCCATTATCAAAGTAAACATGAAATTAATACACATTTAGACATTCTAACAATCATTTCACATCATTAAAATTAAAATAGTTTTCTCATTTAATTAATTTGTCAGAAAACTAATTAATTAATTCATTATTTTAGTATTCATTCTAAATAACAGTTGAGGTATTATATCACCCTCAATGTATATTATTCAAAAAAAATTGATAAAAAAAATTAATTCAAAAAAATTATGTGCACACTGTGAAAGGATGGTATAGTAAGAATGTACCTTCTACATTAAATTAATCTGTTATTGGAATTTAATTCATATATGATATCTATATTGGAGTGGACATGTAATATATTGACATCACCAGATTAAATCTAATTTTACAATTTAACACATGCATAGTATGGAACTTCAAAATGCACATTTTAATACTCTCATAAAGTATGGTCATTTTCATATATGGTGTACCTACACACCGTGTACAAGAACTCGGTGAGATGCGATATAAATATTGTGTTGTTCTGTAGGTTAGGACATAAAGTTTATATACCTTGTATAAACATAATGAATTTCAAAAATATATGATTCTTGTACATAATCTAATAATAATGAAATATAAAGTGTGTATGAAATTCATTTTATGGGGTGCAGTTAAAAAATTATAGTAATAATTATTATGAATTTACAACAACAGAACATTCCAAAAAAATGAATTTGGTTATTCATAGTCCATATGGACAGAAACAACATGGTGTGTACAACATGTTACACATCGGGTAATTTTTATCTCATGTATAATTTTTTGTGTGTTGGTGCACATGATATTATTAAATACATTGAGTGTTTGTTGTGTGGGTTATAAAATTTTAAACAATATTAATATCCAAATATATAAAACCTTCTCCATGTTAGGTCACATCAGTTTGGTAGGAGATCAAATCCCAGTGTGAAATGAAATCGCATGTTCGACCACATGGCTTCCAACAGTTTAGTTGGTTAAATTATACGGCTTATAAGATGGGTAGACTAGTCACACTCTATATCATTCAGATCAAAAAAACATACCAGGTAAGTGAACAATATGAGGTCTTCAACGACACTCTGTACCGATCCTCATGATATGCCTATGTTTTTATGGTCTTCTAATTGTGTGGCTGACCATGTGTCAATTGGTTATGACTTACTGTTACATGTAGTCTATATGTATCATGTATCTAGTGATGTTGAGAAATCTGAATTGTATATTTGACTATTCTTAATGCATTTATGCCCTATTCGTGTCCATAAAGATATAGAAAAAGATATTAATTTGACATAGGTATTGAGATTAAAATTTTATAAATGAAAAACTGACAACTAAATGTGAAAATTGATGATATGAAAAAATAATTAATAATCATTTAGAAAATGATCTCCTAGATACTGGATGATGGTTTTCGAGTGCATCCAATGTTGTTAGGTGGTTCACTGTTATGTTTTTCAGTAGTATTAATCAAAAAATTATTGAAAAAAGTTGTAAGCCCATTGATTATCTTAGAGTGATTGTCTCGCATTTAATTTATATCTAATTTAAATCAATAATTACATCAAATTTGATAATAATTATCATTCAATTTTAAATTTATTCTATGTGTTGATCTCATTGTAGTATATACTCCAAGTGAGGTCTCCAATAATTCTATTAACACCTTAATTATTAATCACCTAAAAATATTCTTGGTTTATTTTGTCCTACTATAGAAGAACCTAGAGCATCACTTCATTCTTCATCGATCCTAAATTTTCCATATCTTCTTTTGTATATATTCTATAGATTGATGGAGGAGGTTTTATTCTCCTTGTGGTTTAAGTTTATTTTCAAGAGTCTCTTCATTACAGACATCAACTCTCATAGGTAAAAATTATATAAATATTAATTTATAATTATGTATAATATTTAACACCTTCCAAAATGGAACATTATAAAATTTTTATTTTATGCAATTCCTGGTGTATAAGAATAATAATAACATTATAAATATTAAATATAATTAGTAAATAAATTAATAAATATTTATTTGAAGGATATTAATAATATATATCATTTCCATCATGCTATTAAAATTACCCATCAATCCTCATTAGAATTTATCAATACATGAATAATAATATATTAATTTAATTAAACATCATTCATTTAATAAATGAATAATTATTATATTAACCAAAATTGAAAATAAATATTTATTTTAATATTCATGTAATATTATAAAAATTATATCAATAAATTAAATAATATATTTAATATATAAATAATTAATTATTAACTTATGAATAAAATATATATATATATATATAAACATAATTTGAGATATTACAAGCATGAATTTATCATTAGTGAATTTATATGAACACATTTATATGAATAACTAGTATTCTATAAGTTGAAAATAATATACATTCTTAATATTAAATTCATTTTAATTTACAAATACTAAAAATAAACTTAATGTGAAACCCACTTTGCATCTTTCACAATTCCATTCCGTGAACATACAAATAGTTTAAGATTGTTGTATAATGACACATTAAGGAACCTAAAGTGAAATAAGTTAATTGAACAATAATAATAAAAATATTTCTGCTAATGTGAAATACAATATCGTTATCTTAATCATCAATAATTAAACAAAATATTTTCATTTCCCTATGTTATTGATTTATATTTATTGGAATTTCGAAAATGTACTCATCTATGATGTACTGTTGGAATGGATTTAATCATATAACTCTATTTAAATAAATGACCAATATTTATTATCTCCCATTAATATAGAAGGGATAATACTTTCTTCCCTTTTTTATTTAGTATCATATCACTAATAATTGATGAAACATATGTTATTCTGCTATGAGAATATGTTGTCTTGTTTTTCGTTTACAGGTCAAACTACGTGATTCATGATATACATTAATTATAATATAATTCCTAAGGAATAATGAAAACATTCATAGTTATGAATATCCAATGAAATATAATAAATGAGGAATTCATAAGGGTATAGTTTTTCCTGAAAATCTCCCAACTTAGAGAACTCAAAGTGTTAAAAAATTTAAAAAAAAAAGTCTCTATTTCATATGACCCTCCAACACTAAATAAATTGATAATATCTATGTCCCTTCAGTGAAATTTTGTCCATTACATAGAAATTTTTTTTTTAATAATGGAATAGGATACCAGTGTTCTCATTATAGTAGGGTACAAAATTGACCTTCCAATTATTTAATTTTTTAAGGAATTAATAACATAAATGTTACATAGAAGAAAAATAATTATGTGAAAATGATGGTATAAATAATATACTAATTGAATGTGTAACTATTTTTTCATTTTATCCAAATATAATATCCCTTTCATTTACATGTATGTTATATGTCCTATGGTAAATTTATTTTGATTAAAAATGATATAGTAATGAAATATGACTTAACACATAAGGGATTTATCAGATTAAACTACTATAAACCCTAATAGATTTTTTGGACTACTCATATATATTTATGATCAATAATAGATGCATTCCAAAAAATAGGCTATTAGAGTGATTAATACTTCCATTTTCTTTCACAAAGTACTTCCATAGGTTATTTCCATGTTATAACGTATTTCAAGCTTAAGTAAGTAGAAAGGAATTTCTATTTCATACCATACAATATACCTTATAATCCCCTATAATATAGAGATATCTCATCATATGAGTATGGAATTTTGGGAATATCTCCTCAAATTTCCCATTTTCAATAGATCTTTATAGACATAGTCTAAACTAACAATATATTATATCATATAATTCTATTTTTTATCCAAAACTCCTTCAACATATCACATTAAATGTTTTTCGAATTTTTTCACTATTTTCAACTTCTATAAAATAAAATGAAATATATTGTGAATACCCTCTAAAAATTCGTTTTGAATTTATTTAAAAACACATTTAGATATGTTACTTGTGTAAACATTAATCCTCATTTATTCATCAATAAATTGTATCATATCTGGACATTATATCATTAACAAAAAAATATGAATTCATAAACTGACAAATTTATTCAAAGAGTGGCGTCTTGAAAATATTTTTTGGTAAGCAATACATAGAAGTAATCTTACATGTGCTCCATAAAACATATATATCTGAATTGTTGTGTCCACATTCCACATTATATATAATCCAACATTTAAATAAGGTAACTTTTTTCCGAGGCATAGAGTAGTGATGTCACATGATGTATGCATGAATGTTATAAAAACTGTTGACGTATCCAAAAATATAATTAAAATAATATATTTTTGTTAGAAAGATAACAATATGTTTATCTATTAAAGAACTTGTCCTAGACAATTCCCTATTCTTAAACATATTATTTTTTCTTATTTTTTATGATTTTAAAGATATAAATAATCTGAATGATGTTTTGTTCTTTATCTCTAAAAAATCAAATCATAAGGCATTCAATAGAGACCCAAATGTTAGAATAAAATGTATATGGTCATAGTGTGACATTTTTATGTCTTAGCCGATATCAATATTAATATTAACCAGACAGATAGAACCAAGTGACCTTAAGCATGAATCCTCAAAGGTTAGAGGTGGCTGATAAGAAATGGTGGGTCTAAGGTGGTACAATGAGGTAAAAATATACCATGTATGAGAGTTCAAATAAAAATAAAATAATTGAGGATCATACACATCAATGTATGGAAAAATAATAAATATAAAAATCTATAATAAATGAGATGAAGCCTACATGGGTGAATACATGACAGATCAACCACTGAGATGATGATATATTAAAATAAAAACCAATTAAAATACATAATTATTCTCTATAAAAATAAATTTATCCATACCTCATTCTAAAATCAAGATTTGGACATATCCTTCTCGATTCTCAAAACATAAGTCTCATCCCAATGTACAAATGTAACCATGTGATGGTATACTCATATTCCCATGTGAAATGTCCACCAATGAAAGGAGTGAGTGCATAACTCAGTATGAAACCACTTACAAAGTACACTACATAACCTTTAATTATGTGATATGTGAGTGTGAAATGATAGAAATGGTCACTCCCCACCCATGTTACAATGAAAAGTTATAATTTCAAGTCTCCAAATGGCCTCAAGAGAGCCTCCCTAATTTCCATTGGCACCCAACTTGTACCACGGGACTAGGGTGTGTATGAAAAGACTATTCCTTTATATCACAGTTAGAAGGATTGAAATAAATATTAATTTAACATTATACATAATGATGTTAAACAATTATATAATTTTATGACATAAATGTTCCATCTTATGTCAAGGGAAAAGTAGTAAACAAAAAAAATACATGTAGGCATCACAAAATAACTCATCACAGTCTCTTGATACAAAGAATGATGACATTCCTGATCATGAAATATATCCCTTAGGCCTACAACCAAAATTTTTATTTTACCAAGTGAATACATAATTGGGTACCCAAGTGAAATTGCTTACCAAGAAGGGTTGGACTGTGGAATTCCAATGACAACCACCAATGTAATCTTATATAAATCTAGTAAAATTAGGTTATGTGTATGTGAAATACTCTAATGACAAATAATAAAAATTTATGCAAATAATTTCTATAAAAAAAATCATTCTTGGGATACATGCATTCCCTTTTCTAAATAAACCTACTTCATCTATCCCCAAAATATATCACTGAAGGCTATGTCATTCTATGGTGATATATGTACTCGTCCTAGGGTTCACCAGTACTCACATGCACTAAATATATTGTATGATTACATCTAATAACTGGATATCATGTACGAAATTCATCGAGTATGATCCAAAGCATCATCGACATTCTGCTCAATCTGTAACTAGTAGAACATAGAAAACATCATATAATTCCTTATTCCAATACAATTTTGGATTTATAGGTCTATGTCTAAAAGGCTGCCAAGTCATGGTAATTTGAATGAATTGATAATTGGACAACCCTTCAGATATATATATATATATATATATATATATATAAGTAATTCTCACATAAATTAAGGATAAACTTGCCATCAACTATTAATCCGCTCTATAACATCGTCGTGGATATATCTAGTAAGTGAAATAGTGGTGTGTCAACATGATCATAGGTCGTATAATAGGAATAAATCAGAGTTATCATCATCAACTTCAAGGATGTCGCAAGCATCTAGTGATCATAAGAAATCTATCAACCGGGAAACATTTGGTACCATTTTAATCCAATAATTCTAGTAATCTGAGGTGATAAGCTATCTAGGATGGGTTTATAAGAATCAATCGTCATCGTCATACATTTCCTAATATAGGGAGGAATCCTAGAGACATTATGAATTTAAAAACAGGAAGTCACGAATAATGTATCGTGAAATCATATAGAATCCAAATCTTCATATGATATAATTAAGAGAAAGCTCATAATATTTTCGGAATTCAACAAAATGAAAATTTCATACTAAAATAATATATACACAAATTTAAACAGATATATTATTATAAAAATTTGAATCAAACTAATTGATTACATTTTGGATTCTGGAGGAACTGACATCCATTGTAATTGATACACAAGTGTAGAAAATAAGTCTCATCATCCCCACATAAAAATTTAGTTGAGGTCATAAATTCCATCAATGTAATTCCCCGACCCCATCTTCTAAGATTTAGTGAATTATTTTAATACTCTTGCATGATCATAAGGAATGAAGCCTTGAAATATAGATTAGTTAACAATATTGGAAAATAGATTACATACTTGAACGTTTCATTACACATTAGATAATAGAAAAACATCAACGATCCTTTGATAATTCCATTAATCCCCTAACATAACCCTAATTATCAATCATAATACACTTTGTGGAATCGTGGGAAAATAAAACATAGAAAGGGGTGAGCTTAGATGCATAGTAAGGATAACAAACTCACATAAAATTTCATAAATATGCATAACCATTTAAGGAAATGTAAAAGAAAAAAACATAAGCATTTTAAACATAAACTTCAGAATAATATGGAAAATATAAAATCAAATAATTCCAATTACTTATTCACATTTATATTCTACTAGTTCAATAATCCAATGAAATATCAATAGCCACTATCATAATGATGGAATGCATACTTACAGACTTCATAACCACATAGTCAAGGCCTTGTGCCAAGACCAAAAATAAGATTTTGTCAACACCTTGTACCAAGACACTAGCTTGTCTCATGATACCTACCGATGCATAGAGGATATATAGTGGGCTCCACCTGTCACATACTATGTCTAATGTATTCCTCATATGAAAAGGTTTAAACATAACATAAACATTCATATTAAAACTAGCATACAAAATGTCAATATTTTAACTATAAACCATTAATGGTATTAAAATAAAACATCAATAGAAAAACATATCAAAAAACCGTAAATAAAATATGGATGAATTTTATCATAATAAATCAACTTCAAACAAGATTAAAAATTCATCAAAGTATGTTGACATAGATGAAAATGATTCGTAAAACACTTTGACCGAAATATCGCTTTTTCCTGAAAACATTTAAAACTCACACAATTTAGAAAGGAAGACATTTAAAGACATTGTTTAATCAAAGTTTCCCATACCACATGTAATCTTTTGAAAGAAATTGACATTTTAAAAACATTCATGCCCATATAAATAAATCCATACAAAAAATTTGAAAACCTGGACATTAATGAGAATGATTTAGAATAATAAATTTTTAAAACATTTAAAATGATTTTTTAGTAAACAATTACCTAAAAAATCCCTTAAAACACTTTTGTTAATCATGGTCATGGATAATAAATATTTTCGTGAATATACTTACTTAAAAACAACCTTGGACAATAATGAGATTGTGAAATTAACCCTTATATTGTACTTTCCTTTATTCGAGGGTAAATTTAACTTCCCATATAAAGATTGTAGTATGTTAATAAATTATTAAAAAACCATATTAATATTTTTGATATCATAAATGATTCATTTATGACCTTATACACCCCATTTAATAGCAATTTTCAAGTTAAATTAATATTTCCCGTAATAATAACTTTCTTTATCGTATGTGTTTTAACTTGTTACTCTTGATTGTATGACTTAGATCATGATTTAAATACATCCAGAATATAAAACATGATTTATATATAATATATATTTAGAATATAAATATTTAAATTAGACATATATATGAAATAGAAAACACTGTTTATGGAGATAGTAGGTCGTACGTACGCATAAATGTTGTTTCAGTTTTCATATCGTATCGAACGAAACCAAGTGAACAAGATATATGTAAGTACATATATATATATATATATCTATCTATATACCCAGTATAATTATTATTTCATATATTACATACTTATTAATGATATAAATTTTTATAATCATCTTCGAATAGTGAACGTGGAAATGAATCTCATCTCGTCGTGGAGACGGTTATCCGTATGTATACAGGAGTGAGAATATCGTTATATTGATGGTGAAATAATATGTAATTTTATCATATATCATATATGAAGAATCAATAAAATTTTATATCAATTATTTACATCAGTTATACTCTTTATAATATACATCCAAATAATAAAGCATTTTAATAACAAACAACACCATGACTTGGAGACGGTAATCCTTACATACATATGTATGGTGACTTTGTCATTTAAAGAATGGGTAGAGTAATGAAAATGGTTGTACTATTTTTATAATAACATCACAGTTTATATAAGATACTGGAGTTTTTATCTTAGAATAGAAACAACCAAGAAAGATGATGTTTAAGAAGAAAAGAACATTAAAGAGGTGATTAAATATTTACCTCTTCTTCAATTATTCCTTTTGATTTGATCTAAAGGGCTTCATAGGCTGGCTTTCTGACCAAATGAAGGTCTCTAGGATGAAGGGAGGATATTTGGGTAGGGGTTGTATGAGCCAAAAGTCTTTGGAGGTGTGAAATTAATTGAATGGGAAGTTCCCTTTTGTAAGAGGGGTGAGGGTAACTTTTGCAAAATCATGAAATATTAATTCATAATAAAATCATTTTCAGTTTCTAATGGCTCAAAAATGAATTATTTACAGGGTAAGATAGAAATGGGTAAAATAAATCTCAAAAAATAGGTTTTATAGAGGTTAGGTTATCATATTAACATTTACCTTTTAGATTTAACTCTTAGTTAATTAGTTTTACATTTACCATGTCTTTCTGGAATTTTAAATTATATGGTCAATAATAATATTATAAAATTCCAAGAGAACATAAAGTGGTTCATTACTGACATAAAAATTATTATATAAGTTATTTGGTAGAACCTTAGATTTTTAGGACTATCATATAATTTAATAATTTAATATTTGTTTTAAAAACTCTTTTATGTGAATTTTGACACTATTTAGTATTTGGTTTCTGTAAAACTCATCACAACATGGTTACATAGAACCAAATACATTGTATAAATCCTAACATGTAATATTCAACTAGAAAATTATTGTATTTCATAAAAACATTGAAATTATATTTACTTTAATATTTATAATACCATTTATTTGATTCATTCTTTAATAAGTTAATTACTGCATCATCATTGTGTCATAAATAAATTTATTTATTTCATTTCTAAAAATTATAAATAAAATACCATGATATAGGAAAAAATTTTATCTTTATAATTAATATTTATTGTCTAATATATATTATGAATCAAAATACATTAAAATGGTTTAGTTAATAAACATTGAATTTAAGTCTTTCAACTCTTCATTAAATAAAATAATTATAAATATCATAATCTTATCCAAGTGGACCAAAGGGGGTCATATTTTATTCATAAGGATATTTTTGGTCGAATTATACCTATTCAATAGATTTAGGTCATGTGTTAAAGTAATTATAATATCATTTTTACCGTTAATTACCCAATTTACTTTTAACCATGGTAAACAAATGTCAAAGGTTACTATTCACCAAAAATTATTTTCATCTTATTTATCCAAATTTTATATAATGATTTCAACCATGTCTATCGATATTTTGAAATTAAACTCATAAAAGTGGTAAAATTAAGATTTATTCAAATTTGATAATGTGACTAGAAGGTGAGTACAAGAGGGTTAAAAGATCATTATAATTTTACCAAGCTAATTTTATTATAAAATGACTACAATGAATTTCATTGAACATATATAGTGTCATGACCCATCCCCTGGGGCCCATGCCGTGACTACCCAAGCCCGCCTTCAATAGGCTAGGGGTAGGCGATTAGCACCAAATGCGTAAATACCTAAGCTGGGAAGGCATTGCCTTCATAAATTGTAATCACACACAATCAGAGTACAAACTCGAAGCACACACTAAGTAAAAAATGTATACAAAAAAGAATACTGAAAAGTAAAGGGTTCAGAAATACAAGACTAACTGTAAAGTACATGGAAACTGAAAACAAGTACAACTGATGCAATGTAAACAGCTACCGGATTGTCTACCGAGAAGTCCTACCTAAAGGGAAGGTACAGAAACACTCCACGGAACTCCACGTCTGTCTGTCTCCTTCGTGTACCGTCACTCTATGTGGTCCACCTCCGGGTACTGTCCAGTACTGTCCACTCAACCTCAGTCAGCGCTGTTCATCATCTGTAACCAACACAATGAGGTGCGGGCAAAGCCCATGAAGGGGTGAGTATATCAATAATCAGTAGGGACCATGCGACCCTCAAGGTCTTAGAAATGCAACATGGATAAACCAAAAAGAATGAAATCAACAGGTAACCCCACTTAGGTATATTCTCATACATATACCTATGTTATCATGTAATTCATCTCATTCATGAGGTAAACACAAATGTTATTGACTCAGCTCAAACATGGATTTAAATTCACTTTTTCAAAACCACGGCTGCTGGAGAACTCCTCTGTTGACAACAGTAGGTCTACTACGACCCCAAGGCACTTCCCACTAACCTTGGACTTCTGAGGTCCTCCTCCTATCGTGTATCGAGGGTCGACTGCATCACATAGATGTACTCCCCGCCATAGGTCTGCCACCATAACTAGGCGCTCCCCCTCATAGCCTTCATAGGTACTCCTCCTATCGAGAACCTCGGGTCTGCCACCACAACCAGGTGCTCCTCCAATGTGGGTGTGCCTTCACAACCAGACGCTTCACACTGGGCCATCCAAATCACTTCGAGTCAATGGGTCAGCAGTCATCATGTCTTATCCAGCTACAAGGTGTCCACACTCTATCCACTCACCTCTAGAAGGATATGCTCTACGAGCTACTAGTAGATACTATAACTGTCACGAAGTCCCATGTAGAAGTATCCCAAAGGTATGCGACATCGTAGAGGTCTCAACGCAACAGATGGCGCGCCAATTGGAAGCTCGATCTCTTAGTTATTTTCCTTTTAGCCCTGGGGGCCTGGTTGGATTCATGCACAATCCAAGATGACCATATCTCGACTTTACCCCAAGCTCTGATGGGGTATACTCAAAAGGACCGTGAAGCTCCAACAATACCAGTGTCGCTGATGGTTCGTCAAATGGTCATTTGGTGCCAAAGATACGGCCAATGGAATTAAAGGGTTAGTAGTGGGCCTGGGTCTGGTCTGACCCGGTCGCACCGACCCAGGCCGGTCTAGGTCGACCCGGTCAGACCTATTTGGTCTGGCCCGACCCATTGCGTGGGCCAGCATGATAGGCTTGGCCTGGTCCCCTACACCCGGCCCAGCAGATTACGAGGGTGGTTCGGCCCGGAGGTCGCCACATAGGTGTCTCGGTCCGGAGGCCATGGCCGATTTGACCAGCACCACGTGAGGCGCGGCTCGGTCGGATCGGCCAGTGAAGCCACGAGGGACGCTGCAGGTCAGCTTAGAAGGCAGGCGCGGCTTGACCGGTTCGTCCGGGAACTGGGGCGCGGCCGAGCAGGTCAGTTGGCGGCCGAGCAGGGCACTGGGTAGGCCGTAATTTCAGCTCGGATAGTGCTGGGTAGGCCAGCAGGCGGCCGAGTAGGTCAGGTGGTGGCCTGGGTAGGCCGACGGGGCGACAGGCAGGCCCGGTGCAGGTCACGCGTGGTGCGGGCTGGTGGGCGAGGCGCAAGGCAAGCCGTAGGTAGGGTGCATTGGAGTCCATGTTCAGGTGGTCCGGCAGCCAGGAGGCGGCCGAGTAGGCCGGTTTGGTGCAGTTCGGGCTGGCGTGGACCAGCGGTGTTCGGCCGAGAGCACCAGAGCGCCGCGGGGGCGGCGCGATTCACAGAAGACGCGGGTAGCGCGACCTTTGTCGTTTCTGCATCCGTCACCTTGTAGCCACTTCGTTGCCAAATGTTCAACATAAACAAGATCAACGGAGGGGTTTGAACAAGTTGGTTTGGCCCGCACCCCCCGTGTTTATGGTGGTATCAATTGGAGCATAAATGTTGTACCATGACCAATAATTCTTTTAAAACACCGCAATGAATTCTTTCTATCCGAAGAAGAGAAAGAGAAAAGGGATAAAACACAAAAGTAAATCCCTAACCATTGATTTTCGGGCATCGTTCATTGACAGAGTTGCATAAAGTAGAATAATTGAATCTTTGTTCGTCGTGTTCACTGAATGGTTCCAAATCTGAGTTCTGTTGGCTCGTGGAAGACACTCTATGTTGGCAGGCGTCTAGGATAGAAGTCGAAGAAGGATCATCGCTGACGTTCTTCTTTGTAGAGAGTTCTTCATTGGTCCCTTCTCTCAACAATACTCTACTCAAAGCACCCAAGGTTTCCACCGTAATGTACAATTCATCCCAGAAATATTAATTGTTCTATTATTTTAGGTGTTGGAAAAAATTAAAAAAAGAATAGTTAATTACATATCTCCCCTTAATTAATTCATGTGTGTTGGAAAGAATTAATAAAAAGGGAGTTGTCTCTATTTAATTACTTTAATAGTGGAGAGCCTCTCCCCCATTAATGAGGGAGAGTTGAGAGGTTTTACTCTCCCCCATCAATAGGGGGTTCAGCTACGTGTGGTCCTCAAAATGTAACCTCTCGCGGGAGGTTATGTTTGGGTGGTCCCCATGCCGTTACCTATCGCGGGAGGTTATGTTCAGGAGGACCCCACCACCATAACCTCTCATGGGAGGTTAAGGTGTCATGTTCCCACCTCCAACGTCCAAGAGGAGGTTTCAACTACTAGTCACCCACATGGTGGCCCAATAAAATAAACTGGTGCTCACTTTATTTTATTTTTTTTATGAAAACCCAAAAACTAAAATTTATTCTTGACCAACTTCCATCAAGGTGAGAGTATCCTTAAGATAAAACCGGTGTTGTGAGTTTAATGGTGCCCTCATATATCTGTTCTGAGCACCGGTTCAAAAGTTATAAAAATTTTCTTGTACTTTTACTCAACGTACCCGAACAAAATGTCAGAAATTGATTCCAGGCACATCGGGACACGGAATCATGCGCCATAAATTATCCTGGACTCGTAAAATTCCCATCTATTTAAGAAAAAAAATCACAAAATATCAGGGTCTTTATATTCTCCCCACCTAAAGGATTTACGTCCACATAATCTACAACTCGAACTATGGGAACAAGTGGGGGTACTGAGCATGCATCTGAGCATCCCGCTCCAATGTGCTCTTCTAGAGGTTCCCATGCTGCTAGTGTACGCGCACCAGAGGAATCGACTAAACATGTAGGACCCTATCCTATCGATCCTCAATCTCCACTGGAACCTCTGTGAATGTCTCCCCATCATTGACGTCCAGCTCTCCATGGACGATGATGTGAGAAGGGTCGTCCACGTATCTCCTCGGCTGAGATATGTGGAAGACATCGTGCACCCAGTCCAATTGAGGAGGAATAGCCAGGCGGTAAGCCACCTCTCCTACTCTGCTGAGGACCTGGAATGTTCTGATAAACCTCATAGATAACTTGCTGCCTCGGCCAAATCTCCATAGACCTCGTCTGCGTGAGACCCGTAGAAAGACGTGGTCTCCATCCTCGAACTCCAGAGGTCTCTGTCTCCTTTCAGCATATGACTTTTTCCTTCTCTGTATTGTCTTAATCTACTCCTGGATGATCTTCACCTTCTCCATGGTAGCTCGTACCTTCTCTGGTCCCATTAGTGCTGACTCCTCTGGGTCTATCCAGCACAAGGGTGATCTACAAGGTAGCCCATATAATGTGTCGAAAGGTGCCATCACAATGGTGGAGTGACAGTTGTTGTTATTGGAAAACTCCACCAAAGGTATGTGATCCTCCCAACTACAATCGAATTCGAGGACACAAACCCGTAACATGTCCTCGAGGGTATGAATGGTCCACTCAGTCTAGACATCCGTCTGAGGATGGACGTCAGTGCTCAGACGAAGCTGCGTCTCAAAGGCCTCCTACAACCCCATCCATAGTTGAGAAGTAAACTCTGTGTCACTATTGGAGACAATAGAATAAGGTACTCCATGTAGCCGCAAAATCTCATTCACATAGAGGGGTCCCATGCTCTCTATTTAGTCCTTCTGTTTGATCAGTAGGAAGTGGGCCGACTTGGTGAGTCTGTAACACCCCAAGATTTCATAGTGTGTTATTTCTTCAAAATAATTCAATAACTTGCACTACACGCAACACTGAGTTCAATTGCACCATGACTTGCCAAAAAAAAAAGCCATTAAAAGAGGTCATGAATAGTATTAACTAAATTTTAAACTTTATATAATCCTTATAATTTTAGAATCCATATTATGAGTTTCTTAGTCATAATGCAAGAACAGATTCATTTTCAGTATTGCACTTTTATCAACTTTTGATAGTGAAACCTTTTTAAATACAATATTTTAAACTTTTTGACTAAATGGAGACATCAAAAAAATTTAAAATGAAACATCCCAAGCTTCCACGGTACGCTTTCCTTTGAATAAAACAGTAGTGTGTGTTGTACGCAACTTCGAGTTCTAACACACCGTAACCAATCAAACTAGCTGTTATGAATAGTAATACCTACTTTTTGAAATTATATATATTTTATATTTTAAAATGGACTTAATTTTTGGATTCGGAATATCAAATTTAGCCTAAGGTGAAATTTTGGTACTTTTCTGATAACTTTCATATTTTGATGAATAGTGAAAATTACTAAATTTTAATTAAAAACAACTTTTTTAATCAAAATAATTAATAGTGATAAATTATGAATTTGAGTGGTTTTAAAGTATATTTAGAATATAGTTTTACTATTTAATATAATGTTGGTCATTGGACATAATTTTACAATTAAACCGAACATAAACAAGTGTCAATCTTTTGATAGTTATTATCTCTTAAAAACACGCTTTTTGTTTTGACAGCGGGAATTAATTTTAAATTAATTTCTGCCACTTCTGTGTTTTGAATTTAGGAAAATGGATTCCATATTTGGAATCAGGATGTTCAAATTGTGTAAATAGGTAACTTTTATTTTTACACATTTTGAATAATTACTGCGGTAAATATTTTATTTACCATGGTTAAAGGGTAAATCCGGTAAATAAGGGTTAAAAAAATAATATTATAATAATACTAAATTACCCTAAAACGTGTCTTAACCCTATTGGTTGATACATGGTCGACCATGGGCATCTTTGGGTCTATTTTGGGACCCCATGGATCCACTTGTAAGTGATAATGACACTTTATTTTAATTAAGTCAAAATGAATACAAAAATGACACAAGCATATATCTTTTAGAACAACAATTTTTACATAGGGTTATACATGTTGGATTTAAGATTATAAATATTCATTAGAAAGCTAAAAAGATTTCCTACATAATAACGTTTTATTTATAATTTTTAGACATTAAATAATTTATTTTATTTATGACACAATGATGATGCAGTAATTACTAAAATAGTAAAAAATTAACATAATTGATATTATAAATACCCAAATAAATATAATATGAAACTTTTAATGAATTAAACTAATTTTCTAGGATAATATGATATATTAGGATTGATTTAATTGACTTTGTTCGAAGTAATCAATCTGTTATGAGTTTCACAAAAATCAACTATTGAATAGTGTCAAAATTGACATAAAAGAGTTCTTAAAACAAATATTATATTATTAATTGATATTAAATTCCTAAAAATCTAAGGTTCGGCCAAGAGACTTATATTATGATAGGTTAATCATTAATGGACCACTTGGGGGTCGCTTGGATGTATATAGTAAGTTTATTAACCATATTATATAAAAATACAAAGAGACATTGTAAAAGTGAAACTAATTAACTTAGAGTTAATACTTAAAGATAAGGTTAATATAAGTACCCAAACCTGTCTAAATTCTATTGGTTGAGTGGTTTTCGACCTATCCCCACCTTAACCTTTGAATATTCAACTTTGGAGCCATTAGAAACCGAATATGAATTTATTATAAATTAATATTTCTAGCTTTTCCAAAGGTGCCCCTCACCCCTCTTATAAAAGGGCACTCCTCCTTCTCTTTTCTTCACACCTCTAAAGCCTTTTGGTTCGGCCAAACTCTGCCCAAATACTCTCCCAACATCCCTCAATACAACCTAGAGGCCTTAGTTTGATCAGAAAGCCAACCTAAGGAGCCCTTTTGATCAAATCAAAAGGAAGAACCCGAAGAAGAGGTAATGATCTCACCACCCTTTTCTAAGTTCATTTCTTCTTCCACTTCTTCTTCCTTTGTTCTTACCATTATGAAATAATAACTCCAGTATCTCACATATACTTTGATGTTATTATAAATATGGTACAATCATATTCAGTATTCTATCCACCCTTTGAATAACATGTCACCATACGTGCGTACGTACGGCTTACCGTCTCCACGTCGTGGTGTAATTGTTATTCAATATAATATTATTTGGATGGGTATAATAATGATGTGTAACTCATGTAAATAATAAATATAACATGTTAATGATTCTGTATATATGATATACCATCCATTTATATATTATTTTAATATCAAAAGAATGATATTGTCGCTCGTGCGTACGTACGGACTACCGTCTCCACGAACGCGATGAGATTCATTCTCCATCGTAACCATTAAAGCGTAATTATCATTTTATGATTTAAAAATGATGTTTAAGGACTTGATATCATTCTGGATATGAATAATATACAACCTATCCTTTACAAACATGTCTTACGTAACAAAACATATGAAAGAAAACAAGTAAGTTAACACCCGAAACAACGATAATACTAAGATATTATTATCAAATCAATATTAAAAGATCATATATGATATCATATTAATGTATATGATTCTTGTATAATTTAATAACAATTATTTCACCATTATACAGGAGGTTAACCTACCCCAACCAAGGAAAAGTACAAGGTAAGGGTTATTTCACAATCTCTTCTTTATCTGAGGTTGTTTATACGTAATAATCTACTGGGATCTCGTTATCATCCACATCCATGTTTCTTAAAAATGTATTTCAAAACATTTTTACTATTTACAAGAATATGGGTTAAAGTCATTTATACCTTTTTTTGACTTTTTATAAGAGGTTTATAAAGGAATCTTTCCGTCGTTTTCAAAACAAGGTCCTTTTTAACCTTTTCGACAGAATTGAGGTAAGAATGTTTTTTTTTAACTTATACGGCGGGTGCGGTTATTTTACGCCGTTATAAAATCTTCAAAGCTTTCCTTACAAGCTTATAAGAATATTTTCAAAGAAAATGTTTTATTTTATATGGATCTTAAATGATTTCAAAATAAAAGGAGATATTTCTTTAAAAAGAATTTTGATTTCATCTATGTCAACATCCTTTGATGGATTTTAAGATTATTTGAAGTTGATTTATTATGATACAAAACTTCTATATTGTATTGAAGGTTTTGTGATATGTTTGACTGTGGATGTGCTATTTTTATACCATTCATAGTTTATTGTGAAAGTATTGACATTTCGTATGCTAGTTTTAATACGAATGTTTATGTTATGTTTAAACCTTTTCATATGGGAATGCATTGGACTTAATAAGTGACGGGTGGAGCCCGCTATAGCTCCTCGATGCATCGGTAGGTCTCATGAGACAAACTAGTGTCTTGGCACAAGGCCTTGACAAAATCTTATTTTTAGTCTTGGCACGAGGCCTTGGCTATGTGGTTATGATAGTCTGGCATTATGCATTCCAACATTATGAAAGTGGTTATTGATTTTTGCATGTGATTATTCGATTAGTAGAATATCCATGTGAACAAGTAAATGGCATTATTTCATTTTACTTTTGCCATACTATGTTGAAGTTCAATTTTAAAAGGCTTTTGTTTTAGTAATTCATTGCCTTAAATGTTTATGCTTATTTTGAATGTTCCGCTATATTGTTATCCTTACTGGGCATTTGAGCTCACCCCTTTTCTATGTTTTATTTTTCCCAGGTAGTGAAGAAGTAAATTATGATTGACTTGCAGGGATATTACGAGGGGTTTATAGTGTGGATTATGGAGACAATTTGTTGTTGTAGTAGTTTTTCGTTTAATGATGTAATGTAAAACTTATGAATATATCTAGTGTTTCCAAGGCTACTAAACCAATCGGTCTTTCGGGATTTGATCCTTCTTGTGATCATGCCAATGTTATGTAATTAATGCACCGACTTTGGGTAGCTGGGGTCGGGGCGTTACAGTTGGTATCAGAGGAAGTTTAGTACAAACCTTGGAAGCTAGATTTAGATAAACTCTGATTAGAGCACGTATACCTAAGATGAACTTTGAGGATTAGTATAGAAGAACTTCCTAGAATTTTGGTATTGTAGAGATTTTGTGAGTTTTCCAAGCAATACATCCCTGTCTGGATACGAGCAGGTAGAGGCGGCTCTGGCACAGATGTACCTAGGGGTAAAACCCGAAAACACCGCTTTGAGCTAGACTCGAACGGGAACTGGTGCACGAAAACGGGCCTTGCTGCACTCTTGGTTACGACACTCCCGGGGGATATGCTTAGGATAACTCTCATTTTCTTTACAAATCATTTTGAAGGGATTATGAGTATATACTTCCTCAAAGAAAACATTCTTATGATTATGGATTATATCCATAAATAGTTCAATTTATGTTAAGTGTTTTATAAGTATGGTATTATGTATTTTGATTCATAAACTGATCTAGTTTATGCCATTGTTTAGAAATGGCACCCAGTAGAAGGAATGAGAACTCCAGAAATGCACATGATCCAAAGAGAAGGAAGGATCATATCTTTCATGGTCTTAAGCTAGAATTGATAAGAGAAATAGTCTCCCATGTATTATCATCATATGAAGAAATAATATCATGTGTTGATAAGATAAGTAAAGAGTTTACTGAGTCCTATGGCTTTGAAGGGAAGCAAGAGAATAAAAGGATGGAAGAGAGAAAATGGATAAAGGGAAGAGGGAAAAGAAGAATTTTCCCATATGTGGTAACTGTGGAAAGAAACACCCTGGAACTTGCCTGAAAGGAATGGGAGTTTGTTATAAGTGTGGAGGAAAAGGGCACAAAGTACGTGACTGCAAGGGTGAGAAAATGGTTTCAAATGTACAATGCTTCATTTGCAAGGAGTTTGGACACTACGCGAACCTATGTCCCAGTCATCAGACTATGCCACAAATGATGCTATTGGATAATAATCAAGTTATGATACTACCACAGATGAAGAAGAATGATTAGAGTTCTTATGTTGATTATGTCAATTGAGTGTTGTATCAACAATGTACTTGTTATAATGATTATGGAGTATATAAGGATTGTACTGCAGTACTATTTCATTAAGGACTTGAGATTGTGTGGAACAAAGAAAAGTGACTCAATAGCAGGATAAATTTTTGGAAAATATATGGTTGATATATAGTTCTGATACTGAGGTAGTGATTTTGGAATAATATGTGATTGTTTTGGATAAATTATATTGGATATTCTTGACTACCCTGGAACTGATTAATGATTTGTATATTCCATCATTTTGTTGGGGTTTAAAACATTTTTGGATTGATGAAGTATATCCAGCATTCTATATGGAATAAGGGAGAATGAATGTAATCAATAAGGAATATGGTAATTCAGGATGTTTCAGTGTATTAAAAGAATACATGATGAAGGTATTCATATGCTATTACGGGGTAAAAAGGATCTACATTATGCTTACCTTCCTTATAAATGTTGGACTGTGAGTTTTGAAAGAAGTATTTTGGATAGTTCTAGTTTGGATTATTTTGGATTGCCATAAAAGGACAACCCGGAGGTCGGGCGGCAACCCGTCGCGTCCGGCAAGGCTACGAGACTTGAACCCGCAACCGAAGGGCGACAAGGGTGTATCACCTACCACTGGCCCATGAGATGTCCTGGATTAAATAATGTAGTTTTTATTAAAATATCATGTAGATGAATTATAAATTCGTTTATTTTGGAACCCTATACGAATAGTGTAAATAGAATTTTTTTTTTACATTCTATTATCTTTTAGAGTGAAAGATGAGTTTGTGGTAGAAATTTATTAATGGATAAAACTCTAATTATAAAGTAAGTGTATCTCCTTATGATCTTAGCCAATATCATAAATAAATTCCTCAACATTAAGAAAATCAACTTAGAACAAAAATGTTTTCCTAGATGGTACCTTAAATCATCACTAATTTATGGCTTTGGGATTGTTGGCCTTTTCATAGCCATGTTCTCTACCACTCTCCATCAGATAATTGATGGCTAGATTTTTCTTCCATATCCATATTTTCCTACATGGAACCCTAGTATGTGTTATTTTCGGTAATCTTCATACTTTCCACTCTTTATTTTAAATAGAGGCCTCATTAATTCATTTTTCGATGTGGGATTTCAACTAAGATATTTTGAAACGTCAAAAATGTGTTATCCTAATACCCTATGTTTTGTTGAACCGATGGTATTTCAAATCATCATAGATTGATGAATTTAAGGACCTCAATTATACACTTGTTTGTGATTGATGACCTCAATCACTACCTATAAATATTTACGTTTTTCCTCCGATTATATGTCTCTAATTTCCACCAATGTTCTCCTAATCGAGATCATAATTTGGTGGTGACCCTTTGATTTCTCTTTTCCTCATATTAAGACTAAATTTTAGTAACCCAATTTCCGATGTGGGTTTTCCCACAAATATATTTTCTACTTTCAACCTTTTATTTTTGAAGAACAATTTCAAATTGCGAGGACGCAATTTATTGAAGGAGGGGAGAATGTAACACCCCAAGATTTCATAGTGTGTTATTTCTTCAAAATAATTCAATAACTTGCACTACACGCAACACTGAGTTCAATTGCACCATGACTTGCCAAAAAAAAAGCCATTAAAAGAGGTCATGAATAGTATTAACTAAATTTTAAACTTTATATAATCCTTATAATTTTAGAATCCATATTATGAGTTTCTTAGTCATAATTCAAGAACAGATTCATTTTCAGTATTGCACTTTTATCAACTTTTGATAGTGAAACCTTTTTAAATACAATATTTTAAACTTTTTGACTAAATGGAGACATCAAAAAAATTTAAAATGAAACATCCCAAGCTTTCACGGTACGCTTTCCTTTGAATAAAACAGTAGCGTGTGTTGTACGCAACTTCGAGTTCTAACACACCGTAACCAATCAAACTAGCTGTTATGAATAGTAATACCTACTTTTTGAAATTATATATATTTTATATTTTAAAATGGACTTAATTTTTGGATTCGGAATATCAAATTTAGCCTAAGGTGAAATTTTGGTACTTTTCTGATAACTTTCATATTTTGATGAATAGTGAAAATTACTAAATTTTAATTGAAAACAACTTTTTTAATCAAAATAATTAATAGTGATAAATTATGAATTTGAGTGGTTTTAAAGTATATTTAGAATATAGTTTTACTATTTAATATAATGTTGGTCATTGGACATAATTTTACAATTAAACCGAACATAAACAAGTGTCAATCTTTTGATAGTTATTATCTCTTAAAAACACGCTTTTTGTTTTGACAGCGGGAATTAATTTTAAATTAATTTCTGCCACTTCTGTGTTTTGAATTTAGGAAAATGGATTCCATATTTGGAATCAGGATGTTCAAATTGTGTAAATAGGTAACTTTTATTTTTACACATTTTGAATAATTACTGCGGTAAATATTTTATTTACCATGGTTAAAGGGTAAATCCGGTAAATAAGGGTTAAAAAAATAATATTATAATAATACTAAATTACCCTAAAACGTGTCTTAACCCTATTGGTTGATACATGGTCGACCATGGGCATCTTTGGGTCTATTTTGGGACCCCATGGATCCACTTGTAAGTGATAATGACACTTTATTTTAATTAAGTCAAAATGAATACAAAAATGACACAAGCATATATCTTTTAGAACAACAATTTTTACATAGGGTTATACATGTTGGATTTTAGATTATAAATATTCATTAGAAAGCTAAAAAGATTTCCTACATAATGACGTTTTATTTATAATTTTTAGACATTAAATAATTTATTTTATTTATGACACAATGATGATGCAGTAATTACTAAAATAGTAAAAAATTAACATAATTGATATTATAAATACCCAAATAAATATAATATGAAACTTTTAATGAATTAAACTAATTTTCTAGGATAATATGATATATTAGGATTGATTTAATTGACTTTGTTCGAAGTAATAAATCTGTTATGAGTTTCACAAAAATCAACTATTGAATAGTGTCAAAATTGACATAAAAGAGTTCTTAAAACAAATATTATATTATTAATTGATATTAAATTCCTAAAAATCTAAGGTTCGGCAAAGAGACTTATATTATGATAGTTTAATCATTAATGGACCACTTGGGGGTCGCTTGGATGTATATAGTAAGTTTATTAACCATATTATATAAAAATACAAAGAGACATTGTAAAAGTGAAACTAATTAACTTAGAGTTAATACTTAAAGATAAGGTTAATATAAGTACCCAAACCTGTCTAAATTCTATTGGTTGAGTGGTTTTCGACCTATCCCCACCTTAACCGTTGAATATTCAACTTTTGAGCCATTAGAAACCGAATATGAATTTATTATAAATTAATATTTCTAGCTTTTCCAAAGGTGCCCCTCACCCCTCTTATAAAAGGGCACTCCTCCTTCTCTTTTCTTCACACCTATAAAGCCTTTTGGTTCGGCCAAACTCTGCCCAAATACTCTCCCAACATCCCTCAATACAACCTAGAGGCCTTAGTTTGATCAGAAAGCCAACCTATGGAGCCCTTTTGATCAAATCAAAAGGAAGAACCCGAAGAAGAGGTAATGATCTCACCACCCTTTTCTAAGTTCATTTCTTCTTCCACTTCTTCTTCCTTTGTTCTTACCATTCTGAAATAATAACTCCAGTATCTCACATATACTGTGATGTTATTATAAATATGGTACAATCATATTCAGTATTCTATCCACCCTTTGAATAACATGTCACCATACGTGCGTACGTACGGCTTACCGTCTCCACGTCGTGGTGTAATTGTTATTCAATATAATATTATTTGGATGGGTATAATAATGATGTGTAACTCATATAAATAATAAATATAACATGTTAATGATTCTGTATATATGATATACCATCCATTTATATATTATTTTAATATCAAAAGAATGATATTGTCGCTCGTGCGTACGTACGGACTACCGTCTCCACGAACGCGATGAGATTCATTCTCCATCGTAACCATTAAAGCGTAATTATCATTTTATGATTTAAAAATGATGTTTAAGGACTTGATATCATTCTGGATATGAATAATATACAACCTATCCTTTACAAACATGTCTTACGTAACAAAACATATGAAAGAAAACAAGTAAGTTAACACCCGAAACAACGATAATACTAAGATATTATTATCAAATCAATATTAAAAGATCATATATGATATCATATTAATGTATATGATTCTTGTATAATTTAATAACAATTATTTCACCATTATACAGGAGGTTAACCTACCCCAACCAAGGAAAAGTACAAGGTAAGGGTTATTTCACAATCTCTTCTTTATCCGAGGTTGTTTATACGTAATAATTTACTGGGATCTCGTTATCATCCACATCCATGTTTCTTAAAAATGTATTTCAAAACATTTTTACTATTTACAAGAATATGGGTTAAAGTCATTTATACCTTTTTTTGACTTTTTATAAGAGGTTTATAAAGGAATCTTTCCGTCGTTTTCAAAACAAGGTCCTTTTTAACCTTTTCGACAGAATTGAGGTAAGAATGTTTTTTTTTAACTTATACGGCGGGTGCGGTTATTTTACGCCGTTATAAAATCTTCAAAGCTTTCCTTACAAGCTTATAAGAATATTTTCAAAGAAAATTTTTTATTTTATATGGATCTTAAATGATTTCAAAATAAAAGGAGATATTTCTTTAAAAAGAATTTTGATTTCATCTATGTCAACATCCTTTGATGGATTTTAAGATTATTTGAAGTTGATTTATTATGATACAAAACTTCTATATTGTATTGAAGGTTTTGTGATATGTTTGACTGTGGATGTGCTATTTTTATACCATTCATAGTTTATTGTGAAAGTATTGACATTTCGTATGCTAGTTTTAATACGAATGTTTATGTTATGTTTAAACCTTTTCATATGGGAATGCATTGGACTTAATAAGTGACGGGTGGAGCCCGCTATAGCTCCTCGATGCATCGGTAGGTCTCATGAGACAAACTAGTGTCTTGGCACAAGGCCTTGACAAAATCTTATTTGTAGTCTTGGCACGAGGCCTTGGCTATGTGGTTATGATAGTCTGGCATTATGCATTCCAACATTATGAAAGTGGTTATTGATTTTTGCATGTGATTATTCGATTAGTAGAATATCCATGTGAACAAGTAAATGGCATTATTTCATTTTACTTTTGCTATACTATGTTGAAGTTCAATTTTAAAAGGCTTTTGTTTTAGTAATTCATTGCCTTAAATGTTTATGCTTATTTTGAATGTTCCGCTATATTGTTATCCTTACTGGGCATTTGAGCTCACCCCTTTTCTATGTTTTATTTTTCCCAGGTAGTGAAGAAGTAAATTATGATTGACTTGCAGGGATATTACGAGGGGTTTATAGTGTGGATTATGAAGACAATTTGTTGTTGTAGTAGTTTTTCGTTTAATGATGTAATGTAAAACTTATGAATATATCTAGTGTTTCCAAGGCTACTAAACCAATCGGTCTTTCGGGATTTGATCCTTCTTGTGATCATGCCAATGTTATGTAATTAATGCACCGACTCTGGGTAGCTGGGGTCGGGGCGTTACAGAGTCGGTCAACGATCACCCAAATCGAGTCGTGACATCTAGATGTACGTGGAAGACATGTCATGAAGTCAATGGATATCCCATCCCACTTCCACTATGGAACCTCTAAATGTAAAACCAAGCTTGATGGTACCTTGTTCTCCTCCATCACTTGCTTACAAGTGAGGCATCGAGAGACAAACTCAGCTACTACCTTCATCATACCAAGCCACTAGTGCTGTTGTTGAAGGTCCTACTACATATTCGCCACTCCTAGATGTACCGTTAGATAGGATTTGTGGAACTCCCTCAAAACGTCGTCCTGTAGTGACACTGGTACCATAGTATATCCTCTAAAAAGGATGACGTGCTCCCCACCATCAAAAAATCCATCAGGTGCATGTCCTCTGGATATCTGAGCACGTCGTGTCTCGTAGTCAGCATCCTCGTGTTGTGCCTCCCTGACTCACTGATGAAGTGGGGGAGTGAATGAAAGGGATTGGAAAAAAGATGCTCCATCTCTATCCACAAAGGATACCTGTAATGTATCCACCTGCTCCATCGCCTCGCCTAGTAGCTATATAAGAGATCTCCTACTGAGTACATCTACTACAATTTTTCCCTTTATAGGAGTATTGACCATCTCAATGTCATAGTCCTAGAGGAACTCAATTCATCGTCGTTGTCTCAGGTTTAGGTCCTTCTGAGAGAAGAAATACCTGGGACTATTGTGATCAGAGTACATGGTAAAACGTTTACCCATCAAATAGTGTCGCCACATCTTCAAAGAGAAGGCCACATCTTCTAACTCCAGGTCATGGGTTGTGTAGTATTTCTCATGTAATCTCGGATACCGAGAACCATACGCGATCACTACTCACTCCTACATCAAGAACAACCTGAGTCCAGTCCCTGATGCATCACAGTATACTACGTGTTGAGCAATGTATTGTTTTCAAACAATTCAAAATAATGTTTTTTAAAGGGGGAGATTATTTTAAATAATATTCTGTCTCTTTATGATGATTTTGATGCTCACAAATACCCTTAATTATTTACTAATTATTTCGTTGAGTATTTTGCAGGAATTTATTTTATTTATTTATTTCATATAACGAGATTTCATACTTCATTTATTCCGAGATCAATTTTAGCGCGTTCTGGAATCACTGTAGCGCGAGATCAATTTTAGCGCGTTCTGGAATCACAGTAGTGCGAGATCAGTTTTAGCGCATACTGGAATCACTTTTCATACCCTACGTTGATGAACGTAACGTATGGATGAAAAATTTACTTTTTATGTTAAAAGAAACGTATGGTTAAGGAACCTTACGTTATTTTGAAACGTATGGTTAATGAACCTTACGTTGTTGAAAAGTATGGAAGAAGAACATTACGTTTGGAAGGAACCTTACGTTTTTGTTGTTGGACAAGTATGGAAGAGAAACCGTACGTTAGTTTTCAGTGTTGAGTTTGTTTCTCAAAAGTATGGATCATCAACCTTACTTTTATAAACAACCGTACGTTCTTTGGAGAGTTGAAGCAAGACAAAGTATGGATGATCAACCCTACGTTTGAATGCTGAAGAGAAAGCGGATTATTAAGCGGATTTCGAGCCAATTCTTAAGTACGACTTTGACTGAATCAAAGACGATTTTCAACGGATTAATGATTGATTTAAACGGAGCTTTTTATGCTGATTCTTCAGGGGAGTTACAACGGCTCTGTTATTTCATTTTTTTTAATATCGCGAATCTAAGGGATATTTTCATGGATCTATTTATGCGGAAGATTTTCTCAGATTTGAATATATATGTTCTATCTTGGAAACTTCGGATATATATATACACAGGAAAGTGTATGAAATATAGAGATTGATCTTTTAACGAGTAAGAAACAGAGACTGTGTGAAGGCGTTCTTTTCTAGTGATTGAGAAGAAGTGTAAAACCTTTATTACCGAAGGAAGATCTTGATAGCAGATTCACGTGTTCTACATCGACTATCTGTTGTGAATCTACTGCTGCTGAAGTTGTGAAGTTTCTTGTAATATCTATTGCAACTGGATCGACTCAGAACTATTTTGATTACAGATCTTTATTTTCTGAAGACGACGATCTATCTACTATCAATTTCATTCTGTTGCAATTGTGAAGAACAACTGGAGAAGTGTTTTCTTTATCGAAACCCTTTTTATTTTTGAGTGATCAGTTTCTCGTTCTAAGCTGTGTGGGTTCGTGTTTGAACCAGGAAGGCTGTGTTTGCCTGAAACTTGTAAAGGTGTCAACTGCCTGTACTCAGTTGTGAACAGGTCTGTGAAAACGAGGACCAGATAGTGAAAATCGCCAAGCTCGTGGATTTGAGCGTTGGTGGAGTGGACTAGGGGCCTTCTGTTCCCCGAACCACTATACATCCGTGTGTTCATGCTTTTACTTTTTCCGCTGCATATTTAATCGTGCTAAAGCATAGTGGACAGAATTTGTCTAAATTGAAGAGATTGTAATAATTTTGAAAAGACACAATTCACCCCCCCTCTTGTGTGTAATCCGTAGATTCAGATCCAACAATTGGTATCAGAGGAGGAGCTTCTTATTTTTAAAGTCTTGTCAAGCTAGAAGTATTTAAAGATTATACATAGTGTATCATGGCTGATACGAGAGAGGGAATGTCAATGGTCAGAGCACCTTACTTTAATGGAGATAATTATGGCTGCTGGAAATCACGTATGATTATTTGTCTGAAAAATCTTGGTTACAAAGTCTATTCAAAGATTCTGACTCCCTATGAAATTCCTGAAAATCCCGATACATGGAGTGCTGCTACAGAGGCTGAGTATGACATGAATTCAAAAGCTATGAATGCAATCATCTGTGGTCTAGGACCGGATGAATTTAGCAGAGTATCTCAATGCCCGACTGCATATGAAATGTGGCAAACAATAGTTGTTGCTTATGAAGGAACAGATAATGTAAGACAAATGAGATATGCAACTGCTAAATTAAAATTCGATACTTTCAGAATGATTGAAGGAGAGAGCATCACTCAGATGAATGGAAGATCGACAGAAATTGTCAATAATATAACAGCTCTAGGAGAACCACTCAAGCAGGCTGATCAAGCGTTAAAGGTACTGAGTGTACTTCCTACTCGATGGAATGGAATCTCTGCAACAATCAGACAATCAACTTCTGTTAAAGATCTAACTATGAGAGAGCTGATTGGTACATTGATGATGTACAAGGATGAAATGCAAGATGAGGTAAATGAGCATAAAGTCTACATAAAAAGGGAAAATACTGCTTTGAAAGTGACTTCTCAACAAAAGGATAGAAAGATAAAGAACAGAGAAGTAAGTGCTAAATCATAAAGCTCTGATTCTTCAAATTCGGATGAAGAACTGGCTCAGCTAGCCAGAAAATTCAGAAAGTTCTACAGTAAGAAGAAAGACTTCAAGAAATCCTTCAAGAAGGATAGCAAGGAAGTGAGATGTTATGAATGCAAAAAGATGGGACATATCAGACCGGATTTCCCAAAATTGAAAGATGCAAAGAAGAAGAAATTCTTCAAAATAGATGATTATGAGCAGAAAGACAAGAAAGCTATGAAAGCTACTTGGAGTGTCTCTGAAGACTCAAGTAATTCTTCTGAATCAAGCTCAGAGAAGGAGGAATCCAATTTAAAAGCAAATATGTGTTTCATGGCTGAAACTGATGAGGTACACTCATACTACTCCTCTGACTCAAATAATGAATCAAACTCTGAAACAAGCTTCTCAAATAAAAAACTTGCAGCTTACTGCAATATGCTTGAAGAAAGGTATGACTCATTATTTAAAAAATATAAATCTATAAAGAACTTGCATAAATCTATTTCAGATGAGAGAAATACTTTGCCAAAACAACATAAGGAATTAATTGACAAATACAACTCTGCTGACTCAAATAAAATTAATTTTGAATCAAAAATAAAAACTCTACAGGATGAAGTAGAATCTTATAAAAAGGCTGCATTAGTTTTTACAAAAGGATAAAACGCCTTAAATGAGATACTTGGAAAAACTGTAATTAAAAAGGAAAGGTTTGGAATTGGAAGTAAAGGAGAAAAACCTAAGTTATACAAAAATTATTTTGTTCCTAGCACTAAACAGGTTATTTGTAACTTCTGTGGAACAAAAGGTCATATAGCTAAAAACTGTTTTCTAAGACAGCCTCAAATATGTGGAATTAAGAAAGATTATATTTCCAATGATCTATATGATTCAATCAATTTTAAGAAAACAAAGCAAATATGGATACCCAGATCACTGCTTGCTAACACTCCTGGACCCAACAAAATATGGGTACCAAAGCAATTTGTTTGAATGTCTTTGCAAGTAGCAGGTCACCAAAGAAAGAAAGAAATATGGTATATGGACAGTGGCTGCTCAAGACACATGAGTGGAACTTTAGCTAATTTATCTTCTCTTACTCGAAAGGAAGGAGGACTTGTCACCTTTGGTGACAATGCCAAAGGAAAGATTATTGGTATTGGAACAGTTGGAGATCCAAAGACAGTCTCAATCAACAAAGTACTTTATGTACAAGGGTTAAAACACAATCTGATAAGTATCTCTCAACTCTGTGATGATGGATACACTGTTGATTTTACTAACAATAGTTGTACTGTTTCTAAAGATAAACTGTTTAAGTTTAGAGCACCCAGAACTGATAATGTTTATACTTTGGATTTGTATTCCTTGTGTAAACAACAAGTAAACTGCTTAACTGGTAATATAAGTGAATCCTGGATCTGGCATAGAAGACTTGGTCATTGCAATATATATGCTTTACGTAAATTATCTAAGAAACATCTAGTTTCTGATTTGCCTAGTCTCAAATTTGAAAATGACAGATTCTGTGATGCATGTCAGCTTGGAAAGCAACACAAATCATCATTCAAATCTGTTAATAAAGTTGCTACAACTAAACCTCTAGAACTTATCCATATGGATTTGTTTGGACCTTAAAGAGTAGCAAGTTTAGCTGGTAAATTATATGTTTATGTATTAGTTGATGATTATTCTAGATTTACTTGGATTTTCTTTTTGAAATTTCAAAGTGGAGCTTTTAATTTATTTGAAGGTTTTTGTAAATCTATTCAAAATGAAAAAGGTTTTAATATAATCTCATTGAGAAGTGATCATGGTGGAGAATTTGAGAATCATGAATTTAATTCCTTTTGCTCAAACATGGGTATTAAACACACCTTCTCTGCTCCAAGAACACCTCAACAGAATGGGATTGTAGAAAGAAGAAATAGAACTATTCAAGAAATGGCTAGAACTATGTTAAATGAATATATCCTACCTATATATTTCTGGGCAGAAGCTGTTAATACAGCTTGTTATATAATGAATAGAATTTTAATAAGACCTATTTTGAAAAAGACACCCTATGAACTATGGAATAACAGAAAACCTAAAGTAAATTACTTTAAAGTTTTTGGATGCAAGGTTTACATCTTGAATACCAAAGATAATCTTGGTAAATTTGATCCAAAATCTGATAAAGGTATTTTCTTAGGATATTCTGCAACCTCCAAAGCTTATAGAGTCTATAATAAAAAATCAAGGATTGTTGAAGAATCAGTTCATGTGAAATTTGATGAATCTGATCCTTTTGAGAAAAGGATAGAACAAATAGATGAACCTGATTCTAATGAAAACATGAGACTTGAGAATTTAAAGAATGATTTTGAAAATGATATAAAAGAAATTCAGTCCAGTTCAGAAGAACATGACACTGAAGAACCTTTGAATGTAATGCCTAGACAGTCTAGAACCTTAAAGAATCACCCTTTAGAATCTGTGATAGGTGACTTAGAAACTGGTATTCAAACTAGAAGAAACCTTGGAAACATAGTTGAATTCTCTGCTTTCCTATCCCAACAAGAACCTAAGACCATGGAAGAAGCCTTAGATGATGAGAGCTGGGTAATAGCAATGCAGGATGAATTGAACCAGTTCAAGAGAAATAAGGTTTGGGAATTAGTTGAAAGACCACATGATTATCCAGTAATAGGAACTAAATGGATCTTTAGGAATAAACAGGATGATCAAGGGATAATAACTAGAAATAAAGCAAGATTAGTAGCTAAAGGATATAATCAAGAAGAAGGAATAGATTATGATGAGACCTTTGCACCTGTAGCCAGGTTAGAAGCCATTAGAATCCTTTTAGCCTATGCATATTATATGAATTTTAAATTATTTCAGATGGATGTTAAATCTGCCTTTTTAAATGGTTATTTAATGGAGGAAGTTTATGTTGAGCAACCTCCTGGTTTTGAAAATTCTCAAAAACCAGATTCTGTTTTCAAACTTACTAAAGCTCTTTATGGCCTTAAACAAGCACCTAGAGCTTGGTATGAAAGACTAAGTTCTTTTCTTTTGAAAAATGATTTTACTGTTGGACTGGCAGATCCAACACTCTTTAAGAAAACTGTGAAAAATAATGTTTTTTTGGTTCAAATTTATGTTGATGATGTAATTTTTGGATCAACCAATAAAATTCATTGTCATTTATTTTCAAAATTAATGCAAAAAGAATTTGAAATGAGTATTATGGGAGAATTAAATTTCTTTTTGGGTCTTCAAATATTTCAAAAATATTTTGGAAATGTTTTAAATCAATGCAAATACATTACTGATTTACTTAAGAAATTTGGACTTGAAAACAGCAAGCCATTTACAACTCCTATGTGTACTAATATAAAACTTGATTTGGATGAAACTGGAAAATCAGTGGACAACAAGTTATATAGAGGTATGATTAGTAGTTTGTTATATCTTACTGCTAGTAGACCAGATATAATGTATTCAGTATGTCTTTGTGCTCGATTTCAATCAAATCCCAAAGAATCCCATTTAACTGCTGTTAAAAGAATTTTTAGATATTTAAAAGGTATTATTTATCAATCTCTGCTTTATCCAAAAACCTCTGATTTTAATTTAATTTCATATTCAGATGCTGACTTTGGAAGCTGTAGATTAGATAGGAATATTACATCAGGAACATGTCACTTTTTAGGGAAGTCTTTAGTATCATGGTCTAGTAAGAAACAACACTCAGTTGCCCTGTCAACAGCCGAGGCAGAATATGTGTCTGCAGGTAGTTGTTGTGCACAGGTGTTGTGGATGAAAAACACTCTTATGGACTTTGGATTAAATTTCAATAATACACCTATTTTGTGTGATAATACTAGTGCAATTAATATTTCAAAAAATCTTATTAGTCATTCTAGAACTAAGCACATTGATATAAGACATCACTTTTTAAGAGATCATGTGTTTAAAAAGGATATATTTTTAGAATTTGTAAATACAGAAAATCAATTAGCAGATATTTTTACTAAACCACTTCCCACGGCAAGGTTTGAATTTATTAAGGGGGAGTTAGGTTTATTTAATTTTAAATAGTTTTTTTTTAAATCTTATTCTGTTTTCGAATTCTGCTTAATTTCTGTTTTCCGCTACAAGTAATTTTATTTTGTTTTAAATAAAAGTAATGATTAGTGATTACACGGGAATCAAGGCTGTCAGAACCGTTTCACCTTCTAAACTGCTTCACCTTTTTCGGAAACCCTTTCGAAAACCTAAAACCGCACATCTGCTCCAAAACCCTTTTCTGAATCTTAAAACCCTAAACTTACGAACCTTCAGAAATCGTTGTTGGAATGGAAAAGACTAAGCGTCCAGATGAAGCCGAGAGCAGTGCTGCAAAGAAACCTAAGGTAGTTAGTCGGAAAATACTGCAAGGTAAAGTCATTGATTTAGAGTGGCTGTTTGAAACTAATTTACTGTTGAAGCAAGCGTTGTCGTTTCAAAGCCTTGAGCAAGATTTTAATAGTGAAAATTCTGAGTTTCTATATGAGGCAGAAATGAGACATTTCTTTAGAACTGTTCAGTTTAGCCTTGGAGATACAGAGGATAGTTTATTGGCTCAAATAGAGGATAAGGACTTTTCAATATCATCTGTAGAGATAAGTCAAATTCTTAACTTCCCTCATGAAAGAGTTTTTCATTTCGATTTACGGAATATTGGAGATTCTGTACATAAGTCTGAAGACATTATGTCTTTTCTGTTTGGAACAAGAGTGATAAAGAAGATGTTTATTAAGGATTTGGAGCCCGATCAGAAAATTTTGGTAAAATTTGTTCAGACTGGTTTAGCACCAAGAATGGCTGAGATGGAGAAAATCCTATACCTGGACATGTACATAATGTATCTTCTGATGTGTGATATTAAGTTTAATTTTCCTCGGTTTATGATAAGATATCTGAGTTACTGCTGTCAGAGTGAAGCAAGAATGACCTTTTTCCCTTATGGAAGGTTCATTTCTTTGTTTTTGTTTAAAAGAGGAATGATCAGATTGGTAGATGCTAGGGTGAAATGTCACCACAGTAATATTTTTAATGCTCGAACTTTGAGGAAAGTAGGATAATTCTGGAGCACAATTAAAGGAAAACTCTTACCTGTTGGAGCTGAGGAAAACTCGGAGAGTGCTCAGGCTCAACCGGCTAAGTCCAAGGAGGGACAAGCAGAATCAAGAGTTAGTACAGTGGCAAGGAGAATTCATTTTGAGATGGAGGAAGTTGAGGAAGAGAGAAGTCAAGAAGGAATTCAATCTAGAAGGAAGAGGTCAATTGATGAAGAAATTATCTCTCCTTCCTTGAAATCCTCTGAACCGTTACTTTCTTATTCATTTGTGAGAGAAGCTGTTGTGGAGCAGACTGCACCGATAGAGGAACCAGCAGCTCAAACAGAAACTCAAAAAGAACCTCAATCTGCTGCTGTGGTTGTTGAAAAAGTAAGTCAACAAGAACAACTTATGGAGGCAGTGCCTGGTGAAGAAGTGGCCCGACCTCAAGATTTACATGAAAATATTGTTCTTGACCAATCAGTAGAAGTCAGAGAGACTATTGTTCATGATGAACATACTTCTGAAGCTAATACAGAGGTACTTCAGGAAGATTTTTCAGTGGAAGAGTTTCAGGCTTCAAAAGATAGTTCAGTGGATCAACCTTGTCAGGACAAGGACAAAGAACAGTCAGATGCAGATTCCTTACCACTTGCCCTGCTTCATCAACCTAATTCTGGACATGAGAATCGAGCACAGGGTGCCCCTGATTCGAGAAAAGAAGAAGTTGTTGAGTTGTACAAGCGTATCTCTCAGTTAGAATCTGAGAATGTTAGTCTCAGAAATTCTCTGAACTTAGAGCAGTTGAAGTTTCAGAAGCTGAGAGAATGTACTGTTTCAAGACAGGAAGTAGATTTGTTTAAGACTGATATGCTGCGTGCTGTTGATCAGTTAAAATCAGAGATGGTAAAGAAAGATGATTTGTCTGAGTTGAAGATTTACATGGAGAATAAATTTGAGTCTCTTGCAAACAGTGCTGTGAGTGGATCAGGATCTTCACCTGATTTGATTCGGAAATTTCAAGCAATTACTGCAGCAATGAGCAATATGAGTGACAGATTACACGATCTTCAGTGTAATAGTGACCCTTTGTCAGTTTTGCTAGATAATCAGAGATTTTTAGTGGATCAGTTGACATATGGAGAGCAACCGATTAGGATTCTTTTGAATCAGTTATCAGAAAAACTGGCTCTTTTTGTTGAAAAAGAAGAAAGAATGCATGAGTTTTTCAGAGTTAATTTGATTAAAGATATTCATATAACTCAAGAGAACAGAGATCTTATCATCAAGTTAGGAGATGGGATGATGAAGAGGCTCAGAGAACAGTTTACAGAGATAATGACCGCGATTCAAAGGAGATAGACACCTTTTTCCCTGTCTTATCTATGAACCTTGATTCCTCTGTATATCACAATCGTTTATATATAACAGCTTGTGAATGAAAATTCTTTTCTTACTTCTTTTTTGTTTTGTTGTTTATTGATTTATGATTGAGTTAGCCAGTATAACAAATTCACTTATTCATACACAGTTACTTATAGCATTTACTTATAGTTCAGTGCAATATTGAATGTGTTCAAATCCGTAATTTTTCATTCTTTTTGATATCACAAAAAGGGGGAGAATTTGGATAAACAAAACATTTAAATTCATTTGTTTCCTATGAAGAAATTTGGATATATGGGAGAATTTGGATATATACGACATTTATCTTTTATCTATTTTTAGCTGAAAATTTATTTTTATGGGGGAGAAATTTTATTATAGTTAAATATTGTTTTAATCCTTTCAAAATTCTAAAATTTTATAAAACTAATTTTTCAATAAAGATTGCAATTAAATTAGTTCTATTATTTTATGGGTTTTGTGATAATCAAAAAGGGGGAGATTGTTGAGCAATGTATTGTTTTCAAACAATTCAAAATAATGTTTTTTAAAGGGGGAGATTATTTTAAATAATACTCTGTCTCTTTATGATGATTTTGATGCTCACAAATACCCTTAATTATTTACTAATTATTTCGTTGAGTATTTTGCAGGAATTTATTTTATTTATTTATTTCATATAACGAGATTTCATACTTCATTTATTCCGAGATCAATTTTAGCGCGTTCTGGAATCACTGTAGCGCGAGATCAATTTTAGCGCGTTCTGGAATCACTATAGCGCGAGATCAGTTTTAGCGCGTACTGGAATCACTGTTCATACCCTACGTTGATGAACGTAACGTATGGATGAAAAATTTACTTTTTATGTTAAAAGAAACGTATGGTTAAGGAACCTTACGTTATTTTGAAACGTATGGTTAATGAACCTTACGTTGTTGAAAAGTATGGAAGAAGAACATTACGTTTGGAAGGAACCTTACGTTTTTGTTGTTGGACAAGTATGGAAGAGAAACCGTACGTTAGTTTTCAGTGTTGAGTTTGTTTCTCAAAATTATGGATCATAAACCTTACTTTTATAATCAACCGTACGTTCTTTGGAGAGTTGAAGCAAGACAAAGTATAGATGATAAACCCTACGTTTGAATGCTGAAGAGAAAGCGGATTATTAAGCGGATTTCGAGTCGATTCTTAAGTACGAATTTGACTGAATCAAAGACAATTTTCAACGGATTAATGATTGATTTAAACGGATCTTTTTATGCCGATTCTTCAGGGGAGTTACAACGGCTCTGTTATTTCATTTTTTTTTAATATCGCGAATCTAAAGGAGATTTTCATGGATCTATTTATGCGGAATATTTTCTCAGATTTGAATATATATGTTCTATCTTGGAAACTTCGGATATATATATACACAGGAAAGTGTATGAAATATAGAGATTGATCTTTTAACGAGCAAGAAACAGAGACTGTGTGAAGGCGTTCTTTTCTGGTGATCGAGAAGAAGTGTAAAACCTTTATTACCGAAGGAAGATCTTGATAGCAGATTCACGTGTTCTACATCGACTATCTGTTGTGAATCTACTGCTGCTGAAGTTGTGAAGTTTCTTGTAATATCTATTGCAACTGGATCGACTCAGAACTGTTTTGATTACAGATCTTTATTTTCTGAAGACGACGATCTATCTACTGTCAATTGCATTCTGTTGCAATTGTGAAGAACAACTGGAGAAGTGTTTTCTTTATCGAAACCCTTTTTATTTTTGAGTGATCAGCTTCTCGTTCTAAGCTGTGTGGGTTCGTGTTTGAACCAGGAAGGCTATGTTTGCCTGAAACTTGTAAAGGTGTCAACTGCCTGTACTCAGTTGTGAACAGGTCTGTGGAAACGAGGACCAGATAGTGAAAATCGCCAAGCTCGTGGATTTGAGCGTTGGTGGAGTGGACTAGGGGCCTTCTGTTCCCCGAACCACTATACATCCCTGTGTTCATGCTTTTACTTTTTCCGCTGCATATTTAATCGTGCTAAAGCATAGTGGAAAGAATTTGTCTAAATTGAAGAGATTGTAATAATTTTGAAAAGACACAATTCACCCCCCTTCTTGTGTGTAATCCGTAGATTCAGATCCAACACTACGTACCCTACCCCTTCCTCTGGAAGCCTCATGACGGGGGCACTAGTCATCCTCCGCATCTATCCTGAAACATCTGTTGGATTCTCTCCAACCATACGAAGGGTTTCCCCTTCTTTTTCAAGGCTGATAGTGATGCTGAAACTCTGGAGAGGTCGGGAACGAATCTCTGGTAGTATCCAGCAAAACCTAGGAAACTTCGTACCTCTGTCACACTCCTAGGTGGATCCCAAGAATGTATCACCTAAATGTTCACCGGATCCACTACATCTCCAGCCTCCAAAATGACATGACCGATAATGTGAACCTCTCGCATACAAAACTGGCACTTCGAAAGCTTACCAAAAATAGGGTTCTTTCATAGTGTGTCCAGTACTACCTGCAAATGGTAGGCATGCTCCTCCTCAGTAGTTGAGTAGTTCAGAATGTGTTCGATTAAGACTATGAAAAAGCGATCGAGGTATGGCTAGAAAATCCTATTCATTAGTCCCATGAACATTGCTAGAGTGTTTGTTACACCAAAAGGCATAACCAAGAACTTGTGGTGGACGTATGGACACCTGAAGGACATCTTCTTCACATCTTCATATCGAACTATGATCTTGTAATAGCATGATCTGAGTTCTATATTCGTGAACCATAGTGCTCCCTTTAGCTGACCGAAGAGGTCGTCGATACTCAGGAGTGGGAACATATTCTACACGGTAACCTGATTCCGGGGACGATAGTCAAAACAAAGCCCCAAGCTCCCATCCTCCTTCTTGGACAACAGAATCGGGGCTGCCTAGGGAGAAACACTAGGCCAGATGAATCCCTTCCCCTGCAAGTCTTCCAGCTATACCCGCATCTCACGAAGCTCAATGGGAACCATCCGATATGCTGTTGTAGATATTAGTGCCGTCTCAGGGTACATGTCAATGTAGAAGTCCACCTCTCTATGAGGAGGTATACCTGGGACATAATTAGGGAAAACATCTATGTACGGGTCCACCACTTCAGGATAGCTCAGACTATCCACATCAACTGCTTCGAGGGTATGGTCAGCCAACTAATGAGTGATCGGCTGCACCCTCCTCCCAATAAGTTTGTCCTGCACTGAAAAGGATCCCTTCTTATTGGTGAAGGCATACCTTGTCCCATCGGTGCGGACACACTGCACTTTGCACCTAATACAGTCCATCTGAGCATGGACTCTAGATAACTAGTCCACACCGAAGATGACATTGTAAGGCCTCAACGCCGATATGAGGGGATCCGAGTCGAAGCTCTTGCCTCCTAGTGTAATCTCACACTACCAGAACTAGTGTATAATTGTCGAGTCTGCTCCCATAGGATTTTCTAGCCATATGTATCAAGCCAGCAGCACCGTCGGAATCTCTGAGCTCCGAACAAGGGGAGTGGCAATGAAAGAGTTACTGGAACCTATGTCTATAACAACTGAAAATATGGTGGAGTAGACATAGATCATACCTCGAATCATCTCCGGAGTGTCTTGATCATATTCCATAGCTTCATGGAGTTTATCTCTCACCTCCCCACCTGCTCCCTGCGGTTGGGGTGGACCTTATAATGGTGGTGGTGGTAACACCTTGTAACGTCATCTACCGCTAGTTGTATGACCAGATCCTCTGCCACATCTACCTCCTCCCTACATACCGACTCCATCAAACCTATGCCTCTTCCTGGGAGGTCCCTCAACTCTCTGCTGATCATCTGAATGGACGGTTGGACAGTCACAAGCCATGTGACCCTGTTCGCTGCATGAGTCACTCTGCCCGCATTTAGGAGGTCTTTCTCCACCCTGGGTGCCTCGCACAACTGATCCTGAGTTGTGCAATTGTCCACGTGTAGGTCTGGTACTCTTGGATCTCTACATCATCTATCAACTACCAGCTACATAAGACTTTGCTTCATGTTGACAAGCGGTTGGTCTATCTTCTGGAGGCTTCTCAGCAAAGAAACTCTCCACTAAGAGGGATCTCTCCAACACCCCCTCCTGTGTCGGGTTGCTGAACGAGATCACTGAAGATCTTATCTCTCACCTGATCCCCTGCTCGTAGGTTTCAGCCCTGAATAATGTGTCTCGTACCATATCTGTAGAGTAGCGCAGAAGGTCGGTGATCCTCACTGAGTATTGTGTTGCCGCCATGATGCCCTGCTGCAGATGAAGTATCTCTTGTATCTGTATAGCACAGAGGGTGGCTCGGACAAACTCTACTCAAAAAAGGCTCTCAAAGACTACCCAGAGTCACGCCATCTCATTGTTCACCTAAAGCATCAGGCTCCACCATCTGCCCGCTGCTGCGTGTAGACAGCTGGTAGCGAGAATCACCATGATGTCAGTTGGTGTCCCTACAAGTCTGAAAACTCTCAGCACAGCCTCCATCCAATCCTCTGCTACTTTCTGGTCCGTCTCTTCCTAGAACCTGGGTGGCCTCTCGTGCTCGAACTCATGAAACGTCCTCAAGCGGCATGCATCGTACGCTTCTGGGGCTGGTGGCATCGGTGGGCCAACAGGAAGTGGTACTGCTGGTGCCTCTTATATAAAATGACCCATCACCAAGGCCCCGTAGCTTGATGGGCTATCTGTGTGTACGACTCTCAGGGCTCTAACTGGTCATCCATGGGGAGGAATCCTAAAAAAATCAAATGCGGCATGGTCTAAATATTATACCTGGTGAGCTTACCTGGTTGAGCTGACTTAAAGAAAAACTTTTTAAAGCACACACGCAGTATGTTTTTTCGTGCACTGAGTCCGAAATCAGAAGCTCGGCTCCTGGTGTATGGATACGTCAGTCGCTGCACCAACACTGGACTCCCAAAATTGAAAACCACACGTAGTACCCTTAACATTATTGCTTCACAGAAAAGAAATATCAGAGTCCTATGTTCTGTGGTAGAACCGACTCCTCTGATACCAATTTTTCAAGACATGTCCCTCGGGATCGTGCCGTAATTACCCCAAGCCTGCCTTCCATAGGCCAAAGGCTGGAGACTAGCACCAAAGGTGTATATATCTATGTTGGGAAGGCATTTCCTTCATAAATTATAAACACATTGAATAAGAGTAAAATCTAGAAGAGAACACTAAGTAGAAACTGTATACAAAAAAGAGTGTTAAAAAGTAAAGGGGGTGTAAATATAAGCCCAACTGCAATGTACAAGGAAACAGAAAACAAGTAAAACCGAAGAATGGTAAATAACTACCAAATCATCCATCAGGAAGTCCCAAGGGAAGGGTAAGTACAGAAAGCCTCCACAGCACTCCACGTCTGCCCATCTCCTCTATGTATCGTCACTTCATGTGGTCCACCGCCATGTACCATCCTGTCTTATCCACGTAACCTCGGTCAGTGTTGTCCATCTTCTGCAACTAACACAATGAGGTGTAGTCAAAGCCGGTGCAGGGGTGAGTATAACAACATTCAGTATAGACCTCAAGACCCTCAATGTATCACAAATCCAATAATGATAAATCACAAATAATGAAATCAACAGATAGCCCCACTTCAGTATATTCCCATACATATACCTATGTTATCAAGTAAATAATCTCAGTCATGTGTAAACACAAAATTTATTGACTCAGCTCAAACCAGGATTTTTATTCACACTGTCGAAACCAAGGCTGCTGAAGAACTCTTCCTCTGTCGAGTACAGTGGGAATGCTGCGACACCAAGGTGCTTCCCACTAACCATGGACTGGTGAGGTACTCCTCCTATTGTGTACCGTGGGTCTGCTACGTCACATAGAAGCACTCCCCACCATATTTTTTCCGCCACAACCAGGCGCTCCCCATTATAGCCTGTAGAGGTACTCCTCCTATCGAGTAACGCAGGTGTGTCACCACAACTAGGAACTCCCCCGCAGTAGGTCAGCCGCTGCAACCAGGTGATCCCTACTAGGCCATTCGAATCACTCCAAGTCGATCGGTCAGCATTCGTCAAGTGTCAGCCAGATACTAGGTCTCTACACTCTGTCTGCTCGCCTCTGGAAGGATCCGCTCCACAAGATACTGGTCGATACTCAAAATGTCAAAAAATCCCACGTAGAAGTATATCAAAGGTCCTCCACAACATAGAAGTCTCAACGCAATAGATTGTGCATCAATCAGATTCTCGATCTGTTAGTTATTAGTCTTTTAGTCCTAAGGGCCCGGTTGGATTCGTCCACGATCCAACCTGATCGTATCTCAACTATACCCCGAGCTCCGGTGGGGTATACTAAAAGGGAAAATCGTGCTCTAAGAATACCAATGCCGCTGATAGTTCTTCAAATGGTCATTTGGTGCAAAAGTTATGGAAAAAGGAAAAAAAGGGTCAATAGTGGGCTTGGGTCCGGTCAGGCCAGTTGGGTCTGCCCCGACCCATTGTGCGGGCCAACCTGTTAGGTTCGGCCCGGTCTGATGGGACCGACCCAGCGGACTGTGAGGGCAGTTTGGCCCGGAGGTCGCCGAGTAGGCGGTTTGGTCTCGAGGCCGGGGGCGATTGGGCCAGCACAACGTGGGGCGTGGCTCGGGAGGCCGAGCCAGTTCGGCCAGCAACGCTACGAGGGATGCTGCGGGCTGGCTTAGGAGGTCGGCACGGCTCGTCCGATTCTTTCGGGAACTTGTGCGCGACCGGGCAGGGAACCGGGTATGCTGACAGGTCATCTGGGAGGGTGCCGGGTGGGTCGGCTGGCAGCCGGGCTAGACGGGGGTTGTCTGGGTAGGCCGACAGGGCGCCGGTCAGGCCCAGGCAGGGCACGTGGGGCAGGGACAGGCCACGAGCAAGGCAGGCGGGGCACACGGGGTGCTGGAAAGGTCGTGGGTAGGCCGCGCCGGAGGCCGCGAGTAGGTGGGCCAGTGGCCCGGTGGTGGCCAGGTAGGCTGGTTCAGCACGACATTGGCCGGCTCGGGCTAGTGGTGTTCGGTCGGGAGAATCGGAGCGCCACAGGGGATACACGATTCGCGGAGGCCATGGGTAGGGTAGCCTTTGTCGTTACGGCCTTCGTCGCCTCGTTGCCGCTTCATCGCCGAAAGTTCAACATAAACAAGATCATCAGAGGGGTCGGGCCATGTTGGATTGGCCCACACCCTCAGCGTTTAGGGTGGTATTAATTGCTTCATCAAATTATTACGATGAACATCAATTATTTTACAAACACCACAAATAATTCATTCTATCTGAAGAAGAGAAAGAGAAAAGGGATAAAACACAAAAGTAAATCCCCTGCCTTTGATTTTCGGGCGTCGTTCGTTGACAGGGTTGAGGAAAGTAGGCGAAGAGAATTGTCATTCGTTGCGTTCGCCGCAGGCTTCCAAAACTGAGTTGCGTTGGCTCGTGGAAGATTCTCCACATTTGTAGGCATCCGGGAAAGAAGTCGAAATAGGATCTCCACCAGCGTTCCTCGTTGGTGAGATTTCTTCATTGGGGCCTTCTCCAAATTGTCCTCTCCTAAAAGCACCCATGGTTTCCACCGTAATGTACAATTCTAAACGAAAATAATAATAGTTCCATTATTTTTGGTGTTGGGACAAAATCAAAAAATGGAGGATTAATTACATGGCTCCCCTTAATTTATTCACGTGCGTTGGAACGAATTAATAAAAAGGGAGTTGGCTCCAATTAATTAAAGTAAATGTGGATAGGCTCTCCATCATTAATGGGGGAGAGTTGATAGGTTTTACTCTCCTCCATCAATAGGGGGTTTAGCCCCGTGTGGTCCCCACGACGTATCCTCCCGCGGGAGGTTAGGTTCGGGTGGTCCCCATGTTTTAACCTCTCACGAGATGTTATGTTCGGGAGGGCCCCACAACCATAACCTCTCATTAGAGGTTATGGTGTCCAAGAGGAGGTTTCAACTACTACTCACCCACATGGTGGATCAAATAAAATAAAGTGTAGATCACTGTATTTAATTATTTTTTTTAAGAAAACCCAAAAACTAACTTATATTCTCAACCAACTGTTGTCAAGGTGAAAGTCTCCTTAAGAGAATACCGGCGCTGAGAGTTCAAAGGTGCCCTTATATTTCAGTTCAAAGCACCGGTTCAAAATTTATAAAAACTCGCTCGTATGTTGACTGAATGTACCCGAACAGATCTTTAGAAATTGATTCTAGGCACACCGGGCCTCGGAATCATGCGCCCTAAATTTTCACGGACTCGTAAAATTCCATTGTATTTAAGAAAACAATTTCCAAGGAATTTACAGGTATTAAAATATAGGTATTATATATCTATTTTGTCTTCAATTAAATTTATATAAAATAAATTTTCATTTAAATAAAAAGTCGGGTTTAAATAATAACACAGTGTATTTCACTACTTATCAAAAACTGAATGATTTTTGAAAAATACCAAACATTTACCCTAAGCTAATTTGGATATTCCAAATTCAATAATTAAGCCTATTTTACCAAATTCAAAACATAATAGTTTCATTTATTAATTTAAAATTAAATCATGTTGTCAAAACCAAAAAGCGGGTTTTTAAAATGTAAAAACTGTCAAAATATTTATATGTTTTTATGTCAAATTTAAATCTGAAATTTTATATAACGACCTAAATTGTATTAAATGATAAAAATATAAACTAATTATACTTCCAAACCATTCAAATGCATAATTTATCTCTATAAATTATGTCTATTAAAAAAGTTGTTTTCAATTAAAACATAGTATTTTTCACTATTCATCAAAATATGAAAGTTATTGGAAATATACCAAAAATTATCCAAACTAAATTTTTATGTCTCTCTTATAAATGAGGAAATTAATTTCATTAAATTTGAATATATAAAAGTTTCTAATAATGGTTTTAAACATGGTTCAAAATTAAAAAGTAGTAAAATTTCTTTTATTTGAAAATACTTATTATATCTAGAAAAAATGATCCTGTTTTTATATTATGTCTCAAAAACACATAATAAAGATGTTAAAATTATATAGAGTATATACGATTCAAATTGAAGTTAATACTACACATAACCACTTTTTGAATAGTTAGTTTAGTATGTTGTGGTGCACTCAAACTTGGTGTTGCGTGTAGCATAAGCGATTGAATTACTTTAATGAGATAATGTACTATGAAATCAATGGGTGATACATTATCCACTACTTTAATAAATTGCATCCTCACAATTAGAAATTTTTCTTCGAAAATAAATGGTTAAAAATAGTAAAATACCATTGTATAAAACCCACATTTGAAATTGGTTTAATAAAATTTACTCTTAATAAGAGGGGAAGGGAAATTAAAAAGTCACCATCAAATTAGGATCTTGATTTGTAGAAAATCGGAGAAATTAGAGGCACATAATTGGGGGAAATTTAAATTTTTATAAGGAGGGATTGAGGTCATCAATCATAAACAAGTGTAAAATTGAGGGAATCAAAGATGCCAATCTATGATAATATAAAGTATCAGTGGTTTAACAAAACATAAGGTGTTAAGATAACACATTTTTGGTTTTATGATCCATTCCCTAATGTTTAAGAATTAATTTATTCATATAATAAGAGTAAAATGTATTCCATACAAGTATAGTTTCATCCTTCAACTAATTCTTACCACAAACTCATCATTCACATGAAAAGTTAATATAATTCAGAAGTATTATATTTATCCTAATTGTATAGGGTTCCACAAATAATGAATTTATAATTCATTTGTCAGATTACTTGAAAAACTACATTATACAAGCTAGGACATCACGTAGGCTAGTGGTAGGTGATGCACCCTTTTCACCCTTCGATTGCAGGTTTAAGTCTCACGGCCTTGTCGAACGTGAGGGGTTGTCACCCGACCTCCAGGATGTCCTTTTTATGAAAATCAAAAACTAATCTCATGAAATGATTTAACCTTAACAATAGTATTCAATGTCATATGTAATCGATTCAAACCTTTAGACTTATCCAAAACACATATTTCAAAAACCACAGTCCAAAATTTATAAGGAAGGTAAACACAATGAAGATCCTTTTTTCAACGTAATAACATGTGAATAACTTCATCATGTATTATTTTTAAAACATGGTAACACCCTGAATTATCATATAACCACATTTATTACATTATTGCTCCATTATTCCTTATAGAATACTGTATATACTCCCTATATCCAAAAATTTTGAAAACACCATCAATGCTGGAATATAAAAAACAATAATCAGTTTCAAGGTAGTCAAGAATATCCAATATAATTTATCCAAATCAATCAAATATTATTCCAAAATCGCTACCTCATTATCAGAAACATATTAAAGGTTATCTTTCTCTAAACCAAATATTTTCCAAAAATTTAACCTTCCATTGAGTCACATTTCTTGGTTCCACACAATCTCTAGTCCTTAATGAAATAGTATTGCAGTATAATCCTTATATACTCTATAATTTTTATAACATGTTCCACATTAATACAATACTCAAATGACATAATACATTAATAACAACATATGAATGCTTAATAATTCCTATTCATTTTAAATAGTATAATGACTTGATTATTATCCAATAGAAGCATTTGGGGTATACTCTAATGATTTGTACATTGATTCGCGTAGAGTCCCAACTCCGTGAAAATGAAGCATTGTACATTTGAATCCTTTTTCGTACCCTTTCAATCTCATTCTTTGTTTACTTTTTCTCCACACTTATAAAAAACCCCATATTCCCTTCAAACATTTACCATGGTGGTTTTTTCCACAGTTATCACATAAGGTAAATTCCTTCTTCCCCCACTTCCCTTTATTGAGCTTTCTCTCTTCCATCCTTTTCATCTAATGCTTCCCTTCAAAGCCATATGAATCAGAGAATTCTTCACATATCTTATTAACTCGTGATACTATTTCTTCAAATGATGAGAATACATGGGAGACTATTTCCATATTAAATGATGGCTTAATACCATAAAAGATATGATCCTTCATAATATTTCAATCATGCGTATTGCTGGAATTCTCATTTCTTCTACTAGGTGTCATTCTTAAACAATGGAATACACTAGGTTAGTTTATGAATCACAATACTTAATTACAATCTTTTAAAATACCTAATGTAATTTGAAAATATTATGCATATAACCAATAATCAAATAATATTTACTTTGAGAAGTATTTACTCATAAATCCTTCATAATTTCTTGTAATGAAAATGTGTATTATCTTAAGAATATCCCCCAGGAGTGGCATAACCAAGAGTGCAGCAAGGCCCGTTTTTATGCACCAGTTCTCATTCGAGTCTCCTCAAAGTGGTGATTTCAGGTTTTACCCCTAGGTACATATGTGCCATAGACACCTCTACCTGCTCATATCCTGTAATGGGTTTATTTCATGAAAAATTCAAAAAATCACAACGCTTCCAAAATTTTAGGAACTCCTTCTATATTAATCCTCAAAGTCTATCTTAGGGTAATATTATCTAAATAGTGTTTTTATAAATCTAGATCCCATGGTTATTGCTAAACTTCCTTTAATACCAACTATAACGCCCCGACCCCAGTTACCCAGAGACTGTGCATTTTTTTAATTCGTTGGCTCGATTACAAGTAATCATGTCCCAAAAGACTGATCAATTTAGCATTCTTGGAAAATAGATTACATATATGAATGTTACATTACACATTAGAAAAAAAACACAACATCAATGATCCTTTGAGAATTCCATTAATCCCCTAACATAACCCTACTTATCAATCATAATACACTTCATGGAATCCTGGGAAAATAAAAAATTGAAAGGGGTGTGCATAGATTCTCAATAATGATAACAATATATCAGAAACATTTATAAATAAGCATAAACATTAAAAGCAATGTATAAAACTAAAACAAAATCCTTTTCAACTTAAACTTCATCATAATATGGAAAAGGTAAAATCAAATAATTCCATTTATGTATTCTCATGGATATTCTACTATTTGAATAATCACATTCAATATCAATAGCCACTTTCGTAATGACGGAATGCATAATGTTAGACTTCATAACCACATAGTCAAGGCCTTGTGCCAAGACAACAAATAAGATATTCTCAAGGCCTTGTCCCAAGGCACTAGTTCTTCTCATGAGGCCTAATAATGTATTTACAAGATATAACAGGATCCACCCATAACTAACTATGTCTAATTTGTTCCTCATATGAAAATGTTTAAACATAACATAAACATTCATATTTAAACATTCATATGAAATCTCAATACATTATCTCTAAACCATGAATGGTATAAAAATAACACATCCATAGTCAATCATATCACAAAACCTTCAATACAATATGGAATATTTTCATCATAATAAATCAACATCAAACAAGTTTAAAAATCCATCAAAGGATATTGACCTAGATGATAATGATTTTTAAAACTCTTTTAAAAAATATCCCGTTTTCAAGAAAAAATTAAAAAGTCACAAAATTTAGAAAGGAATGCATTTAAAGAAATTTTTGAATAATAGTGTCTCATAAAACTTTGAATCTTTTGAATGGAATTATAATTTTTAAAACATGCATTCCCATATAAATAAATCTTTAAAAACCATTTTGAAGGCACATAGATTAATGAGAATTATTTAGAAGAATAAATATTTAAAACATTTAAAAAGATGTTTTAGTAAAAAAAGTCCCATAAAATAATCCCTTTAAAAAATCTTTATGAAACATGTACAAGGATAATAAATATTTCCTAGTAGATACTTATGTAAAAACAACCACGGATAATAAAGAAATTGTGAAATTAACCCTAACCTTGTACTTTCCTTAAGTTGAGGGTATGTTTAACCACCTGTATAAAGACCATAGAGTTTTATTAAATTATACGAGAACCATATTAATATTTATGATATCATAAAGTATTCATTTTTGACTTCATACTGCCAATTTAATAATAATTTCCAAGTTAAATTAACATTTCAGGTAATAATTGATTTATTTATCGTATGTGTTTAAACTTGTTACTCTTGATTGTATCACATATATCATTATTTAAATACATCCGGAATATAAAACATGATTTATATGTCATATATATCAAGAATATAAAAATTTATAGTAGACATATATATGAAATGGAAAACACAGTTTATGGAGACGGTAGGTTGTACGTATACATAAACGTTGTTTCTATTTTCATATCATATTGAACGAAACCAAGTGAATAAGATATATATAAGTATATATATATATATATCCAGTAGAATAATTATGTCATATATAACATACTTATTAATGATATATATTTTTATAATCTTCCTTGAATGGTGAACGGGGAAATGAATCTCATCGTGTCGTGGAGACGGTAATCTGTACGTACGCACGAGCGACAATATCGGTATATTGATGGTGAAATCATAATTTATTGGATTTTATATCATATATACGAAATAATTAAAATGTTATATTTACTATTTAAATTAGTTATACTCAATATTATACAAATCCAAATAATTATTTATTTGAATAATAAACTACACCACGACGTGGAGACGACAATCCTTACGTACACACGTACGGTGACTTTGTCATTAATAATATGGATAGTGTAATGAAAATTGTTGTACCATTTATAATAACATCATAATATATAGAAGATAATGTTGTTATTATCATATAATGGAAAAAACCATGAAATAGGAAGTGGAAGAAGAAAAGAACATGAAATAGGTGTGGAAATATTTTCCTCTTCTTTGGGTTCTTCCTTTTGGTTTGACAAAAGGGATCCTTAGGGTGACTGAATGACCAAAGGAATGCCTCTAGGAATAAGTGAGGAATGTTGGGAGGATATTTGTTTCTAGGTTTTGGCTATGCCAAATTTATTTGGAGGTGAAAAATTTTGAGAAGGAGAAGTACCATTTTGTAAGAGATGTGAGGGTCACTTTAGGAAAATCTTCATATATTATTTTATAATAAAATCATTCTCAGTTGATAATGGCTTTGAAATGAATTATTTAGAGGCTAAGGTAGTTATGGGTCGAAAAACTCCCAAGAAATTTGTATTATATTGGTTTATGGCATCATATTAACCATATAGTTTATATTTAACTCTTAGTTAAATAGTTTAACATTTTCCATGTCTTTTTTTAATTTTAAATTATATGGTTAATAATCATACTATCAAAATCCATGAGAACCTAATGTGGTTCATTAATGATAAAAATATCATTATATAAGTTCTTTTTCAGAACCATAGTATTTTAGGACTATTATATAATTTAATAATATAATATGTCTTTAAAAAAACTCATTTATAACAATTTTGACACTATTTAGTACTTGGTTTATTTTAAAGAAATCACAACTTGATTACTTCAAAATAATTACATTGAATCAATATTAACATGTCATATTCATCTATAAAATCATTTTATGTCCTTAAAACATTGAAATTATATTTATTGTTATATTTATAATACCATTTATTTGATTCATTCATTTATAAGGTAATTACTGCATCATCGTTGTGTCATAAATAAATTTAATTATTTAATATAAAAAAATAATAAGTTAATTACCATTATGTATTAAATCTTTCTTTCTTTCTAATTAACTTTCATAGTCGAATTTATCTTATGTATAACCCTATATTAAAATGGTTTAATAATTAAACTTCGAATTTAACTCTTTTAACTATTCTTTAAATAAAATAATAATAAATGTAATAATCTTATCCTTGTGGACCAAAGGGGGTCATATTTTATTAATAAGTTTATTTATGATCGAATTATACTTATCCAATTGAATTAGGACATGTGTTAGGGTAATTATAATATCATTTTTACCCTTAATTACCATATTTACTTTTAAATGTGGTAAATAAAAGTCCAAAGTTACTATCACAGAAAATTATTTTTATCTTATTGAACCACATTTTTTTACTAATGCCAACTATGTCTCTCAGAATTTTGAAATTAAACTCACAGAAGTGGTAAAATTATGTTTTATGCAAATTTGCTAACGTGCCTAGAAGGTGGGTAAAAGAGGTTAACATGTTCTATAGAATTTTACAAATTAAATTTTATTATTTAATGACACCAATGAATTACAATGAAAATATATAGGTATTATATATATATTTTTACTTAAAATAAATTTAAATAAAATAAATAATTATTTAAATAAAAAGTCGAGTTTAAATAATAACATAATGTTTTTCACTATTCATCAAAAATTGAATGTTTTCAAAAAAAATACTAAAACACTATCCTAAGATAATTTTGATATTCTGAATTCCAAAATGATGTATATTTTACCATATTAAAAACATATAAGTTTCATTTATTAGTTTAAAATTAATTATAGTTGTCAAAACCAAAAAGTGGGTTTTAAAAAAGTAAAAGCTTTCAAAAGATTGACATGTGTTTATGTCAAATTTCAATATGAAATTACATATAATGACCTATGTTGTATTAACAAATAATAATATAATATAATTATAATTAAAAATAATTCAAATTAAAAATTTATCATTATAATTTATTTCAATTAAAAAAAATTCAATTAAAACATAATATATTTCACTATTCATCAAAATATGAAAGTTATCATAAATGTGCCAAAAATAAATCGAAAGTAAATTTTTATGTCGTGATTAGAAAGAAGAATATTTGATCATTAAATTGAATATATAACGTGTTAAATATTGGTTTTAATAAGGTTCCTCCTTAAAAACTGGTAAAATTTCATTTTTTTTAAAAAATATTTATTTTATCCGAAAAAAAGAATTTGTTCTTATATTATGTCTATGAAACACATAATATGGATGTTACAATAATATAGATTATATAATATTCAAAATTCAATTAATACTATTCATAACCGGTTTTTTAAAAGTGAGTTTAGTAAGTTTTGTTGTGCTCGAACTCGATGTTGCATGTAGTGTAAGCTGTTGAATGACTTTAATGAGATAACGTACTATGAAATCGTGGTTTGTTACAATCAAGCACTACTAGTTCTTTTAGAATCAACTATTTCTCATAAATTACAATTAAATAAATAAACTTATTAATAATTAACTTGTTTCTATAGGGTTTTATGAACATAAAAACCCATCATATTATGTCACTAGCCATATTGGTCATGGGTGATAATTTAAGCTTTTTGAAGATTATTTTTTCCATCACTAGTTATTCCTAATGATCTTTTACCAGGATATAAATATGATCAGGTAACTCTAGTTAGGTTCCCATTTATGTCTCTTATCAAGGAAAATCCCATCTTAATAAGAATAAGGCTTCTAAGGTATACCCTCATAAACATCAAGGCCTTAATAAACATAATAAAATAAGGTGTTTGGTATTTGGGTATGAACTAAAATCAAGTATAACCATACTATTTCATTAACCATACTCTTAAAAGTATTCTTGAGGTTACTTAGGTCTAGTTGTAGTAGATTTATATCACCCATTGTAAATTTATGCGCCACCACCAAGGGTTAATTCCATCTATGAAAAGGATTTTTCTACATTGGTGGCCTAGGTTGACTAAGGAATTAATTCGGTACCCATGGGACCAAAGTGACCCATAGAACAACTATATATATTTAGGATAAGGCACCAATATCATTTTAAACAATGTAATCTAGTTATTTAATTAGTATAACTAATTTACATATAAATATATTTAATTACACGTCCATCTTCATCCGTGATAGAACCAAATCATATCATGCAACACTTTCGAAAAAACTACTTATAGGGAATGTATGAATTACCATATACGTCATAAGGATATTTCGAAATTATGTCCAAGGATCAATATCAGTGGTTAAGTCCCACCCAATCTTGATCATCCTAACCTTGATAAGTCAAGGCTACCACAATGTATCGATCCATAAACTCTAAGAAAACATTACCAAATAATATAATTAAAACATTTACAACAATTTAATTAAATCAATTTAAATAGGTTATAGTGTTTTATTCGACACTGAACATTCGAATATCTTTAACACTTCATGAACTCAAGTGTGGGATACCACCGACATACTCTTAAACACAAGAGAAGAAAAATAACCAGCATATGCAACCCATTCCATCATAAATAAATTTCTATTTTTAAATAAAAAACATGGAAATTTTTACAACAAAAAATTCCTTGGTTAAAAGGTTGAGCCACATCATGTAGATAAAAACTTAGACACGACGCTTCATATGAAATGTTAAAATCCCTACATTCCAATCAAATTCCACTGTGATTTGATGAAATCAAAATAAAACTCATAAATGGGAGAATAAACCGATTGACCTGATGGAGGAGATAAGCAAGAGAGACCATTGATTGGAATATCATACCTCAAAATAACTACAAAACCCCTAGAAAAAACCCCTATGATGGGGCTTGAAGAACGAGGTAAGGGTAAGAGGTATATGGTTGATCATGGGAGAAGGAGGTGTGGAAATAGGGGACGGGTATTAAAAATATCAAGGGAGTAAAATGGGGTTTTCACACATCTTAAAAGGTGAAAAATCTGTATTCACTATTGGTCAAACCATACACAAATTGTATTTCCAATAATAACCATGTACAATAATCTCACAAGGTATTGGAATATGGTTAAAAATAACATGTTCCAACCATTAAATATTCTATTAAAACCATGAAAAAACATACCGAGTTCTCTTGGAATTTTCTATAGGTTTTGATAAGCATGTACCAATGTATTCTAGTTTTCATGGATATAAATAATGGTTCCCTAACCATTAATCCTAGGAATCCTTTCTAAAAAATTGAATTCTATCATATAAACACATGAGAGGCTCTTGATACCTATAAACCCACTACAGAACTATATATAAGATGATATTTGGACTTTTGATGGATTCCAATGATCATAATTATATTACAAACCCTGTATAAAGATTTGGTATATTGAGTATGTCAAAATTCAAACAGCTTCTAAACATTCCATCTTGAATCTACACAATATTCAACAACCCTCCCACCATAATAAATGTTCTCCACAAGAGGCCTCAATTTATATCATTCTGAACATCTCATTCTATCCTGGTCATGAATTCCAAATCAAATGATTTTTTTCCATTCTTGAATGATTTACCCACTTAAAATATAATTTCATCATACAGAACATAAACCACACAAACATGTAGAAACACATGAAATCACTTTTCTGTCATCATGATAGAACCTACCTCAACCCATATATCCAAAACTAGAATCAATCCATCCTCTAATTCATCACTCGGAATGGTGTTCTCCCCACCCTAGGTTATTTCATCCCACATCCAATTCTAAGACAATGTTCTGACAGCTTTATAATTTATTAAAAAATAATTAATTATAATTTTAGTGATTGATCTAGTATATTTCTCAACCTTCCACATTCATTCACACATGAGGAGGTTGGTACTGGTCCAAAATCCTAATTTAAAATATTTAAATTCTAATCCACCAAGATTAGATAATCACATTTCGTTTTACATAAAAAATACTTGATCATTCCTTCCAATAAAACCATATTATCCAAACATAATTATTACTAGTGTTCCTCCAAGAACAAAACCAATTATAAGAGAGAACACAATATGAATATACACTGGCTGAATTTTCCAAAAAATTCCCAACTTTAGGCTCTGAAAAAAACAATAAAACATGTTTAAAATTATTTTAGCACTAGTGGAATCCTGAAATCATTATTTTTCATGCTCAATGAATCATAAACCAAATAAAAAGTAACATTCCCTAGATATAAAACCAACCATCCGAAATTTTATCAATGCCACAACACATGCAATAATTCACGGGCAAAATAGTACCATTTTATAATCACATTCGATCTCAGGTCCTAATACCATTCCTGGACCAAACCCGATACAATATCCAATCCTCTACCTAGCCTACCCCATCGAATCTGTAACTACTCAAATCCATTTATCCATTAACAATAGAATGAAGAAATTATAATCCAATGATCAATCCCACAGTCCAGTGACCATTCCCACATTAGATCCACACACATGCAGCTGACAATTGAGTCCCAACCATAAGAGAATATACATTTTCGAACCACCAAGATAATTTCAAATCACCATGGTGTATGGCCCTTCCATCACTAGATATAATGATTAGAATAGACACAAAAAACACACCCAAGACAACCACCCTTGAGAAGTTTAACAAAAAATTCTACCATAGACATGTTTCACTCACCTCAAAACCAGATCACCTCATGTAGGGAACCATTTTCTATTTTCCCACACCTGATGCCTCGTCTCTCTGATAGTCTATGTCAATGTCCACCTGATGGTTGACCATCCCAAAACAAATTACTCATTATAGAATAACCTTCATCATTAGAGATCCTCCTTTGTTATACCAATAGATTTTTGTCACCTTACCCCCATGCATCTGTGTATTTACCACCATACCTTGACCCGCACATGATCATTATCAATTAAATATCTCAACGATAGAATATGTAACCCTTACATTTCATCCCTAACTCCCAAACAAAATGGAGTATGCTTACATGACACCGAAAAAACCAAACTCACACTCCATTGTGTCATGTTCTTTCTGGGGAAATATAATTGTTCTCCATAGTATGAAAGTATGAAAATTTCATGATCCCTTTAAGGAATCATTAATAAAAAATTCACCATACTTTTACAATGATTTATCCAATAGCTAATATTATCACGACATCATTATAGCACTATATGTTCTTATCCTCAATATAAATATTGTTAAATATTTTACACTTGAATCTACTATCCATCACCATTCTAGTCATGAGAATACTGTTGTGCTCTGGCCATGGTGCTAATAGTGCACCCAATGGTAAATTGGGCAAGGAACCCAAATAGTTATACTTGTTGAATTTAGTTTTGATAGTCCAACACCCTAGGTGCTTCATCAAAACCCATGGAAACAAAATGACTACAATAGAAACCCCAAACACCATCTATGAATTAATATCATATGACAAAGAAGCTACCAATGATTTTCACTAAGGGAAACTACGAACCTAGGATGAACCATATTATGTATTTCACTTGATCTAACAAAATTTGAAATCACTAGGGATTGGTTGGAACCTAATGGAATCTCGGGATGTGACCTAGACATACCTATTTGGTCCCACATCAATTCCACATGGAATATCCACATAACTTCAATTCCAATCCTCTCATAGTTTTTAGGCCTCCCTAGACATAATCCATGTTCCAATATCATCCCATGGAATTTACATGGCATAACACAACTCATGAGGTCACTTGTACAATTGAATCACAAACCATCACCCCAATAAACTATGGTACCAACATATAGGTAATTAAAAATTTAATTATAACACGCGGTAAATGTCCTTGTTCCCACCTCAACTAGTACATGATATCTTACGAACATAAAATACCAGTCTAAATGGAGATATTTAATGTTATTTAATGATAATATATTCACTTAAGGGTTAAGGAATGCCTATGTAGGTTTTGTTATTTGGGGTATATATCCCATTTTATTAATGAAAACACCTTCTATGTACTTATTGGCATCACATTTGTGTAAAACCCATTATAAATCTATACATTTATAGGGGATTTTAAATCCTCAACAATTTAAGGAATCATCAACCAAGCATCATACTACTAAGAAATGATCATCTCAAATAACCCTCAGACAAAACCACTCCCATTAGGGTCATGATTTTAACTATACACACACAACATCATCCCAATATATTCATGTCAAGACAAACACATTGTTCAGATAAATAAAATTCAATTCCTTGTTACATTGGAATCCACTACAAAGGTTATTACATTAATGTTAAATTTTTGAACCTATGTAACAATTCTCTATGATGGGTCCAACACTTACACACCATGTGACATATGAAAAAACTAGGGTCACTGCACCTCATGTGTATAAGGAATACTTCACAATCCTTATCATTAATGAATATATCATCATAGATTCGAATTACCTTAGATCATAAATAATTTCAATATATAAGTTACCCAAACAATGCTGAATTCCACTAATTACATATATGATAATGGACATATAAATAGTTCCAAACAATTTAAACAATATATCCTCATCCATCAACAATATATGTTACACAGAAAATGGCTTATATTCCATCAGAATCCTATATTCTGAATATGATGCAACAGTTGATTATTTCCTATATAGGCAAAGAGTCAAACAACTTCACAGATCTCCTATAAATGATCCAACATACCGAAATCCATAATAAATCATAAATTCCATTCTACATGTGGGTTTCTTAAATAAAAAATCATATAAAATTGTACTGTAAAAAACAATGAATATCAATCACATATCCTTATTAGCATAGACATTTAACTAGTTCAATTATTCTTGAAATAGAAATATAATATATATCAAAGGCTTCGGCGTTTTCAAAATACAAATGTATACCATTTCCAAAATAGTATGAAAAATGCGATGGTTTAATCTTTTATACCACTTTTTCATGCCACATAATGGTTACTATGAACAAGAAATAGGCCACGTCACCTCATGAACCCAAGAACACCTCCATACACAATAGAGGATACTGACACGCAAAAATATCATAGGGTGTATCTATTAGGATATTATTCCCTCATACAAGAATAATCATGACTACAAAAAATTAATAAACAAGATACATAATGACAATACCCCCAAGGTGAAAATAAATAAATAAATAAATTATCCAAGATATATTAAAGAAAAACCAATAAATGAAAATAATAACAGATAAGAAATAAAATATATAACTTATAGGTCTCCTAATAGAACAGAAGATAACCTTACAAATCAAACAATGAATCTCTTGGTCCTCGTCCCTTCTTGTGCCTATAATTTATAGATCATCTACATGAATACCCAAGTACAATGATGGCCCACGTAGGGTGTGAGTGAAAAACTCTGTGGGGTACCACCATCAAAGATCAATGCATAGATAGTAAAAATTAGGCATCTTTATGTGAACTCCTAAACTAAATAATAACAATAACATTTATCTATATGAAATTATATAAATAAAAAATCTCGTAACTAGGGCCTGATTCCTAACATAATATAATCGTACATGCTTAATCAAGTACCAGAATATCTAAGAGAAACCTACATCACCACAGTGGGATGCAAGAACCATCTCTAGTGGTCACTCATATACATCTCCACTAAATATAAGGGATCATTACAGGTCTCATTTAACATATTTTAAGAAAGGAATTGACTATGATCTTAGTATTCTATGGTATACCACCCAATCTGTGAGTATGTTCTAGAACCATGAATGATTCTTCAAATTCTGTATTCATATCCACTGATAGTCTCCTATGAATTGGTCAGTATGAAACCATTATTTGGAATCTAGAAAAATTCCAAAGGTGATTACCATTGGGAAATATATAAGGAATAAACTCTCATCCTGATGCAATAAATCATCATCAATTTATCATCATCTCTACAAACCATTAAAGAGAGATTAGTTAATTTTAATCATCATGACTTCACTCAATCCTAGGGAGTATCCATGGAAAGAATCAATGTTATCATGATCAACATCGGGTATGTCATAATCTTCCAATTCTTTTGGCAAATGGATCCACCTAACAACTTCAGGCACGATATAGAGCCTAGCTTGCAAGGCATCCTAGGTGATAAACAAACCAATAGGTGTTTTATTGATAATCCTGGAAATTTTCTATCAATGTTTATATAGAGTGGTATCCAATAGAATCCATTAATTTTGTAAATGATAGAATTAAATATTAGATTCTAAACTCACTAGGCGTCAATGACTTCACAAGAGTTAGTGAAGATATTTATCCTAATGTTTTCATCATTAAACAGGATATAAACTTCCCGATGTATGTCCATATACACATGTTTAAATATATAAATATAAATTATTTAAAGCAAGTGCAATCTTTGAGTCGGTCACTTTCACGATTTAGGAGGAACAGACGTTCGATGTATTAGATTAGCAATGCTAGGTCCACAGTGTCCATGGAACCAAACTGTAAAGGTAATTGAGGGTGGAACATCCCTCAAGAACTAAAAATTAATTTATTATTGTCTATTTCTACTAAATTAAAATATAATTGATATGTGATTTATCATTTATTATTTTTCAAGTGGTTTTTTGAACACCCAACCCCATATTATTAGGTCTCGATCCATAATAGTCAAACTTGTTAAATCACAATTTAGTGGAATACCCTTGGTCATCACAATATGTTTCAAATACTCACTTTCCATGGGTTGGACATGATATGGGAACCCTAATAATGGTTCCCTCCATGTCATTGCTTAATAGAAATCCCATATGAAGACGAATCATTCCCCCATTACATAACATCTAAAACATTAATTTATTTATGTATTAAATAATGTTATTTGTTTAGTATTTGGATCATGAACAGACCCCATGTCCAACAATACTAGTATAAAAACAATCCAATTAAATTATTTCATTAGGTCCAGAAGGTCTAGGTATAGTGGGCCTCTCTCACCTGTTCTTAATTTAGGGATACTAACAAGGATCCATTTAAATCTAAGGATATGTTTTATAATAATCTCTTAGAATATAGTGGTTGAGGAATTGTATTGACATGCAATAGACTAAGGTGGAGCTTGGAAGTTTTCTATATTTAACGATTAAAGCACGTGTTTCTATTTAAAAATATTATTCAATTTATTAAAGAAGATTAGTAATTATACATGTTGAGTACATTTATTTAACAGTCACTAGTTTTCTATGGTCAGATAAACAATAATCACACAACATATTCCCACAAGAAACAAACATAAAATTAAGGTCGGATAGACCACATACCTAATACGACACCTTCTAAATTATGTCTAAGGGGAGGTAGAATCTAAGGTACATTTAATCTCGCCCTACATTGCATTAGATCAAATAGGCTACTCTCAACATCATGATCTCTCAAATACTTGAAAAAATCAAAAACGAATTTAACCATGACATTTAAAATTAATTAATTAATTAATTAATTAAAATTTTATGTAATGTATGAGTACTCGCCGGATGTACAATGATCATCAAATCTTCGAAAAATAGAGTTATTTCAACCCCAAGAGCCAACGTGAACCAAAGATGAGAAAATCCACCATCCTACAATATTACATTCTTCATTAATTCAATTAAAATTTTAATGAAAATTGAAGTAAAATACATGATACAAGGTAACATGTTTGAATCCTCAATCCACCATATGTTGATAGTGTCTCGGGACTCCCACTTCCTAGGAAGACTGAAAGCTTCATAATGATCTGCTAAATCCATAAAAAATATAGTGGAGTGGGAACTAAATAAAATAAAATGAGAGTAATATGTTAGGTATGAAAGAGGAAACCCGAATTTGATACTACTGAAGGGATGTTGGTACCTCAGAACACTTGGAACAAACTCCAGAAAAATCCACGTTGATGGTTTTTGAAGAAGTGGGGAATATAAAAAGGCCAATGGGTGAGAAGGTAATAATAATATAATGACATGGGGGATGGAAAATTACTTTTTTTGTGGGGAACAATATTCATTTCCCATAATTTTAAAGGTGCACAGTTTGGCCATGTGGTGTTCAAAACCATATACTAGCTACCTGTCTAGTGTTACTCAGGGATAGCTCCCTCACACTATTACATATCATGGTTACAGAGACTATATTCAAACCATCAGACATACATATTTAACTACATAGACACTTTCATGATTATATTGGACCTAAATCATGGATTATTCAACCATGATTCAGTTAATTATGAATATTATGTTTAGGGAACACTTCATTATGAATCATGTGTGATGTTTTTGCTATGTGAAATGTTTCAAAACAATCAAACATCATTCCCCGATCCATGGGGATGCTCTTGAAACCTCTATACCCAATAAGGAACTCATTCTATGTCCATATTGGGCCTTTTATGGTATTCTGGCCCTCATGATTCCATTCTAAATGTCTCATCAATGTTTGACCGATATAGTGATTGAAAATTCAGACCCACTGTGAAATTTTAAACTCATACAGAGAAAGAATCATAAATAATTAATTAAATAGTTATTTAAATTAAAAAAATAGAAAACAACCTATTTTCTATCACAAAGTATATAATCTTCACTAAAAACATTATTTTGATGGTAATAGATGTTTTATTGGATATTCATAATAATATTTCAAACCAAAATAACAATTCCAAGGTATTTTGGACACATGTATAGTGATAAAGACACAAGGCCTAAAACTCACCTCATTTAACAAAACTAAATCATAGGTAACACACCATATCATGTTAATAAATCCCGGAATATTCTATCCCATTGTATAGTGGTCCACAGGATCTAAGCACCATTAGTATGAGAGACTGAAATATTCCCACTAATGCCCCACAAGGCTTCGTAACAAGCACATGATGGGACATATCATCTTCCTAGAACCATTAAAATCAAAAATCTAAATACATGTTAGTTCCAAAAGTAGTATCATATTCCTACCTACAAGTGGAGTTTTCTTTAGTTTCATTAAACTCCCAACAATGAATGTTTTACAGAAAAAACCTTTACTATATGTATAATAATAATATAAACACATCCCAAATGGACTTTCCCATATTGAACAATATAAACTCCACTATAAGGTAATTTTCCTTATCCAGCTTAAATATACATATATATAATCATCATAAGTTTACTTCTTCCGAAATCCTCCTGAAAACCATATTCAGTATCCTATGATCTTGATAGAACTCATCACAGTTGAAAAATATAAAAACACTTACTTAGGTTATAAGGTGACACATGTGATAATCACCATCCACATTTGTATACAAATTAAAACTTGGATCATCACCTCAATAAAGAGACCAATGGGGTCCAAAGATTCATCATATCCCTGACATCCCTCATGGTTCCTCTTCTCTCAAATACATCTCTCATGTCAAACATCACCCAGTCAGTGGAATAATGTCTAGTGATATAGTAACAAACTAAAATTATACTAAATAATATTTTAATCCAAAATTTTAATCGAAAACTAAATCTGCACACAACCCTTAAAGAAATAAAATCTTGGATTATTAAAAAAATATTCATTATAATATAGTTATTAAATTATTGGGTATAAAATTAAGTAACCTTATTTAAAAATATATGAAAAAATGGAATGAAAATGAAAATAGAAGTGGAATTATCGCTTATAAAGCTCATTTAGCTCAACAAGAAAAGGTGGTAGATTCTCTATGGTTTTCTTTATATTAATACGAAACCAAAACTCAGTAAAATTTTGTATTATTGGAATATTTTCTAAGAGAAAAACAAGCTCATGGAAACATCCATGAAACCTATACTCGTGGAATCACAACCCTCAACTACTACCCGAGCATTACTTATTCATACATATTATTATATAAATTTTAGGGGAAATAAAAATATAAATTTTGATAAATTAATAAGGTATTTATTAATGTAATATGTTCTTCAACACATGTGTTTTATATATTTTGCATTTTTACTTTCAAAGAAGAGATTATTTCAATAAAAGTAGTTTTTCATTATATTTCAAATTTTGGAAATAATTTTTAGAATTTTAGAATATTAATTGAATAAAAATAATACAATTTTTGACTTATAATGAAAAAATTATATTATATGACCATTTAATGTTTTTTAAATAATTTATTTTCATGTGAATAGTGAAAAGTATAGTTTTTTTCAAAGTTGTAAATTTTAGGAAATTATCAAAATATCAGAAATACCAATAATATTATAAAACCTTTTAATTGAATAAAGATTAATATATGGATTAAAACTATCCATCTTGAAGTATTATTATGAACTTATAAAATATATTTTAAACATATTATAATATAAGTAATATTTATTGAAATATAAAAAAAAAATTCATTATTTTGTTTTATTTAAATTTTTTTTGTAATATTATATTGTTGATTGATTTATATGAAAAACCCAATTATATGTTTTCTAATAATCATATTTATATCATTAAATCTAAAAAAATTATATTATTACCCTGCACGTAAATTTTATTCATAGAAATGTACATTTATTGAATACATGTTTTTATGTGTTACATGCACTAATACTAAAAATAGTTTTTCATACAGATAAAAATATTGTCTAATAAAATAAAATTAATATTAGGAATTATAAGTCCCATGTTATTTAATAAGTTCCCTGTTATTTTTAGTCGCAAAAAAAAATTACATCGGTAAATACGTGTTAATGTGGTGAATTCTCAAATTATAAACCTAATGATGTTTGGGTAAAGGGATTTAAACATGATTAAAAAATATTTAAAATAGATTAGTGGAAACATTCTTGACAATATCTTATACCACAATCAATTAGGTTCCATTTTTTTCTACATACCATTTTTTTTGTGTATTCCCTCTTTATAAGGTAGTCATATTTTTAAAAATTGACTTTCTCATCCAATATAAAACTGAACGTTCAACATCCTGTAAATACCAATAAAAAATTAGTTTTATCTTGAAAAATACAATTTATTATTTCCCATTGAATTCAACTTTTCCTTCATAATATTTAATCCATGATAAATTATCCAATGTCTTATATTTCCATAAATTATGTCAAAAAAATTTAAAATCTAAAAGTAAGTACTTCTTACTATAATGTATTTTTTCTACGGTATATTATTACATTAAACATATAATACTCATTATTAAATGATCAAATAACTATATCATATTGACAAAAAAATAGTTTAATGGTTAGAAATTTATGGAAAATACATATCCAAAAAACCTCAGAAAACCAAATAAATAAGAAATAAAATACAAAATCTATATGACATATTCTCATTTTTTGACTCCCACAAGCAACATAACGAAATATCTATAAATTCTTATTGATCTTTTCCATCACATGCATCAATAAATATGATCTTAATAAAAAGAAATGGTATATATTGGATGTGTGAAAAAAAGTACAGTAGATTCCCATAATTTTCTTCATAGGCTTATATTATAATGTATTCTAATTATATTGTAAATTAAAATTATTCAAGAAATTAAAATTTATATAGTTTAATAAAAAAACGGAAAACCACCATTTTATAGTTTGTGAAATATAACTACAAGAACATTTTCTAATGATTTTCCATGACATTATATGCATATATATAAAATATTTCCAACAAGGAAAACATTCACTTTCAATAACATATGTTCCAGGTTAGGGAGGATCCTTATACTAAATTCATGATCAATATTCCACATGGTGTGCACAATACCCTTGTACAACATGCCTAGGGGTAATGGTTCTCTCATGATAGGGCCACCCAACCAAAAACTCAGAAACCTATTGAACCCATTACCATATTAGAATAATCAAAGTGGTAAGTGTTCATATCAGATGATATCTACTTGGTTTTTCTATGATCATAGATGAGATTACCCTATCGAAATCATTCATAGGGAATTTCATGTAATAAAATATAAATAAATATATGTTAAAATCATTTATAAAAAAATCCATTTGGGAACCTCAACATTCAGAAGCATATCCAAAAATACCATTACTTATCAAAACATAGAAATATATTTTATTTTATTTTTGAAAAAAAATTCATTGAGAATGTGAAAAATGTATTTAAGATGAAGACAATTTTTAAAACCACACATCTCAAAACATGAGAATTAAAACACTCAAAAATCATTCAATAAATTGGAATAATTCATGGTTATTGATGTTTTGGAGGTACATTAATCCATTAATTTTTAACTAATAATCTCTAGTTCAATATTAATAGAACAGAGAAAGAGTGGGAAATCACTTACAACAATTGCCAAAAAATAAATAACAATGATCCGTGAAGATCTGGGTAGTACGTCCCAATTCCACAATTAATCTACATGAAACAAAATTAGATAATGAAAAAATATTGTATTTCGAATCAATAGCCCCTATTGAAAGTTATGTTCAAGAATAAAAGAGTACATCTTGAATAAAAACAGTGAATAAAAAAGACCATCACCTCAAATAAAATTATGCAATTTGAAGCTATTGTTTCTAACTGATTTTATTTATGGTAGGTAAGCGATCTCTAAAATATAAATGGTGTGTCTCTTTAGTCCTCATCCTAATTCACTAGAATAATAATGAAGAAAAATTATGGTTTCTAACATGAAAAAAATATATAATTTATTATCTAATTAATTTTTCCTAGTTTGGTCCCATTGTTTGGTAAGATGTATGAAAACTGCGAGACCCATTCTGGGATACTATTGGTGAAACATGGGTATGATTATTTGTTTTATAATCCATAAACCACCCATGAGAAACTCCTTTACCATGTGTTCTTTGGATAGAGGAGGACACATAGTTTTTATAACCCATGTAACTAACCATGTACACTCATCTAAGACTCCAACCCATGCGGAACATTTTCCTTGTAATACCCACGTGGATTTATCAAAACATGAACCACCTATGTGGAAGGTTTAAAAAATCTTAAAAAATATAAAACTAATCCAACATTAAATTAATAATGTCCCAAATTAAATATGATCAATAAAAAAAGTACGTAAGAACCTGAATAAGTCATCAAAAAGTTACAATTCTCCAGACAATAAATATTTTTCCAGAAGGAATCTATGTTGGAGAAGGTTTCCTATAAATAGAATAGGAAATTTGTACATCATTATAGATTTTTGTTCCATATTCTCATGTGTTTCTAACACATGATTCCATATAAATCAATCCAATGGAATAAAAATTATTTATACAAACATTCCATGGGAATCAAAAACTAAAAATGGGTTCATTGTCAAAACAATATTGGTTTCATTTCCTATGAATTCCCAATTCAAATTATGTGACAGTTTAGTAGGATACTTCTCCCATTTGGGAGAATGAAAAAAAAATTGGGTTAAAGAAAATTAATGTTGTATAGCAATGTGATATGTCAAATTCTAATGTTATTTAGTGATCCCAATGGCCCAAACTACCTTTAATATAGGTTTCATTGTTTTTAAATCTCGTGATGAACCAATCAATTAACTCTTTTAAGAACATTATAAATGACTAAAAACTCCAAAAAAGTGATGATGGTGATTGAAAAAATATTTTTACCATTTTTTAGATTTGACAAAATGCTGGAAAATCATTTGAATCATTTTCATTGATTCATCAACAATTCAATGTACTAATAAAGAATCTTCACCAATCTCATACATACAGATAGTTTAGTTTTATTGTTGACTATATAAAACTTTAAAATCATAATTTCTAATGGATTACTAGTAATAGTAGTTATATGAAATGTAAAATATCCCTAAATGGAGATCCCAATCACCTGTGAAGTCCATGACACATGCAAGTGTTATATTCTTAGAATCTGAATATCATATTTCTTCTTCCCATGTATCTATGTATGATATGTTCTGAAAAATCTGGACATATGTTACCATCAACTATTGGTGGACCTTCCGAAAAAGAGAGGTAAAATGTGGGTCTCTATCCAGGGTAAGGAACATTTTATTTCCATTAATTATTATGATCACTTTTTCATAAAACTTCTCTTGTTCTCTTACTTTAGTGGTTTCATGGATTGGAAGAAAATGAGCTGACATGGTGAGTCATTCAACCACCATAAAACCAGTGTTCTTACCAAGGGGATTCATAGATAAGACAAAAAAATACATTGACATCTCATTCAATTTACATTTCAGAAGGGGAAGAGACTGAAGTATGATGGAAGGATTGTAGTGTAAATACTAAATATATTGTAAAGTATTACATTGAGATACAAACAGAGTTATTTCTTATTTTACATCAGGCCACTAGATTTGAGGCATCATGTCATTGATCATATTTTAAATACCGTGGTAGACAAACAATAAAGAATAAAGGAAATATCCTAACACAACCTTCCTCATTGTTAAAAAAACATACAGGTTTATATAGAAACTAATTAATTATATGGAGATAAATCACTCACTAATTTCTCCAACTATATAGAGAATATTTGACATCCTAAAAATCAATATCTATATAGTGTTTCAATAGAATCATCTCAACGAGAGAGGTTGTTAAAGGAAGACTTTTCATAACATTACCAAACTCTTCTTCCAAAACTCCCTAATGTAATATTGAAAATGGTTCTGCAATGTCCCATTGATCCTTATCTTTAATGATATATTTAATTCGAAACATCCTGAAAATATTTTCATCTATGAAATTACCTTTTCCAAGAGTTTATGCAATATTGAATTTTAATAACTATTGGTATTCTATCCATATTTTCTTCTAGAGATTAAAATATTTAATAATAATATATACCTCAATCATTTATGACCAAATAAAATAATTAAACTCTCAAAAATAGATAAGGTCACAAACTATTATTCACAGTACAACACCAGAAAGTTATATGTAATGAATGTGGTAATTCCTAAAAGTATCCCAAATGTGATGTAATCCAGAATCCATCACAAGGTATCCTAACATAGCAATGTATACTAATCCTACACATGGATCATCATAATAAACCTTGTAGACTTGTTTGTTTTTCGATAAAGTCGTAATTGGAATAATTCTCAAATGTCACATTAGTTTCTTGAAGGATGATTAACATATTGAAACCCACAAGAACGTTATTGAATATTGGGTGACAATATTCAATGGTTATGAAAGTTTTAATAAATAATTTATGAAAAACTAATAATATATTTCTTCAACCATGAATATTTAAATCTCAAAAACATTATAGGGTTCATACAATGATATGGCTATCCCCACCATTTTACGATAATCTGATATACCATGTTTTGAGTTATCATTTATTAAGAACTTGATAAAACATATTTTTAATTTGAATTATGTTAATTTTGTATACAGATAGTGATCAATTAGGATCTATTAAACATGACTCATGTGGTACACATGATATTCTTCAATATTTGAGTACCCCAAAATGTCATCTTAAGACACAAAAATAATTATCAAGATATTGGTTGAAAATAAGATTCATCAGTTACATGAATATTCTAAGGGCCCCAGATAAAAAAATGGTATAACAAGGTACATTAAATTGATATACACATTTTCCATTTTAGCCGATCAAAAGAATCATCAATAAAAGGAAAGGGATTTTTAATTCTTATCATTACATCATAGATTATATGATAATCCATTCATATGAATAAAGATTAATAATAATTTATTTAATATAGAATAAGGGTTTCTTATATAGACACACTTGGAAATATAACTCCATTTGATTTAAAATCATCCAATTTAGTTTTTGTCAGATTTAAATCATCTTCATCTATACGGTAAGCTGACATCGATATTGTATGAGTTCCCAAACTAGGTTTTTCAAGAACTTCATATGCCACTCTATAGTAAAGGAAAAAATATTCTTCAATAAACACTGTTAGAAATTTATTTAATATAGAGGAATATCACCAAAAAATATTAATTTCTAGGTTCCACTAAAAATATATATATAAACATACCATGCCCTAGAAAAGGAGGGGCCCCTGCTGGACATCAAGTTCCATTCTCCTCAAAACATACATGGGTTCTCATAAGTGGTAGATAAGGACACTAGCCAATGATATAAATCAATAAAAGATTTCTTATAATAAAAAAACCACCATAATAATAAAATTATAATAGAATAATGTTAAGAACAAAAAAACCCCTACCATCTCAAACCCTAACATTAAAAAAGCACATAACTAAAATAATAAATCTTTCCCCTTATTTCCTTGAGGTGATGGTATTTCATTAATGCAGGGAATGATTTATATTGGTTGTTTCAATATATATACAATAACCATTGATAGAAAGAAGTGACATGATCCTATATCAAACAAAGAAATAACTAAGGTTAATGCAAACAAAATATCACCTTTGATACTATATATACTTGCATCAACATCTATTGTAGACTCCTCCACAGCAGTTTACAACATTATTATGATGTTATGTGACTGTAAACCTATTTTCTACAAAGCATATTACTATAATATAGATCCTCAATGTTCCAACAAGATTATTCCTAAGAGAGGAACAATATTAACTTGGAACAACCTTGACATGTGACAATGGAATCCACATGAGTATCAAATAATTGGACGAACAAAACTAAATCAGTCCATGTGATCAATATGAACACACTAGAAATAATTATTTCCACTAATTTCTAATAATGGTTCATAAAATGGATTCTATGAAAAAGAACAATTATTTCCTCTATAAAAATTACACTTATTTTTCATCTATTTATAAGAGACACTAAATCTACTATCATATTTTGTATTAAATTTATTCATTCTTGAATTACACATCATGTAAATATTTTTTATTTGTTCCCTATCCACAACCTAGAAATTAGAAAAAAAATTATCAGGAAGACATGATTATGGATATTATGTTAAAGAACCATTAAAAACATCCAAACCATTATCCTATAATTATAATCAAACTTAAGATAAAATAGAACTATCTCTTTGAAGAAATTAGTACATTACATCAATTTATGATTCCCTTTCAAATGGTTGAGTAACTCTATGAATTCTTCCAAGGTCATAGAAATCAGTTTTAATATTTTATTGAAGAAAAAAATAACTTGTGTATACTACAATCCGTAATTATTATATTCCTAAACAAAAAAGTCCCTCCATCTTCTATTGGGTACTTCTATCTTGAAAGAAACACACCACACCTTCCAAAAATTAGGGGCCTCTAATAATTTAAATTGTAATTAGGTCATTCCTTACCAATGTTGGTTCTCTTTATGATCATTCAACATGTATAATGTTGGTGGATTCTTGATAATAAACTCAACAAGGGAAGGTGAACACATAGGTATATAGATAGCACAATGAATGAAACTACAATAAAAAAATTCGGATCAAATGGGGGGTTTTGCAATCGAGTTTCATTAGTAGCATATAGACAAGGGTTCACTAGATGATTTCTAGGGGCATGTTAATTTGCATCATCATAAAAAGATACATAAGAAAATTACACCCACCAATTTAATAAAAATAAAAAATTATATGTCAACAATTTCTATAAAATGACATAGAAAAAGAAATACTGTCATTGAAACACTTTGAATCCTAAAAATCACAATTCATGTCCGCATGCGTTTACATTAAGCTCATCGTGATGACAGAAGTCTAGTCAGTCATTCAAAACATACCCCACATATCTAAATATTCTTAACCCCAATCTAGAAATATATCATAACAGTCATACTGATAGTGAAAAAAGAAAAACCATATTCTTTGAAAAAATTACCACATACCAACTCATATTTTCTCAACTATCCAAAAAAATGTCATTCTACAATAGGGTATGTGGGGAATTCTCAATCTATAAGGGTTGTAGATTAGACCATAGAACTCAAGAACTAAATCTGGGAATTGTTTTTTCATAGGATAATAAAAAATATTGATGTCATGGATAACTCAAATAATTATAACAATACAACACAATAGCACAAAACTGATAAAATTTAGGAAAATATAGGTCCCAAAACCCCCATGAAACACCAGAAACACCAAATTAGAAATACCCAATTTCTATGTTACTTGTAGTCACCTCTAGACCACATACACTATATAAGATTAAAAAAATCACCTCTCCATGGTTCCTTAACTTCACCTACATCATCGAATAAAATATACACATTTGTCAAAAGGTGTCTGAAGGTTGTCATAAAAACAATCCCAATTGGCTCCAATAAATAGTTCCATAACATAACTTTCTAATATATATAATATACTCTCATATTAATAATGATGATTCAATAGACATAATTATAAATAGTTTAATATAAAACATGGGATCAAACCATTTTTAAATATTATAAAATATTCCAATAAACACTATTTCCAAATCATTTTAATAATATTGAAAACATTATGGAGAAGATTATCAACCAGGGAAACTATCTTTGTGATAAAATTAGTTTCTAGTTAGTGAAGACACCCATCTTTATCTTGAGATCAACATATATCACATTATGTGAATTACCATCGTATCATGGGCTAGGGGAACGAGTTCACTCCCAATAGTGGATATCATCCATAAATTAGGCCTCCTTGTGAACATATTATCATTGTAGAATATGTAAAGGGGTAAAATTCCAACCCCATGGTTGTCCCCCAATCTCATCAATGATCACAATAGAGCTTACCAAATTTAAATGAATCAAAGGTTATATACCATTTAAAACGATAACAATAACACATTTAAACAATTTTTTTTAACATTGACAGTGGTGAAAATATAGTCTCACAAACAAAATAAATACAACATATTATATAAAAAGATTGATCATTTTATTAACTAAATTTTGAAAGTAATTTCAATGAGAAAGATTTTTTTTTAGAATCAATATTATTCTTGAAACCTCCCACCTCAAAACATTGAATTATTGACTCACACTATATATCCACATTAAGAATGGAATTTATTATTTGAGAAGATAAGAAAGAAAACTCATCCCTGAATTTATAATTAATAATATCAAAATAAAAATTCTAGAATAATATAATAGAGGGAAATAATGTACCACAATTGTCCCAAAATAATGGAAAATAGTCCATGATGATCCAAATAATGATTCACAATTATAAAATAGATGTATATGAACCCAAAAATATATCATGTAACTTCCTTAGATCTGGCATCAACATCCCAAATCGATGGTTACATTAATGATGAAAAAGGGAATATCTAGAAGAACAATAATGGACAAATAATATTTTTACCATAAAATCAAATTTAATGAAAATTACTATATATCAAAATTATTATGACTCCACAAGTCATGGAGTCTACAAAATCTCAAATACAAGTCTCGTAGGTTGAGATCCTGATCCACTGAAGGAATAATAAGGCCAAATAGAGGTGTTTTGGTTTTAGAAAATAAAATTTTGTGTAATTAATTCACATTTCATAGATTGGATGCATGGATTGGATACATATACACAAACTTTATTCCCCATTATGAGGTACTAAAGATCCCCATGATTTAAAAAACATGAATCAACAATAAATAAATCAGAAGTACTTTGATGAATTTTTTGAAAAGAAGGACATGATGTTTTTTCAAACAATATACCTAGTCATGTTACCTTTTATGGGACTCCATCACTAGATAAAAGGTTTGCAAAAAATTCCCAAAAATTATTCCCTAACAATGAACCAACATTTTATTGGACCACAAAATAATAAAAACTTCAAAATTTCACTAAAAAGGGAATAATAATTTTCTAAATAAAATATGGTCAAAATAAAAGGATGTAATAAAATGAATGAAAATTTATGATGTGACACCGCCACTAATGGATGGTATTAATTTTGGATTTAATATATTACTATGGTGTTTGTGAAATTATTAAAAAAAATTTGTCTAATTGGAATGCCTTTAAACAATATTTTCAACAAACGACTTTTATAAACTCAATAGAACAAAAATGCCTACTAATATAAAAAATTATTTCATCATACTAAGTAATATCACCATATAGGTTATATTCTACACACATATATTTTCAATTATGAAATATCACAATAATAAAAACTAAATAATGCAATTATGATTTTTTTCTTGTATTTAATAAAATTGTTACAAAAAACCATTAATTATGCTACATTCTTATTTTTGTTGGTTTAACCTTCAACATGATCGATACTATGGTTTTTTTTCATTGATAACTATGGGAATTTTATTTATTGAAATATATTATATGAAATAGATCATATGGAATTTTATTTGGTATTGGAGTGGTAATATTAAAATTTAACTCATTATTCAAGGAATCCCACTTTCATTCACTTAGAGACATAAAAACATGATAATCCTAGAATTAATTGATAAGAATAATAATAGAAACTCACATAAAATGAAATTATAAAAATATTAAAAAAAATTAACCATTAATTACAGTACCTCATAGGATATGGGAATAACAAAACATTATTCAAAAATATAAAACCATATTTACATTACGAAACTAGTTCAAAATAATCAAGATTACAATGAACGTATATTGTAAATAAATAATAACTAACTAATATACACATAGAAGAGTATTATTAATGATGATTGAAATGGATTTAGGAACTGAATATGTTTATGAAATAAATTATTGAGGGATTAATATTTTTAATATAAGAGTTTAGTATACATTTGAAAATGTAGGGATAGAATATAAGGGGGTCACTATCTCAAATTTAATTTCTTAGATGTATTACTTTTTGGGAATTGATCTGTCATTAATATAGTCTGATTATTAATAAATTTATTTTACCACATTCATGTGGTTTCTATAATTTATATATTTTTCCCAGAATTAAATTCATTTAAATTAAAAATATATGAATGTTGATATGGGGTTTTGATTACAATTTTACAAAAACCATAAGGGTATGATTTCCAATCATCATTTAATATACATATATGTTTCTAAAGATAGTGCACCTAGAAATATTTTATTATTTATTAATCCACTTATATAATTAATTTTGAGGTTTCACATGTCCAGTCCACTTATAATTATATTTATCTTGAATTATAGTCAAAGAGTTTCTTATTAGTGAAATTGACCTCATCACTTCTTCTTAGTCAAGAACCTCTCCCTTTCAGTATCTAAATTCCTTAAAATATTTTTAAAGTTTTCTTAACTGTGTTTTAATTATTGAATTAGGTAATTTTCTAATTTTTCCTCTTCTCTTAAATTATTTCTATAAAATTAATCATTTCCCATATGGTATTTTTTCATCAAAATGTTTAAATTTTATATTTTTAACATTTACCTATGAACATGTATTTTTAAAATATATAATTTTATATGAATATTTCTCACATAACCATTGATCATTTAGAAACATAATTTTCCTTCAAATTCATTAACTATGTGAATTATATATTTTTTTATTTATTTTATTGAAAGGTGCTCACCTAGACACCATAAATCAATTTATAAGGAAAATTATATTCAAAACATTATACCCATTTTTTAAAAATTTAAAATACAATATTCTTCATCATTATTGAAAAGTTTTTAGAATGAAGATACTAAATGACATTTCATAACCATTAATTTTCAATTGGATTAAAATGTTATTATTAATGATGAATTTGTGTATAATTCATTTTGTGAATCCACTTCGAAAATGTTATTGAACAATTTTTATCTACATGGGTCTGTTTATCAAATGATGAATGAATTAATTGAATAGTTTAATAATATATATGGATGATCATGGTAGGGTTCCTATATCACCCTATAATTCATTTGATAAGTTTTTATATCTCCTGAGATAATGTAGTGTGATCCTTGTAGGATATTCTCCTAAAATAAAGTAAAATACTTCTTGGATATGATCAAAAACAAAAGGGTGATCCATCATGGAAATTCTAAAAAAAAATTAGTGCCTTATTAGATATTCTAAAAAACAAAATAGTGGGGTTTCTTATATATCCTCTTAAACAATGTTGTGTTCCTTCTTGGATATTGTTACAAAATGATTATACATTATACTAATTTATTGTGTTATAGTCCAATATTTATTCTAATGAATATGTTATTTTATAATGAATCGTTATCCTAAATCTTTGTTTAATTGTTTTCAATTTATTCTAACAATTATGTTTTTAATTAACATAAAATATTTATTGACTCATTTTTTCACACACTTTTGATTCATTTCATATTTTTTATGATGAATTATGCAATATTTTATGATATTAGTAATGTTGAGTATGATTTTATAATTTATCATGATTATAATTATATTCTCATCTTGTACTCACTTATGATAATTAATATCAATATCTTATTTTTACTCATACGGTTATTATGAGTTCACATTTTATTATAATTCTATCTCCCCATGTTAAGAGACCAATTAAATCTAATGAAGCCTATAGAATGTTATCTTATAAGGAAATTTTATTGGAGATTTTGAAGACATATTAATTATTATGTTGTAGAAAAAATATCCATTTTTTATAAATAACATTGGTTCTAATAGTAAAATATTTATCCAAAAATGAAACTACACTAAACATAAAATTTTCTTTTAAAGGAAAAATGTCATACTATTTGTGGAGGATCTTATAATTAAGGAATTTTATCAAATCAAGTGAGTAAATTATTTTTTTAGAAACTGAACCAAGAGTCTGGGTCTTAAGCTCCTCAATTGATATAATTGTAAGATATAGATCGATTTAATGGTTAGAGTTTAATATATTGAATAGAAATTAAGAGTAATAATTGTCATTAACTATTGATAAGTTATGTTTGATCGTAGTTTAAAAGGTATAGACAATAATATTTTCATTATACTGAATATTTTATATTGATTTGGAATTAAGAATAGGAATGGTTAGAAGAAGATGTGAGAATAATTTTTGGTGCAGGATAACAACCTAATGTTTTGGTAAGGATGAAATTTTGTGGTTCTCCTAGAAATAACATCCTATTCTAAAAACATCATGTTTATATAGTATATAGAATATATCACCATAAGGGTAATAAGAATGGAAAGGGAATATGGTATTTAAATCAATCCTTACCTTGTGTAAGGAAAATTGGTAAAACTACACATCTGGTTTTATACTCCTAGTGGATATGATTTAGTTGATAACATAATATTTAAAGTTAATTATGAAGGAACAATTCAGTAATATAATTAGGTTTCTAAATATGTGTGAACTGGAAGATTTTTAATCTTTGGTAAAGGAGGATATATAAAAATAAATTTTGATGTAATAGTGAAGACATGTGTATACCTGATGTGATAAAAATAATTTATCATAATGTACCATAGAAAATTCCTTACCTAGAATTTTAGAAACATAAATATAATACATATGAATTCCATAATATAGGGGATAACTAGGATATAAGGAAGGTGAAACTTTCATAATATTGGACTGGAAATATAACAATAAAAATATAAGTGATTTTCCAAGATTATGTTGAGTGAGGTAGAATAATTATACAGCCATGAACTGTGGAAAAATTATTTATTTATTGTTTTCCAGACTCGGTGGTATCTTCAATGATTTTTAAGATAATAGAACTATAAATCCAATAGATATATGTCATATTATTAATAACAACTAATAGCAGTAAAAATTATTATTTCATGATTATTTTAATTCTTTGGTAATTTTATATTTTCCACAATAAATTAATTTTTTTGTTCTTCATTAAATTATTATGTGATATTATTCATTGATTCAAATAATTAAAATAGAAAAAATATTAATTTATAATAGAGTAAAATTATGTCTTCAAAAAACCATGGTTCATATGTTATCATAAAATTTAATATGAACTCCCTTTGAAAAAATACAGTGATTATGTTGGAGTATTTAACATTAATGCTGATTGAAAATAACTCAACATTATTTATAATATTATTATGTGTGAAAATATGAGTTCACTAGTAATAATATGGATATTGGGGAAGAAAAATAAATTGAAATTAAATTTGGTTTAATTTTGGTCTTACAAACCCTCTAACTATTTCATTTGAATGTCAAAAATTACAACTCATATAAAACAGTTTATTTAATGTGGGATATTGTTACAACATATTTTTTTACTATAAAGTTTTAAAAAAAATATGTTTTATTGCAACTTATAAACAAAAAAACATAAATTAAATCATGATATAAGGAAGTAAAATTTACCATTATAATATAATAACAATATTAGTGGGTATAAAATGAAGTAACTATATTACAAAATCTTCAAACAAAAGGACATAAATGGAATTGTATAGCATAACTATCCCTTATGAAGCTCAATAATGTAATCATGGGTTGGATAAATTGTTTCAGGGTTTTATAAAAAAAATATCATGTTGTACTAAAATATTTATGGTTTTATAATAATCATAGGTGAGAGAAATTTATATATGTGTAAGCTTCCATGAGAACTAGGCATTTGGAATTACCACCAACGACTAAAATTATAGTGTTCCTTATATATAGATCATTTGAATTAATATTAGATCTATGTAAATACATATTATGATTATATAATAATTCTCTAATTAATATAATACTTTATTTATAACATGTATTTTATTTATTTCACAACATTTCATTTAAATTAAAAGGAAAATTAATTTTTCCTATAACATGTATTTTTATTTTTATTTTCTCTTCTATGTTTTTTTATAAATTATCGAATATGAATTAGTTGAAAATTAATTTAATTAATTGTATTTATAACATAAAAATATTTTTATTACAAAGTTTTGGATTTTTTCTGTAATGATTTATTTTTATGATAATGGATAAATTTTAGTTTTTCAAAAACATGTTAATTTTATAAATTTATAAAAATATGGGAAATACAACACATTTATAAAACCACATAACTGAATAAATATTTACCTATTATGAAGATATATTAATACTGAAATATTTATCTGAATTTATAAAATTTATTCGAAACATTTCAGAATATAATTTACATTCCATTCCTCATAAAAAATTTGTTTTTTTATTTTCGTTAAAGAAATTAATTGTAATATTTGTTTATTGATTAATTTTGAAGTCACACAACAATATGTTTTTATATCTTAAAAAATTATATAATAAAAACCAATTACATTTATAATTTTACCCTACACATAAATTATTATCTTATAATTCAATTTTTCAAAAAATGTTTTTACATGTAAAACGTGATAATGTTATAAATTATTTTTCATAGATTGAAATTTTATCCAATAAAATCAAATTCATATTGTGAATTATTAGGTACAAATTAATTTTTTTTATTTTATTTATTTTTAGGTACAAAGGTTTAATTATCAAGGTAAAAACAATTTACCGTGACAAAATCTAAAATAGTAAAAGAAATTAATCTATCATTAAAGGATTGAAACATATTAAAATAATGTTCCTAATTAAGTAATTGAGATATTATTCACCATATTTCATCCCCCATTTGGTAAATGTCCATTATTTAGAGACACTTGACATGTTTAACATGTTCTATTTTAATATAATGTATATATATTTACAAAATTATCAATCTCACCACTTTTAATAGGCGAAACTCACCACCTATAAAATAACTCTCCAGCAATTTTATTTTCAAACACCTTACATTTTCATAATTTTTTCATTTTAAATGAACATTATGTATTCGATATCTTTATTTTCGTGCTTGATAAGTAAAAATTAACCTTTCATATTTTATACATTTATAACCTAGTTTTTGGATTAGTGGTTAAGAGTATGATTCACACATTTGAAAATATATTTATAAATTTTTATAGAAATTCAAATTTATAAATTAATTCCTATCAAATGAATATTATAATTTTAATGAAATCATTTATTGTTTAAAATTAATATTTTTTTAAAATGTATCTTTATTCGTATAATGAATTATTATCTAACCAATGTACATTAATGCCTATAAAAAATTTATTTGAATGATATGTACTGTCTATTTAGGAAAAAACATCCATAAATTTGTTTTTTGGAGGTTTTTAATGAAGTTAAAATAATTTAATGGTAAAAATAGTTATTTTTTATAAAATAGGTTATATGTGTGAAATGTTTTTATCATAACAAACCAAATAATTCATTATTGATTAGTTTTTTAATGAAATTAATATAAAATATATCCTTTAACAAAATTTAAAATTAATTTAATGACTTTTATTATGCATGTAACAATATGAAATTAATTTTTATTATTATCTATTCTATTATGTAAAATTGTATTTCCATTGAATATTGTGAGTTAATCTAAAAATAAATTTATGAAACTTACAGAAATTGAATTTATTAATATGGATTCAATTTTTAAAATTATAATTTCTAAATATTTTAATTAGACCTGTTTAATTTTTTCTTAATTAATTGTAAAAAAATGTAATAAATTGACTCTAAAATTGATGTTAAAACGGGATTACAATGGGTTAATCTAAGATACAAGGGTCAAATTTCCATGTGAACATTTATAATTTTTAGTGGTTAAATGTATTTTGACACTGTATTTATTTAAATTTTTTTCATTTTCCATATGTATACACTTTTAGATTAATATGAAATTATATTATTTAAATATTTTTTGTAAACAAATATGCGTTATCTCCCTCACCTATAAAAGAGAGCCTCTAATTCTCCCATATTCATCAATTTGAGTCCTCTATCTGAGAAATGAACTACAGTAAAACAATCCTAGATTCCTTCCCTTTATCCTATAACCTATGGTATCCAACTAGGAAAATATTTCATGGAATGAGGTGTCATAAAAAGGAGGTCTCTGAATGTGGAGTTATAAATATTAACCAATTTATTTTAATTTTATTTATTCATCCATATTCACGAATCAAGTTGTATCCCTCATAACGTGATTAATAAAGTATCATCAATGTAAATATATATTATAAGTAATATGTGACATCCATTTTATACATATTTTTTATAATGATTTTAATTGAATTATTTCCCTTGTGTCTGTGTAGACTATCATGTTCATATAGTAATATGAATCATTTTCCATACCCGCCTAACATTGATGGATATATGGATGAATTTAATATATATATATATATATATATATAATTATTTAATTTATTGTATAATTATTTTTCTAAAATTCAATGATATTCATTATCATTGTCCACTTTTCTACCTAGAAAATGAAAACGTTGCTCATGAGAACATTCAGACTATCATCACCATGAAGAATGAAATTAATTTTTTACCTATAAAATTAATGAGTGGTTATAAATATGTATATAAGGAATATATATGGTATTTATATCCTTATTATAATTATCTTAATGATATAACCATGGTCAATATTCATATACCATAAGAGACTTATTGAAATATTCTTGAAGAACAATAGATTTGATACCCAGAATAGTGATTTAATAATGACTTGTCAATGAATGTGCCATAAGATATTATAAGTAAAACATTTAAGGAGTTATATGTATTAATATAATTTATTTTAATGAATTATAACAAATTTAAATTTATTATATTGAATATAGGGTATATATGAATCATTTTAAGCTTCATGTAATGCTTTCATATAAACCCCTCATTTTTTCTAAAACTGTATATGAACACAAACCCAAGGATGAAATTATATTATCTATCTCCAAAAATATATTTTCCACTCCTCTAGTATGCTTATTTATGGAAATTATATGTTTTTATTTAATTTTTCCCTTTCTAAGAACTCATAATATTAAAATAATATTTTTAATGTATTCTAAATTTATTTTTTGCATTGGTTGAGACTATTTTTCTTCGTTGTCAATATTTTCCTAAAAAGGATTCAAAAATTTTTTCACTATTTTAATATGATCAAATAAATTCATTTTATCAATGTTATTATTTTTTAAAAAATCATTAAATGTAATTTTATTTTCCTGTCAAAAATTAGATAACTTTTACTAATGGTGTTAAAATAATCATTGTCTTTATATAAAATACAGGAATATATTTTCTTAGTATCCTAACTATAGTCATCATTGAAGAATCATTGAAAATTTTCCAAATTAGTTAAAAAATTATTTTTTTAATTATTTTTTTTATTTTTTGAAATTTTACATAATTGATTTTAAAACGTAATGGGTATTTTCTTGAAAAAAAATATTCCAATGATAATTTAATGAAATTTTTTCATCTATGGAAATATACATTGATGTTAAAAATTCATCTCTGGGGATAAGTCCTATGATACAATACTTATTATTTCCCTTGATGGTTTTTTATTATAATGATCATATAAATATCTTCCCTATTTTAATTTTCATGGGTTAAGCATTGAAAAAATCATATTAGGTTTGATGATCTTGTAGAATACATATCAATGGATTATGATTATGTGACTGGTTTATCTCTTATATATATACAATTAATTAGAGAAATATTAATGTTTATGAGATAAAATAATACATTAGAGGTCTTATCAAGACCAAAAGATCGGTCATGGGAAGTTATCTGAAGAACAAATCAGGTACATTGTTGATTATCTGAAACCTAACATGCGATGAATGTCGAAACATATATTTCATGCATCTAATTTTTTATATGAAATATATTTATTTTTATTACGTATTGATAAATAATTTATAGATTATAACTATTTAATTTTTTTATGATTTATGGTTTCATGTAATGAATTTAATGAAAAATTAAAAAAAATTATGATTTTCATATTTTGAAGATGCATTATTGATTCACTAGAAGTGTCAGGTCGCGACATCCACTGGAATAAAAATAATTTTCATGCAAGATTTTTATTTTAATATAATTTTGGAAAATATTTAGTTCTATAAGATGTTAAAATTCATAATTTTTATTTCAAATTTTATAAACTAACTTCAAAAAGTAATATTATTAACATTCGATGGTGTTTTTATGGAAAACTATGTTTAAAAGTCATATTCCAAATAGATTGTAATGTATTATTTTTATAAAAATTCAAATAAAAAGATTGTTTTCATGTCTTTTTTTTGAAAAAATTGTTGTTAAAACATGGAAAATCAAACAATTAGAGAATAATTGGTATTTTATTATTCTATTTAAGTAATCCTGAAAATAAAAAAGACAAGTGGATTAATGTTAAGGATTATAGATTGTTTCACATCTCTATGTATCAATATGCAAGGTTCATGAATTATTGTTTAGTATTAGATACATAATACATTCAAAAAAACATGAGAAAACAGAACTATAAATTATAGAACCCAAATGAAAAAATAATCACCAAATGCTTTGACCGAATCTAAAATCTTTTGGAGGTTTCCATACACTTGATATGTTGTTTTCCTTATTTATCTTCTTTTTTAGGGAAGAGCACCTACAGAATTGTATGTGATTGTCGATAATAAATTTTTATGTTTATTTTTAAATCTTGTATGAATGTTTTATATTCATTACATGATAGGAATATGCAATCATTTCTATAAAAATAATTATCATGAAGTTTACCGATGAAGTAAAAAATTAATATAAAATTTAAATGAGGAGAAGAGTTTTTATCATAAAATCATCAATTGAAGAACTATTAAAGATTTAATGGGATAAAAGAGAGTGAAAATTGTAATATAAATTGAATTAGGATTATATATATATTAAATGAAAATATTTTTGGTGGTGAAGTATTAAAATTATGATGGTATTTCAAATATTGAAACTCACATTGTGAAAAAATTGACATACTAATTATGTGTGTTTGAAATTTAACATTTAAAATCCAGTAAATATATCTATAAAGTTAAATCCCTTCTCAAATTTTGTTCCTAACAAAATAATTATAAATAAAATGTCTTCACCATTTTCATTTCATGTTGTTTTTACAAAAAAACAACTTTAAATGTTTAAATATCACTTTTGATGTCATTTTTTTATAATAACTGGCATTAAAAGTAAAATATACATTTAATGTATTTTTTTCAATAAAAATTTTTAAAAAAAGAAAATTTAAATAAAATATCATATTTTGTTTCAGATGCATTTATTTAAATGGTTTTGGAGAAAAAATGGACTAATGGATGAAAATTCATGATTATTAAAAGTTAGACAACTCTATGACTTCTCATAGGGTGGTCAACATCCAATTCCAATAATGTTTGATATGTAATTCAATTTTAACACAATGACCCGTCAATTTGAAGCCTAAGAAATGATCTACACCATCTGAAATATTTTTTACATCAAATTAAAGAATCAGAACTTCATATATTGATAAAATGACATATTTATTAACATTTTATCTCGACAACCTTTCAAATTGAATCTGGGGAAATGAACTAAAACTTTGTTAAAAAACATGATGTTTTTTTAATAACCCTCCATTAAAGGTTATATTTTAACATTCATTCGTTACCAATTTGTCTCCAGATTCTTCTATGAGGAATGTTATCCTTAGTTTTCTTAGGAACCAACATTAAAAGTGGGGTTTTAATGTCACTTACTAGTGAACTAATTCAAAAATTCGTCTATGATGACTTTTAATGTCACACTTCAAGAGATGAAATTAAAACCCTAATGATGATGACTATATTCTCCTAATTATTGAAATATTGACGTTTTATTGAATCCTTAGTAGTGTTATTGAATAACTAAAAAGATCATTTTATATCATTAATATTCTATATTTTCACATAATGGGAAAAATATCTTGGATACCCTAAAATCCATGATTTATCTTTTTGCAATGAAACTTTTTTTCATACCCAGTACAAGGCTTTAGAGAATTATATAATCATAAAATTCACATTTATTTTAAAAATATTGTTCTTATTTAATGTTAAAAAAATGTAACATCTATTAATTTTATATTTAAATATTTAAATATAGCCTAATGTTAATTTCCATTGAGTTCATGGAGGTTCTAGGGGTGTTCGGGGCTAGTTTGGAGCCTGAAACCCAGATTTTGGGTGAAATGGTCCTCGTGTATAGTTAAAAGAAATCATGTGGGGATGGACGCATGGTTACTTGAAAATGTGTGAGGATAGATAGTGGAAGGATACTCGATGCATGATTAGAAAGTCTATGAAAAATTAGGTGCATGGATGCGGATCCATGTCTGCAATTTTGAAAATGGATATTTTCATGGTTTGAGTAAAATTAGACAAACCATGTGAGGAAACTGTGAGATGTTACCCTTTCCTGTAGAAAATGGTTCACGGTTTGAAAAAAATTTATCCAACCATGTCGACAAACCTTACATCCATACCATATGGCCCTATGTATTTGGGTGAATTTACAAAATATACTCTAATTAAATCCTTATTTCCTCCCTAATTCTAATTCTCCACCTATACAGAAACTTTTCACGTTGGAGCTCCACCTTGGTGCATAATATAGGAATTATGTTATCATCATCATTTAGTGTCTGATTTAAGAACCATATGTCTCGTTGGATCGATACTTGAAAGATCATCAATCCTTTTGTTTTAATACACATTTAGTTTGGTATTGGCTGCATTATTTAGGTGAAAGCTATTTTTCCTTATTGTTAGGTTATTCATTGGTCCATAGATCTTCTCATGATATGAGTCAAATATGGTGCTAATATAGAATGATATAACCACAACTGACCTATGTTAGGTGGTCTCATTATATTCATTCAAAATATATGTCACTAAGTATTCCATTTTGTCACGTGAACAATTCCCGAGTGAGGCCTTGAAATTGATTTCAATACTTTAATTGAATTGATAGGTATATCCTACTCAATTAATTATATTTGTTGATAATGTTAAATGGTTATGAACATTGAGTGAACCACCCATTTTTTTGTTGTGTGTTAAAAAGGGCTATTATGATGGCTTAGGAATTCTGGATACCTTTGAAGTGTGACCTTTACCCCTTTTTAGGTAATTTTCTATTTAGAATTGTCGATTATAATAGAAGTGAATTATAATTGTATTATTCACATGAGTATAAAAAATATTAGAATCTATGGAGGTATTTTAATAATAATGACCCTTATCCCTTTCCTTTTAATGGCTAGTTTAAGAATGTGATTGTTGCTGTAATGAAATCCCCAAGTGAGTTGTTGAGAGGAAAATATTCTAATTCTATCCCACAAAATGAGTCACCTTCTAAGGTGAGTTTTAAATGAAATGTTCTTAGTCATTAACATGACATGGATTAAATTAAATTTATTAAATTATGTTCATTAAATGTCCTTGAATGATCAATGAATATTCATTGGGAACCACATGGATTCGGTAACAAATTCCATGGAAGGACTCATTTTGAAATTAACATTTTTATGCACAAGTGATACTTGCATTTCAATGGATGGAATCATAGGGAATAAAAATTATATACCAAGTGATTACTTGATTCGATATATATTTCCATGGATGTACTCAAATTGTATTTGATCAATTATTCCATAGGTGATACGTGGGATACCATAGTAGACTGTCATTGACGTAATTGAATAGAAGTGATGTTATAGAACACCTAGAGTGACACCTGGATTCTTATAAGGTTTCCAATTTATGGGCTCAGCATACTAAAAAAATTAATGAATACCATTATTTATATGATGCATCAACAAATACAAATAATAATATGGGATTTAATCTATTTCTATACATTCTAGATTGCATGTTTATACATCCATTTCATATACATATTCATTTGGGATTTCAAACTATGTGATGGGTCTCGAGACATGTTAATTAAATGACACTGAATCATTAAATTAATTTTAATATAAATGATAACTTCTAATTAATAGTATTTTTACATTTAGTAATTCATTTTCATATTTTATTACTACCTACAAAATGTGACTGTTTTATATTGAGTCACTAGATGGAATTTGAGCATGGGTGGAAGCCTACTGGGATTATTTCTCATACCCTATTCGGTCCTCCACTTCATTTTCAAACAGATTATATGATTGAAGGTAGAAGATTAAGGGAAACCCCCTTATACAGGATCATGGTATCTATTTAGCTGCTAGAGAGGATCGGACTGAGCTAAGGCTAGTGGTGAAAGTAGGGGAACTTTTATACTTTTTATTACTTTTGATACATGTATCGATTGTACTATAGTTTACTTGTTTGGATATTTTTTAGAGACATATGACATGTATCATCTTCATTTTATGATCTTCCATTTAATATTATTATCTCTCACTACTATGTATCTATAATATGAATGTTACCGTAGATTCCAATACTTGTATGTTATTTATATAATATATTTCCACATTCCATTAATGAGCACTTTGTTTCCCCACTAACATGACTAGGACATCACTTCTAGTAATTAGACTTTTTTGTTTCGTGAGATACCCTTGAGTCAGTGGGGCCAGCTGGGCTTCAAGAACCGTGGAGTGGAATCTTAGTTCAGGTCTTTCTAAATTGGTATTAGAGGATTATTTTTTGGTTTATTTACTATTTGGAGACTATAAAAATATATTAGAAGGAATATTTATTTGGTAATTACTATATAGGAAAAATCCAAATTTCTCCGAATGATATTCCTATTTTGATTATTTTTACTATTATAGTTGATTTTATTCAAATATTGGGTGATGAATTTTAATTGAAATGAAATTATTGACAAGATTATGGGTTCTATTTTTTTGATGCCCAATGAGAGGAGGGTATTAAATCTCATTCATCATGGGAGGAACATTACAGAAATCACATTCCATGAATTATTCAAATCTATTTAGGAATAATTAATCATTGCATGCTATTTTGATTGGTGGAATGATAGTTATACAATTTTTTGTGTCTTTCATTCAAGAGTGGTTTATGGTGGGAATGAAATGGACACCATTATTTTGTTCTAGAGGAGTATGGACCCTCATGGATAACAATTTGACAAATTATTGGTCAACCTTTTAATAAATTTTATTAATGTAAATTGGTTGGTAATTAAAAATAAATGGAAAATAAATTTTCATATAGAATAGAGATTGAACCACAACCGAACTAGGTAGTGGGAAGTATGTATTATCTCTTGCTTATATATGATTTTTATGTCACCCAGAATAGATTCTTTTACTAGGAAGTGGGGTGTATTCTAATATAGGAAGTTTTGTACCAATATAGTGTTGGTATCTAAAATTTTGAGTATAAAACATAGACATTATTGTTTTCTTTGAGGTATGCACTTGGAATATTTCGATGCATGCCGTTATAAGGTCCTCCAGTCATAACCCAGGAGGGTGGTGACAACCATACACAGGTGGTGGTTGTCCATAGTATACCAATACATCCCCTAGTTATTCCAGTTGTGGAACTAGTAGTTGTACCATACATAGGTGAGGCGGTATAGCTTCACAGGTGATTCTTATGTTTCATACAAATCATTTAGGGAGAACTACGAACATCCGAACTATATCATAGTTGATGAATGAGTTCATAAAATAGCATCTTCCGATATTTTCTAGAGATATAATTCCATTGGATAAATATTAATGGCTATATTTCATTCTAACAATCATTGATAATCCAGATACTCCTCTTGAGAGGAGTGTAAACCTCACTATATACAAGCTGTGTGATTTCACCAAGAGATGGTGGGATGTTATTAGTCTTGTGGATCGTTATTAGGATATATCTAGAACAAATTTACATATAGTATTCTATGACTACATATATCTAAATATGTTGAGGGCTGATAGATCCCAATAGTTTGTAAACATGAAGAAGGGTGAGTTATCTATTAGGGAATATTTTTCTTGTTTTATTAAACTACAATGCTTTGCACCTATTCTGATCGATTATGAGTTGACTAAATCTACAAGATTTGAGAAACTTTTGTGGTAAGATATCTGATCATATGTCAATTTATTTCATCAAACTACCATTTCTAGAATAGGTAATCATGAGCTTGTCATGGAGCATATCCTGAGTGAGAATGGGTGTATAAACCAGGGGAGTTAGTAATCTCGATCTGTTATAGCATCTATCGATAAAAGGAAATTTTATATTTAGATTTCACTTACTAATCATAGTAGTTAGGGAAAGTGAATAGTATTCTATGTGAGGTTATACCCGTTTTTTAGGTTAGGATATATGAGGCCACAGTGTACAAGGGACCCACTCAAGATTTGATCATGCCATATGATCAACCATTTATAGCTCATCTGTAGAGCTTCTCCACCCACAGCAAGGTTGTTTTTTAATGGTGGAAACATGATTCAGTCTCCCAATTCATGCCCCAAAGGTATTTATTAAAAATAAAAGTAACATTAAAATTATGAGGTGTAAAGAGATTACACGTGTAGGGAAAAGATGGTGATACAGAGAGATAAGTCAAGCATCTCAAATACTATTAATAGAGACAGTAGTACCTTCAGTCTGTGACATAACTAGGGATTATGGGTTTGAACTGACTCTACATTCATGAGTGGGGTTTAAGGCTTCTACTTAGTAATGGTGATGGTGTAAAGATAGAATATTAGGCTATGGCGGTAATGGTATTCGAGGTAGTGAGACACCAATTTTACACCAGTAATAGAGCGGATCTACTCAGGGTATCCAGGCAGTATTAAAGGGAAAATTATATCGATAGATATATGAAGTGAAATGGAACCTTAAAGAGAATTATTCAAGAATTTATACTACCATAAATATTGTCCTTGTAATATTTACTTTACCTTATTCTCTTTTTTTATAGGGTCTTCTCATAGCTTTATATATGTACCTTTTATTAGGAGCCTTGGACTCTGTGTTTAGACCTCTGATGGTTTTATGATGATTAACACTCTATTGGGTGTTAGAACAGAGGGTTTATGTCAGTGCTAGGATTTATCGCTTGAGATTGGTTGGCATCCCTTTGTTTGGGACCACATTTTCCTAGAGATAAAAGGATTTTACATCATTCTCAGGATTTACTAGTTAGTTACTTTTCATGCCTTTGTTGATTTATATAATTTTATGGTGACACTCAAATCATTTTTGGGAGGAGAGATTATTAAAAATAAATAATTGGAAGTCCACACAAGATAATATGGACCTAATAATCATAGGATGGGTGTGATTATAGCACATATTCTGAGTTTATCTTTGGATGCTTATGTAACTTTTAGTGAATATTTCCTTCCAGTGGTAGATCATTTCAGGGACACTTTCCCAGAAGACATCATAGTATTACCTCTTGTGTGAGTGGTATATTCCTCTATAACTATGGTTCCTAGAGCATCACTGGTATCCATTTCTCCATATAGGAGGGCTACTAATGAGAGTCCAAATCCACAGATGCAACTAGAGTATTTAGAGGCTATGGAGATTACCCATCCCATTACTTCTTTGTGGGGTTCATAGCTCCTTTTTTGAGAAACAGGAGGCTGGAACCATCACTTTATGTGTGGATTACCAAAAAATTGAATGATCTCACAAAAAGAAACTCGTATCCCCATTTTCGGATAGATGATATCTTTGATCGGCATCAAGGATCTCATGTTTTCTCAATGATTTATTTGATATCATGATCTCATTAGGTTCATTTAAGATAATAATACATACCATGATGAAAATATTTAGTAGGTAGTGTCTATATATGTATATGGTTACTCCATTCAGCCTCTTAAATGCACCTTTTGTCTTTATTGAACTAATGAAAAAACATTTCCATTCTTATCTAAATTTTATTGCACTGGTTTTCATTGATGATATATTGATTTATTCTCACAATCAACTCAACCATCCCAAGATTATTGAGATCATAACAAATACACTAAGGTACCATCAATTATATGATATGTTCAAAAATTAAAAATTATAGATTGATCACATTCAAATCCATTGTCTATCTTTTCTTGGAGACAAGACTATCAGTAGACTGAGAGAAGGAGAGATTAGTGATTTCATGGAATAATATCAATAATATTTTTCAGGGATGTTGTTTCTTAAGGTTAGATAGATAAAAAAATTCATTTAATATAGGGGTTATCATGACTAGATGTTCATATTATGGGATTGAATAAGAAGGGTGTGAAGTTTATGTGGTTATATTACAATAACATGACCTTTAAAGAGCTAGAACGGAGGTCAACTTCAGTGCTGATACTAATTTTACTTCATATGTGATTTGAGTTTCACTATGTACTCCAATGCTATAGAAATATGGCTAGGATCATTTCATAAGAAGTAGGATAGAGTCATAGCATATATGTCTTAGTATTGAATGCCACATTAGAGGAATTACAAAATTCAAATTATGAAGTAAGTTGCGGTTGTTCACTCACTGCGTTGTTGTAGACATTACATACTTTCATATCATTTTATGGTTCACAAGGGAAAAAAGCCAAAATTACATATTAATAAAGTGTGTTCTAAACATCAGGAAGTGAAGATGGATTGAACACATAATGTATTGCATTTTTTAGCTTACCTACATGCCTGGTAAGGGAAATTCAGTGTCCAATGCACTAGGAAGGATGACTCATATATGGGTAGTTCAATAGACCAATTGTGAGTGGCAGATTATCAAATTATTCTTTGAGAGGAACGTGGAGGACTAGGAAAGTGATGTGAAGATCATACTATAATCCATATCATATACATATATACATCTAGATAGATTGAGGATGTGGAAACTATCAGATTCTGAGAACCTATTCCTATGGGAGAGTGTGGCATGTGTGGAACCTCCTCCTAGTTCGACCATAAGCAGGGGTTGAATTCTACTTGTACATGGATATGTATGTGTTTCAATATACATGTTTGAGGATATGATATGATAATTCAATACTTCATCATGGGAATTCCATCATGTAATCACCATGATGTATCATATTATAACCCGCCAATACCAGTGGTCATGTATGAAAAGGGATGTAGTTGGCTTTTTCATGACATGTTCCACCTGTCATCAGGAGAAGGAAGAACACCAATTAAAGTTAGGATTTTACATCATTTACCCATCCCTGAGTGGAAGTGGATTGATGTTATGATGGATTTCATTACAGGTTTACCAAGGTCGCCTTAAGGAAATGAAGTTGTGTGAGTTGCAGTTGACAAACACACAATTGATGAATTTTTTTTCTAATCATAGAGACCTAAAGTGTGGATGAGATTGAAATGTTGTCCATAAAAGAGATAGTATAAATTCCTGGGGTCCGAAATGCTATGTTTTCATATAGGTATGTTATGTTTACATCATGTCTCTAGAAAGGGATACAGAGGGAATTGGGTACACAGGTGCTTCTCAGAATAGTGTACCACCCCTAGAGAGATTCCAAGTAATTGAACACAATTCAAGTACCTTAGTAAAAGATGTGAGCATGCATCCTTGATTTTGGGGGCTCTTGGTAGAGAAATATGCCCATCGTAGAGTTCACCAACAATAATAGCATACAAATTACTATTGAAATGGAATCGTATGAGGCTTTGTCAGGTAGGACATTATGATCACTCCTATGTTGGATAGAGGCAAGACATCCATCTATGATGTGAATTCATATTGTTAAAAAGGCGAAGGATTATGTTTAGCTGATCTAGATATGGATGGATACCACATAGTCTTGAAAGAAATCATACATGGATAACTAGAGAAGGCCTCTAGAGTTCGATGTTGGGTATTGGGTTTTATTACATGTTTCATTGATGATCAGAAGCCATTGGATTAAGAGATAGGGTAAGCTATCACCATGGTGTGTCGGGTCATTTGAGATTTTGGAGAGAGTTGGGTTGGTAGCCTAACTGTTATAATTACCTCATCGGTATCAAGCCATACAAGAAGTATTTCATGTATATCATTTGTGCCTCTATTATTCAGACTCATCTCATGACTTTAACATGATGAGGTTGATTTCATGTATCTCATTTCCTTTATTACATGGGTATTGAAAGCATAGATGAGTATAGGATGAGACATTTGAGTGGGAAGATGATGTACAATAAGAGTGAGCAATGTTATTTTCACACCTTATGTACTACCCCAGAGAATAAAATTCAAGGATGAATTGTTTTAAAGGGTAAATTTTGTAAGAACCTGGTTTTTTATTGAGGTATAGACTCTTATACATATATTATTTTTCATTTTCAAGTCAAAAATATTTCCTCATGTGAAATCCTATTGAGGGAATGTATGTTTAGGGGGTATCCAAGAATAGCTCAGATCAAATCCACACCCCCCATTTTGGTGAATAAGGAAAGGATTAGGGTTAGAAGAAACCATGTGAGAAAGGTGGAATAGTTACATCAACCCATGAGAGGCTCGATAATGGAATGTACATGACACATGGTTTCAAAAACCATGGAAAATTGGGAGCATGGTCGTGCGACAAAGTCTTTAATTTTGAGTGTGTATATTTTCATAGTTTAAGCATAGTTAGGAAAACTATGTGAGTAATCAGGGTGATTTTACACATTCCTATAGCAATGGGAACATAGTTGGCATACGGTTTGGCCATAAAATTTACCGAATTAGGTGACTATATGTTTTTAGTGATTATTCCAAATTTCCCAAAATTAATTCCATATTCTAACCCTAATTCAAATTATACTGCCAAACTAAAACATTGAATATAGGAACTCCTACTTGGTTCATATTCTAGGAATTGACATATTATCTTCACAGGGTGTCCATTTCAAGAACCATATATCTCATTATATCCATGATGGTAAGATATTGATTCTTCTAGTTTCATTCCTTATTTAGTTTGGTATTGACTGTTCTATTTACATGGAATCTAATATTCCTTATCTTTAGGTTCTTCATATATTCATTGATTTTATCCTAGTCTGATTCAAATCTAGAGCTGATACTGGATAATCTACCCACTATGGAACTACAGTGTTTGGTCTCGTACCTTTCGTTTAAAGTCAAAGTGTATATATATGGCACTTTTATGTGGTCCTAATTCTCATGTGATTCCTTGAAATAAATTTTAATATGTTAATTGAATTGATAGTTATATCCTACTCAATTAATAAGGCTCATATATAATATTAAATGTATAAGAACCATGAGTGGAATCACCCATTTGGGTGTGTTGGGTATTTAAATCGGCCACTATGATGGGAAATGAATTCTGGATACCATTGAGGTGTGCCCTGTACCCCTTTTTGGGGATGTTCAACATTAAATTATAGATTATAATTTAACTGAATTATAATTGGATTTTTTATATGAATGGTAAATTGGATGGAATGAAGGGAAGGATTGGAATGACCAAGGCCCTCATACCTTGCATGGTGATGGCTTGTTTAAGGATGTGATGTTTGTTATAATAAAATACAAACCTGAGTAATTGAGAGGCAGGACTTATAGATTATCCCAGAATTTTTTGACCTTATGAGCTGAGTTTTATGTGGAATGTTTTTGGTATTAACCTTGACATGGATTAAATGTTTTTGATTAAATGTTCCTGAATGATAAACAAATATTCATTGGGTGACACATGGATTCAATGATGAATTCCATGGATGGACTCATTTTGATTTTACCATTATTATGAATGAATGATACATGTAATACCAAGTATGGATTCATAGGGGAATAATATTATATACTGAGATATAATTGGATTCCATATGGATTTCCAATGATGGACTCAAAGGGATTTTGATAATTTATTCCAAGGGTAATACTTGTGCTTCCTTAGTGGACTTCTAAGGTTGGACATGAATTGAAGTGATGTTATACAACCCCTATTATGATACCTAGGTTCTTGTGAGGTTCTCCATAGATGGAATAACATTCATAAATGATTAATGAATAAAATTATTTATATGGAATGTCTTTTGTACTAGAGCATATGATTGGATTTGACCTTTTTCTACACATAATGGATGGAATAATTGGGCATCCCTTAATTATATATCATCCTATAGGATGTTTGGTTATGCAGCAGTGCTAGATAATTATTTGTTAAATATGATTTAATAGTTCAATGTATTTGATTATAAATGAGAATTTGGAATTTATGGGATGTTATCTTTTTGTACTTCCTTTGAATGTTTTAAGACTACCTGAACACTATGTCTATTAAATATTCACTGAATGTATGGAACTAAACATTGGTTAGTTTACTACATAGATAAGATCTCACACCCTATTCAATCCACCATTGGGTACTCAAAAATTATTATATGATTTATAGGATTGGATAAGGGAGAGCACACTCATATAGTTTATTGATTGTTGTTTAGGATTAGGGGAGCATGTGACAGATCTGAGGCTTAGGATTCTAGTTGGGATAATTTTATCCTTTTTCTACTTTTGATGAATGTATTAAATTTTTCTATCGTGTTCCAGTTTTGGATATTTTATAGAGACTTATGACATGTATCATAATCGTTATATGAGCTTCCTTTTAATACTATTATATATTACTTCTTTGTATCTAATGTTTTATTATTATTATAGATTATGCTACTTTTATGTTATTGATATTATGATGTCTGATACTCTGGTAAAGAGGAAATAATCTCCCCACTCACACAACTATTCCCTCACTTATATTTGGTGTCCTCATCTATTTGGGTTGATGTGCTAGAGGCTATGTGGTCAACTGGGCTCGGGGATTTTTTGAGTGGAATCTGGCTTTAGGATGTTCAATTTAAGATGAAACTTTTCAAATAAAGAATAAGTGTGTGGCCTCTTCAGATCATCATTCTAATTTACGTCATCTTATCATCAAGCAAAGATGATTTAGTAGTCGGATCCATGTGTTTTACCCTATAAATTTTCTATTTAAATCATGAATTTGTAGTCAACAATGAAATTTAATATGCCAACATAGTTTTTTATAGAGACTTGCATATTCAAAGGTGGATCACTATTGTATAAAATTTAGGGGGATGAATATATATTAATAATAGTGTGTGTCACCTACAAGTCCTATTATTGTTAGGGTATTTCATTTAATACACCATCTTGGCTATAATTTGAAGGTAAGCATTCTGTCAAACTGATAGGATGAGTGGGGATTTATGTTATTGTGTTATTTAATTTTTAATGTAGTCTAGTTGGGAATTTTTTTATACCTATATTCATAAATATGTTCTTTTATTCCTTTATGATTGACCGTTGTGTGATCGGTGAGAGAGTTAGGATTCTATCACATTAAATAATTCATTACTCTCGCCATGGCCATTCGGTGGGTTGTCTCATATTTCTAAACATGTTTTTGTGTCTCCCAATCCTCAAATGAACTAAAGTACGATGATAATTTGTAAAAGGGATGGAAATTATTTGGAGGTAATTTACCATTATAGTTGGATTCATATAGACACTATTTTGAAAACAAGTTTTTTTAAATTCAATTCGTATAAATATTTACATAATAAACCTCTAATTTCAATTTTGGAGCATGTTATCCTATTTTGTTGAACATAAAAAACACCGTGATTATTTTTCCAATTAAATTACATTGGATCTCCTTCACCCAATAGTTTATGAAATTTTTTAAAATTATTTTATTAACTAACCTTGTATATCTTTGTTCATCCTCAAGAATTAATTTTTTATACTACCCTTAATTTTAGAATATTATTATTCCTTATTTTAAATTTGAAATTGGTTAACCTAGTGGAAATTATTGATTCCCAAAGGGTTACCAAAAAACATCATGTCATTTGTTGCGGTTTTGAGAGGAGATTATATTCATTTTAAAATTAAGGAGAAAATAATTCTCATCTTTTATGTTTAGTAGTTTTAGTTTCAATATTTTATTTATTAATTTTTATTACTTTTATTGCTCTTTGTTATTTATGTTTCTGATGGAATGGCTCTAACACAAAAGTAGATTTATCATCATTCTGGAGGATCAGACAGAACAATTCGAGGATCATAAAATTATAAATATTCAAAAGAAGTGTTCTTGAAACCAATCACAAGTGATAAGTACACTACACACCATAATAAGGAACAATATTCCAAAGTGATGTCTCGTTAAAAAGATGCATGGGAAATAATGTAGATTTAAGTACCACTTATGAGTCATATTTTTTTCATTATGTGATTAACTATACATTGAAAGTTAAAAGGATTATGAAGACGGAGATAATGTAGAAGAACATGAGTGGGGAAATGAAAAAAATGAAAAAATTATAGAAATAATATAAATAACAAGAAGAACATGTGACCTCAACTGCTGAGATTTTTTAAAAATTCATTGAAAAACTAGAATCAGAGCTGAAGGAAACAAAATTAAAGGAAATGAAAAAAATGAAAACCACATTCATATTAATTTTTTTAAAATATATAAGAGTGATTTAAGAATATGAATAATAACCAACTATAATATTCATTTACTATTTATATGAAAAAATAGAAGGAAAAGAATAAATTGAGAAGATATCTACTAAATGTCTATTGATCATTACAGAAGTAGAACACATATAGGAATATTCTGAAAATGTACAACAATTTTACCAATTTTGGAAATATTTTTAAATATTTTTAATTATATTATTACAATCAATACATTTATTTCCTCCTCAGTGTTCCATTACTATTTAATTATGGATATTTTGATATGATTTGGGCGGATTTAAATGTCATAATTAGGTCTACTTGAGACCGTTAAATCTACATAAACCATATATTAGATAAGCTATGTATGGTCATGAAAAACAACTGTTAAACAAGAGACTATTTAAGGAGGAAGATAAGGTGTTTTATCACCTTTCGTTATTATATGTTTTTTACTTTCTTAGGATTAAATGTAATCATCATATTTAGTTTCAATTCCATGTAATCTTTTTTATTATTATTAAATATACCTATACTTACACTATTTTTCATTATTACCGTCAAAAAAAGACATTGATAGTAATGTATGAGGAGGAAAATGAAAAATCATGCATTATTGTAGACCCTAAAATTTTATGAAATATTTTTTGAATAAATTTAATTTAATTTATAGATTTTTTACACTCGACATTGTATTTTAACAAACCACAAAAAACTATTAACATTATTATTTTTAAACTCAAATGATATTACATGGATATTAAACAAGGAATAATGAATATGAATGTTTAAATTTTAAAAAGAATGTATAATAATTTTTTATAACGAAATTATGTTGATAAAAATGAACTATATATTTAGAAATTTCTTTAAATGCTTTGAAAAATATTTTTCTTCTCAAAAAATTGACTGTTATATATATTTAAAAAAATGAATAAAATTAATTTTTGAAACTATAATAAAATATATTTATAAAAATGAACAGAATTTTTTTAATTCCATTAAAAATTATATTCGGTTTAATTTTTGTTGTTTTTCTGAAAAGATTAATTTGTTAATGAATAATTAAAAATGTTGTTTCTTATTAAAAACCCTATTTTCATTTAAATAATTTATTAGTTTCCATTCGGTTTTAAAATGGGTTTTAAAGAACCATAAAATCAATTATATTATGGTAATTAAAATAGAGGATATTAAAAAATATTTAATATTTAATTTTGATATAAAAACTATTAATGGTTTGAAATTTCCAATTTTGAGAACAATTTTTTCATCGCATCTGTCTATTTAATTTTAAATTAAATACTCACAATGATATGAATGTAATATTTGAAAATTGTATCAATATTTTTACAAAACGTAATTAATATTATATAATAATTTAGACTAAATTTTTTCCCAAAATTATTAGTCAACACAAAAAAAACTAATTATCACGGTTAATGGTAAAACAGGGTTACCTGAGGTCAAACTAAAAATATAGTGGGTAAATAAATTATCAAGTAGTCCAAAAGGAATTTTATGGCCTTATATAAACCATCTAACCATTAAGTTATTTTTATTACACATTTTCCCTTTTTTATATAAAAATTTGGGTACACTTTATTCTCTTCAAAAATTCCATGCATGATCATACCCCAACATCTAAAAGTTCACCTCCTCCCCACCCCTCTTCAGGCTTCCAAAACCCTATAGATCATACAAGACAGGAATTTTTTTTTAATAATTCCCTATTAAAAACATATCATCATTAGGGTTTTTAATAAAACCCTCCTACTATGGATTATGTTATATACCAAAATAGGTTCTTCAAATAAGAGTTAAACTTTTTAACCTTACATTTTGTTTTATTTCTTCTTCTAATTCCATAAATTAATCATTAATTATAATGATATAAAAAAATAAATATCTTTCATATTATAATATTTTATTATGTTAATTTAATTTCCTATATACAATCCATGTTCCATCAAATAGAAAATAATAACATCACACATGTTTATGGAGGACAGCCGCCTCACGAACCAATGTGATGTTTTTCCATATGTGTTTTACATAGATTGTAATAAGGATATTTTATATGAATATATTTTTATATTTTTATTTTTATTTTACTTTTGTTATTATAATATCTTATATAACTTATCAATTACTATTCTGTGTGGTATACGATAATGGGTTTCGTGTATACGGTTGACTACCACCTCACTAACCAATGTGATTCATTTTTCACTATAACCATAAATATAATCTAATATGGATAAATATAATAAATATATGTCATATACATGAAATTAATATCCTTTTTAAAATAAAATATATAATTTATCTTTATTTTGTTTCATCAGTTGAGAAAATGGAAAAAGCGTCCATTCCTTTGTACGACCTAGAATCTTTGTGAACAAAGTATTTCATTTTCAATCTCTATCATTTATGATTTTCGAAAAATTCATATATACTGAATATATATTATATTAATTTCATTTTAAAATGTTTTATATGATTTAACCATGATCAAAGTTAAATGAATGAAAATAACAAATCAAAACATACTTAGAAAACAAAGCAACTTTTACCAGAAATGAGATTCTAGCACAGAATTGTAAATAAAAAGGTAAACAAAATATCTAAAGTAAAAAATAAAAAATATTATATAAAAATATATAAAAAATTAAGGCTCTTTAATAGATTTATAATAAATATATATTTATTATATAATAGGATCTAACATGTATGATGGAATTTAAGACTTAAGGTAAGCCATTTAGTTCCAAATTTCTATTCTTTGAGAAATATGTATTGTTATGAACCAAAGTTTATTATGAACTGTAAACAATATGAATTTTACATGATATATAATGAATAAAATTATATTAATTATATTTATAGTTTCATTTAATGAGACTATTTAATACGGATTCTGATTAAAAGGTTAACAAATTGGAAGGGATTTGATGTTACAATCTCATCATTTATCTGGATTGTTTATAATTATGATTTCAATGATGATATATTATGATATATTTCACAATAATTCCATGTATGTTTTATATTGAGAATAAATTTTTTCCCTTAATTTTACTATATTTATTTACTAAATATTGCAAAATAATTTTTCTAAAGAAAAGTGATTCTATTTCTCTCTTAGGTCGAAATGCCTTTCTCTTCAATGTATATGTTTTATAAAAATATTTCAAAAAATGTATTAATGTTCCCATATTATTATTAAAAGTTATGATTCCCCATGTTTTTAACCTCCCAGGATTTCATAGTACATTATCACTTTAAAGTAATTCAATAGCTTGTGCTACTCACAAAAACGAGTTTTAGCGCACCACGACTTACCAAACTAGCCATTCATAAAGAGGTTATGAAACATATTAAATAAATTTTTAATATTATATATTACATTTAATTTTAACATCCATATTATGTATTTATTAGAGATAATATAATAACCAATTCAATTTTTCATATAAAAAAAGTATTTTAAAAAAAACAATTTTACCATGTTTTAATGGAAACCACTTTTAAATCCATTCTTTGACACTTTTATATAGTTAATTTTATAAAATTTAATTATTATTTAGAATGATGACATAAAAATTTAGTTTGGATAAGTTTATGTACATTTATGATAACATTCATACTTTGATGAATAATAAAAAATACAAAATTTATATCAAAAACAACTTTTTAATCAAAATAATTTAAATTGTAAAATTATTCATTTGAGTGGTTTTAAAATATAATTATATAAAGTTTTTATCATTTAATACAACTTTGTTCATTGTAAGTAATTTCACGTTTAAATTGGATGTAAACACATGTCAATATTTTGATAGTTTTTATTTCTTAGAACCACGCTTTCTTGTTTTGATAATGAGAATTAATTTTAAATTAATCAATAAAACTTATATGTTTTAAATTTTTTAAAATAGAAATATTTTTTGAATTTGGAATAACAAAATTAAAATTTGGTTAATTTTTTATAATTTTCTGAAAACATTCTATTTTTTATGAATATTATAAAAACCAGCATTTTCATTTAAAAGAATATTTTTTATAAAAATTTATTCTCAAATTAAAAAATATAAACATAATACATATATTAGTCCAATTTAATTCATTTGAGTCATTTTTAATAATATTAGACATTCAAAATTTTATTGAACTTTTTTTACGTGTTTTACCCACCTTCTAGGAACATTTTCAAATTTACATAAAATGTAATTTTACTATTTCTATGAATTGAATTTCCAAAATCTGAGTGACATGGTTTACATTAGTATGTGAAATGTGTTTAAATAGGTTTAAAATAATTTTTAGTGTATAGTAACTTTTGAATTTTATTTACATGGTTATAAGTAAATAATGTAATTTATGTTAAAAATAATATTAAAATTACCCCAACACATGTCCTAATTCTATTGAATAATATTAGTTCGACCAATAACAACCTAAGGAATAAAATATGATCCATTTGATCCATTTGGGTTAGAATTGAAAATTTATTGTATTTTATTAAAAGGAGAGTTAAAAGTGTTAAATTCAACGTTTAATAACTAAACCATTTTTAAAATAGGGATACGAAGAAGTTAAATTATACTATAAATATTCATTAGAAAGGTAAAAATATTTCCTAAATCATGGTATATTATATATAATTTTTAAATTTAATATAATTAAATTTAATTATGACACCATGATGATGAGGTAATTACCTTTTTAATGAAATATTAAAATAATTGATACTATAAATAATAAAATAAATGTAAGTTCAAACTATTGAATCCATCCACAAATTTTTTAGATGAATATGAAATTTTATTGAATCTTAAATGTATTTTTTTAGAATTCATCATGTTTTTATGAGTTAGGAAATCAATTACTAAATAGTGTCAAAATTGACATAAATGAGTTCTTAAAAAAATACTATATTATTAAATGATATAATATTCGTAAAAATCTATGGTTAGGCCAAATGACTTATGTAATGATATATATGTCCTTAATTTACATCTTATCTTTCTCTTGGAATTTTATAGTATTTTTATTAACCACATATTATAATAATACAAGAAGACATGGTAAAAGTTAAACAATTTAACTAATGGTTAAATCTAAATGATAAGTTTAATATGGTTACCTAAACATGCCTAAAACGTATTGGTTGGGAGGATTTTTACCCATACCCACCTTATCCACGAAATAAATAGATTTGGAGCAATTATAAACTGAAACATATTGTATACTAAAAAAATATTTCAAACATTTTCTAAAGTGACCCTCACATATCTTATAAAAGTGTATATCCCCTTCTCTTAATATCACACCTCTAGAGCCATTTGGATTGGAAAAAACCTAATCAAATATTTTCCCAACTATCCTCAATTCAACCTAGAGTCCTTAATTTGGTCGGTAAGCCGACCTACGAAGCCCTTCTGTTCAAATCAAAAGAAAACACCCAAAGAAGTGGTAATTGTTTCATCACCTCATTCAATATTATTTTCTTCTTCCACATCCACTTTCATTGTTGTTTCAATAACAAAATAATATCACCAGTAACCTATACATACTATTATGTTATTATAAATATGGTACGTCCATATTAATTATTCTACCCATCCTATGAATGACATATTCACAATACGTGTGTACGTATAGCTTACTATCTCCACGTCGTCGTGTAGTTTGTTATTCAACACTAAATTATTGGGATGGGTATAATAATTACTATAATTAATTTAAATAGTATAATAACAAAGGAATTATTATTTATATATAATATACTATCTAATTAAAAACCATTTCACCATCAACAGAATGATATTATCACACGTGCGTAAGTACGACTTACCCACTCCACGACGCGAAGAGATTCATCTTCAATGATCACCCTTAAACAATATTTATTTAAATAAATAGATTTATTAATTTTGAGTTATATGAAATAATATCTCTAAATGAATAATATATTGATAAATATATGTTTTTTATTTACTTTCATACAATACCATATAAAATGGAATCGATTTTCATGTTTATGTACGAACTAACATCTCCATGAACGGTGTTTCAATTTCACATATCAATTAATTATACATATTTATATTCTAAATATATATGATATATAAATCATGTTTTATATTATGGAAGTATTTAAATAATGATCTATGTGATACAATCAAGACTAACAGGATAAAACCTGTAAAATAAAGAAAGCGATTATTACCCGAAATATTTTTAACATTTAAATTTTTATTAAATGGGAGGTATAAAGTAATAAATGAATCCTATATGATATCATGAATATTAATACGGTTCTTTTTTAATTTAATCACATAATGTGGTCATTATACATTGGGATAAACAGAACCTTGACTAAAGAAATGTACATGGTGAGGGTTAATTCCTTAGTCTAATTATTATCTGAGATTGTTTATGTGTAAGTATTTATAGGGACTTTTTTATCATCTGTGTACATGTTTGATAAAAATGTTTTCAAAATGATAATTTTAAGTATTTTTGGAATGGAATCTTTAGAAAGATCATCATTTTAAAATATTTAATGATTTATCTTCCTAAATCATTTAATGTATTGTCCATGTTTTCAAAATGATTTTATGGACTTATTTGTAAGGACCTGAATGTTTTGAAATGATAATTCTTTTCAAAAGTTTCAAATATGTATCAGACACATCAATTCAAAAATATCATTTAAATGAATTCCTTTGTAAATGTGTAACTTTTAAATGATTTCACAAATTGGATATTTCTCTCAATGAGTTTTACTGATCATTTTCAAATATCTCAACATCCATTACAAGGTATTATTCTTGATTGAGGTTGATTTATTATAATAAAATATTCCATATTGTATTGAATTATTTATGATATGTTTGACTATGGATGTAATATTTTTATACCATTCATGGTTTATGGTTAAATTATTGACATTTCTTATTATAGTTCTAATACAAATGTTTATGTTATGTATCAACATTTTCATATGATTAATGAATTGTACATTGTAAGTTATGGGTAGAGCATGCTATAGCACCTCGATGCATCAGTAGGTCTCATGAGATAAAGTAGTGTCTTGGAACAAGGCCTTGGAAAAATATTATTTTTTGTCTAGGTACAAGTCCTTAACTATGTGGTTATGATGTCCAACAATATGCACTACATCATTATGAAATTATCTATTGATATAAAATGTGATTATTCGACTAGTAGAATATCAATTTGAATAAGTAAATGGAATTATCTAATTTACATTTTCAATATTATTCTGAATGTTACATTTAAAAGGCTTGTGTTTTAGTGTTATAAATTACCTTAAATGTATATGATTATTAATGATAGTTTCCAATATATTGTTATCCCTACTGACTATCTAAGCTCACACCTTTTTCATGTTTTATTTTTTCCAGGATGGGAAGAAGTGCATTATAATTGATATGTGGGTTCAAGTTAGGGGAGTAATGGAGTTCTCAAAGGAATATGTTTGTTGTGTTTTATTTTGTAAATTTTAATGTAAAATTTATATATGTAATATATTTTCCACGAATGCTAAATTGATCTGTCCTTTAGGACATGATTCCCTGTAAACATGTGGATGTATTAAAATAATGCACCAAATCTAGGTAACTGGGGTTGGGAGTTATACTTGGTATCAGAGAAAGGATAGAAACATCTATAGGAATAGATTTAGATAAACTCTGATTTAGGAACATTAACCTAAGATAAACATTGAGGATTAGTATAGAATAACTTCCTAAAATTTTTGTAATGCATGGATTTGGTGAATTTTCCAAGAAATACATCCTTGTCTAGATATAAGAATGTAGAGGCAGCACTGGCACATATATATCAAGGGGTAAAACCAGAAACCCCCACTTTGAGCAAGACTAGAACGGGAATTGATGCACGACAACAGTCCTTTCTTAACTCTTCATTACAACACTCCCTGGGGATATTTTAGGGATAATTCAAATTATCTTTATAAACCAATATAACGGATTTATGAGTAAATATGTCAGCAAATAAACCATTTTGAAGAATATGAGATAAGATGTGTGAAAATCATTAATTAATGTTGATGAATTTTATTGTTTTTGGATTAAAAATTGTGATATGATATAACCTATTGCATTTCGTTGTTTAGAAATAGTGACCAATAGATGGAATGAGAACTCCGGCAATATGAATGACCCAAACATTAAGAAGGATCATATCATTCTTGGTCTTAAGCCAACATTTAGAAGGAAAATAGTCTTCAAAGTATTATCATCATATGAATAAATAGTATCATGTGTAAACAAGATAAGTAAATAATTCTCTGAGTCGTATGGATTTGAATGGAATCCATTGAAGAAAAGGATAGTAGAGAGAAAGATGTATAAAGTGAATAAGGGAAAGAAGTATTTTCACATATGTGATAAGTGTGGAAAAAATCACCCTAGGAAGTTCTTTAAAGGTACCTTAGTTTTTTATAAGTGTGAAGAAAAGGACACCATGTTCGTGATTGCAAGGGTAAGAAAAAGGTTTTAGATGTAAAAATATTTATCTGTAAGGAGTCAGGACACAATGCCAATCTATTTCCCAATCATCGGAGTATACACTAATTGATGATATTCAATAATAATTAAGTTATAATTCTACCGCAGATGAAGAGGAATGATTTGTGTTCTTAACTAGTTATTAACAAATTGTTTCATTTTCATATTATATTAATGATGTACAAGTTATATGAATTATAAATAATATAAGGATTGTATTGTAGTACATTTTTCATCAAGGATATGAGATTTTATGGTTCCAAGTAATGTGACACAGTTTCAAGTTAATCTTTTTTTAAAGTATATGGTTTAGAGAATGATATACCATATTATTGTCCAGATACTGAGGTAGTGATTTTGGAATAAGAGTTAATTGGGTTGGATAATGTATATTGGGTATTATTGACTTCCTTGGAACTAGTTAGTGTTTTTTATTCAATTATTGTTGGATTATTCAATTTTTTTGGATATAAGTAGTATATATTGTGTTCTATAAGGAACAATGGAGAATGATTGAATAATATAATGTTTTATGGTAATTCAAGGTTTTACCATGTTTTCGGGGAATGCATGATAAAGGTATCCACATGTTATTATGTTGAAAAATTAGATCTTCATTATGTTTACCTTCCTTATAAATTTTCAACTATGAGTTTGGAACGAAGTATTTTGGATAAGTCTAAATTTTGGAAAGAATTAAATTTGAAAATGGATACTATTGTTTAATGTTAAAACATTTATTAATATTTTTTTTATATAAAAAAGGACAACTTGGAGGTCCGACGACAACCTGTTGCGTCGGGAAAAGCCGTGAGACATGAACCTGCAACCGAAGTGAAGAAAACAAGCATCACCTACCACTAGCCTACATGATGTCCGCGTTCGTATAATGTAGTTTTGTAAATGGTATGACAGATGAATTATAAATTCATTTTTTGTAAGACCATACGATTAGGATAAATATAATATTTTTGAGTTCTAAGATGATTTTTTGGTAGAAATTAGTTTAAGGAATGAACTATATTTTTTCAGAATTATTTTTTTCTTATTCTATGATGAAATTAATTCTTAAACATTAGGTAAAAAATCATAAAACCAAAAATGGTTTTTCCTAATACCTTATGATTTTTTAAACTAATGATATTTTAAATCATCATATATTTATGACTTCAAATCCCCCAATTCTCCATTCACTTGTTTGTGATTGATTAACTCAATCACTCCCTATAAATATTTACATTTTTCCTACAATTATATTTTCCACCAATGTTCTCTTATTCGAAATCCTAATTTGGTGGTGACTTTTTCATTTCCTTTTCCCACTTATTTAGACTAAATTTGATTAACCCTATTTCTGATGTGGGTTTCCCACAAAGGTATTTTCTATTTCGATCCTTTTATTTTCAAAGTACAATTTTGAATTGTGAGAAATCAATTTATTAATGGAAACGAGAATGTAACACCAAAATATTTCATAGTATGTTATCGCTTTATAACAATTTAATAGATTGCGCTACAAGCAAAACCAAGTTCGAACGCACCAGGACTTACCGAACAAACCTTTCAAAGAGCGGTTATGAATAGTGTCCACTGTAATTTGAATTTTATATACATCATATAATTTTAACATCCATATTATGTATTTCTTAGACATAATATAAGAATAAATTGAATTTTTCAGATAAAAGAAGTATTTTTCAAAAATTTCAAATTTTCCACCTTTTAACGGAGAACCCTTTTTAAATCCAATATTCGAAACATTTATATATTCAATTTAATGAAATTATTTTTTTTATACTGAATTGGGACATAAAAATTATGTTTGGATAAATTTTTTGTAATTTTTTGATAACATTTATGTTTTGGTGAATAATAAAAAATAATAAATTTTAATCAAATACAAGAAGAATTGATTTTAAGTTTATTAATGAAACATCTATGTTTTGAATATGGTAAAATTGACATCATTTATTAATTTGGAATATCAAATTTTTCATTGGGTGAATTTTTGGTATTTTTTAAAAATCCTTCAATTTTTTATGAATAGTGAAAAGCATTGGGTTATAGATAAAACCCGAAATTTTCATTTTAATACTAATTTTTAATTGAAAATTTATCTTAAAGTCAAAATAGTTACATAGTATATATATTAGTCCAATTTAATTAATATGAGTCATTTTATAATTAAGATTAGACATATGAAAGATTGTTGGATTTTTTTAATATCTTTTACCCACCTTCTAGGAACATTTGCAAATTTACATAGAACATAATTTTAACACTTTTGTGAATTAAATTTCGAAACCCTGAGAGTCACGGTGGAAATCATTACATAAAATGAGGTACAATAGGATGAAAATATAATTTGGGAAATAATAACTTTTGAATTTTATTTAACACAGTTAAAAGTAAATAAGGTAATGAAAGGTAAAAATAGTATTAAAATTACCCCAACACATATTCTAATTCTATTGGATAAGTGTATTTTGACCAAAATCAACCTTCAAAAAAAAGATCCTTTTGATCCATTTGGTTCATATTATGACAATTATTGTATATTATTTAAGGAAGAGTTAATATTTTTAAATTTTGTGATTAATAACAAAACCATTTTTAATATTAGGTTACCCAAAAGATAAATTAGATGATAAATATTCATTAGAAAGAAAAAAATATTTGCTAATTAATTTTATTTTATTTAATATTGTTAGTCATAAAATAATTAAATTTATTTGTGAGACAATAATGATGGAGTAATTACCTTGTTAATGAAATATTCAAATAATTGATATTATAAATATTAAAATAAATTTAAATTGATAGTTTTGAAGCCATCCACTAATTTTATAGTCTAATATGACAGAATAGGGATGATTCAATTTATTTTGTTTGAAGTCATCAAGTTGTTATGACGTAGAAAAAATCAATTACTAAATAGTGAAAAAATTAGAAAAAATGAGTTTTTAAAACAAATATTATAATATTAAACGATATAATATTACAAAAAATATAAAGATCAGAAGAAGGACTTGAATAATGATATATATGTTATTAATGATCCACTTTAGTTTCTCGTGGAATTTTATTGTAATTTTATTAACCATGTATTATAATAATACCAGAAGACATGGTAAAAGATAAACTATTTATCTAATGATTAGATATAAAAGTTAAGGTTAATACAGTGACATAAACTTGCCTAAAACCTTTTGGTTGAGAGGATTTAAACCCATCCCATCCTTATCCCCGAAATAAATCCAATTTTATCCATTATAAACCGAAAATTATTTTATAATAATGTAATAATTCAATCTATTCCTAAAGTGACCATCAACTTTCTTATAAAAGAGTACTTGACCTTTTCCTAATTTCACACCTCCAAAGCCATTTGGCTCAGACAACACCTACACGATTATTATCCCAAATATACTAAATTAAACCTAGAGTCCTTAATTTTATCATAATGACAACCTAAGGAGACCTTTTGTTAAAATCAATAGGAAACACTAGAAGAAGAGGTAATTATTTCATCACCTCTTTTAATATCCTTTTCTACCTCCACTTCCTCTTTCTTGTTTATTTCCACCCAAAAAAAGTAACTGTAGTACCCTATACATACATTGATGTTATTATAAATCTGGTACAACCATATTCATTATTCTATCCATCCTATGAATGAAAAATTCACCATACATGCGTACGTATGGCTTACTATCTCAATGTTGTGGTGTAGTTTGTAATACAATACAACATTATTTGGATGGGTATAAAAATGAATATGATTAATTTAAATAGTGAATATAACATTTTAATGATTATGTGTAGGTAATATACCATCTAACTAAACACCATTTCACAATCAATGGAATGATATTATCGCTCATTCATATGTGTGGCTTACCCCCTCCAAGACGCGATGAGATTCATCATCAACGATCACCCTTCAGGAATTTTTATAAAAATATATACATTGATTAATTATGAGGTTTCTGAAATAATTAATCTACATGAAAAATATATATGTAAATATATGTGTTTTACTCAATTATACATTAAATTATAAGAAAATAGAATCATCGTTCATGCATATGAAAGTACTACCGTCACCTTGATTGGTGTTTCCATTTTATATATCTATCTATTATACATATTTATGTTCAAAATATATATGATATTTATATCATGTTTTATATTCCAGAAGTTTGTAAATATTTATATAATTGATACGATCAAGAATAAATAGCTAAAACACGTACAATAAAGAAAGCGATTGTTACCTGAAATGTTCAATAAGATGAAAATTATAATTAAATGGCTAGTGTAAAGTAATAAATGAATCATATTTGATATCATGAATATTAATCTGGTTCTGGTGTAATTTAATAACTTATTATGGTGATTATATAGAATTTTATACATACCCTCAACTAAAATAAAGTACAAGGTAAGGGTTAATTCCTCAATCTCATTATTTTTTCGGGATTGTTTATGTGTAAGTATTTACTGGGACATTTTTATCATCCTTATCCAAGTTTCATAAAAATGTTTTCATAATTAATATTTTAAGTATTTTTGGAAGATACTCTTTTTCAAGATAATCATTTTAAATTTTTTTAATAATTTTCCTATCTAAAACTTTTTAATTTATATCCATGTTCTTACAATGATTTTAAAGATGTATTTATATGGACCTAAATGTTTTGAAATGATAATTTTTTTATAATGTTTCAAAGTGTTATGGGACACTTTGACACAAAAAATATATTTTAAATGACATCCTTTATAAATTGGAGACTTTTAAATGATTTCACAAAAGGGATATTTCTCTCAAAGAGTCTTATTGATCATTTTGAACTATGTCAACATCATTTAGTAGATATTATTTTTGATTGAGATTGATTTATTATAATATGATCTTCCATATTGTATTTAAAGATTTATGATATGTTTGACTATGGATGTGTTATTTTTATACCATTCATGGCTTATGGATAATTTATTGACATTGCACATCCTACATTTAATATGAATGTTTATGTTATGGTTCAACATTTTTCATATGATGAATGCATTGGACGTAGTATGTGACTGCTGGAGCTCCCTATAGCTCCTCAATCCATCGGTAGGTCTCATTAGACAAACTAGTGTCTTAGAACAAGGCCTTAACAAAATCATATTTATAGTCGTGGGAAGTGGCCTTGACTATGTGGTTATGATGTCTATATTATGTATTTCATCGTTATGAAATTAGCTATAGATACTAAATGTGGTTATTCAATTTGTAGAATATCTATGTCAATATGTAAATGGAATTATTTAGTATGTATTTTCCATATTATACTGAAGTTTATGTTTAAATGGATTGTGTTTTAGTCTTATACTTTGCCTTAAATGTTAATTCTTATTATGATAGTTTCTTCTATATTTTTATCCTCACTATGAATCCGATATCACCCATTTTTTATGTTTTATCTTTCCTAGGATGTGATTAAGTGTATTATTATTGATATCTAGGGATAAGCTAGGGGAATAATGGATTTCTCATAGGATTTTGTTTTTGTGATTTATTTTCAAAATTGTAATGTAAAAATCATATATGTAATCTATTTTCCAACACTGGAAAACTAATCGGTCCTTCGAGACATGATTCATTGTAATCATGTCAATGTATTGAAATAATGCACATACTCTTAGTAACTGTGGCCGAGGTGTTACAATGAATTCATGTTTTCCAAATTTTTAAGGGAATCATCATTTCATTTTGCACGAAATTCATGTTTCTAATTTAACAAAAAAGTGAAAGGAATATTTGTTTTAATATGTATGGAATGTACCAAATTTCTTGTCATCATGAACACACAATATTTTAAATATCCCCTTATAAGTATCATATTTTATTTTCAAATAAAATTATTTCAAATTTGTGTTTTTGAAAAATAAAATCATATTTTATTTTCCACGAATGATTATGTTATACATGAAATGTTTCAATTGAAATTTCAAAATCCTTTTCCAAAAAAGATTACATCATTTGTTGTTAGTGATGTTTTATTGGGGATATTATCCAATGATACCATAATTATTCACCCTATGTATGGTTTAATTTTTGGGTGAAATTTTTTTATAAAACATGTTCATTTTCTTGTGTTATACTTTTCTGAAATTTTTATCAAACACCATTCTTTTTGGGGGTTTTGATATAATGGATATTTTGAAAAACAATGAAACACATATCTATCGTTTTTATTATGTGATGTTTTTTATGATATAACCATGGATGGTGGTTATATTATAACCATTTATGGTGGTTTATTTTTGTCCAAGTATAGTGGTTTCATTATAACTAAGGATTTATGGCCCTAGTATCTCCCTCCAATGCATTATGTAATGATATTTTATCAATGAACCTAATTTAATTTTCAAATATTTATGTTTGGACCTTATTTAATGCCCTTAAGATTATATGATGATCTGATTTTCATGTCTGTAAATAAAATAGTGAATCTATTCCTATTTATACATATTCTTAATGTTATAAGATTATATATATTCAAACAAATCAATGTCTTATTCCAAGGTTATTCTATCACAGTTTATGTATATTGATTCCATTATGATTCATGCCTTACTAACATGAATAATTTTTACCATGAATCAATTTTAGGATATATGATATGTGGGGTATAGTTTTAAAATTTTAATACCATTTTCACAAACCCTTATGATCATGTCATTCTTATGTTACAAGTGATATCTCCCTTCTTTAACCTTATTAAGCATCTGAGATCCCCCATTATTAATTTTTTTCATAGGTTATGAATAATGTTCTTATGTGTAATATGTATAGTAATGGTTATATATACGAACAACATATTTTGATAAGATGTATTTCTACTATAAACATGTTTTTTATGTTTCCTTGTTTCCAAAGGCACTGTACGTGAACAATTCTAGCATGGGTGTTAATGATATGTAATGAATATTTATATATAGTGATATAATATTTTTATATGAGATGTTTGGGTCTTTATAGGTTGTATATGAGAAATGATTACATAACCTTTGGATAATATGAAGAGAAATCATTAGTCAGTTTGGAACTTCACTTACTCTCAAGATAGAGTTCTTGTTTCGTAAGATAAATATGGATTTTGATTGGATTTAAGATTATAATAACTTGACCCTCCTCAAATACATCTCCCTTGTATTACTAGTCATGAAGTTCCATTCTTTTATTCCTTGGTACTTCATATAAGTAATTTCGAAATATAATCATTCACTTTTTCATCCAATTGTATAATTCCTCGGATTATTCAATCATTATTTTTCAATTAGCACGTATTATATGATTTCATTGAAAATTGAAACTAAAACATCCAAATATTGCATGTTCCACCTTGGGATAATTTCAATTTCCATATAATAAAATAAATTCTTGGATATATGTCTTTAAAGTCTCTCAAACTATTATTTAATAGATAAAACACACACTTGTTATTTGATAACGTGGGAAGTCATCTAGTTTAGTTCAAATATTCTACTAGAACATCGATTAAAATGATCTCTTGAAATTTTATTTAGAGAGGATACCTAAGGTGATAATCAAATTTGACGGGTATGTTACCAAATAAAGAGTTGAAAAATTTGGATTACTCATGTTATAATTTTAATTCCACATAATTATTTCCAATTACATCCACTTTCCCTAGTTCTCTGGAAAAAAATCAAAAGGATGCCACCATAAATTAATTATTTTATTTTTATTTAATGAAAATTGAATTAATATTTCAGAAAAAAAATATTTTAATGTTATTTTATTTTACTCAATGAAAAAAATAAATAAAAAAATGAAATAAAAGAAAAATATTGCCAACCAATCTACATTTCCGAATCCAACACATTTGTCATATTCACAAAACCCAATTAATCATATCTTGTAGTTTTCAATGAACCAAAATTTTTAAAATATATGTGTCTTGTATTTTATAATGGAAAGATAAAAAAAATAGTGGATATTAATAATATTCAATGTCAATGAGTTTGAACCCTTCAATTGGTTTATTCAAAATGACTTCCTGAAATTACATCCAATATAGTCCATTATATTTAATACTGTTTTCAGATATTTATATTCTTTTTTCATCTACGACAACGAGGAAATGTATTAGTTAATATTAATGGTCTAGTATATTTTTAAATATTAATAACTAGTGTTTGTTTCTCCCTAGAGGAAAATAGCAGCACCTTGTCACCAAATTATAAGCCTTTTATATAGATGATTCTACCTTGGATGGACTTAATACCTTATTTTTCTAAGAGTCAGCTCCCAAGTGCATATATTCTCATCTTATTTTATTCTACCATTTGAATCTTCCTCGACTCACTATCCTTGTTGAATTATAGATTTATTTTTATCACATCCTAAAATTATTATTATTTTATTTCAATAAGAATGGGAAATCATTTACTATAGACTAACCTATAATTGGATATAACTATGTGCTTTCAGAGTATGTTTTGTATGAATAAAACACATCCAAAAAAATCATACTCTATATCATTCAATTGGGATTAATTTTCCTTTCTATAATTTTTTCTTATTTCATAGTTAGATACCTATCCCCACATATTTTCCTATGGGTGATAAGAAATGATGATCTTAAGATGCACTCCATATCTGTTTATTAGTGTATCTACGCTGTAGTTGAAGAATTATGTTCCTTCATCACTAATTATTTGTTAAGATTTTATACACCTATAAATATTTAGTGATCATAGTAAATGTAAAAAAAATTGTGAATCAACTATTATAGTTTTCTATGATTCAATTCATTTTAAAACATAGTATCACACTAATTCAACATATATGATTTTTAAATAGATAATAAATATTCACATGATATCTATAACAGATAAATTAAAATATTTATATGAAAAAAACTCTTGTAAAACAGAATGTATTTTGGGAATTACTACACTAAATAAGTAGTTCTTACCACCTTTATATGAAATATTTTATTCCTCAAAAAAATTGGCCATTTTCTAACACATATCAATTATTATCAACTGTTCCAAAGTGGAATTGATGTACAAGAATATAATAAAATTAATAGAATGATTTGATCTCTGACTATACTATAAATATACTAATGACTTTATCAGAAGAGATTTTCTATGTATACAGATCATCAAAAACAATATATTTAGATTATAATTTTATCATAATAAATATTTTCATATAAAAACATTTATGGAACTATTGATCAAACTAAACCATTCACCAAGTTAGTATTCCAAGGTACCATAGTAGTTTTATATAATTTCACATAAGGGATAGAATATTCTTGTTCTATTTATATGTGTATTTGAACAACAATCATGTGGGGAAATCCCCTCATGTCATCTACAAAAAGTTTCTCCTATCTATTATTATCCTTGATCACTATGTAAAATTATTATCAGAGTATCATCCAACATACCAGTCTTAGTTATGCATTGAATTCTGGGATTAAATACGAATGTACTATATAATACTAACACGATATTTTCTCACTAAGAAATATAAATGTAAATTTTCCAGTGAATAATTAAAAATAAATTCCATTATTGATTGTATTATAGTAGATATGATTTATGTTTATTGTTTTGGAAATATAAGATTTTATATGATAATTTTCATCAATCTTTTGAGATAATATTAATAATACTTCTTAATTAGATACCTCACACATCACTTCATAGGGTTCTTTATAGGTTTCCACTCTAATTTTTGGACATGTGTTATGTATACCAATGAATTTTTCAAAATACCTCCTAAATTAGTCAACAAATAAAAAAAATTCTTTTTTAATTAATTTTAGTTAGAGTTACAGATGTTTTCCTACAATATCAAACAAATATTTTATAAAATCCATTAACCACTAAAAATGATCTAATATCTTTTTTAGTGGTGTCATAATGTAGAGTCTAAATGATGTAAACCCTTTACCTCTAAAAAAATATCATTCCTTATAAATGGTCTTTTTGGGACATTAATTTTAACTACCATAAAATAACAATTTTTAAACAATAAAACCATGTTTATTTCAATTCATGTTTTCAAAATAAGATCAAAAAATTTTGTACAAATTCCAAAATGTGTTCCATACAAGTAAAGTCATTAAGAAATACCTCTAAGAATCATTCATAAAAAAACTCCGAATTTTATTATCATAAAGAATATAAAATTACATACGGAATTAAATAATATATAAGTTATCCTAGGGTATTATTACATACAAATGGTATGGATAAATATAGTTTTATATTGATCTTCACGTTTTATTAGGGCATTAAAATAATACACAAAACCCATAAAAGAAACAGTAGTTTCTTTTATAAATAATATCACTAACATTTCATCAATAAAAATAATGGGTATGTGGAATTTATGGGTTGTGTGGTTTAATTTACTTTAATCAATACAAACTGTAGTGTTATTTTTAATCCTAGTGGGTACTAGTTCATTATTTTCATCCAGTATAGTGGTGATTAAAGTTTTTTTAGCTACTTTTTTAGTGTAACATGGGAATTGGGAGCTTGAAATGGTGTATAAAATACAAATTATGTTAAAATTTTAAATTTATTCTCACATAGGATACACTAGGTTTAGGTGGATCCCAATTTGGGATAGTTTCATAGGTTTTACTCAACCTCAAAAGGAGACTAATGCACACAAATGTTTTGGAATAATTCTAATAATGTCCCATAATGACCATCAAATTTCCCTAGAACAATGTTTCAAGATGGTTAAATTTTTTTCTTCTTCATTCATTACTAATTTATTTTAAATTAATATATTTTTTATCTTCTTTTATATATATATATTTAAAAATATATAGATTAATCTTATTTATAATTTACTTAGATATTGCATCGATGTATTGTACTCATTGTTTCCAATTCATGTATCCTTCCATTGAAAAATATAAAAATCAGTAATATATTTAAGTAGATAATTAATTTAATCTTTATCCGGTACTTCATTAAACAATTGATTTTAGCAATTTCATTTTAGAATTATTTTATTTTGAAATATGGATATGATAATAAAATTTCATGAATATTGGAATACTCTATGGTATTTTACTTCATCTAAATTTTGATTTTATTCTTATATGAAAAAGTGGATTTCAATATGTGATAGTATAATAATAGAATACCCCTCTAGAGGATATATCATTAAATCCATATTATTGAAATTAAAATTTTCTACTTTAAAATACATTATAATTTTTTCATCATTAAAATTAATCATTATAAGACATATTAAAAAATGAACTTCCTAAGATGATAAGGGAATGATCAATACCAATTTATTCTTCCTTAGTATGGATATGAAATTTTAAAATGAGGGTGATCTTTTTACACTTCTAAATTTATCCTCTGGGAATCTTATTGGCTAACAAGTGGCATGGTTGGCTAGTTTTCTAACTACACTAGTCGTCATGAGTTCTCCTACAACTAGGAAATGGTAAACTAAATTGGGCATATCATTAATTGATGGTCCTAAATCAAAAAAATCATTTGTAAATGTTAGATGACCTATAGTTTCGGGGAATGGTGTATTGAATGAATACTATCATTACCTAGTAAATTGTGTTTTTATTAAAGAAGAAACATTCCTACCCCAAATTACATTTTTATTTCCTTACAGTTCTCTTTTAATGCTTCCTATCTTCTTAAATAAAATTTTAAACCATTATATTTTATTAATTATATCTAAGAATGTGATTTTCAATTCCACCTTGTTAGTGGTATCTAACACATCTTATTGAGGGAATTATATATTAGTTTTCCTATATGCAGTCAATATTATTGGGAAGTGTGGTTGGGGAGGAGATAAATCTTCCATATTTTATTTATAAATTTATATGTTATTCTTTAACATTTTTGTTTTTTGAAAAACTTCCTCTTCTTATCCCATAGGGAAACTCTCTTCTCCAAAATGCTATGAAATTTTATATTCAATATCTAGTATGAGTTTTCAATGCTGTTAGCTCCCCTTCCACTTCATAAAAAATACAATTCACATTTAACATAAAATAAAGAATTCATTTGGGCGAATATTAGGTATGTCTTTGTTTAATAAGTCATTCAATATAGAATAAGTTCACCCAACATAACCATTCAACTCCTTTACTATATATCTATGAGTTTTGAGGGTGGATTTTTAGTAGCATATGCCCTCTAATATAAGAACATGTACTAGATTGGTGAAATTAATGGATTCTAATTTCTAGATCTATACTAAATTATTGAATAATGATATAATAGTTAGTTACATTGTTGTTTTTTATACAAACATTGGTACATGGATTTTCAATTTTCAGCATAATAAACTCCATGGAAGGCATCTACGAAGATCCCTATATAATTGTATAGTTTTAAAACCCTTGGGATGATGATGGTGATGCTCCATGAACTTTTTTAGCACTAACTATCTCTTAGGATAAGTCATGTCTTAAATTTTTGGTTTAACGTAAAGATATTTAGAAATTTTTATATAGTTAAATACTAAAATATTACAACATTTAATGAATTACTTAGATTTGTTTAAGATTTATCTATTATATTTCTATATTTATCTAATATTACATTGATTATTTATCCTCCATAGGAGGAATCATAAATTTTTTATCACTATCCAATAATTCCTTGAAACAAACACTAGGATATTATGTTCTAAAAATTATTGATTTGAGAACGATTTTCTATACCTTTTGAGTGTATCTCAAAACACATATTCATACTCTCCATAGGATTCATTGATTTTATATATTTAAATTCTCATATGGGGTACCACTTGATGTATGAAATATCATTAGTAGGAGGTACATTTGGAGTTCATCTTATGTATTGACTTCTCCATAATTTAATTTGTACATCCAATACATGTTTTCTCCTTCTCTAGAGAATGGATATACCATATAACATACATGAAATTTTTGGAATAATTTGGGAATGATGTTTTTAAACTCATTATAAGACTCTTTAATAAGTCAGTTGGGTTCCCATTATTTGATTCCATAGATCATAGGAAATAATTAAATCCTCCCAATATTAGGTTAAAAATCAAAATATGTTATCTTATTATAACCTCAAATTATGATTATTATTAAAATTATTTTCATAATGTTCTATGATATGTTTTTTATATTGATCAAATTTTTATTCCTAATCATTATTTCGTAAATAAAATCATGATAAAGAAGTTGATAAGGTTAACATAGATCATATTAATTGGATTTTGGAAAAACAAATCCATATCTAATAGTTAAGTGATTCTAATATTCCATATTGTTATAAGTAAAATTCCTTCAAACTCTAAATAAAAGGACAAAAATAGATTTTTATAGAACCAATAATAAATTAAAATCATTTCAAGTAGTAACTAAAAAAAGAAAATAAAAACACAACATTTTCCTGCATCTCCAGTAGTTTCATGAGGATATTGCAGCATCTTTGACATATCTCAAAAAATAAAATTTTTAAACTAACGAAAAATGTAGTAAAAGTGGGACTCGGGGTCTCTTTGCATATAAGGGTGTATTTATTGTGATTTTATTGTTTTTAGGGCTTATTTTTTTTAAAGAATATGTATGTTTCATAATGTTACAAAAAAGGTGTTCAAATGTAGTTTACAATTATTTTTTTAATCTATTATCTTCATTGAAATACCTTTAAATAATGATTCACTCATGATAGTATTGTCTTACTATATCACTAATTGGTTGATATATCAAACAAACTCCATTAATGGTTTAATTTAGATCAAACGGGGGACTTTAATGACCTTTATACTCATTGATAATACATATATAAGAAATCAAGAATCCCCACTCCATCTTGGATTAATTTTACACTTACCAACATCATGTGGATAATAAATAATGTTTATTGGGTTTGTATGTTCAATTTAGTGAATAATTAAAGGAATAAAAAAGTAAATTCAATAAACATATTTAACCAGTTATTTTCCTAATTATTCTATTATTTAAAATAATATAAAATGATATATAATAAATAGTTAAACATAATAATTCTTTTTTTTGTGAGGGGAAATTTTCATTTTGGACCAATATTTGTCTTTTTTCCATCACTACAGAAGAATTATAGAAATTAAATAATCATTAAAAAATCATTAATAGAAACCTAATGTTTAGTAGAATATCCCCATTCATATCACATTCCATTTTACCCTTGTTATTGAAAAATAAGATTCCAAAGGATACATCATGTTCTGGGTTCTCGATCAACTTCAAACAGATGGAAAGGGATTCCTCATTTCCATGATCAAGTATTGTGTTCTATTGGTACATTTTGGATTTTATTGGGATTATAGGATTAGATCCAATATTCAATAATGGATTCCATATGTAAATATCATGGTAATTTATTTCATCATATAAGAATATTGATTCTTCTCCAATCCCAATATTTTACCTCATATCACCAATCTGATCAACCACTGGATGAATATTGTGTACAATAAATGTTAATATTATATCTAATTTTGATAAAATATATAATGGTTTTTTATATAGATATATTTACAATTAATAATTTCACATTTTAATTACATTATACCATTTACTCTAAATATTTGTATTCCAAAGTGATATATAAAATAATTATGGGAAAATAATATGGAATTTATCATCTTCGTATAATTTTATTCTGTCTAAATATCATATTCACTATAATTATTTAGGTAGAATATATCAAATATCATCCAATTATTCAAAATATTTTATGTATTCCGCTACTGTAAATTTCTAAAATAACTAAATGCTTACATATGTAATAAATTTGAGAAATTACCTCATGCATCATCTTCTCTGGATTTTAAAAACATTATGACGTTATGTAGGGAGATTTCTTAAAAAAACAATATCACATGAATGAGATTATATTGGGAAATTATATTATGTATCCTTTTATTCTCAAGAAAAATAAATTACATACCTTCCTATACCACCATAAATATTCTATACCAAAAAATTTCCATCTGAAAATTTATATTACACATTGCATCAAAAGTTAGAATACATCATACGCATAAATATCTAGTCAGTAGTTAAAGGAAAAATATGTTTTGATTTTCTCTAAGACCATTCACAAAATAATATGCATCGTCTAAAGATTTGGAAAATATTATATTATCTTATCTAATGTGAAAAAATACGTCCGAAATAAATACTCTATTGAAAAAATATGTTACTCATGGGATTTTCTTCATCTAAATCCATATGTATCCACATTATCAGTTTAGAATTTGTTATGTTTCCACATTCCTTCACAATTTCTTTATTGTATCTCCAATAATATCATTGTTTCCTCTACTAACATCAAGAAATAACCTAAAAATGGTTCCAAAACTAAAAACTAGTGTAATCATATTCAAATTTAATTCAAAATGATGGTATTTTTTGAAATAAGAATATAAATCAATTTTGCAATTTATATTAGATTCAAAATCATTTTGATATTTAAACTATTTATTCCAAATAATAAGAAAATATAATTGGATATCATATAGAATATTTATAAGAACCTATTGATTTTTCTCTTCATAAACATTAATATTCAAAAGCTACTCATACATTCTCTATTATCTTGGTGTAGACTAAACAAATAGATGAATAATTCACATGGAATTAACCATTATGGTTGACCACATCACATCACCTTCACTTGATAGATAATCACATCATATGTCTAATTTATAATTGGTCGTACACTTCCCATGTCTATCTCAATTGATGGAATCAAATTTATACTCATCGTAGGAGAAGATTAATCTCATCAAGGTTGATCGTTAACTAATAGAATGATACAAAAAATACAAAACATCCTTGGATTAGTTGATCCTCAAGTATTTAATGTAATTTATGTCAAATTATGAAGTTTCTTATAGTAGTTATTTTGCTAACCTCAACTAATAGGGGAAATCCAAATATTAACCATACACCCATAGTATATCTTGGAAATAGTATATACAACTCGTGGAGTCATTTTTTTGGGTCATCCAATAAACTAACTCATGTTATGACTCATGAATATTTTCCATATCAAGATACAAAAACACTTCTCTTATCAACCATAACATTTCCTCACATCCAATAAAACTCAATAGTGGACATTATTAAGGGATATTTCAAATTATTCCATTAAGGGTTAATTATCACTCAAATTTATCATTGTAGAACATTAATTTAATTTTCTTGTATCTAGAAAGTACATTTTAGGAGGTTTAGTTGGATCCCTAACAAAAATAATATGACAGGAAACCACCAAGACCAACTACAAACAATTCTCAGAAAATATACATTGCAATAAGAATTTATCAATCCAAATAATCATCCATTGAAAACATTCAAAAAATAAATTAATTTTAGGAAACATTAGTCACTTCCACATTCCAAGACCCCAACTAACGCACAAATTGAACTGACTACCACAATAATAGCCTAACTAGCCACTAAACCAAACTAAATTTATTATATGTATATGAAAAAACCTGAATAGCTGATAAGGTGGAGATTACCTTTTTATTAAATGATTCAATTTACATTGCAAAAATATCTTAATTATTTTAAAAAAATCAAAAAAAATTGTATATTATCATATCATATATTATAGATCTCCATATCAAATATAGGTTTGATTTACTTTTATGGGTTTATTATGAACTTTACATTATTGTCCAATTCAAGGATAATTTCTAAATAATTATTTTATAGATCCCTCTCATTAACTAATTGGGGGTATTATCTATTTAGTAATATATTTTTTATAATATTTTTCTTTTCAATCATATTACTAATGTTTGATTCCTTGAAGAAGTAATAAAACTCCATTACATCTCACAATCCAAAGTTATAATGTTAACAATTTTTGTAGATAAGTAAAAACTCTTTCTAAGTTCATCAACATCATTATCCTTCGAATATATTCTGTTAATATTTTTCCCTGATAATATTTGGTATACAATTAAAATATTGGAATTAATAATACACCAACATGGCATAAACCATTTTATGAAATTAGGTAAAATACTTTTTTTCTTTGGAAAAGAATAATACTTTATTTGTTAAATTTGGACTTCCTAAATTCAAAATATACTACCACAAGCATTTTAATCAATATATATCTCTTGGAATATCATTATACAATACGAAAACACATTTTTTAGGAAATTAATGTGATTTATTTTTAATTCGAATGTTAAATAGATAATAAATTAATATCCTTATTTGATACTATATTAAATATATTTTTATTGGGATATTGATAAATATATGACCCTTATCATGGGACCAAATTCATGGTATTTTAATAAGAATTTTGGTTAGACTTTTTTATCATGTATAAACTATTTTTATTTTAATAATCATCTCAAAAAATGTCATAAAATCTGATCAATTATAAACCATGGGTTTTTTCCATAAAATCAAATTTTTTAAAAAAAAATTGTTTTATAAAAATCAATCAATGAGATAATAGAGATAAAATAAAAAAATTATTTTGATCTATATGAGATTGAAATAATCCCATGTATTTGATTCCTTGATTTACAAATCCATTTCTTTATTAATCAATTAAAAAAATAAACTCCATCAAATATTTCCATGATATTGACTTCTTGAATATCTATAACACCTGTAAAACATATAGTTAGTATCATATAAAATTTCAAAATCAAATAAAATATTTCTATAACCCCAATACTAAAAATAGACATTTCGTGGTGTTTTGATAATGACCCACATCAACCTAGGTTGGTGAATATTTGGTTAAATTTAAATTTAGGGTTTTGTAATAAGGATTGGGTGTTTTTATCTTGTAAAAATTCATTTTTTCTAATTTTAGGGTGAGTTAATATAGTGAAACATTTCCATTGTGAAATTTCATGGGTGTTGTTGAATATGATTCTACTGCTGGAATGTAATTATTGTGGTACTCAATGGAGTAACAGAGTAATGATTAGTTTTCCAAAAACCCACATCATGACCCATGCTTCCACGATGTAATAACATGTGTAATTCCAATTGTGATGACCAATATTTGATGGTTTCACCTTTTGGTGTCATGATTTGATGACCTATAGTTGGAGATCCTTACAGGATGAAATACAAGGGGAACACTACAAAACCCATTTAGGATGGGTGATCATGGTGTTATCACCACAATCACACTATAAAGGTTCTTTTATAGGTTGGTTACACTTTCTGATAATGATCTCTCTTTATCCTTAAAGGACCATTCCATGATAGGGTCTGGGTGTTAAGGTATCGAAGAATGACCATCATGGTCATGCTATGAAAAACCTGATGGCCATTTTTTAATGGTACCTCTTGGTAGTTTATTAGGGGTTACATAGAACTCCCTAGATCTTAGTGAAATCTAGTTTTCCAAAAGAAGATTAAGATACCTCTTTGGAACATCATTTCATCCATTTTATTCTAATAAATTGGGATTTTTGGGATCATTTTTTCATGAAAATTTGAGGTAAGATTCTTTCTTTTATATTATTTTCATGTATTCCTTATTCTTCACTCATTATTATTATTTCAACCATGACATTAAATAGAAGATTCTAGTAGATAATTGTGGAATTATCTGACATCGTGTGGATTTAGTGTTCAGTTTATATGGAGGTCATTGGGGGATATTTTTAATATGTATTTAGTTGTTTTCCTTTATTATATTCCCATATATTTATATTTATGGTTATTAGTTAAATTTGATTTAATTTTACATCAATTTGGATAACTGTATTATATATTTAATTTTTCTTAGCTTTTGGTGTATGTTGAGTTTCATGCATTAGAAAACATTATTTTAATAGTAAACGGGTCATGTATTGAAATTTCCTTACACATGTCTCTCATACACCAAAGGTTTCCAAATAATAGTGAGGGCATAAGGTGTAACCTTGGGAAGACTCTGAACTATTTTTTGATTTAATTTAAAATCTAATATAACTGAACATGAATCACCGTCATAAGTTTACTAGAATCAAAGATGATAAATATAAATAGGTGATAATGATGAAATGTAGTAAGGGATTAACAGTTATTCCAAACATATATTGACCACCCATTAGATCGATAACATATAAATTATATAATAAGAGAAAAGGAAAAACCTATCTACAAAAAAATTTGTGTAATAATACATCTCAATCTATGCGTAAATATATGATGACACTTTCTTGATTAGTTATGAGCCTCAACCCAACATGACCCTACAACTAGGTCAATATCTCCTCATGTTTCAAAGTGAAATTGCAACCATATAAGGGTGTTAATACATAAGTGTGTAGGGAACCACCGTCTCATCTCGTTACATATCTAGTAAAATTATTGTATGTGTTGGTGAATTACTCAACTAAATTCTAGTTAAAATTTTCAAATACAAGAAATAAATTAAATAATTAATTTCTTACCTAAGGAATCATGGATACTCTATTATGAGATTACCTTCTTTCCAAAAGATGAAATATTTCTATGAAAGCTATGCCAATAGTGGGGGATAAAAATCATAGACACTAGATCACCCCTACTTGTCTCCAGTAAATACAATATTTAATTATAGGTACTAGCTATAAATTCGATAAATAATGCATTTATTTGGATCCATGGAATCCTAGGAATACAACTTCATCCATGAGTAATCATTGTCACACTGAAAATGTCTGAATGTTCCATATTCTACTCAATTTTTTGTACCTCTAGGACTCTATCCAAATGAAATAGATACTTTTAAAACTGTTTGTAATTTTTAAGCAGATGAACCATTGGAAGTATATAAGGAATACTCTCCCAATATGAGAGGATAACATAGATCCACTATCTCAAAAACCTATTCTCACATATAAATGGTAAATGTAATTACGGTGCATCAACCAAATCCATGGGGTAATTCTAGGAATAAATTGAAATGATAATCACCAAACATGGCTACATCTTAAACATCTAGATCTTCAGAAAACTGTAACCCCTTAAAAACCTCTCAAATCATCTAAATCATAATGGGTTATGAATCAAAGGAGATATACTATAAAATTGGGGTTCCTGAGAATGTCTCGATATCCTCTTAAATATTCCTTGTACAATGGGAAATCCAAGAGACACTAGGAATTCTAGTATTGATAGAATCAAATATTCGACATGGATCTTTACGGGCACTCAAGGATTTACTAGTATTAATTTAAATATGTATCCCAAACTATTTGAAATCCTACCTAATATAATCATCATTTCAGATTACGAGATACAGAAATATAAATATACATATAATTATAATCACATATATATTGTTAATTTTTCACATTCATAATTCAACTGGAAAAAATCCCATTTAATGGAATGGTAGGTTCGGGTCCTATGTGACCCAGGCAGCTGTCCATATATGTAACAGAGGGAAGAATGTGCCTCAAGAACAACCAGGTTATTCATAAATATCATGGTGTAGATAATTAAAATTTAACTAATAAATCAATTAATATATAATTTAAATTATGATGTTTCATTGATCACCCAAACCAAAATTATTATTTAATTCTCCTTTGTGACTACACTAGTCAACTATTCTTCTAGAGGACACCATTTTCATTAATAACCACCCCTTACCTTCCTTTCCAGTGGATTAAATTTTATCCTGAAATGATAAATGAGGTCCTGTAAATGTCGCTGCATAATAATTATGTCATCTCAAGACAAATAATGCTCCTATGTTTCTGGGCGTATGCAAATTTCCAAATTATGAATTCTGGAAATAAACACTAATTGTTCCTTCAATTTCATGACGATCACCTTGTTCTCGAGCCTTCAATTCATGAAGTATTTCATGGATTGTCTGATCTGAGGCATTATTTAACTCTAGTATGCGGGAGTAGAGAGAAGTAACCATTTTAAAATGATGAATATAACATGGAATGACCTTCTAATATATTTATATTGTAGATGTAAAAAATATCCTATAAGGGTTTCCTAGCCCTCGAATGTCCAACATCCAATGAATAAAAAATAAATTAAATATTATGAAAGAATAACGACATCATTAACATCATTAATATTTTTTCACCTACTTAATAATTATAATAGACATCTTATGTTATAATCCTATTCAATTATTTCGACTCATACTTCTTGTACTATCAAACTGACCTTGAATATTAAAATAATATTAGTTTGTATAATATTTTCTCTATAAGCACATAATACCATGTAAATATTTTAATGATTCTGAAAAATTATTACATGATAAAATAATTATAAATTTATTTATACCATGTTAATATATTACAAGGAGAACTCTCAGACCCAATGTTGGGGCCCACTATTTCCTATTTTCATATTCATATAAATAAGGAAGAATATTGAATATGATATTATATTTAACCCTCTATGCCTTTATCACAATAGTAGTGAATATTATTCACAAAAAATAGAGTGGATTCTAGCAACCCATTAAAGCCCCAAAATAAAAGCAATTGTCTTAGTAATGACCACTATCCGACGAACACACATTGTGTAATAGAATATCATTGTCTTCAAATATATCCTATTGTAGGACACACTATTGTGGAATCTTCCTTTCATACTTTATTATTAGTTGACCTATCTGGGAATACATAACCTTAACTACCTTATCTAAGGATTTATGAAGGTATTTACATATTGGATAACTACTGTAAATATATCACTTCCTCAATTCCAAAATGAAAATTTCTATCTTACCCATTCAACCAATGTCACACCACGAATGATTAACCAAACCCAAGCTACATCTCCAAGACATCAACGTCATGGATTGTTCCTTTCATCAATATATTCAACCAAATTGTAAACATTGATAACAATCTCATTTCTAGAGACCAATACACAAGTACATATATAGGAACAATGAGTGACACCCAAAAACTGTGGTGTTCTTCTTCATAGGTCTGTCCTCAGAATCCCACCAACTAAAAATCACCAGGTTTGGACATAATAATAAGAAGTCTCAATTATTATGAGCCCCCATAACTTAATAGTAAGACATAAATTATGTTAAATCAGTTGGTTGTTTCAATACAATAGAACAAATTTTTAATATTGATTTCATTGTATCTTGAGGTTTTTATTATATTATGACAACTAATATGATATTTTTATATTAAAATAAATAAACGGACATTACAATTTAAATAGTGAATGTAGATATATCATAACTATAATAGTTTGTGAATATCAGGTATAAATCATAGTTTACATGGTATGGTAATCAAAAATTACAAATATAGTTGGGTCTAGGGAAACCAATTTTACAACACTCTCACTTCAAATACAACCATCTTGACAACTATCCTTATTATATTCCACATGATAAGAACATATTTTCCCAAAATTAATGTTATAATCATTGGTAAACAATATTTCAACTTCATGGATACTCTACTAGCTAACACATCACCTCCTTGAATAAAACTCCTCAAGAGATGATATCCAGAATTATATAATATTTTTATACTTTAAAAACAAGACAAATATTCTAGTATTAGTAGTATAATTATAATAATTTATATTATGATAAAAAAAATTAGTAGGTTGGATTTTGAGAATTGGAATATACTGGTTTGTGTTATATACTAGTTCTTTAGCTTCTTTAGAAGTTGTAATGTAGTCTATATATTTAGGTTTGACTACAAAATGATTGAATGAGCTTCCTTTTCTGATTACCTTAGCCTAACTATGGTATTTGATAACATTAAGTTGTATGAAGACTAGTTTGTGTCCCCTTATAACTGTTATCCCTTCTTCTCCATATATAATGAACATTCCTTTTATAATTTTTTATGTATAGTTGTATAGTTCTAGCTGCATACCTTATAGTTCTCCAAGATAAAACTAAGATTATCCTACTATAATGTATATGTTGGTTCAATCAAATATTGTACTTATAATAGAAATTGTGATTGATCAACAATAGTGTCATACATAATTCTAATCAAAACATTAATCCACTCCTATGCCACATTCATGTATTTTTTGAGAGATATATTCCACGTGACACTAATAACAATTATCCCATTAACTATTCTAACTTCTATTTTCAATACCATGTCAGTATATGAAAAATTAACCATGTCTATGAAAATTATAGATCTTTTTCAGAAGGTATTTTACCTAGAACATTTATTTCTACTTAAATTCATTCTCTAGAGTTTTCTTTCATCTCGTTCTTAACTAACTATAACACCATTTGCAGTTTTTAAAATGGTAAAAAAAATAATTTATTTGGAAAACAAATTAACTCACACTCTCCTCTAGTAGACACATGGAGATGTTTCATTCCAAATTAATATTATATAATCTTTCATCATACATCAAACTTAAACTCAATTTTAGTAAATTACCCCATATTGGTTTTCTATTATGTCATCTTCCCCTTTTAGTTTCTTCGTATAGACGTCTTCCATGATTGGTGGCCTTTCCATCCAATTCTTAATAAAATGTTCATATAAACATTCTATGCCAAATAAAATCCTAATATATTTGGGAATAATAATCCCCCATTATGTTGATAAATGGAATCAAATATTGAATTTTAATTGATCTTGTCGAAATTATATAATTTTCATATACTACATACATTTTGGTATTATTATTAAAAATAAATAATGTATCACAAGTCATGGTGAATATTAAACCACAACAATTGTTTTATTCTACCAGAGCATTATGTGTCTCTGGAACATTCCTTTTCACCATGCTCTTATACAATATATTCTTATGTAACTATTTTTACATCTTCAGCATTGAATAAATATAAATCAATCTTTCTCATGCTATATCAAATAGATATGTACACCCTTTAATATAAATATAGTATATAACAGTATTATCTATTTCTATACGGGGTATTTTGTATTATCCTAATAAACCTCTAGGATTATTTGTCTGGATGTATAATGTGTTTTTCTTAATTCGAGTTTTCTTATATACCCAAAAAACACCTTTCCTCCAAACACATGTTTTAAATAATGTATTTATATCATTCTATAGCCCATATATTATCTATTTTTCAAAATAATTCTCATATAGTTGTTAGAATAGAAATTTATTTGTCAAACATGTCCATAAAATAATAGAAATATCTAAAATCCATTTTTTTAACACTAATTATCCTTTGAATTTTTTATAGACACTAATGTATGTTAGTAAATATGTGTTTAGTAGTTACTCCATGCAACATTTTATTAATCAATGTTAACATGTAAGACTCATCAATGATCCTCCTTACTAGTATCCTAGATTTTATTTGTATAATGTAATGTGTCTTTAGGAATTACTCCACACAATATTTTTTTGATCAACATTATCATGTAGCCCTCATTATCAACCATCCTTATTAACATCATGAATTTGATATGGAAAAGGTAATTAGAATTTATCAACTACTCCATTATACATTATAATGATTAATTAGTTTTTGGACAAGAAATTATTTGGAATTCAACCCCAAGGAAACTCTTGTATTTTGATAAATAATATATCATACATCCCTTTCACATTCCTTAAACAATCTCAGAGGAATCTTGTAAAGTATACATACCACTGGCATAACCTTGGATTAGTTATTTCTCTCTATCTAGACCAATTAAAATGGATTTCAGGACTAATGATTATTTCCAAAGGTTTCTTTATATAATACGAAGTACATAAGTGTGTCCCTAATATTTAGTTTATGTTGTCTCTAATGAGTCAAAAACCATTTTAGGAATATCGTTAAAAACTATATTATTATTTATTTGTAACGTACTATCTTGACATAACTACATATATAAATATTAAATTAATATTCATCTGGTATTGTCATTAAATCAAGCCTTATAGAAACACTATTTGAGTAAAAGAAACCATAAAAAATTCATACAAAAATGGAATAATTTCGCCTTTTGATAATGGATACAGGAGATAAATATTTTGGGGATACATTAAAAAAGTTTGACAATAATAAAAAAAACTACGAAACATATACCTTTTGTACTTATCACCAACAACTTGGTAATAACCCTTTCTTAGCTGCTAGTATTACACACCTTACGTATTCAAATATTTCATTTCTTACACTGTTTTTGTATTTAAATAAACATATGTGATTGAAATATTTTTTTTAATGTTGAACAATCATAATATAAAAAATAGTTGAAATTTATGAATATAAATAAATAAGAAGAGAAAACATACTTTATTGACTAAGTTAATTTCAAATAAATATACATACCATGTTTAATGACATGGGAAGAAAATAACACCATATTTAATACCTATTTTTTCAGGATTTTTCAATGGTGCCTTTGTAATCACACTTTTCATTCTCACTTTCTCATTTTCTTTAAACTTATTCACAAAAAAAACTAAATATTAATTCTTATTTCTGTTCTTTTCATCTTGGAAACCATAACTAGAAGGTATGGAAGTGGTTTCTCCCTTTACAATTTTTCTTTAAATCTCAAATGATACTAGATTATATAGGTAAAAGTTATTTAAAATTTTGATATATTGAATGATCGTGACCTATCAATCAATTTAAAAATATCTAGCCTAATATGAGTCCATAATTCTATCTTAAATATCTTTCTCTTAATAAACTTCTTAGAGATGAGACAATAAGTGAAATCATCAATATCCAAATATTATAACAACAAATGACATTGTATGGTGATTATAGAATCAAGATATAACCATAAAATGTTTCATACATGAGTCTCCTATAGTCATTTCTCTCACCCTCACTTCATGATGAGGCTCAACGGGTATTTGGGACACATGCACCTTGAATTTATGATACGTAGTACTTTTCTAAAGTATATATACTATCTCATGGAGACTCGTGCATGTATCTAAATATTCTTTGTCCAGTATTATCATAGTTTAGTTTTTGTATTACATTCTATTTTTAAAAATTAAAATTATATCATATTAGTGCATATTACCTGATTACTAATTTAACGTTTTCAATTATTTAAATTCAAAAATGTCTCCCACTAATTCATTGAACTCTATAAACTCTTTATATGATATTGGGAATACTCTATAACTTGTGTATTATCGTGGAAAGGATCCCTAAAAACTCTCTTCATATTCTATACTCCATAGATATACCTCTACAAGGAATGTTCAAGGTAAGCATTTGATCGGCCAACCATATTCACTAATGGATCCATAATATATTGACTAATTTCCCAACATTTAAAATAATAATCTTGATTTTTCTAACACTTTCCTCTAAATATGAAAAAAAATTACTTTTGGAAACTTTTTTCCTGCCAACTTTAATTAACTTGACCCATCACACTCATAAGAACTCCCTGGTAGAAGGAGGCACCATCAACTATGGCTGAAAAAACCTCATACACCCAGTTTTTTCAAATTTAACCGATGGAATGAATTTATGAGTAAATTTTTAGGACCAAGATAATAATTAAGAGTATTTTTAGGTAATTTCTTTTGTTTTCTAGGATGTTTGAGAAGAAAGGAAATCAAATCACATTGTATAACATGATGAGGGAAGATAGGGGAGTTACAATACTGTACTTTGTAAATCTGATGATACATTGGTGGAATGTGCTTCATAATGGTCATATTTAGTCTAGATAACTTATGGTTCAATCATTATAAAGGAAATGGGGATAAAGTCTCTTTCCATCAGCATGGTTAGTTATATAGAAGAATGTGTCTAAGGTGGAACATTTTTCAAGTGTTCCCCAAATTTTTTTGTCCAAAATTTTTAAATTGGATAGCATTGAGAAAAGTGGATTTCAATGATAATTTCATAAAAATATGGAAAAGAAATTAATTTTGAGAAGATAGGGTTCCTAAAGTAGATTTCACAAAGACATGAAAAATGTTGATGGTGCTCTCTGCAACTATGGAAAGCTTCACGAATAAAAAAGGTGAATATCTTTGCAAGTGATCATTATGGTAGCGAAGAGTATTGGGAGTGTAGAGTTGTGGAAGCATAAAGGATTTTAAATAATGCTCTATTATTATGAAGAGATTTTCTATATGTGAAAAAATTCCATTGAGCTTCCCTAAAAAATTGAATTTTAGATGAAATTTCAGAGCACTAGGATGTTATGTTACATTTAACTAATGAGGCAAGGATTGTTCTAGAGTCAATGGGAAATGACTATAAATTTTACCCTACCCCCTGAGAAGAGTATAAATACTCCCCTAGAATTTTAGAACTCTCGAATTGAGATCAAGGTTCACGAAGGCAGTAGGCTCTGTGAAAGGAAGGATCTTCACAGCGGGCCATTAAGCTTTGTGAAGAAATGAACTTCTCAATGACCACCATGGGCTCTGAAAAATAGTGACCTATGAAAACCAGTGAGCACTGTGACATATAGTGCATTGAGATGTTGGGAGCATCATGAAGGATCTATGAAAAGGAGCTCTGTCTCTTGAAGATTTAAGTACCCAATTTAATTGGGAACTACATTCTATGTGCATCAAAATAAAACTGGGGTATTGTACTAAGTATCATTTCAAAGTCCCGCAAGATCCTAGAGAATCTTGGATAAGAAAGTCAAAAACTTGTTTAATAAATTAGATTTTTGAAACATTGTCATAAAACATAGAAACATTACATAATCCAATTTGTGCTAAGGGGGTGCACACACACTTACAGATTGTTTTGCAGATACTACATGAGCATATGGTTATATCCTAATCCTTATATTCCACCTCAAACGATTTTTTTCATGTTTATTTTGAGGGTATAGATTGTATCATTACCATACCAAGGATATAGTTGCTCTGGTTGATTAGTGAACCCTGCAAATATTTTGTTCCAATGGTTGTGGGTTTTTATTGTGTTTAGTAGAGAAAGATATATTTAACATGAGGTGAAGGTTGTCTCAAGAATAAAGAAACATAATATAAAATGATATCATTGACTCACCATCTCCCCAACTCAGCGATACATCGATCCGGATAGAGAAACATTAATTTTTATCAGGGCGATTGGTTCCCTTCATTTGTTCCTTACTGAGGTTTTGAGAGAGCTTGTGATGAAAAATCTGAATTCTGGGAATAATAAGGGGATTCTGGAATTTGATGGGAAGAATTATCATATCTGTAAAGATAGGATGATGACTTATCATATGTCTCTTGGGAATGAATTTAAGGAAGCTACAACATATGGATTTGCTACAATTGATGACAAGGGTCCTCTTACACCTATTGAAAAGAAGAATCTTGATAATGGGGTAAGGGATTAATATTCATTACTCTAATCTCTTCTAGAGTGTGAGTTTTTAAAATTGAAATTTTTTTATGAAACCAAATGAATTTGGGATAAGCTAAAGAACATCTATGAAGAAAATAAAAAATTGAAGATGAAAAAACTATAGATCTGGAGGCTGAAGTATGACGACATGAAAATTGGAAACTCTAAATCTGTTGGGGACTTCCATAACCAGGTAAATTACATTGTCATCCCAATCATATGTCCTACTAAAAATTCAGAGGATTATACAATTGTTGAAAAGATCATGAGAATTTTACCAGACATTTTTTATGCTAATGTTTCATCATTGGAAGATAGAGACCCTGAAACATTATCATTGTATGATTTTAATAGCAATGTCATCATTTATAAAATGAGAAGGGAGAAGACTGTGAATAGAAAAACAAAATATGATGAGAAATTTCAATCAATGATAAAAGTGAAGAGAAGTCAAATATTATTCTCACTGAATAAGAATCTATTGAATCTAATTCTGATGTTGAGTTATGTAAAAAAAATTATGTAATTTTATCTTTGTTTTCAAAGAATGTGAAAAGAGGTAGAGGGAAATACAAGGGTAAACATCCCTTGAAATGTTTGGAATGTGTAGTTATTGGCAAAATTACAGCTAATTGCCCTCAAAAAGGGAAATATGAATATAATGATGAATAGTATATAAGATCAAGATGGTCATCGAAGAAATAGGGTAATAAGGAAAAATATTATTCCATAGGGAATGATAAAATGTTCTTCAACTCCAAAATATGTTTCCTTTTGTCCAAAGATTATAAAGAAGAGAATAGTGAAGATGAATCCAAAAACTCTTTTTCTATGAAATCTAGAGAGAATAAATTTTTAAAGAATTCAATAATAAAGATTATGGGAGAAATATTTGTGAAGAAAAAATACTCAACTTGAATATCATAGAAAACTAGAGGTAAAATATTGTTTGATAATTCATAGAATGCTAGAGAATGTAAAAAGGAAGTTGATAAATGAAGATTCCTAATTAAAAAATCAATAATTTTTTCAAGATGATAAATTGAATTTGGAATATAAGATTGATGATCTGAATAATTCTCTTGAGAGTGAAAATAACTGTAATGAGCATATGGAAGTAATGATGAAGGCAATATAAGAATAGTTGGAAGCTGCCTAACTTTATATTTCTAATAATAATGGAATGAATATAATTTTCAAAAAAATATATCTCTAAATATGGTGAATTTTCTAGTAATAATGAACCTAATAAGGATCAAAGAAAATTTACCTAAAAAGGTTGAGAAAAAGGATGGAACTGGTTATGATAATAACAATGTTTGAATGTCTATGTGTGTTCCCAAATGCAGAAATGCTGGAAAAATAATATGTAGCCAAAAATCATGATTCTATATAGATTTATACTACTTTTAGTTCTAATATCTTAGGAAAAAAATATGTGCTAAGATAATTTTATGATTGAAAACATGAAGGATGATGTTCAATTGAGTTCTATTAAAAAGAGTGTTGAGAATAATGTTCACAACTTCGATCAGTATAGAATTTTTATAGGGAAATATTATTTCTATGGATACTACAGGTATTGTGATAGATTTGGATACATGGAAAATGTTTATTGGTTCAACCAAAAACATTACTACTATTAAACAAGTTATGTAAGACATGGTTTGAGGGGGAGCCAATCATATCAAAAGAACAAGTATGAGAAGGAGGTTCAGAAGAATTTTGAGAAGTCTTGTGTGAAATATTAAAATAGGTTCCCACCATTAGAAATTATTTTTGATAGATCTAAACAGTCCGGACATCTTGCTAAGGGATGACTTATTTTCTAGTGATCACAAAAAAAGGTTCTTAACAAATATCAGAAGTTGTAGATGATGAATTAAAAGGAAGAACATAAAGCTCTGTTTGTTGACACCTCATTGAAGGCTAAAAAAGGAGACAGTCCATGGATTCGTTATAGTGGGTGTTCTTCTCACATGAAAGGAGATGTAATGTTTCTAAATAATTTGAAATACTTAAAATAAAAAATAGTTAAATTTAGCAATGATGGTTCTTTAAGGATAAAAGTTATGGGATCAACCATCATTGGAAAATAAAAAATGAAATCCAGGAAAACATTATATGTTGATGGCCTAAAACCCAATCATTTGAGTCTTTCAAAACTCGTTAATTAGGGAAACAAATTTAACTTCAGAAAATATGTTTTTTTTTGAAAAGTTTAAATTATGGATTGGTAGTACCAAGAGACCAATGTAGAAAAGGGAACTTGGTCCCAGTTGGTGGAGTATAAAAATATTTTTACAAGGGTATGGTGGATGAAAATAAGTTCTTTCATAAAACGAAAGGACATATGTGTTAACGAAACATATATAAGTTATCAACTTGTGACAGTGTCTAAGATATTCCTAACATATTAAGACAGAGAGACCGGTGCTGCATTATTTGTGAGAATGAGATGATTACAAACCATGTGCATAAGAGAGGTGATATTCATACAAAAAGTACCTGGGAACTTATACATTTTGAAATCTATAGACAGATGAGATAAAAATCCAAAAATGGATATAACTACTTCATTACATTCATTGATGAGTTTACTCACATTACATGTATTATGTACATGAGACATAAGTCAGATGATATTAAAATGATTAAGAGTTTTAAGAGAAAAGTAGAGAATTAATATGAGTATTCAGTGAAGTAGTTTAGAATTGATTATGGTGTATAATATAAGAGTGAAGAGTTTGAAATTTATCATGAGAATAATAATGGAAGTTGGCATTAGTTCAGTTCACTATATAAACCTCAACAAAATGGGTTACTAAAAGAAAGAATGGAAGTATGATGGAAATGGGGAGAACAATATTACATAAACATAGTCTTTCTCATTATTATTGGAGTCAATCCACAAGAATGGTTGTGTATATTCAGAACTAATTTTTCAAGAGGCCAAATTCAGATAGACTCTATACAAAATGTCATATAGAAGAACTCCATGTCCGAAACACTTAATATTTTTGGGATTCCATTCACTATAAAGAAGAATGGTGGAAACCTTTGTAAATTTGTGAAAATAAGATATGATGGAAATATTCTTATCTTTGTTTCATAAGGAATAGGATATAGATTCTTCACTAAAGAATCATGGAGAATTTTCCATTAATCTAATGTCAATGTTGTTAAAAATGTTGAGAATGAAAACAAATCTTATGATGATGAGGAAGTTGAGCAGGATAAAGAAGGATATGTTAAAAATTCTTATAATGATTCCCAATGTGGTAATACTACTCAAGAGGATGAATCAAAATCAGCAATTTAGAGTGATGAGGATGAAATTAAAATAGCTCATCCCAAGCTGAGGAAGCACGTAGTGGCTCAGAACATTGCTGGAGATCCACATTAGAGGGTTCAATCTAGAAAAATAATTAATGTTGTTACACATAATTATTTATATTCAAAAGTGGAGCCTAATTATGTAAATGAAGCTTTTGAGCCCCCAAAATGGGTCTAGGATATGAATGAAGAGATTGATCAAATTGAAATTAATTATACTTGGGAAATTGTTCTCAATCCAAATAAAAAAATGTTATTGCTGTACATTAGGTTTTCTTGAACAAGTTTAATAAAGAAGGTGAATTGATATGGAACAAGGATAGATTAGCGTGAAATTCTTAGTCATAGATTGAAGGAATTGATTTTGATTAATCCTTTTCAGTGGTCGTATGGTTAGAAACAATCATAATAATTCTTAATATTTCTATCCAATGATTTTGCAATATCTTTCAAATTGATTGTAAATATTAATTCTTGAATGGTGATCTTGATGATGATGTCTACATTGAAAAACATTATGGCTTTGTTTTTGGGAAAGATGAAAGTAATATGTGTAGCTGGAAGAAGGATTTTTACAGAATAAAACAATTGAAAAGGTCATGTTATTCAAAATATGATAATTTCTTGAGGAAGATTAATTTCAGGAAATTTGGAGTTGATAATAATAATTACATTAATGAATGTCATGAGTTATCTCTGATCATAATTGTTTATGTTCCGGACATTATCTTTTCTAGGAATGATGAAAAGTCATCTGAAATATTTTCTAAGGAGATGAAGAAGTGGTTTCAGATGTCCTTGTTGGGAGAAATGAAATATTTTCTTTGGTTTAAAATAATATAGATGAGGAACCACATTTTTATTTCTCTAGAAAAGTATGTGAAGGAAATTCTGAAGAAGTTTTCAATGGAAAATTGAAAACCAATTTCCACACCAATTTCTGTGGGAATCAGTTGGTCAAAATATGAAGAAGGCATGGAAGTTGTTAACAAAGTGTTTCAAAAGATGATTGGACATCTATTATATTTAAATACCTCAAGTCCCGACATTTTCTAAGATGTTATATTCGGTGAAAGAATTAAAATCACTCCTAAATAATAAAATTTCATTGATAAAATAATAATTAATTGATATATAAAAGGCAAAAAAATTGGGAATAAGGTATGATGGATAAGAAAATATTGATTTGTTTGGGTATTCAATTGCTGATTGGTCAGGAAATGTTGATGATAGATGATCTATATATACTAGAGTTTTCATTATGGGGAAAAGTTGTGTTATTTGGCCTATAATGAAACTGAATTCAATGAATCTTAAGCTCGTTAAAGCTGAGTATTTTCCTACATCGTAACAAGTTACTAACATTTTCTAAAAACCATTACTAAAGGATAGATTTTCTCTATTTATTTTTAACATGGGAGTCCAACCTACTTCTCATCTATGTTGAGATATTTGTTTTTGTCCCCTCTCTCATATTTCCTTGGTATAGTGTTGTCAAGGGGATAAATTATTTCATAAATCTATCCTAATGGGAAAATATAAAGGGGGAGTGGTGGGTATGCTATGAATCCATCATATAAGTGAGTGAACTTTTATAACTATTTGTTGGAGTGGTTATAGAAACCAATATTTTTGTTTTCTAGGAATGTTGAAGATGTCGAGAACGATGAGAATGAAATGATGATGAATGTTCATAGTCACTAATATTAGATAGCATAGTGTTGGCTATATGTAATTCTTATTTCATACATTGAGTTAACTCATGTAGGATTATAATTGTTAATAAGTATTCCATTTATTTAGGATTCAATGTTTAGTTATTATTATGGAAAGTGGGAGAAATGAATTTGTCAAACAGCATGGTGGGTTTTACAGAAGAAGATGTCTACAGTGGCACATTTTTCTTCTGTCTGCCAAATTTTTGGGGTCCAAAATTTGGAAATTGGATAGCATTATGAAAAGAGGATTTACATTATTATTTCATAAAAATATGGAAAATTCATGAAAATCATGAATATGGGATTCATGAATTTGATTTCATAAAAGACATGATGAACATTGACGATGTTCTCAACAACTATGACTTTTTTTAAAAATGGTAGAGGTGAAGAGCTTCAATTGTGAGCATTGCAGTGTACAAGATAATTATTAGTAGATCATTGTGGTCACAAAAAGGATTTGATAGAATGGTCTGAAATTGCAAGGAGCTTCGCGATATGATATTATTTTTATTGAGCTTTTTGAAAAAGATATAATTTTCGATGAAATTTTGGAGCTCGGTGAAATGGTCTTATGTGGCACCGATGGGGGGAGGTAGGTTCTGCAGTTAGTGGGAAACACCTATATATTTCGCCTACCCCCATGAGAATATTAGAGATACTCAATAATAATTTAAGAACTCTCCAATTGGGAAGAAGTTTTGTAGAGTGATCTCTACGGAAGCAGTATGCTCGGCAAAGGGAAAGAGCTCCACAATGGGTAATTGAGCATTGCGAAATAAGTAAAAATTGACAATAAAAACATTCCCTCTGTGAAATAGTGAGCTTTGGGAAATTTTGATTTGTATAAACTGGTGAGCTCTACGAACAAGAGTTCTCTATGAAGATGGGAGCGTCGCGAAAGAGATATGTGAATGAGATTTGTGAGTTAAAGATTTCAGTGCACAATTTATGTGGGAATTGATTTCTATGTGCATCATGATCTGACTAGGGTATATGAATAAGTATCATTATTATGTCTAGGAAGTTCCTACTATCATCTAGAAATGAAAGAGAATAATTTTTTAAAAGATCGGATTTGTGAATGTTTTTGAAGAAGCATAGAATCATTACATTTTCCTATGTGTTATAAGAGGGTTCAAATGATGTTGTTGATTGTTTTAAATTGGCTACAAGAGTGTAAAGGTATACGATACTCACTGTATTCCACATCAATGGAATGTTTTCTAGTGAATTTTATGGTACTGGATGGTTTCTGTACCATATCAAAAATGTAGATGCTCTTGTTGAGAAGTGAACCTTGTAAACCTTATGTTCCTGGGGGTTATTGTTTTGATTTTTTTTAGTTGGGAAAGAACTCTTTAATGGTAGGTGGAGGTTGTTTTACAAAATAGGAAACATAAAATAAATGATATCACTAATTCACCCCCCCCCCCCCCCCTCTTAGTGATTCTTGGATTATAACTGGGAAACAACATTAATATTAATTTGAGTGTATTTTATATTTCATGATGAATGTAAACCAGTTATATTAAATTTTATCTTACTATGTTTCCACTCACCATTTCATTTAGGGTCACATCTTAGTGATTACTCCATTGAGGGGTCTCACAAGAGGTCTTAGTTTTGTGTGTCCCTAAGTACTTGTAGGTGTCTCGTATTTTCTTTTTTTCTTTTTATCCCACTCCCCCAAACTATGGTAACATGTTTCCATTCTCACAGCTGAACATTCATTAATAGAATACATTCATCTCTTTATTATTCATTTTAATTTATACTATATTTTGTGTTTCTCATTATAAAAAAAACTATAAAATAAAATACAATGCCTAAAGGAAATAAATGACTCAATTTTCCTTGACCATATAATATTTATTGATTCATTTAAATGTGATTGATCAACTATGTATAATGGTAATCATATATAATTTGAGTCTTGACTCATGATGCAGCTCACCCTCGATCCAATATTTCCATATCCTATCCAGATTTTTATCTAGACATGGCGTGGTCCATGACATATATTCTAACCATTAATAGAACATCAATACATTCATATAGGTGAGGGGGACTCGATTAACGTAATATACATAAAATAAAATATTGATGGATGCACAGGACCATTGATATAATTAAATGAAAAAAAATATGTGAAACCCTTCAAAAAAATAGTTAAATATTCTAACCAACAAACATGGTTGTAATAAATAATTATATGAAAAGAAGACATACATTTTTGGTCAATACTAAATATTAGTCTATGAGTAAACTAAAAATATTGAGAAATATTAAAATGAAAAAAATATAAATACGATGGAATCTAATAAATTATATGAAGTATATAATTTCAATTAATTTAATTTCATTCCATCTGTTACATAATTTTGTTTTTATCCCACAATTAAATAAATCAATTTATTTAATTTTAGTACATACAAGTTTTATAAATGATAATTAAATATATTTTTTTATTTTAGAAAATTTATCTTAGTCCCCAAAACCATGCAGAAGGCCATTACAGATTGATTTGATCTTATAAATTCACATTCCAAGATTGGAAGAACTCGTATAGTGATATTGATATAGAATTTAATTCATTCTTCTACCTCATATTTTTATTAAATTAATTATTTTTTCATTTCAAAATAATTTATTTATCTAAAAAATCATTTTTTTCTAAATTGATGATAAATTTTAGAATATTAATTTATTTTTCTATTTTTATTATTTTAATTAATTTATTTTTAATTAAATAATTTGGTATTCAACATCATTTTTTAGGCATCTATATTAAATTATAATCTGGAATTATTATAATTCATTATAAATCTTTTTAAAATAATAGTTTTGAATAATAAATGTTTTATTAATTTTTTTTATTCTTTATTCGTATTGTATTAAAAAAATTTAATTTTTAGTATTTTAATATATTAAATTAGATTAAGAAATTCCTTCTTTCGGTTATTGTTTTGGTAATGCATTTATTTTATTAGATTGTTTATCTAATTATAATATAATATTATATTAATTAAATAATTATTGTTTTTGAAAATAATTAACTTATCAATTTTCTATGTTTATTTATTTATTCAATTTTGTTAAGAATTTAATTAAAAATCATGTTATTAATATTTTGGTATTAGGTAATTATTTCTTTGGAGTTATTTATCAATCAAGTAAAGTACGGATCAGGGTCAGTGTACTATGGGCATCCTGGATAGTATATTGATCCCAAGTCAAGTGACTTGATGTAATTTCTAGCTGATAGTTCCATGTGGCCTTACATCACTCCAGCCTCCAAGTCAGTAATTTGTATTCCTACTCAATTCATCTTACCTAAAGGACTCCAATAATAACCACCTAAACTACGTCAAAAATACTTCTCTAATGTGCCACCCTAACATGAAGGTATACAATCAACAGATGCACATTGTCGATTGAATTAGCGGAACCATGAATCAAGCTGCACCCCTATAAATATTGTAAAACCTCTTTGTCTCCCACAATTAAAAGCACCTTCACCATATCTAAATGCACAAACTACATTGTTGACCTATTTAGAAATCGCAGTAGTCCAACGCATGTTCTTCCTCACTGATGTAGAAGCAACCCTTGTGATCACACCTGAATCACCAGTCATCGAAGATGACGATGCTGATTAGTGATTTTCAGGAAATCTGGCTTCTGAATGGGTGGATGAAGATTATCCAGAAAACTAACCACACCCCCTCACTAGAAGCATAACTGAGAAAGATTCTAAGATCCACAGATGTCACACTTCCACAGTCCAAAGCAACCCTCATAGCATGCCTAAAATTGAAACTGAACAAGATCGTTCATTAGATTTCAAGATCATAAAAACAAAATTTAAAGAATATGATCACGAGTTGAGGCCTACAAGTGAATCCCCTCTACTATTAAAGATCCATTCCTTCAAGTTATTGATCAATCCATAACTGATCTCTCAAAATATTTCAGCACTGATATGGATGGTCTTGCATTCCCCTCTCCTTATGCGCCCTCTACTGTAGGAAGATTTATACATGAAGACACCCCCTCAATTTCTTATATTTATATATATATATATGTGATTCATAATAATAATAACAGTAACATATTTAATCCAAATAAATATACATATATATACATAAATATATATATATATTTATATTACAAGTCTATGAACATAGCTATATACATATATTTATCTTTAATTCAAATAATAATATAATTTATATTTACATAACATTTAAAAAAATTGTGATGTCACTCGGGTTTGAGCCCAAAAAATGACTAAGTATTTCTATCATAGGATAATCAGTGCAAGCCCCATAAGTTTCTTCTAATACCACATCCCAAAAATTTAGTGAATGATTTATTTCAAAATTCAATTTTTTATGATTCCATTAATTTTTTTATGGAGGATTTGGGAAGCTATGATTCTATGAGAAGAGATACAGTGATGAAAATGGGCCATGGAGGATTAATTTTGTGAATTTTCTTAAAATTAAAATGATAGTAGTTGAGATCAAGACAATATTTGGATATATAGTAAGACTCCAGAGTCCATTATATTCCCAATAGTTTTTTGCAATGAATGAAGCGTAGATGCTATTGAGGAGATGGAAAATATTCACAGAGTGAATTTTGTTGAAAGAGAAAAACACATGTCACTGGAGGATGGACATTTATAGAGAAGGAATTCAACATAGAAGTTAGGGAAATAGTTTTCCAAGTGGTGATGGTGAGTGGGGAATTCAATGGAGTTACATATGGATATTTTGATTATAGTATTATAGGATACAAAAATAATGAGAATAGGGTTTTGGAGATTGAAGGATTCAACCAGAGAATTTAAAGAAAGAATTAAAGTGGAAGAAAAAAAGAATAAGTGGTGTACAGTGATCAGATGGAAAATAAGGGGTGACTCTTCTATTTATTCATTCTTATATCAGGATCTATAATCTTTTAGTTATAAATTTCTATATGAGTTTTGGTTAAATATATTTATCACAGTGATATTATATTGAATTGATTTATCTTGTCTAACCTTATTCATGTCATTGTTTATTTGATCAACCTCATATTCCATGTAATAGAATCAGTTATAAAAGTGAAAAACTACAGAATCATGAAATATCTTATCAATATGCTCATCTGATATTTTTAAATCATAATTTTTTGTATATTGATTAAATTAATGTCTTCACAAAGAGATATCATTTAAACCACACAATTGGGGATTCCATAGTGCTTCATTATTTTTCATCTATAGCTCAATCAACACATTCATGTCTTATTAATAAATAAAAAAAAATATTCAAACCATTTTTAGTGTATTTTTAGTAATCTATGAGAATCACAAAAAATAGAACCTGAATGTCTGGTTTTATGTTTTTCTAGACTTTTTTCATCACAAAACTAATTCTTCCTTCCCAATGTATACAAGATCACTACTTTAATCAATCTAGTTGTTTTAGAAATTTATTATTTTTCTAGTCAATGACATCTAGTGTGTCGGCATTTCTAGGCTTGGAAGACCATCCCTGATCCATTCCAAGTCAGGAAGATCCTCCCACACCTTTTCAAGGGTATTTCAGGTCCGATAGGTCTTGTAGGGGTTAGTTGGAACCTGATTAGTGTAAAGGAAGACTGCCAAAGATGGGTATCACCATCGGGTTAGGGTTACTCGTCACAGTGTGTCACCCACATCTGTGGCCAATAAGGATGGCTTGGATGATGGAGAAACCAAGATGCTAAACCTCATAGTTGACTATGGGAATGAGGACTTGTGTTTTTTAATTTTTAACGCAGCCTATGAATAATGTTTTAATAGTGTTTCCTTTATTTCCCCAAGGTCAGCACCTACCCCTTCATAGAAGTTGATTAATATTTTTTTAAAATATTTTTTCACCATGTAGCACGACCCACTTCATCGACTATCAATTTTTGAAAAATCAATAATGCTATCCATTTGAAAAAATAAAATATGTTTTCCTACATATCTATTAAGAAGACACCCACTATTATTCATTAAATCATTTAGTTGTTATTCTTATGCACATGTGTGTTATCAATTGCACTAGTTGGAACTCTTCCTAACCACTGGATTCTAGAGGGTCTCTAGAATGAAATTTGGATTTCGTCAAAAAAATAACACACTCTACTAGGGACCTTAATTAAAATATATAAAATATATGTTTTCAATTTAAATACAAAAAAAATAAAGTCAATCAATCCATATTTATATTTTAGATGATGATTAATTTCACTTCATAGATCAAATTGATGCACAGTCAGATCCATTGAGACCGAATTAAATAACGCTAAACAATTTACTGATGTTTTTTATTTACTTAGAAAAATTTGACAATCGATATCATACCAATTGATGGTATTAGAGCACATAGTGGATGTCGTTGGGTGGGTGATTTAAATTTATCTCATCACCAAAGGGATTAAAATTCATAATAATTGATTTTCCAATACCTAATAGATGTGTGAGTATCTCACCTTAATATTTCAATGAAATAAATATATAAACAAGTAGCTCGTTCAAATTGAACAGTGCTCAACTGAAGCTTGATTCTGGAAACCATTATAAAAAGGATCTGAAGTTGAACCACTATAGATCATCCACAAATACTTCATTATTACACACATATGACAATAATCCAATTCCAAGTGCTAACGTGGATCTCTAATTACTCCTTTGACATCACGATAATCACCTCGATCTCGTGCGTTTGATCTATGAAGACATTAATTGATCATTCACTCAAATGGATTCTTTACCTCTCTAAGATTCAGGATGAGAGAGAATATACAAATTCTAAATTACTAAAATTATAGGGAATGAGCTTCTCCTCAATTTATATAGTGGACATACAGAATACCTAGGAAATGGTCCCACACCACCCTTATATTCAATGTCCAATAAGTAAACAATAAATGAAACATTATGAAAAACTAATGGCATCATTAACAGAATATATATTTAATCACATACATATAATATATAACAGATATATTTCATGACAATATCTAGTAAATAACTCCACTTAGAATTATTTCAATATTAAATGAACCTTGAATATTAAAATAATATTTGTTTGTATAATATTTTCCTTATATTCACTTTATACCTTGTGAAATTTTTTAATAAACTCAACCCAATTATTCAATACGCATATAATAATGAATTTATATATTTATCTATTGTCGATTACATTGAAAAATCTCAATCCCCATGGTGGGTCCAACGATTTCCAACATTCGTATTCACTAGAATTAGGCAGACTCTTGAATAAGTTATTGTATGTGACCCTATTGGACTTTATCACCATAGAATTTAATTTTATTCACAAACCCAAAGTGGAATCTTAAAACATATCACGATCCCTAAAGAGATAAGGAATATCCAAATAAGAATAACCAACCTATGTATATGCCCTTGTAATATAATCAATTTGCCTTGTGATATCTCATAATGGAGGACCCAAACTTCAATCTTCATCCTCCATTTCTTTATTATTTGTTAATCTAACTAGATAAAAGTACCTTTAACTACCTTTTCCAATTATTTATGTAGGTACTACAATCCAGGTTAACTAGGTTCCAGATATCACTTCCTCAACTCAGGTACAAGAAATATTACCTTACCATTCAACCAATGTCATTACACCAATGATCCACTAAAAAATATAACTCTCCATGACCTCAATATCAAATTTTTTAAATTTCATCATTGTATTATATAAAATGAAACATATTAATAATGAACTCAACCCATGAGTCCAATATAAGTATTTGTTGATAGGAACAACCCATGATGCCCAAAACTTGTGTTGTTCCTAGTGGTTGGTATATTTTCACGATATCACATACTAGATGTCACCAAGTATGAACATCATGAGAATAAGTTTCAACGAATATGAGCCAATAGAACATGATACACATAAATCAACTATTCAAAGTCAGTATGATGTATCTTTTTAATAAAACTAATGTTTTGGATTAATTTTGTAGTATATTGAGGTTTAAATTAAAGCATGACATCTACTATAAACAGTGGATACAAAAATTAATCTATGTAAATTACTATTTAAATTTTGGATATAATAATATCAACAATATAATTTTATGTTAATATCAAGTATAACTCATTGTATAAATTTTATAGTAATCAAAAAGTGTTTTAATGTAGGGCCTAGGTATCCCCCTTTTAAAAAACCTTTATCATTCTCATGGACCGTGGGCTAACCTACATCACAAAATTTCATTATAATGATAAAGTTGGTATTAATTCTAATAATATATAGTAATTTATAATTTACAGTCATAACAAATAAACAATATCTCCCATACTGAAAATTTAGCATTTTGTATTGTCTACAAAAGTGACTCGTCGTCACTTTATTTTTTGAATGTCTCAGAAACTAAAATTATCTGTAGTAATTTATTCTCAAATACCACTATAAATATACCATGTTCTCTAGTTTTTGTAACTCTTTTGATCTTCTTGAATTCAAAAAAAATAAATGAGATCGGTTACCAAACTACTTTGGGTCATTAACTGTTAGCAAAAAATAATAGTGTAACCCACATATATCAAAGCCGAAGATGTTGAATAGTTTATGATCTATAATAATATAATCCTTATGAGATCCAATGGATCAATCGTTTTTCAATATGTAATGTTTTCTCTAGTGTCCTCTTTTCTAACACAAATTATAAAATTTGAGTTTATAGAATGAAATATTTTGACTAGAAATCTGTCTATATAAAACTAAAACAAATTCTAGGTGCTTGACGACACAATTTGTTCTATCTTAATAAATTATCCAAATTCCCCAACTAGAAATAAAATTAGAAAGATGATTATTTAGGTTAAAATGTTTGATTTTAGTTTTCAAAAAAATGTTCAATTATAAATATCTAAATTAAATTTACAATTATCATCTAGATTAGAATAAATATTACATGTTTCTAAGGTATGTATAGAAATTATATCATCAGCTTTAGAAAATTATTCCTTAGCACAATAATGGTCCATTTCCAAATTTCTATTTTTCTTTTCATGTTAATTTAAATATTAAAAATTTTCTATAAATTATGGAATATCATCCTCATATTCCAATGATGATGTTAAATGAACATTGCATGGTGTAAAAGAAAACTTTTCATTAAGATATTTCATTAAAATTCATTCAGGATTTACCTTCTTTATAAATCACAAATCATCTTGGGAAACTTTTTCATAAATAATCATTGATCTTCTTACATTAATCGCACTTTTGATCACCTATTTTGATATAATTGATCTTCACTAACACCCCATGTATCATTGGTCTCCATAAAATAATTTCAATATTTTCTTTTTTAATATTTTCTTTCATTATTCTTGATCTTCGGAAAAGGAATATTAGGTTTAATGGAATCTTGTTTTTAATCTCATAATAGATAGTTTATGAAGATGAATTCCTCTAATTTTTTTCATTTATTCATTTTAGATCATCATACTAGAATTTATTCTTTTTTCATTATGGTATTTATACATATTATAAGATAGTAAGTCTCTACTGTACTTGATTTAGAAGGGTAACATCTGAATGATGTTTATATTTGTTATTAATAGTTGTAGTATTTTTAGTTTTAGCACCATACTATAAAGCATTGCAAGTTAAAGTTAATCTAAAACCATTCATTACCTTCTACATCTCAATGTATCTCTTCAGTTGATTCCCATATTTCATTATAGTAATAATAATAATAACATCAACACTAATATTTTTTCAGATAAATAGTGATAATTACCCCTATCTTCTTGGATTCACATTCCTTTAGAAGAATTCGAATAGTCATTGTTATAATATATTTGAAATTAATTTAATTTTATTTAATGGATTTCCATCAATTAATAATTATCATAAAACATTGTTTAATTTCCACCCATAATTCATTGGATAAAAAATAAAATACATCACAATATTCTCACAGCATCATACATTGAGTCTCAAGAACATTATATTTTCAAAATTAAGTTAATTTCTTTAACCATAAAAATTCATTTTTATCTCCCTGAATAAAATTTGAAAAAAAATATATTTCTAGTCATCAAGCATAGAACCATTTTAAAAAATTTACAATTATCTTGATATTTCATATTTTCTGTATGAGTAGATATAGAAATCTATTTCTCTAGCTTTATGTATTTTTTATCCCTCTTAGAATCATTTCCACTCTAATGTAGATAATTAACCTTTTCATCCCATCAGTCCATTATTCATAGTCAGTATGAATAATTATTGGTTTTCAACAAGGATTCATATTTTCAATATATTTGATTAAAATCAATTCTATATCAAGAATGAAATATCTACTCTATTATAATTGGTTATTATAGAAAAATATTAATATTTCTCTTCAAAAAATGCCATATTTTGTTCTGAAAAAAATTATACATTTAAGAGTGGCCTCATATAAAACATGTTTTCTTAGAGGATAAACAATTTGGAAGTGCAAAGACTGGGGTGGTTTATAGTTAAAATGAAAGAGAAAATTTTCATCCATTTAAATATTCAATGACTATACGTTACGATTTTTTATCAAATCAGATTATCTAATTAAATATAGTGGAAAAAAATTATCTTAAGATAAAAAATATTTTATAAAATTTATATTAATCATCAAAAGTAAAATATATAATGTTAATATATATATGTTCAATTATAGATAACTACTTTGAAACCCCAAAAGGATATTAATAAAAAACACTTCTAATCAAGAAATCCATCTTCTTTAAACCAAAGTGTTCAGTGTATTGAAAGACTTTATCTAAGGTATCCAAGACCCAACCATTTTTTTTACTATAAAACTATCATAATTTTCCACATTCCACTCCAAGAAAGTCTTTGAATAGAACCTGATACGAGGATAAAAGTTAACAATGTGAGTACTTCAACATAAGTGTTGGCCATAATTAGTTATATCTCTAAGCACAACATTAATCAAATTATCATAAAAAAATTATCAAAAACGTTCTTCCAATATCCATTTTAAGATGATGAAAACTCTTTGTAAGAACCCAGCTCTTCTTTTCAGGTATGTTATCTATTTTCTGTTCATTTTTGAGAAAAGAGGTTTTTCTAGAAATTTTTTAAGTGCACGTCATGTACTATATGAGTACATGTCGTGTACAGCAATGTCGCAGGAGGTCGTGTGCTCAATGTGTACGGGCCACACACAAAGCCATGTAGGGGTGTTTGGAGGCCGCCTAAAGTGGTGTATGGAAAAGGTGAGTACACATAATATACTTCAAAAGTGCATTCCATGTACTTCCTTTTTTTCATTAAATGCACTGGGGTCGCGTCTAATCAACAAAACCACCTTCTTTTAGGTTTCGTTTGACCGAGAGCACTGTATGACCGTGGATCTTCGACGATGGAACTGGCGTGCGTCTATCCTTGGAATCAAACACCAATGATTGCATTGGAATCGCATAGGTGAGTTATTCCTTCTCCTAGAGCATTGTTTTCCTATTCCTCATCTTTTCCATATTATCATGGGTTGAAGGTTTTATACTTTTTCATAGATCTATGGTGTTCTAAGGTGATTAAAGCCTTGAGGTTCACATATAGAGATCTCCTAACACTAAGGTATGTGGTTTGTGCCTTTACATTCGAGGTCTTTTAATATTATGTGCAAATTCCACCAATACCCTTGAACGGTGTATTTTTTGTTTACAGTTATTCCCTAGACGATTGCTTGCCATGCTTGTATGCTTTTGTCAAGGTAATTTTGATATTAATAGGGTTGATTTCTATGCTTTCGATTTATTTCCCTATCATGATCTGTTTACGAACGTTTGGTCATGTTTATCCAGTTTGGCTGCCTTGCCTTTTTTCCATGCATGTTGCTATAGGATGGAGAGTTTGTATTCTAAAATGATTTTTATGAAGTAGATTGATTAACCAAGTAGTTCTATAGGTTGAATTTGGCCAAATTGTATTTCTATGCTCGTTGACCTACACATGGTCGTGAGAACCTGGTGTAGTAGACTATAAGGGGAATTGACCGAGTGACCATTATCAGAGAGTCTTTGAGAACATTTGGCTTTAAGGGGGGATTGACCAAGTGAGCTTGGTCAGAGTTCCTAGGACCACTTGCGGCTATAAGGGGAATTGACTGAGTGAGCTTCCTTAGAGATTCCTTCTCTTCTTTAGACTATAAGTGGAATTGACTGAGTGAGCTTTCTGGGAGAGTCTTTTATTTTATTCCTTAACAGTTTAGACTATAAGGGGAATTGACTGAGTGAGCTTCCTCAGAGAGTACATTACATTGGGGCTATAAGGGGAATTGACTGTGTGATCTTCCCCAGAGAGTTATTGACTATCATAGACTATAAAAATAATTGACTGTGTGAGATTCCTCAGAGAGTCTATTTATTAATTATTATGACATAACCAGAGCTGTTATACTGAGTGTAGTACCCATAAGGTTGCATTTTTTTTGTTAGGTAGGACTAAAGTGGATGTGTTGTTTTTACTTCCTAGAGGGATACCTATTTGGGTTTAGCTGTTTCTTGATATAGATATTGTGGATCATTAAATGCTGTGTACTTTCCTGTTTACTGCTTTCAATACCTTTACCTTACATATATTCACTGACTGTTAGGCACAGATCTTTGGGTGGTTGCCTACGGGGATTTAGTCTCACACCCTATTTGGGTCATGCTTTTGGGCCCAAATAGATTATATTACTGCAGGTATAGATAAGGGCCACTTGCTTTCTACATCAGGTACTTGACTTGTTGTGGAGTTGGAGTGCATGGAACCAAGCCTAGGCCTGCGATGCTGAGGAGCGATTTATCTATTTCTTTTATAATTTGGTTTTTCACTGGTTGTATTCAGCATTGCGACTTGTTTGTCTATTTTCCTAGACATATGTATCATGCCTCATTTTATATATATGTGTTCTAGTTTCTTATCATTTCAGTCTTTCGCTATTTACTATTGTTGGATATATACTACTTCCGCTGTTGTACATTTTTTTCTCATCAACTCTGTTATAATGAAAATGAGGGCATAGTTTCCCCACAATCACACCCATGGCCCTCGCTGCTAGTCGGCAGCCTATGGCATTTGGGAAAATGTGCTTGAGTCCATCTAACCAACTAGGTAAGCGGTGACTCTGGGTGGATTTCGGAACCAGGATGTTACAAAGTGGTATCATAGGATTCCTTTTTATTGAAAAACTATTTTGAGACTTATCCCTGGATACGATGAAATATTTACTTGGTAATAAGTTGTGCCAGGGAGTAGTTAACCCGTGTACTGGGAAAAGCCAATCTACCTCGTTTATTGAAATTTTTTGGCCTTTCAATTTTATAGTTGATTTGATTCCACCATTGGGTGGTTCACATGTTTTATGTTGTTACCATTGATATTTTTGAGGGTTTATTTCTGTCGCAACCCGATGATATGAGGGTATTCCATCTTATGCATCATAGAGGCACTTACGAGAAATCACGTGTCATGCATTCTTTTCATGCCATATAGGGTGCATTAGCAATGGAATGTTGTTGTGATAGATGTTGGGAAGAATATGCATTTTTTTGTGATAGATGCCTTGATAAAATACGTGTTATTTGATAGGATATTTTTTGTGTAGAGGTTTTCTTGATTGGATGGAAAACTTTGGTTCTTGAGGAGTTATGGGCCCTCATATACTATAATTTGGTGGATCGTTTCCTTTTTTTGCATGTTATAATATGTACACGATGCGATACATTGATTCTTTGGGAGTATGGGCCCTCATGGATACTAATTTGGCACTTTCATTGTTTGTTACAGTGTATTCTTGGTTTTGGAGTAGTTTCTAAGGCATATTGTCTTGAAAACCCAGAATACACATCGTGTAGTGTTAAGTACACGCCATGTGTTCTTATATTAGAGAAGAAACTATTTTACTTAATTAAATGCCATGTACTTTATGTATATGTCGTGTAGTCTCTAACCATGTCGTAGGCTGTGTGGGAAAAGACACAGGATGAGGGAAGGTCTTGTGGGAACACGTCGTGTACCAGTCGAACATGTCGTGTAGTGCTGACCTGGTGTCCGCCCGTGTAATAAACAACATGTTATGGTGTCATACTTTCACGTACATGTTGTGTCTTCCTTGAACACACTATGTAGTTTGACCTAGGTACCCGGCCAAGCCATGAACAACACGGGTCGGTGTTATCCCTTCATATACATGTCGTGTCTATCTGGAACACGCTGTGTAGTTTCAGCCATGTATCCAGCCATGTAACTAACCACATGGCTGGTTGGGACTTCTTAGTAAATAATGTGTCCATCTGGAACACACCGTGTAGTGTGACCCAGGTACACGGGTCATGTCACTAACAACATGGGTCGGGTGAAACTTGTAGAGTACACGTTGTGTCTACTCTGAACATGCCATGATGTTTTTCCTTAGGAGAGCTATGTGTCTAAATCACAAATAAGGACTCATGCATGGAAAGAGGATTCAGGTACAGGCCTGGTGTTAGGAGAACTTGTTGTGTGTTTGGGGTGTTACACGACCAGTTTAGGAAGGTGTACACGCCCATGTTGATGACTTTAGGGAACACACCATGTAGGAATTGTACACATTTTGTAGTCATGCATGGTAAAAATTGAATGATTTATTTCTCATGTTCCTTCTTACACATCTAGATTTCCATACTTGATAATGTTGATCTAAATTGTTAGATTTACCTTGAAGAGTCGTGTCACTAGGATGTCCTCCAGTTGTCAGTCAGTTAACAAATGGTGATCAGATGATGGATATGGCTGATCAGGGACTTCCAACATATTCTCCTATTGTGCCAGTCATGGCACCAACTATTATAACTACCATAGGTGCTGATGCACAATTCATAGAGGGATTTTTGAGAATGATGCAGAATTTTCAGGGAGTTTCTTATCCTACCTCGTCGATGGCTGATTTGACATAGGTCTTTCAACAACAACATCCTCATATATTCTCATAAGAGGGATGACCCCAGGCTATAGAGTCATGGTTAGAATCCACGCTGATGATTTTTGAGCATATGAAGATACCTCCAGAGAAGAGGGTGAAGCAGGATACACACATGCTTCGAGACTCCTCTAAGATGTGGTGGGGTGTGATCTCACAGGAGGGACGCCAGCAGAATATGGCTTGGGATGAGTTTCGGTGTATCTTCTATGATTAATTCTATCTAAAGACCTTGAGGACTGATCCAACCTGATATTTCATGATTCTGGAGTTGGGTACTCTTATGTTTATGGTGTATTCCTCTCACTTCACAGAGCTGCAGCATTTCATGCCTATTCTAGGAGGTGATGATTAATTCCTTCCATGTAAGTTTGAGGATGGTTCGAGGCACGACATCTGATCTGAGGTGAACATCTTTAGGTTGACTTAGATATCTTCTATCATCAACCAGTAGGTAATCACAGAGTGTAATATGAGGGATTCTGGAGCTTTGAGCCATGTTGGTTCGGAATCAAGAGTTACTGCTCCACCACCTGATAGCAGGAAGTGTCGTAGGGAGGCCGCACGAGGAGATCAGAGTAACGGGGATACATCTTCTGGTAGCCAGGTGATGTGCTACCAGTGCGGGAAGAGTGGTCATATGGGTCCATTATGCCCAAGAGACCTAGTGGAGTGTTGATCATTTGACAATATGGGTCACCTTCAGCTCTTTTGTTAGTTATTCTCACTAATAGCTAGTGACAAGGTTTTTTTTATGACTCCTCGTTTAGGAGTAGCACCACCAGTTTCTCACCAGTATGTGAACTAAAATTCTTCCAGCCTTTCAGATTGAGGTAGAGGTTGTGGCCATAGTGTTTAGTCATTGGGATTTCAGTGACAGCAGGGTGAATCATCTCAGAGTGGTTAGGCAGGGTCACAGGGCCATGGTACAGGCCAGGCCTTTACAGTGGAGTAGACCCAGAAAGAGCAGGATCCCGGACCCTCTACAGTTTGAGGTAAAATCTTAGTAGCCTCATTTTGAGCTTCATCCCTTTCGGATATAAGGTATTCCCATAGATTTATCTTTGTTTCTATTGGGGAGAGACTTAGTCTCAACATCTTTTCATCTATTTATATCCTGATGCTAGACACTCTATTGGGGACTAGAACGACAAGTGTACGTCAGTGCAGATAGTGCCCTCTATAGGTTGGTGGATGTCACTTTCTATGGGACCTCTTTGTCCTAGAGATGAAAGGATATGATTTCATTCTCTAGATGGAATGGTAAGTTCCATTCCAGGCAGTCGTCGACTGTTACCACTACAGGGTGAGTTTCACTTCACCAAAATGTGCATCCTTTCTTCATAACAGTTACTGGGTTGTCCGAGTGAGCAGAGCGGGTCCAGAGTATCATGGGATGGGAGGAGTTACAACCTAGATTGAGAGTCTATATATGCATGACTATGTGACATCACAGTTAGATTTTTTCCAGTGGTGGATCATTTCTGGGTTGTCTTTCTAGAAGACTTTTCAGGTTTACCTCCAGAGCGCGAGGTAGAACTCTCGATTGAGCTTGTCCAAGGAGCGGTACTGGTGTCCATTCCTCTTATAGGATTTCTACACCAGAGTCATATGATCTCAATAAGAAATTGGAGGAGTTTTAGGCAACGGCTTTCATCCGACCTAGTACTTCTCCTTGGGGTTCGCCTATCCTATTGGCTAATAAGTTAGACGACACCCTAAGGATTTGTGTGGATTATCAGAATCTGAACTATTTGACAGTCAAGAACTGATATACCTTTTCCAGGATTGATGATCTATTTGATTAGCTTCGAGTATCCCAGGTGTTTTCAATGATTGACACGAGGTCCAGTTATCATTATTTGCGCATTAGACCATCAGATATACCTCTTATAGACTTCCAGAGTAGGTATGGTCTATACGAGTATATGGTTATGTCGTTCGGTCTCATGAAATCACCTATAGTTTTCATGGAACTGATGAACCGAGTGTTCCATCTATACTTGGATTCCTTCATGGTGGACTTTGTGGACGATATCTTGGTGTACTCTCACACTCGACATGACCATTCAACCCATCTTTAGATCATTCTGAGTACACTGAGAGAGCATCAATTATATGCTATGATCTGAAAATGCCACATTTGGATGGACCAGATTAACTTGTCGGATCATGTTATCTTAGAGACAGTAGTATTGGTAGACCCAGAAAAAAGTAAGAGTGCTAGATTCATGCAAGCATACAAAGAACTTTTTTGAGGTGTGGATTTTTCTAGGGTTGGCTGGATATTATAGACATTTCATATAGGACTTTCCAATCTTAGCAGCACCACATATGGGTCTGACTAAGAATGGTGCGAAGTTATTATGGTCAGATTCTTGTGAGTCAGCCTTTCAAGAGCTGAATGGGAGGTTGACTTCAGCCCCGATATTGATCTTGCTAGAGTCGGGAAAGATCTATAATATTTATTGTGATGCATCAGGTATCGGGCAGGGAGATGTTCTTATGCGGGGAGATGGTGTCATTGTGTACGAGTCTCGGTAGTTTAGGCTACATGAGAGGTACTACTCGACACATTATCTAGAGTTGGCAACTATTGTTCATGCCTGACGATGTTGGAGAGATTTTCTCCTGCAAGATCATTTTGTGGTTTTCACTGACCACAAGAGTCTCAAGAAAGTATTTACTCAGTGTGATCTAAATTTAAGACTGATATGTTGGGTTGAGTACCTACAGTCCATTGACTTTGAGCTTGCCTATACACTTGGGAAAGGAAACGCCGTGTTTAATGGGTTGAGCAGGAGGACTCAGATACAGGCAGTTCATGAGGCCAGCAGTGAGTGGCAGCTTATGTCGATTTATCTGATATGTAGCTGGAGGTGCACGACAGACAGGGGCAGATTATTCTATCTTCTGAATTTGTTACCTCAACTCCTCTTGATCGAGTTTGAATGAGGCAACTATCATATTTTGAAGACCTAGTCCTAAGGGAGGGTGTGTCAGGAGAGGACCCTATTCTTGGATGGACCGTAGGCAAGGATGAGATCTTGAATTTCCAGGGGCACGTATGGGTACCAGCAGATATATGTGAGGAGATGATATAGGACTTTCATTCCTCTTTTCAAGTAGTTCATCCTGGTGTAACCAAGATGTATCATGATCTACACCATCAGTATTGGTGTCCAGGTATGAAAAGGGATGTTGCTCATTTTTTCATGACTTTTTCCACTTGTCAGTAGGTGAAGACGGAGCATCAGTGACAAGAAGGTCTTATACAATAGTTACACATTCCCGAGTGGATGTGAAAGGATGTTGCGATGGATTTCGTGACCAGTTTTCCAAGGTCACGTTGAGGGAATGATATAGTTCGGGTTGTTACTGAAGGACTCACGATTGTTTCCCAATTCTTTCCAATCAAGGAGAAATTCAGTTTTGATGAGCTGGGAAGATTTTACATCTGATAGATTGTACATCTACATGGAATTCCACACTCCATTGTTTTAGAAATGGATTCACGTCTTACTTCTTGGGTCTGGCAGAGGCTTCCGAATGCATTGGGTACACAGGTACTTTTGATTACAACGTACCATACCCAGACAGATGGCCAGTCCGAGCGTACAATTCATCTACTTGAATACATGCTCCAATCATGCATCCTAGATTTTAGAGGTTCTTGGGAGAAGCACATACCTCTTGTAGAGTTTCCCTATAATAATAGTTTTCATGAAACTATTCACATGGCACCTTATGAGGATCTGTAAGGTAGGCCATGCTGATCACCATTATGTTGGATGGAGGCAAGAGAGGTAGCTATGCTAGTACCTCATCATGTTCAGAAGACCACAAAGCAGATAGAGTTGATTCAGAATAGAATGGATACCGCATAGTCTCATCAAAAGTCTTACGATGATCAAAGGAGAAGACCTGTGATGTTCGAGGTTGGGGATCAGGTTATTCTACATGTAACATTGAGGCTAGGCATAGGAGGATTAGGACATAGGGTAAGCTTTTTCCAAGGGACGTCGAGCCATTTGAGGTGTTACAGAGAGTTGGGCCGGTTGCCTATCGGTTGCAAATACCTCAGAGGTACCGGGATATGCATGAAGTCTACCATGATTCTCAGCTTCGATGTTACTTTTCAGACCTGCCTCATGTTTTCCAACTCGAGAATGTTGAGTTGGAAGTGGATGCATCCTTTGAGGAGCATCCTATCCCGATTGTTGATCGCAGTAAAAAGGTTCTCCCTGGTCGGTATGTTCCTCTAGTATGGGTGCTATGGCAGCATGGATGAGTACATGACGAGACATTGGAGAGGGAGGATAATGTACGGGCTCAGTGGCCAGAACTGTTCGGGGTTTCTTCTTTATGTCATACTAGGGAAATTCGGGGACAAATTTCTTTATGGGGGGATGTTTGTAAGAACTCATATCATCTTTTCATGTATGTTTTCCCTTTTTCGGTCATTTTTGATAAAATAGGTTTGTCTGGAAATTATCGAAGTACATGATATGTACTATATGAGTACATGCCGTGTACTGCGATGCCGCAGGAGGCCGTGTGATGGCCGTGAAGGGGCCACACAAACAGCCGTGTGGGGTTGTTTGGAGGCCGCCTAAAGTGGAGTATGGAAAAGGTGAGTACACGCAGTGTACTTCAAAAGTACACGCTGTGTACTTTCTTTTTTTCATTAAATGCATCGGGGTTGCATCTAATACCCAGAACCATCTTATTTTAGTTCTCGTTCGACCGAGAGCAGTGTATGGCTATGGATCTTCGACAGACCCCTGAGCGTGTGTCCGTACTCCGTATCAAAAATTGTCGGTTGCGTTGGAATCGCATCGGTGAGTTATTCCTTATCCTAGAGCATCGTTTTCCAATTCCTCAAATTTTTCAAGTTATTGTGGGTTGAATTGTTTATACGTTTTCGTAGATCTATGGTATTCTAAGGTGATTCAATCATTGGGGTTCACATATAGCAATCTCAAAACATCAAGGTAGGTGGTTTGTTCCTTTACATTCAAATTCTTTGATTATTATGTGAAAATTCGACCAATACCCTTCAATGGGGTATTGTGTGTTTACGGGATTACCCCTGTTGATTTCCTCTCATGCTTGTATGCTTTTGGAGAGGTAATCTGGATATGGATTGGGTAGATTTCTATATTTGGATGTATTTTCCATTCATGTACTGTTTACAAACGTTTGGTCATGTTCAGCCAGTTTGGCTGCCTTGCCTGTTTTCTATGCCTACTACTGTAGGATGGAGATTTTTTTTTCTGACATGCTTGTTATGATTTAGACTGATTAGCCAAGTAGTTATGTAGGTTTACTTTGTCCATATTGCATTTCTATGCTCATTGACCTACATAGGGCCATGAGAACTAGGTGTAGTAGACTATAAGGGGAATTGACCATGTGAGCTTCCTCAGAGGGTCTTTGAGCACTACAAGCTATAAGGGGGATTGACTGATTGAGCTTCCTCAGAGAGCCTAGGACCACATGGGGCTATTAGGGTAATTGATAGATCGAGAATCCTCCAAGAGTCCTTGTCTTCTTTAGACTATAAGGGGAAATGACTGAGTGAACTTATTTAGGGAGTCTTTTATTTTATTCCTAAACTATTTTGACTTTAATTGGAATTGACCGAGTGAGCATCCATAGAGAGTCCTTTACATTGGGGATATAAGGGGAATTGACTATGTTAGGTTTCTCAGGGATTCCTGGACTAACATTGACTGTAAGGGTAATTTCCTATGTGAGCTTCCTCAGGGTGTCTATTTATGAATTCTTATGATAGAACCAGAGGGGTTAGAGTCAGTGTAATGCCCATAAGGTTGCTTGTTTTTGTTAGCTAGGACTAGAGGGGATGGGCTATGAGTACTTCCCAGATGGTTACCAGTTTGTGTTTAGCTGTTGCTGGATATAGAAACTAGAGATCTTTTACTGCTAAGTAATTTCATTTTTATGGATTTATGTACTTTTACTTTCCATATATTCATTGACTATTAGGCATAGATCTTTAGGTGGTTACCTACGGGGATTTAGTCTCACACCATGTTTGGCCCATGATTTTGGGCACAAACTGATTATATTGTTGTAGGTATAGATAGTGGAAATCTCCCTTCTTCTTCAGGTACTTGACTTGTTGTGGAGCTGGAGCGCATGGGACCAAGTTAGTCATGTGATGTTGAGGATTTGTTTATCTATTTCTTTTGTACATTGTTTTAGTACTTTTTGTATTCAACATTGTGACTTTTTTGGCTGTTTTCCAAGACATATGTATAATGCATCATTTTATATATAAATGCTTTAGTTTCAAATTATTTCAGTATTCCACTATTTACTGTTGTTGGATATTTACTGCTTCCACTATTGTATATTTCATTCCCTTCCTCTGTTTTACTCTACCAGTGAGGGAATAGTTTTCCCACTATCAAACCCAAGGAACTTTCTACTAGTCGATAGCCCCTATCATTTTAGGAAATGCACTTGAGTCAATGTGACCAACCGGGTACAGGGTTCCTTTGGATGGCTTCCTAAACTGGGACATTACACTCATATCCTGGATTATATTTTATCCTGAAGATATAAAAATATGATGAAAATGAGAAAATTAAAAGTGTTACAACGAAATTACTCACAATGATAGATCTTAGAACACATTAAAAATCTATTAATAATGAAATAACTCAACTGTTGTGAGATAATGCTAAACCTTATTCATAATCTAGTTTATCAAAATTCTAACTTATTCATATATTATAACCAAAAAATACACTATTGAATTTATAGTCTCCAGTATAACAAACTTCAATGGTAACATTTCAATATCATTGAGCACTGTGGAAATATCCTCAAATGTTATAAAATGTGTCTTTATCTTCCAATGAAGTATATATCTATCTTTTAATGAATTGTATCTCTATCCCCTGTTGATAATAATATTCATTTTATCAAATCCTTATTACAATCAAGGAATTATAGAGAATTACATGTGTTCAATATGATTTGATAGTGTAATGGTTTACCTCATCACATTATAAATTAGGATAGGATGATAACAAATATAAGTAAAAAATCTCAACCAATCCATATTCAAGAAAAATCTATTCATTATGAGTGAATTTTTATTTTCAAAATAAACGATATCAGACTATTGGTGTTATTTAACAATATCCACAACACAATAGAGCATTTATTTTCCCCCTATGGCTAGGGACTAGTAAGGAAGTTCTATTATCTTTCTTAAGTAAGGATTTTATAACTTTGCATTTCTTAAAAAGTAATTATTAAGATCCCTCAAACAATAAAATGACTCCCCAATAATTTTCTCATTCATAAATGGAAATGAAAAACTATATAACAAAAGAAGAAGGCAATAACATAATGATACAAATAAATGAATACTACTATATTATACACGGTGTAATATAAAATATATAAATAGAACAAAATATAAATTCGAATCTAAACATGGTTTATGGTATACCAAAACTATAAAATATTGAGAAGTAGGCAATGCCTCAAATAGTCCCCCACCCAATTATGGCATCCATCTCTATTTCCATGTGGTGTCTAAACACGCATACTTATATTGGTTCCTAGATAGATAATTCAAAAACCCATATCTATCCATGTACCTTGCATTCATGAAATATTTCAAGGAGAGATACATGTTCATAGATGTGTCCATGCATGGTGGGATAGTTAACATTCTCAGTTGGGAGCCACTAATGAGCCACAACATAGTAGTGAATAATCTGGTTTATACATGAATATATATATTCAATTATATATATATATATATAATTAAATATTATAAAAGATATTGAAATATGATAAAATGGAAAAGGTATAAATTATAAATATGAATGAAGACTATAGAAAACTGACTCCCTATATTGGTAATGTCACATAATAACATGTTTACATCGATCATTCTATTTAAAATATTAAATATCTTATATAGGGAAACCATGATTCATACCCAAGTTATAAAATTAATAAACATATAAAATACATCCCATGTAAAGGTGATGTTTTAGGTACAATTGAGGGTGAAACACTCATCCTATTCAACCATGTTAATCATTGGTCAACAATCCTGCTTATATTTTTTCGAATAAAAATATATGAATACCCTTATTTGGTTTCCAAATTTTCATTGAATGTAATATCCATGAAAATGAAATATATATTCATCAATCTTATTATTCCATGTGATTTAAAAAGAAGTGTATATGATTCAATATCATTAATAAACTACTTTGAAAATTTAAAAACATTCTAAATTACTCAAAATCATGAAATAAATCAAAATAATATTTATGGATTGAAAATTTGGATAATAGTATTTCTTTTAAACATTAATCTAATCATATAACTAGTTATTTTAAACCTTATAATTCATTTCACATTAGTGGAAATACAAACCAACATCAAGATATGAGATAAAAAACAATTAAACACTCATGAAAATTATTTAAGAATAAGGATAGAATAATTATATGGAAACCCTCTAGTGTTACCTAATGATAAAATATGTAATGGTTCATGTTATATATTAGCATTAGGAAATATTTAATCATTATTATATAGGTAAAAAATCAAAAAAGGTTCTATGTTAATATTTTGATTCAAAAGTAAGGTTCGTTTTCAAAATAGAATCGTTTTTATATTAAAAATATTAAAAGGAAACAGTCTTAAAAAATGATTTTTCAATGTCTAAAAAGGACTTATTATTTAAAACAATTACCATTATAATGGAAAAAACAAAAAAAGATACACATTATTTATTATTTATATTTAAAATTAGACCCCATTCTTGTGTGAAAATTTTTAGTATTCTCATGAAAATTATATCCATAAAATAGATTAAAATATTAAACATTATATCCTCTCAACATGAGAATTTAACATTGTTTAAAATAACTCATTTGGTATTTATAAATTTTATGTTTTACTTATGAAATGACATTTTTATGAAAAACAAACAATTTTTATGAATGTAATCATCACTTTCCATCAGTATGGGCCATCTATTTCCACCCCATCAATAAAACTCTTAACCAAGATTGTGTTTATATTATAAAAATGTAACTAATTAATGCTATGTGGAAAAGGAATGATAACATTAATAAAACATACAAGAGAGAATATAAAGGTAAGTTTAGGAAGAACAAGTTTTTTCGAGGTACATTGTTGTGAAAATAAATTTCTAGACATGTATTGGACCATTTTAAAAAGATGAACCTGGAAGCCCAATTGAAGAGTCATATGGTGATGGTGGTGAAGCATAACTGAGTTCAGTATATCTTGATGTGAGATAAATGAATGTAAAATTCAGTATCAAACATTGTAAGGGGTTAGGAATATGGGTAAAATACCATAAAGGTCCAAAAGAGGAAAAAGATTCATATATCGAGTTATGAAGAATTAATTTCATGTAGAGAATATAATGATAAAACTATTCACTATAATTAGGGGTTATGGTGATGGATTCCTTTTAAGTATTAATTGTATTCTCTTCAAAATAATATCCAAAGTGAATAATCTCTATAAATACAAAAAATTAGTGGAAACAAGGTGGTTGGATTGATATTGAGGAAGTCATATATATATATATATTGGCACTATTAATTTTTATTAAAAGAGGTAAAAGTGACTTCTCACTACTCTAATCATCTTACTTTCTGAAATAATAAATTTATAACATTACCCCATAGATTAGAAATTATTGTAAACCACAAAAAATAATTTTTTTAATACTTTACTTGTTTCATTTTATAATTTTCTTTCATAAGTTCTTATTTTTAGTTTAGATGAGAATTGTTGAGTGTTGATGACGTGATTCTTCTTTTCAGTTCAAGACACATTTTGAATGTGATGCTATTCTGATTTGGTTTATTGGACTATATTTCATCATAAAAAATTTTATAGTACAACTTAGTGATTAGTAATTTTTTTACCAAAATGGAAATGTCAATTAATTTTCATATGTTTTGTATAACCCTGCTTTATCATAGGTGTTTCTATGTTCAGTTTAGTAACATCATTCTACAATCAGCCAAGTAGGAGAATTTTGGTTAGTAGTTTCTAATCTCTTTTCTATTTTTACGTTTTAATGTTTGTTAATTTATTTTTAAATGGTCATATTAGATAAAGGAAAGGTATGTCTTGATAAGTATTTGGGGATGGATTTTGGGTTTATAAATATTTTATATAGGGGATTAAATAATAAGGATATTGATAGTCTAGTTACATAAACCAAACTAGAAGTGATAAAGAAGAAATAATGGGAAACACGTGATAAGAAAATAGTGGAGTTGATCAAGATGTCACCTTCCCCAAAAATAGACTATAAAATCATATAAGTGAAAATAAAATTGGAACTTATGAAGATATATTCCAAGATGAATGAAAATACAACTATAATGAATAATGTCTTATTTTTTGTGAAACTATTCAATCTGAAAATATTGAAGAAATATTTTAAATGACTATGTTAGTGACTTAAACATAATATGAAATAATTAAAAATATATAAAGGCAATTTTTTTATACTCTTAGTGGGAATATTCATTTTTTTATCAATCTGTAAATCGCTAAATTAAATGTTTACCTTGGATGAAATCCAAAATTAAAATGGATTTAGTGTTTACATATGTTCAAGATCTAATTATAAATAAGAAGATTTAATGGAAGGAGATAAAAGCTTCTACTAAACATTTCTGCAGTATATAAACTGTGTTACAATTAACTACATGAAATAGCTATGTTTAGGGGAGAAATAATATGTATATGTTGGAGTAGCTCGACTGATTATCATTGCTTATGATGGAATTATATATAAAAATATCTCATAAATAAATATTATTGTATGAAAATAATTAATTACAAAAGATATTACTCTACAAGTGATTCTAAACATGTTTTTTATAAGATATGCGTGTTCTATTACTTATTTTCTCGAGTAATCATGAGCCTTTAATTATATACTCTATGTATTATTTTCATTCCATTCAATAAAAATAGATTATAAGAAAAAATAATTCAGAATATTTGGAATGGTAAATCTTATTTATAGTGAAACTCTCGAGGTATCGGTCTTTGGTCATGCTTGCATCTAGATATGGAATGGTTGTCTTATTAAATTTCAATATGTATATCACATACAGTTTTTAAAGAAGAATTTAATTTTCGAATAATAGATGGATGATTCTAGTTTCCTAACTTCTTTTAGAGGTGTATTTTTACAATTTTATGATGACTCCATTGTGATGGAAAATTATTTGAATATAGAACATTGCACTTTATCTATGTTTTAGAAACAAAATTTCATATAAAAAATAACTTCTATAAAGTTAAGACATGAAAATCTTGGATACCTATTTGAAAAAGGGATGAAAATACTACTTACTAAAGGAATTCATAATATTAGATGAATGGAGTATAGATAATTTCAATAATGCATCATAGGGAAGTAGTGGAAGGTGTCATTTTGAATGGACGGAAAATAGTACATTAAAAGAAGATAGATATTATTTCCACATAACTATAGAAAATACTATGTTCATTATCATAGAGGTTAGATGAACTATATTACACTTATAAACTATTTTTCATGGTAGGTGTGGGTGTTATTTCTCACACTAAAGTATAATTTTTTCGAAACATTCATCAATAGATATCCACAGTATAAATAATATATAAAGTAAGTGAAATGATAGAGGTATATAAATAGTTGGGAATATAGGTGTAGGTAATTGCAGTGGTTTCACTTGTAGAAAGTCAAATTTTTTGAGAAGAAAATACAATGAACCCTAGAACAATATGCATACACTTAGAGGATGAATCAAATTCTAGTAGATAATGCAAGGAACATAATGATAGATGATATATTTTTTCAAATATTTTTTGATAGATATGGGGAGTTTTGGTTTCTTCTTGGTGAAAATAAATAATTCTCTCATGTGGAAATAAATTATAGATGAATTTTGGGCCAAAAAAATAGAAATATTCCTTCAAAAAACATTTCTTTCACCCACATACATCCACATTAATTTTAATGAAAGTGAGTATTTAGTGTCTATGATTGAGGGAGTGTTTTTTACTGTTTAGTGATGAAGAATAAAGATTTCATCTCTACAATAACAACTTATGGAAGGTTTTGAAATATATAATGGTGTCATTATTGAAGATATATTATAGAAATATAACAACTAATTAAATTATACATATGAGATCATAGTATCTCAAATTTTGATGTTTCTCTAAATATATGTTTGGAGGTATTGGTTGATCGGAATCATTAAAGAGTATGTCATTTTAAGAAAAAAAATATATTCTAGAAGGAGGAAGTCAAGATCCAATTGTGTTGATACGTCCCAAAGTACTAGAAATCATGTGAACTATGGATGATTATGGGAGATATACAAAATGAAAAGTCCCAAAATTTGTAGTGTAAGAATTACCTAGTTTGTAGAGTTATCTACAGCGGTCTAACAATACATGGATCCAAGTGTAATGATTTGGATTTAACCTCCACTATCAAAGTATGACGGAGAATAAAGAACCTAAAATTCTAGAACTTTTTATATGATTGAGCGATACGAGATAGCGGTGGTTATACATAAACAATGAAATGGATTTCATTCAAGATTTTAGTAAATGGAAGCTAAGAGAACCACCATTGTGTATAAGATTTATTTATAAAAAGTGGGATTATGAAATAAATGAGGAATAAATCTTTACAAAATGGAACAAGGAGAGGATTTTCAAGAATTACTTTCAATAATAGTTGGTGTATATATTTTTCGAATTCATTATCCCGTTGTCAAACACATGAACACTTATATGGAACTCATAATAGTATCCAAGGAATGGTTAAAACTATATATAGTAGATGTTACAGTGTTATATATTCATGGATACCTCTAATAATAGATTAATACAAATTAGATGAAGAGTTTTTTGGAGAAAAAAATTAGGTCCTATTTTTTAAGCTCAATCAGATCCATTATACATTGAAACATGTTCCAAGGATGTAGAACTGTAAGATCAATGACTTTATGTTTTAAAGGAAAATCATCAAGTGAAATGTAGATAATTTCTATTGTAGAATGGTGTTTGACTATAGGAGTCTTATCATCATTATTCCATACATAGATGACATCTTATTTGTAGGACAATGCAATGATCAACTTGAGGAGATGGTGGGTGAATTATATATATGATTAATCATAAATAATATAGTTCATGAAAAATAGATTTTGGAATAATGTGTTTAAGTGAAAAAAAATACAAAACATTATTCCATACTACTTATAACTATATAAAATGGTTATGTAATGAATGGAAATATATGAGGAAGAAATGATTTAAACTCAATTGGTTAGACACTTAAAAGATAATGATAAATATCCTTGAATGTAAGTAGAAAATAAGTAAACTTTTAAAGTTTAATTTTAATTATTATTCAAAAGTTTAATATCTTCCATAGTTTTTATACGGTTATACATTTAACATTTTGTGGAAGAAGTTATACGGTTCCAGAATAATATAAAAAGAGAACGCTATAATGTTGTGAATTTAATACTCTGATATAAAAAATGTTTCAAAAAAATAAAATATGTTGTGAAATGGATGACCTTGTTTAAAGACTTTATGAATCAGATTTTGGTTGAGATGTGAACACTTTTAGGGTAATAGTGGTAATATTCTTACTTATAAAGGTTCACATGTTTTTTTTATATAGACTAATTTATTTTTAGTTAATATCTCAATAGTAGAGATAAAGTATGTTTCATGGAAAAAGATGATAAGTGGTTCATTGGGATAAAAAGGATATTGAAACATCTTATAACGAAAAAAGTGGTTGGGGAATTTTTGTGTGATTCAAAATGTGTTATACACTTAGGTAACATTATAATGTCTCATTCAACAGATAAATATTATTCAGATGAAATGTCACTTCATCAGGATGTTGTGAGAGGATAAATATCAAGATATTCATTAGATATATGGAGATTTAAATCTAGTAGAGATAATGTCTAAGGCTACATTACAAGACATAATAGAGCATTGTTGTAACTCATTCAGTCATAGATTATTAGAAGCATGTTAGGGGAACCATGTATCTAAAATGAAATATATAGTGTGGAGTATACTTATGAATTATTTTAGAGAACACTGTGGTTAATCTAAAAAAAGTGATTCTTTAGAGGGATATTGTTAGATTAATACCTATGGAAATTACTTTTTGACCAACTATTAGAACCTATGGTAGGAGTTACTCTATATGATAAATTAAGGAACAAGATAATGACATAGTGTACGGTGACTATGGTATAAAAGTCCAAAAGTAGGAAGAACAGAACCGAAATTCATAACCTGCCTCTTGATGGGTGAAAAGGATATTTACTAATTTCCAAAAATGATTAAATTATTCATGATATAAAAATCAATTCTCATGTGTGATTAATAATATGTGTAGAATTTACTAGCTCATATTATTTGTTAGAATTAGGTGTTTAGTTGAAGTAATCTTTCACATACAAAAGGTAGTCTATGAAAATTAATTGACCATATTAATTTACTTTAATTAAACTTTATATATTGGTGTTGATCATTTTTTCTAGTAAATAGAACATTATTTTTTAACTTATTTCATCATCATCCAAAACTAAATTTGATAAATAAAAAAGAATAAATGATAAAGGAAGAATAGGATGGGGAGTATATATTTCCAAGGATTAATTCAAATAAATATCTCATAATATATATATAATAGAATAGAATAATTCAGTAAAAATGATAACATAGTTGGGTACATGGGGTTCATGGATTATATAGTGAAATTATGGTAAATGGGGAGCTACAAGGGATAAAAAGGTAAGAGAGAATAGGTGAAAATTAAATATTTAAATTGGAAAGTCATAATGGGTATGGACAGTACCTGGAAAAGGGCCCCTAGGTACATGTTGGACCACTAGGGGACCCTCACCTCTTCTGGGCCCATGAAGTGACCAATATTACACCATTGGGTACACAGTTCCCCATATAGTTAAAAAACTAAAGTCTACACCACAAAGAGCCTAACCAAAACTCCAAATCACCCATAGAATCATCAACTATACCCTAAGATTCTTATAATTTCTCCTTATACATAGAAATACATAAAATAATATGATAATTAAAAATGAACTCTGATCAAAATCCAAAAATTTTAAACAATTATAAGTTTTTATTAGCCTAAATTACGATGGAAGGGAATTTTTTTTAAAATAAATCATTAACGATATGAGTCTTATAGTGTAAATAAAATTTTTTAATGAGGTAATCATTTGGTATCCTTATAGAACATTCAAGTTCATATTGTTGTTTGTGTGAATGAATAGGATTAATAAATTTTACTACTATGAAATATGTGAGGAGTGGTACCACCTAATCATGTAAAAATTTTCTCTGATATCGGTATGCAATGATACAGGGACTGAAATTCCATTTAAAATATTTGATAGGCTCCCCAATTTTTCTAGTTTTATTCTGAAATTTGAATTAATTTATACCACCACTTTATAATAATGGATTTAATTCCTTGAGTATGTATCATACCTTTCAAAAGGGAGACACAAGGAGACTAAAACATAGAGGAAGGGGAATAGTATCATCCCCCTTATCACCCATTGGGTGAGTGAGATTTAACTAGAGAATAGTTGGAGCTACTATAAGTAATTTATAGACCCCTTCTGTAATACCCCAAGTTTACATAGTATCTTATATCTTCAAAGTAATTCAATAAGTTGAGTTACACGCAACAATGAGTTCGAACGCACCACGACTTAACAAACTATCCATTTAAAAAGATGTTATGAATAGTATTAACTATATTTCAAATTTTAAATATATCCTATGTAACTTTAACATTCCTATTTTCTGTTTCATAGACATAATATAACGACATATTCAATTTTTCAGATAAATGAAGTATTTTTCAGAAAAATGAAATTTTGAACCCTATTTAATGGATAATCCCTTTTAAAACAAATATTTGACAATTTTATATATTGAATTTAATGAAAATAAATTAGTCTTTAGAATCGAGACATAAAAATTTAATTTGGAAATTTTTTTTGTACTTTTCTAATAACTTTCTTATTTTGATGAATACTTAAAAATACTACATTTTAATTGAAAACAACTCTTTAAATCGAAATAATTTATTGTGTTAAATTATACATTTTAATGGTTTGGATGTATAATTTGATTTTATTTTATCATTTAATACAAATTTAGGTCATTATAAGTACTTTCACATTTAGATTTGACATAAACACATGTCAATCTTTTGATTGTTTTAAATTTTAAAAAACCCGCTTTATTGTTTTGACAATTGGAATTAATTTTAAATTAATAAAATCAAGATCAATATTTTTAATTTCATAAAATAGACTTAATTTTTTGAATTCATAATATCAAAATTATATTAGGGTGAAATTTTGGTATTTTTCTGAAAACTTTCAATTTTTGATGAATAGTGAAAAACACTACATTATGGGTTAAAACCAACTTTTTATTTAAATAATTGTTTATTTTATTTCAATTTATTTTAAGTAAAAATATATATATAATACCTATATATGTTTAATGTAATTCATTTGAGTCATTTTATAAAAAAATAGATGTTTAAAATTTTATTGAACATTCTAACTTCTTTTACCCACCTTCTATGAGCATTTGCAAATTTACATAAAACATAATTATACCTCATATGTGAGTTTAATTTCCAAACTACGTGAGACATGGTTGATATCATTAAGTAAAATGTGGTTCAATAAGATGATAATAATTTTTGGTGAATAGTAACTTTTGACTTTTATTTACAACAGTTCAAAGTATGTAGGGTAATTAAAGGTAAAAATGATATCATAATTACCCAAACATATGTTCTAATTATTTTGAGTAAATATAATTCGACCAAAAACAACCTTACGAAAAATATATGATCATATTTGATCCACTTGGATTAGATAAGGACATTTATTATTACTTTTTAAAAAAAATAGTTAAAAGAGTTAAATTCAAAGTTTAATAACTAAACCATTTTTAATATAGGGTTACCGACATTATAAATTCCACTATATATATTCATTAGAATTATAAAAATATTTCCTAAATCAGGGTATTTTATTTATAATTTTTACACAAAAATAACTAAATTTATTTATGACACAATGATGATGCAGAAATTGACTTATTAATGAAAGAATCAAATTAATGGTATTGTAAATATTCAAATAAATATAATTTCAAATTTTTTATGACAGCCACAAAATTAATATGTGAATATGAAATGTTAGGGTTTATTAAATGTATCATGTTCTAATTAATCAAGTTGTGATGAATTTTTGAAAAACCAAATACCCAATAATGTCAAAATTGACATAAAATAATTTTTAAAACAAATACTATATTATTTGTTGATATAATATTCCTAAACATAAAAGTCTCATCCAAAGGACATAAATAATATTATATATGTAATTAATGAACTACGTGATATTCTCTTGTAATTTTATAGTATGTTTATTAACCATATAGTTTAAGAATATGAGAAGACACGGTAAAAGATAAACAATTTAACTAAGAGTTAAATCTAAACGATAAGGTTAAAATGGTTACATAAACTTGTCAAAAACCTATTTTTTGGGTTTATATAGACTCATAACCACCTTATACTAGAAATAAATCATTTTGGAGAAAATAGAAACCAAAAACAATTTTTTTATAATATAATATTTCAAGATTTTCCTAAACAGACCATCACCTCTCTTATAAAAGGGCACTTCACCATCTCTCAAAATCACACCTCCAATGCCATTTTCCTCATCCAAACCCTACCCAAATATCCTCCAAAATTTTCTCAAATCAACCTAGATTCATTAATTTGATCACAAATAAAACCTAAGGAGGCCTTTTGATCAACTCAAAAGGAAACACCCGAAGAAGAGGTAAATATTTCATCAACTCTTTCAAGTACTTTACTTCTTCCACTTCATCTTTATTTGCTGTTTCCATTCATAGATAATTACTACAGTATCTTATATATAATTTGATATTATTATAAAAATTTTACAACCATTTTCATTACTCTCTCCATCTTATAAATTACAAAGTCACCATACGTGCATACGTACGGATTACCGTCTCCACGTCGTGGTGTAGTTTTCTATTCAAACACTTCCTTATTTGGATGGGTATAATAATTAGTATAACTTATTAAAATAATAAATATAAAATGATAATGATTATTTAAAGATGATATACCATCCAATTACATATGATTTCACCATCAATATAATGATATTGTCGCTTGGGCGTACGTACAGGTTACTGTCTCCACGACGCGATGAGATTCATTACCACATTCACCGTTAAAAGATAATTATAAAAATATATATTATTAATAAGTAAGTAATATATGACATAATAATGATTCTAGATATATATATTTATATATGTGTGTGTGTTTGTACATACATATATCTTATTCACTTACATCCGTTAAATACGATATAAAAACGGAAACTACGTTTATGCATACGTACGGCCTACCGTCTCCGTAAATGGTGCCTTCCATTTCATATATCTATCTATTATAAATATTTATATTCTAAATAAATTTTATATATAAATCATTTTTTCTATTCTGTATGTATTTAAATCATGATCTAAATGATAAGATCAAGAATAACTAGTTAAAACACGTACAATAAAGAAAGTGGTTGTTACCCAAAATGTTAATTTAACATGGAAATCAATATTAAATTGGTAGTATAAAGTCATAACTGAATCATGTATGATATAATAAATATGAATATGGATTTGGAATAATTTAATAACATAATTCTTTCATTATACAGGTGGTTAAATGTACCCTCGACCAATGGAAAGTGCAAGGTAAGGGTTGTTTCCTCAATCTCATTATTATCTGTTATTGTTTAGGTGTAAGTATTTACTAGGAAATATTTATCATCAATACCCATAATTAATTAATATGTTTTCAATAAGATTCTTTTATGGTTTTAGGGGAGGGTCTATTTAACTAGATCATCATTTTAAATTTTTTAAATATTTATCATTCTGAATCTTTTTAATTAATGTCCATGTTTTCAAAATGATTTTAAGGATTTATTTATATGGACATGAATGCTTTTAAATGATAATTATATTAAAAAGCATCAAATTTGTATGGGGCACTTTGATTCAAAAATATCTTTTAAAATACTTCCTTTATAAATGTGTGACTTTAAAATGTTTTCATGGAAAAGGGATATTTCTCTCAAAGAGTTTTACAAATCATTTTCATCTATGTCAACATCCTTTGATGGATTTTAAACTTGTTTGAAGTTGCTTTATTATTATACAAATATTACATATTTTATTGAAGGTTTTGTGATATATTTGATTGTGGATGTGTTATTTTTATACCATTCATGGTTTATGGTTAATGTATTGACATCTCGTATTCTAGTTTTATTATGAATGTTTAGGCTATGCCTCAACTATTTCATATGAGGAATGTATTGGACTTTGTGAGTGATGGTTAGATCCCACCATTGCCCTTCGGTGCATCGGAAGGTCTCATGAGACAATTAGATGTGGAATTGGTCGAGGCCTTTCCAAAATTTGATATATGGTTTTGAACGTGGCCTTATTCATTTTTAGATGTCTTGATTGAGGCCTTGACCAAATGTTTCAGAATATCTAGTGTTATGCATTCCCTAATTATAAAAATATTACTGATTGTTCATGTGGTTATTAGACTAGTAGAATACCCATGGCTATATTTTATTATGGAATTATTTTGTCATCTCATATTCCTTCCATAATGTGTTCATTTTTATTATTCGTAAAGGCATGTGTTTGGAATTATTCTTTATACCTAATGTTTATGTTAACTTTTGTTTTATTGCTTACCCTTACTGAGCGTTTGAGCTCACCCCTTTGATTTGTATTATTTTCCAAGATTTCCAAGAATTTTATTATGATTGATAATCAGGTTTATGCTAGGGGTTTAATCGTGTTCTCAAACGATCATGTATCTTGTGTTTTATTTTCTAATGTCTAACGTAACAATCACATATGTAATCTATTTTCCAAGACTTCTAAAATGATCAGTCATTCGGGACATGATTCCTTGTAATCATGCCAATGTTATGTACTAATGCACCAACTCTGGGTAACTGGGGTATTGGCATTGTAGTTGGTATTAGAGGATGTTTAACAATAACCTTGGAAACTCGATTTAGTAAAACTCTGATTAGAAAACATTACCCTAAGATAGACTTTGAGGATTAGTATAGAATAACTTCCTTGAATTTTGGTTACGTGGACATTTGTGAATTTTCCAAGTAATACATCTCGGTCTGGATACGTGTAGATAGAGGCGGATCATGAATAGATGTACCTTGGGGTAAAACCAGAATACACTGATTTGAGCTAGACTCGAACGAGAATTTCTGCACGAAAATGGGTCTTTCTACACTTTGGTTATGACACTCCCGGGGGATATGCTGAGGATAATTCACATTTTCATTACAATCCATTATGACGGATATAGAAGTAAATAAATCCTCAAAGAAAAAATTTTCTTATTATATATTATATGAATAATCTTTTCAATTTATGTTAGGTATTTTACAAGTTTGGAATTATGCATTTTGATTCACAAACTAACCTAGTTTATGCTATTAATTAGAATTGGACCCTAGTAGAAGGAATTAGAATTCAAGCAATACGCATGATTGAAAGATTAATAAGGATCATATCTTTGATGGTATTATGCCAACATTTAAAAAGTATATAGTCTCCCATGTATCTTCATCATATGAATAAATAGTATCATGTGTTAATAAGATAAATGAAGAATTCTGTAAGTCATATGGCTTTGAAGGGAAGAAAGAGAAGAAATGGATGGAAGAGATAAAGGTGGATAAAGGGAATATGAGAAAGAAGTATTTTCCCATATTTGATAACTGTGGAAAGAATCACCTTGGTCAATGATTGAAGGAAATTGGTGTTTGTTATATGTTTTGAGAAAATGGACACCAATTATGTGATTGCAATGCTAATAAAAAAGTTTCAAATGTTCAAAAGCTTCATCAAGATAGAGTTGGGACACTATGAGAATCAATGTCCAAATCATCATAGTGTTCCCCAAATGCTGCTTTTGGATAACATTCAAGTTATTATAGGTCCAAAGATGAAGAGGAATGATTAGAGTTCTTATGTTGTTAATAAAGTATTATGTCATATGAGTATTGTATTAATCAGATACATATTATAAGAATTATAGAGCATATAAGTAATATATTGATGTACTATTTCATTAAATATTTGAGATTATATAGGACTACGAAAAGTGAATCAATAGAAAGTTATTTTTTTTGGAAAATACATGGTTGAAATAAAGATAAACCTTAATATGGTTTTGAAACTGAGGTAGTGATTTTGAAATAAGAGATGATTGATTTGGATAAATTATATTGGATTTTATAGAATTCATTGGAACTAATTAATGGTTTGTTTATTCCATCATTTTTGGATTTTACAACATTTTTGGATATAAATAGAATATCTAGTATTCTATAATTAATAAGGGAGCATGAATGTAATAAATATTCTTTTATGGTAATACAGGGTTTTACCATTTTTTAAAAGAATACATTATGTATGTACTCACATGTTATTATGTGGAAAAAATATCTTCATTGAGTTTACCTTAATTATAAATTTTGGATAGTGAGTTTGGATAGATGTATTTTGGATAAGACAAAAGATGCAAGGGATTAAGTTTAACATTGGATTGTATTGTTAAGGTTAAATAATTTCATAATATTATTTTTGGACTGTTATGAATAGATAACATGGAGGTCAGGCGACATCCTGTCGCATCTGGAAAGACCGCAAGACATGAACCTACAACGAAAGAGTGACAAGGGTGCATCACCTACCACTGGCCTATGTGATGTCCTGGTTTTTATAACATAGTTTTTTTAAATGGTCTGACATATAAATTATAAATTCATTTTTTGGAACCCTATACAATTAATATAAATAAAATATATTTGAATTCTATTATCTTTTGGAGTGAAAGATGAGTTTGTGGTAAAAATTACCTGAAAGATGATACTCTACTTGTCAAGTATATATATATATATATATATTTCCTCTTATTATATTGATTAATTAAATCTTAAACTGTAGGGAAGGGATTTTAAAACCAAAAATGTATTACCATAATTCCATATGTTTTGTTGACCCGATGATATTTTACATCCTCTTAGATTGATGGCTTTGAGGCCATCAATTTCACACATGTTTGTGATTGATGGCCTCAGTCACTCTCTATAAATTTTTATGTTTTACATCCAATTATTTGTCTCTAATTTCTTACAATGTTCCCCTAATCAATATCATAATTTCATGGTGACTTTTTCATTTCCCTTTCCCTTTAATTAAGACTAAATTTTATTAACCTAATGTCCGATTTGAGTTTTCCACAAAGGTATTCTTCTATTTTTAACCCCTTAATTTCGAAAAACATTTTCAAATTATGTGGATGCAATTTTTTGAAGGAGGGGAGAATGTAACATCCCACGATTTCATAGTATGATATCTCTTCGAAGAAATTCAATAACATGCACTACACGCAACAACGAGTTTGAGCACACCACGAATGGCCAAACTATCCATTCAAAAAGCAGTTATGAATAGTATTAACTGCATTTCTAATTTTATATATATCCTATATAATTTTAATATTCATATTTTGTGTTTATTAGACATAATATAAGGACAAATTCATTTTTTCATATAAAACAAATATTTTTTTATCAATGCAATTTTTCGCCTATTTAATGGAGAATACTTTTAAAAAAGAATATTTGACACATTTATATTTTTAATTTAATGAAATTAAATTCTTCTTTATAATAGGCATAGAAAATTTTAATTTTGATAAATTTTTTATACATTTCTAATGACGTTCATATTTTGATGAATACTAAAAAATGCTAAATTTTAATTGAAATCAACTTTTTTAATTGATATAATTTATAGTGTCAAATTATAAATTTGAATGGTTTTTATGTATAATTAAACTATATTTTTATCATTTAATTCAATGTATGTCATTAAAAGTAATTTCATATTTAAATTTGACATAAACACATGTCCATCTTTTGATACTTTTTTTTTAAAACACGATTTTTGGATTTGACAACTGGGATTAATTTTATATTAATAAATTCAACTTAAATGTTTTGAATTTGATAAAATAGTTTTCATTTTTTAATTTTGAATATCAAAATTATCTTAGGGTGAATTTTTGGTATTTTTCTGAAAACATTTAATTTTTGATGAATAGTGAAAAACACTACGTTATTGTTTGGAACTGACTTTTTATTTAAATAATTATTTATTTTATTTAAATATATTATAACTCATTATAGTTTTATAATACCTATATCGGTTTAAAGTAATTCATTGGAGTCATTTTATAATAAAATTAGATGTATAAATTTATATTAAACTTTTTAACCTCTTTTAGCCACCCTCTGTGAACATTTTCAAATTTGAATTAAGCATAATTTTACCACCTCTCTGAGTCAAATTTCAAAAATCTGAGAGATATGGTTATATTAGTAAGTAAAATTTGGTTCAATAAGATTAAAAAAAAATTGGATAATAGTAACTTTTGACGTTTATTTACCACGGTTTAAAGTAAATAGGGTAATTAAAGGTAAAAATGATATCATAATTACCCTATAAAATGTTCTAATTCTATTGGATAATTATAATCTGAAAAAATACCATTTAAATAAAATATGATCCTATTTGGTCCACTTGGATTATATTAGGACATTTATTATTATTTTATATAAAGAGGAGTTAAAATAGTTAAATTAAATGTTTAATAACTAAACCATTTTTAATATAGGGTTACACAAAACATAAATTCGACTATAAATCAACATTTGTAATCTAAAAAAATTTTCTACATCATGGTATTTTATTTTAATTTTTAGCCATTAAATTATTAAATTTATTTATGACATAATGATGATGCATTAATTACCTTATTAATGAAAGAATCAAATAAATTGTATTATAAATATTAAAATAAATATATATCAAAGTTTTTATGAAATCCATGAATTTTATAGGTGAATATTCAAAGTTAGGGTTGATTCAATGTATTTTTTTGAAGTTATAATGTTGTGATGACTTTAACAAAAACCAAACACAAAATAATGTCAAAATTGACATAAATTAATTTTCAAACAAATACTATATTATTAGTTGATATAATACTCCTAAAAATATGAGGTTCATCTAAAAGGATTAAATAATTTTATATATTTCATTAATCAACCACTTGAGGTTCTCTGGGAAGTCTAGTGTGAGTTTATTAACCATATAGTGTAAAAATATAAGAAGAAACATTAACAGTTAAACTATTTAACTAAGAGTTAAATATAAAATATAAGGTTAAAATGGTAAACTAAACTGGTCTAAAACCAATTGGTTGAGATTATTTAGACCCATAATCTCCTTATACTCTAAATAAATCATTTTCAATCCATTAGGAACTGAAAATGATTTTATTATAAAATAATTTTCATGGTTTTCCTAAAGTGACCCTCAAGTCCTTTAAAAAAGGGGAGTTCCCCTTCTCTCAAAATCACAACTCCAAATCCATTTGACTCGGCCAACTCCTACCCAAATATCCTCCCAACATCCCTCACATCAACCTAGATTCATTAATTTGATCAGAAATCCAACCTAATGATCCCTTTCAATGAACTAAAAAGGAAACACCCGAAGAAGAGCTAAATATTTCATTAGCTCTTTCAGGTTCTTTTCTTCTTCCACTTCCTCTTTATTTGTTTTTTCCATTCTTAAATAATAACTCCATATATTCAAGATACTATGATTTTTTTTATTAAAACGGTACAACCATTTTCTGTAACATCCCAAGTAAGTAATGAATAATAGATATTTTTATCTATGTCTATTAATGATTAAGATAGTGTTATAGAGTCTTAAAATGAAAATATATACAATCTTATGCATGGAATACACAAATATTCTTAAAAGATTGTTTTACTGCCTTTTGATTGAAAACCATTTTTGAATCTATATTTTGACAATTTTATAAACTATTTTTTTCAAAATAATCTTATTCTTTATGATTGGGACATCAAAATTTACCTTGTGTGAATTTTTGGTATTTTTCTGACAATGTTCATTTTTTAATGAATAGTGAAAAATAATGCATTTTACATCAAAACTGCATTTTAATCTAATTTATTTATATGATTAGATTATGTTTTGAATTGGGTTTGAAGTGAAATTAGAATATATTTTTACCATTTTATCCAATGGTGGTCATTGGAATCAATTTCACTTTGAAATTAGACTTAAACTGGTGTCAATCTTTTGATACTTATTGTTTTGTAAAAACACGCTATTTGCTCTGGCAGCAGGAATTAATTATTAAATTAATTAATGTGACTTATATGATTTTAATTTTGTAAAATAGACTTCATTTCTGAATTCTGAATATCAAATATATCTTAGGGTTATTTTTTGGTAATTTTCTGAAAAACATCAATTTTTGATGAATAGTGAAACCACTATGTGGTACTTATAAAGACTGATTTTCCGTTTAAATGAACTTTTTCCATCATTGTGTTTTGAATTTCAAAAATACGACATACATGGTTGTAATTAAGAAGTAAAATGTGGTTCAATGAGATTATAATAATTTTTTGGTGAATAGTAACTTATTAAGTTCTTAATCGCGATTAGTGGTAATTAGGGTAGTTTAAGGTATAAATAATGCTTTAATAATATGAAATGACCTAGACACATGTCCCAACCTTATTGGTTGTGTCATGGACGACCAAGAAAATCCATGGGTCAACTTGGGGACCCCATGTATCCACTTTGGTTGGGAAATGACATAAATAACTTTTTATTAAATGTTAAAGTAAAAATGACACAAACATAATATGTTTTACGAAAACAATTTTTACATGGGGTTATAAAGATCAGATTTTTGATTATAAATAGTCATTGAAAAGATAAAAAGATTTCCTACATCATATTAATTTTTTTATAATTTCTATACTTTAAATAAATTAAATTATTTATGACATCATGATGATGCAGTGATGACCTCATTATTTGACGATTTAAATAAAATGGAAAGATAATGTAAAATATATAAACTACACATGTCCAAAACCAATTGTATGAGTGGATTTCGAACCCTTATCACCTTATCCACGAATTATATCAATGTGAGACCTTTTAAAACCGAAACACATTTTCAAATAAAGTAATATTTCTCTACTTTCCAAAAGTGCCCCTCCTCTCTTCTTATAAAAGGCCCCCACCTCTACCTCATTTCACACACTCCTCAAGCCTTTGCCTCGGCCAAACCCTGCCCATTTACTCTCTCCACATCCCTATCCTCATCCTAGAGGATTCCCTTTGGGCAGAATCCTTCCAAAGGAAGCCTTTAGGCTCAAATCAAAAGGAGTTACACTTTTAAAGGTAATTCATTCTCTCATGTTCATTTGTTTTATTTTGTTTCTCCAACCCCCTAAACTCTTTTTATTTACTTATTTTGTAACAACACCAGTATATTAAATATACTAGGATGTTGTTATAATATTTATTTGAGCTACACTCTCACACAACTACATCAAATGGTTAAATAACATACGGTTTCCGTGGATGGCGAAATTCTGCCTCCCGAAACGATGATTGTTCAATACTCATTTAACACCTTAAAAGGTGGCCATTATGATGTCACTATTTTTATATATGATATATAATATGTTTATGTTTTCATTAAGCTTATTTTTTTTTATTTTGGGCATACCTTTATGGTTTCCATTATGGGTAAACACGTTATCTTCATTTTAGGAAGTGCGGACTACCGCCCCCTGAAAGTGATTTGATTCGTAAATACCATATGTGGGATGTGTAAAGGATAAAGTTAATGATATTATATATGTTATTATACTGGAATTATAATATACTCTTATATCATTATGATTCCATTCCAGAAAATATGAAATAGAAATGGAAGTAGCGTTCATGCGTACGTATGGCTTACCGTCTCCATGAACGGTGCATTTCATTTCTTACCTCTAAATGTGATGTAATATTATAAATACATGTATATGATGAATATATATGATATATATGATATCCAAATCATTAATAGCATTCTGGATATAACGAACCTATGACCAAATTAACAACATGTAAGTGTAAGAAGTCTATTTTTGACTTAAGAACCAAATACCGACAAAATGAACATTATTAACTTAAATGATTACATGATGTTCATAACATGGTATAAAAGGAATAATGAACTTGAAAAAGATTCTTAATCAAGTAGATATTAACTCAAGTTTATTATTCAGGAGATTAAAGAACGGTCGGGTCAAGTCAGATACGAGGTATGGGACTTCGTCTCAATCTCCTTTCATTGAGGCATATCTTATTTTGTACACAACTTTCTTTTATATGGTGTATAAACCCCTTTGACTTTTACGTATATTCAAAAGGAATCTTTTTTATACGAATCGTTTACTAAACGAAAAAAGGGAATGTTTTTGTCGTACGTATGCGACGACAACGACTTCTCTGCCGTCGTGACCGTTATTTGAGTTTCGGCTTCCTCTACAAGCCATACCTTCTTTTTAAAAGAAAAATAAATACCATGTTTTACTTTTCTTTTATTTTTGTATTCAAAATGGTTTTCACAATGTTTTTTGTGTTGTATTGATATATTGTGATTGAAATGTGGAAATGTTATGTTTCTTTTATGCATGTTTTATGTGATACGATTATGTTATGGTTCTTGGGCATTATTATGAAGACGGGTGGTTCCGTGATAAACTAAGGGCGGGTGAGCCCGATATAGCTCTCCAATGCATTGGGTAACGTGAAGGAGTGAAACTTTAAGGTTTATCTGAAGAGATTTTAGGGAATATACTGTGATGGGTATTCCAAACATAACCAAGAGGGTTACTCCCTACGTAAGAATGTTATGAATGCCTCAAGTTACCTTTATGTCTTATGATTTCTATGATTTATTCATGATTTTATGAGGTATGTTAAAGTGCCTATGTTTTATGGGTAAATTATGATTTCATTCTTATGTATATATGAACTCATGTTTCCTTTACAAGTTTTTTATATATAACCCATACTGAGTTTTTATGCTCATCCCAAGTTTTTGAAATGTTTTTCACAGGTCAAGGGAAAGGTACATGATAAGATGATAGAGTCAAGGATGTGTCAAGAAATAATCCATGTTTTTTTTAAATATGTTTCCATTGATGGGAATGAAGAATACTATCTTTATGTAACCACTTTGTTTATATGTGGAATGTAATGCATGTTTTATTATCTAATTCTCTAAAACTCTAAACCCGAAAAGATCCTCAATGTGTAATCTTGTAATAACTCAAGATTAAGTAAGGTTTAAGGCTGGGGCCTTATAGTTTGTATCAGAGGTCGGTTTAGATAACTTTAGGAGTTAGAATTCTATCAAATTATTATCCAAAAATATTTTTTTTTTTGAAATGATATAGCATTTAAAGATTACCATGTTGCTTCATCTAAGACATGTTTGTTCAGAATGGTTTTCCGCAGAGGAAACATGGAAGAAGTTCTAGGAAGGCATACAGAAGGAAATAACCTTCCGAATCAGCATCCAGAAATGGTCGGAATTGGAACTGAACGGTTTGTTGCAGCAATGGCACAGTTGACTCAAGCGATAAATGGCGGTGGTAACCATACACGAGATCAGCCAGACCAACCGCAGAGGAACATGTCAGTGGTGGAACATTTCATGAGGCAACATCCACCATCATTCAGAGGATCATCTGACCCTGTGCTAGCTGAAGGGTGGATTAAAGCACTGGAGAAGATTTTTGATGTCATGGGGTGTTTAGACAATCAAAAGGTTAATCTTGCTATTTACCGTTTGGAGGGTGAAGCAGATCAGTGGTGGTCTATGGTTAAAAATATCAGGGACGCTGATGAGATTGATGCTCTTGACTGGGATGAATTCAAAGGTATGTTTCTTGAGAAGTATTTTCCTAAGGATGTTCGACATAGGATGGAAAAGAAATTCTTGGAATTGAGGAAAGAGGAAGACTCAGTGGCTGCATATGAAGAAAGGTTCACTCGATTGGCAAGGTATGCTCCAAATTTTATCCGGGACCTTGATAGTAAAATCAATCGTTTTTACTCAGGATTAAAGCCAAAATATCGAAGGGCATTAGCTTCTCGTGAGTTTAAAAGTTATGAAAAGCTTGTTCGATGTGCTGAGAAGGTGGAAATGGAGTTTGCCGATGACTAAGTTTTCTATAACAACCAGCAGAAGAAGAGACCGAGGTGGTAGGAGAAAAGTAAGAATTCTTCAAAAAAGTCTAATGGTAAGAGAACTAAGTTTCCAGTTTGTGATAAATGTGGCAAAAGGCATGCTGGGGAATGTCTTCTGAATTCTAGGAAGTGCTACCGATGTGGTAAGATTGGACATAGGGCTCGTGATTGCACTGAAAAGGATCAAGGTGAAGGTAAGAACAAATTTTATTTACAGTTAGTGAAATGTTATAAGTGCAATGAGATGGGTCACTATGCAAACGAGTGTCCGACAAGGAGCTTGAGTGATGGGAAGCAGTTAGACTACAAGCAGAAAGGGGTGGTGAAATCCTTTGAAACTACTTCAGTAGATGTCGGGCCATCAAATGAAGTTGTATCAGGTACATTGTTTATTTTTTCAGATTATGCCAGTGTGGTGTTTGATTCGGGGTCTACACATTCTTTCATCTCTGAAACCTTTTCTAGTAAAATGGGAATACCATCTCAAGAAATGACTCCTGAACTTTTGGTAAAAACACCTGGGGGAAATGTTGAGGCAAAAAGAATTTATAAGAATCTTCCTATCCTTATCTGTGGAAAGAACCTACTTGAAAACCTTATTGTTCTACCTCTAGTAGAGTTTGATGTTATCCTGGGTATGGATTGGCTCTCTATTTACCATGCTAAGATTGACTGTAGAGCTAAAGAAGTTTCTTTTCAGAAATACTTTCAGTTTGTCTACAATAATGAACCCTTACTTTTGATAACATATCAAGAGGCCGAGAAACTTGTAAAAGATGGAAATTAATTTTACCTTGCACACGTCGTTGAAAATAAAGGAACTGTTCATATTAATGATGTGCCAGTGGTAAATGAGTATCCTGATGTTTTTCCTGATGAGTTTCCTGGAATAATACCAGATCGGGAAGTTGAGTTCACTGTTGACTTAGTTCCTGATGCTAAGCCAATTTCAAAAGCCCCTTATCGAATGGCACAAATTGAACTTTTAGAGTTGAAGGAGCAATTGCAAGATTTATTAGATAAAGGTTTCATTAGACCTAGCACATAACCATGGGGTGCTCCTGTTTTATTTGTTAAAAAGAAAGACGGTTCTATGAGAATTTGCATTGATTATAGAGCCTTGAATAATATCACTATTAAGAACAAATATCCTTTGCCTCATATTGATGATTTGTTTGATCAGCTCCAGGGAACTCAGTTTTTTTCAAAGATTGACTTGAGATTGGGGTACCATCAGCTGAAGGTAAAGGAGGAAGATATTCCGAAGACCGCGTTAAGTACGAGATATGGCCATTATGAATTTGTAGTAATGCCTTTTGGGATAACCAATGCACCTGCTGTATTCATGGACTTAATGAATACAATTTTCTATGAGTTCTTGGATAAGTTTGTGGTGGTTTTCATTGATGATATTTTGGTGTTTTCTAAAAGTAAAGAGGAGTATGAAATACATTTAAGGGTTATCTTGCAAACCTTAAAAGAAAAGAAACTGTATGGGAAATTCAGCAAGTGTGAGTTTTGGTTGCAACAAATTTCTTTCCTTGGTCACATTGTTTCTAAAGATGGAATAACTGTTGATCCTGCAAAAAACAAATTTGTGGAAGAATGGCCAAGACCCACAAATGTAACCGAGATTCGTAGGTTCCTTGGTTTGGCGGGCTATTACCGAAGGTTTGTTAGAAATTTTTCACGGTTATCTAGTCCAATGACTAAGCTAACTCGGAAGGGTGTTAAGTTTATCTGGACAAAAGAATGTGATGATTGATTTCAGGAATTGAAAAGAAGATTGGTGAATGCTCCAGTTTTGGCACTACCTTCCAGGAATGGTGAGTTTGTTATATATAGTGATGCTTCATTGAAAGGACTTGGTTTCGTCCTAATGCAGAATGATCAGGTAATTTCTTATGCTTCACGACAGTTGAAAACTCATGAGGTAAATTACCCTACACATGATTTGGAACTAGCTGCTGTTGTTTTTGCTTTAAAAATTTGGAGGCATCATTTGTATGGAGTAAAGTGTGAAATATATACCGATCACAAAATTTTAAAGTATATATTCACTCAGAAAGAGTTAAACATGAGACAAAGGAGATGGCTGGAATTAATCAAGGATTATGATTGTACAATTCATTACCATCCGAAAAAAGCAAATAAAGTGGCTGATGCTTTGAGTCGAAAATGTAATGCTTCATTAACAATGTTGCGTTTGGAACGTGATCCTTCGGTTAAGGATTTGATGAACTTTGGCATAGAAGTTGTTGGTGCAGGATGTCCTTCTGTTTTGTTTCAGGTATCAGTGAGATCATCTCTATCAGATAGAATCAAGCAAGCACAGAAGCAAGATAGTGAGTTGCAGAAAAAGGTAGAGCTGGTTTAGAAAGGTAATTTTCCTGAATTCAACATTGATAATGATTGAGTTTTGAGATTTGGGAAGAGATTGTGTGTGCCTTGTGATTCACAGTTGAAGAGAGAGTTGTTATGTGAAGCTCATAGTTCTCCATTTTCAGTTCATCCGGGCAGTACTAAGATGTATAGAGATCTGCGGGAGTATTACTGGTGGGATGGAACAAAAAGAGATATTGCTGATTTTACTGTGAAGTGTTTGACTTGTCAGCAGGTTAAAGCAGAGCGACAGTTACCGAAAGGGATGCTTCAGCCGTTACCAGTGCCAGAGTGGAAATGGGAGAATATATCCATGGACTTTTTTGTTGGATTATCGAAGACATCTCGAGGTAATAATGCAATCTGGGTTATTGTTGATCGCTTGACCAAATATGCTCATTTCCTTGCTATACGAGATACTTTATCTCTTGATCAACTTTCCCGTTTGTATCTTAAAGAGATAGCCAGGTTACATGGAGTTCCTCTCTCCATTGTATCGGATCGTGATCCCATGTTTACTTCTAACTTTTGGAAAGGCCTTCAGAAGTCGTTGGGTACTGAATTAAATTTTAGTACAACTTTTCATCCTCAATCATATGGACAGTCAGAACGAACAATTCAGACATTGGAGGATATGCTACGAGCTTGTTCTATGTATTATCAGGGAAGTTGGGACCAACATCTTTCTTTGGTTGAGTTTTCATATAATAATAGTTTTCATTCCAGTATACAGATGGCACCATTTCAGGCATTATATGGGAAGCGGTGTCGAACTCCAGCTTTCTGGGATGAAGTGGGTGAAAGGAAGTTGATGGGACCAGAATTGGTAGAAGAGATGGTAGAAAAAGTTCAGCTGATTCAGAAACACATAAGAACAGCTCAGAGCAGGCAGAAGAGTTATGCGGATAACCGGAGGAAGGATCTATCTTTCGAGGTAGGTGATCATGTTTTTCTCAAGGTTTCTCCTTGGAAAAACGTGATGAGATTTGGTAAGAAAGGAAAGTTGAGTCCAAGGTTCATTGGACCATACGAAATTCTGGAGAGAGTTGGATCAGTTGCATACCATGTGGCTTTACCTCCGAGTTTATCTCAGGTACACAATGTTTTTCAAATTTCGATGTTGAGAAAGTATATGCTAGATCCATCTCACATTTTGAGTCCAGAGGTAGTTCAGCTGGAAGAGAGCCTAACTTATGAGGAACAACCGGTCCAGATTCTTGACCACAGGGAGCAAGTGTTACGGAATAAGGTGATTCACCAGGTAAAGGTTTTGTGGAAAAACCACATGATTGAAGAGGCAACATGGGAATCTGAAAATGCAAATTCGGGATAAGTACCCACATTTATTCGATAAGTAAATAAATTGCGGGGACGCAATTTTCTAAAGGGGGGAAGGATGTAACATCCCAAGTAATTAATGAATAATAGATATTTTTATCTATGTCTATTAATGATTAAGATAGTGTTATAGAGGCTTAAAATGAAAATAAATACAATCTTATGCATGGAATACACAAATATTCTTAAACGATTGTTTTACTGCCTTTTGATGGAAAACCATTTTTGAATCTATATTTTGACAATTTTATAAACTATGTTTGTCATAATAAACTTATTCTTTATGATTGGGACATCAAAATTTACCTTGTGTGAATTTTTGATATTTTTCTGACAATGTTCATTTTTTAATGAATAGTGAAAAATAATGCATTTTACATCAAAACTGCTTTTTAATCTAATTTATTTATATGATTAGATTATGTTTTGAATTGGGTTTGAAGTTAAATTAGAATATATTTTTACCATTTTATCAAATGGTGGTCATTGGAATCAATTTCACTTTGAAATTAGACTTAAACTAGTGTCAATCTTTTGATACTTATTGTTTTTGTAAAAACACGCTATTTGCTCTGGTAGCAGGAATTAATTATTAAATTAATTAATGTGACTTATATAATTTGAATTTTGTAAAATAGATTTCATTTTTGAATTCGGAATATCAAATATAGCTTAGGGTGATTTTTTGGTAATTTTCTGAAAAACTTCAATTTTTGATGAATAGTGAAACCACTAAGTCGTACTTATAAAGACTGATTTTCCGTTTAAATGAAATTTTGCCATCATTGTGTTTTGAATTTCAAAAATCCGACATACATGGTTGTCATTAAGAAGTAAAATGTGGTTCAATGAGATTATAATAATTTTTGGTGAATAGTAACTTATTAAGTTCTTAATCGCGATTAGTGGTAATTAGGGTAGTTTAAGGTATAAATAATGCGTTAATAATATGAAATGACCTAGAAACATGTCCCAACTTTATTTTCTGTGTCATGGCCGACCAAGACAAGCCATTGGTCAACTTGGGGACCCCATGTATCCACTTTGGTTGGGAAATGACATAAATAACCTTTTATTAAATGTTAAAGTAAAAATGACACAAACATAATATGTTTTACGAAAACAATTTTTACATGGGCTTATAAAGATCATATTTTTTATTATAAATAGTCATTGGAAAGATAAAAAGATTTCCTACATCATATTACTTTTTTTATAATTTTTAGACTTTAAATAAATTAAATTATTTATGACATCATGATGATGCAGCGATGACCTCATTATTTGACGATTTAAATAAAATGGAAAGATAATGTAAAATCTATAAACTACACATGTCCAAAACCAATTGGATGAGTTTATTTCGAACCCTTATCACCTTATCCAATAATTATATCAATGTAGGACCTTTTAAAACCGAAACACATTTTCAAATAAAGTAATATTTCTCTACTTTCCAAAAGTGCCCCTCCTCTCCTCTTATAAAAGGCCCCCACCTCTACCTCATTTCACACACTCCTCAAGCCTTTGGCTCGGCCAAACCCTGCCCATTTACTCTCACCACATCCATCTCCTCACCCTAGAGGATTCCCTTTGGGCATAATCCTTTCAAAGGAATCCTTTAGGCTCAAGTCAAAAGGAGTTACACTTTTAAAGGTAATTCATTCTCTCATGTTCATTTGTATTATTTTGTTTCTCCAACCCCCTAAACTCTTTTTATTTACATATTTTGTAACAACAACAGTATCTTCAATATACTAGGATGTTGTTATAATATTTATTTGAGCTACACTCTCACACAACTACATCAAATGGTTAAAGAACAAACGGTTTCCGTGGATGGCGAAATTCTGCCTCCCGATACGATGATTGTTCAATACTCATTTAACACCTTCAAAGGTGGCTATTATGATGTCACTATTTTTATATATGATATATAATATGTTTATGTTTTCCTTAAGCTTCTGTTTTTTTATTTTGGGCATACCTTTATGGTTTCCATTATGGGTAAACACGATATCTTCATTTTAGGAAGTGCGGACTACCGCCCCCTGAAAGTGATTTGATTCGTTAATACCATATGTGGGATGTGTAAAGGATAAAGTTAATGATATTATATATGTTATTATACTGGAATTATAATATACTCTTATATAATTATGATTCCATTCTAGAAAATATGAAATAGAAATGGAAGTAGCGTTCATGCGTACGTACGGCTTACCGTCTCCATGAACGGTGCATTTCATTTCTTACCTCTAAATGTGATGTTATATTATAAATACATGTATATGATGAATATATATGATATATATGTTTTCCAAATCATTAATATAATTCTGGATATAATGAACCTATGACCAAATTAACAACATGTAAGTGTAAGAAGTCTATTTTTGACTTAAGAACCAAATACCGACAAAATGAACATTATTAACTTAAATGATTAAATGATGTTCATAACATGGTATAAAAGGAATAATGAACTTGAAAAATATTCTTAAGCAAGTAGAGATTAACTCAAGTTTATTATTCAGGAGATTAAAGAACGGTCGGGTCAAGTCGGATACGTGGTATGGGACTTCGTCTCTATCTCCTTTCATTGAGGCATATCTTATTTTATACACAACTTTCTTTAATACGGTGTATAAACCCCTTTGACTATTATTTATATTCAAAAGGAATATTTTTCATAAGAAGTGTTTACTAAACGACAAAAGGGAATGTTTTTGTCGTACTTATTCGGTGACAACGACTTCTCCACCGTTGTGACCGTTATTTGAGTTTTGGCTTCCTCTACAAGTCATACCTTCTTTTTAAAAGAAAAATAAATACCATGTTTTACTTTTCTTTTATTTTTGTATTCAAAATGGTTTTCACAATGTTTTTTGTGTTGTATTGATATATTGTGATTGAAATGTGGAAATGTTATGCTTCCTTTATGCATGTTTTATGTGATACGATTATGTTATGGTTCTTGGGCATTATTATGAAGACGGGTGGTTCCGTGATAAACTAAGGGCGGGTGAGCCCGATATAGCTCTCCAATTCATTGGGTAACGTGAAGGAGTGAAACATTATGGTTTCTCCAAAGTTATTTTAGGGAATATACTGTGATGGGTATTCCAAACGAAACCAAGAGGGTTACTCCCTACGTAAGAATGTTATGAATGCCTCAAGTTACCATTATGTCTTATGATTTCTATGATTTATTCATGATTTTATGAGGTATGTTAAAGTGCCTATGTTTTATGGGTAAAGTATGATTTCATTCTTATGTATATATGAACTCATGTTTCCTTTCCATGTTTTTTTATATAACCCATACTGAGTATTTATGCTCATCCCAAGTTTTTGAAATGTTTTTCACAGGTCAAGGGAAAGGTACATGATAAGATGATAGAGTCAAGGATGTGTCAAGAAATAATCCATGTTTTATTTTAAATGTGTTTCCATTGATGGGAATTAAGAATACTATCTTTATGTAACCACTTTGTTTATATGTGGAATGTAATGCAAGTTTTATGATCTAATTCTCCAAAACTCTAAACCCGAAAAGATCCTCAATGTGTAATCTTGTAATAACTCAAGATTAAGTAAGGTTTAAGGCTGGGGCCTTATATTTTCATTACTCTATCCATCTGATAAATGACAGAGTCACCATACGTTCGTACGTACGGATTACCGTCTCCATGTCGTGGTGTAGTCTGTTATTCTAACACATCATTATTTGGATGAGTATAATAATGAGTATAACTGATTTAAATAATAAATATAACTTTTTAATGATTCTTTATATATGATATACCATCCAATTAAATACGATTTCACCATCAATATAATTATTTTGATGCTCGTGCTTTCGTACAGATTACTGTCTCCACGATGCGATGACATTAATTCCCATGTTCACCAATCAACGATGATTATAAAAATATATATTATTAATAAATATGTAATATATGAAATAATTATACTACTAGAGATATATATATATGTACTTAAATTTATCTTATTCACATACATCTCTTCAATACGATATGAAAACGGAAACAGAGTTTATGCGTACATACGGTCTACCGTCTCCATAAACGGTGCCTTCCATTTAAAATCTCTATCTATTATAAATTGTTATATTCTAAATATATGCTATATTTAAACAATTTTTTATATTAGGGATGTATTTAAATCATGATATAAATGATACGATCAAGAATAAGAAGTTAAAACATGAATGATAAAGTAAGCGATTATTACCCAAAATGTTAATTTTACATGGAAATCATTATTAAATGGGTAGTATAAAGTCATAAATGAATCATATATGATATAATAAATATGAATATGGTTCTGGCATAATTTAATACTATGGCCATTATACAGGAAGATAAACGTGCCCCTGACTAATGGAAAGTGCATGGTAAGGGTTATTTCCTCAAACCAATTATTATCTGATATTGTTTAAGTATAAGTATTTACTGGGACATATTTATCATCGATACCGACATTTCATTAAAATGTTTTAAAAAGGAATATTTTAAGGTTTTATGGGAGTTTTTATTTAACTAAATCTTCATTTTAAATGTTTTAAATATTTATCTTTCTAAATCCTTTAAATTTATGTACTTGTTTTCAAAATGATTTAAGAATTTATTTATATGGACATGATTGTTTTTAAATGATAATTATTTTCAAAAGATTCGAAAAGGTATGGGACACATTGATTCCAAAATCTCTTTTATATTACATCCTTTACAAATGTGTGAATTTTAAATATTTTCATGAAAAATGGATATTTCTCTCAAGGAGTTTTACAAATCATTTCCATCTATGTCAACATCTATTGATGGATTTTAAACTAGTTTTAAGTTAATTGATTATGATACAAATCTTCCATAATGGATTGAATGTTTTGTGATATATTTGAAGATGGATGTGTTATTTTGTTACCATTCATGGTTTATGGTTTAATTATATACATTTCAAATGATAGTTTTAATAAAAATGTTAATGTTATGTTTTAACCATTTCATATGAGAAATTAATTGGACTTAGTATGTGATTTTTGAAGCCCGCTATAACTCCTCGGTGCATCAGTAGGTCTCATGAGACTATTAGATGTTGAATTTTCAGAGGCCTTTCTAGAATTTGATATATTGTTTTGGCCGAGGCCTTAATCATTTTTAGACATCTTGGTCAAGCCCTTGAAAAAATGTTTCAGAATGTCTGGCATTATACATTCCATCATTATAAAAATATTATTGATGGTTCATGTGGTTATTCAACTAGTAGAATACCCATGGATTTTTTTTATTAGGTAATTATTTACTCATCTCATATTCCTACCATAACGGATTCATGTTTATTATTTGTAAGGGCATGTGTTTTAAAGTATTCACCCTGCCCAATGTTTTTTTATCTTACACATTATTGATTACCATTACTATGCGTTTGAGCTCACCCCATTCTAATGATTTATTTTCCCAGGATTCCCAGAAGTGTATTATGATTGATAAGCAGGGTTAAGGTAAGGGATTAATGGCATGCCCAAAGGGTCATTTATGTTCTGTTTTATATTCTAATGTGTAATGTAACTTTCATGTATGTAATCTATTTTCCAAAAACTGTTAAACAGATATGTCTTTCAGGACTTGATTCCTAGTAATCATGATAATGTTTTAAAATAATGCACCAGCTACGGACTTCTGGGGTCATGTCGTTACAACTTCCAACCTTGTTTTCTCAAGACTCTCCTATAAAATGGTAATACCTTGAAGAATATTTTAGTGAAGATCCTTACGTAGTGTCACTGGTAATATCATTTTCTGTGGAATATGATAATGGTATTCCATAAAAAAATTAAAAAAATTTAACCCAATTGTCTCTATAAAGTATTATATGAAATAATATATATGAAGAATCATAGAAAATGGGTATTCGTTTTGTGTCATCCATTGTATCAGAGATCAAGGGGGTTGTATTTAGATCAGGATAAAACTACATAAGTTTTTTTGTGTCAAGAATTTGAAAGGTGTTAAATTATTCACTCATCAAGTAGATTTTTTTTACATATATTCCTAAGCTAGAGTAATTGATTAAAACCACTAGTTGTTGTGATTTAATCAGTAATCAAATATTGATTTTTCGTTGAACGGGTGCATTAGGTATTGGGAAAGAGGTAGAAAAACAATCAACTAAATTGGAAGAGTATTATTATAGTAAGGATTTTTTTTAAAAGGATACTTCGATGGATACATTTTATAAGTCTTAATTTCCTCCAAGTATGATATAAATCATCTATTATGATTCAACTTGACATATGTAGATATTTCATAGCTAGTTAAACTCTAGTATAAGAATATATATTAGTGTCGCCTTCCTCATGGATACTATCTAAAACACATTCCAATTCATGATTTATTATCCAGTGGGAGGGAACTTCCAGGAATTGGAGTAGGTTGTTTTTCCTTGAGATAAATTTGACCTTATTTATTGAAAAATTAAAAAAATGACATATGGTGAATACTTACATAATTGTGGTGATTGTTTAAAACCCCATAACCCATCTAATGGTCAAAAATTTATGTGACTAACGAAGCTTGTTATCAAGATTATTTAGTACAATCTACTCTTATACACATTATGTGGGATCAATAAAATATTTAATAGATTCATCCACCATCCTTTCTTGAAGTCTTCCATGTTACTTGTGAGACAAAATTTCTATTGAGGTTATTGAAAAACATGAAATAGTTAAGTGATGTGGTTTAACGTGTCATGTCACGATGTATCCAAATATCAATGGTATAATATATGAATATTAGCCAATGATAAATTAAAATTTTCAATATGATTACAACATCATTATAAGGATGAATGTGGATACTGATATATGTAATTATTATACAATTAATGAATAATTACCTTATGGTAAACTTCAAAACTTTTTTAATTCATAATAAAATATTCATAATCAATTTTTTACTATTTTTTTGGGAGGATTGTAGAATCCATTGACAGAACCCCTGAGGATGACACATTAGATTTACAAGATATGAATCTAGAGGCCTCTTTATAAGGATTCATCACTTAGGTTATTATCAGTAATCCACCTTTTGACTTTATTTTATATGATAAATTTACTCTTGTATAAAAAAGATATTTTAAAATGATATTATCACTTATTAAACCTGACTATATGGTGAATTCGCAAGGGAAATACAAACCAATAGTCTTATTTGATGATGTTATGTTGACAAAGATAATAGACCCTTAATAGTTAGGATATGTTATACCCTCCTCTTTATAGCCATCAATATTGGGTGTCGAGGTTCACCTCCTTTATTAATTTGGGGGAAATGAGGATTTTTAACACCACCCTAGTGTTTATTAAAATATGAACACCATATATTAATAGTTTAATTCAATATAATATTCCCTTATAGAAATTTCTCCCTAGGTTATTGATTTGTTTCTGGTGTATGAATCAATTCCAAAAAAATGATGATTATAAATCAAAAGATGATGATGATCTATTAATAGTATGGAGGCACTCCACACATAAATTGAAAAATATTGATTATAATGACTCCTCTACAATAGATGAGTAATACAATAGAATCCATCTAGTGAATGAACATAGGCATGGGTGACGATTGCTTCATCAATTGAAATCGCCCAGAGAAAACATAAAAAAATTACTTCTATTTGAAAAAAGTGTAATCTCATATATTTTAATTCTAAAATGAAAAACTTGTTAGTGCTCCTATAGTGTTTTGCGAAAACATGATAAATTGGTAATGTTAAATTTTAGATAAGGGATCATAACATGATGTTAATATTATTAACTAGTTATCCAAAATCAATAAGATGAAATTTTTGCGGGAAAATTCATTGACAAATATTGATAGGGAAGCTATCATGGTAAATAAAAATTGAAGAGACCAATAGGTAATAAAAAAATAAAAAATTCTTTGACCAAGAGGAATCAAGTTAACTATGACAACTTCAACATAAATTGTATATTATTTCCATTAAACAAAAATTGGTTGAGTAAAAATATATAGAAAACAAATTTTTATTATTATATAGAGGACCATGTATAAAATTTCAAAATAACTCTCTATATTAAAATAATTTACTAATACTAAATTGACACATCAAGCCACTGACATTGATTAATGTGAAACTTAATCACCTAATAAATAAATATAGTTTAATTATCATTAATTTTTAAAGGAAAAAAATATAATGAAAATATATCCTATTATATATAAGAGATAATTGAATTTGATTTAAATTGCAATTGAAAATATCTTGAGTAAAGGATTTGAGATTATATTAGGTGTTTCATATCCATTGTAAATGTACACTCATATTGGAATTAGAAACTAATTTTAATATATTCCATCATCATAAACCATGTCCAATTCATTAGATAGGAATTTTAAATTCAATATTCTCCAAGATACATACATATGGGTGGGTATTCTAAGCTTATGTTTGATTATGTTGTCACAACCAACCAAGGATGATACATTTGGGGATAGAATAAGGATAATTACATCTAGGAAACATGCACATGGATGGGTTATAAAAGTTCATATGTTCTTATACTATCACCATGATCTGATGATAGTTTTTGCATGAAATTGTGGGATTAAGGTATCAAGATAACATAAATCAAATCGAAGGGTCTTTATAGAATGTGAATAGTTTTAGATGGGTTTACCACCTAATATTAGTATCCATTTTATCATTTTTATGTCATTAGATAAATCATATTTAGATAAAATCATTTTCCCTAAATATTACCTAGATCAATTTAACCTAGTGATTATAGCTTAGCATTTATTGGATCTAAATCCAAGACCCATGTGATTTTCACCTTTTCCATGAAGTGTCTTAATTTTCTCAAAACACATGAGATTATTTTGGACCACAACATAGACAATTAACTTTTTACCAGATCTACCTTAGTGGGTTTTCAAAATAAAAATATGTATTTAGCTCTTTCAATGGTTTATGGTCATTACTTTTAAAACCAAATAGGGGTGAAATTTATTTTTCTTCAACATGGACCAAAATTTTTTTGTTTCCACATAAATTATATGATTGAAAGATACACAACATGAATGAAAGATTTCAAAAAAATGTTAGAAATAGTATATAAATAATAAGAAGGTTCTTTAATCCTTTCTATTTAGACATGTCATATCTATTAGAAATGACTTGAATTTAACTAAATTATGATGTGAGACATTTTATTTTGGTCTCCTAATTTATTCATTAACATTTCCTATGCACTAGAAATTGTTAAAATTAGAGAGAAAAGTATTGGATTTTACTCTTCCACAATTTATAGGTATTTTTTCCAATATTATTCTTGACACTTTTGTTTTATAATTTATGATAATTTATTTTAGGACCATACAATGGCTAGGGTTTATGGTTGAATATCCTGTAACAAAACAATTCTTGTAGAATATTCTAATTTTACATAAAGAAAAGGAAACTTAGTGATAAAATTAGAAAACATTAACCTAATGATTTAGAGTATATTTATTTTAGTGTAAATTCATTGATTAAGTTATCAAATGGTAATATATAAGAGATGAAAATTAAAATAAGATTTTGTTGGTCTAGATATTGGGGATATAAGGTAAATTAGATATACAATATTAACCAAAAATATACCCAAACGTAATTTTCCTATTGAATTATATATATAATTTGGGGACATGAAAATGTACAGAAGAAATAATCTTGGTGGAGGTCTACTAGGGGACTCCCAATATAAATTAATGACTATCTCGACACCAAGCTTATCTATGGGATGGATTAAAAATTGAGGATTTTGTTTAGCACCAAGAGATGGGTTTCAACCATTACAATGAATCCAATGATCACTATGAATCAAATCTCACATAAATAAAAAAGGGATCACTTTTAATATATCTTAATAGAGGTTCTTATAAAAATAATTTCATGTGTTTGGGGTGACAATGAATTAGTAACTCTTACACATATTGAGATAATATGTAAGTATATTAGATAATATTAAATAGAGTAATCTATGAATTTTAATGGTCGTATGAGATGGAAACATGAAATATTATTTAAGGTCACATAACAAAGGGAAATACCATACTGTTTATGGTTATGTGGTTAGGACCATATGTTATGTTGTTTAGAGTCATGAAATTAAGAAAATATTTCCTTAATTTTAAATTCATCTAATCGAGACATTACACCATGCATTTCATATTCTTATGATAAGGACTACATATCATGTTGCTTAAATCAGTTTAACAAGGATATTATTTCATGATGTTTTTAGTCATACAGTGTGGAAAAAATGTTATACCATGTCTTTATGTAACAAATTCCATAAAAAATATCACATTCTTTTGGTGCATAATATGCATCCAATCCTTGGTCATTATGAAATATATATATACAATGTAAACCATATGTAGGCCATAATTTTCCTACATATTGGGATAAGTTTTTAGGATTTTACTTCCAAGGATTATCAATTTCATTTTAGATAACACCAATTCACCTTAATCAAACAACCGAACTCAAACACATCTATCAAATTTCTGGGACATTTTGGTTTTATAGACACTGATCTAAGGAATAGAATGAAATTAATTTCCATCAATACCTTTGAACCCATTTACTCATATTTTTATATCCCAACTATAATCAGTTGATCAAAGATGGATATACTGAGTGAGGATAATTGAAACTCATTTGTTAATACAACTCCCACTCAATACAGGAATAAATATGGTAATATTTATGTAGGAGAAAATATCGTATTTTCACAAGCCAACAGTCCATTGAGAATATTTTCTAAACAAGCAATTTTACCACCAATAATTTTTTTTAAATAATTTGGTATTGTAAATATGAATGTCTCCATATTTAAATTTATAATAACATTATAGTAAGATATGTGGTTGGACTATATTTTTTATCTTTAATAGAATATTTCTAACTTATGCACATGGAATTTGATGCAATTATCTATAATTATGGAATTCAGAGCTCCAAATTTTGTTCTAATTTTTGATATTAGGAATCTAGTAATGATTTCTATCTAAACAACCATTATTGGTTCTTCTTTATCCCATATGAAGAATAATTTTTTCGGTGAGGTTCAATATATATTTTTTATTAACATTTGAAAGAAATAGTCCTTGATTTCTAATCCCCATTTGGAAAATGAGTAAGTGTACTTAGTAACATATAGCATCTTGGGATTTTAATATTTAAAATTTACATTATTTTGACCTCCTTGAAATCTCCTTGGGAATTCAAAAAAATAATTAATCAATTAATACTAAAAATATCTAATCCACCTAACATAGTGGGTGAATTTAAAACCAATTTGATGAGATCTACATGTTATATTACAAAATATTTATAGTACCTTATGGAATTATCCTCCATAAATACTCCATAGTTGGTTCCTATTGAATATTTTCATAGGAATAGTTTTAGTAGAACACATGCTAATGTAGAGAATAATGTTCTCCACTTACCTAGGAATTTCATCCCTTTGAGATAAATCCTACTTAAAATCTCAATATTGGAGGTATTCCACTATTTGGGACATCAAAATGGGTGTTTTAACCCCTCATGGAGGGGTTGAACATATCACAAGAGGTTGTTTGGTTTTGAATTCATTCACGTCCTCGAATTCGATATTTTATAATAGTGATACCACACTACTATGTTATATTTGAATAATAATATCAATCTAATATAGGTCTGTTAGTGTAAAAATTAAATTGGATAATGTATATATATGGTATTATGTAACAACAGAATATATGATATCACTAGTTCTATAAAAAACCCTCCCATTTTCATTTGAGTATGGTCAAGTAGAGGGTTTATCTACTCATTAATTATGAAAATCCCACAATAATATACTTAATGAATACATATGATTCTTCTTTACCATCGACGTGTGTCATATTGATATATAAATCCAACTCCAAAATATTGATTAAATATTGGCACCCTTATTCATTATTAGTAAACCCTTCTGAGAGAAGGATTGAATATGTCAGGAGTGCCTTTGTAGGGGAAGTGGTTACAAACCAATAACTAAACATATTATGATTTTGGTGGATATAATTATTATTTTTCGGCATCCTTTATGAACTATATAAGTTAATATGCAAAGGTTTCAAATATTCATTAACAGAGAAAAAATTGTTATCAGGTAAGTCTACATCAAGAGGAAAGTCCCCTAGTGAAGAGTGGGGGGCTATAAACTTTATCATTCCCTTCCCTTTTGTTTATTTTCAATTTATGAAATATATATATATAATTATCATAGTATGGTTCCCCACTATACTAGAAACCAATTCAGTACTGGCTGATTGAGGATTGATTTTATTAGATCATTGGGTGAACAATGTGGATGACATGACATTACATGTAATAATTTAACTTTAATATAAATAAAATAGAATAAGATAAAATTTATGATTGTGTTGTGTTTTCTCAAAGTATATATCATTGTTTTACATAGGTAATAACTAACATTATATTTTCCTTTATTGTTTTTCTAGTCCATAATCCAAGAATGTGATTATTTTAAAGGATCCAAATGGATGATGTGGCTTTCCTTCTATGAGTGAAATTAAAACTAGATAATTTTTGAGGTATTTTTTAAAACAAACAAATGGAATTATATTTTCCCCAATGGAAGGTTTCACACTTCATCGTTAATTTTATAGAGCACTAAAAAGTGAATATATGGTTCATAAAAAAACATCAGATGTTGGTGATGATACCTTCAAATAATTTGAAGTCCTTGAGGTTACGATTTGGGGGCATGTAAAAAATAGATTTATTCATCTCTAAACCAACCTCAATTCCTCTGTGAAGAACGAAAAATCAATTTAATTTATTGGATGTGTTATTTAATGTAAATTTTTTATGATTTTTATCTATGTTGTATCGTTTTAATGTAATGAATACCACTTCTTGATCAATAATTTAATTCTATCATTGGGATGACTTCGCCCCCAACATTACCTATAAATAATTACAATGTCATCCCAAGGTGATCCATGGATATTTTGTGTATTAATTTATACTAGGTGGATTCATTATTTTTTCAGTTTAAAAGAATAACAGAGTTATAATAGAACTCTATTGGTTATCTAAATTTTTGGATCTTCATCTTCATGGAATATTGTATGTTTTTTATATATTGATCAGTAATTTAAATTTAGGAATATGGATGTTTCCATTTATGATGAGGAAATTAATTTAGTCGATGAAAATAAAAAACAATTTTTCTAATTCATCATCTTGACGGAAAAGGTATTTTCCCCAAATTTTTGGTATTAGTGTTTCGTATGGAAATGGGACAAGATTAATACTTTCATTATGTCCCAAAAATAGAATTATGGGATAGATGTACCCTTTTTATATATATTTTATAGATTTGGTTCTTAGTTTGAAGGCCTAGGTTCTCAATAACTGGTTTAATATCAAAACCATACATCTCAATGTAGTTCCAAGGGAAGGTATACTGGAGTTTCATAAATAATTAAATTTATTTCTTTTTTAACTTTTGGAATGATGGATGTACTGGGAAAAGTCAGTTGTGGGTTATCATTAGTTCCTAGGATTAGCTACATAATCACATAAAACTTTTTCTGGAAACCCTCTTCAAAATAAGTTTTGAATTTTGGAGACCCTTATTTTAAATGTTAAAGGGTATTTGAGTTTTCCACTCATGGATTTTGGTTGAAAATTTCACCTATAAGGCATATTCTCACGTGGATTTATCTTTGAGAGCAATTGATATTAATGGTTATAAAACCTCCCAAACATTTCATATTATTTATAATATATTGATTTGTTTTATAAAATACCAACGATAATCTAAATTGAATATTGGTTGGCCTAGAATTATGGTAAACATGCACCATTTACATCTTTACTCTCATTCAGTTAAGAGAGTTACTTTTCCCTATGGTTGGATATGGTTGTTAAAATAAAATATTCTTATTTCCCAAAGAGGTTAAGAGGTTAATCTCTGAGTTGTGTTTTTATCTAGTAGAAAAATGTGGCTTCTTAGGTCTGGCTCTGTTGCCTCAGTATTATGAAATTGAAATGGAAATATTTATTAATCATAATTCTATGGATTAGTAGGGTAATATATTGTCTATTTAGACTGATCTCTTGCACTATTTTCTCTATGTGATTCTATTTTCCCATATAATACTCAAAATCATTGTAACATGTCTCCCATGAGTAATAAGGGTAAATTTCTTTATGAAGAAATATAATTATGAAGTTGATGGGGTACCATATATATTGACATGATTATTATCAAAAATTAATGTAAATGATATCAAAGTGTTTCTATTTGAGTATTGAATACTATATATTCCAAAAACCCAAAATTCTAGTTTTAAGAACATACTCCTAGAATTGTGATCTAAGTATAATATTTCATAAGTGATATTTCTCTATCTATTCACAACCCGTTATTTCTAGTCTTGATACGGTTAAATCAGTTTCATTTATCAAAAGGATTCACAGGGTTCAAGATATGATGAGATTTATTGTAGGACCATCTTCCACTAAGAACTAGAGGACATCTACCTCATTGAGATGGATCAGAAAATATATATTTCCAATAATCTCTTTTAGTATGGATCTTTTTTCTTACTATCTAATCAAGATGATTTTATGAAAGTTAGTGAATTATGTTTTAATAAGATAGTAATTATATGAATACACTTAAAATTATAACCCATATGGTTATATGAAAATATCCCTAAGTGCATCACATTGTTCTTTGTAATTTGTAGATGATTCCAAAAATTGGGATTCATCTTTTAACTATTATTGGGGTCTTCAAAACATCAATATTTTTTTGGATAATTTCCAATTACTTGTACCCAAAACCATCCCATGACCATGGGATAGTTCATCTTTGAATGATTGTAAGGATAATACCCCTCATCCCAATATCATAGTGATGGAGCATGAATTTTAATGGGTATAGAAGAACTAATTCGTACTAAAATTTGATATTTTCCAAGGAACTATTCAATAGGTAAATATTCAACTAGTAAAATTGGGGTTGGATATTCCTTGGAAGATATAGTGTTGGATAATTCTGAATTTCAAGACTTTTTTATCTCTATTCTACTAGTTTCTCCAAAATTAATGAGGTGGTTTGGAATATGATCTTGATTTATTTTTAGTAAATCATTTATTCCACCTACGAAACCTCCTTCACAACAAAATAGAGAGTAATAAAACTCTCATAAGTATTCATTAATTTTTTACAAGAATAACAAAATAAGACATTGAATATGGTGAATTTATCATCCAAATCTAAAGGTTATTATATTAGAAGGTTTTCTACTAACCTCCCGATATTGGTGGAATGAAATCAATCATGGTATGAACTTGTTTAGAGACACTTCAGGGTACCCCCGTAAACTCTATTTAATAGAAACACACATTTCATTGACCTGGAATATTATTTTATTTTCCATATATCTTCACTTGGGTGTTCAAAGAGAATTTGGGTTACAACTACCTATTTTAATCATTCCATGATGATAGCATGTGCATGAATAACTAATTTCAGAGTTATTATATTATCAAAAATGTACCTATTTTTACATTATACATGTTCTACAATTCATATTCATCGAGATGACAGGTAGAACAATGGTTCGCATGTAATCTAAGTACATCCAATTTAAATTCAATATCATCTAGTCATTTTTATAGTATATCCTTTGAATCAGAACATTCATATATAAAATTCCCAAACCTAGAGTACAAATGATTTTAGTGAGGGTCATCATTTAGACCCCCCAAAAATGTCTCTTAATTGTAGTAAAGGTAATCATTAATTATTCATGGATTATATGAATAAATATAGAAAATTATTATATTTTATAAAACACACATTTCCAGTCGTAAACTCTGTCACGACCCGCCTTCACCAAAAGGATGGAAGGGTCAGCAGATTTCCAGGGCCTTCTTTCTTTAAGTTGAAGGAGAGATAATGACCTCTGAAATCTGCCTTCAATAGGTCCCAGAGTGGCGACTACCACTAAGGGTATAGAAATTACACAAAAATGGAAGGCATTACCCTTTTTGTTTTATAGGATCGGGAGATAAGAAGATGAAACCCAACAAAACCAAGGTAAAATAAAAGTAAAGCCAAAAGTAAACCATTCCCACATGCATGTTCTAAAAGTAAGAGCCACAGGATACAAAAGGTGACTACAAAGGTAAGTACCAAAGAAAGAAAAACATCAACTGCAACTGCCCCAAAGGTCCGAGCTAGTACGGCCTCGTGCGATCCCCGACGTCCTCCTGGAAACATTAAAGCTGTTTTATATACATCGGGTGAGTATATAAGTACACTCAGAAGGGAAAACCAAAGACTCTCATGCACAAGTGGGGGAATGTACTAATGTCCTGTGAGAAAAGGAGTAAACCAAACACCTATCAAGGTAAAATATCCACCCAAGCCTCACCAAGGCACACTACCCAAATAACACAAGTCATGTAATATATATAATAAGATCACATTGATATTTGGGTACCCCGCGCCACTTTGCCACTAGTTATTGAGACATCCTACACATCGAACCAATCCATCCATTTTGTCATCACAGTCCTACTACCTCACCCGCCTGCAAACACCTGGGCCACAACCACAAACAGTCCCACAGCCGAATCTCGCCCGAAAACACCTGGGCCACAACTGTCACACGTAACCATGTCTGGAAACACCTAGGCCAGAACAACTACCACCACGCATGAAGACACATGGGCTCGAATATCCACTGCCATGCCCGAAGACACCCTGGCCTCATCCCGAAGATTCATGGTAAAATACCTGCCGCACACACATGGCCAACCATCACACTACCCCGCCCGAAGGTTCTTGGGCTAATAATGGACCTCAGGCCATCACAGCCTACCCGAAGATACTTGGGTTATCTGGGAAAGGGAGCAGAAAAGGACCTAATAACCAGCCACTACAAATAGTGTTGGGAAAAACACCCTCCCCCATGAAATGGGGGTGTTCGACACTAAGTTCTCAAATTGGGTGGGGTGAAAATAAGAAACACAAAGCTACAAGTATATATATAGGTTACAAGAACTCACCCAAATATATAATTTTCTTTAGACAGCCTACAGATCACAACAACACTGAAGTCTGGGTCACGAATCTCGCCAACAAAACCCATTTGTCCCATTATTGTTTCATGTTAAGTGATAATGTTCAAATATGTTCATGCACTACTAGGAAACTAACACCATAATCATAACCAAGGAAAATAATCCAGTCAATCATCAATTTAAACATTCACACTTCATTCTCTTTTAAATGTTCAACAATGAGGAATAAGTGAGATCCCCGAAGTTCTGGAACCATAGACAACCCCGAGACACTGCCCCGTGTCCCCTCCCCAAAAAGGTTTTTCATCAACAGAGGATCCCACCCCAATTCGTGATATAAACAAGTAACCATTGGGTCTTAAAACTCAAAACCACCTCATACATATCAACAGGGGATCCCATCCCCAATTTCATAACCACCACGAGCATAAAAAGAACAAGGGATCTCATCCCCTCCCACATCTCCAGAAATCAGCCCGTAAAAGAAAAACAACCAAACCACTACTACAAACACAAAGCAAGGTCATGCCTGTATTTTCATATTTATAAGATTTAACACACTCCATGATTTCAATTCCATGTGTCTTAACCGGGGATTATCACAGAAGGGTCGATCCTGGTGCTTCCAATTTACTTAGCCAAATATATGTAATTAACCAATTTACATTTCATGGAAGGATTTAACAACCATAAAGAAGCCATTTAAAACATCACCAGGGGTTCATTAATACACAGAGAAAGTCCACCAATGGTCATGATTTTCAATAGGCGTAAGCCCGTATAATTCAGGAAGAAGTTCATAATATAAAACAGCATCAACGATCATATCCCCCCCTTCTTTATTTATAGAATCCATTCATTATCATTATTAGGTCTGGTTTATCCAATTATATAGAAACAAAAGCACTCCCACCCCGCATGATACACCAAAGGGAGAGGCGATGAAGAAATTCCCTACTTGTTGGATCAACGATCTACGCTAAGGCCGGGGGAAGAAGTTCACGGATAGCGATGTGGCTCGCCTAAACGAAAATCACTTCATCTATCAATGCTTAGGCCGGGCACAGTACTCTACGCATAACGATGTAGCTCACCCGATGCACCAGAAGCTGTTCGTGAAAATCCATGATCAAGGAATGAAGAACCCACGGCTGACCCTTAGTTTATAAGAGCCACGGACGGTTGAGATGAGAATGCCAAACCACATAATGAGCGGGGGTCGTGGGTTGACCACGCGGTTGGGCAGTCACACACGGAGGTCTCTTGTGATTTTTAGGAATTATTTATGATATTTAAATGGTTTTAAAAGGTGTAAAAGAATTAATTTACGTCGAAACTTGTGTTGGGGGAGCGGAAAAGTTAGGTACTGGAAAAAGAACGAAGTCTTTGCGAGGGGACAGGGTGCCACCGTCACGGTGTCACCCTCACGGTGTCACCCTCAATGTGCCACTGTCACGGTGCCACTATCACATTGTCACCCTCACGGTTCCACCCTCACGGTTCCACCGTCACGGTGCCACCGTCAAAGTTCCACTGTTTTGGTGGAGCCTCACTTCTGGCAAAGTAATGGGATAGGAGGGTCCGGGCCATTACATTAGATACATCTTAAACGATTATCATCCTCAAGAATCAAAACAAACCAAGAAGGAAAGAGAGGGTCTGAACAACCACCTCGAAAGATAACTCTTAGAAGTGAACTCATGCTAACTAAAAACACTTCCCTGTCATGAACCAAGAAACATACCATGACAAACTGCCCAGGCATGTGGGTTGGGGAGTCTCCTCCCCCATCTCAAGATATTATCCGCTTTGGGCAGTACTGACTCGCCCACACGGGTTTATTCACATCCACCTTAATGCGTCTTGATTAGGGGTCGGGTTCTCTCCTCCCCCATAGCCAGGGCTTTTCACACACATTCAGAGGAAGGAAAACTAGTGCGTTTAATAGCAAAAAAGACAAAACGTTCTACCACAACAGGTAAAACAATGAACAAAACTCAAAACAACCCTGGGTACTGGGTACGCATCTGTGATTCCCTCTCCCAAATACTCCCCTGAAGCCCACCATGTCTCCACAACACATGAACCAAGGGAATGGTTCACCCACGAAGCACCTTCTCCTTGCGATCCTTGATCATCACTGGTCTCTCCACAAAAGGCACATCGTCCTCGATGTCCAGCTCACCCCAATCAAAGATGTGCGAATCATCGTGAAGATACCGACGGAGTTGGGACACATGGAAGACATTATATATCCTCAGTAGTGGTGGTGGTAACGCAAGCTAATAATCCACTTTGCCAACCAGCCACAACACTTCAAAGGGTCTGATGAACCTGGAAGAAAGCTTACTCCCCTTGCCGAACCTCTATGGCCCACGCTGAGGGGAGACCTTCAAGAACACGTGGTCTCCATCTTCAGACATCAAGGGACTCCTCCTGGTATCAGCATAAGACTTCTGTCAGTCCTGGGCTGCCTTCATCCTTTCCCGTATGAGTTGAACCTTCTCTGTCGTGCTCTACACCACTTCCGGGCCAAGGATGCCTGCCTCTCCTACTTCGGCCCAACATACAGGTGAACGGCATGGCCTCCCATACAAAGAGTCAAACAGGTCCATGCCAATGATAGAGTGGTAGCTATTATAGTAGGAAAACACTAATCCTCCTGAGTCAAACACACATGCCCGCAGCATATCCTCCAAGGTCTGGATGGTGCGCTCGGTTTGTCCATCTGTATGGGGATGGAAAGCAGTGCTAAGGCGTAGCTGGGTGCCAAAATCATGCTGCAATCCTCTCCAGACTAGCGAGGTAAACCATGCATCCCTATCCGAGACTATAGACCTCAGAACTCCATACAACCGCATCACCTCATCCACATACCTTCGTTCTAAAGCATCCACTGCACTCGACTCCCTGATCACCAGAAAGTGAGCCGATTTCATCAACTTGTCCACTACCACCCAAATGGCGTCATATCCCCCTTGGACCTTTGGTAGTCCCATGACGAAATCCATCGAGATGTCATCCCACTTCCACTCGGGGACATCTAGAGGAAGCAATAGGCCGCCTGGAGCACGTTGTTCAACCTTCACTTGCTGACACACTAAGCACTTGGCCACAAACTCTTCCACTACTCGCTTAACTCGGGGCCACCAAAACTACCTCTTCAGTCCCTGGTACATCTTGGAAACTCCTGGGTGTACTGCCAGGGGTGAGTTGTGGAACTCACTGAGAACCTTGTTGTGCACCGCCTCTGGAACAAACAACCTTCCCTAGAAAAGCATATGGTTCTGACCATCCTCTGTCCATCCTTCCGGAGCATTTCCTTGGTCAACATGGTCACACATCACTTCGCACTCCGGGTCTCCCCACTGAGACTCCTCCACCTGCTGAAATAGAGACGACTACACTGTCATCTGATATAGGCATCCTCTACTGTTATTCATCCTCGCATCTAGGTGTAAAGCAGCCAACTCCTCCATCTCCTTCCAGGCATTCGCCGACTCTCGGACCGCATTCTTCTACGTCCTCCTGCTCAAGGAATCGGCCACTAAATTTCCCTTGCCCTTAGTATAAGAGATCTTGTATTCGTAATCCTAGAGGAACTCCACCCATCTTCGTTGTCGCATGTTTAGGTCCCGCTGGGAGAAGATATACCTCAAGATTTTATGATCCGTGAAGACCACAAAGCATTCTCCGATGAGGTAGTGCTTCCATAACTTTAGCACAAAAACGACCGTAGAAAGCTCCCGGTTGTGGGTGGTGTAATTGCGCTCATGAGGGAGTAGTTTCCTGGACCCATAAGAGATCACCCCTTGTTGCTGCATCAACACACATCCCAGGCCTTGTCCTGAAGCATCGCAGAACACCTCATACGCCACCCCATCTTCTGGAAATCTCATCACTGGGGCACTGACCAACTTCTCCTTCAGATATCTGAAGGATGACTCACACTGCTTACTCCACATGAAAACCTGGCCTTTCTTGGTCAGGGCTATCAAAGGAGCTGTAAATCAGGAGAATTTGGGTATGAACCTCTGATAGTAACCCTCCAGCCCAAGGAATATACGGACTTCTGCCACGTTCTTGGGTGCTTCCCAAGAAAAAACTGCCTCAACCTTTGATGGGACCAACACTACCCCCTTCTCGGACACTACGTGCCCGAGGAAGTGCACTTCTTGTGTCCCGAACATGCATTTTGACAACTTCCCATAGAGCTGATGATGTCGGAGGACCTCCAAAACTATCCTAAGGTACTCTGTATGGTCCTCTTCTGACCTCGAATAGATCAGGATATCGTTGATGAACACAACCACGAACCTATCCAAGTATTCCCAGAAGATGGAGTACATAAGCCCCATGAACACAGCTGGGGAGTTGGTGACGCCGAAGGGCATAACCACAAACATGAAGTGTCCATATCTTCATCTGAACGTCATCTTCAAGATGGTGCCCTCCCTTACTCTCATCTGGTGATACCCAGACCGTAGGTCAATCTTCGAGAACCATCCTTCCCCTTTCAGCTGGTTGAAAAGATCGTCCATCCTCAGAAGAGGGTAGTGATTCTTGATTGTCACCAGATTCAGCCTCCAGTAGTCTATGCACAACCTGAGACCACCACATGCCTTCCTTGTGAACAAGACTGGAGCTCCCCATGGTGACACACTTGGCCGAACATAACACCTCTTCATCATATCGTCAATATGGATCCACAACTCCCGTAGCTCTGAATGTGTCATCCGGTAAGGATCCATTGAGATCGGATGAGCGTCGGGCTGCAGGTCTATCCCAAACTCGATATCACGTTAAGGGGGTAGAGTCCTCACCTCCTCAGAAAGATGTCCATAAACTCACAGATAACCTCTGGCACCTCCACCATCTAATCATCTACTGACTCTACTAATAGCTCGGCTATCAAGGAGAGGAGGGGTTCCTCTCGCCTGCTGCCCTTCTGACTGCCCCGCTAGCCGGTGAAGGTAACACGCCGGCCGCCCAAGTCTGAGAACACGACCCTTCCTCAGGAACATTCGATGATGACACATGCAGAGAATATCCAATAGATGCCTAGGATGACATCGTATGGTTGTATCTGTAGAAAGATAAGATCCCTAACTGACTGATGTGGCCCTATCATCAGTCTACATCCTCGACAAACAAACAACAAGTCTGTCTGACCTCCGACTGGTGTGCTCAACACGAGGGTCAATGGAAGTCTCTTGGAATCTAGACCCAAGGCACGGGCTAGACTAGGTGCAAAAAAGGAGTGAGAACCTCCGGTATCGAACAAGGCATAAGCAAGAGTGCTAAAAAAACTGATCGTACCTCAAACAACCTTCGGCCCTACTGGAACTTCTGCCTCTGCGGCGTGTAGCTGTCCATGCCTGGATCCTCTACCCCTCTTTTGTCGGCCACCTACCCGACCACACCCTAGTCGAGGTCCCTGAGGAGCGCCCTGAGGACGGCCCCCTCCTCCCACGTTTGTCCTTCGTGGAGCGGGTGCTCGCTGTCCCTGCTGCTGTTGCTGGAATGGTCTGGCTGGAAGCTGCTTCTAGGGCGGGTGCTGGGGATGTCTGCCACCGCCGTACTGCACCTGGTCCGAGCACTGACTCCGGAGATGTCCAGGGCTCCCACAGACAAAGCACCACGGTCCCAGGCCCGAAGGAAAAGGGCGATGACCGGGGGATCGAAACTGAAACTACTGCGGTCTGCTCCCTGCTGGTCGGAACCTGGAGGGTCCTGATGTTGGAGTCCTGGTGCTGACGGCTTTCCCCTTCAATGGTCCCAGCTGGATCCTCTCTCATGACACTCCTCCTAGAGCATACATCCTCTCCACCACTTTGGCCTTCTTCTGGACCTCCAATTACGTCGACAGTGTAAAGGGGGTAAGAGTATACTGGAGGGAGGGTCAGAGCTCCTCCTCCAAACGTCTTGCATGAGACTCCTCATCAGGAAAGAGGTTCGGAGAAAAACGTAGGAGGTCCTTGAACATGATCCCTAGCTCCCTCACGGACATGCTCCCCTATTGGAGGGAGAGTAGCTCTTGTCTCTTTTCTGCCTTCATCGTTGAGGAGAGTAATTCCACCCGGAACTCCCTCTCGAAATCAGCCCATGCCACCTCATTCTCTCTCTTCTCCCCCAGGTAAAGCGTCCACCACTGACGCGCCACTCCCCGCATCTGGCTGACGGCCAGAGGAACCCCGTACTCGGTTGTGGCCCGAATCAGGCCGAAGGCTATCACTAGCTCCTCTAGCCAGCCTTCTGTCTTCATGTCCAAGGTGTTGCCCTTGTACTTCTCGAGGGTCTGTCACTGGAAGGCCAGAAGAGTCTTCTACCAATGGTCGTCCTCTTCCTCTCGATCAGCTCTCTACTGATCATCCAATGTAGTCTCTGGGGCCTCAATCTCCTGTACCACATGTGGTTGCCTTCCAGGTGACACAACTGCAAGGTAAATAAGGAATTCCTAAGCCCAAGTAGCGTAGAATATTGTTCTTAAAATTTCATAAAATTTAAATTTATTATTAATTCCCAAGAAATATTAGAAAAACGAGAACACAAGTCATTATGATGCATGTACCTTTCCTAGGGTCTCTACACTATAATCAGCATGGCCTCACTTTGTCGTTCTGTAGGTCCAGAGTCCTTGCATCGGATCACGGGGAGCCCTAAAATCCTGTGTCTTAGCCGGTCTTCCCTGGCCTAATTCACAAACCAAGGTCACCCAACACTGTTGCCTTACCATCCCATGCAATCCTCACTGTGCCTAACTCCAGACTCCATCCTATCTCTCAACCATCACCTCTGATACCATTCTTGTCACGACCCGACTTCACCAAAAAGAGGGAAGGGTCAGCAAATTGCCAAGCCCTTCCTTCTATAAGTTGAAGGAGAGATAATGTCCCCCGAAACCCACCTTCAATAGGTCCCAGAGTGGCAACTAGAACCAAGGGTATAGAATTTACACACAAATGGAAGGAATTACCCTTTTTGTTTTATAGGATCGGGAGATAAGAAGATGAAACCCAACAACACCAAGGTAAAAGAAAAGTAAAGCCAAAATTAAACCATTCCCACATGCATGTTCCAAAAGTAAGATCCATAAAGTACAAAAGGTGACTAAAAAGGTAAGTACCAAAGAAAGAAAAACAACAACTGCAACTACCCCAAAGGTCCGAGCTAGTACGGCTCCTCGCGATCCCTGAAGTCCTCCTAGAAACCTGAAATCAGTTTTATATACGTAGGGTGAGCATACAAGTACACTCAGTAGGAAAAACCAAAGACTCTCGTGCACAAGTGTGGGAATGTACTAAAGTCCTGTGAGAAAAGGAGTAAACCAAACACCTATCTAGGTAAACTATCCACCCAAGCCTCACCAAGGCACACTTCCCAAATAACGCAAGTCAAGTAATATATATAATAAGAGCCCATTGATATTTGGGTACCCCACAACACTTTCCCACTGGTTGTTGAGACATCCTACACATCGAACCAATCCCGCCATTCTGTCACCGTAGTCCCACTGCCTCACCCACCCGCACACACCTGGGCCACAACCACACGTATTCCCACTGCCGAATCCTTCCCCCAAACACCTGGGCCACAACTGTCACACGTAACCATGCCTGAAAACACCTAGGCCAAAACAACTACCACCACGCCCGAAGAAACCTAGGTTAGAAGATCCACTGCCACGCCCGAAGACACCTGGGCCTCATCCCGAAGATACTTGGGAATCAACCTTCTGCACAAACTCGGCTAACCATCACACTACCCCACCCGAAGGTTCTGGGGATAATAATGGACCTCAAGCAATCACAGCCTGCCCGAATATACTTGGCCTATCCGGGAAAGGGAGCAGAAAAGGATCTAATAACCATCCACTAAGAATAGTGTTGGGAAAAACACTCCCCCCCCCATTAAATGGGGGTGTTCGGGACTAATTCCTCAACTGGGGTGGGGTGCGAATAAGAATCACAAAGATACAAGTATATATATAGGCAACAAGCACTCACCCAAAGCTAGGTTTTTCTTCAGACATCCTACAGATCACAATAACACTCATGTCCGAGTCACGACTCTCACCAACAAAACCCATTTTTCCCATTCTTGTTTCATGTTCAGTGATAATGTTCAAATATGTTCATGCACTACTGGGAAACTAACACCACAATCATAACCAAGGAAAAGAATCTAGTCAATTGTCAATTTAAACATTCACACTTGGTTCTCTTGTAAATGTTCAACAACAAGGAATAAGTGAGATCCCCTGAAGTGCAGGAACCAAAGACAACCCCAAGACACTGCCCTGTGTCCCCTCCCCAAAATGTTTTTTCATCAACCGAGGATCCCACCCCAATTCGTGATATAAACAAGTCACCACTGGGTCTTAAAACTCACAACCACCGAATCCATATCAATAGGAAATCCCATCCCCAATTTCATAACCATCGAAAGAATAAAAAAACAGGGGATCCCATCCCCTCCCACATCTCCAAAAATCAGCCCGTAAAAGAAAAACAACCAAAACACTACTACCAACACAAAGCAGGGTCATGCCTGTATTTTCAGATTTATAAGATTTAACACACTCCATTATTTCAATTCCATGTGTCTTAACTGGGGGTTATCACACAATGGTCGATCCTGGTGCTTCCAATTTACTTAGCCGAATATACGTAATTAACCAATTTATTTTTCACAGCAGGAGTTAAAACCCATAGAGAATCCATTTAAAACATCACCAGGGGTTCATTAATACACAGAGAAATACCACCAACGGTCATGATTTTCAATAGGTGTAATATCGCAAAATTCAGGAAGAAGTTCATAATATAAAACAACATCAACGATCACAGCCCCCCCCCCCCCCTTCATTATTTATAGAATCTGTTCATTATCTTTATTAGGTTTGGTTTATCCAGTTCTAAAAAAATAAAAGCATGCCCACCCCGCATGATACACCAAATGGAGAGGAAATGAAGAAATTCCCTACTTGTTGGATCAACAATCTATGCTGAGGCACGGGGTGGAAGTTCATGGATAGCGATGTGGAACGCCTGAACGAAAATCGCTTCATCTATCAATGCTTAGGCTGGGTGCAGAACTCTACGCATAACGATGTGGGTCACCCAATGCACCAGAAGCTGTTCGTGAAGAGCTGCGGTCCAGGAAAGAAGAAACCACGGCTAACCCTTAGTTTATAAGAGCTGTGGAAGGTTGAGATGAGAATGCCAAACTGCGTAAGGAGCGGGGGTCATGGGTTGACCACGCGGTTGGGCAGTTACACATGGAGTTCTCTCCGGATTTTTAGGAATTAATTATAGTCTTTAAATGGTTTTAAAAGGAGTGAAAGAATTAATTTACATCAAAACTTACGTTTTGGGAGCAGAAAAGTCAGGTACTGGAAAAAGAACAATGGCTCGGTGAGGGGACACGGTGCCACCATCACGATGTCACCCTCACGGTGTCACCCTCACGATGTCACCCTCACGGTGTCACTGTCACGGTGTCACTATCACGGTGTCACCCTCACGGTGTCCCCCTCACGGTGTCCCCCTCACAGTGAAACCGTCACGGTGCCACCGTCATGGTGTCACTATCACGGTCTCACCCTCACGGTGCCACCGTCACGGTGCCACTGTTTTGGTGGAGCCTCACTTTTGGAAAAGTAATGGGCCAGGTGGGTCCGGGCCATTACAAACTCAAATTCATTATGCCATTCCATGAGATTCTATCTTTTTTGGTTCTAGTCATGCAAAATTTATTAATAAACTAAAGTTTTTGGTGGCAGTGCATCGTAAATTATAAATAGATGAGGATCCGGGTAGGTTTTATTATCTTCATAATAATATTGATAGTTTTTTATTTTATTGTAAGATTTTTTTTAGTTTTGTGATAGTATAGGACAAGATTATACATTGTGTACTGGATTAGGTCCTCCATGAATTGCACTATATCAATAAACATACATATCCTACCAAGGTACTCATATAGAATCAGTATAATATTCTTCTCTTCATAAACATTTCAGACACATATATCATAAATTTACTATTGGTGTGTTTGTTTCTCTGGGAAATATATAGATCCATTCCATCAAGTGATGAAATTAGTGACCCTATCATTCTACAATTTCATATATTTGGAGATATCATGGATAATTTATTCCTCTACATTATTTTTAATTTATATAATAATTATTGATATAGGTCTTCCTAGATAGACGTTAACCTAATTTCTAAGTTAATATAACAGATTAAATCAGGTTACCCTTGTATTTAGAAAAATTATTTGAGCCAATCCGCATACTATTTCTATATATTTATAACAATAATTCTACATTAGGATGAAAAATGAGTAATATAATACTCTAAGTCCCCTATACCAAAAAAAGATCAAAACTAGGTTGTTAATGTTTTGGGTGGAGATATCAAATCAATATTTTAATGATATAGATTCTTTTACAGTTATATTAAAGGGTGGTTTCACACAATTTGATTTAGTGATACTGTAAAAGGATCTAACATTTCATTTTGTAATATTTATTCTTTAATAATTGGGGTGTTCCTATGTGAGTCTCCTGGGTGGAAATTTGTTAGTAATTCATTAGGGGACACTCCCAGTGATATGTTGGATATGTGGTTAATCATATTAGTTAATGTTTCTTAAAGTTTATTTTTTTTGGGAATGCTCTACCCTCTTTGGGTGAGAAGTTCCTTTCCAAAAAGGTTGCCCAACTATGAGGGGAAGTTGTTTTATATCATGAATGCCATTATTATAAGGGTAATTTTCATAATATAGTTGGTAATTAATTTTATTAAGACTTCTAATTTCATTCTTACATCTGGAAAACATCTCATTAGTTATGATTATCTTAGTTTCCTCATTTAGATGTTAGGGTGAGGGCTTAGTGGTACGTTCTTCCTATATTAATTTTATAATTATTAGCAAGATGGAAGAGGAAATTCATAATGGAAAACCAAATGTTTTTTTCATTATTTATGTTAAGTACATTACCCCTGTATACTAATATCAACACGAGCGGCATATTTGGTATGTAAATTTCCCCTAATTGGTAAGTAATTTGGTTACATTTCATAGATATTTGTGATTTCAATGTAGATAACATTCAAAAATTTATATGATGAAATTAGTACTCCTTCATCAATATATGTAATGTTTGGTTTAATTATTTCTTTGAATACCTATACAACTTATCATATCATTCATCCATATCAAGTAGTTGTATAGAGGAAATTGCAGATTTGTGGGGCTTATGTCACCATCCCTTTTTATAAGGGGTGTTTTGTGATGTTTTAGAAGATTTTAATTCACTTGTTATTCTAATATATTTTTCTATGATTTAAAAATAATCATATAACAAGAGTGATATTTTTTCTTAGTTAACTAGTAGGGTAAACCAATCCATTAAAATATATATTTCATTGGAGGAGTAACCCCAACCATTGAAGCCATATTCTTCCTATTTTGGGGTTTGGGTGTTGATAGAGGTTTGAATAAAAAATAAGCTTACCCATGGGGTTGAGGATTTGATGGTTGTGATTAAAATAAAACCATCCCTATGTTTTAAGGCTCCTTGTGTGCTTTTTTTAGTATCTATGACCATTTCTTCACTAAATTTATAGTATTTTGATCTAGTATGTTTTAAATAAATGGATGGATTGAGAGGCTTTGTAACACCCAAAGAATTTATGAATAATATTATTTTTAATTTATAGGTGTATTTTTTTTGTATGCAACCCCAAGATTATCTTCCACTATACGCAACACAATATTATCTTGCATTATACGCAACACATGATTTCCTTGTATTGCACACAATTTCAAGTTCCTTTGATAGAATTCCTTTCATGAAACCCAGAGTATACATTTTTTTCCATTTATAAATGAACTATGTTTGGATTATGTTATACTCAACCGCATTGGGAGCTTGCACTTCATGTAACACTAACATGGCTTGTGTTACACGTAAGAGAGACCTTCCTCGAAAACTTGTGTGGTACAGAATAATGAGTTTCACTAAAAACTGATAAATTATTAAAATATTATATAAACTATCCCTTATGAATAGTATTTTCCTCATGTTTAATTTTATATAACATTATCCTTCATCTTACACATTATGTGAGAAAAAAATAAATTTTTTGGATAAAAGATGTATTTTTCAAAAAAATGGAGTTTTACCACCTATTAATGGAGCACCAATTTTGAATCCAGTTTTTGACAATTTTATAATATATTGTTGACAAGATAAAATTTTTCTTTGGAAACGGAATATAAAAATTAACTTTCGATAAATTTTTTTATATTTTTCTCATAACATTCACATTTTGCTGAATTGTGAAAATACGCTAAATTTTATTTGAAAATAATTTTCTTCATCAAAATAACTTACATCATTATAATATAATCTTTTTTGGTTTTCAATAATGAATATAATATATTTTATAGTTTAATACATTTTAATTCACTATCATTAATTTTAAATTGAATTCGTATGTAATAACATTTCAATCTTTTGCAATCTTTTAAACAAAAACCCTTTTTTCCAATAATGGGGTTAATTTTAAATGAATTTCCATTACTTCAATGTTTTAAATTTGAAAAAAATGGATTCCATATTTGTAATCAAAAGGTTCAAATTTTTTAAATCGATAAATTTTATTTTTAGTCATTATGAATAATAACATCGGTAAATATTATATTTACCATGGTTAAAGGGTAAATCTGGTAAATACGTGTAAATAATAATTTTATAACAACAATAAATTACCCGAAAATGTGTCTTTATCCTATTGTATGAAACAGTTATGCCTTTGGGAATCCTTGGGTCGATTTTTTGACCCCATAGAGCCACTTGTATGTGAAAATGACATTAAATTACTTTTAATTTAATGTTAAGGAAAATATAACCTAACCATATATCTTTTACTAAAACAATTTCAATATAGGGTTATATAAGTTATATATTTGACTATAAATATAAATTAGGAACATATACATATTTTTGACATCATGATATTTTATTTTTAATTTCTAGACATTAAATAAATAAATTTAATTATGACAAAAATATGATAGAGTGATTGCTTCATTAAAAATGGATTCAAGTAAATGAAATTATAAATATTAAAAAAAATTAATTTGGATATTATTATGTCATAAATGAATATTACAGATTAAATTGATATATTATATTTGAGGTAGTACCTTATTTTTGAATTGATCGGGTTGTTATGAATTTGTAAAAATGTCAAGTACGAATAGTGTCCAAAATTGACACAAATCAAAACTTAAAACCAAAAAAATAGTTTATTAAATGATATTAAATTCATAAAAATTTATAATTAGGAAAATTGTTTAATATAAGTTCAAATATTTCATAACTATCTTTTTGTGGGTCGTTGCACATCATATGGTAATTACATTAACACACAATGTTTAAATAACCTGATATCGAAGTAAGATTAAAAAGGGTGAAATAAGGGTAAAACCAAAACTATTAGCATAAATAATTATTCAAAACATGTAAAAAATTTACTGTATGATTTTTATTCAAACCTAAATCTTCTTAAATATTTATTAAATAATTTTTATACCATTTTAAATCTAAGTTGAATTTATAATAAATTAATATTTTGGAACTTTCCTAAAGTTCCCCAATCCTCTCATATAAAAGAGAACCTCCTCTCTCTCCTATTCACTACCTTTTGAGACTTCAATCTTGGGAAAAACCAAAACAATTATCTTTAAAACATTCCTAGTTACATTCTAGAGGTGTTTTTCTTATCAAAAGAAAAACTCAAGTGCCCTAAGAAAAAATTTAAATGAGGCATGTCGAGGAAGAAGTAATCTCTTCTACTGATTTTTTGAAATTTAGTTAATCTTCTACATCCACTTATTTAGTTTTTTAATTATAAATTTATTAAATCATTATAAATCAAATACTTAAATGTTTTTATAAATATGAATGGATCATATTTCACCTTCTATTAATCCTATAAAAAATGAAATCACCGTGGGTACGTATATATGGATTACCGTATCCACGATGTAGTGTAATCTATTTTTCACCTCCACCTTACATGGATGGGTATAATGGTGTAAATAATATCTATATATTATTACTATTTAATGATACTAATTTTGATATATTATACACCATCCACTTCAATACCTTTCAACAACTATGAGAATTATATCATCGCTCGTGCATATGTACGACTTACCGTCTCCACGACACGATGAGATTCATTATCCATGTTAACCATTCATGAATAATTATAAAGTATATATAATAAATAATAATGAAATATATGACATAATAATGAGAATTTATTTTGGTATATATATATATATACATTATTTAATTACTTCTCTTCAATTAAATAAGGAAACGAAAATAGCATCCATGTGTACGTACGACCTACCATCTCCATGAACATTGTATTCCATTCCCTTTATCAATCTATTATATATATTTATATAAATAATATATATGATATATAAATAATGTTTTACATTTTTTATGTATTTAAGTGATGATATATGTAATCAAATGAAGAATAAGAAGTCCATACATATACAATAAATTACTCAAAATGTTTCTTTAACATGGAATTGACAAATGTACGGGTAATATAAAGTCATAAGTGAATCATATATGATTTCATAAATATTATTAGTGTTATTTTACCAGATAATAATAATGTTTTAAAAACAAATATACAAGAGTTTCAAACATATATAGAATAAATCCGACATAAGGAAAGGGATAATTTTGCAATCTCATTTTTATCCGGGATTGTTTATTTGTAAGTATTTACTGGGGTTATATTTATCATCCATGTATATGTTTTGTAAAAAATTCATAAAATGTATACTAATCTTCTATGAATTTTTATAATTTTTTACACATTTTAGACTTTTACTACATGGGGTGGATGGAATCTTTCTTTTGTTTACCATACGGGGGACTTTTTTGACTTTTCTAAGAAAATTACGACTGTGTATTTTAACTTATACAGCATGAATGGAATTTTACGTCTTATTAATTCTTTATTTAAATGAATCTTCCTATAAAATATTTCAAGTTTATTTTTAACTAAATTATTTTCTTTTAAAATTTCATGACATTATTAGAAAAGAAAATGTTTTTAAAGAAGAAATTGTATTTTCCTCAGGAATTAAGCACAAGTGTTTTATCATAATTATTTTCCATATAAGATGAGATAGGGTTATATTTATATCACTATTATTACTTTTATTTGATTTTTTATTATTTAATTATATTTAATAAGTCCATTTATCTTATATGGATTATGTTATGATGAAATGACTTTTAATAATCCAATATTATTTCCTGGGTTATGCTATGATAGATGTTTTTTGTTTTTGTGGAACATGTAAGAATGATTTCATTATTAGATGGGTGGGACCAATATCTCCCTCTAATTAATTGGGCATTGATTTATATCCCATGATATAGACACGATTGGATCGACCAGAAAATCTGGTTTATTAATATAGGGCTGGAATGTCAAGTAAATCTGGTTCAATAATATTTGGTTGGAATGGCTTATAAACTCGGTTCAGTAATGGACTTTGTACACTATGTTGGTCTTGGAAGAAATTCCTTGGCTACTATATAAGTCATATTATGTGATTATTATATTACCACAATTATGTGTTCTGTTCCAATTCTATTCTATCATTGTTAATTTTTGTTTATGATATCTGCCTTACGTTCAGCCAATATTCATTTCATGACTCACGATTTTGATGTTTAAACATTATGTTCATGTTTTTAAGATAAAATTTTTAAGGTTTGATTTATGTTCTCCATGTTTACCCTTTATGAGCCTTTGATCTCACCATTTTTATATTTTATTTTCTCTAGGATGTAAATAATGTTATTTGGTAAAAATAAAAAAAAAGGAAAATCTTTATAGGAGATGTTGAAGATCTTTCACCATGATTAGAAGATAATGTTCCATGCTTCCAAAGACAATAAACCAATATGGTCTTTAGGAATCTGTTCGTATCATGTACTAAAGTATTTTTCAAAAGAAATATAATTTTCGTGTACTTCAATCATGGGTCTCTAGAGTTGGTATCTTATCGATGACTTAGTCTACCATTGGAAAATAGGATGTGAAAACTTTAGGGATATCCCTAAATATATTTCTAAGGTCTCCTTAGGGATGTAGAAAAGTTTATGTTTTACTATAGGTTATGGTTTAATAATTATGCTAATGATCATTAATCAACTAGGATTAAACCTAAGAATTAATATATTTAATGTAGTCCCCTATGATATATTGTTTTCCTAGGATAATTTTTTCCTCTCGCACTATTATTTTTGGATTTTAGAAAATTTCTAGAAACATGAGGATTCATGTTAATGGAGAATATGATGGAAAATAGAGTTATATTATCCTAATTTGAAATCTCATAATATGATCGATAATCTAAACCTTGGTGAGTTACCTAAAGCAGTTAATAAGAGAAAGATGGTGTTTCATTACGATCAAATAGGAAATAACGTTTAATTTTCCTCATATAAATCATGTGGGATGAGACAACATGGAGAATGATTCAAAGTGACTAGAAGATGCCTTGGGTGTGGAAAAGAATGACACAAAGACATAAATGAAAATGAAAAGGTTGTGTTAACACAACGGACAAATTTAATGGTATTACTAAGACATCAACAATGGTTAAATGAATTAAATGTTGAATATATGGGGATTATGAAAACAGATGCCCTAAGGGAAAATCTCATGAAGAGAATAAGCATGGCTGTATGTGTGTTATTTATGTTTTTGATGATGAAGAAACAACAAATGATATATGAGATGGAAAAATTATTAATGAATAAAATGTTGAAGCTCGGTCAAAGGTTTATGAATGTAGTGCAATAATTTCATTTCTTTCCAGTGTAATGTTGTATAAGTAATTTAATTTACTATGGAATAAATAAACAACTAAGAATTGTTACACTATTATTTTTCTTTAAGTATTTGAATGTATATGTTGAATGGTACCGACAACCATGAACGATTATTCCGATATTATTGGAAAGCATGTGATATGCGCCTAATGAAGGGATAAGGATATAATGAGATGCCTGATAATATTAATGATCTAATGACTGGTACAAGTACAATGTGAAATCATGGATTGATTATACAGAAATTTTTGGATTTTGGTACGTGGAAAGAGTTAACATTTGATGGCATTCATGTTTTCACTATGGTTATAAGGGAATTCATGTTTCAAGAGAATACACAATTAAGATATTCACTTGTTAGGAATGAGACCAAAAAGATATATCCTATGATATATGGCAGATAAATGATGGTATTCACCTTCTTCTTATATGACCATTCTAGTAATTATTTTCTTTGTATGCTATGTTTAGATAGAACTATTTTGGGTAAGCCTAATGGTTGGAATGAATTATGGTGGACATCAGATAGTATTATTTAAGGAATTATTTTTTATTATTTAAGTAATGTTATAAGAGTATAGTTATAGAGAAAGGAAAACTGTAGGATGGGAAACAAACTGTCACGTCAGATGAGGCTGTGGGAATCAAACCCCCAACCTAAGTGTGACAGGCCTTTATCACCTACCACTGGCCTATATGTAGTCCCTTGTTAGTAGAAATTTGTTTTATTTTATTACGTGGTATGATAGATGATGTATAAGTCCATTTTTTGAACCATGTACGATTAATCACAAAATAGATGGACTTATGTATATTTAATAACATGTTTTATCCTTTTTGTAAAAGAGATTGATTAAATGAACTATCATTATATCACATTGTCTTCTTACACTTCAATAATGAAATATTCAACTTCATTTCTCTAAATAAGTGATGAAGTGGAAATTGTTTAGGGAACGACCAATAGTGATATTACACTAAAATCATGTAGGTGTTTCTCTTTATGCAAAAAATCATCAAATTTAGGAAAATGATTTTGAAAACCAAAAATGTTATCCATGTACCCACTTATCCGATGAATCAGATGGTCCCTTAAATCATCGCAGATCTATGTCTTTCCAGTAGTAAACTTTCTCTAGACATTTTTCTCTATCACTATCCATCATAACATGATTGTTATATTTCTCTTCCATATCCATGTTTTCACTTTCCATCCATATTCTCATATGTGGAAACGTAGTCAGGAGTCACTTCGGGTAACTATTATGTTTCTAACATTACTTTATAAAATGATGTTCTAGTATCCCATTTTACAATGTGGGTTTCCCTGAAAGACACTTTCAACTAGAAAACCATTTATAACCCTGATGAATTTTGAGGGACAAACTCATTTCAAGGGGGTAGAATGTAACACCACAATAATTTATGAATAATATTATTTTTAATTTCATTAATTTATTTTGTTGTATGCTACTCCAATATTAGCTTTCACTATATGCAACATTGTATTAGCTTTGAGTATACGCAACACTATTCAAGGATTGTGTTGCAAACAATTTCATTTTCCATTGATAGAATTCATTTCATGAAATTTCTAAGTATATATTTTTTCAATGTATAAATGAACTATGTTTGGATTATTTTATAAGAAACACCAAAGGATGCTTTCACTACATGCAACACATTCACGGCTTGTGATACACGTAAGAGTGACCATCCAAGATAGCTAGTGTGGTACGCAATACTGAGTTTCACTAAACAATGATATATTATTAAAATACTATATAAACTAGCTTTTTTAAATAGTATAACCTACATTTTGAATTTTATATGACATTATCATTCATCTTAAACAAGATGTGATAAAAAAAATCAATCTTCCAGATAAAAGAAGTATTTTTTTGTAAATGCAGTTTTACCACCTTTTAATGGCGCACCCATTTTAAATCTTGTATTGACACTTTTATAAGATATGTTGGACAATATAAACATCTTCTTTAGAATAGGGACATAAAAATTTACTTTGGATAAATTTTTTATATTTTTCTGATAACTTACATATTTTGACGAATAGTGAAAATATGCTAAATTTAAATATTAATCATCTTTTTATCATCAAAATAATTTATATAGAAAAAGTATATTATTTAATGATGTTAAAGTATAAATATAATATAATATTATATTTAAATAGTATGTAATAAATTTTCATTAGTTTTATATTGATTTCATTGTAGGAACCGGGCATGCTGCGGAATCCACAAACAGGTGGGTTTTTAACATTTCCCACCGACGATCAACGTAAACATGTTGACGCCAGTGAACAGCAGTCTGATATTAGCTGATCATCTCACTTGAAGGGTTTTAAGTACAAATATAAACCATAAAAAACATGGTTTAATTATAATGTCGCACAAGACGTCTTCTCATCATTGGCGATCACTGCTCAAAGAATCTGATGTCAAATTACTCTAGATCCTCTACACATGCTTCAAGGAATTCGCGGCAGTGTCGATCGCCATAATTTGGGTGCTAGCGCAGAATTGTGATGAATTCGTCGATGTTCCAACTATCACTACACTGCTTTGCTAGTGATGCCTCAGAGGGTACTTGATCGATGCTCATTGGATCTAGAGCATCTCTCTCTAGAATATGGGAGATAAGAGTGGAGAGAGAGGCTCTATAGATAGTATTTAGAAAAATCCCCTCCTCTTCTATATATAGTTCTTAATTAAATTACCAAGTATAGCCTCTCTGGCCCTAGATACTTAATGCCCTTTCAACAAAAATTTATGAATACTAAACTGAGTCATAAATATTATTATCTTCAATTGAAATGTAATAAATATATTACGCGATAATAATTGATTCATTAATTGAACATGTTGCTCCCATAAATATTAATTGAACCTTAAATAATTTAATATTCTTCAATTAATATTTTTCAAGTATTTACTTAAAACTCATAAATATATTCAATAAATAAATTCAATACTCATTATTCTAAACTTGAATGATTTGAATTTATTTATTGCATTGGTGATCGTTTAACTTTGGAAAGATCCCGAACCCTTGTGGCGGGGCCCACTATGTCCAAAAATCCTTTTCGATGGAATTGGTCATATTCTTGAATACGCTATTGTGTGTTACCCTCTAGGCCCTTATTTCAATAGCAGTGAACAATATTCACAGACCAAGAGTGAGATCTAGCAACCCATCATGGCCCCTGAAGAAATAAGGGTTGTCACAGCAGCGACACCTAGCCTACGAACACTCACATTGTAATATAATATCGTTTTTAGTAATATCTTATAAAGCAGGATGCACTCTTGTGTCGTCGTTATTTTCTGGATTTATTGTTTCTTGATGTAGCTGTACGGATTAACCCTCAACTTCCATGGCCATGTTCTTATAAAGGTACTTCCATCCATATCAACATGTCTTGGGATATATATATTACTTCCATAACTCGGAAGTGACAAATCCATTCTATACCATTCAACCAATGCCATGACACCAATGACGCTCCCAACACAAACTACCTTGCTGTGACTTCATTTCCATAGTTTTCATCTTATATCAAAGTACAAAATCAAATGACATATATTGGTAATGATCTCATGTTAGGAGACCATTACACATGATCATAGATAGGAACATCAAATGACACATGAATCATATGGATTTCTTATTGGCAGGTCAGTCCTCATGATCTCACCACTAGAGATCACCAAGTGCGAACTTCTTGAGAAGAAGTCTTAATGCTTATGATCACCCAGCACCTGAAGGTCAAACAAGTGTACAGTCAGTATAATGTATCTAGACCATAGAACATTTATCCAAGATTAATGTCATAGTATCTATAGCTTCTCATTACAGCATGGGAACTACTATAACCATTCGATACTACATTTATCCTTTGGACATTTCCATTTCAATAGTGTACGTAGAATAGTCTACACTATAATGGTAATATAACATCTTGCATAGCTAAGTGTATATTCGTTATGGTAATAAAAATAAATGAATAGTTTGGTCTAGGGAACCCACTATTTCCACACTCCCACTTTCACTATAGCCTACATTCTAACAAAACATTTTAGGTGCTCACATGGTAAACATCATGATTCTGCTGAATAATGGCTTTAGCTACTGGGTCTGCCATGGTTTCTTCACATGACTATTCTGCTACTGTGACCTTATCTCATTGAGTGAAACTATTCAAGAGATGGTATCCCAAGTATATTCCTTTTTGTCCACTGTTATATATTGAATTCTTGCCTTGTAAGAATATCATAATTTAGATTATGATAATTCTTCTCTCACCAGCTGTGATTCTAGGAACTAGAATAGATTGTTGCATATCATCTTCTTAGTGGACCCAGAAGATGCAACATACTCGGTCTTTGTAGGTATGGATACCACAGGCTTATATTAACTTTACTCTCTCATCACCGTTAGCCTAACTGCAATACCAGATCACATTGATATATGGAAGACAATTTTGTATCCCCAAAAACAAGTATCCTTTCTTCTCCACTTACCAGGTAAATATTTTTTGTACATACCAATGTACAATTACATTGTTCTGACTACATCCCTTACAGTGCTCCTGTATATAAATGATATTTTCCTATTGTAAAATATACCTTGGAAATATCAATTAATGTATATATCATGGAATATGTGATTGATCCATCTCTCTGACGTATAGATTTGAACTCACAACATTTATCCCATCCCATGTCACAGACTGGTCGACATTGAGAGATTATGTCCTGTGATATAGGAAAAAATTTGACTCTTGAATTGTTCCAACATGTATTTTTCTAATACAATGTCACTATATGTACGATTGACTAGGTCCAATAAACCTAAATATTTACCATAGTAGATCTTGTTCCCTAGAACTTAGGTTTCTACTCTATGTCAATCTCTTGGGAATAAATTTTATTTTGGTATTAACTAACATTAAGACCAATTTCTGTTTACAATATGTTTCTGAACACATTTTTTTGGAAAACATTGATGCTACCACTAACCTCACATAGACATATGGAAAACGTATTTTTCAAATGTATTTTCAATGATCATGTTGCTTACGTTAATCCTTAACTGGATTTAGTTACGTGCAACATTTATTATCATTCAGTGATGTGACCATCCCTTTCTGGTTGTGTCGAATAGACACCATCCACGACTGGTGGTCATGACATCCAATTCTAATTAAATTTATCATGGATATTAGTTATGATAAGTAAAACTCTAACAGATTTAGGAATAACAACTTTGTCAAATCAATCATGCCTTATTGGTACCAAGCTCATACCATCCATGTATCGACTCACATGAATACCCACCACAGTATTCAAAAATAATATTCCTTTTCACTTTGATACATAGAATCCATTAATTGATTTTTTGTTGGTCTTATCAATTTTAGTTAATTACCATATACTGCATAATTGTAGGAAATATTATTCACAAGGAATAATAGATCACCGACCACGGTGAATATAAAAACCATCACCAGGGTTTTATCCTTCCTACACAGTAAGTATATCTGGAACATACTTTGTTCCTAATGTTCTTGTGGAACCAGTTCCTATGCCAACTATTTTGTGCATCTTGAGCATGGACTAAACACAAATCAATATAGATCCCACTATATCTAATAGAGATGTTCACCTTTATATGGATAATTTTTCCCATACTTGACTACAACATTTCTAACTTAGGGATTTATTTAATATCCTAATAAATCGTTAGGATAAGTACCTTAGATGCTCAATGTGTTTATATTGATGCCGGATTGTTTGTATTTGAACATACTATTTGCATCCAAACACATTCCCTTAAGAGATAATGTATTATTATCACACTATGACTCATATGATATAAATTTTTCATTATAGTTGGCATATGTTTATGGGATATCATTGTTATTTTCAATGAATTTCACGAAATATAATTGTAGTTTTTTCAATATGAAACATTGATTTTACTTACATTAATATTTTGATGTATAACATATGTGTTTAGGATTTTCTCCATGCTATATGTTTATTGATCAATGTTGATATGTTAAACTTGATCATCAGTCCTCCTCATTAACATCAATGTTTTGATATCAATAAGGTAATATGAATTTAGGAATTACAATATGCTTCATTATCACGATTGATGAATGCTTGGTCAAGATATTCTTCAGTATCCCAACCCAAAGAAACTTATATCTCCTGACCGTGAAAATATATCACTTTATTATTCCTTAATTTCATAATGTAATCTTACAAATCATATATACCTATTGTTTATACTTGGAATAGTTCATGCTTACTAGTTTAACAATTCCCATATGCATTGTGTCATATCATTATTTCTAAAGGAACCTTTTTCCAAACTAATGGCATCGATAATACCAAAATTATTTTGTTATGCCGAGCCTAAATACCATACTTGGTATACTGATGACATTCACTTTTAGTATTACTTGACATAGAATTACCCTGTCATAACTTGGTATAAGTCATAAAATTATATTCATCATTAATTTCATATGATTTATGTATTACTAAACAAGCGATTCAGTTTACCAAAAACAAAATTCATTCCAGAACCTTAAAGAATGTATCCTTGCATCCAAGGACACATGATATTAATGTTTGAGGTTATACTCAATAATTGTTCAACTAGATTCTTCCACTTGGAAATTGAAGAAGTCGTGTACTTCTCACCAAAGGCCCAGGTATCACCCTTTCACAGCCACTTGGAGAATACACCTGACATCAAGTAATGTTTCAATAATTATATTGTTATTGTATTTAAATAAACATTTGTAAAAATCATATAGTATTAAATACCCAAGTAGTAAAAGGAAACCTTACATTGATGAATATGCCTGATGTATAAGCGGAAACATGCTTCTTTAAATCAATTTATTTCTTTTGAACTTTCATATAATTATTTTATAATATACAATGAAAATAACCATTGTTAATACCTCATTAATTGAAGGACTTCGTGAATGTGTCATTGGAATTAAATGCCTTTGACCTTTTGACATTGTCTTTCAATTTATCCATATTAATAATTAATGCTTATTTGTATTTTATTATTATTATCTTTGCAAATCTAAACTAAATTGGTAATGAAGCATTTACTCAATACTTGTTCATGTTGTAACTTAAAATGAGACTTGAGAAATGTGGTGAAAATGATATTTAAAGATCGTGATCAATCGTTCAATTTATAAATTCTGGTTTAAACTCCACCTTATTCATATTATTGCTTCTCTTTCTCCTTGCAAACTTCTATGAGATGAGACTTTATGTTATATCATCTATATGCTTTTTACCTTAGTATCATGTAATCAATTTTCACCCTTGCTTCTTAAGTTAGTTTAACAGTGTTGGGGACACTGACACCATGGGTTTCCTATATCGTAGTACTATTCACACGTGCCAACACTATTCATGGATGTCAGTGTGGAAATTTACTCTGTCCATTATAATATCACTGTTTTAATCTTGTGGTATAACATGCCATTTTTTTCTACAAGGAATGAATTTTAGTTTTTTAGTGCCTTTTATCTGAATTACCTGTTTAGAAATTTTTTTATTAATTATTTAAGTCATTTTATGTGTCCCTCTATTTTATCAGATTCTAGGATCCCTCTGTGCTAGAATCAATATATTATGTCACTTGATTATTCTAGTGGCAAGAATCCAAGAATCACCCATCATACTCAACAATCTATGGCTACACCTCTACTTGGATCGTTCTAGGTAGGCTTTAGGTTGGCCAACCACTTTAAATTTGGGCACCTTGATCTTTTAAGTGAAGTCCCAGATTCTTAAAAATAGATTTTTATTTACACAATGCTTTCATCTAAAATTAAAAATATATAGCTATGGATATTTCATTGCATAAATATTAGTTAAGCCAACCCATATTCTTATAAGGACTTGTAAAGACCCATAAAATACAAGGAAATTTTTTTCATTAATTTTCTTGGGAATTTTACAAGAACACAGTTTCTGACAGCACCTGATTCCGAGGCCCGGTGTGCCCGGAATCATTTTCTGAAGTTTGGCTCGGGTACGGTCAGTGAACGAACGAGCGGGTTTTTCTATCTTTTGAACCGGTGCTCGGAATCGAATTCCGAAGGCACCGATGGAATCGCAGCGCTGGTATTTTCTTAGAAACGCCTTTTTCGGAGTTGTGTTTTCCGGGGTGTGGTTTTTAATTTTTGGGGTTATGTTAAGAAAATAAAATAAAGTGGTGCGACAACTTTATTTTATTTCACTTAAAGCCACATAAATACACTTAAAGCCACTTAAGCTAAGTGAAGCGGATAGGTTGGAACCCAAAATATCCTACCCTCTTGGTAGGATATTTGTGAGGTGGGGCCCGCACGAACCCCACTGTTTCTTTTCCTCTAAGTAACGCACCCGTGAAAACTCCTCTTTAATGAAAGTCAACTGCTGCGTTTTCTAAACTCTTAACGCTCTTATTAATTGGACTGTTAAGATGTTACCATTAATTCACCGAATTAATTGTTCGTTTCTCAACTTGTTTTTCAAATTGCTGGCATGTAAATAAAATGACACCAATGCATGTATTTCTTGAGGATTTCTCATTGAGAGGATTTACAAAAGACTCTAAGGCTTGAGATCATCATCCTCCATCACAAAGAATGCGAAAAATGCAAAGAATGTGAAGAATGCGAAGAACGTCGAACCCTCATAGATAGACGATGTGACGCCGTGTTCCGCGACGCTTCTTCCGTGATGTTTTTTCCCTGCAACAATCTCTGATCATCAACTACTTGAGGTTGGGGATTAGGGTTCTCTAATTATTTGTGGATTTTATCCTCAACATGGGTTTAAACATGCAATTAAATATGTGTGTTTTCTTTAACCCTCGGAGATCGTCGACACGACACCGTGTACCGCGACGACGCTATGCTCCCTTCCGCGACGTGACAATCCTCTTCTTCTGCGATGGTCAATCCCGAGAAGAACTCATGTCCGATGACAACGATGAGGTAGGGATTGATTCTTTTAAATCTTTGTGATTTTATACCCGCAGTGTTGATTATATAATTGTTGTGAGACTTTTAAAACTGCTAACGCGGTGGGTGCGGACTAACGAACAAGTCTGAACCCACCGCCCCTTTCGTTCTTGCTGTGCGAAATGGCGGACATTGATAAAGCAGGTCGTACGGGCAATGTGAGGTCCTCATAGTGAAGAACGGACCCTAGGAGGACCTTTGGTGAAGACGACGTGAATTTCCGACCACCGGAACTCGTCCGGTGGTCCGCGGAGCAAACCGCCGGCGCGCCGCCGTGGAGACCAGCCGCGGCTGAAGCCGCAGTGGCGGGCCGGCCATCCCACGACCGCGTGGGACCGGCGAACGACGGGACGCGACCGGCTGCCGCGTCCGCTAGCAAGGGCGGCCCCACGCTGGGTCGCGGCTTCTTCACGCGGGGGGCAGCGCGCCCCCCACCCGCGGCTCGGCCGTAACAGCCGAGCCGACCCGCTGGCCAGCCGGGTCGCGCCCAGGCCGGTTTGAGTCGCATCCAGCCGGGTCAAACCTAGACCCGGGTCGGGTCGACCCGGTTCGGGGCCGACCCAGGGGGGGTTGGGGCCGGGTCGGTTCGGGCCCAGACCCCCCGTTTTCAGACCTTTTCTGTCTTTTTCTCATAACATGAGCTATGGGCCTCCGATCGACGCACCGTCAGCGGTGATGTGATCCTTGTATTGAGACAGTTGTTTCGGTATATCGCACTCAAGGTTTTGGAATACTTTGGGTTTGGCCATGTTGGTTCGTACACGAAACCAACCGGGCCCTCGGTGCGGAAACACTTATATCTTGAGCTCCAGACGTCTGATTGACGTGTCGTCGACTTTAATATATTCATCTATGTGAGATGGATATTTTGGAATACTACGCCCGAGGATTGGATGCCGGTGGAGTATGGTCGGGTTGGTTTTTCTTTAAAAACCAACCGGGCCCCTGGAACGAAAAAGCCAATAACTCTCAGACCGGGCGTCTGATTGATGTGCCGTCTGCGACTTTGAGTTCCTGTTCTCGATACAGAACTTTTGGATACATCAACTTTGGACTATGTGTCAGTAGATGTATCATCCTCTCGGCTCGTGGGGTGGACCCTCCCGAACGAGCTTGCTGTGTGCGGGAACCCTAGTGCTGGCTGCGACTGCGACGATGACGACTGTGCAGAGATCCTCAGTGGATTCGACGGAGACGACTACAACACTCAGCGATCCTACATGGGTTAGTGCTACAGATCCTGTGTGGATCCGATCCTATGTGGGTCAGCGCTCAGTGGTCCTGTGTGGGCAAGTGCCTACAGATCCTATGTGGGTCCGATCCTGTGTGGATCTTTGCGGGGGTTAGTTAACTATCGATCATGTGTGGTTCTGATTTTTTGTGGGTCATTGCAGGGGTTAGTTACCTATCGTTCCTTTGTGCATCATTGCGGGGGTTAGTACCTATTGATCCTTTGTGGGTTCGACTGCTTAGATGAATCAGTGGCAATATCTGATCATCTCTATCGTCATACAAAAAAGTATTCTTGTGTGAGTTGAATCCTGCTTTTCTTTCCTATGTGGATTTTATTGTGTTATCCTCTGTGGATTTACATTTTTCTTTCAGATGTGGATTATGTTGTGCTATCCTGTGTGGATTTACGTTTTGCTTTCCTGTGTGGACTGGGTTCTTCCTTGGCTCGTATGTTGGAGCGTACTAGAATTTATGACTTAGGTATATGTATTGGCATATACCTAAGCAGTTTCGGATGTTAATTCGTCATTGTATCTTTCCTTGTGTATTATCCCTTGTGGATTATGGGATACCACTGGTGGTCTTGGGGTCCCTACTGAGTAGCTTATACTCACCCCTGCACGGGTTATGCCGGCACTACGTTGTGTTGGTTGCAGACGACGGACAGTGCTGATCGTGGTTGAGGCTTTCGGAGCAGTACGGTACCTGGAGGTGGACCACTGGGCGGGATGTACTCAGAGCGGTCGGTTGGACCCAAGGAGCAGTGGAGGCTATCTGTACCCACCCTTCTGGTGGGATTTCCAGTGGACAGCTCGGAATTGCGGCTTTACTTTTCAGTTGTTGTTTTCCCTTCTAGTTGTACTTTACTTTCAGTTTGGGTTTGTATACAGACCCACTTTCTTTTCCACACTTACTGTTGTACTCAGTTTTTGCATAGTGTTTACTTCTACTGCTTGCTTGCTCTGTGGTGTTTGTTTACTTTAAAAAGGCAATGCCTTTCCTTTTTACCAGGATTTACGCCATGGTGCTAGTCGCCAGCCCCTAGACTATGGAAGGTGGGCTTGGGGTAGTCACGGAATGGGCCCCGAGGATGGGTCGTGACAAATTGGTATCAGAGGAGTTCGGTTCTACCGTAGAACATGGGACTCTGATCTTTTCTATATGAAGCAATAGTGTTAAGAATATTGGGTGTGGTTATCAGTTCAGGGAGTCTCGTGTTGGTGCAGTGGCCGACGTATCCGTACAGCAGGACCCTGACTTCTGATTTCTGACTTAATGCACGAAAATATTAATTGCATGTGTGTTTCACGTTTTCATTGTGATTACTTTATGTTATCTCACTAGGTATACTGTTCTGACTGTGGAACACCTGTTTCCTTTTCAGGATGGCCCCACGATGGCAGCCAACTAGGGTTCTGAGAGTTGAGCGTGACGACAGCCCACCGAGCGACGAGGCCTCGGAACAGGGCCCTTTGCCAGTAGAGGCACCAGCGGTACCTCAACCCACCGAGCCAACGATGCTTCCATCCCCAGCCGCTGATGATGCGCGTCGCCTTAGTGCACTACACAAGTTCCAACACCAGTGACTGCCCAGGTTCCGCGGGGAGACAGACCCACAGGCAGCCGAGGACTGGCTGGAGGTAGTGGTACGAGTTTTCAGGTTAGTGAGGACACCAGCAGACCTCATGGTGATCCTCGCAGCGAGCCTACTACATGCAGCAGCGGGCCGATGGTGGAGCTTGATGCTCCAGGTGCACGATGAGGCATCGCTTCTTTATACAGGCTTTCAGATCCTCTTCCACTCAGAGTTCATCTCGACCACCCTCCGTGTGGTGCACATCTAGGAGTTTCTCCAGCTGCGGCAGGGCAGCTTGGCGGTCGCCCAGTACTTGGCGAGATTTACTGATCTCTCGCGCTACTCGACAGACATGGTACGAGACCCATTCTTCTGGGCTCAGACCTTTAAGAAGGGGTTGAGACATAAGATCAAGGCATCACTTCTCTCCCTCAGCATTCCGACTCAGGCAGGAGATCTGGAGGGAGCCCTTTTGACCTAGAGCTTTCTTGCTGAGCCTTCATCAGCACCGAGACCCACCGCAGGGCGGCATGTAGCAGAGTCTTCTGCAGCAGGCAGTCAACGGATGACTCATGGGTCCAGGAAGACCAGACCCTCACGCAGATGACCTCAGGACACTGGCTCAGCAGTGCGGGGCACACAGCATGGAGCCAGTATTTCGAGAGGCAGGCAGTGCTACACATGCGGCGGGCAGGGCCACATGGCTCGTGACTGGCTGACCCACCATGCCGAGGAGTAGCAGATGGTTGAGGGGCCACCCAGGTAGAGGCAGAGGGTCGACCGTGTTGGTCCGCAGGGAGCAGGAAGACGAGGCAGAGGAGCTGGCCGAGTAGCAGGTGGTGGGCGACGCTTTGAGGCTCTACCACCACCACCAGGAGGTCCACCCCATCCACCGGGAGGTGGCGGGTAGAGATAGGCACAACTCCAGTCAGCGGAGGCCTACGACCATGGCGCGCCCGAGATGATTCTAGGTATTATCTGTGTCTATTCCACCCTTTCTGCAGTTCTTATAGACACAGGACTGAGTCACTCCTTCATAGCCAATGCCCTTGTTCGGAGCTCGGAGATTCCGACAAAGCCGTTGGCTCGATTCTTACGGCTAGAGACTCCTACGGGAGCAGACTTGACGATTACGCACTGGTGCCGGCAGTGTGAGTTTACTCTAGGAGGTGAGAGCTTTGGCTGGGATCTTCTTGTAGCGTCGTTGAGGCCTTATAACGTCATCTTGGGCATGGATTGGTTATCTACAGTCCATGCACAGATTGACTGTATTAGGCGCAAGGTGTGATGTGTATGCACCGAAGGGAGCAGGTTCACCTTCATCGGTGAGAAGGGATCCTTCGCAGCACAGGATGGGCTTCCGCAGAGGACAGGACAGCCCATCACTCATCAGTTGGCTAGCCTCATCCTAGGATTAGTTGACGTGTGGAGTCCTAGTTTTCCTGCAGTGGTGGATCAGTATGTGGACGTCTTCCCCGATGACGTTCCAGGACTACCTCCTCACAGAGAGGAAGACTTTTATATTGACCTGTACCCCGGGACAGCCCTGATATCGACTCTAGCATATCGGATGGCCCCCGCTGAGCTTCAAGAGCTACGGGTACAGTTGGAGGATTTGCAGGGCAAGGGTTTCATCCGACCCTGTGTTTCACCCTGGGCTTCCCCGATATTGTTCGCCAAGAAGGTGGACAGGAGCTTATGACATTGTGTCGACTATCATCACCTGAACCAGCTGAAAGTGAGGAAAAAGTATCCGCTACCAAGGATTGATGACCTCTTCGATCAGCTCAAGGGAGCACGGTGGTTCTCAAAGATAGACCTCAGGTCAGGATATCATCAGCTCAGTGTTCGGGACGAGGACGTGTAGAAGACGGCCTTAAGGTGTCGGTATGGCCACTATGAGTTATTGGTTATGCCATTTGGAGTAACCAATGCTCTGCCTGTGTTCATGGGCCTCATGAATAGGATCTTTCAGCCATACCTCGATCAATTTGTCATGGTCTTCATTGAAGACATTTTGATATACTCGACGACTGAGGAGGAGCACGCCTACCACTTGCGTGTTGTGCTAGACCCACTCCGAGAGCACCAGATTTATGGAAAGCTCTCGAAGCTTCAATTATAGATATGCGAGGTCCACTTCTTGGGGCACGTCATATCTGAGGTGGGAGTTGCAGTGGATCCTGCGAAGATCTAGGCAGTGCTAGCTTGGGAGCCACCCAAGAGCGTGACGGAGGTGCGGAGTTTCTTGGGACTAGCTGGATACTACAGGAGATTTTTTCCAGACTTCTCCAGAGTTGCAGCACCACTCACAACTTTGACAAAGAAGGGGAAACCCTTTGTGTGATCAGAAAGATTTCAACAGAGCTTCCAGGAGCTGAGACAGAGATTGACCAGCGCACCTATCTTGAGGTTGCCAGAGGAGGGAGTATGGTACGTATTTTACTGTGATGCATCAGGGACCGGACTTGGATGTGTCCTGATGCAGGAGCAGGTAGTGATCGCATATGGATCACGTCAGTTGAGGCCGCATGAGCAGAACTACACTACCCATGACCTGGAGTTAACAGTAGTGGTCTTCGCTCTGAAGACATGGCGACACTATCTCATGGGCGAGCTCTTTACAGTCTTTTCTAACCATCAGAGTCTCAGGTACATCTTTTCTCAGAAGGACATGAACCTGAGACAGCAGAGTTGTCACCTTTAAATTAATTTAACTAATTATTACCATATCAAGAAGTAATTAAATAAATTAATTAAATAATCACACCAAACATACATTGGTAGGTTCGCGGTGCATGACCATTATATTCTTTTACTCACATATATATTAAATAAATACAGAACAATATTAAACATGTATTAAAAATAAACCTGAAGGAATTTAACTGAATTAAAAACATCACTCTTGTTTTTAATTCAATTTAACGTCATTTGATCCCGATTTATTTAATTTATTTTTATAAAACTAACAATTAAATAAATTTATTAATTTTATTAATTTCTCAATTAATTAATTATGCCGCATAAATTATAATCCAAAGGTAATATTTAATTAATTTAATTATAATTTGAAATTATATTAATTATATAATTAAATTTTGATTAAAAAATTATCTGAGCCCCATAATCCCCGGACAGGGCCTGTGCGGGTCGGGGCGAACTGGTGCAGGCCCATCCTATGCAGTATCGACCCCGTACAGGGGCATTCTGGGATGGGATGATCCGACTACGGACATTTCAGGCATGGCAGACCTGCCCAGTTATGTTTTGGGCCAACCTAGTCTGTGAAAAAGAAAATGAACCCAAAAAGAGTACATCATAGTGCTGTCCGCCGTGCATCAGGTTCATGCGAATCAGTGAGTGCTCTGAGGAAGAGGTTGGACCAAGTGGTGCGTCGTGATGTGCTCCGCTGGGGTCCAGGCGGCATGACAGTTGTGCGCTGCAGCTGGAAGGGAGGAGGTAGCCATAGCAGGGCGGCTGAGTGCGGAGGGGGCTTGGTGTGGCGGCATGCGGGGCATAGGGCAGGGTGGAGTTGGCTCAGGTCGGCAGAGGAGAAGGCCAACGGAAGTGGAGGTGTCGTCCGTGTGCCTTGGATCCACTACCGCACCTTGCTGGTGCAGGATACAATGGAAGGGGAAGCAGAAGGCCTCTACAGGTCATCACAGATTGCATGACCTGGTTCGACGAAAACCAAAGGGCGTCTGCGGTGTTGCAGCATGGGAGATATGAAGTGGACCTGGGTGGTGCACCCTGCACCTCCAACTGTGGGCTACATGGGAGGGAGGAGAATAGTCTTTCGGTGGGGCGACCTGGCGGGCAGATGGTGTGTTTCCTTGGGCGTGCGGCATGGTTCTATTACCAGGAGGCGCCATGGAAGAGAGAGGAGGCATTCAGCAGTGCACCGTGGCTCCGTAGGGAAGAGCAGTCGGCCTTTCAGGTTGCCGCGCAGTGAACATGGGCGGGATCAGCCCCTAACCTTTTTTTCTTATGTGACCTACTGTCCACCCCCTTACAAAAAAATTATCAAAACCTGCACAAGCAGGTCACCACCCCCAACCCTCTATTTTATTTTTTTTTTATTTTTTTCAAGACTTAAAAGCCTTAATTGTTTTACTCCTACCTTTTTTTTGAACGAGACTTGAAGTCTAAGTCCTTTTTTTAAAAAGATTGTCTTGCAAGTCTTTCCCATCCCTTTAAAAAATTCTAAATTTTATAGTAGGATTTGGAAAGATAATAATAATATTATAATAAAACCAAATTATTTTTTATAATAATAATAATACAATTAATTTTAAAAAAATAATATGAAAACAAAATTGATTTTACAATGAGTATTTCAGCCGTGGGATTTCCGACCGAAATATGAAACACCACCAGAAATCAATGTCGAATACGACATCAAAACATCAGATGGCTGTAGACAGGCCATCTGATATTGATTTCGATTCCGGCTGTGGCAGTGGGACTGTTTCGACACCCTCTTAACGTTTTAATGAAAATTTTATTATTTCATTGGACTTAAAATTGTCACGCATCACTTTTATACCTAGTGTAGGAACTGGGCGTGCAACGAAAGCCTCAAACAGGTGGATTTTAAAATTTTCCATCAACGATCTACATATACATGTTGACTTTAGTGAACAACAGCCCGATTTTAGCTGAGGATCTCGCGTGAAGTGCTTAAGCACAAATATAAACCCTAAAAAATCCTGGTTTAATTCTGAAGTCGCACCCGATGTCTGCTCGTTGTTGGTGATCGATGCACGAAGAATCCGATGTCTAATTCCTCTAGATCATCCACATACACTTCAAGTAATCTGCGGGAGTATTGTTCGCCGTAAACCTAGTGCTATCACGGAATTGCGACAAAGCCTTTGACGCTCCAACGATAAATGCACCACTTCACTTGCGATGCCTAAGAGAGTACTTAATCCATGCTCTTTGGATATAGAGTATCTCTCTCTAGATTATGGGAGGGAGGTGAGGAGAAAGAATCTCTATGAATAGTATTTAGAAAAATCCCCTCCACTTCTATTTATTGGGCTAAATTAAAATACACAGTATAGCCTCAATTAACCCGGATACTTAACGCACAATCAACAAAATTTTATGACTACTAAACTTAGTCATAGATATTAATATCTTTCACTTATAATGTATTAAAATATATTACGTGATAATAATTCATTAATTACAATAACTCTTCACTCCCATAAATATTAATTGATCCTTGAATAATTTAATATTTGTTTGTAAATATCTTTCTTGTATTTACTTGAAACTCATAAATACATTTAATAAATAAATTCAATACTCATTATTATAAACACAAATAATATGAATTTATTTATTTCATTGATGATCATTTAACTTTGGAAAATCCTGAACACCTATGGTGGTTCCCACTATGTCGAAAAATCCTTTTCGACTGAATAGGGAAGATTCTTGAATATGCTATTGTGGGTGACCCTCTAGGCCCTTATTTTGACAGCAGGGAAAAGTATTCACAGACCAAGAGCGGGATCTAGAAACCCATCATGGCCACTGAAGAAATAAGGATTGTCATAGTAGCACCAACCAACCTTCGAACACTCGTTGCATAAAATAATCTCTTTGTCAGTAACATCTCATAATGTAGGACACACTCTCGTGTCATTGTCCTATTCTTTCATTATTGTTTGTTGATGTAACTGGATGGATTTACCCTCGACTGCCAAGGCCATCGTCTTATAAAGGTACTTCCATCCATATCAACATGGCCAAAGATATATATATATATTACTTCCATAACTTGGAAGTGGCAAATCATTTCATGACAATTCAACCAATGCCATGCCACCAATGATACACCCAGCAAAAACTACCTCACCATGACTTCATTGCCATGGTTTTTGTCTTTTATCAAAGTACACAATCAAATGAATTACATTGGTAATGATCTCAAGTCAGAATACCATTACACATGATCGTATATATGAACATCCAATGACACTTGAAACATGTGGAGTTCCTATTGTCGGGTCAGTCCTCATGATCTCACAACTAGAGATTACCAAGTGCAAACATCATGAGAAGAAGTCCCAATTCTTATAAGCCCCCAGAAGCTGATGTTCTAACATCAACTATGTCCAGTAGTTTACATGTATCTAGACCATAGAACATTTATCTCTGATTAATTTCATAGTATCTAGAGGTTCTCATTATGGCCTAGGAACCACTATATCCTTTCGATACAACATTTAGCCATTGGACATTACCATTTCAATACTGGATGCAGAAAAGTCTAAACTATAATGGTAAGATGACATCATGAATAGAAAACTTTATACACTATATGGTAATCAAAATCACATTATAGTTGGGTCTAGGGAACCCATTATTTAAACATTCATTTGTCAAAACATTCTAATCTTTTGCAATGTTTTAAACAAAAACCCCTTTTTTGACAATGGGATAAATTTTAAATTATTTAATGTAACTTTTGTGTTTCGAATTTAAAAAAAAGATTCAATATTTGGAATTAGAAGTTTTAAGTTGTTTAAATAGGTTTCTTTTTATTTTTAGACCTTATGATTAGTAACATTAGTAAATATTTTATTTTCCATAGTTAAAGTGTAAATATCGAAATATGGGTAAACAATAATATTATAACAATATTAAATTGCATTAACACATGTTCTAACCCTATTTTATGACATGTGTATGACCATGGGAATCCTCAGATCGATTTGGGGACCCCATAGAGCCACTTGTAAGTAAAAAAGACATTAAATTACTTTTAATTTAATGTTAATTAAAATATAACCTAAACATATGCCTTTTAATAAAAATATATTTATATGTGTTTATATAAGTGAAATCTTCGACTATAAATATTAATTAGAAATATAAAAATATTTTCTACATCATGATATTTTATTCGTGATTTTGGGACATTATATAAATAAATTTAATTATGACACAAGGATGATGTGGTGAATGCCTCATTAATAAAGGATTCAAATTAATGAATTTATAAATATTAGAACCAATGTAATTTGGTTATTTTGAGATCATAAATGCATTTTTTGGATAATATTGACATATTATATTTGATTTAATTACTTATTTTTTAAGGAATCAGGTAGTTATAAATTTTTCAAAAAGTCAGGTATGAATAGTGTCCAAAACTGACCCAATTCATCACTTAAAAAATAATATTGTTTATTAAACTATATTAAATTCCTAAAAAATAAGATCCATAAAAATGGTTAATATAAGTATAAATATTTCATAACTAACTTTTTTTCTCTTTTGACATGATATGGTAATTACATTAACCCAGTATGTGAAAATAACATGATATCACGGTACGATTAAAAAGGGTAAAATAAGGGTAAAACCAAATAGATAATGATAAACAAAAACTCAACACCTGTCATAAAATTAAGGTATGATGGGTATTCGAACTGAAATCATATTTAATATAATTAAATATGTTTTGGACAATTTGAAATCTAAATTTAAATTATAATAAATTAATATTTTGGAACTTTCCATACGTTCTCATCTCCTCTCTTATAAATGGGGACATCTTTCCTCTATTCTTCACTCCATTTGACCGTAAAATTTCAGTCAAACCCTACCCATTTATATTCTGAACTTCCCTAGTTACATTATATAGGTTGGGGTCTTCTCAAAAGACTAACTCTAGTGCCCAAAGATTAAATATAAAGGAGGTACATTGAGGAAGAGGTAATCTGTTCTACCGATTCTTTCAAATTTGTTTCTTCTTCTTTTTACTCTTATTTAGTTGTTTAATTATAAATTAATAACATAAGTATCAGTCATATAATATTATTATATTATAAATATGAATTAACCATATTTCTCCTTCTATCCATCCTGTGAAAAATGAAATCACCACGGGTGCATATGTACGTATTACCTCCTTCACGACGTGGTGTAATCTATTTTTCACCACCACCTTACATAGATTGGTATAATGGTGGAAATAATATATATATGATTATAATAACATGATACTAATTATGATATATTATACACCATCAAATTAAATACTGTTCAAAAACAATAAGAATGATATCATCCCTCGTGTGTATGTATGGATTACCGTCTCCACGACACAATGAGATTCATTCTCCATTTTAACCATTAATGAATGATTATAGAGTATATATAATAAATAATCATGAAATATTTTTCATAAAAATGAAAATGTATATATATATAAATGTCATTTACATACATCTATTAAATTTAATATCGAAATGAAAATAGTGTTCATGCATACGTACGGCCTACCATCTCCATGAATGGTATTTTCAAATCCATTTATCAATATATTATATATATTTATACACAGAATATATATTACATATATATAATTTTTTACATTCTAGAAATAAGTAATCCATGATTTATGTAATCATATGAATAATAACAAGTCCAAACAAATACAATAAATTACCCAAAACGCTGCATTAACATGGAATTGACAAATGAATGGGTAATATAAAATCCTAAGTGAATCATAAATGATATCATAAATATTTTTATGGTTTTTTTACAAGTTAATAATATATTTAAACAAACTATACATGAAGTTTCAGACACATATGAAAGAAATTAGACATTAGGTAATAGATAATTTTGCAATCTCATTTTTATTCGAGGTTGTTTATTTGTAAGTTTTCATTGGAGTTATATTTATCATGAATGTACATGTTATTTAAATAAAATTATAAAATGTCTACTATTCTTCAATATATGTTTAGAGTCATTTTTACCCATTTTTTACTTTTAATACATGGTATGGTGTAATCATTATTTTGTTTACCATAAGAGGTACTTTTTTGAATTTTTCGGTAAAATTATGAGGAGAATGGGTTTTTAACATATATAGAATGAATATAATTTTGCATATAATTAATGCCTTATTTACATGACACTTCCACTAAAATATTTCATGTTAATTTTCAACTAAATTCTTTTCTTTTAAAATTTCACTACATTTTGAGAAAATAAAATGTTTTTAATTAATAAATGATAATTTCTTCATGAATTAAGCTCAAGTGTATTATAAAAAATATTTTTCACATATGATGATATGTGTTTATGTTTATGTCCCTATTATTACTTTGATTTGATTTTTTTTTATGATGGAGTTATTTTTAATAAGTCCATTTGTGTTATATGGATTATGTTATGATTAAATTATGTTTAATAATCCTATTTTATTTTATAGGTTATGCTATGATTAATGATTTTTTTTCTTATGGATCATGTAAGAATGATTTCATTATGAGATGGATGGGACCTATAACTCCCTCAAATGTATTTGGTAAATATTTATATCTCATCATATAGACATTACTAGAACAACAAGTAAATTGGGTTCAGTAATGCAGGGCTTGAACTTTAAGTAAATCTTGTTCAGTAATACATGGCTAGAACCAAAATTAAACCTGGTTCAGTAATGGACTCTTTCCACTATGATGGTCTTGACAACAATGCCTCGGTGACTATTGAAATTGTATTATTATCATATTAATTTTCTATAATTGAAAGTTCTCTGCCAATGTTATTCTATCATGGATAATGTTCTTTTATAATTCATTCCTTATATTCTGCCAAGATTTTTTCATGACTCAATATTTTAATGTTTAAACATTATGTTCGTTTTTTACGTTCAAATATTTATGGTTTCTTTTATGTGCTCCATGTTTACTCGTACTAAGAATTTAATCTCACATTTTTTATTGTTTCTTTTCCCTATGATATAAATAAAGGTTTTAGGTAGGAATAAAAAAGGGGTAGATCTATATGGGAGATGTTGAAGAACATTAACCATGATTAGAAGATTTTGTACTAGGTTTCTGAAGACACTAAACTAATATGGCCTATCAGTGTCTATTTGGGTCTTGTATTTATGTATTCTACAGAAGAAATGTAATTTCCATGTACATTAAGCTTTGGTCTCTATAGGTTTCCTTACCATTGGAATCATTGGTAAATGGGAAATCAATATAGGGGAAACCTAGTTATAACATGAATTTCCATTCTTATATCTAACACATTTGAGACTTAGATAGCATCACGTTTGATTCTATTAATGGATGGATGAAAATTTTTATTTCTTTTTTCCCTTGAGGTAGGTTATGATGGTAGAAAGACACATTAATACCATCTATTATCTTTTATTCATATTTTAGGGTCACAACATTTCATCCCCTCAAATATTTTGGTTTACAGTACAGTTCTAATATTGAATTCTCAAAATCCATCCACTATTGGACAATGGGTATAAAATGAGTGGCCTTATATTTTCACATTCTTGAATACACATGTGGGGAATGGAATATGTAATGTCTTTTTTTATTTTTTTAATGATTTTGATAAAAAAAAGATGAATATAATCATGTTTCTCAACAGATTTAAGGAATTATTCATTAAAAATAGCTTTTTCAACTACCATACATTATTCATTGAGTATCATGAGGTGATATATATACCCAGTGTCCTGAACATATAATCCAAATAAATGATTTTGGGTTTTCCAATCGTTTTGGGGAAAGTATGATATTAGTTATTCCACCATTTATCTGGGAAATGTATATTGATGCGTGGAAATTATAACCCAAATACTCAAGCACACAAAAATTGTGTATAAATTACTTTCTAAAATATTTCTCATTTAACATTGGATCAAATTAAATCATCGGTAAGAAGTCTTAAAACCTATTTAAGTTAATTTCTCATCCTCCATAATCCAAAATATATAAATTTAAAAAAAGAATAATAATTTTACATGATTCAGTAATAATGACGAGACCATGTGAGAACACATAAAAGACGATTCATTGTTCTAAAATCCTCTATGTTGAAAAAGTTTTATGCAAGCAATATATCAATCACATTCATTCAATATCAATATCACAATATTAATAATTATGTTTAGGGACAATCAGACCGATTCCCTTAGGGAACTCCATAAAATTCTTCCTTTCTACACTTTTTTCAATGGGTGTTTTCTCAATTTATCGATATGAAGTTCACTTATATATTATCAAAAATTTATATGATGCATTTCCTCCTGAAGGAAAAGAAGTATGTACTAATTCTATCCACAATATTATAGAATGATGTTCGGCATCAATCCCAATCCATATATGTATATATATATTCGTGCTAATACTCAAATCCAAACTTTTGAGCCAATTTTATGTCATATAATCTAAGTAGTGCAAGTTATTAAATAAAAAATATTTATGAAAAATATAATTCATGGTCCACATATCATGAATTTTCTTGAAAACCCTATTTTTATGAATTTTCATTGTAGACTACCCTTCACAAAATTGTTCCACAGTATGTCCTTATGCATAAATCATTTCTCAGATGAATAGTTCAAAATTTATTTTCTAAATATGAAATTAGTAATTCTCTTTGGGATTCTTTAGCCTCATATTGATATTGAGTGAGTTGATTAGAGATCTATTTATAGGAAAATGTTTTCAACAATCTCATTTATCATAAATCATATTGTAATGTATGACTAAAATATGTTTCTTTTTCAAACTATATCTCTGTGTCTTTAAAACCCTTATTTAATTAGTATGGGTAATCTAAAATTGGATTAATAACAAACACAACATCAAAACATCTTTATCAAAAATATATATTCATCCTTTAAATTTTAGAATTATCTAGGAAATGACCATGATTCTATCATTCTTAAACACAAATTACTTTTGTTGAAACATTATCTCCCTTTGGATTAGAGGAAAATATAATGTGAAATTAAATTATAAAGTAACATTTTACTTCAATAGAATATTGCATCCACCCCTCTTATTCTATATAAGAAATCATTAGTTTAAAGAACATAAGTTCAGAATAGTATATCATGCCTTGTGACACACCTCATTCCTTATTTCTACCATCTCTATGCTCATACAAAGTTCATTAATTTTGGATTATATCTCCCATATACTTTCATTCTATAATGTTTTTTGTAATGAAAGGATTTAGCACTAAATCTACTTTTTAATAAAAATGAAAATTTTCTCCCCCTTAGTAATAGAATATCTACACCAGCAAAAACATTTATTGAAAATATCCAACCTCATGGATATTCTCCCCCTTTGGTAATAAACCTAAAAATAATGAACCATTAAAAAAATGAAAAAATGTGTAAATCAGTTGATCAAAAACTGTAGATATATGTATCTTCTGTTAAATATTAATATTTTCAATAAATACCACTTGTGTAGTGAGAACCCAAAAAAATCTATTGATATAAAAAAATATCCCAAATCAGATAAAGAACACATATTCAATAACCCAATACTTTTTGGTCATCTTAATAAAATAGAATCATAGATTAAAACATTAAAAAATGTAGATCAATCACATGGTTCTAATAGTTTTTCACTAATTTTAGAGAATCCTAATTCATATTCATTATGTCTTTAACTTGTTAATTAGTTCCATCGTGCTCTATTTTGATCACTAAGTCCTCTAGCATTTCTTTGATAAACTAATATTTGATATCAATATGTTTTGTACGAAATTGTTGTAATGGATTTATCATTAGTTTAATAACACTTTTATTTTAGGAAATTGTCGAAATAGATTTGTCAACTTATTCCCCAATATTTGACAATTGTTACTTTCTACATATAATTTTATTGCACACATTGGTTACTAAAATGTATTCTAATTATACCAAATTAAGAGGTATTATTAATTTTTTTACTAAATCAGACTACAGATTTATGTATAATTCAAAATTCACCACCACTTTTGAACATTCATATACAAATATCATCGTCCGAATTCACATATTATAATGAGGATTAACTGATGATCCATTAATTAATCAGTGAATGAAAAATAACTAGGAGTTCCTTAGATGTACCTCATTGTCTATTTCACTATTTCTATATTATCTTCTATTTTATAATATTGTAATGATGATTGATTTTAAAAATAATACCTAGCTAAGATTATATAAAATATAATAAGTTTTCTATTACTATCCTATACAATGTAAGATCCACATATTTCTCATCCTTAAGATTCCCCGTATTACTTCTAACTAAAATATAAAGTAGTATTTATTTGTAATCATGCATATCAAAATATTATCATCTTGCCTACTGCATACATAATTTGGAAGATAATGGTTTATTTCAATCATTGAACCATTTCAAACCACAAAAAGTATATTAGTTCAACAATCATGTTCATTTCAAATTATGACCCCATGATACAAGTAAATTCCTCCAAAAAGTTTCACAGTGTTATTCCAAATAATATATCATACACATAAAGAATAACCCTAAATTGTTAATCCATGGATGTCACAAAAGAGATATTATGATCTGCCCCACCTTTTTTAATTTAATATTCATTATCTGAGATTCTTTCTAATAAAATATTTCTCTTGGTTATGTATTTAGAACATGCAGAAACATATATAACCTTCACAGTTTAGTTTCATTATATCCAATTAAGAAACCCACCAGATGCTCAATATAAAAATACTTGTCGATAACTCAATTAAATTATGTTATTTTTACATCAATATCATAAATTTTCAGTTCTCTATAAATTTTTATCACTAAAAAGATCCTGATAGACTCAATTAAAGTACCTGGTAGAAATTTTCCTTCGACATTAAAACCTTTCATTTTTATAGTCTGTTTCACCCCAGACATACCTTATCTCAAATAAAATCACAATACTGGTCATATTTATTCCCAAAAAATGACATTTTTCTTATTGAATTTTTATTTTGAGGCTTCTCCATAAGTTCAAAACGTTCATTGTTGTCTATTTGACCCAATTACTCATTTATAGCCTTAATTCCAATATTATCTTTTGTCACTTCTTTAAACGGTCATCATTTCACCATCAAAAAGTGTGTAGCATGATCCATATTAATAATACAATGTGTTTTAATTGGAGTGGATATTTCTCCTAATAAAATTGGATGTGTCACCTGAAATTTACTTTTTTATCATTTATAGTGTAGGTTGACTGTCATTTACAATGGCCACCTCATATTTATCATGTGAATCATCGTTACTTGGAAAACATTATTTAACTTTGGAATTTTTAATAACTCCATATTCTTCCTTTCATAATTTATAAATGTTTGGAATTATAAAAAATTTACTATATTTCTCCTCAGTTTCCATGGAATCATTACTCTCCACAATATTATTCATTCTTCTATTATAGAATTTATAAACCTTACCCTCTACCGTGTTTCCAATAACAGTCCCTAGTCTATTACATCACTATAGTTTCCTTGATTTCCCTCTTTCTTGCAAATAAATCAGGTATGTCCAAAGACATGAAAATGTTCTAGTATGTTTTTCCAACTACTCCAAATCTTATAGACATCCCTCTAAAATTGGTGTCTTATAACTACGGGTTTTTTAGTGTACCCAGCAACTAGAACCGCCACTTACAACATTGTTTGGGGATTCCACCCTTGAGTACTAATATCTTGAAAATATTTTTTCAAAACAGTCTTCATAATTCAAAAAATAAAATATTTTGGTCGATTATTACTATTCCTACCTCATAATGCATATCATATTCTTAAGGTAGTTTTATACATTATTATATGTAAACTATGATTTATATCAAATCACAATATTTGATACCACAAATGATATCATTTTCAACTCTCTATCAACTCCCCTTAACATACTAATTGACTTCCCTCTTGCACTTCAATAGCCTAAAATTGTAACTATTGATATAATCATACACAAATTGGGTCAAATACCTCCATCCATTTATTCCAAGTCAGTTCATTAGACCATATGAAAAAGTTTAGAATATATTTTTTAGGTTGGATGACCTATTCCTCTTCGGTTAACAAATATTTCTGGCCTTATTTCCCTACTTTCATGCACTACATCTATTTTCTCTATCTCACTTCAGTTTGGATTTCCCAGTATAGATTTTAGCGTGATTGAGTTCCCTATTATCTATTTTCGAATGTGTCCTAACCGTTGATTCTATAAGTTTTCATCCAATTTCACTATATAGATACATGTGTTTTATTCCTTGTAAACTAAATATAGATTTCCATTATTAATCTTCTATATTTTAGATAGTTCCCAACCTTATCCTTGATCAACCTCACTTTCCAACTAAATGTATTCTCTTTTCAATATTCATTTATTTGATTCACTCATGATGTTTTCTCACAGTCCATCTATATAGATAACTTTTATTTTCATTATCTCATCCCCACCTAATTAGGACTTATTGATTCCTATTTTCTTACAATACCAAGAATTTCTAAATCATAAAAATACATTGAATATTCCCTTCACATTTATAATAAGATTCATGTTCTCAATAATATTATCTAAAAATACACTCTTAAGAATATAGGTGATACTATTCTTTTTGGTTATTAGATATATTTCATATAGTTTTTATTTCAAAATATTCTTTTATTCTTTCCAATAGATGTCGAAACATGTTGAGAAAAATATAGTATATGATATATCTCTATCAAAAAGGTAGTTAAATCATTATTTATTTCATATTAAAATAGAGAACATCTATTTTTCAAAGGAATCAGGATAAGTTTTCTTTCATTCTTCCATGTTTCACCTCCAATATAGAAATTTCCAATTTTTATTTTATTTTGATCAATACATTTTTGAATCAATCTATAATTATTAAATATATACCCATACATTGAATTTTCTCTTTTGAATAATGTAAATGGTCTCATTCTTCATAACTATCTTATGGATTCTATCCCCCATCAAGTATCTCTCCAATTTTTTATAATTGGTTGTCATGTGGCCATGATATCTATAAAAATTTCACTTCATTAGATGAAAACATTTCTTCTACTGTAACTCCACATGTATCTATATTTCAAATAGATCTCTAATTATTGATTAATCTATAATGATTAAGAACTGTATATAACCTTATTCTTCCATAACTCATTATTTATCAATAGAGTTTATTTTGATGTTTCTTTATCAAGTGTTAAAATACTGTTTCCCATGTATCTTGGTCATTGATCATTCAAAATTTTCTTTACTCCTTCTGAGACTTTATTTAATCATTCAAACAATTCTTCATCTGATAAATTTTTAATAACATTTTCACCTTTCGATTAGCATATTTTTATTCAAATTCATGTTTTCTATTCAAATTAACTACCACTTCTAAAGGGATTAAACCATATTTTGTTCTCTAAATTTTAAAATAAATACGTTCATAAATCACACTTTCTTTCGCCTCAATCATTAAATTTAAATTATATACTTCTCTTAAGTTTTATTAACTAACCATTTGATCTTATAACTTAGTTTCTAGTCATCCAATATTGTCTTTTAGCCAATAATCATACAGAAAATATTATTTTAATAGTATATAAATATTTTTTGTTTAATTTTATTTAGAATAAATCCCTTTATGATCTTCCTTATGTTCCACCTTGATATCGAAATCATCTTCTTGTTTATTTTTATCATCCATTTAAAATTTTTGTTTTTAAAAAGAATATAACACAGCGTCTTCTCTATCAAAAATTAATTGTTTTTATACTTCATCCAAAAAACATCTTCATCATATTCTTGATTTTTTGTTGGTCCCTTCCTTTGAATCCTATTTCCAAATAATTTTCCTAGTTTTAAGTCTCTTAAAGGGGGAATTTTTGTCATGTACTGTGTGTGATTTTTTATTCACCTCAAAATTTGTAATTGAATATCCTTGGAAACCACATAGTAATGTTCCAGAATATACTACATCAAAGGCATGCCCCTGGAATGTATCCTTAAACATACCCTATATAATCTTAAATTTATTTCTAATATCATATATGAATTCATTAATTGTATATTATTTCATATCTCCACCATTAGTGACTTTGAGGTTCTTTGTATACCTAAATTTAATATTTGTACTTGAGTGACTCAATGTTTCTTATACATTCATATGCATTTCATACACGACCAAACCACTCTATCAATCATCCCATGACAATTATACAGGACTCCAATCATCAAGATATGTAACCTTTATATTATAAAGAGGAGGAAACAATCAAAATATCTTACTCATAATCTCAAAATCCTTTAATTATTCATCAATTCCTCAAATAACTTTGACAAACTCAATGATTTGGATAAATAAACCACCAAAACATTAATCAGGGTACATTTTTAGATCCTCAAACTTATTATATTTTTCTTGGATCGTATCCTCATGCATCACTCAATCAACTTGAAATTTAATGAAAATCATATCTCATTAAAATATTCAAAATTGAAACTCATCACAATCCTCTAAATAATGATTAATAGAGATCTAGATAAAGAATTTTGTTATTTGGAGTCATCATCTAGTAGATTTCTATCTTCTTTTATAAGGGGTAGTTATGAAATTTTACTAACATGTATCCCATGTATGGATTTGGAGAAATTGTTAATCCTGATATATTATAAAATTTACCCCATTAGATTCTTCTAGATATTGTAATTGAGATCATCAAATAGATATAAATTTTAAGAATTCACAATTTCCTGCATAATTATATGTTTAAGATGAAATACTCAATGCATGTATCCTACGGCTATGATACCACTTTTTATAAAAAAGACACAAAAGGAGTCTCTAATAGGGGGAATTAATTAATGTGTAAATATTTTATTACATTAAATTAGATCATGTTACTTATTTTTAGGAACTGTAACACCCCATGATTTCATAGTATTCTATTTCATCAAAGAAATTCAATAACATGCACTACACGCAACATCGAGTTCAAGCACCCCATGACTTACCAAACTAGCCATTCAAAAGCGGTTATGAATAGTATTAACTGAATTTTAAACTTTATATATTCCTTATAATTTTATAATCCTTTTCATGAGTTTCTTATACATAATGTAAGATCAAATTCAATTTTTTAGATAAAGGAAGTATTTTTTACAAAATGAAATTTTACAGCCTCTTGAGGGAGAACATTTTTAAAATACAATTCTTGACACTTATATATATTATATTTGACTAAAAAACTTCTTCTTTAGAATATCGAGATAAAATTTCGTTTTGATAAATTTTTGGTATTTTTCTAATAACTTTCATATTGTGTTGAATAGTGAAAAATACCAAATTTTAATTTAAAAACTTTTTAAATAAAAATAATTTATAGTGATAAATTATACATTTTAATGGTTTGGAAGTATAAATAGATTATATTTTTACATTTAATCCAATTCTGATCATTGTATGTATTTTCACTTTAGAATTGGACATAAACAACTGTCAATCTTTTTATAGTTATTATTTCTTAAAAATAAGCCTTTTGGTTTTGGAAACGGGAATTAATTTTAGATTAATAAATGGAACTTATATGTTTTGAATTTGGTAAAATAGACTCAATTTTTGAAGTCAGAATATCAATATTAGCTTAGGGTGAATTTTCTGTATTTTTTTGAAAACTTTCGATTTTTGATGAATAGTGAAAAACACTAAGTTATAGTTTAAAACCGATTATTTATTTAAATAATTATTTATTTTATTTAAATTAATTTATGTCAAAATATATACATAACACAAATATAAGTTCATTTTAATTCATTGGATTCAGTTTGTAATAATTTTAGATATATAAAAATTGTAATTAACTTTTCACCGTCTTTTACCTACCTCCTAGAAGAATTTGCAGATTTACATAAAAATTATTTTTATCGCTTATGTGAGTAAAATTTCAAAAATACGAGAGAAATAGTTAATATCAAGGAGTAAAATGTGGTACAATATGATAAAAATAATTTTTTTGGTGAATAGTAACTTTTTACTTTTAGTTGCCACAGTTAAAAGTAAATAGGGTAATTAATGGGTAAAAATGATATTAATATTACCCTAACACAAGTCCTATTTCAATGGGACAAGTTTATTTCGACGAAAAACAACCTTAGGAATAAAATATTATCATTTAGGTCCACTTAGATTAGATTAGGACATTTATTATTATTTAATTCAAAGAAGAGTTAAAAGAGTTAAAATCGAAGTTTAATTACTAAATAATTTTTAATATAGGGTTATATATAAGATAAATTCGATTGTAAATATTACATAGAACGATAAAAATATTTCCTATATAATGGTATTTTATTTATAATTTTTAGACCTTAAATAATTTAAATTATTTATGACACAATGGTGATGTAGTAATTACATAATTAATGAAATATTAAAATAATTGATATTATAAATATCCAAATAAATTTAATTTGAGACTTTTTATAAATTACACTATTTTTATAGCTTAATATGAGATGTTAGTATTGATTTAATTATGTTTTTTGAAGTAATAATAATTTTATTATTTTCACAAAAATAAAATACAAAATATTGTCCAAATTGACATAAAAGAGTTCTTAAAACAAATATTATATAATCAATTGATATTCAATTCCTAAAAATCTATGGTTAGGAAAAAAGACTTATATAATGATATTTTTATCATTAATTAACCTCTTGGGGTTCTCTTGGATGTATATAGTATGTTTATTACCTATATAATATAAAAATACAAAGAGACATGGTAAATGTCAAACTACTTAAATAAGAGTCAAAACTAACATATAAGGTTAATAATGTGACCCAAACCTATCAAAAACATATTGGTTGAGTTTTTTTAGACCTATACCCACCTTATACCTTTAATAATCCACTTTTGATCCATTATAAATGGAAGAAGAATTTATTATAAATTAATACTTTAAGTTTTTCCTACAGAGCCCCTCCTCCCCCTTATAAAAGGACACCACTTCTAACAAATTCATCACACCTTCAAAGCCTTTTGGTTCTGCCAACCTCTTCCTAAAAACCCTCTCTATTGTCCTCCCTTAATCCTATAGGCCTTAAATTAGTCATAAAGACACCTAAAGATCCCTTTTGATCAAATCAAAAGGAAGAACCAGAAGAAGAGGTAATGTTTTCACCACTCTCTTTCAAGTTCTTTTCTTCTTCAACTTCTTCTTTCTTTGTTATTTCAATTATGAAATAATAACTCCAGTATCTTGTATATATATTTATGTTATTATAAATATGGTACACCCATATTCATTATTATATCCATCCTTTGAATGACATTTCACCATACGTGAGTACGCACGGATTACCGTCTCCACATCGTGGTGTAATTGTTATTCAAAACATTATTATTTGGATGGGTATGATAATGATGGGTAATTGATGTAAATAATAAATATAACATGATAATTATTTATTATATATTATATAACATCCAATTATATTTTTTTTTAATATCAAAAGAATGATATTGTCGCTCGTGCGTATGTACGGACTACCGTCTCCAGAAACGCGATGAGATTCATTCCACATCGTATCCATGCAAGTCTAATTCTCATTTGATAATTAAAAATAATTTTTAAGGACTTTATATCATTCTGTATATGAATAAGATTAAACCTATCCATAATAAACACAAATTATGTAACAAAACATATAAAAGAAAATGAATTCGTTAACACCTGAAACGAAGATAATACTAAGATATTATTAACAAAGCAATGTTAAAAGATCATATATGATATCATATTAATTTATATGATTATTGTATAATTTAATAACAAAAATTTCACTATTATATAGGATTCTCACCTACCCTCATCAAAGTAAATGTACAAGGTAAGGATTTATTTCACAATCTCTTCATTATCCGAGGTTGTTTATACATAATTATCTACTGGGACCTATTTATCATCCACATCCATGTTTATTAAAAACGTATTTCAAATAATTCTTAATATTATACATACTATTGGTTAAAGTCATTTATACCCTTGTTTACTTTTTATAAGAATTTTATAAATAAATCTGCTTGTTTTCCAAACAAGGTCCTTTTTAACCTTTTCAACAGAATTAAGGTAAGAATGTATTTTCATTAACTTATACGATGTGTGTGGCTATTTTCTGCCATTATAAAATAGTCAAGGTTTCCCTTACAATATTATAAGAATATTTTAAAATTAAATGTTTTATTTTATAATTATGTGACTTTTAAATTATTTAATAAAAGTGACATTTCTCTAAAATAGTTTTGATTTCATCTATGTCAACATCCTTTGATGGATTTTATGCTTATTTGAAGTTTATTTATTATGAAACAAAAATTCCTTATTGTATTGAAGTTTTTGTGATATTTTTGACTGTGGATGTGTTATTTTTATACCATTCATGGTTTATAGAGAAAGTATTGAAATTTCATATGCTATTTTTAATACGAATGATTATGTTATATTTAAACCTGTTCATATGAGGAATGAATTGGACTTAATAAGTGATAGGTGGAGCCTACAATAGCTCCTCGATGCATCGGTAAGACTCATGAGACAATCTAGTGTCTCAGTACAATGCCCTGACAAAATCATATTTGTAGTCTTGGAACAAGGCCTTGAATCTGTGGTTATGATAGTCTGGTATTTTTCATACCATCATTATGAAAGTGGTTATTGATATTTCATGTGATTATTGGATTAGTAGAATATCCATGTGAATAATTAAATGGCATTATTTCTTTTTATTTTTTCCATATTGTGTTGAGGATCAAGTTTAAAAGGTTTTTTTTGTTATACATTGCCTTGAATTTTTATGCTTATTTATGAAAGTTTCCGATATATTGTTATCCTTACAGGGAATTTGAGCTCACCCCTTTATATGTTTTATTTTTCCTAGGATTCGAAGAATTATTTTATTAATGTCTTGTAGGGATAGTAAGAGGGGATATGAGTGTCGTCTAATGAGACAAGATGTTATTGTATTTTTTCACTTTATGTTGTAATATAAACTTTATGAATGTATCTAGTGATTCCAAGTATACTAAACTAATCGGTCCTTAGAGACTTGATTCCTTGTAATCATGCCAATGTATTAAAATAATGCACCGACTCTGGGTTACTAGGGTCGAGGAATTACAGTTGGTATTAGAGTAAGTTTAGAAATAACCTTTGATGCTAGATTTAGATAAACTCTGATTAGAGCACATTGAACTAAGATAGAAATCAAGGATTAGTATGGAAGAAATTCGTAGAATTTTGGTAATGTAGTGATTTTGTGGGTTTTCCAAGAAAATATATCCCTGTCTGGATATGAGTAGGTAGAGGCAGCTCTGGCACAGATGTACCTTGAGGTAAAACCTGAAAACACCACTTTGAGCTAGACTCGAACGAGAACTGGTGAACGACAACGGGACTTGCTGCACTCTTGGTGACGACACTCCCGGGGGATATGCTTAGGATAAATATCATTTTCATTACAAATAATAATGAAGGATTTATGAGTATATACTTCCTCAATGAAAACATCTTTATGATTATAGATTATATACACAAACCATTCAATTTACGTTAGGTATTTTACATGTTTGGATTTATTCGTTACCATTCATAAACTAACCTAGTTTATTCCATTGTATAGAAATGGCTCCCGGTAAAAGTAATGTAAACTCCAACAATACGTACGATCCAAAGAGTAATAAGGATCATATCATTCACAGTATTAAGACAACATTTAGAAGGGAAATAGTCTCTAATAAATTCTCAACATATGAAGAAATAGAATCTTGTGTTAATATGATAAGTAAAAAATTCTCTAAGTCCAATGGATTTGAAGGGAAGCAAGAGAAGAAAATGATTAAAGAGAGAAAGATGGATAAAGGGAACAGGGAAAAGAAGAATTTTCCCATATGTGATAATTGTGGGAAGAAACAACCCGGAACTTGCCTGAGGGAATAGTAGTTTGTTATAAGTGTGGAGAAAAAGGACACCATGTACGTGACTGCAAGGGTAAGAAAAAGGTTTCAAATTTACAATGCTTCATCTGCAAGGAGTTGGGACACTATGGAAACCAATGTACAAATCATCAGAGTATGCCCCAAATGTTGTTATTGGATAATAATCAAGTTATGATACTACCACAAATGAGTAGGAGTGATTAGAGTTCTTATGTTGTTATTGGAGAATTATTTCATTTTAGTGTCGTATCAACAATGTACTGGTTATAATAATTATAGAGTATATAAGGATTGTACTACCAGACCATTTCATTAAGGACTTGAGATTGTGTGGAACCTAGAAAAGTGACTCAATAGCAGGTTAAATTTTAGGAAAATATATGGTTAAGATAAAGATAAACCATGATATGGTTATAATAACAAGGTAGTGATTTTGGAATAATACATGATTGATTTGAATAAATTATATTGGAAATTATTGACTACCTTGAAACTGATTAATGATTTGTATATTCCTTCATTGTTGGGTTTTACAAAAATTTGGGATAGCAGTATATCCAGTATTCTATCAAGAATAAGGGATCATGAATGTTATCAATAAGGTTTTATGGTAATTCAGGATGTTTAAGTGTTTTAACAGAATACAAGATGAAGGTGTTCACATGTTATTACATAGAAACAAGGATCTTCATTGAGTTTACCTTCCTTATAAATATTGTATTGTGAGTTTGGACAGAAGTATTATGGATAATTCTTATTTGAGATTATTTTTGGATTGCCATAAATGGACAACCCCGAGGTCGGGCGGCAACCCATCACGTTTGGCAAGGCCGCGAGACTTGAACTTGCCACCGAAGGGCGATAAGGGTTTATCACCTACCACTGGCCCACGTGATGTCCTGGATTGATTAATGTAGTCTTTTTAAAAAAAATCTGGTATATGAATTATAAATTCATTTTTTTGGACCCTATACGAATATGATAAATAGGATATTATTTTCAAGTTCTATTATCTTTTGGAGTGAAAGATGGCATTTTGGTAGAAATTAGTTAAAGGATGGGTCTCAACTTTCCATGTATATATTTTTCTTCTTCTATAATTCTATGAAGAAATTAATTCTTAAACATTATGTAAGGGATCTTAAAACTAAAAATTTGTTATCCAAATACCTTAGGTTTTGTTGTACTGATGATATTTTAAATCATCAGAGATTGATCGCTTTGAGGCCCCGAATTCTACAATTTTTTGTGATTGATGACCTCAAACACTCCCTATAAATATTAAAGTTTTTCCTCCAATTATGTGTCCCTAATTTCCACACATGTTCTCCTAATCAAGATCATAATTTGGTGGTGACTTTTTAATTCCCCATTTTCCTCTTATGAAGAATAAATTTCATTAACCAAATTTCCGATGGGGGTTTTTCCAAAGGTATTTTTTATTTTCAACCTTTTATCTTTGAAAAATAATTTCAAATTGTGAGGATGTAATTTTTTTGATGGATGGAATAATGTAACACCCCATGATTTCATTGTATGTTATTTCATCAAAGTAATTCAATAAGACACACTACACGCGACACCGAGTTCAAGCACACCACGAATTACCAAACTAGCTGTTCAAAAGCAGTTAAGAATAGTATTAAATGATTTTTAAACTTTATATAATCCTTATAATTTTGAGAATACATATTATGAGCTTCTTAGATTTAATGTAAGATCAAATTAATTTTTTTTAGATAAAGGATGTATTTTTCAGAAAATGCAATTTTATCGCCTTTTAAGGGTGAACCTTTTCTAAATCCAATATTTGACAGTTCTATATATTCAATTTTACTAAATAAACTTCTTCTTTAGAATCGGGATATAAAAATATATTTTTTATAAATATTTGGTATTTTTCTAATAACTTTCATATTGTGGTGAATAGTGAAAAATACTAAATTTTAATTAAAAACAACTTTTTAAATCAAAATAATTTATAGTGTTAAATTATAAATTTTAATGGGTTGGAAGTATAAATATATTATATTTTTACTATTTAATACAATTTTGTTCATTTTAATTAATTTCACTTTGAAATTGGACATAAACAAGTGTCAATCTTTTGATAGTTATTATTTATTAAAAAAACGCATTTTGGTTTTTCCAACGGGAATTAATTTTAAGTTAATAAATGAAACTTATATGTTTTTAATTTGGTAAAATAGGCTTCATTTTTGAATTCGGAATATCAAAATTAGCTTAGGGTGAATTTTTATTATTTTTCTGAAAACATCCAATTTTTTATGAATTGTGAAAAACACTGAGCTATTATTTAGAACTGAATTATTATTTAAATAACTATTTATTTGATTTAAATTAATTTACATCAAAATAGATACATAATAATTAAATAAGTTCATTGTAATTCATTGGAGTCATTTTATAGTAATTTTAGATATATAAAAATTTTATTGAACTTTTTAGCGTCTTTTATCCACCTCCTAGGAGAATTTGCAAATTCACATAAAACTTAATTTTACCGCTTTTGTGAGTGGAATTTCGAAAATACGAGACCACGGTTAATATCAAAGAGTAAAATGTGGTTCAATAAGAGAAAAATAATTTTTTATGAATTGTAATGTTTTACCTTTATTTACCATGGTTATAAGTAAATTGGGTAATTAAGGGTAAAAATGATATTAATATTACCCTAACACATGTCATAATTCTATTGGACAAGTTTATCTCGACCAAATACAATCTTAGGAATAAATTATTATAATTTATGTCCACATGGATTATATTAGAACATTTATTATTATTTAATTCAAAGAAGTGTTAATAGAGTTAAAATCAAAGTTTAATTACTAAAACATTTTTCATATAGGTTTATATATAAGATAAATTATATTTTAAATATTAATTAGAATTATAAAAATATTTACTACATAATGGTATTTAATTTATAATTTTTAGACATTAAATAATTTCATTTTTTATGACACATTGGTGATGCGGTAATTACCTAATTAATGAAATATTAAAATAATTGATATTATAAATATCCAAATAAATGTAATTTGAGATATTTTTTGAATTAAGCTATTTTTATAGGTTAATATGACATGTTATAAATGATTTAATTATGTTTTTTCGAAGTAATCATGCTGTTATAATTTTCACAAAAATTAAATACCAAATAGTGTCAAAATTGACATTAAAGTGTTGTTTTTAAAAAAATTACCTTATTAATTGATATTAAATTCCTAAAAATATAAGGATAGGAAAAGAGACTTATATATTGATTTGTGTATCATTAATTAACCACTTAGGATTCTCTTGGATGTATATGGTATGTTTATTAACTATATAATATAAAAATACAAAGAGACATGGTAAATGTCAAACACATTAACTAAGAGTTAGAACTAAAAGATAAGGTTAATAATGTGACCCAAACCTGTCTAAAACATATTTTTTGAGTTTTGTTTGAACTATAATCACCTTATAATTTGAATAATACACTTTTTAGCCCTTATAAACCGAATATGATATTATTATAAATTAATACTTTAAGTTTTTCCTAAAGATCCCCTCCTCCCCCTAATAAAAGGACACCATTTCTAACCAATTATTCACAACATCAAACCTTTTGGATTGGCCAACCTCTTCCCAAATACCCTCTAAACTACCCTCCCTTAATCCTAGAGTCTTTCCTTTAGTCATAAAGCTAGCTTAGGGGGCCCTTTTGATCAAACCAAATGGAAGAACCCAAAGAAGAGGTAATGTTTTTACCACCATCTTTCAAGTTCCTTTCTTCTTCCTCTTCTTCTTTATTTTTTATTTCAATTCTAAAATAACAAATCCAGTATCCTATATATACAGATATGTTATTATAAATATGGTACAACCATATTCCGTATTCTACCCATCCTTTGAATGACATGTCACCATATGTGCATACGTACGGCTTACCGTCTACACGTCGTGGTGTAATTGTCATTCAAAACATTATTATTTGGATGGGTATTATAATGATGGTTAATTGATTTAAATAATAAATATAACATTATAATGATTGCTTATATATTATATAACATCCAATTATATATTATTTTAATATCAAAATAATGATATCGTCGCTCGTGCGTACGTACGGACTACCGTCTCCACGAACGCGAGGGGATTAATTCCCCATCGTATCCATGCAAATTTAATTCTCATTTTATGATTAAAAATATTGTTTAAGGACATGATATCATTAGGTATATGAATAAGATACATCCTATTCATAAAAAACACGACTTATGTAACAAAACATATAAAAGAAAACGAATCTCTTAACACCCGAAATGATGATAATACTAAGATATTATTAACAAAGAAATGTAAAATGATCATATATGATATCATATTAATGTATATTATTATTTTTTAATTTAATAAAAATAATTTCACCATTATACAGGACGTTATCCTACCCTCGTCAAAGGAAAATTACATGGTAAGGGTTTATTTCACAATCTCTTCATTATCCGAGGTTGTTTATACATAATTATATACTGGGACCTCTTTATCATCCACATCCATGTTTCTTAAAAATGTTATTCAAATCATTCTTAATATTTTATAGACTATGGGTTAAAGTAATTTATACCCTTGTTGACTTTTTATAAGAATTTTATAAAGGAATCTTTCTGTCATTTTCAAAAAAAGGTCCTTTTTAACCTTTTCAACAGAATTAAGGTAAGAATGTCTTTTTTTAACATATACGGTGTGTGCGGATATTTTATGCCATTATAAAATCATCGAGGTTTCCCTTACAAGATTATAAGAATATTTTCAAAGTAAATGTTTTCTTTTATAATTATGTGACTTTTAAATGATTTTAAAAAAGAGATATCTCTCTCAAATATTTTTGATTTCATATATGTCAACATCCATTGATGGATTTTAAGCTTATTTGAAGTTTATTTATTATGATACAAAACATCCTTATTGTATTGAAGGTTTTGTGATATGTTTGATTGTGGGTGTGTTATTTTTATACCATTAATGGTTTATAGAGAAAGTATTGACATTTCATATGCTAGTTTTAATACGAATGTTTATGTTATGTATAAACCTGTTCATATTAGGAATGCATTAGACTTAATAATTGACGGGTGGAGCCCGCTACAACTCCTCGATGCATCAGTAAGTCTCATGATACAAACTAGTGTCTTGGCACAAGGCCTTGACAAAATCTTATTTGTAGTCTTGGCACAAGGCCTTGACTATGTAGTTATGATAGTCTGGAATTATGCATTCCATCATTATGCAAGTGGTTATTGATATTGCATGTGATTATTCGATTAGTAGAATATACATGTGAATAATTAAATGGAATTATTTAATTTTATTTTTGGCATATTATGCTAAAGTTCATGTTTAAAGGCTTTTTTTAATTATACATTACCTTAAATGTTTATGCTTATTTATGAAAGTTTCGGCTATATTGTTATCCTTACTGGGCATTTGAGCTCACCCCTTTCTATGTTTTATTTTTCCTAGGATTCAAAGAAGTGTATTGTGATTGATATGCAAGGTTAAGACAAGGGAATAATGGCTTTCATAAAGGATTATTTATGTAGTTTTGTATGTTATAAAGTTTAATGTAACATTCATGTATGTAATCTATTTCCCAAGACTGCTAAACTGATCGGTACTTCAGGACTTGATTCATTGTAATCATTCCAATGTATTAAAATAATGCACCGACTATTGGTAACTGGGGTCGGGGTGTTACAGGAACACACCAAAACTATTGAATCTAATATAACAACCACCATAATCTCAAATAATGATATTTCATCAAGAGAAAATAATTTTACATGGTTCACCACCGAGTGATATCTCCATAGTGAACACACTGATGGTGTGATGATGTGAAAATATGTATTATACTCCATAAAATTTAGTGATTCAATTTTGTGTTTTTGTTAATTTTGTTTTTGGCTCAACCCTTTAAAATTATGTAAATGGTTAAGTACACTACCTCCCTTAGGGTACTCCCATCGACTCCTTTTTTGTGCATAGTTTCAAATAGTTTTTTTCTTTGTTTATAAATGTCAAGGTCTCTTACATGTTATCACGAATTTTTATGGTTTATTACATCCTAAATACTAATATATGATGCTATAATGAAATCCTCAATCTTATATGATAATTACTAGAAGCGATCTTGAACCCCTAGAATATTTATGTTCAGATTCTGGAAAAAAATCCTAACTACTACATTAGATTTGTGTTATAAACTATTGTCAATGTATTTCCATGGAAAAAAATATCTCTCATAAAATTACTTCATGGTTCACCCATCATGATTTTCCATTACGAACCTATCATTCAATATGATTCTTCGCATACTACCATTCATGAAATTACCTTTTGGTCTAACATTATGAAAAAAACATTGATTAATGAAATTGTTATTATTGATTTCCAAAAAATGAAAATATTAATTTTCCAAGATCTTCTTTAGTTTCATATTTGTTATTAATGAGGTGATTAGGGACCTACTTGTTGGATAATGGTCCTAGAAACCTCTATTATCTTGAACTCTCCCCTTTCACTTTGTGTTAAGCTACTTTTGATATGAATCTCACTTAACAATTCAGATAATGTTTATACTTGTTTCCCATATACATGTCTTTTTATAAAACTATACTTTCATGGTATACAAACCACTCTATCCTTCCCTTCACAATTTACACAAACTACATGGTGTGATTCATTAATGGAATTACAGAAACCTATTACTCCAAATAAAGCCTTTTTAGTATTCTAAAATCTCTTAATTTTAATAAAAAAGGATTATGGACTGGCATAATTCATTTGTAAATATCCTTCCCTTAATCAAGGAGTTTTTTATATTAAATTCACCAGACTCTAAAACATTTCTAAATAAAACCCATTACATTGAAACCACAGGTATGTGATAAATATAAAATACAATTAAATTTTCCTCGTAACACTATGACCACACAAAAATTGAAACTTATCATTTTTAACCAATTCTGAATGACTGATCCCATGGGTCCCTTTTTAAATCCATATCTCTTTGTATTGAAACTCCTTGTTCTACCACGTATGGAAACCAAAAATAGGATTGACAATAAAAAAACATACCCAACTTCTTCATTAGATAGGAAATGTAATCCTCTATTTTCTAGTGTTCTATTAATTATGACCTTGATTCCATCATCCTTCTGCAAATATAACCTTGGTTCATACAGTGAACAACTTCTAGTACATAGAAATTATCTAATCCTTTGATATATTTGAAACATTTCATAAAAGTGGGGTTTTATTATATAGATGATTCTCGTGATGCTCTATCAATATTGGTTTCTTCCTGATATCATTATGGAGAAAGGGAATGTTTCCCTATGTATTTTCTACTTCCATCGAACATGGTACTTTGATAGTGGAATAAATGAGGATGTATAATTTCAGGAAACATATTTTAATTGTATATAATTAGTATTTGATGATTGGTCCCCTATTATAGGGATCTATATTTTTGAAACGATCTCTTATTATAGAGTATACATTGGGGAAATAGGCGTCTTAATTTTTTGATTCATAGTTGGAGAAACGAGGTCTGATGATAACCCTAAAACATCCTCATAGGACAGTTTTGATATTATAATTTTAATGATGATGTATATATATTTATTGATTAATTCAGGGACATAATTAATTTCCTCCTTTAGTATAATTTATTCCATGAAACTTGTTATTACAGAAAGAGTTGGCGATGTTTCCTTATGTTGAGACTCATTTCTTCATAAATTTAGAGGGACTGCTGGATAGAATGTATATCCATTGTGAGGATCTCAATAAAGTATGTATTTGTTAGTTAAATTATATTTCATAAACTACTTGTTGAAAACCTCATGGGATGATCTATAAGGGTAATATGTATCTCTTTTATAGATAAGGTTAGACATTATCACTTCCAAAGAATGACCCTTGGCCTATAGGGGCTAATTGACTATGGAACTAGATTCTCATGAGGTCACAAAAATAAAAATAAGGTTTTAATGACTCAAACTACCTTGGTCTGATCCATTACTACACCAAGCCCGCCTCCATAGTCCAAGGGCTGGAGTCCAGTGCTGAGTAGGCTATTCAAATGAATAGGAGGCCTTATCCTAGGTACATATATACACACACACCCGCATACACCTCTATGAAACATAGTAGTGATATAGAATCTATAAACTAAAATGTGTGCATACATCTATCCCAAAATAGAGTTTAGAAAGAGTATTAGGGAAAAATACGCGCCCACCAAATGAAGACATTAAAATCATCAAACATGATCAGAAAGAGGGGACCGTTATAAAATGAAACTATCAAAAAGCTAACAAGCCAAGCTTTGGTAAACACCATAGTCAGTCATGCTAACTAACCTCCTCCTACCCCACATCCTCCTAGGATTATGTCAAAAAATCCTACGATCTAGGAAAGAAAAAACAAATATATGAAAAATCCCATTGAGGGATGTATATAAAAATACCCAATATGTTTTTAAAATACCAAAATGAAAATGGATAAGCTATAAGGAAACAATACCCTCAACCAAGACATAGGTAAACCAAAGGAGATAAAAACATTATCTAAAAAACAACATCGACTATACACAACTAGTCAGATAAGTCCAAAAATAGTGACAACCAAGAAATGTTTTGACAGTACAAGAAAGCCTTGAATACACCCATATATACTCATCTTAGACTCCCTATCTCATTATGATTTGACCTCAAAACTGGTAATAGGATTCTACTCGAGGCTCCAAGGTATCACATGTCTTGGAGAACACACTCCCTTATCCCTTCAATCCATGATGAAACATCAGAGAGACACCACTCCATTAGGTATCACAATGCTGGTGGCACATCCCTTCCATCCCATGGCATGAATCCAATAGAATATGCTAGTTGGCCTTTTCCAAGAATAAATTCATGCTAGAACCCAACGGATCATGATCCTCAGATTGAGGATCACACTCATCCCTAATGAGGGATACTATTAAACCTATGAAAACCACAAAAGGTATCATCACTCAAAATGGGGATCACTCCGATGAATCTTGGGGAACACTATGAACCCATTCTGGTATATTTTAGGTCATACCTCCTCAATTAGGGAATCACTCCCAGGATAGATGGGGGTCCCCATGAACACAATTCTGTAGCTCAAAGATCTACTAAGAGGGCATCAATCCCATAACTGATAAGGGAAACCAATAACCCAATATAACCTCTTGGAGATCATATATCTTAGATTGGAGGTTATAACATGTGTAGTGTCTTCCATGATTATTCCTCATACCTCACTAAGTACAACCCTCGTAGTAGGAGAACATATAAAAGATAATGCCAGAGACCCTGCATAAACATATTTCCTAGTAGGGGATCATCTAATTGATGAATATTCAACCCTAATAATATCACCCACTATGTATGGAATCTTATACCCAAGAATTCAATAAAACCTATCGAGATATCAAGTAGATAGGAAATCTCCACTTATGTAGTGTTGATCAGGAAGAGTCTAAGAACCTGATCTATGAAACATGATATGATATAGGGTCCTTCCCAAAACTCCCTAAGGGGTATGGAAAATCTATCTGATCTCATCTTATCGAGGGGATCACAACCCTGTACAAAGGATTTCATACTACACTACACACACAGGGATAGATCTTAGGACTCAATAAACTAATGTGGGTCCAAAAGTATCTAACCATAGTAGTCCATGAAATATTCTCGCATCATATCCCACATTCAAAAAATTTGGCCACCATCATGTTCTATGTAGAAAACTAGTTAGGATAGGCCCCTCACAAGGCTGAATCCAAGGCTTGGAGAATGATATATATAAGGGAGAAGTCTCCCTAAAAAAGGATTACACGTCATGTAAGGCAGTCAATAAGGCATGTGACCCTTCCTGAACACATGGTTGTGTCATCTACTGTATGGATTTACTAGCCACGTGAACCCACACATAATGTACCTTGGTACACAGTTCATCTAGCCTCACCCAATCCACAATCAATCCCTTTGGTCACATGGATCTCCAATCCTTGTCTCCAAAAAGGACTGTTCCACTAGTTCATAGTGTGTCTCTGTCAACTACCCACATAGAAAGGCCATTAAACCATGCATATTTCAGAAACCATGTTCCCATGTACATTGGTCGTGTACATTCACATAGCCATGTACCATCACAGAACTACCATGGTCATATTTCATTTCCACATGAAATGTAGTTACCAAAACTCATCTTCCATAATAGAAATACCAAATATCGTTATACAATACACTACATGCCATGTAGATAAAAATTATATAATAATTTTTCTAACAGTATCAAAAATCACCCTAGTTTTCCTCGAAACACACAAATCAACCACAAAGAGGTCCTTAACAAATATATAAGGGATCTAAAAACATATATTGATTCAAAAAAATGGTATCAATAATTAAAACAGAAATCATCTTAACTTCTGTTGAAACACCAATGATTCACATTTAACTCCTCACTTGGGAGCTACTACTCCCTGATTTGAGAGAGACAGCCTTCAAGATCGATGATTTATGGACCTAGTTCTCCTAGATCTAATCCACGGATCATCCATCCTTCCAAAGGGATATGTTAGTTTGGTACCTTATTCTATCATTCTCACCCATGGGGAGGATAGGTAGGGTTTAATTGATATAATTTTATTAAATCAATTGAAATCCCTTTTAAAACCCACCAAAAACACCTCCAACCCAGCACCCGGTGTCGAAAAATTGTAGTTCATTCCTAGGGTAAGCATGACATTTTAAAATCAACTGAGGACTTGAATTCCAATACATGATTCCAATAAAGATTTACACCATGTTTATAAAGAAATTGTTTGTGCATGATAGTATATATTTAATATTTTTAATATCACCGCACTAAGGCTCTTTAGGCCCTAGAATCCCACACTTACTCAGGGCATGGCATCAAAAATATAATTCAAAATAGTCTGAAGTATTACAATTCAAATCCCAACTCAGTAAATCCTCTCCAAATTAATAAATTCATTCCCAAAAAAAGAAAACCTAGGTAGAATGAACAAAACCGATCTCTTCACTATAAATCCCACACTAACAAGCTCAAAAAAGGGTTATTTGGTGGCATACAACAATGTAATGAGGGGAACCAAAAAAACCAAACCACACCTAATGTTTGGATCAAACTAGGATGACAATGTGAAACCAAAAAACAACTTGTCTTCGTAGCCATGATAGATGGAGAAATCAAAGCACCATGGTCCAACTACAGTCATATGACCAAAAAATACCCCTCCTCACTAACCTGGTGTACTTTCCAACATAACCCAACATTGAACACACAATTCCTAGAAACTCATCCACCACACCTCGATAATATCTTCTTTCTATGACCCTGATTCACCGTCATGGATTCGCATCATTGCTCAGGTACACTTCATAGAGGGGGAAGTGTCCCCAATTCTTTTGAGTTTAAAGACACAACAAACGAAACCACACCCTCCATAATTATCTCACATTAAACATGTATTCTATGAATATGTGCACTCCAATGAACAACCATGGTCAAACCAGGTGTATACACTAGGGCTTACTGGGCCCTCAGTCCATAGACCACCAACACAAAACACTTCCCTGAACATAAAATTCATGGGGATTCATCTAGAAAAACTCAATACTATCCTTTTGAGATGGTAATATCTTCCCCTCATGGTTTTACTCACATCACAAAAAAAATCTTAGTCAGGGAAGAATCACCTTCCTTGTTTGTTTGATGCTACAATAACCAACACCAAATAAGGGTTCCATTGAAGACTCGCACTTCCTAGTACAAACATTGAGGAGTTAGTGGAAAGAAAATATCACCTCACAACAGTGTCCTGAATCACTATTATAGAAAGTAGAAAATACATAGAGGATACCTCTAATCATCCTTAGAGCCTCTAGGTAAAAGTCCCATGTGGACAATTGCTTTTGGCACCCCTGTCCCTCGACTCCCATAGTCGACCATGGAACCCCTAGGGTGGTGGTGGAAACTGGTATTGTCTTCCACCTCCCAATTCTATCCATACTCCTCTTCCATGTTTGAAGTCACATGTAACACCTTGTTCCATACCAGACATATACATGGGTGTTCCATCAATGGTCTCCCTCTCAGAAGCATGGCATATTGAATGAAAATTCCACTGAGGGTGACCCTTTCATTGGAACATAGAAAAACATTATTACAACCCCAATGTAGATGGGTACTTTTACGTTATTGGAGACCATAATGATGGTTTTAAAATACTAAATAGAGGGGTTAAATATGGTCAATATTTAAAAAAAATATAGGTAATTAATCAGGTTTTAGTTTTTGTTATATAAATTTTAATGCACGATATTATTATCTATTCACTAATGTATTTCTAGAATATAAATTAAATTTTTATCCACCTCGATAGATAATTAGTTCTGCACATGTCAATGCTCCCAATACTAATTAACAACATATTACTCAACCCTCTAGTGCCGCCAATGTATAGGATCACTAGGCATAAGTTCATGTCACGACCCTCCCTCGGGGCCCGTGCCGTGACTACCCCAAGCCCGCCTTCCATAGGCCAGGGGCTGGAGACTAGCACCAAGGTGTAAATCCCAACAAAAAGGGAAGGCATTGCCTTTGAAAAGTAAACAACCACCACGGAGTAAGCAAGCAGAAAGTAAACACTAAGTAAAAAACAGAGTACAACTGAAAGTGCGGAAAAGTAAATGGGCCAGTATACAAACCCAAAATGAATGTAAAGTACAACTCGAAAGGGAAAACAGTAACTGTAAAGTAAAAGCCGCTACACCGAGCTGTCCACTAGAAATCCCACCTGAAGGGTGGGTACAGATAGCTCCACTGCTCCTCGGGTCTCGTCGTCCGCTCCGAACACGTCCCGCCCAGTGGTCCACCTCCAGGTATCGTCCTGCTCTGCAAGCCTCATCCATGATCAACGGTGTCCGTCGTCTGCAACCAACACAACGTAGTGCGGGCATAGCCCGTGCAGGGGTGAGTATAAGCTACTCAATAGGGACCCCGAGACCCCTGATGGTCTCCCAAAATCCACAAAGGATAAACCACAAAGGAAGATACAATAACGAAGTAACAACCAACACTGATTAGGTATATGCCCATACATATACCTAAGTCATCAATTCCAATACGCTCCAACCTCCGAGGCCAAGTACAACTCAGTCCACACAGGAAAGTAAACGTATTCCACACAGGAAAGCAAAACGAAATCCACACAGGATAGCACAACTCAATCCACACAGGAAAGCAACATGATTTAGCTCACACAGGTATACATCTTCGAAAGATGATAAAGATGATCTCCGATCCATCTAAGTCGTCGGACCCACGAAGGATCGATAGGTAACTAACCCCTACAAAGACCCACACAGGATCGGGCCCACACAGGACCTTTAGGCGCTGGTTCACACAGGACCGCTGAGCGCAAAGACCCACACAGGATCGGACCCACATAGGATCGGGTCTACACAGGACCTGTAGCACTGATCCACGTAGGATCGCTGAGTGCTATAGTCGTCGTCGAATCCACCAAGGATCTCAGTACTGTCGTCGTCGCAGTATCAGTAGTAGAAGCAGTAGTGAGATCCTTGGTGGATTCGACGACGACTACAGCACTCATCGATCCTACGTGGATCGGTGCTACAAGTCCTGTGCGGGCCCGATCCTGTGTGGGTCCGATCCTGTGTGGGTCTTTGCGCTCAGCGGTCCTGTGTGAACCAGTGCCTATAGGTCCTATGTCGGCCCGATACTTTTTGGGTCTTTGCGGGGGTTAGTTACCTATCGATCCATCATGGGTCCAACGACTTAGATGGATCGGAGATCATTATTATCGTCTTTTGAAGAAGTATACCTGTGTGAGCTGAATCCTGTTGCTTTCCTATGTGGATTGAGTTGTGCTATCTGGTGTGGATTTCGTTTTGATTTCCTATGTGGAATACATTTACTTTCCTGTGTGTACTGAGTTGTACTTGGGCTCGGAGGTTGGAGCGTATTGGAATTGATGACATAGGTATATGTATGGGAATATACCTAAGCAGTGTCGGTTGTTACTTCGTGATTGTATCTTCCTTTGTGGTTTATCCTTTGTGTATTTTGGGAGACCTTCAGGGGTCTCGTGGTCCCTACTGAGTAGCTTATACTCACCCCTACACGGGCTATTCCCGCACTACGTTGTGTTGGTTGCAGACGACGGACAGCGTTGATCTTGGCTGAGGCTTGCAGAGCAGGACGATACCTGGAGGTGGACCACTGGGCGGGACGTGTTCGGAGCGAACGACGGGACCTGAGGAGCCGTGGAGCTATCTGTACCCACCCTTCAGGTGGTATTTCCAGTGGACAGCTCGGTGTAGCGACTTTTACATTACAGTTTCTGTTTTCCCTTTCGAGTTGTACTTTACTTTCAGTTTGGGTTTGTATACTATCTCATTTACTTTTCCGCACTTTCAGTTGTACTCTATTTTTTACTTAGTGTTTACTTTCTGCTTCCTTACTCTGTGGTGGTTGTTTACTTTTCAAAGGCAATGCCTTCCCTTTTTGTTGGGATTTACGCCTTGGTGCTATTCGCCAGCCCCTGGCCTATGGAAGGCGGGCTTAGGGTAGTCACAGCACGGGCCCCGAGGGCGGGTCGTGACAAATTGGTATCAGAGGTGAAGAGTTATGCTTCGTGTGGGCCCCACCACACTTAATCCTCCCAAGGGAGGTTAAGTGGATGTGGGTCCCACCTTTAACTCCCTTTTGGAGAAGTTAACCAACAAAATAAAAATAAAAAGTGTTTCCACATTTTTATTTAACTTCTTATAATTTCTCCCAAAACTAGTTTTTGTCCCGCATAAAACGCAACCTCGGAAAAGGTCTCCTTAAGCGAATATTGGTGCTGCGAGTTCATCGGTGCCCCCGAAATTTGATTTCGGGCACTGGTTCAAAAGATAGAAATTCCTGCTCGTTCGTTCACTGAACGTACCCGAGCCAAACTTCGGAAAATGATTCCGGGCACTCTGGGCCGCGGAATCAGGTGCCGTTAGAAACCGCGCTCTTGTAAAATTCCAAAGAAAATTAAGAAAAAAATTTCCCTTGAATTTTACGGGTCTTTAAATTACTCCCACCTCAGGGATTTACGTCCCCGTAAAGATACATAAAAAACTAGGGAAACAAATGAGGGTACTGAGCACGCATCTGAGCCTCCCGCTCCCATGTTCTCTCCTGGAGATTCCCGTGCTGCCATCTGATGCGCACTAGAGGAATCGACCGTCCACGTAGGACCCGCTCCTGTCGATCCTCGATCTCCACCGAGACCTCCGTAAAAGTCACCCCATCATCAACGTCAAGATCCCCATGGTCAATGATGTGCGTCGGGTCGTGCACGTATCTCCTCAGCTGAGATACGTGGAAGACGTCGTGCACCCGGTGCAACTGAGGTGGTAGAGCCAGGCGATAATCCACCTCGCCAATCCTGTAGAGGACCTAGAAGGGTCCGATGAAGCGCGGAGATAACTTACCGCCTCGGCCAAATCTCTGAATGCCACATCGAGGTGAGACCCACAAGAAGATGTGGTCGCCATCCTCGAACTCTAGTGGCCTCCGCCTCCTGTCAGCGTATGACTTCTACCGGCTCTGAGCTTTCCTAATCCGCTCCTGGATGACCTGGACCTTCTCTGCCGTGGCCTGGACCATCTCTGGTCCAACAAGTGCTGACTCCCCAGGGTCTATCCAGCACAAAGGAGATCTACAAGGTCGGCCGTACAACACCTCGTATGGTGCCATCCCGATGGTGGAGTGGTATATATTGTTGTACGCAAACTCCACCAAGGGTAGGTGGTCCTCCCAGCTACGACCAAAGTCAAGGACACATGCGCGGAGCATGTCCTCGAGAGTCTGAATGGTCCTCTCTGTCTGACCATCCGTCTGAGGGTGAAAGGCTGTGCTCAGACGTAGCTGTATCCCGAACGCCTCCTGTAACCCCTTCCAATGCCGGGAAGTAAAGCGATCATCTTGATCGGAGAAGATAGATGATGGAACGCCGTGGAGCCATACAATCTCCTGAACGTAGAGACGTCCCAAGCTCTCCACTGAGCCCTGCTCTCTGATGGGTAAGAAGTGTGCCGACTTGGTGAGTCGGTCAACAATCACCCAAATGGAGTCGTGACCTCTGGAAGTGCGTGGAAGTCCAGTCACAAAGTCCATAGATATGCCGTCCCACTTCCACTCCAGAACCTCCAAGGGCTGTACCAAGCCTACTGGTACCTGATGCTCTGCCTTCACATGCTGGCAGGTGAGGCATCGAGAAATGAACTCTGCTACAACCTTCTTCATGCCCGGCCACCAGTGTTGTCGTCTGAGTTCCTGGTACATCTTCGCCACTCTTGGATGTACCGCCAAAGAAGAAGTGTGAAACTCTCTCAGCACCTCCTCTCGCAAAGCGACTGGTACCATGGTACGTCCTCTGAAAAGGATGTCGTGCTCTGATCCTAGGGAGAAACCATCAGGTGCTTTTCCCGCGGATATCTGTGCACGCCGTGTCTCACAGTCAGCGTCCTCACGCTGTTCCTCTCTGACCTGCTGTAGTAGAGGAGGGGTGACTGTGAGAGACTGGAGGAAGGCTGCTCCATCTCTATCCACGAAGGATATCTGCAAAGAGGCTAGATGCTCTGTCGCCTCCTCAAGTAGCTGAATGCCCGTCCTCCTGCTGAGGGCATCGGCTACTACGTTCCCCTTCCCAGGAGTATAGACTATCTCAAAGTCATAGTCCTGGAGGAACTCGAGACATCGCCGGTGTCTCAGGTTCAGGTCCTTCTGCGAGAAGATATACCTGAGACACTGATGATCAGAAAAGACTGTAAGACGCTCGCCCATCAGGTAATGTCACCAATTCTTTAGAGCGAAGACCACTGCTGCTAGCTCCAGGTCATGGGTAGCATAGTTCTGCTCATGCGGCCTCAACTGACGTGATCCATAGGTGATCACTTCCCGCTCATGCATCATAACACATCCGAGTCTGGTCCCTGATGCATCGCAGTAGACTACGTACCCTATTCCCTCCTCAGGAAACCTCAAGATAGGTGCGCTAGTCAATCTATGTCTCAGCTCCTGGAAGCTCTGCTGACATCTGTCTGACCACACGAAGGGTTTCCCCTTCCTCGTCAAAGCTTTGAGTGGTGCCGCAACTCTAGAGAAGTCCGGCACGAATCTTTGATAGTATCCAGCTAGTCCCAAGAAACTCTGAACCTCCGTCACGTTCCTGGGTGGCTCCCAAGCTAGCACTGCCTCGATCTTCGCGGGATCCACTGCTACTCCCGCCTCAGAGATGACGTGTCCCAAGAAGTGGACCTCACGTATCCAGAACTGGCACTTCGAGAGCTTACCATAAAGCTGGTGCTCTCGGAGTGTGTCTAGTACAACTCGCAAGTGGTAGGCGTGTTCCTCCTCAGTCGTCGAGTAAATTAGTATGTCGTCGATGAAGACGATGACAAACCGATCGTGGTATGGATGAAATATCCTATTCATGAGGGCCATGAACACTGCTGGAGCATTGGTTACGCCGAAAGGCATAACCAAGAACTCATAGTGGCCATACCGACATCTGAAGGCTGTCTTCTGCACGTCCTCGTCTCTGACTCTGAGCTGATGATAGCCCGACCTGAGGTCTATCTTCGAGAACCACCGTGCTCCCTTGAGCTGATCAAAGAGGTCATCAATCCTCGGTAGCGAATACTTGTTCCTCACTGTCACCTGGTTCAGGTGACAATAGTCAACACAAAGTCGCAAGCTCATGTCCGCCTTCTTGGTGAACAATATCGGGGAAGCCCAGGGTGAAACAATGGGTCGGATGAACCCCTTGCCTTGCAAGTCCTCCAAATGTACCCGTAGCTCTTGAAGCTCGGCGGGGGACATCTGATATGCTGGAGTGGATATCGGTGCTGTCCCGGGGTACAAGTCAATATAAAATTCTACCTCTCTACAAGGAGGTAGCCCTGGAACGTCGTCGGGAAAAACGTCCGCAAACTGATCCACCACAGCAGGACGGTACCTAGAGGTGGACCACTGGGCGGGACGTGTTCGGAGCGGACGACGGGACCCGAGGAGCAGTGGAGATATCTGTACCCACCCTTCAGGTGGGATTTCCAGTGGACAGCTCGGTGTAGCGGCTTTTAATTTACAGTTGTTGTTTTCCCTTTCGAGTTGTATTTTACATTCAGTTTGGGTTTGTATACTGGCCCATTTACTTTTCCACTCTTTTAGTTGTACTCTATTTTTTACTTAGTGTTTACTTTCCTCTTGCTTACTCTGTGGTGGTTGTTTACTTTTCAAAGGCAATGTCTTCCCTTTTTGTTGGGATTTACGCCTTGGTGCTAGTCTCGATCCCCTAGCCTATGGAAGGCGGGCTTGGGGTAGTCACGGCATGGGCCCCGAGGGCGGGTCGTGACAAATTGGTATCAGAGGTGAAGAGTTATGCTTCGTGTGGGCCCCACCACACTTAATCATCCCAAGGGAGGTTAAGTGGATGTGGGTCCCACCTTTAACTCCCTTTGGGAGAAGTTAACCAAAAAAATAAAAATAAAAAGTGTTTCCACATTTTTATTTAACTTCTTATAATTTCCCCCAAAACTAACTTTCTTCCCGCATAAAACGCACCCTCGGAAAAGGTCTCCTTAAGCGAATATCGGTGCTGTGAGTTCATCGGTGCCCTCGGAATTTGATTCCGGGCACTGGTTCAAAAGTTATAAATTCCCGCTCATTCGTTCACTGAACGTACCCGAGCCAAACTTCGGAAAATGATTCCGGGCACTCCGGGCCTCAGAATCATGTGCCGTCAGAAATCGCGCTCTTATAAATTCCAAAGAAAATTAAGAAAAAATTTCCCTTGAATTTTACGGGTCTTTACAGTTCATGTCGATGATTTAATTCTATAGGATAAAAATATTGAAAATGATGAACCTAGGAAAATGGTAGATGATGAACTATTACTGTCCAAGAAATAAATTTATCATCATTACATGGAAGTGTTCAAAAAAAAAGATACATGCAAAACAATGGAATCTATTTCGAAGTTCGATAGAATTCACACATCCCAGAGGATAACCCCAATAAGGCCATGTTTAGTAGTTTCTTTGGGTTCACTATTTGGAACCGCATATTGATTGATATAGAATCATGACACAATGTTTGGTTGACACTTATTTAACTGATTTTTGAAGATATATCGGTACCATTGTGACATAATTTCACTATTATAGTAAAAAATAATTAATCGTTGACTTTATTTTCATTATCCCTTGTGGAGTTCACTTGTTGTTGGTGACTCTTGAATGAAATTAATATATATTCTGTTTAGAAGGGTTCCCAAATCCTATGATGTTTTATCTTAATGATTCTTATGGGAAACTAAAACAACACCCATTGTAGATGTATGTGCATCTAATATTCTAATAAGAATGGGATTTGTTTATGAGTTGTTGTGAGGAGACATATTTTTAAGTATATTGTGGCTTGTAACAAATGTTTTTTTTGAAAATATGTGGATTAATCACTTTTTAGGTACAATTAATTTGTGAAAATGTAACTGAGTCTTGAAAAGAAGAAATGGGTAGAAAAACCAATGTATCCTTATCGTATAATGGGGTAAGGTATACTTCACCAGAAAAAACAAATGGTGATTATTATATATGTATTTAAAATTTTATATGATATGAAATGATAATATAATTATATTCCACTATTTATATATAAATTGATAATCAAAAATCCAAATCCACTTCCATTGCATGTCTTCTGTTGTGGAAGAAGGCATGTGTAAATAAGGATGGAATACTATTAGATGAAAAGACACAAAAATGGTGGGAAGCTTGTGTATGTATGAAAAAATAAAATATATATGATAAAACGTTATTAAATAACAATGATTAATTATTTGGATTATTTTATATCATAACTAGTCACATGAATCATCATCATCTATACAAAATAAATATATTCTTTCAGTGGCCTTGAATGATCTAGAACATTATGGCCACATTAGATGTGCGGGTTTTAGGGTGACACCCTCAAAATAATTTCATAAATTAAATTAAAAATGAGATAAATATAAACATGGAAGCATTGTAGGAATGAATAAATACTCTTGATTAGAAATATAATTGATAGTCAGTGTTACTAGAAAATATTTTGGGAAGGAAGAAAATATAAGAAACAACTCAATAATAACCACTACGTGAATCCCCACACCCACACCGTCTTTTTGGGGAAGCATTCCCCTAAAAGATCTACCTTAGATGAGGCCATCAAAATTCTAATAATGGTTTATATGAAACGTTTATCTGATAGACACCATTTCCATTCCAATACTGATATTATATGTAGTGAAAATCATTTTGAATTATATCAAACATCCATCCATCGTCTTGATGAGAGGAATGTAATGTTCAACATCCAAAAAGATATAATTCACAAAATACAACATCTGATAGGTCATGTGAGAGTTGCTATTAACATATCTCAAGTGTAGAGCACCAAGATACTTGTTCCACTTGACGATATAGATTTTCAATGGTCGAGTATGTTATTAGAACGTTTAACAAATATATGTAAGATGTTTTAAAAAATCAACAATGAGGTATTAATTTCTAGTTAATTTTCCATTAAAACTATATTAAATATATGAAAAAATTTCTGAATTGATGAATGTTATTACATAAGGACAATGGTAAGGGGGGAAATGTATTCTGGAATAAAAAATATCTAAAGGATCAACCAACCAATTAAAAAATGTTCAAAAATAAACATAATCCCACCCAATCAATATCCAAATTTACTAAAATTTATGTATTATGAAGATACAATGTTACAAATTTTTATTAATGTTATAATTTATATTGAAGAAAAAAATTATATAGTGGCCATTAGAGACAAGATAACTCTTGAAAATGATAATGAAATTGTCATGAATGGATGGCTTGGTGTGTCCACCGTAAATGTAAAAATCCGGTGTTTTTCATTATTTTTTGTAAAATAACTAATATACAATGTCAATTACAATTAAATATAATTCAAAATTCTTTCATGCATCTATATAAATACTATATGAATAGAAGTCCTTGTGAACATATATATAGACTCATTGATCTATACATAACTTTTACACAACTAACCTCATTGGATTCTTATCAAATTGATACTATGGTGGAAGAATGGACATAGTGTTTAAAGGAAATCTTATAGATAACATGATCCTCTTATAACCAAAGATGTGGGGGTAATACTCTAAAATTTAATCATATAAAATATATTTTCATTCCTTTAATTACTTATTCCTTTTGTTTTTTAGAAAACATTGGTTACTTGTCGCATTTAATATGGACAATCCATTGATTTATTTTAGGGATTTATTATATGTATACCCAACAAACCAATCAAAGGTTATTATTTTGGAATTTTTTAAAACACTAAATCCAATATTTTAGAACTAAACATCTAGTTATATATTTTATATTATGTTTTAAAAAAATATATTATGATAGGGTTGTGATTAAGTATTTTTCAAAAAATCAGCAAAACAATCCATACATACAATGAACCTATAAACTTCTAAAAGTGGATAATTAATACGAGAGATAAAATAATATTTCATTATCAAAACACATAAAAAATTATTTGTTTTTTTGAATGTTTTTTTAGTTTCTAAAACAAATCCTTGGAAAACATTATGGTTATTATGTTTGCAAATTTATGAGAGACACTATATGCCATATATATACTAGAATCCCTAAAGAGGTATTTTCAAATATAATTAAAATTTCATTAAAAGTATTAATTTATTCTTTGTGTATTTATATTTTTCTAATAGTACAATGACTTTAAAAAGTCATCATATTCATATGAAAAAAATGATTTGGAATGACTTGGTGGAATACCTAGTGTAATAATTTACACACATATCATGAATACGTTAATTCCCACTAATTATTTATATGATTTTCTCATCATTTTATCTAATTATTTTACATAATTTCCCTATCATTTTCATCTGATTTTTATTTTGTTCTTTTTTAATGATATCCTGAATAAATGACTTCATCAACAAGGTTGGTTCACTCATATTCTATTGTCAACCACTCGAAAAGGATGATACACCCATGATGATCTGATTTTCGTTTTATTATTGAATACATTCAACATTCCAGGTTATCAAGAAGCAATATTATAAGATTACCCAGAATATTTATTTCATTTTTGGATCAAAATAAATGATGTAATAAACCATACCTCAATATGAAACATGGTGTACCTGTTATCACTCAAAATATGTGATTTTATATTAAAATTTACATTTTATTAATTTATTTCTAAATATCAGGGTTTCTTTTTTCTGATATAAATATAAAAACTATTTTCACATAAAGGGTCATTCCTTTATCATGTTGGGGGGGGGGGGTTGTTTGAATACACTCTTTCTCATTAGAAATCCTATATTGAGGATGAAATTGAGATAATGTAAATAAGGAAATTGATCAATCACTTACCCCATAATCCAATATACATTGTTCTCATTCTGACTGGAATAGTTTGTTTTTAGTTTTTCATTTACATTTTAGTTTAAAACACACAGAACATGGTGAAAATTAAATAAACACATCCAAAATGTATTGATACTATAGGAAAAGGATCCAAATGTAATTTTTGAAATATAAGAATCAACATCACCTCAATCTAACATGTAGTGTGACGAATATGACTCTTAGACTAAATTTCTATTTAAAATGTCATTTTAGGAAAATAGATAAGTCACATACTCAAAATAGATAAAACTCAATTGTATTTTTTGATAAATTATGAAATAGATCCATATGTATTTTTCTCTCTATTGTAATCAATTTAACCTCAGTATGATACATGATGTGCCTTGAATCACTAAAAGTGTTTTTTATTACTCTAAAATTGATATTTTAGTTCTAAATACATGTCACTCACTGAAAACCAATAAAAACACTCATATTGTCTTACTGTTTTTGTAAAACTATTCATATGTAGTTTTTGAGGTGTATTAATAACACTCACATCAAATCAACATATGATTATTTTAGTATGACTCAAAATTCATGTTTCAGGTTATAAATTCCATTTTAGTAAAAAAAGAACAGTTACATATATGAAACTAATAAAATTCATTGATATTGTACTGATATTATTTTTAAAAAAATCTATAAATAATTCTTGATTTTTTGGAATCATCCTCACCTCAATCTGATGCAATGTGAGACTGGTTCAACTCCAAGATTGACTATTTATTTAAAAATGACATTAGTTTTAGTATAAAAGACTAGTGAAAACTCAACACCAAGAAAAATAATATAATTTTCTTTTTATACATTATGAAAATAAATCCATAAGTAATTTGTAAAGTGTAAGAATTATCTTCACCTCAATCCAATACAGTATGTCTCGATATGACTCAAAGTGTCCATTATTATTGGAAAATTTATATTTTAGTACAAAATTTGTGTCACTAACTAAAACACATGAAAATACACTCTGATTATCATGATTGGTTGGTATAATGATTTATTCGTCAATTTTTATGTGTAGGAATATGTTTCTTTACAAATTGGCACATCATGTGACTAGTATCACATAAAGTGAATGTTTTATATTTAAAAATGGATTTTATTAGAAACAATAGCAGTGTCATACACAAAACCATGAATTACTATTCAAATTATATTGATAATTTTTTAAAATAATTCATATGTAATTTTTTTTGTTCTTCAATAAACAAAACATTGATACAATGCAAGTTGTGACTAGTATAACAACATGTGTACCATTTTATTAAAAATAGATATTTTAGAAAAAAAATACATCTGACGTACTCAATATAGGTCATACACGTTCATAATGTTTTGATATTTTATGAAAATTATCCACAAGTCATTTTTGACATGTAAGAATCATTCACACATGAATGTTATACTTGGTGTTCTTATAATGACTCGAAGTTGTTATTATGAATTAAAAATTTCATTTTAGTTCAAAAATTGGGTCACCCACTGAAAATCAGGTAAGGGAATAGATATTATATTAAAAATCTAGTAAAACTATTCATATGTCATTTTTTATGTCAAAGAATTAGTATCATGTAAAACTGACACACAATGTGATCGATTTGGCTCAAAGTGGGTGTTTCCAGTTTAAAATAAAATTTTTGTAAAAAACAAAAGGGGCAACATTAAGACTACAAAAATGCATTATGATTGTTTAGATACATTATCAAATTTATCAATAATTCATTTTTGACATGTAGAAATCGGTCTCACCTTAATTAAAGATACAGTGTGATAGGAATGACTCTAAGTGCGTATTTTTATCTAAAATTGACATTAATTTTAGTAAGAATGATAACTGGTATCCACAAAACAAATAAAATTAATTTTTATTATTTGAATAATTTATTAAAAAGATTCATAACTAATTATTAATGTGTAGGAAATAACATCACATAAATCTGATACACTGTCTTCTCAATATGAATCAAAGTGTCTATTATTAGTTTAAAATTAACATTTTAGTTGAAAACATGTATCACTCACTGAAAAATTAAAAAACATGATATTATTGTCATTATAATTTATGAAAAAAAATCATATGTCTTTTTTGATGAGTAGGAATTTGTATCCCATAAAACTAACACATGATATGACCAATATGACTCAAAGTGTAATCTTTTAGTTTAAGATGACTTGATAGTAAAAAATAAAACATACTTATTCAAAACTAATAAGACACATTAGATTTTTTTATACATTATCCTAATGATCTATAAGTAATTTTTGAAATTTAAGATCAAACGGACCTCAATTTGATGGATGGTGTGGCCGAAATAACTCAAATTTTGTCATTTTATTTAATCTTTTCATTTTTTTTAAAAAAGTGACATACTCAAATTTTAAAAAATAAATTTGTATTATTTTTATACTCTATTAAAATGATTCTTATGTAGTTTTTTTTGTGTAGGTATCTTACACACATCAATATTATATATGGTGTTCCTGGTATGACGCAAAGTTTCGGTCATCAGTCTAACAGGGACATTTCAGTTCAAAGTGTGTGTAACTCAATGAAAACTAAGAAAACACACTTAGACTATCTTGATAATTTTTTAAAATGAATCATAAGTCAATTGTGTCATTTTAGAATCAGTCTCACTTCAAACTGACACATTATGTGACTGATATAGCATAAATTGTTTGTTTTTAGTTTAAAATGGAATTTTACTAAGAAAGAAAAGTAAAATATAAAAAACTGAGAAAACATATTCAGATTGTTCCAATACATTAGAAAAATAATTCATAATTCAATTATCAAATTTCATAATTAGACCCACCTTCATGAAATTCATGTTGACATTGGTTTGACTCAAAGTGTGTCCTTTTATTTAAAATTTAAATTCTATTAATGTATTGTTTCATGTTTATATTTATTTTATTTTTTATATTGTTAAAAATATAACAATTTTTATGCGTGTGGATTTTTTTTCACAAATTGGTGTTGTTTGTTTAGAAACTAATACCATGATATATATATATTGGGGGGGTCACGTGTTCCAAAAACAAAAGAATATTGATGTTTTTAAATGTTTTTGTAGTATTTTGTAATTTAAATATATAAATCATTATTTGAAATGTATATCATATAGTTTTTCGGTATTTGTTTTGTAGATTTTAATTCAGTGAAATTATGTACTTTCATACATGTGTATTTATTACAGTGTTCTCTAATTTCAACAGTACACTGTTACAATAGGTCCTTTATCAGTGTTATTTCCAATACTGATAAATGTCTCCCATTATTAGCACTAAAAAAGGCGTTGATAATGTATTCCCTTTATTAGTGAGAGAAATAGTGCATATATTGGTGGTCTTTTATTATTACTAAACCATAACTGAAAAGATAGCACCTTTATCATAATTTTTTATAGTTGATAAATCCCCCCCAAAAGATTCATAGGACAACATCACTTTTTCAATGCTATTAAATCCCTTTTGAATGTTTCTAAAGAGCCTATATGTGGTAGTTGTCATTTCCTGCCCTTCATTCCGTTTGAAAATGGTAGACTTAATCAATGAATACTCTTTAAAAGAGTGGTATATTGAATAAAGAAATACTTTTCACTATTGTAATGCCTAACTTGGATTACCTGGACACACCACTCCTCCAAATCCCGACAACTCCAATCACCGCTCGTATATCGGGTAGGGGTTTTTTCCAATTTCATTTGAAGAAAATTGTATTATTATTTGAGATCGTCCTTATAAATACCATTAATAAAAATTTATTTAATTGTAGGACTTGATAATAGTAAATTATGTTGGTACCCTAATTCTTCTCTTTTTCCCCTTAAATTTTTTTAACTCTCATATTTACACTGCATAGACCACTATCTGCTACACCACTAACAATATAATAATTTCTAAATCTCAGTGGACTACAACTAGCTTCTATTTATTGTATATTAGGGTGACAATATCGGAAATGGTAGGGGGTAAATTTCATCCTGATATGACCTTAGAAAACAATCTAACATCATAGTCGTTAATCATGACATTCCAAATTGATAGCCCGCCTACGTAAGTAGTTTAATGAGGTGAAAGATGAAAATTATCATCTATGCACCTATATTCGTCGTCAATATAATTAAGATCACGAAATTTTATAATTTTTTTATTCACAATTTATTTTTAATATATTATCAAACCCTTGTTTCATTATAAATCATCCTCAATCTTGGATCATGTATGGTTATTTTTATTATATTTATTCTCAATTCTTATTTGAACTATTATAATATTTTCACTTCAATAAAATGATTTATATATTTTAAAAAATTATATTTCATATTGTACGTCATCTGTTATGAAATAATTTTTTTTACTGAGATGTGTGTTCTATAGAGTCACATTATGAAACTTTTATAGAAACCTAAATATTGAATAATAGTTTTAAATAAGTATTTTACAAGAAACAATTATCTTGAATGGCCCTAAAGCCTTGTTTTTTATTTTATTATGGATAATTCCCCTTTTAAGGGTTGAAGGGGAACCTGTACAAGACCCGTATGATCAAGGCACAAGGCCCGATTGACCTGCAATACGTGGCCTGAAGGCCTGGAGGGCTACCATGCCGAGTACATGACCTGTAGGCCCATCCCACTTGAACTGCCCTCCCCAGCTTCTGCGTCATTGATCACCTAGTTCCCCACCCTTCATGATGATCAGCTAGCATTTACATGTACAAATTTGCATGGATACTAGTCCCGATGGCGGCTGCCATACAATCCTATTCTTCCAATCTAGTAAGCTCTGCTTCTAGTGGTAGCTACTCTTGTTGCCTTTATCTTCTTCTGGGGTCTGTTCTATGTTAACGGGGATACTCCATGGTCTATGTGGCCCGAAGGCCCTCTGCCCTAATGACCTTTGATGTCCCGAAGGCCCTTGAGACCTGTAGGCCCAAATCGGTGGCCTGACGGTCCAAATCGTGTGAATAGTTCCAGCTGCTACAGTTAACAAATAGAAACTACAACAGTACTGCTACAATACCCCGCCCATAAATTTGCATCCACCCAGTTTTTGGCCTACGGATGAATTTTTTAAACTTAATTTAATCATTTATCATCAAATTATTAAAAAGATCGTTATTTGTATCATAATTATTGAATTATTAAGTGTGAACACTAATAAACACGAAAAACACTTTTATTTTAAATTAATTGCATTCTAAAGTATAAGTTACGCAATGGGTAAGTCCTATATTGTCCTCATGTCCACTCAAATTAATTCCTATTATGTATTTAATGCATACCTATATGGATTTATCATTCTAAGACCAAAAAATATATTTTTGGTTCAATCCACCCCACCCCATCCCATTAATCACCACTACTAATACGGTAAGAAGTAAAAATGGTATGATGAACATTACTATCATCCAAGAATTATTAAGATGGTATGTTGTTGTATATTTCCATTAAAAACGTAAGGTGAAATGATGGGGTTTCATGCCCTATAAGAATTATTAAGGGGGTATTCTAGGAATTCGAATCATTCAATAACACCTATGATTGTATGATGATGTTTCATGCCATCATGTAATGGTTAAAGTTTTATATTTGATGTTAATTTGTTTTAGAAGAATAAAGAGGAAAAAATAGAGTTTTTTACCATCCAATAAGTCCTATGATAGATTAATGAGGTTTCATTCAATTCAAGACTGATTAAGATGGTATTTTGGAGTTTCATTTCATCCCAGAATACTTAAAAATATTAAAAGTATGTTTACTAGATTATCACTAGTATGAGGCATGGTGTTTTTGGGATTGGTTCCATAATAATTAATTTATATATATTCACCTCATTGAAATCAAAACCCCAATTTAGTTAGATGCAATTTAATGAGGAACTTCAATGATTTTTTTGTTCATTTGATTATGTTCATAGTGGTTCCATTTAATACCAAGAATCTATGGCCATTGTGTTTCATTAGTTAGGTTCATAATACAAAGTCCATTTATCCCTAGATTAAATTCATTTGTAGTGTATAAGGAGTTTAAAGTTACGTAGAAATGATTAGTGTGGAACTTATTAATGGGTAAACTTTTCATGTTTACCCAGTAGTTTGATTTAGGTGGAGGCATGGCTCCAACACCATGTTGGAAAACTCAAATTTATTCCCCATTGGTTCAGTATTAACTAGATATCTTGGATTAGGATTTGTCACATAAATTATAGAAGCATTTTAATGAAAGTATGGGCTTATGCCCGACAAGTATCGATTTATTCCTGTAGCTCTTTGATTGGACAAAACAAAACAAAATGGAATCATGAGTGCCGTAGAACCCAATTTAGAGTAGAAAAGATGTGGTCTTATCCTTTAATGGTTAAACTATTCCAATAAGGGAAAAGTGTCTAATTTTTCAATGGTATGATACTAGCATGAGTCAGAAATATTCATGTGTAATCCAACATTTAGAACCCGCTGGTAGGTTTATGGATGGTAACCAGATCATAATGTACCCAAAGTACTCATCATTCCATAGGTAATCAATATGGTTAAATATATCATATCCCTTTATTAAAAGTTTATGCGAAAATGTGTGAGTTTTTTTCTCCATTTTTGGTTAGGTGGGACTTACACTCAATAGAAACCCATCAAATTAACCACTAATTCACATGATATTCATAGAAATAAATCACTAGCTGAATAAGTTGAAGTATCACATGTTTTATAAAATGGTGTTGATGTGTTAACGTTATTTTAGAACCATGATATTTTTTGATATATTTTATTATTATCATGTATTTCAATAGACGTAGCACTCATTATTAGTGAACCAAAATATACAATTGATATTACTATTTAAAACGAATACCTGTAAAATAACAGTTAATTTTATGTGTTCAAATAAGAATAACTATATTATGAAATGTTTATGGTTTAAAAATTCATAAAATAATTTCATTTATTATCAATTGATCAAAAATGAAAATAAAAATCATTCCAAGCTAAGGTGAAGGTTTTCCTGAAAAACTATTTTCTTGCACATGAAGTATTTTTTCAAAATAAATTAGATTAATAACTGTTGTTTAAATATTTAATGGTAATTTATATATTATATTACATATCTAATATATTTTTCAATTATTCAAATAAGAATAAATCTAGTTTTATTTTTAAACAATATATTTTTTCTAAAAATTTATATCTTCCCCTGATGTGGACTTATTTAAAAAATAATTTTTGATACATTTATGAAATTTATTTTTTTTAAAAAAAAATTAAATAATCGTTAAAAAATTATCATAGAGTGGTTTTTTTATAATTTTCAAAAAGTATTACTTTTTTGATCAATAGTTAAAAATATGAATTTTTATAAAAAAATAATTTTTATATAATTTATTTTTAAAAATAGATTATATATTAAAATGGATCTGAATGTAAAAATAAATCAATAATATTATTTATAATCTAATTTAATTCATAGGAATCAATTTTCTTTTAATTTTTTACAGAGAAATTTTATTCTAAAACAAACATTTATTTTTAAAACTGATTATTCATCGCATTATCCAATTTAATATAAAATTAAATTATTTCACTTAAGAAATATAATTTTCGTAAATTGGATTCAAAATATTGATTTATAATAATTTAAAATATTTAATATGTTCGAAGTAATTTATGGTTATAATAAATAGTGAAATCATTAAAAAATAATTTTCGCAGTTATGGTTAAAACGGGTTTATCAAATGGCGAAACCAAAATATAATAGTATGTTTTTGAATAAACCATTTATAAATTTTTTTGTATAGAAATTATTATGCAATATAATATCCCAAATTCAAATACATGTTAATTTGGAAGAATATTTCATAGGACTCACATTATCATTTTGGATTCTTTTGGGAAATTTCCACATTTTTTACAAGTGTGTTCCTTTCCCTAGTTAGAAAAGGACATCTCTTCACCTCTCTTATCCAAACCCGAAGCTCCTTTTTATTTGGAAAATTCCACCACAATTACATTACTTAAATCCTTTACCATGTTTCATAGGTCTTAGTTTATATATTAAATCCTCATAAAATGGATTTTGGTGTTAACTTATGAAGGTAGTCTGAATGAAAGGTATTGTTCTTGAGTGATTGATTTTTGTTTAATTTATTATTCCCCCCTCCATAAAATGTTATTCAAATATTATAATATAATAAAATAATTATATACTATATACTAATATTTAATTATTTTATTATATTAACATTTATATATATATATCATCTTCCATCAAATGAGAAACGATATCATCGATCGTGTTTAAAGTGGACAACCGCCTTATAAACCAATGTAATTCATTTTCCTTCACTACCTCTCAAATCTGAAAGAAATTATGTAATTAATATATTTATATGGTATTTATGACATAATTATACTTTTTAAATTAAAATATAACATCTACCATCTTACCTTCCAATCCATTTGAATATGATAATGTCATCCGTGCTTACATGTGGACTACGACCTCAATAAAGCTATCTGATATGTTTTTCATTTTATTTTGTAATAGATAATAATAAGTACATATTTAATGAATATATATCATATATATAATATACAAATTATTCTTAAATGGTGAAATAATATTTCTCTTTCTTCTATTCTTTTTTTCCAAAAATTAAAACACATCTCAAGTGTACGTATGGCATATCAGCTCCATGAATGGTGTAATTTATTTTTCTAAATCTAAATTTTATATATGACTATAAAAATGTATATAAATAATTTATATATAAATAATATAATAATTAAAATTTTCTATATTATATAACCATAATAAAATTATTAGGTCCAAAACTTCCACGCTAAAACGTTTATGAAATGTAAAGCAGTTCTCACCCAAAAGTGTGATTGTAAGAAACAATTGCTAACAGACAGATGATAAAATATTGTAACTAAATCATATATGGTCTGATATATAATATAATATATCTTTAATATATTTATAATAAACATATATATTTTAAATAGTATTTTCTACATTTTTTAAATAATGTTAAGACATGATGTATTGGACTTCTAGTCACCCTTTTAGTTTTGGGATACATATGTCACATTCACCACTCATTATTTTTTGTGGTGATATACTTACCCTTTGAAATGTAAAATCATGAAAATAATTTGTTTCATTATATTTATTATTTCCTTTTATTTTTTCTTAGGGTTGAAATGTTTCCATCATGGTAATTTGTTTTCATCTTTGTTTTTTTACAGGACAAATGTTGTATTCACCACATCTTACTTTTTTTATATACTAATAATGGATTTAATATATAATTATTTTCATTAATATTATTCGATATATATATATATATCCTATACGGTTCTTTATCCCATCTTTATTATGATTCAAATGTTACCAAAGTGGTATAGGTTTTATGTTACAATCTCATTGTTTATCAGGACTGATTATGATTAAGTGTACAATGATGAAATATTTTGACATAGCTCTCAAGAAAACTCATTACAATTCTTAACCTCTAGTTATTTCTGTATAATGTATTTTTTTACATTCATTTTCCCATATGTAAGGATTAAAGGGACTATAATAATGTTTTCAATATAAATCAAATATATATCTCTCTTCAGTCAAAAATACTTCTTCATCGATGACTATGTTTTTTGAAAATTTTTTAAATAAAATTTTTACTATTATCTAATGATTGTTTAAAATCATTACAACCCATATTTTCTTATTTTTTTTAATGGTTTTAATGGAATATTCTTCTCATTTTACAGATAATGAACTTTTTACTTTTTACCTTAAATCTGAAATAAGTTTTTGTTTTAACAAGTACAGAATGAATAGAGTTTCTCAGTATCATGACCACTAAATGATGTAATTTTACATTAAAATATTATAATTTTTTTAAAGAAAATATTTCCATTACTATTTAGGAAAAAAATTATATTTTTCAATATTTAATGGTTATTTTCCTTATGATATGTCCCAAGTTATATTTTAAAATCATTTCCCATAAAAGATGACAAAATTTTATATTAATTAAATATTAATGTGCATATGATCCAATGATACAATCTATATTCTTTCTCTATATGTTTTATGATAATTATAACAAGATGTTTATGAAACCCATTTCTTTCCCATATTTTATACACTGAAAAAATATTTATGAAACCCATTTCTTTTTCCTAATTTATGATATGTTGAATAATTTATGATCTTGTGGGACAAAACATTATAAATTTTTTGATGTTTGGGACCAATATATCAATAAGATTAAATGGTTATATAAGGATAACTCATGAGAAAATTATTTTATTCATGAACCTGATTTAACATTAAAAATGTTATGCAATGACCTAGTTTCATGTAAGTAAGGTTTTTTGGTGACCATGCATCAAGTATATAAGGTTATATGTTGATCTATTTTCATGTCCATAAGGTAATCTATAGACATGGTTTCATGTCCCTGGGGTTATGTGTGGACATGATTTCATGTCCATAAGTTTATTTAATGGCCTTATTTTATGTATTTAAATTTATTACAGAACTAATTTTGATTTATACATGTTCACAAATATATAAGATTATATTTTTTCCATATTACAAAGTCTATGTTATGTTCTCCAAGATTTTGTTCATTTATTTAATTTATGATTCATGTCTTACAAACTACAATGCTTCAAGATATGACTCATAGTCTTGATATATTTTATGTAGGGTCTAGTTTTTAAATGCTAAAAACATGTTCTCAAACCCTTATGTTCATGTTATGTTTATTTGATTATTAATACCTACCCTATATACGTTAATCGAGCCTCAGAGATCCCAATTTATTATGTTTCCATTCCTAAGGATGTGAATAATTGTTTTAAGTAGGGTGTGTATGAAGAGAATATATATATAAGATAAGATGAATATCATTCAAGATAAGGAAGATTGTGTATCTAGTCTCTAAAGACACAATACCATTGTGTTCCTCAAATGTGTATTTATGAAATTTATTGAATATTCACTTAAAATAGATGAAATATGTTTGTACAAAAATTATGGTACATTATTTTTGGTATCAGTGGATAGGTTTTACCTATATTTGGATGCTATGGTAAGAAAAATTTAGTAATAACACTATGGATAAGTCAATGTATAATAAAATGTCCAAAAAGTTTTGAAAATGATAGAGTGAGTGGATTCTAAGAAATTACATCCTTTTCAATATGCTATAAGTGTTTGGGGTTTTGTAACATCTATTAATAGGGCTTATAAAACTAAAAATGATACATTGGAATTAGACTCAATAATTACCTAGTGTATGATAGTTGGCCTTACTACACCATTTGTTTGAAACAGTTGGGGGATATGATTTGGAAATTCACAAAATATTTATTAACAATAACGAGGGATCTAGGTAGACGATGACAATTAATAACCTAGGTTAAACCTAAGTATTAAATTGTTGATGAGAATGTGTCAGTATTTAGACATCCTATAAATGATTTTTCATAATTAAGTATTTTCCTGCTATGATTTTTTTTCTTACACTATAATATTTGGTTATATTCAATCACTAAAACCTAAAATAATCATGTGAACAATGAATTTAGAGTCTAACGAAACAACTAACCTCTTGATAAACAAAATGGCTTAAAAGTTGGGATAAAATAATTTTTGGCTAAACTCACTCAACTCTATCAAGCTATAGGTGGTAACAAGGGATACATTGAACATCTAAATATAATAAAGAGTTTGAAACATGCCATTGAATAATTAATATGATAACTCCCACCCTCCTTCTATGGGACTTCATAACCACTGGTTTCAGAGAAATAGAAAAATGTGATGAAAATGATTTTATCCAATCTTCAGTTCTCGGACCAAGAAAACATTTCACTAGATATTTATTGTCTCTAAGGAGAAGTAGGTAATTGTTTGAATATCATTACAAACACAAGGAAAGAGTATGAAATTGACTCTATTGAATGCAATGAGTTAAAGAGGTTATTTTTAGATTGTACATCCCTAATATTTTATGTGTATAAATGAATAATTAAATCTATGAAAATAATCTAAAGGATGTTGAATCCATTAGTTCCTATCAGTAATATTTTAAAATAGTTTCAAGATATGATTCCATTATAATAATTGTCCTTGAATTAAAAAATTGATTGATACTTTAGTTGTTTAAAACTAATTCATTGAAAGGCATTATCTATAATGGATTTTAGAAGCTATGTATATTTTTTCTATTTTCACTCAAAGTGGAGATAGAAGCCGTAAACCCTCGTATTTTAGGTGATAAGAAAAGGAATACATGGTTTAATGGAATCTCAAGTAGAATATCATATAGAGGGAAGAAAATGTTTCAACCTCATACTTTCCAAAAATAAGGGAAGGAACATTGATCTGGATTCCTGATAAGATTAAGAAGATGTCTCAAGAGTGGGAAACAAAACCATAAATAAAATGACTGCCAATGTAATGTGAATAATCAAATTAATCAAAGTATTGAAGAGGTGGTTAAATAGAATAAACCACCCACACATTAGAGTTATAAATACACTGAGTTTCAGAATTATGTGAATAAATTCTCTAATCTTGGGGATAATAAGCAAGAAAAACCTCCAAACACAAATGATAGTGTGAAATTTTATGTAATCATAAATAATGTAGTGGATAGATATAATTGGGAACAACTATTATATACACTATTGTGGGGAATTTAAATCTCTATTTCAAATTAAGGATCCCTATGAAGAACATCTTGTCCATCCATTAGTCAAATTTGATGTGATTGTAATCATTTCTTATCCCCCTCTCTGCATATATTATGGAAAAATGGAATCACATTTTGTATTATGTAAAAACATATCATAGTCTATCTATAAAAATATAAACTTAAAATTATAGTATAAATTTTTTCATGCCAAATATTGGAGATTATTTTGGGAATAATGATAATATTATCATTAAGAAGAATATCAGATTTTATTATAACTTTAATTTGGAAATTATTAGGTTATACAAATATTCGTTTGAATCTTTTTGAGTTATTAAGATTTTTTCACGATAATGTTAATTTTGAGAATGGGAGGATGTGAGATGAATCCATACTAATCAATGGGATTCAGTTTTTCTCATACAAATTTTAGAAGATCCTTGATATTAACAATTTATGGAATGGGTAAAGTTGAACTTTGGGTGTCATCATAGATGTTTTAGAACATAATGATTTTTATTTATCCATATTTGATAACATGTTCTAAACATTTCAGTTTTATTTAATACACATCGATAGGATATATAATCATACATCCTTATATGGATCTAATGATCTAATAAAAGATAATTTTGGTGATTCGGGTTTAAAATTTTCATCAAGGGTTTTCATTTCGAGGAGAAAGTGATGATGGGAAAATTAGTCAAAGCACAACCAAAGGGTGATATTTTTATTTTGAAATATAACAAAATAAAATATGTTTAACATCTCAGGAAAAATCAGAAACATTAAGAAATGGTTCATGGAAAATATTTTTCATATTACCTTTATTTTATTTTGAATTGATTATATATTCCCGACCTGTCTATTTTATGGTTTTTTGGTCATTAACTTTCTCATGATCTATCACTTTCTTTTGATCAGTGATCAATAGACATTCATTTCCTTTGACATATGTATTATCCATTATATTTATTATTATCTTATTTCTAAACATAATTACCAGTCATTATAGCAGACATTAATATAATTATGTCCCTCTTTTTAGAAGGATGTTTTATAAACCCTTTTAATGATGTGGGTCTCTATAAAGGGATTTTAAAATATCAATCCATTATTTATTAATAAAAATATCATTTTTTGATGATGAAATCAATTTTATGGGGTTATCATGTAATTCCATGATTTTTTATAATTTTTTCATATAAATTTAATTTATTCAATAGCATGTGTTACATGAAACATCCAGTTTTAGTGATCCAAAATATACTCTTTTTATTCCTATATAAACACAACTATTATAAACACTCCTTTAAATTAGATAGTATGTAATGCCCCGACACCAAAATCTTCGATCGAGTGAATTATATATTATTTTGGCATGATTAAAATGAATGAAATCCTAAAGGAATAATCAGTTGAGTGTTTTTTATGAAAACTAGATACATACATGAAACTCATATTACACTGGGAAAGGTAACAAAAAACAATACATAACAAAAAAGCTTATAAACTACATGTATGTGAATTCAATAAATAGTCTCCTCCTCATAAACACTTGATGGTAAACAAATGAAATAGGTGAGATGAAATGCTCAGTAAGGGTTAAAAAAAGCAGAAGAAAAATTCAATAATAAGCGAATCAAATACAATTTTACATAATCAATATGGTATGGTGAAAAAATAAAAAACACACACCATTAACAAATTAAGAATGAAAATGCATCCATAGATTTTTTCATAGTGAAAACTCGATGGATAGTAATAACTAAAAATGAATAAATATAATTCTTATTAAATGGAAATCATAAATCTAGCACATGATACCACTATACCAATGAAATGGTTTATGTCTGTTGGTAGAAAGTCGTCTAATTTTTGGAAAAAAACTCGAAGGGTTTGTCGCTAACTGATTTTTCTCATGCGACATGTCGATGCATCGTGGGACTATATAATTCCCCGCCTATCACATAAATTCCAAATAATTCATCATACATATATTTAATACAAGTACAATATGCCTTCTTAATTTACGTATAGAGTAGTGGATACAGATTCATCAATATATCCATAGATTAAACAACATTCCAAATAAACACCATATGTAAAAGGGTATAAATATTAAGAAAATAACCATATCAATGAATAAAGATTATGGATATATAATATATTTTAAATTTCAAATGAAAAATTATCTCAAAATGTAGTGGATACACCACATAATAAATATTAGTCCCACAATACCAAATAAATCTCAATGAAATGGAAATTGAGACAAAGACCCTTACCACGTTGTAATCAATCGCATCGTATGAAAAAAAAACTAAAACCAACTAAATTAATCTTATAATTCCATGAATATAAATGTAATCATGATAATATAAATTTAATCGCTATAAAAATACACCACATCTCTGAAATATGTGGCAAACTATAAAAATATCAAGGAAATAAGAGTGAGATGAAAAATCTATACAAACATTTCAGCATGGTTGTAGGTGTTCTTGTGTGGGATAAATGAGAGGTATAGGGGTATCCCAAAATTTATATATCATTAGTGTAGTATGGGGGAGGATAAAAAACATACCCCATCATTAGGAAATAAAAATTAAAGGACAAAACATTCGGGGGATTCTTGAATAGAGGTGAGAGATAGAATCCCTAACCTTATACCCCAAGGAGTTCTCGATTGATCTTAATGACCTAAATTGTAAAATGTAGATTCATTAGTTAGTAATTACATAACTTCATCAACATTTAGTTGATTTATTATAACCTTATTAGGTTTATTAATTCCCTCTGTGATGGGTATAATAGGATCAATTAATTTCATTTGGACGCAATTTCTTCCTTGCTTTTCATAATCGGTTTACTTGTATTCATGAATGAACATTCATTTGAAACACGATTAAACATCAATTATTGTTAATATATATTATTAGTGACATTATAAATAATGTTATAGTTATGTTGGGTTATATATATTAATAATGACTGATTAGTTAACAGTTATTGATAAACGCTTAGATTAACTTGGCAGTTTTGTGTATAATGAAATATTTTTGTAATATTGTATTATATTATGAAAGTATAAGGATTCCAGAGCATTGAATAATTTAAAATAAATATATTATGATCTGGTTAAACCATTTCAAATATTTCACGACTAGTATTGGAGATATTAATTGAAATTGAAAACTAATCGTCCTTGAATGTGATAAATTAACACATCTCGGGCCGTATTTTAAGTTTTAGTGTAAGAGGTGGGGGAACAGAGATATGAAGAAGAATTATTCTGTTAGAGTAATAAAAATACAATCCAATTAAGGTACTAAAATTATCATATCATTTAAATTATAATGTATTTATATAGTAAATTAATGTATTTTACTATTCACTAAAAATTCATGAAGTTTAGAAAAACCCCAAAATTTCATGATAACCATTTTTATGGTGCCTATATTTTGTTTGCATGTTCATCAGTATAGTTAACATTCATAAGAGTCATATTACCATTCATCAGTGTAAGTTACAATTCATAAGGGTATGTTTCTATTCATTAGGGTACGTTACTATTCACCAAAAATTATGTTGATTCTATTAGACTCCAAATATCACCCTGATTGCAATAGTGTATGTCATTTATTCAAAATCCAAAAAAATAAAGTGGAAATTTTATGTTTAATATCTAGGTTATGAAAAAATCATATTAATAACCAATTTTTTTCATATAAACTCAGTGCTTTATGCAAAATATTCTATGTATTCAAATTATTTAAGAGAAATATGCCATAAAAGGGTTGGGGTGTAATATAGTAGGAATATGACTAACTATATTATTAAAATAATATGTTTTACAATTGAATAAATAAAATTCATTTGTTATAAATTTATTATAAATGAAAATAAAAATCATTTGGATATAAAATAAATACTTTCTCAAAAAACAATTTTTATGTGCACGAAGTATTTTTATATAAAAAAATAAATTATTCACTATTTTTTAATTATTTTATTGAAAGTTATATATCATATATTCCATAAAAAAATTATCATTCATCTAATATTTTTTTAATCATTCTATAGAAAAAAAATCAAATTTTATTGTTAAAATTTTTTTCTTCTAAAAACTCTTTTTTAATGTTCTCCAAACATATTTTGAAAATGATTATAAAAGTATAATAAATTATTTTACAAAATAAATTTAATTTTTTAAATAATTATAACAAACGTATCTTAGTGTGTGTTTTTTATTATTTTCTCAAAAAATAATTTTTTAATTAATAGTGAAATTGCTAAAAAAAATTGAAAATTGTATTTTTGTTTGACGTGTTTAAAAAATATAATTCATATTATAAAAAGGTTATAAATGTACAATTATTTTAACTATTTCATTATTAATATAATATATTTCATTGGAATAAATTTTATATTGATTTATTATATAAATGTTTTATACATAATGAAAGAATTTCATTGAAATATCGCTTTTTCGCAGCATATGCTCATTTAATTTTAAATTAAAATATAAATATTAAGTTAATTTACTTTTCTAAAATTTATTCAATATTTTTAATAATCATAAATAATATAATTAAATAATTTAAATATAATTTTTGGTGAAAATGAATTTTGAAAATTGTAAAAAAATGATTATTTCATTTTATGTTGAAATTGGATTACTAAGCTTAAAACAAAATGATAAGGGTCATTACTCCAATAAAAATTATATATATCATAATTTATGGCCTTATTTGAAACCATATATTATCCAAATTTCTAATATTTTTTCATTTTGAGACATTTTTCTTTGGAATTTATATATCATTTTGGTTTCTTTTGCAAAATTCCCATGTAGTTAAGATATGGCTTCCTATAACAAATTTTAAACGGACATCTACCCTCCTATCCTATTCATATTACATGATCAGTATTTTCTACCAATAACATCTCATAACTCTTACTTGCATTACTTATAACATTATAGTTTCCTTACTTTTATTTTTAATGCCTCCTAAGAATCATTTTTGTTGTATCCTATGGAGGATTTCAGAAGAAAATATTATTATTTCTAACTGAGAATTTTTATTATATTACTTATTCCAACTAATTTATATATTCATAAAATATGATGATATAATAACATAATTACCTCCCATAATATGAAATTTTATAACTTTAGTTCCATATCCCTCATCGATCTTCTCTTACATTGTATAACAAATGAAATAGTCGATCGTATGTACGATAGACTGCCACCACACGAAAAAATATAATTTGTTTTCCATCACCACCACTCATGAGATGATATAATTATGTATTGAACAAAATTATATTTTATTTTTAATACAACTGTACTTATTCAATTATAGTATTATTTCTACTTCCCTACATTCCAATCCGTTGTTAAATGATAATGTTGCTCGTGTATACATGTAGACTACCAACTCCATAAAGAAATGGGATATGTTTTTTTATTTTATTTCATACTGAATGGTAATATGGATATATTAAATAAATATATATTATAAATAATCTGTAATAATTATTTTATAAATTTGAATTTATATTTACAGATCTTCAGTTCCTTTCATTAAAAAATAAAAATAGTGTTCCTGAGTACATACGGCGTACAATTGTCAGGAACAGTGTAATTTATATTCAAGTATATTAATTTTATTGATGAATATAAATATTTATATAAAAAATTTCTATTATATTTATATTAGGACTAACATTATATATATGATTGAACTATAACAAATGTACAATGACCAAAACTATTGAACCAAAACGTACACACAAAATGAAGTAGTTGTTACCTAAAATAGTGATTTTAACAAATAATTGTTAACAAATGGGTGATAAAGGGATTTTATTAAATCATATATGGTTTGATATATATAATTTTTTATCTAGAATATATTTATAGTAATACTATATTATTTTCACATGAGTTTCAAACATGTAAAATAAAATTCATGTCTTGCTGTAAGGGATTTGTGTTGTCCCTTTTATTTTTGGGAGACATATAAAATATTCATCAATCATTTAGTTTTTGTGGTGTTAATAATTTCAATCTGAAATGTTACAATTTTTTCCCCTTTCTTTAGTGATTTTTAAATTTTCATATTATTTTATTCTTCAAATGAATTTTTTATTAAAAAATTCCCAAAGTGTTACAAGACTTTCATTTCACAATTATTTTTAAGGGATTCATGTCGTATTCTCCACTTGTTCCATTTATATGGGGTATAAATATCACAGTAATGTATTCGATGAATATTAAAATAAATATTAGGTGATATACATATCAATAAAATGTTTTATCATTCATGTATCTTATCACTCAAACTTCCCCAATTTAGTAGAGGTTTTATGTTACAACCTCATTGTTTATCGGGATTTGTTATGATTTTTCATCTAATTATTAAATAAAATTATATACCTTTGAATATTCCCAATTAATAATATTATTATTATTTTATATATAAAGATTAAAATTTTCAGTTTTAGTTTCCTATATTTAATTATAAATTCCACCAAAATAACGTTTTTTTAAAAATTTAACTGTATATCTCTCTTCAGTTAACTGTTATTTTTCATCCATGTCCATATTTTATAAATATGTCTTCAATAATTAATTTATTAAACTAAAAATATTATTTAAATTCATCTTAAACCATTTTTTGATTTTTTAGAAAATTATTTTAAATTAACCTTCATGTTTTTTTTTCAGATGAGAGAGTTTTTAATTTTTACTAAATTTTTTTAAGGAATCTATATTTTAACAGGTATGAAATGAAGGGATTTTATCACACTCATGACTACTCAATGATTTAAATTTTTCATTAATAATTGTAGATGTTATATTCCAATACATGTTTTCTTTAATATTCAGAAACTTTATTTATTTTCCTAATTGGAAGGATATTTTCTTCCAAATTATTCCAACTGATCTTTCAAACTAATTTATCTCTATGTGAAATACTTTTATGTTATTTATGATTTAATATCGATATAATCCAATTATAATGACCTTATTATTTCATTGAATGGTCTATGATTATTATGACATGATTTTTATGAAACCCATTTTCTTCCTATATGATATACTATGTTGAAATAATTATGAAACATATTTTATTTTCATGAGATAAGATATGATGAATGGTTTATGATCTTGTGGATCCCAATTTTAGGAATTATGTTATGGGTGAGACCTATATCTTCCTCCAATGTGTTGGGTAAATATGTATAACTCATGAGTTAATTATGTTATTCGTGAACTTGATTCCATGTTTCTACTCTTATGTATAGTAATGTTTTTATGTACATAACTCAATGTGTGGATCTATATTAATTTCCATAAGGTTAGGTGTAGACATGGATTGATTTCCATAATGTTTTTATGGACCTAGATCCATGTCCATAAATTTATGTGTGGACCTGGTTTGGTTTTCGTAATGTTTTCAATAGACATGGTTGCATGTCTAAATAGTTATGCAGGGACCTAGTTTCTGGTCTATAAGTTTATTGGAGGTTCATATTTCATTTCCTTAATGGAATGAGTGTACCTATTCCAATTTATAAATTTTCACATTGTTATGAGATTACTTTTCCCCAACATTTTTATGTCTATTTTATGTTGTCGTGACTTATTTTCATTGATTTCCATTATAATTCAACTCTAATGATTTCCCAATAATTATTCTATTATTCAGGGTTATGATCAATGATATATATGATATGGTTTTCAAATGTCATGCTCATATTTGAAAACCCTTATATTGATGTTACGATTAAGTTATTATTGATATCATTCATTCTTACCCTTAAAAGGTATCTAAGCAGGCCCTTTATTATGTTGTTTTTTCATAGATCATTAAGAATCATTTTATGTAGGGTATTTCTGAGGATAATATTTTTATGGGGGATATTGATGATAATTCATGAAATAAGAAGATTGTGAATCTATTCCCCAGTGTCAACAGTCCTTTATGATCCACATGAGTAAATTTATGAAATGTATAAAACATTCATAAAAAAATATATTACATTTATGTATTAATATCTTGGGTCATTATAGATATAGTTTACTATCTCTATGAAAATAGGACTCATAAAAGTTTATGTGAATCATAAGTCCTAGGATAATAAGATCTTTGGGTTCCTCAAGTGTAATTATTTCAATTATCCCTCAATATGGTGCTGACCAGGATTCTCATGTGAAAAAATAATTCTATGTACATAGTTTTTAGGATTTTATTCTTTTTCCAGAATAAAAAATTCTCCTGAGATTGAGATGTAATTGTATTCAGAGGTTCATTCAAGATCATCCATGGACATTCATATGTGCAAGTGTAGAATTTTAAACAATAAGATTATTTTATCTTATCATAGTTGTTAAAATGATCAAAAAAATAAAATTTTTGAAATTAAAGGATATATATATAAAACTATGAGTGGGTAAAGAAGTGATTGTGTATGCCATGAAATCAGGGTGGAGAGAAAAACTCAATAGGCTCATTGAAACATCAAGCATTCCATGAAACAGATCTAGTTATTAAATTCTTTATATACATGGTTATTTTCAAGTGTGTCTCTTATTACATTCACATTTCATAGGTTGTGAACTATGTGAGTATCGTTGAATTAACATTTTTATGAATTTGTTTATTAATTTCATGATTTTACAGCTACCTCAGGCTAAACTTGTGGATGGAGACTTCCTAGGCATCTCAATAGTATATAAGTGATAAGTTTTTATATTCATTAATTTTTCATTAGGAATTCATTGAATACCTATACATCATACAGAAAAATGTCATTTATTTTTAATGTGAAAAAGATCATTATTTTCACACAACCATTGAAACATATATTCTTTATTCATGATCAGATGATTTGGGTTTCAATTCCACTTTTCTAGTACCAACATTTCATTTTTATTTTTCATGGATATATGTTAATGTTACTGCATATTTTTATGTTTAATTCCCACATATAATTATCCTTATAATTTTATCTCCATGGTTAAATATTCAATATACTCAATGGGAGAATATAACAACAAATATGGGGGTCATAATCACACTGTGATGGGTTTTTTATACTACACATGTCTTATAGATGAAACTATAGGAAACATTCTTCATAAATATTTATTTTATATTATAATCTAGTGATTTTTATAATGAATCTGAATTCTAGGAATTATTCAAATAAATAAACTATTATACTTGTTAAAATTGAATAAGTAGAGAATCCCAACAGTGACATTGATTTTTATGTAGTGTCTATAGAGTTTTCTAATGATGAAGCCAAATATGTGGTAGAATTTTTATAGAATGGAATACTTATGCACACTAAAATCAATTAAGTTTAAAGAACGATATTAAATTAATTAAATATATTAATGGATTAAAAAAATAATGTAAGGATGAAGTGGTGGAGGAATAATATTTCTAAATTTAGAAAATCCATGTATTAGTCATCAATTCTTTAATACATTCCATTTTTCTGCTTAACTGTGTTTCAAGATTCTTCTATGCAAAAAAACATTGATCTCTCCAAATGAGAATAAATTCAATTCATGGTTAATTCCAGGGGAGATAAAATCCTTCAGTTATCTAATGACATGAAACACAATATCATATGGTTAAACATAAATATTTAAAAGTAGGTTTTGTTTGGGAGACAACCAAAAAAAATTCATTTCAAAAGAATTATTTTAAAAAATATTTTAAATATAACCTTAGAGGTTGATGTCCATACCCTTATATTTTTTATCCGAAAAAGATTATTATTTGACCCTTACTTATTTAATTTTTTTTAGGTTATAAAGATGATAGTTAAATGATGGAATAAAAAAATAAGATCTAATCCACAAAATTGGGGTATTATTTTAACTTCAATATATTTTACATGCCCAACATTTTTATGTATTTTCATCACATTATTAAGGATGGATTTTTTTTTAATTTTTCAAAAATTTAATCATTATTAATTTTAAAATGTAATGAATATTTTTTAAAAGAAATTTAACACAAGTAATAAGTGGATAAAATTCACAAAACCCACTGTAATTCAAAAAACGAGTATAATTATTAGGTTAAGTGATGAGGGATGTTTCTAATAAAGATTATTTTTTCTCATAAAATAAATAATATAGGATACATTGTCATTTAGGATATTCAATCGACATCGTTTAAAATTTTTTAATAATAATTATTATAGATATTGAATATATAGGTGGGAATTATTAACAAAATCTATACATTCTTGAGTTATTTTTTAAATGATTATTGATTTAATCCTTATTTTTATTAAAATTATTGGTAATTAGAAATAAATTGACTAATTGATATTTTTATTCATTACATGAAATTATTAAACAATAGAGAAATCTTGTTATCAATAGGTAATCTATACACATTGAAAAATTCATTCTAGTGACCTCTCTCATGAGAGTCTCCTAGGATATAAATTAGTAAAAGAAATTTTTTTAAAATATTTTTTAGAACAAAACAATGATTTTGAAAAATGTTAAAATTATTTAGTCTATTTTTTTTTATTTATCCATTTTTAATTTATACCAACCTTACATTTAAATATTTGTTAGAAAAAAATATAATCCAAGAACAAATGGATGGGTAAGAGTGATGAAAATATACTTTTTCCTTTCTAATTAAAATATTTAGTATTATTTCATGATTTAATTTATAGATAAAATAGAAAATTTTGTTTGATTCATTGTGATGATGGGAAATAATGTATTAAAAAGGTAAATTGTGAAAATATATTTCTTTTGTTTTAGAGAATGGATTTAGAAATTAACTTTCATTATGATTACATGTTTTACCAATAGATTTAAAAAATAACAATAATATAAAGTAAAAATTATAAAAATTATAAAATTCATTATTATATTGAATGTTTGGGATTGAGATCATATGTGAAAAAATGAAGGAAACAGATTAGTAGAAGATGATATTTATAAGAAAAGAATGAAATTATTTTCATTGTGATTGATTGAAATTAATAAAAATTACTTAATAATTAAGCCTTATTTTTTTTAATTTTTTATTCATATATAATGAAAAACTAAATTGCAATCTCAAAACAACCTTTTCAAAAGACCTCAAGATTACCTTGGTTAAATTTATAGCTAATGATTTATATATATTGAATAATTATTATTAGAATTGGTATACACTTTTTTGATAATTACTCTAATTAAATGATATTGTTTGATAAAAGAAATTTTTTCTAGTAATGAGGATCCTATGTTCCATGAATTCTAATAAATTTTTTATTAATTTGACTGGTATAGGAGACGAGTATTTAATTAGAGTCTTATAGAATGCAATATTTTAGGAATCATCATTAAATTAGTTTCAAGGTTGTGAAATTTTCAATTTTACATTTATATTTTTGAGAATGATGAATTTATGGTATTAAATATTAAATTATGTATTATTTACTATTTTATGTCGATATCTTTTTTTTGTAAAAGAAAAAGTTCATGTGGGGAAAATTTGATAACATAAATTTTTAATTACATTTTTATCCTGACTATTATTTAGATATATACTTAATGATGATTAATAATTTTTTTATTGTTTTTAGTATATTGAGGATTTTTGATGAATTTTTAGATGATTAGTGAATTTTGTTTCCAATCAATAAAAATTATTATACAATTCATCACATAATTTTCTGTTTATTTATGGGAATCCAAATATTGAAATTCAGATGTAGTTGCACCATGACCCATTAATTTTATGTAGTAATATTCTTGGATGTTTGTACTTTTGTAATATTTGATGAAGGTATAATTTTTCCATGATCCATACTCATTAGATCAAAAAGATAAAGTGTAATTGAATATATTGGATTAGTTGAGTATGAAGTATGTATAGCTAAGAAAATATACACAATAATATATATGGAATAATGGATATACAAACACATATTTTATTACATTTTATTTTCCCCTTTGTTACAGTATATCCATAGATATATGAATATTTGAAAATTAAATCACGACCAAAGATATAAGAATATTATGTTTTGATTTATGGATATTTGAATTTATTTAGATATTACTGTATGATATCATGAATTAAACAATAATAAAGGGGATATTTATATATATATGAATTAATATTTTTAAAACCGAGGGTAATGATACATTGAGAATGTATTTCCCACCATAGTTCTTATATTTTAATAGTTTTTATTCAACTAAATGTGGTGTTTTTAGATGTCTTGAAAAAATTATGGATGATACAAAGATTTATAGATAAAGATATAATTTCTTTTTTATATATTTTCACTCTATGATTCGATTAATATACTCAATTCCTGTTTGTTTTCCATTATAATTCAATTTTTTCTTTCTTATTTTAGTTTTTTACTCTCATATATGATTTTTTGTTCATTTATTATTGATTAACAACCAAATATTAGTGGATAAACACATAGAAGGGTGTATAGTCAATAAAAAATAATTTTCACAACATGCTTAAAATTCTTCTTCACTTGTAAAATGTTATTATTAAAAATATATTTTTCTAGAGAAAATTATTTTATCTCAGACTATACAAAACTAATGATATATGTGTTTGATAATTAATGAGACATAGTAAGGTAGTGGTAACTTATTTAGGAGAGATAATGGGATTGTATTTTATATATATGATTAAAACATAATACATATTAATTATATTTATTCTTTTTATAATTTAAAATTGAAGTTATAATGAAATATTAATGGAAATAGTGATACAGATAAAATTTTCAATTAAAATATTGCAACTATTAACATAATTTATGTTGTAAAAAAATGACTGAATTGTATACATTGAAGAAAAAATATTTGTAGATACTGATAATCCTCAATTATTTTTTTCATTTTTAGTAAATTAATTAGTCTACTTACATTTATATTATTATACATATTTATATAAATTTAAAAAGATCAAATAGTATGTTTTAAAATTATAACTAGGATTCAATTTTCTATTTTTGATTGACCTCATACTTATATTATACAATTCCTTTGTAGTAATTATTGGTTTGAGTATTATTAATTTAAAAATATTTTCCACATTCAGAATAAAAGAATATTGTATTCATCATATAAGGGAATGAGTTCAATATTATCTTCATTCTCCGAATGTTTTTTTATTATTGATTATAAAATAAGATTGTGGGTTGTGGGATCACAACTACAAAATATAAAGAATGCTTTCCCTTGATAATGATTGTTTATAAACCTTATAATCCATTATTTATATATATATATTACTTTTTTATCCAATATATCTCATTCTTATCATCATTATTTTTTTAATTTATTTATGATTCATGCACTGATTAGCATTGATAGAATGGGGTATGGAAGGAAGTGAAAAATATAAAACAAAATTATATTTTAATTATACCATTGATTCGCCCCGCCTCCATTGATTATGTATCCTTTCTCTACAGGCCTTCAATTGTTACTATAGATTTTTTTACTCTAGTGGATCTTCCTACAGTTTATCAAAGAATACTCATTCTTATTATTTTCATGTGAAATGTCTAATTTGAGTTATTTAGGATCATGGGAATTTTTTATGAAATTTTAAAACATATTTCAATATTTTTTTATTCCTTAAAATTATACATTTTATTATTATTTATTGTTACCATATGGTAAATTAGAAAACATTATTATATTTTAAAATTAATTTATTCAAGTATTTTTTAAGAATGCAGCTTGATTTAATTAAATATTTTTACTCTTCTATATCTTCATTGGGTTTTCATAATTTAAAAAAAATAGTACTATCTAGAAGTTTTCAATTTTCATTCATTCATAATAAACCAAAATTTTAATGAGATCAACTTAGTTTTTGAAGGGATATTTCTATTTATTATTTTATGCCAATGTACATCAATACATGCTTGGACTGAAGGGAAATATTTGATGTAAAATTTATTTAATTATTAAGCGACACTAAAACTTCATGTCTTGATTCATAAAACGATTTACCTCACGATCAGAAGAAATAAAATCATCAGAAAAACACTTAAATTCTTATTTTTTATTCATTATTTATCTCAAGGTTCTCACTAATTATCAAATAAATGTGTCTCCCAATCTAAAGAAGATATTTCATCCTATAAATATTATTTGATGCTTCCTTATTCTATCATCAAAGGACATTGGTTTGAACTCAGGGGTTCAAAGTTGTAACATCCCTGTTCCAGAAGCCACCTAGAGGTGCCCCGTACCAGGTTGGTCACATGGCCTCAAGTGCATTTCCCAAAATTCCAAAGGCTTCCAACTAGCAGTGAGGCCCTTGGGTGTGATAGTGGGGAAACTATGCCCTCATTGGCAGAGTACACAACAGAAGTAAACAAAACATGCAATAGTAGAAGCAGTAAATATCCAACAACAATGCACAGTGGAAGACTAAAACAATAAAAAACTGGAGCACATATGTATATAAGAAATGATAGATGATACATATCTAGTAAATTATCCAAACTGGTCACAATGCTAGAAATACAAATAGTTCCAAAACAAGTACAGAAGAAAAGATAAATAGCTTCGTAGCATCGCAAGCCAAAGCATGGTCCAATGCTCTCCTGCTCCAAAGAATCAAGTACCCAAAGTTGAAGGGTGCTTTCCCTTGTCTATACCTGCAACAACATAGTATTACTTGGACCAAAAGCATGGCCCAAACAGGGTGTGAGACTAAATCCCAGTTGGAAAACACTTAAAGATATGTTTCGAATAGTCTGTGAGCATATGGTAGGTAATAGTACAGTAAGCAGTAAACAGTAACAGTAAACAGCAGGTAGTATTCAGTAAGTAGTAACATTATGATATGAAATAGTAATCAATCCAGAGAACAACAAGTAACAATGAAGCAAACAAAAAACCACAACGGAAACCCCTCTGAGAAGTAATCACTGCCAACCCCTCTGGTCATATCCACAAAGTACCAACAACCCTCTGGGCAGTGCACTCATCTCAACCCCTCTGGTTTGGTTATACAAAATTATAGGACTCTCTGGGGATGCTCGCTAGGTCAATTACCCTTACAGTCTAGGGTAGTTAGGGACTCTATGCAGAATATCACGCGGTCCAACCCTCTTGTAGCCCCAAGGTATAGAAAATCTCTAAGGAAGATCACTCAGTAAATTCCTTTTATAGTCTCAGGTCTATCACAGACTCTCTGAGGAATTTCACTCGGTCATTTCCTCCTATAGCCTAAAATGTTTTAAATAAATTCAAACAAGTAAAGACTCTCTGAGGAGGCTCACTCAGTATACCCTCCTCTAATCTATAATATCCAAGACTCCCTGGGAAGCTCACTCGGTCTATCCCTTGTTTTCTATAATTCCCAAGACTCTCTGGGAAGTTCACTCGGTCTATCCCTTATAGTCTATAATGTCCAAGACCCTTTGGGAAGATCACTCGGTCCATCCCTTATATTTTATAGCACCAGGTTCTCACGATCCTGTGCTAGTCAGTGCATAATAATGTTATAAGGCCAAAGCACACCTATAGAGAAACTTGGCTAACCAGTCTACCGAAACAAGAATGTCATGAATATCATTTCATCCTACGGTCACAAGGCATGGAAAATAGGTATAACGACCAAAGCCTAACAAGACCCAAAGGTCAAAAACAGAATAAGGAATGCGCAAAAAATCTAATCACAATAATTATCATCAAACATGATCAAATTACCTCTACAAAAGCATACAAGAAAGGCAAGAAAACCACAGGGGAAAAACAGTAAACACGCAATACCCCGTTCATTGGTATTGGTGGAAATTTTCACATAAAACTAAAAAACATTGAAAGAAAAGGTACAAACCACTTACCATGATGATAAGAGATCAATATAACTGAACTACAATGATTGATTCTCCATATAAATTCGAAGATCTAATAAAACATCCACAACGCTCAACCCATGATATCTTGAAAAAAGGGAAAATCATGGAATGAAACTCAAGAAGAAGGAAGAGCTCACATCTTTGGTTCAACGCATTCGACGGTGGTCGATTAAGAGAACGGATGGAGGCACTAGGGCTCGAAGGATGTTCGTCGTCGTACGGGTCTCTCTTAGTCGAAGAACCTGGAGAAGAAGACAATTCTATCGATTAGGCGCAACCCTGGTCCGTTTAATAAAAAAAGGACACGGTGTGTAATTCTGGGGTACACAATGTGTACTAGGCTTTTCCGTAATCTGCTATAAGCGGCCTCCACATCGCCCCTACACACCATGTTTGTGGCTCGGACATAGGCAACACACGTCCTTGCATGGCATAGAAGTACACGACGTCTACTCATAAAGTACAGAACATGTACTTTGAAAATTTCCATATTTTCCTCTTTTTCATAAAAACGATGAGAAAAGGAATAACATACCTAAAATGATGATCTTTGTTCTTACAAACATCCCCCCTTAATGAAATTTTTCATTGAATTTCCCAAGTGAGTCGTATAAGAAGAAACCTGGAACAGCTCCGGCCACTGTGATCGTATATCGACCTCCCTCTCCCAGGTCTCGTCCTGTACTCACCTGTGCTGCCATAGCACCCTTACCAGAGGAACAGACTAGCCAAAAAGAACCTTTTTACTGTGATCGACAATTCGGATAGGATGCTCCTCAAATGACTCATCCTCTTTGAGCTCAACCTCCTTGGGTAGAAAGAAATGAGACGGGTCTGAAAAGTAACGTCGGAGCTGAGAGGTGTGGAAGACGTCGTTCATAGCCTGGTACCTCTGATTTTACTGAAACCAATAGGAAAATGGCCCAACTCTCTCCAACACCTCAAATAGAGAAACTAACGTTGGTGAAAGATTACCCTATCTCTGAATCTTCTTGGGTCCCAACCTCGGTGGGAGAAGAAAAAAACCTGATCCTTGACCTTGAACTCCAGAGTTCTTCTCTGTTGATCACCATAACACTTCTGTCGAGATTGTGTTGTAGTAATCATCTTCCTAGTCAACTCTATCTGCTCTGAGGTCTCCTAAACAAGACGAGATTCCAGCAAAGTGGCCTCTCCTACCTCCAGCCAGCACAATGGTGATCGGCATGGCCAATCGTAAAATGCCTCATAAGGTGCCATATGAATGGTCACCTAAAAACTATTTTTATTGAAAAAATCCACAAGAGGAATATGCTTCTCCCAAGAACCACCAATGTCTAGAATGCATGATCAGAGCATATCCTAAAGCTCCTAGATCATACACTCAGACTTTCCATGTGTCAGGGGATGGTATGCTGTACTCAAAAGGACAAGGGTACCCAAAGCCTTTTGAAGCCCCTGTCAGAACTGAAAAGTAAAACATGCATCCTTGTCTGAAACAACGGAGTGTGGAACTCCATGAAGACGTAAAATCTATCGGATGTACAACCACCCATTCTCATCAATGTTAATTGTCTCCTTGATTGGAAAGATGTGAGAAGCCTTTGTAAGCCTATCGACGACAACCCAAACAATATCACTCCCTCAAGGTGACCTCGGTAACCCAGTCACGAAGTCAATCATGACATCGTTCCAATTCCTCTCGGGAACGATTAACTACTATAAAATATCTGTTGGTCTCTGATGCTCCACTTTCATCTGCTAACAAGTAGAACATCTCTTGATGACCCCAGCAACATCCCTCTTCTTGCCTGGCCACCACTACTTGCGATGTAGATCACGATACGTCTTGGTGATGCCAGGATGAATTTCCCAAACTGAAGAATGAAAATACCAAATTAGTTCCTCGCCTATATCTTCTGGCACCCATATGTGTCCCTGGAAACACAATATCTCATCCTCACCCACTATCCATTCAGGAAGAGGGTCCTCTCATGACACACTCTCCTGCATGACTAGGCCTTCTGAGTCTGATAGCTGCATGATCCTTACCCAATCAAGAAGGGTAGAGGTAACAGCTACAGATTATAGAAATGTCTTTCCCTGTTTTCCATGCACCTCCAAATTCATCTCAGAGAATAGAGCCATAATTTTCCACTCACTTTTGGCCTTCGGAACTGCCTGAATCTGAGTTATCCTTCTCAACACATCATCCACTACGTTTCCCTTTCCTGGCGTATAGGAAATCCCAATGTCGAAGTACTGAAGATACTCGACCCACCTACGGTTGTCTCGGATTCAGTTCACGCTGAGTGAAAATGTACTTGAGACTCTTGTGGTCTATGAAAAACACAAAGAGCTCTCCCAGAACGTAATGTCTCCAACAGAGTGAGGCATGAACGACAGCTTCTAACTCCAGATCGTGCGTCGGGTAATTTCTCTCATGTGGTCTCAACTGCTGAGACCCATACACAACGACTCCTTCTCCTTGCCAAAGAACTGCTCCCAGTCTGACACCTGATGCATCACATTATACTATATAGCTCTTTCACGGATCTGGACAGACTAGTATCGGTGCTGACGTAAATCCCCCCTTCAGTTCCTGAAAGGCTGACTCACAAGAATTTGACCATAAGAACATCGCACCATTCTTGGTCAGACCTGTTAGTGGTGTTTTAAGTCATGAAAAGTTCTGTATGAAATTCCTGTAGTATCTAGGCAGCCCTATAAAACTCCACACCTCAAATATATTCTTTTTCTACTCCGAGGAAACTATAGCTCTCACTTTTTCTGGGTCTACTGATACTCCAGTCTTTAAGATAATGTGACCCAAGAAGTGAATCTTATACATCCAAAACTGGAATTTAGAATGCTTGGCATATAAATGATGCTCTATCAGTGTACTCACAACGTTCTCAAGATGGGTATCATGGTCGTTTCGAGTGTGAGAGTACACCAAGATGTCGTCCATGAAACCCACCATGAAAGAATCCAAGTATGGATGGAACACTCGGTTCATCAGTTCCATAAAGGTTGTTGGCACATTCGGGAGACCTAATGCCATGACCATATATTTATATAGACCATAGCTGCCCCTGAAGGATGTAAGAGGTATATACGATGGCCTAACACGAAACTGATGATAATCGGACCACAAATCGATCTTCAAGAACACCCGAGCTCCTCGAAGCTGATAAAATACGTCATCGACCCTTGGCATAGGATATCGGTTCTTGATCGTCAAATGTTTCAGCTTCCCATAATCCACAAAAATTCTAATGGTTTTTTCTTCCTTCTTTGTAAACAGGACACGAGAACACTAAGGAGAAGTACTGGGTCGGATGAAACCCTTTTCTTGCAACTCCTCCAACTGCTTCTGGAGATCCTATAACTCAAGTGTAGCCATCCTATAAGGAGGAATGGAAACTGGCGCTGCCCCTGGCACAAGCTCAATCGAGAAGTCTAACTCACGCTCTAGAGGAAAACCTGAAAATTCCTCTGGAAAGACATCCCTGAAACGATACACCACTGGAGGAAAGTATAACCATGAATTCCCCTAGTCATCTAGATAAAGACAAGAAATTTTGGTTTTAAATCCTCCTATCCCAGGATGATCTGGTCCTGCTCTACCTGCCTAGACATCCCACACGCCTCTATGAAGAAATGATCTTCCCTCTGGTGATATGAAACTCACCCTGCGACGATAGCAATCGACGACTGCCTAGAAGGGAACTGACCAGTGCATACGAAGAATGACAAAATATCCTATCATCTCTAGGACATAAGGTTCCCATAAGAAGTGACACCCAGCAACCTCAAGAGGGAACTCTCTGCACTGACGTATGCTAGACATCCTCGTTCCCAAAGGTGTATCAAGAGTCAACATGTCGGTAGACGAAAAGATACAGAGCCCAAGGCTCTCCACAACAGCAATAGATATTAAGCTTTGTGAAGCACCAGTATCGAAAAGAGCTGAAGATAAAACAGAGGCTGCTAAAATCGTACCTCGAACTGTAGAAGGTTCGAGATCCTGCTCCTGATGGGTCTTCTCCACAGCAAAAGAATGTCCTATACCACGGCCCTGCGACCATGGCTAACTACCCTAAGCTGATCCACACTGCTTTCGCTGGTAACCAGGTGACTGAACACCATGGCCGCAACCTCCACCTCGGCCCGAATGGACGGAAGAACTCCAATTCCCAGACTGGTGAGAAACTACCGATGCATCTCCTGAATGCGAGGTTATAGAAGAACCCCTACCACCAGCTGTAGATGAGAAGATCAGACAAAAATGCCGAAGATGTACCATCTTTTTGCAAGATCATCACTCCATAGGGTCTCTCTAGAACTGAGGCCTAGTATGCCCACTCCTGCCACACTGGTGGAATACAACCTGGCAGCCCGAAGATACATTCTGCCTACCCTAATCTCCTTGTGATAGCTCCATACAGTGCTTCCTTCTATCAGTAGGAGTAACACTGACTCTGGATTTTGAACCACCCTGTCCCACTGCTCCAGAATCACTTAGATTGCGCTCAGTGATCAGCACCTAATTGACGATAGAAGATATCGAAGTCAACCTGAATATATTCACTTGGGAATGGATCTCCTTCCAGAGACTGTCCTAAAACTTCCTAGCAAGGAAAAACTCATCACCTGCTAGAATTGGCGTGAAGCACTGCAGCTCAGTAAAATGAGACGAGTACTCCATAATAGAAAGAGTGCCCTACTTGACACTCATAAACTCCTGGGCTTGGTCGGTCCTGATGGTCTCTAGATAATAGTTATCATAGAAGATGCACTGAAACTCATCCCAAGTCATACTCAGTTGTCTCCCTTACTGTGAGATCACCTCACACCACCTCTTGGTGGTGTCTGGGAGCATATAAGTAGAAATATTTACCCTTTTCTATGGAGGTATCTCCAGATGCTCGAAGATCATCAGCATTGCCTCCAGCCATGACTATGCAGCCTAGGGTCCCCCATTCCCTAAGAAAGTAGGAGTATGCTACTGCTGGAAAACCCGTGTCAACTCATCCATCGACGGGCAAGAGGCGGCACTCCCTAAATGGTCTGTATGATCCTCAAGAAGTCCTCCCTAAACTGTGCGTCAATGCCTGAAACGGGTATAACTGCTGGTGCCAAGGCTGTCACAACAAGAGGATCTACAGGATGTCCCTGATCGTCCATATCTGGTGTCTGGTCACCATCAAGAAGCTGACGTACAACTGGAGGACATCTCGGAGGCATAGCTCTGAATGATCAAAAGCACAACTTAGATCAGTATCATCAAGGACAGAGAAAACAAGAGTACAAGATGGGAACTGGAGAGAGAAACACTCAAGTTATGCAAGACATGACTACACAGCATGTATAAAAACTACACGGTGTGTTCCTTAAGCCCTTCCACATGGGTGTGTACTTCGGCCACTGCTAGTCATGTAACACCCCAGACTACATGGCATGTTGTTCCCACACATGACGTGTACTTGAAATCCATTCCCCTGCCCGAGTATCTTTACACAGCTAACTCACATGGTCCACTTAACCCTAGACTACAGGGTGTGTTCACTAACGACACGGCGTGTACTAGACAAGTTTTCGGCGACCGTGTTCTTAGTTACACGGTCGGCTACACGGCTTACTATTACATGGCATGTTTCGAACAAACACGGCATGTATATGAGAAGATAACACTGAACTGTGTTGTTCGTGACAAGGTCGGGTACCTAGAACAAGGCTACACTTTGTGTTTGTATGAAATATGGCATGTACTACATGAGCTTCCCTAACCCGTGTTGTTAGTGACACGGCCGGGTACACGGCTCACTACTAGATGGTGTGTACCTACCGTACACGGTGTGTTCCTAATGACATCTCACATCCCCGTGTTCCTGCTCACACAGTCAGTGACACAGCTTACAAACTACACGATGTGTATAAATAAAGTACATGTCGTGTATTCGGGGTTTTTCTGGGCAGTAGCTCAGAAACTGCACTGAAGCCCAGAAAACACTGGAAAAAAAACATAGAGGTGCCAAATTCCGATCCGTGAGGGCCCATACATCCCGCGAATCAAAGCATTGAATCGCATATAAGTCATATACATGAAAAAAAGTCAACGATCCACCAAGTTCTGATTCATGAGGGCGCATAACATCTCAATAACCAAAATTTGGCATTCCATTAAGCACGGTATAATAAAAAAATTTCTCTATCAAACTGCAGGGATTATATCAAAGCATCTATCAAAACAGAATTCATAATCTACACAACGTCTTTCACAACAACATGAAATCGCTAATGCACTCTACATGGCATGGAAAGAATGTATGGCTTGTGATTTCTAATAAGTGCCTATATGATACATGAGATGGAATACCCTCATCTCATTAGGTTGCGATGGAAATAGAACCGCAATGGCAACAACAATAACAACAAAAATCATGTGAGTCACTCAAGGTGAAATCATATCAACCCTAAAGTCTCAAAACCAAAAAACTAAAATAAACAAGGTAGATTGGCTTTTCCCTATACATGGGTTAGCTACTCTCGGGCACATCTTATTACCAAGTACTAAATCCGTCATATCCCTGGCTAAAGGCTATAAATAATAAATCAAGAGAAAAGAATTCTTCAGATACCACTTTGTAACGTCCCGGTTCCGGAATCCACCCAGAGGAACCTCGTACTCAGTTGGTCACATGGCCTAAGTGCATTTCCCCAAACGCCAGAGGCTGACGACTAGCAGCGAGGGCCTTGGGTGTGATAGTGGGGAAACTATGCCCTCATTGGCAGAGTACACAGCGGAAGTAAAAAAAATGCAATAACGGAAGCAGTAAATATCCAACAACAATTCACATCAGAATACTAAAACATTAAAAAACTGGAGCACATATGTATATAAGAAATGATTCATGGTACATATCTAGGAAATGAATCCAAACAGGTCACAATTCTGAAAATACAAATATTACCAAAACAAGTACAAAATAAAAGATAAACTGCTCCGCAGCATCACAAGCCTATGCTTGGTCCCATACTCTCCTGCTCCAAAGCAATCTAGTACCCAAAGTCAAAGGGCGCTTGCCCTTGTCTATACTTGAAACAACATAGTCTACTTGGGCCAAAATGCACGGCCCAAAAAAGGTGTGAGACTAAATCCCAGTCGGCATCCACCCAAAGATATATGTCTAACAGTTAGTTAGCATATGGAAAGTTATAGTATAGTAAGCAGTGAACAATAGGCCGTAATCAGTAAGCAGAAAGAGGATGATATGCAACAATAATAAATCCACAAAATAGCAAGTATTAGTGAAGTAAACAGCTAACCTCAATGGAAACCCCTCTGGGATGTACTCACAGCCAACCCCTCTAGTCCTACCAAAGAAGTACCAACAACCCTCTGGGCAGTGCACTCACCCTAACCCATCTGGTTTGGTCATACAAAATTACAAGACTCTCTAGGGAAGCTCGCTTGATCAATTCCCCTTATAGTCTAGGGTAGTGAGGGACTCTTAGAAGAAGATCATGCGGTCTAACCCTCTTATATCCCCAAGGTCCAGAAACTCTCTGAGGAAACTCACTCGGTCAATTCCTCCTATAGTGTCAGGTCTATCACAAACTCTCTGAGGTAGCTCACTCGGTCAATTCCTCCTACAGCCTGGAATGGTTTAAGGAAATTCAAACAAGTAAAGACTCTCTGAGGAAGCTCACTCGGTCTACCATCCTGTAGTCTATAATATCCAAGACTCCATGGGAAGCTCACTCGGTCTATCCCCTGTAGTCTATAATTTCCCAAACTCTATGGGAAACTCTACCGGTCTATCCCTTATAGTCTATAATGTCGAAGACTGTTTGGGAAGCTCACTCGGTCTATCCTTTATAGTGTATAGCACCAGGTCCTCATGGTCTCATGCTAGTCAGTGCATAATAATGCTATATGGCCAAAGCATACCTATAGGGATACTTGGCTAACCAGTCTACATAAACAAACATGTCAAGGATATCATTCCATCCTATAGTCACAAGGCATGGAAAACGGGTATAACGGCCAAAGGCAAACAAGGCCCAATGGTTGTAAACAGAACAAGGCATGGGAAAAACATCCAAGCACATCAGTTATCCTCCAACATGACCAAAATACCTCTACACAAGCAGAAAATGAAGGCAGGAAAACAACAGTGTCAAAACGGTAAACATTCAATACCCCGTTCAGGGGTATTGGTGGAAATTTGCACATAAAACTCAAAGATTTGAAAGGAAAGGAACAAACCACCTAACTCAATGCTAGGAGATTGATATACATGAACCACGATGATTGATTCTCCATAGAATGTCGAAGATCTGAGAAAATGTCCACAACGCTCTACCCATGATATCTTGAGAGAGGAAAAATCCTGGAACTAAACTCAAGAAGAAGGAAGAGGTCACCGATACGGTTCTAACACACCAAACAATGGTTGATTCGGAGAATGGACAGAGTATCTAGGGCTCTGAGTATGTTCAAGGCTATATGGGTCATTCTCGGTCAATGAACATAGAGAAGAAGATGATTCTGTTGATTAGGCATGACCCCGGTCCGTTTAATGAAAAAATAGTACATGGCGTGTACTTCTAGGGTACACTGCGTGTACTAGGTTTCCCGTACTATGCTTTAAGCGACCTCCACATCACCCCTACACACCGTGTGTGTGTCCTAGACCTGGCTAGCACATGGCCTTGCATGGTATAGAAGTACACGGCATGTACTCATAAAGTACACGGCGTGTACTTTGAAAATTCTCAGATTTTCCTCTTTTTCTTAAAAACGACCAGAAAAGGAAAAACATTCCTGAAATGAAGATCTGGGTTCGTACAAAAGTATATTTTGACTAAATATGGAAATTAATTTATATATTGGGAACACTCTAAACAATCATAGATTAATATTAATTGTTATAAGGCCCCTGCCTTAAACATTTCATATGTAGAGTAAAGTCAATAATTTGAGTTTATTTCACATTGAGGATATTTTCAAGAATATGTCTTTAGATAATTATTCCATAACTCATATATAAAATCTTAGATATTAAAAAGTATTAAATTCTACTCACTATCCAATTTTTTCAGAAAACAAAAAAAATTAAAAAGTAACATAGTTTCCTTTCATGATTAAACTACTTAACTTTCACATAATCCCATCCAAGAATCTATTCTTCCTTAAATCCATTGAAAAACCTATCAAAAAATGGGATTATCATAAAAGGTTTATTAACTGATACAAAAATAATTAAAACTATTAGTCTTGTGGAAACATGTAAACCATGAATACTTTATCATAAACTAATATGTTTCACCTTTAAGAAGTAGTAAATACACTTTACTAAATATAAGCACATTACTTATCTTTTTTCTATTCAAAAGATAAAATTAAACCACATAATATGTTATATATAAACTCTAAAGTTATCTTCAGAAAAAATCATACATAATGGAATAACAATACAGTAGACTTCCATACATATCTCTATATTTAATATCCATATGGTTGACTTCATACCCGATGCATTGGAGGTTATAAAGTAACCACATGTCATTAGCTTATCATTGAACCACCCATCTTTGGTTTATCATGTAACCACCCATATATTTTTTAACACGTAACCACCCCTAAAATGTTTAGGTAAAATTATATAATCATTTCACCTAATACAGTTCAATTATAAATATTTCACTCATAAATTTTTATTTACAATCATGTGAAATCTTATCAACAAACTGAAATTGTCAATCCACTTTAAAAACCATTTTCATTACCAAAAAAAAAAAATATAAATAGTGATTTCCATTACATTTAAAAACATTATTTCTTATAGAGGATTCCAAAAATAAAAAAAATGGCTACAGTGGTAGATAATTTGTTGTTTCCATATACGTTAAAAACATTCCTTTTTTCATTTTGTAATGAAAGTAAAACACTTCGAATAAAAATAATCCTTATTAAATCATTTGAATGAAATAAAAATTCAAATAGTTTTATTATATACCTTATAAAATAATGTGGTGTATAAAATAAAAGTATTACTATATCAAAGGTTATTGAGACAAAGTCCCTTACCTCGAGTCTGAATTGTCCCGAGGGTTCTCTATCTTCCTTTCCTTCTGATGATCACAATTCATGACATCATAAATCATATAAGAATTGTGTTCTTACAAAACTAATTCATAAATAATGTATGGAGGAATTATATTAAGGGTTTGGGGTTAATCATGGCGGGTTCAAATGGTTTTGGAAGTGTTATTAATAGAGAGGAATTGGTTTTTTTTGTAGGAGATAAGAGGGTCACCCTTAGACTTATTAAATTATTAGATTGATATAAATTCAATATAAATTAAAAATGGGTCCAAACTCATTTAGTTATAATATAATATTTTTATGGGTCTAAATAGATTCATCCAATGTGAATTAGACATGTTTTGAATAATTTTTATTCCCTGTATTTTTATTTTAACTCTTTTAAGTCTTACTGTTTTATCAAGTAATTTAAACAGTGGTTGATAAAATAATTACTAGATCATGTTAAATGACCAATTAATTTTTCATTAATTACATAAGTGGACTTATCTAATCATTTTGATCAATGTTCTTATTTTTATAAATTTTATATCATTTAATTAGATATTTATATTTCAAGCTATGAATTATGTCTTTTTTCACTCTTTTCATTACCGATTTTTTTTCAAAATAACATAAAAACATGACTGCATAAAAAATACATTTACTAATATATAAAATGTAAAAATTATCTAAAAAATTATAATTATTTTAACATTATTAATATCATTTATTTGATCCTTTCTTTAATAATCTTATTACTGCGTCACCTTTGTTTCATAATTATATTTAATTATTAAATAGCTAGAAATTATTAATAAATTACTATGTTGTAGGTAATTATTTTATCTTTATAATGAAAATTCAGAGTCAAATATATAATTTATATAATTCAATATTAGTATTGTTTTAGTAATAAGAAACATATTTATGGCATCTTTTCCTTTACTTTAAATTAAATGTTGTAAATGTCTTAATCAAACCTAAGTGGCTTATAAAGATCACAATTTAGTTTAAATTATGGGAATGGTTGATAATAACCAATCCAATAAGATTATGACATGTGTTAGGGTAATTATAAGTTTAATTTTACCTTTAATTACCCTATTTACCGATAACTCTAGTAAAAAAATACTAAAGTTCTTCTTCACCAAAAATTATTTCGATCCTATTAGACCAAAATATTCATAATGATTACAACCAATTATTCCTGTTTTTTAAAATTAAATTCAGATAAGTTGTTAAATTTTGTTTAACACTAATCTCATTAACAGATCAGGAAAAGTAGTTTTTTATTTAAAATGTTAAAAAGTTCACAATGTTTTATTATTTAATTTCAATATGAAATTGCATACAATGAACTAAATTAGATTAAATGATAAAAAATAATAGAATTATACTTTAAAATCGTGTAAAATGATAAAAAAATTATAAAAAAATTAGATGAAAATATAGTTTTCAATAAAAATACATTATTTTTCACTATTCATTTAAAAATAAATTTTATGAGAAAAATACCAAAAATTATACCAAGGTAAATTTTGAAGTCCCTATTCCAAATAAGAATGTTATTTTGTCAAATAAAACATATAAAAGTGTCCAAATGATATTTAAAAGGGTTTTTCCATAAAAAGGATATAAAAACACCTTTCAAAAATATTAGATTATTTCATGCTTGAAATTTGATTTATTCTCATTTTCAGCAACTAATATTTATTAGAAGAAAGAAAAAAAATATTTAATAACCACATGTAAACATAATATATTTATTTCTATTCATTCCATCCAATAAAATGTCTTGGAGATAACTACCATTTAAAATAATAGTATTAAAAATATATTATTTTTTGTATAACTCATTTTTGTTTGAAACATAGGCTTTCAAATAAACCCATTATTGTGTGTGGAGTATGCTATCAGACATTTCATCCCCTTTAAATTGAAATTAATTTCTAATTCATAAATATTAATGAATATGAAAATTATTATTCTTTAATTACCCGGGATCTTACATCCTTCCCCCCTTTTGGAAATTGTGTCCTCACAATTTTTACTCATTATAATATAATTGGAGGGTTTTTTTCTCATAGAATTTTTTGATTCCCATGTTTCTTATTGAACCACATAGTTTCTCTACGAAACATTAACTTGATAAATAAAATTATTCCATAATAATTTCTATCTATAATCATGAATATCGACTAGTTGTTCTTCAGAAGAAAGATTCTCTTCAAACTGAACTACTTCTTGACTCAAAAAATTAGATAGAATATAATTTATTAACATTAACGCATGAAAACAATTGTGTACTTGGGATAAAATAAATGGTCAAGACACTATGTATGAAACTGATCAAACTTTATCAAGGATTTCATAGGGTATAATAAACCTTGGACTCAACTTCCCATTTTACCAAAACGCATCACACATTTACATGGATAATCTTTGAGAAAGATATGATCAGCAACCTAAAAAAATACCCTTCATCAGGTTATCCACATAACTTTTTTACATGCTCTATGATTTTCTCACGTGTCTTGGAATCAACTAAATGTTCTTTTTCTTTTCCTCAACTAATTCTGGCCCCATCAATTTCCTTTCACCCACATCATCCAAAAATATTAGAGCTCAACACATTGTTCAAAATAATGCTTCAAATGGTGACATATGTATATTGGAATGAAAATAGTTATTATATGAAAACTCAACTTAAGAAATGTGTTGATACCATATTTGCAAGTAATCCACTAAACATGAACATAGTACATCGTCCAATTTATGAATTGTTTGTTCTGACGACCTATCTTAATGAGGATGAAAACCAATATATAAATTTTGTTCAGTTCCCAAAACATTCTAAAAGCCTTTAAAAAAGGTAATAGTGAACCTCAGATCATGATTAGATAAAGTGGAGAGGCTAACCCACTATATCCTAACTATCTCGTTAATATAAAACTATGAAAGTTTATGAAGAAATAAATTATCAATAATATATAGGAAATGATAATATTTTTTCAATTTCTCAACAATAAAATAGATCATATTATTAATATGATAATTTATTGATAATCCCATAATTAAGTCTATGTATATATTTTCACATTTCCACTCTAGAACTGGAAATGGCTAAATCATCCCTTTTGGTAACTACCACTCTATTTTATCCTATGAAAAATTAGACATCTCAGGGTAAACTCAGCAATCTCTCTTTTCATTACATCCCACCAGAAATACTACAAAATTTTTGTATACATCTTAATGATTCTAGGATGAACTAAAAACTGAGAACTATGAGTTTCAAATAACAAATCATTATTCAAATATGTATCAAAGGAATGCACAATCTCTTTACAACCCTCAAAATGCAATATTTGTCGATGTTAAATTCAGGTAACATACCCTTCTGAACCAATTCTATCTTTTTTCAACTCACTATTTTACTTCTGTGACTGTTTAATTTTATCATATAGATATTATGTCACTAACACCTAAAAAAATAGAGTAATTTCCATCACCATAAACATCCAAGCCAAAATTCATCAAATCGTTAACCAATTGATCTCATTCAAAAAATATCATGGTTAATGCTGGATAATTTTTTCAACTCATAGCATTAGCCACTTTATTTTCTATTCCTCGATAGTAATGAATCTTGAAATCATAATATTTGATTAATTATAACCATCTCCTCGGTATCATGTTCAGTTCATTCAAGGTGAATAAGTAGTTAAAACTTTTTTATCAATATAAAATTTAAACATTATTCCTTACAAATGATGCATCAAAATTTTTAATGAAAAAAATAACATCTAAATCAAATTCATGTTAATGGGAATATAACTCATGAGGCTTCAGCTGATGTGAAGCTTAAGAAATTACTCGATCATTTTACATTATTACATAACAAAGTCCATTTAATGAAGCATCATTATATATATAAAATCACCACTTTAGGAAGTGTTGTCCAAAACTGGTGAATTTACAAATCTTCTATTCAGTTCCCGACAAAAAAATCATCAAATTATTTTTTTTAGATGAACATAAATCCCTTACTTGTTAACATAATTAGTGGTCTAGATAACCAATAAATATTTTCAACAAATCTTCGTTAATAACTCGCTAATCTAAGAAAACTATGAATCTCTCTAATACTGGCATGTCTTGGCCACTTTTCAAAAACATTTGTTTTTGATGCGTCAATAGTTATGAAATCCTTAGAATCAATATGACCAAGGAATAAAATTTATGGCAACCAAATTTCACTCATACTAAAAATTCAAAATAGTTTCTTTTCATTAACGGTTTTCAAAACAATCCTTAAGTGACTTTCATGTTCCTCTTTTCTTTTATAATATTCCAAAATATCATCTATAAACACAACCACAAACGGATCCGAAAAAATGATGAAAGACTCCATTCAAGATATTCATAAATAAATTATAAGAATTAAGTAACAAAAAGGTAGTAACTAAAAACTCATAATGTCCACATCTCATTCGGAATGATATCTTTGGAATGGTGTCCACATTCTCCTTCATCTGATGGTGCCGGAACATCAAATATATCTTCAAAAAATACTGATCTCCCTAGTGCTATCAAAAAAAATAATTGTTAAGAGCTAAGGGATATATTTTATTAATAGTGATGATATTAAAGGCTCTGTAATCAAGAAAAAATATCATAGGATCGTCTTTCCTTTTCACAAATAAAATAGGAGCACACCATGGTGAAGTTCTAGGTCGAATGAATAATTTATCAAGAAATTCCTAAAACAATTTTTTCAATTCCACCAATACTAATTGATCCATTTAATAAGTTTGTTTGGAAATAGTATTATCATTAGGAACTAAATCAATAGTAAATTCAATATCTTGATCGAGAACAAGACCATTAAATTCATTAGGAAAACATTTGCAAATTCATTCACTACTGGAATTTCACTAATCAAAACAGTTTCCTTCTTTTTAACAACAAGAGATAGATAACCTTCACTTACAAATTTAAGCAATATCTATGATTCTTAGTATTTTATCAAGTGTTTAAAATCATTAAATAAAATTTTATTGGATTTTCAATGTATTTTTTTTGGATAAACTGAAAGTAAATCCATGCCCAAAATGATATCAAATTCAACTATGGGAAGTTCAACAAGATTTTAAGGGAAACAAATCCCACAAATGATAACAGGGATATTCCTATAAGTCATGGTTTCTTTGATACTTACACCAATAGTTTTCACCAAACATTATACATCACATTCATGAGGTGATATTTATTATTTACCAGCAAAGCTCTTCGAAATGAATCCGTGTGAAGATCCAAAGTCAAATAGAGTGTTCACATATTTTGAAATAAAACTATGAACACACCTGTCACTACATCATTTGTTGGTCCCACATCAATCGTAGTGGTATAAAATGATTTTTACACTCCATTTTGATTTTGAACATCCTATTTTCCACCCTAGGTAATATACATTGGACAGACATTGGCATAATCCCCAAATTAATTGTAACTAAAACACCTTACCATCAACTTTCCATTTATTTCATGATCATATCCCTTATAGTCATGAGAAATATGTGTATTCTCTCCACATCAAAATCACTTCCCAGACATTGAGATACATTTTCCAGGATTCTTTTTACCATACCTCTCACATGAGGGAAATTTAGTGTTCTTACCTACAAACCACTTTAATGAATTATTTCCCATATCCTACCAACTAAATCTATTCATTTTCATGATCTAATGAAATAAATTATCATTAGAAAACTTTATTTCCACCTTATCAATGCATCAAGAATGTTTCTAACAAATTTTAAACTCATGAGAGGTTAATTCCGTCCTATATTTCAACTTCAATCTTAATTAAAACCTTTTTATCTTACTATCAATATCCCAGATAAAATTTGTGACATACCCTGAAAATATGAGAAATTTACTTTCTTTGTAGCCATATAATCCTCCTCAGTTTGTCTCAATTCAAATAATTTCTTTTCCATCCTAATTCGAATAGCCTTCAAAAAATATTTCTCAATGAATATATTCTTAAATTTAACCCATTCCATGACATCAATCTCTTCACTTCCTCTGATATTTTTAATCATTGACCACCCCTAGTCAGATTCACCTTAAAAATTGTAAACAAAAATATTAATATTTTAATTTTATGAACCCCACCCTTAGATCAAATATATTTTATAGTGATTTAATCTACCATTTATCTATAATGTTTACAGATTATCTGCTGAATTGTATGGGAGTTTCCTCATGAAATGATCTACTATAGAAATATTCCTCTATGGTTGATCTGGTTGATCTCATGTAGGGAAACCATCACAATTTATCACCTTATTCAACTGATCCATCAATATAATAGACTATTCAGTTCCAATTTCGACCATCTCAGGATGGTAATTTGTATTTTTTTTATACTTACCTTCAAAGGTAGCATGTTTCCACTATAGAAAACCAATTTAAACTAATATATCTTAGACAAATCAACATGGTAATCTTTAAATGGTATATCATTTCAATTTGACCATAAATAAAAAAAAATTGTGGATATTATATTGATAATATTCTAAATCCTAAATTTATATTGTAAAATAACAACTTAAATATTAGAAAGCATAAAATAATACTCAGTATCCAATTTTTTTATAATACAATAAAATTCCAAAAAAGAAACATGTCTTCCTTTCATATTTATACTTCATAACATTTCCTTGAACCCATACATGAATCTATTAACATTTAAATCCTGTGAATGACATTTCAAGACATGGGATGAGAATAAAAACACAGAAAGGGTTATAAAATGAATGAATACAATTATTATTTCGAAAACATGTAAACCATGTATACTATATCATAAAATAATACTTTTCACCGTTATAAAGTAGTAAATATACTTCACCGAATATAAGGTCATTGATTACCCTTTCTGTTATAAAATTATTACAATAAAACCAATATAAATAGATATATATCATAAAAAGGATACATGGGACATCATTATACATAAATAGAATAACTATACTATTGACTTCCACACAATTCACTAAATTGAATAACCATATGACCATCTTCTATACCCAATGCATTTGAGGTAAAAATGTAACCACCCGTCCATGGTAAATCATGGAACAAACTATCTTTTTTTATCATGTAACCACCCATATTTGGTATATCATCTAAACACCCATAAAATTTCAAAGTACCATTATATAATCAATACACATAACAATTTCAATTATCAACATTTCGCTAATAAAATTTAATTTGGAATTAGAAAAAATCATTTCAAGATATTGAAAGATTCAATCCTCTTTAAAACCCATTTTCAATTCCAAAACACCAAAAAAGGTAATAAGGTATTACTTTTTACTTTAAAATAGTAAGGCTTAAACAGAAATAAAAACATAAAATAGAGGTTACAGTTGTGGAGAAGTCATTATCACTGTATATGTTCAAAACATTCCATTTGTTGTATTATAAAGAATGTAAAAAACATCGAATAAAAAAATTCCTTTTGAAAACTGTTGAATGAAATTAAAAGTAAAAGGTTTGGATTATACACATTATAAAAGATTTTGGTTAATAACATAAAAATATTCCTCAATTGAAGGATATTGAGACAATGTCCCTCACCTCAATCCTGAATCGTCTCATACGTTCATTACCTTCATTTACTTCAGAAGGTCAACTTTCTCAACTCTATAACACCTCTAATAGAGGTGTTCTACCAAAACTAAGGCCTCAAGAATTTGTTTTAGGATTCTAGGAAGGGATTTGGGTAGATATTGGCTGAACCAAAAGGTCTTGTAAGTGTGAGGAATTCGGGGGGAGGGAAAGAGTGCCTTTTTATAAGAGAGTAGAGGGTACCCATAGAGTTGTAAAACATATTAAATTAATATAAATTCAATTTTGATTCCAAATAAGTCCAAAATAATTATTCATGAATATATGAAGAATATGGGTATAAATTTACAATACCATAATAATTATAAAATTTTTGAATAATTTTTAACCCTAATATTTTTTTAACCTTTTTAACTCATACCCTTTTATCAAATAATTTACATTTTTAGTGAAAAAATAATTACCAAATCACGTCAAAACACAAATGAATGATCCATTAATTATTTTTTTGGACTTATATAATTTTTTATTTTGAATATTTTGTGTTTAAAAATTTTATATCATTTAATTCGATATTTTATTTTTGATGTTTTGAGTTATATTTATTTTGAAAGTATTCATTACTATCCTTTTTGATAAAATCATAAAAACTTAATTCATATGAAAAAAATATATTAAATAAACTATAAAATGTTAAAATAATCCATAAATTTCTTTTATGGAATAAAATATTTCATTTTATATTTTTTTTATATTATTAACATCTTTTATTTGATTCTTCCATTAATAATTCTATTTTTACATCATCTATCTGTCATAATTATATTTAATTACATAATTACAAAAAATAATAATCAAATTAAAATGACATAGGTATTCATTTTATCATTTTAGTTATTTTTCTTAATCTAATGTATCCCTTATATAACCCCATAATAAAATTTTCTTATTAATAAGAAAAATATTTATGACATCTTTTCCATTACTTTAAATTAAATGTTATAAATGTCTTAATCACACCCATGTGGAATCCAAAAGATAATGTTTCGAAAAAATATGGTCATGGTTGATAAAAAAGCATCTCCAATAATATAACTATAATATTTAAGGTAATTATAATATTAATTTTACTTTTAATTGCCTTATTTACATTTAACTGTCGTAAATAAAATAATAATGTTACTATTAACCAACAATTATTTTGATTCTCTTACATAACAATTTTTATAATAATTACAACCATCTATTTCCATTTTTAAAAATTAAATTCATATAAGTGGTCAAATAATCTATAACACTAATCTCATTTACGGGTCGAGAAAACTGGTTTTTAAGTAAAACATTCAAAATTTCACATTGTGTTTATATTTAATTTTAATATGAAATTGCATCCAAAGAACAAAATTGGATTAAATGATAAAAATTTCATCTAACAATACAATAAAAATAGGTAAAAGGATCATCTAAAAATATAAATAAATTAGATGAAAATCTAGTTTTGATTTAAAATGGTTTATGTTTTCACTATTCATTAAAAATGAATCTTATCTGAAAAATATAGAAAATTAACCCAAAGTAAATTTTGAAGTCCTATTTCCAAATAGGAATTTTATTTTGTCAAATATAACATATAAAAGTGTCAAAAACGAAATATAAAAATTTTTCTTCATTAAAAGATGGAAAAACATTCTTTTAAAAATATTTGAGTATTTTATGATTAAAATTGGATTTTTTTCACTTTTAAGCCACTAAAATTAATTAGAATAAGGTAAAACTATTTAATAAACATGTTTAAAGATAATATATTTATTTATGTTCATTCCCAAAAAATACAATAACTAGGTGATAAATACTATTTTAAATATCAATTTTATTAATAACTTATTTTTCGGTATAACATTGTCTTGGGAATAATGTAGGATTTCAGAGAAAACCACTGTTTTGTTTTGAGAATGATATCAGAAAAAAAATCCCATTTAATTTAAAATTAATATATTATTAATTAATATTAATAAATATGAAAAATTATTATTCTATAATTAAATGGAATGTTACAATAATACTTATTTTATGATTTTACAGGATGATGAATTTATTAAATATTTTTTGCAGAAAGAACCTAGTGAGTAGCCATGAAAAAAATAGATAATTTTATATTTATCTCTCAAGGTACAAAAATTTTAGGATATCTAATAGGAGGAGGAATAAATATACTTATAAGGGAAAATATAAAAAAAAAGTTTAAAAAAGTAATGAAAATTCTGGACAAGAAGTGTGGATCTAAAATAAATTTGACCTTAAATAATGGAATAACTTAGATTATTTGCTATTATAAGAGTTGGATTTCATTCAATTTAGATACCTCAAAAATTAAATGTGGAATGAAAAATAATTCACTAAATGATTATGGGAATGAGGCTAGGGGAGTGTCGCCCATGAAAAGGGGAGTCCATTGAATGTCTCATCAATGATGGATGATACAACTACTATAAAAAATAATATTGGATAGATATTTTTGGAAATTAATGGGAATTATTTTTAGAGGGGGATTCAAAATATTCAAATATGTTTCCTGATTTGTGTCTTATTAAACCTAAAATTTAGGAATTAATGGTAGAAAATTATATTAGTGAAAAAAATAAGAAGTTATTACAATAGTTCAAATGAGAATAAAATGATTTTCTTAATCATGTATCAACCATGGAGACTTGTGGTCTATTTAAAAAATAAAAATTCATCCCCAAAACTTATCTCATGTGTTGATTAGATCATTTGAAGAAGGATTTTTAATTTAATTATAAATAGAAGTGAAGTAAACATGATTAAATTATAAAGTTTTATTGAGTATACTAGAATTATCTCATAAAAAATTGTATATCATAGGATAAATAAAAATGTATTCACTTTTTGAGAAGAAATAATTTCTATTATAGTTTAACCATTTCAATCCACTTTGATGAAAAAAAAAATTTGAATTACATTGATGTTTAATTACTTATTCGAAATACAAATAGAGATGTGTATCTACACTATAAAATGATTTAACTACAATAACCTCTCCAAATTATATATTATATTTAGAGAATTTATTAACCCAACCACACATTTATTGTTTAGGTATCTCCTCAATGAAGTCCATTATTTGTTATCTGGGGAAGATTTTCCCAAGGATCTTTATTTCTATTATATTAAAGTCTTTTAATCATCAATTGGGGGAGTAAAGACTATAATACCGAGTCATTAAACAATTATTTAATGGCCAATTTCATAAAATTGTTTATGAATATTGGAATTGTTATTAATTTAATATATATTTTCATTGAATAATTTTCAATGAAATTTCTGTTAAGACAATAAAATGGGTTTCCTTATATTCAATATAAATGTTTTTAAATTTTTAAATGGAAGAACTATTCTATTTCCTTTATTATATGGGGTGGGTGCTCTGTACATCACTAAGATTGGTTTTCATATTTCAAATGATGGAGATGTATTTTCAAACTAAGTTGGAAATAATGTGGAAGATTATTGGAGATCGAGTTTTTGAAACGTACTTCACACATGAAGAAATAATTTACCAGAGTTTTGGGTTCCAAAACCATGAAATTATTTGAAGAAAAATTCATGACATTCAATAAGGATATAAAAATGTTTTATAATCTTGATCATAGAATTTTCTTACATAGTTCTTACATAAACATAATATTGATGATGAATTGAAGGAAATGTTTTTTATCTTGGTTAAAAAATATCTTATCTTTGTTCAATGTTATAGAAAATTTATTAAAACATTTACCATTTCTAATGTGACACACCAATATCAATTTTAGGTGTATGTACTTATTATTTTCCTTGATCCATTTTTTTTAAAGGTTTTTGGCTAGAAATACGGCAAGGTTTAAAATTTTCATATTCCTATGGTTCCATTATGGTTTAGAAAACTATGTCACCTCAAAATATTCAAACAACTATAGTCTTATTACATTGTAAATTTAACTATTTCCGAATGGTTTAAAAATCATGTAGGAAAACCATGAAAGCCAATATAAGTTTATTTGGTTTATTTTTTGGTGTTTTTAATTGGGGATTTTTTCTTTGGATAACCCACTATGAACCCAACATTATTGAGGCATTCTCAGGTGAATTAAATTCATTATGCTACCCTCCAATGACAAATTAGGGCTTATTTATCATCCAAATAGATTACTAAGCATATACTTATCCTTTCCCTTACTTTTCATATTCATTCCATCCATTTTTATTCCATATTCTATAAACATACATTCCATGGTGGAAAGATATCATAACGATGGTTGTCTTATGGAATGTATTTTGGTTTCCATTTCTTGAGATATTACTTGTGGAAAATAATCTTCATGGTGTTAATTGTAGACCAAAACATTCCATCATCTAAGGTATGTGTTCCCATTTTATTCCTTTTATTTAGGAGAACATTTAATACTTGTAACAATGAAGGTGGTTTGAGTACCATCAGTCCTTTGACAATGATCTTTCCTACACGTCGGGGAAAGGCAACACAGTGGCTAATGCATTGAGAAAAAGGGCTCAGATATAGGTAGTTTAGGAGGATAGAAGTGAGTGGAAGCTTATGTCCCTATTCTCTAAGATACATTTAGAGTTTCCCGACATATAGGGGTAGGCTTTTCTTCCTTCTATAGATGTTACCACTACTCAGCTTGATTGTGTTTGAATGAGGCAGCTATCAGATTCAGAAGTCCTAGCCCTACGGAAAATCGTGTGAGGAGAGGACAAAATTTATGGATGGAACATAGTCATGGATGAGATTTTTTGTTTCTAGGGGTGTGTATGGGTGCCAGTAGGCATATGACAGGAGATGATGTGGGACTTTCATTCTTCAGTTTGGGCAGTTCATCCTGGGGTCACCAGGATGTATCGTGAACTTCACTGTCAGTATTGGTGGCCAAGTATGAAGAGAGATATTTTTGGTTTCTTCATGAGGTTTTTTACCAGTCAACAAGTGAAGGTGGAGCATCAGCGACTAGCAGGGCTTTTGCAGCAGTTACCCATTCCTGAGGGGAATTGAAAGGATGTCATGATGGGTTTCGTGATAGGTTTACCGAGGTCGCCTCGATGGAATGATGCAGTGTGGGTTGTCATTGAAAGACTCACGAAGGTTCCTCACTTATTGCTGATCAAGGAGACCTTCAGGGTTGATGAGGTGGGAAGGTTGTACATCAGGGTGATTGTACGTTTACATGGATTTCCACACTCCATTGCTTCTGACAGGGATTCTCATTTTACTTCTCAGGTCTGGCATGGGATTTAGAAGGCATTAGGTACACATTTACTTTAGATTACAACTTACAACCCTCAAACAGATAGCCAGTCTGGGCATACAATTCAGGTGCTTGAGGAAATTTAGTGATCATGCATCCTAAATTTTGGAGGTTCTTGGGAAAAGAACATACCTCTTGTGGAGTTTACAAACAAAAATACTTTTCAAGAAACTATTCAGATGGCACCTTATGAGGCTCTATACAGTAGGCCATACAGGTCAACATTATGTTGGCTAGAGGTAGGAGAGGCAGCAATGCTGGGACCCCGTCTTGTCCAGGAGACAATAGAGTTGATAGAGTTGATTCGAAAGAGGATGGCTATTGCACAGTCTTGACATAAGTCTTATGCTGATCAGCGGAGATGACCTCAAGAGTTTGATGTTGGGGATTGGTTTTTCCTATGTGTCACGCTGAGGTTGGGACTCAAAAGGATTAGAAGATAGGGTATGCCTTCGTCGATCTATGTCGGTCTATTTGAGGTATTGGAGATAGTTGGACTAGTTTCCTATCGGTTTCAATTACCTCATTTGTACTGAGCTATGCATGTCGTATTCCACATTTCTCAACTTCGACGTTACTTCTCAGACCCGTCTCATGTTTTCCAACCCGAAGAATTTTAGTTAGAGGTGGATGCCTCATTCGAGGAGCATCATATCTGGATTTTTTGTGGAATTAAAAAGGTTCCCCATGGCCGGTCTGTTCCTCTGGTTCGAGTTCTATGGCAGTATGGTCAAGTGCAGCATGAGACTTGGGAGAGGGAGGATGATGTACAATCACACTGGGTGGATTTTTTTATAATTTATTCTTCTACGCCGCCATGCTGGGGTAATTCATGGACTAATTACTTTAAGGAGGATGTGTGTCATAACCCAAATCTTTTTTTCATCTATGTTTCCTTTCCTGGTAGTTATTGAGAAAAAGATTAGTTTATGGGAATTTTTCGAAGTAAACACTATGTTCATTATGAGTAAACTCCTTGTACTTGGTTACCATGGGTAGGCGTGTCCTGGTCGTGTAGCGATTATGCACATGGCCATGTGTTGACCTAGAGACCGCCTAAAGCAGAGCATGGAAAAGGCAAGTACACGCCGTGTACTTCCAAAGTAAACACCGTGTATTTTCTTTTTTTTCATTAAATTTATAGGGGTCGCGTCTAATCGCTTGAAATCCCTACTTCTAGGATTGGTTCTTTTGAGAGAACCTGTACGGCCGAAAATCTTCTTCGAGCCCCTGAGAGAACATATTTTCTTCGAATCAATCATCGCCAACTGAATTGGGACCGTCTCGAGAAGATCTTCCTTCTACTTGAGCTTCTCTTCCTGATTCATCCTCATTCCCAAGTTATCCGCCATTGAACGTTTTAGATGTTTTTGTATATATGTGGTGTTCTTGGGTGATTCAATGCTTGAGGTTCACGAATAGAGATATTCCAAAACCGAGGTTGGTGGATTGTGCCTTTTTGTTGAATGTCTTTGAATTATTTGGGAAAAAGTGCCCAATACCGTTGAATGGGTTTTTTCGTGTTTACTAAGTTTTCCATGTTTTTTTCCTACTATGATTGTATGCTTGAATAGAGATTAATTGAGTGACAATAGAGTTAATTTCTATTATTGGTAAGTGCATACCAATGAATATTTTATTTTTGACTATTTGGTATAGTTTTCAAGTTAGGTTGTTGTTTGCTTTCCATGCCTCGTATTGTAGGATGGAGTGATTTTACTTATCTTCCATGTTGTTATGTTGTAGATTTTTAGCCAAGTAGTTCTTGATGTTTTCTTTGGCTAATACACTATTCCATGCCTGTTTAATTACACAGGGCTGTGAGAACCTGTTCTAGTAGACCATAGAGAGAATAGACGTAAGGGATTCTCCAGAGTGTCTGTTATTTTAATCATGCTACAAAACCATAGGGGGGATTGACGTTGAGTTCTTAATTAGAGGGTCTATAGTTATGTTTTTAGGCCAAAGGGGGAATTGGTATTGAGTTCTTCCTCAGAGTGCCTGTAGTTTCCATTAAAATACTATAGGGGGAATTGACGGTGAGTGCTTCCTTAGAGTTTCTTTATTCTTACTTGGCTATAAGGTGAATTGATGTTGAGTACTTCCTCAGAGAGCCTTTACAAAAGCTAAACCGGAGGGGATAGATTGTGTGTACTTATGGGGGGGTTGTTTGTGGTATCTATGTAGGACCAGAGGAGATAGGCTGTGGGTACATCCTAGAGGGTTACCTGTTTATAATTATATGTTTACTTGCTCTATGCAATTTAATGCTTTGATGTATTGGAATGTTTACTATTGAGCACTTCCTTGTTTACCTCTTCTTTTGATTATTTCCTGCATTATATATATTCACTGACTGATTGGCATAGATCTCATGGTGGTTTCCTACAGGGATTTAGTCTCACATCCTATTTTTCCCATGATTTTTGTCCCAAATAGATTATATTGTTGCAGGTATAGATAAGGGCCAACACCATTCTACTTATGGTAATTGAATGCTACGAGATGGAGAGCATGTGACCACGCTTTGGCTTTTGAGGCTGTGGAGATGTTTACTATTTTTCTTGTTCTTTGGTTTTGTATTGTATATTCAGCATTCTGACATTTTTGTCTACTTTCCTAGAAATATGTATCATGCATCATTATTATATATGTGCTCCACCAGTTTCTTTCTTCCGTCTTTTCTTGTTTTTTTTGTTTGATATTATTACTGTTTTCTTTATTGTAATCTATTTATCTTCTGCTTTGTTACTCTACCAATGAGGGAATAGTTTCCCCACTATCACACCAAAATCCTTCACTGCTAATCGGTAGCCTCTGGTGTTAGGAGAGATGTTCTTAAGGCCATGTGAAAAATTGGGTATGGGGCACCTCTGGGCGTCTTCTAAAACGAGGACGTTACAAGAACCTTAAATTCTTGTAATTATAAAGGTGATTTCAACATAGATAAATAAATAATATTCCAAATGTTTGATATTTTTCAAGATATTTTCAAAATATTTATTAGTTTTCACATTACATAATGTGTGTATTTAATAACTAAAATATATTTTCATCAATGGTCAAATTTTATACATGCTATATGTACGATAAAATTTTAATGAAGGTTTTTCAAATAATGGAATGATTTAACCATGGTGTTTATAATAATGAATGATTTAATAATTTGATACCATTATTTTTCATTAGGTTCTTCATATTATAACAGGAGTGTATGATCTATGGAAATGTATAATTATTTCATAAATTATTTTTTAATATCATTTTATAATATATATATTTTTTGGATTATTGTTTATCGTCAATGTGGTTTTTGAAAAATGTAGGTAAAGTGTATGATTACTCACATAAAACTGAAGTTCTATTTAGAACCTCACATAAATAGATTTCATAGGTGATGAGATACACCCTTTTGGATCCCCTTTTTATCTATTATTCATATTTGTGAAATTTGAGAGAAGATAATATTATTTAATTAAGGTTTTTAATTTAGTAAGAGGATATTTATTAATGGGTGTCAGAAGTGGGATGCAACAATTGTTGTGTATATTTCACTTTGATTCCACTATTGTTTAGTGACTTTTGGGTAATATATATATCCTAAATAATTTTGATAACATCGTTGAGAAACCAAAGGTTACTATGTTGGATACCATAATATGGGTGTTTTCCAAGATTATATTATTCACTTACGTGTTTCCCATAGTTGGGGTTTGATAGAGATATTGGGGTGTGACATCTATGTGGAAACTTGAGAGGGAATGGGAAGCTAGTGAAGGAAGGAAAAGGATTCCAGTAGTTTTTACCACCTAGCCATCACTAGGTTTTTCCCCACTAGTCCCTAAGGTGATTCCTTATTATTAGTTTTATATATTACATTTTCATTATCACTTTTTTTCAATATTAATTAATATTTTCTAATTTTATTTATATTCTTGATGTGATGATTAATTAATGTTTTAGTTTATTATATGATGTTTTCCTTTAAATTATTTAATATTAATAATTTTTCCTTACTCTTAATGATTCATTCATATTGTATCCTCTTCAATTGAGAATGATTCACAATTTTTACCAGCTTGTTGACAAAAATTGGTCGGTAGTTTTCAAACTCAAAAGTTGTTATGGAACATCCAATAAACCGTATTTTCCCCACTATTCCCTAAGGTGATTCCTTATTATTAGTTTTATATATTACATTTTCATTATCACTTTTTTTCAATATTAATTAATATTTTCTAATTTTATTTATATTCTTGATGTGATGATTAATTTATGTTTTGGTTTATTTTATGATGTTTTCCTTTAAATTATTTAATATTAATAATTTTTCCTTACTCCTAATGATTCATTCATATTGTATCCTCTTCAATTGAGAATGATTCACAATTTTTTACCAGCTTGTTGACAAAAATTGGTCGGTAGTTTTCAAACTCAAAAGTTGTTATGGAACATCCAATAAACCGTATTTTGATTTATTTGAAAAGCATTGATTTCCATGAATTATCTAATCAATTTAATTTAGAACATTATTCATCTTTAATTAAAGAAATATATTTTAGAAAGAACCATTAAAGTGTATGTTTATTTTTCAAACAATGTAAATGAAAAATAAAATCATTCGATTCATTTTATTTACAAACACGGTTTCTTTATTTCTTCAAAAATATTAATTGTATGAATTCATGGTCGTTTCCTACTCCAAATTGGATCAAACCAAAAAAAACTAACATTTTTTGGTATGTCGTGTTCATGTATTACATGGGTATGTAGGTTCCAACACCAATGTTTGTTTTTTCGTACTTCCATGATAATTTGAGTGGGTGTTGATTATTAGTGGGTGATTTTGAGACATATAGTGGTACCACAGTTGGTCTTAGGAGATTTATGGATTAGTTTGATGAATGTTTTTTATTGGACACTTTTACCATCTTGTTATAGTTTCATTTTGTGTTTTTTAATTAAACTATTTTTAATGTATTTTTTAATTTTCTTGTTATATAATTGTATGAGAATTTTGATTTTATATTCATTATACTATTCAATATTAGTTTGGATTTCATTTATCATAACTAATTATTCACGTTCATGGATTTTAATGTTATTGATATATCATGTAAGTCTTTGGGGAGGATTTGGTGGTGTGATTAATGTGATTTCAAGGGAGAAATAGTTTCCAAATGCTTAAATTTGATACCCTTGGAAACTGTTTTCAACCCATGGTGATTGGAAACATATCGCAGAACTACTACTGAGTTGGTCCGAGTGATAGGTCAAGTCGACCCAGGTCATTAATAAAAAAATGATATCAGAACACACTCCATTATTTGTATTTTAATGGTAGATTAAATATAGGACCATCAAAACATGAGAGGTATGTGAGGGGGAGTGTCTGGCTGACCATTCATTATACTAAGACTCTAGTTACCATGGATGGTTGTGAATTATGTGTTTGATTGAATATTATTTAGGATTATATTTTAGATAATTTTTGAGGTTTATAACTTTTTTTGAGAGTGACTTTGGAGTTACTTTGGGATATTCTTAATTTCAGAGTGAAGTTTCTGGAAATTCAAGGGTGTATGGTTAGGGTTCATGGTATAGTGAACTGTAAATTAATAAATAAATTTCAAATCATATTAGAATAATATTCAATACATAATAGTGTGATCCATTATAGAATCATATAGGTTTTGTGTATTTGGAAACATGGATGCATAATCAAATTATTCATAATAATTATACATCATTTCCTATCAGGTTATTAATAACTATAACTCCTACTGGACATAGAATAATTAAACCCATTCTTTATGACAATGGGAATGTAAGGTTATTGAAGGGTTATCTTAGATACACAATAATGGTAAACCGTGAACATATCAATGGTCACTTAATTATACAATGAGTACATGGGTATGAGAACATGGTGATCGAATTATAAAACCATAACTTTTATGTCATTGATAATAATACTTAGACATAGAATATTGTTTACCAGTTCCTAAGACATTAATAATAAATGAATTAATGAAAATAATTCATAAGAGCATAACATTGGAATTAGACATCAGTTTTTGACATAAAAATATTCATCGAAAATTATTTCCTTGGTGAAGGGTTATTCTAAACAATAAATATAGTGGCTTGGGTTCACTCCCCATACCATCATTTCTTAATCGTGGTTCACTCCAAATAATATCATAATGGACAATTTACCTTAATGAATTGGGTCCTTCCTCCATTCTATTCCTTCTGATATCATGATATATCCCTCTTTACCTAGAATATTTAAGTGAAATATAATTACAGTCCCACTTATCACATAATAATATTGCATTCTTATGTGTTCCACAAGATCATAAATCAGTAATCATATATCATAACTTATAAAAAAGAAAACAGTTTCATAAAAATTTAAAAATTTCATCATAAAATAACACATGGAAAATAATTGGGTTTCATAACCATATCATTATGATAATAAATAACCACCTAGAGAAATAATAAAGATTATATCATTGGACAATATCTCTTGTAAAATATAACACCTTAAGGTATTAGGAAATTATTTTTTATAATAAATTTAATTTGTATAATATTTTTTCCATGAAAAGGACTAACTTAACTAAGTGTCACACATAATACTAAATTTACCTTTTGTTACACATGATGTTGGTTTCGAACAACCCATGATATATTATTGACATTATTAAACAAATAAATCCAATATAACATAGTCATTAAACATATATAAGTGAATAGTAACAAAAAAATATTAAATGATAATTGTAATGGTTATATATATATAATATATTTATAAAAAAAATATTTAATTTTTATAAAATTATTTATATTCTTCAAAAATGCTATTTTCTAAAAAAAATGATTATTATTTATTTTTGTAAACAAATAATTAAATTAAATATTGAGACATTTATAAAATATATCAGAAAAAATAAAATTTATTTTTTAAATATAAATGACATAATTATCTAATGGTGAATTTTAATAAATTATTTGAAAAGATAAATTTTTTATGAATTGTGAAAAATGTTAGTTTTTATTAAAAAATTTCATTTCTTTTAAATAATTTCAACAAATCCAAATTTTTTTAAGATTTATGTAAAAGAAAAATTACTTCCATTATATATATTTCAGTCAAATTTATGTAATTTGAATCATTATCATATTTAATATTGGTATAAAAACATTTCAAACTATTGAACATTTTTACTTTTAAAACCCACTTTCTCATCAGGTCTGTGAGGTTAATTTAAAATTAAAATTTTCCAAATAGGTGTATAGAATTTGGTAAAATGGAAAATATATTTGGAAAACAATAGTTTTTATTATATAATATTTTAGAATAAATTTATTACAATAATGAATATTTAAAACTATAAAATTATTTACCATGTTTTTGGTAAAAAAAAATTATAGGATAAACTAAAAGATAAGGGTTAAAATGACCCAAAACATTTCCAAAACCTATTTTCTTGTAATATGTATAAAATAACACTTCTTATATCTAAAATTGTCCATTTATATAATTTTTAATGATAATAACATGGGTATACCTTTCTCTTTTCAAAAATTACAAGTGTCCCACTCACCTCACTTGTGAAATCCCAATCCCTCTCCTCTCACATCCAAACTTTAAAAAAAATTGATAAAAAGAATTCCTACCTAAATCACATCATTAAATCCCTTTTATATTCCTATAATACTTAATCTTATCATAAAAATATTCTATGAAGGATTTTGGTTCAATCAAAAACAAGCTTTCCAAAGAAGAGTTAACCTCCTTAACCAAGCATTTTATTTTTTTCTACCTCCGCCCCCTTCAATTCATATTAAAACGTGGTCATATAATAATAACTATTTGTTACATATATTTATATGTATTTATTTAATGATAATTAATTGTACCCACAACCTATTCTGTTAAATAGTTTATAAAATCAACCATTATGTGTACGACGGAATACAGCCAAATGAACTGAAGTTATTTGTTTCCCATCACCACCTCTCACAACTGGATACAATGATGGATTAAATATTTAAATATGATATTTATATTATTTATATTATTTTTTAATCATGATTTCACATGTTACTTCTTACGATTATTTCTTTGGGAATATCATAACATCATTCATGTGTGTGGCAGATTATCACCTTCTGAAGTGATGTGACTCATTCATCACCTATGCTTTTCGTGGAAGGTAATATGGATAGATTTAAAAAAACATATATTATATATATGAAATAAAAATTATTATATATTTTTAACATATTATTTACTTCTTTATTTCAATCCATCGAGAAAATGGGCACAACATTCATGCCTTTGTACGACATACCATCTCCATGAATAGTGTCTTTCAATTTCTATCTATAACATTAATGGAATACTATAAATACGTATATACTGAATATATAATGCATTTATATCTTGATTAAAATTAAATATATGATAAAATAATAATCAATATAAGTTGACCAAAAATACCTAATCAGGACATACAAAAAAACAGAACAATTATTACTTAAAACATTACATTAGCATGGAATTGTTAATAAATGGGTCACAATATATCATAATTAAGTAATATATTGTATTATATATATAATTATGGTTCTATATTATAGGTATAATTATCTTATATTTATTATACATTAGTTTCAAATTTTTTAGAAGGAATTTGACACTAAAGGTAAGGCATTTCCATCTCACTTTTTTCTATATTGGACACAATCCCTATTCAAAATATGTTTCTTTCACGTGGTGTATATACTAACCATTGATGTATTTAATGATTTTTATCCAAAAAATATATTTTTATTTACATATAAATTTTATGATATCTCTTTTATTGGGATTATAGTTCAAATTTTACCAAAAATATATTGGGTTTTTTTTCTCAATTTATCTTTATTGAGACATATGGTGTGTTATGCACCTATATTATTTTATGGGGTGTATATATAGCCCATTTGAAGTGTAATATCATGAAATTTTTTATACTCATGATATTTTAGGACTCATTTATTTTTATTCTTTCACGGGGCTTATAATTTAAGGTTTCTAACGTGCTAAGGGTTTTTTGACATGCTATCTTCGTTTATTAGGATTGTTCATGATTATGCTTCAGTGATAAAATCTTATGATCTATAAATAAATAAAATAATGTATTTTTTTATAATATAATTATTTAAGAAAAATAAATGTTTTACAATCATCTTTCACTCTTCATACAGTTAATATTTTATGGTTGTATTACTAAATAAAATCATGTTAATTTCATTCTTCGGTCAAAAAACCATTCTCTTTGACATCCATGTTTTCTAAAAATGTAAAAAAATGTTTTAATATTCATATATTATTGTTTAAATTAATTTCCATCCCTTATTTATTTTTCATAAACTATTTTAAAATGAATATTTGTGTCATTTTCTAAATATGTATCATTTCGATTTTATTGAAAATATGAAAGGAATCATTGTTTTAACACATCCGACAAGAATTGAATTTCCCACTATCATGAAAAATTATTTTTTATAGTTTATTTCATAGTTTCACTAGTTATTTTCAAAGAATAGGTTTTTTAAAATTCTTTATGTTTGAAAAAAGTTTATTTTAAAGAAATGTTATTTCCTTGTGAAATGATTTTAGTGATTTTTAAAGATTCCATTATAACTTTTCATAATTTATTTTCAAAAAACATGATTTAAAAACTATTTTAAAAAGTTTAGTTATAAAAATTTATTTAAAAAAGTTTATTTTACTCAATAAATGTTCCAAGTGAACTTTGAAAATCATTTTCCATATATGATTGCATGCATTGATGTTACTTATTCATTAATAAGGATATGATCTTAGGATTCCATTATTATTCTTTCTCTGGATTTTTTATCTTTATGATAAAAATATATTTAGGAAACCCATTTCTCTTCCCTAGGTTATACAATTATAAAATTCTTATCAAACTATATTCTTTTTACAAGAATTTATTAATTTATTAAATGATTAAATTATTATGAGACCTATTTAATTTCCATGGGTTTTTTTGTGATGAACGTTTTTGGAATTTTAGTCAAAAAAGAGGGTACATGTGAGGTTAAACAAGGATCTAAGTAGGTACACATGTTGTTATCTGACACCTAACATATTATGAATATCATTTTGGGTATCCTTGAAATAATATTTTGTATACTTATGTCCACACAAAAAATTAATTTCTTATACTAATGTTATGTTATTATGGATCGTGTTATTTGATTCATTTTTCTTCATGTCTTATGAACTTCCTTCATTTATTCTATGAGTCTTGTTTATGATCTATTATATGTAGGGTATAGTTTTCCAATGTTACTCTCTTGTTCTCATACCCCTATACCCAGGATATATTGGTATATCCTTTATTTACACTTACTAAGAATCTAAGATCCCCCTTTCTTATATTTCCTTTCCTGTATATATGATGAATGGTATTGTGAATGATATACACATTAAGGGTGATATTTATGAAAAACATAGTGAGAAATGATTTATCTCACTTATGGATTAGTTGTTTATGTGTCCAAGTTTCCAATGTCTCTATACCTAAATTATTTCGGAAAGGATCATTACATTATGTAATGAATATTCAAATATTAAACTGTAATATTTATGTATGAGAAGTTTATATCTAGGCATAAAATCACGAGTTACATCAAAGGATGTTATCATATAAGAAAAATTCCATTAAAAGATCTAAAGAACATTTCATGATGAAAATACACTTTCCAGTTTGAAATCACTCATTTAAAATATAAAAAAAACCTATGTATAAATGAAAATATTTTTTAAAAATATATATTTTAATTTTTAGATGATGATTCAAACCTCTGACTATTCATGATAGTGGTAAATTTCGTCCATTTTGTGTTCATTAGAACAAAAAATTGTTTAACTTTTTTTGTAAATAGTAAAAAGTGTCTCATTCGGAAAAAATAATATTTCATTTAAAAATTTCATTAAAAATTGAAACATGGATCAAATTTATTTAAAAAATAATTGTTCACTATAAAAATAATTCTTGAGAACATTTTAGAAAACATTTTCAAAGAAGAAAATACAGTTTTTTACCGAATAAATAAATGAAGTAATTTTTCCGTAAAATCATTCTTTTGATATCTAATGTAATTAAAGAGATTAAAATTGAATAAAATAAATGTAATATATATAAAAAACCAATTTAAGAAACCATTAGACGTCATATAGTTATATCATACATGTTTTTTTAAAAAAACTTCATCATAAACAATCTGGATAAATAATAAAATTAAAACTTAAATCCCTTACCTCATATTCAATTTTCTTTGAAAGTTATTTAATATAATAGACAATAAATAATTTTTTTTTATAATTCTATACCAGATTCCAGAACATATTTATAATATAATATATCATCCAATTATTTCATTTTAACACCCATTTATTAATAACTTCTTAGAGAAATCATTGTTTTTAGTATTAACTACTCTATTTTTCATAAGAATTTGGGTTTAGTAGTTCTGGTCCTTTTACTTTTATCATAGTTAAATCATATATAGAATTTGAATAATTAAATAAATATAATCTATATCCCTTATATAGATATATATTTACAATTTTCTATAATGTATAGATACTAAAAACGAATTACACCATGCACGGAGACGTTATGCCATACGTATAGATGAATGTTGTTTATATTTTTTGATGGATAGAATGAAGGAATGGTAAATAATAATTAACCATTAAATAATAACTATAATATAATATATATCATATATATTCATGAAATGTATCCATATTACCTTGAATGAAAAGATGAAATGAAAAATGAATAACATCACTTTGTGAAGGTTGTGGCCCAAACTTACGCACGAACGACGTTATCATATTACAATGAATTGGAAGGTGGTGGATATTGGTATTTACATAATAAAAATAACAACTAATTATAATTAAAATAATTATATTATTATTTTATAATGGACACCACATATTTAAAATGGGTATAAGAGTAAATTTAATTGAAAACACTTGGTTACGTGTAAAATCTCTTCATTGAGATGTCACTTCTGGTTTACACATTAATCCTTGAAAGGATGGTTGTTGGGAAATACATGAAGCTATAGGGAATGGTTAAGGAATCAATTAAAGTGAAAAATTATGTATTTTCAATGACATGAGGCTCAATATTTACGAATATTGAAGGAGATAAGGTGATGTTTTAAAAGTGATGGGAGGGGAACTCTGGGAAGTACTTACATTATTAAACTTATATAAATTAATATTGAAATAAAAATTACTCTAAATTTATATAATTCAAATATAAGATGTCTATGAGTTTAAATAATCTTATAAAATCCATTTTTGACAGATTATGGTGGCTTTTTTACCCTCATCTCTTATTTTTAACCCTTGTTAACTCTTTCTGAAAATTATCATGACAACAAAGAACCCTATGTTTATAGGGTACAGAATGTTACCGTAAATTGTCTATTAACCTGTAAATTAACATTGTTTAATATTTTAAACCATATCCCATTAATTCAATATAAAACATTATTTTATTGATATTTAAATCATTTAATAAAATATCATGCATTATAATATATCATTAATGTCATTCTTTGAAGTATTTAATTACTTTGAATTTTAAAACTACATTGCATCAGACGAATTTGAATTTAAATAATTCACACATTCCGAATATGTTATGTTTATCTATAAAATATTTTCAACACAATGATCCACTAAAATGGTATTACTTTTAATTTATTTAAAATCATTTATATTATTTTTCAATTAATAGAATAAATATGATGTCATCAATTCATAACTGTTTGCCATTATTATTAAATCAAAAAAAATTAAAAATAAATTTCAATGATAAAAAAATAATTTTGTTTTAAAATAAACCTTTATAGCTAAACATTACCAATTTTTATTCTTAATATGCAAATTTGTTGTTATTAATGTAAATGAAGTGAAATTTTTATTTATATTTTTCATAAGATAATTTAATGTTCATAAACAAGGAAAAAATGAACAAAGTGGCTATATATTAGAGTCAATCACAATAATTGTTGATCTCTAATAATCCTGTAGGTTTAAGTCGAGTGTTATTGGAATTTTAAATCCTTAACCAACAATTTTAAATCTACTTAAACCAGTTTTACCCATACCGAGTGATAAACATTCACCAAGATTACATTTCATAATGACCAAAAATAAGAATCATATTTAAAAAATTGGAACATTTTGATTCAAAATATGGGATCAATAATTCTAAATTATATTCCTATAAGTTTCATAAATTAATTTTAATTTAATTTCACAAAACATAATGAAAATAATTTTAATGAAAAATATATTTTTTAGCATAAAACATGATTTATTCTTATATCAAGCCAAGAAAAAAATTTACAAATAAAAATTAAAATATTTTGTTGAATACTAAATATAAACATTTCATTTAAATCATTCAAGAAATTGATTAATTTAATTTATTAAGATATATACACATTACACCTAGAAGTGTTTTATAGACAAACCATTATTTTACTTTTAAATTGTTTTTATTTTCATTAAAAATAAATTGATTACTAGTGAATCCATTCAAATGTCTATAAACTATAAATTTTTAACAATTTAGTATATCTTATTCATACCTTTTAATCCTATTTCTAGGTGATAACTATAACATTAAATAATAAAATTTTAATTGTACATTGTGGTTTTTATTAGCTCAGTGTTGTGTGTAAAGTTATAAATCAAATAACTAAAACATATTTGAATAGATATGGCATTAAATAATAGTTTCATACATTACACCAACATTAAAGTGAATTTTGACATTGAAATCCCATCATTACGATACAAACATGTGAGGATAACTCAACCTCTTCACATCTACGGGTTTAAACATAGCTTCTATGAATTTCTCATTACCGCAAAGAACATTAACTGGGTGAGTAGTATTGTTTCACAACACATTATCTATATGATCCAATATATATATTGGTTGTTATTCATATTAACGATCATGCTTCACTGGTATGACCTCTGAGTTAATTACTTCTGGTTGATTAGGTATGTTCTTCCTTAGGAGACAGATATGCAAAACATCGTGAATTTGAGAGAGGATTAGTAGAAGTTCCAAGTGATAAGATACCATCCCTTCTTAGAAAATAATCTCAACTAGACCAATATACCTTGGAATTAGCTATCTGTTCTTTCGAAATAACATTACATTCTTATATGTAGTAATTCATAGGAAAACCTTCTCCCTAACATCAAATTATAAATTTACTAATGATTGTCAGTATAACATTTATCTAAACTCTAAACCACCATGCTGGGATATTGAATAGCCCGGAAATTATCATCCATTTCCTCATCTAGGTCAGGTCCTTTTAGTTTTCATTCTCTAAATTCATCTCATCATGTTGGATTTATTTCCTTTTTTCAATAATGGTCTTTTTAATGATCGATCAAAATACTTGTGTGAAATCTATTATTGTACGAAAACTAAAATAGATAAAGGTATTGGTCCCAACCACCATTTAAATACACAAAAAAATATTGGTATATATTAAATGGTTTTAATAGTTCTCTCAACCTATCCATCTTTCTAATGATGACAATCAGTACTAAATCATACTCTAAATCGTGGTCTTATTGAAGACATTTCCAAATCATTATGGTGAACTTGGAATCCTAATCAGATACAATAGAAATTGGTAATCATGGAATCCCTACCAATTCATAATAAACATTCTAGGGAACATATCAATATAAAAATATCCTCTAATAATAATGAGGGGTATTGACTTCGTAATACAATTAATAACAACATAAATAGAATTATTTCCATTAATATTTTTGGTGGGTCTGGTGAAAAATTTGATAGTGCTATTATCCAATTTCCATTATAGTTTGGGTAGTGGTTGTAACATCCCCTTATAATTCTATCTCCCATACATAACATGTTGGCATACTACTTACTAAGTTAGACACACCAAAATAACTTTTTTTTTTGTTTTCCAAACAATAATAAACCTCTGTATCTCTATATATATTTGTACTTATATGATAAATAAAGAATGATGACCTATAAGAATCATCCATCATCTTCTTATTTAAATATTGAATGGACATAACAAATAAATAGCTCCAAAACCTTTTCATTCCATCACAATCATGGTTGAAATCATGAACATTTCTAACCATCAAATGAATCTCCACATCTTCCTTTTATGCCTCTTTGTTTCCCATATAGATATATGGTAGAACACAAATTTGAATAAAATAATATTTCACCCCTACCACTAAGATTTATAGATCCATAATTTGTAAATATAGATATATTTTAACATTTGAGATCATAACAGAGAGTAATATAGAATGATCCTTTGGACTTATAGCATCACCCTCATTTTTCACTTTCCTATGGTGGTAATGTATTGAGAAAATATAATATTTAATAAATTCCAAAAAAACTTCTAAGGTGCATATTCTAATATTTTTTAGTGAATATATACTTTATACATTAATTATTTGTTCAGATATCATATATTTCTCCATTAAGATGATTATATAATATATTTAATGAAAACATTACCGTAGCTAAATCCAACTGATGAGTTGGGAAATATTTTTCATGAATGTTCAATTGGAATGAGGCATAAGATATCACATTACCATTATACCTAAGGATTCATCACAATCATGGCTTATATATATCACTATAGATTTATAGATCATCTTCATTAAAGGTTAATGTAAGCACTACTATTCTGACTAAACATTTATTTACTTCCTTGAAAATTTAATCAATTTCATAAGTTCAAAGGAACATGGATCCATTACGAGATAACATGATATGTGAATTATATAGATGCAAAAAACTCTCTATGAAGTATCGATAATATCAGAAAAAAAAGTAAATCTATGCATCATATTCAAATTGGTTGTCCTATTACGAAATTTAAAAACTTTATTCATTGATGGGTCCACCAATATACCCTCACTTGTAATTATATGACCCCAAGGAACAATTCACACTTTTTAATTTTTTCATACAACATCCCCTTCATTAGGATATTCATTAAAATCCATAATTTATCTTCATGGTCTTCCATTAAAGATAGATATTTAATAATTCCATATATAAAGACTACAGAAATATGATAATAGTAATTTCAACAGGATTTATTCATCGTATCTGTGAAGATAGTTGGAGAATTAGTGAACCCAAATGGAATAATTATAAGTTCAAAGTGACCAATAATTATATGGAATGATAACATGGGTATATCCTTATTATTGAGCCTAAATTTATGACATCAAGAATGAATTTTAAACTTATAAAAGTATTAACCTCTGTGTAGCTGATCAAACAATTCATTAACATGGGGTAGATGATACTTATTATTGATAGTGATATTTCTAATTTCGTAATAATCTTGGAAATTTCTCATTGATCTATATTTTCCATTATAAAAATAATAATAACATCCCATGGTGATGACTTGATTGAATGAAACCCTTTCCAACATTCTCTTGGATTTTCTTCTTCAGTTCCTACAACTCAACTCAGGCCATTATATATAGAGTCTGCAAAAAAAGTGTAGAATTTGGTATGAGATCTATTAAAAACTAATCTTCATAGATTGTCTGAATACAAAGAAAATATTCAAGGAAAAAATTAACAAATTCACACACAACATTAATAACTTTTATGTTTAATTTCTCTCAAAATATATGATATAAAAGTCCCTATTGATTAGAAATCAAGACCCGTAAAGTGGTTGAATGTTCTATAATAAGATCATATTTTTCATCCCAATGATAGTAGATCATATTTCGGTTTGAAAAATAAAATTTTAACTCCCCTCCACTACAATAGATGTTGGATTATGTAAATAAATCCAATTCATGCTAAATATAACATCAAATTCCACTAGAGGGATAATATCTAGATTTACAGAAAGTATATTAAAAAAAATCTAATCAACCAAGAATCAAAGAGTTAATATTGTAACATAATTCCATTAATAGTTTTCCCATTTAATTAAACATATAATCATTATCATAGTATTTTTATACCCTTATAAAAATTATCAGATATAAATGATTGGTTAGATCCTGAATCAAATAAGATAATAAAAGTTCTAGAATAAATAGTAAGTGTACCTCTCACAACATGATTATCCACATTAGTAACAGTGATACCATGGGATTTTCCATTTTATCTAGGTTTAAGACATTTCTAAAATCAATCATCATCATTAGCAATTATTTTTTATCATTGGTTAGAATAATACCCATACTCCCTGTATTTGAAATAATGGAGTGTGGGTGTTGTAATCTATGGTGATTTTCCTCCATCATTAGCTAACTTCTTCTTCCCATCATGTTCAAATTATATTTTTTGATGAACTTCATTCTCAAACTTTAAACATTTAAAAATCCCAGGAAAATAATTTCTTCCATGATTCATTCCATATTTTGATATTAAAGGAAGGCACGTCTTTTTCCCCATGGTTTTAATAATTTCATTTGATGTCCGTCATTTTTTTGTTATCAAAACCTTGGGATTGATGGGTAACTCCAATCATAATTTCTATATTAGAATAACATTTAATGATTTATTTTTAGCTAATGAGGTCCCTTATATAAAATGTAATGGGCCTCTTTTGTATTTTTTTAACTATTTCAAAAATTATATCCTAAGGACAGCAATACAGTAGGGACAATGGTTTTCTCCTAGTGTGACTACCTTTCCAGAATTAATTTGACATGTTTTATTTTCAAAAATGTTTTTTGAAATTAAATTGGTTTCAATTTCTATAAAATAAGGAAATTGTTCTGATAACAAAACAAAAAATAGATTAAAAATTGAAAAACAAAAAAGTAACACTAAAGAAAGTAATAAAAGAAGAAATAATGAAAACAATGGGTAATAAACAGAAAAGATTATGAGATAGGGAGAACGGTGTCCACAAAAAATAGGTTTTATGGGTCAAACACCCTTTATTGCATGTAAATATTTGTCAAAAACTCTCTCTTTGAACGAATTAAAATCTCAACGCATGCATTTCATTTGGTTCAAAATTTTACGAACAACATTTAAGATATTAATTATTGTCCTCCATTCAAAAAGGGTTATTCAAAGTACTCAATGATCATTTAAAACCAACATACATTCAACACCCCCTGGATGATACACTATGGTCGGAAATGTATTAATGTTATAATGGAAGAGAGATGAAAAAACTAAAAGTTCCATAAAAGTGATAATTAAAGATAAATTGAAAATTCAATTTAAGAAATTATCGAGAGAGAAAGTAATAGATGATTATGAAATAAAACATATAAATGAAGAAAAAATTACAATTCTTAAGATCCATCCACTATAAAATTATCCACTCATTTTTGTGAAGCAAATATAACCTTTAATACGCATCCTCGTCAAAAAAGGTAGAAAATTTTTAGAGGATATTTTCTTCCTGCTCCAATTAATTTTCTCTAGAAAAGTTGATCCTATCTACTTTATCACTCTATCTATAATATCCTATATTTCCATAATGAATCCATTTTTATTTCCTTCACCAAAAACCAACTTATTACCCATCCTAATATTGAAAATATCCCAAATACTTTGTTTCTAACTATCATTCCTCCATTTCTCAATATATCATAATCAGTGTCACATTAAAAATTCCCCTACAAATTCTTCTTTATACATAACACATTGAGTTCTCCAGATGTCTGCTTAATAATTTTCAATATTATTAAATTCATTATTTTAAAAATAATTTTCTCAATCCTTTTTATTTTCACATGTCACTAACACCTCCACATTAAATAATCCTAATCAGACTATACATGAGTTGTGAAAAAACAATTCCACCATACACATGAAAAACTATCCTATGTTTAGGCTTCTGTTCTTCACCATTATTCACTTCTCCTGTCACCTGAAAATCATCATCCATGACCATAAATTGATTATGTGCATGTAAAATCTTAGGAAAACAACACTAATTGAGATTCAGAGGCACTCAAATATTCATCCTATATATCCTTCAAAACCAGTTGGTGACATGGAAATCTATAATATTAATAATTGATTGGACATCAAAAACCGAAATTCAAAATAATTGATGTATCTTTAAAACCTTTATCTACCACATTTAAGTTGATTCAAAATCAATGGTTCTAACTTGGGTCACTGTTCAATGATTGATCAATATTATTTTTTCATAAATACATTCAAAGCTAAAAATATAAATACTACATTGGTTATCGATCTCACTAAAATTGAACCCATTATTGGTTTTCAACTAAAAAGAAAATTCAAAATTAGTGTTTCAACAATTGAAAAACAAAGAACTACCATTTAGTGAGATCGGATCTAGAAAAATCTCCAAACAAAGAACAACATCCTCATGAGGTTTTCAGCTACAAAAAATTCAAATCACATTCCCACAAATTAGCTACACATCATCATGAAAATAGGATGTCCTTCTAGAAATTTCATTAGATATTTTTCAGCCATCTTCTCCCCAAATCTTCACCGGTGAAAATTGATGTTCTGTTGGACTTGGTTTCTTCAGTGGTGGTGAATCTATGTGATGTGGATTCAGCAATTTGAGATATAAATTCATCACAGAAGCTTCATAATGTATGATAAAGTCTTGGAATATTAAAAATGATGAAAGTGGAGAATTATAGCTGCGTTGGACATGTAAGATAAGCTTCGAGTCTGGGCTTACAAGATGTGCCAGTCATCTTCTTCATTCAGACTCCTCCAAATCTCTAGTTTCCGTCAAAATTGGGATCGATTATTTTACATCATGATTTATTAGAATTTAATTGCATCAAATTAGGTTTCTTGATCATCCTAATAATCCATTACATGGATTTGGTTTTATCAACACTGATTCCACATATGGATATAATTATTAGTGGTTGACAGTGGGATCAAGTGTTCATTTCCAACTACAGTGGTGCAATGTTGAATGTGGTATTGTGGTTCGGCTCATCATCAGCAAGAATCCACAACCTAATGAGCAATGGTTTGATTTCATATTTTATGTGGCCATTATTGGGAAATAATTTCATGATCCAGTATTTGAGTATGATTTGGATACATGTGATATGGACTCAAAAATTCAGCCACGTGAAGAAATTCCTAATCGGTTATGTTACTCTTACTAATTTATAATTGACTATGTGGAGTATTGGATGTGATCTTGGATGAAAAATTATACAGTTATATCATTTTACTACATGACCACTTCTCTTAAATAAATAGTTCTTCTTACAAAATGGAATATGTGAACTTCTTGAAAATTCATCCATATGGATAGCTACTCGAAATCATCTAAGTTATCAGCTTCCAATTCAACTATGTGCAAACATCAAAAAATTCCATGGCAACTCAACCATCAATAAACATAATAAAAATAACTAAAATTAATATTCAATATGAAATAAAAAAATTAAAAAATCAATATTTTAATAAAAATTCAATAAAAAATCAAATTTTAAAAACAATTCTACAAAACTTATTTTTTAAAATATTGAAATATATTAAAAATTCAAATAAATTTATAAGAAAATAATTATTGATTAATTAATTATCAAAATAAACAAAATATTAAATAATAAAATAATAGTTTATTAGAAAAAATAATTAAATTATTTAAAGAAAATAAATTAACAATTAAATTAAAATTAATTAATTAATTAAAAATTTAACTCAAGAAAATATATATCAGTATAACATAAAATTAATTAATGCTGTTAAAATAACATTATAAAATAAAAATAAAAAAATCATAAATTAAAAGTTAAAAAAAAGTTATAATATAATCATCAATGAAATATTAATTAATCATAAAATAATTACTTTAATAGTTTCATTATTTTAGAAACAAACTAATAAATAAAGTAAATTTTCTATTTAAAATATTATATTAATAGAAAAAATAATTTAATTGAAAATATAATATGGAATATTTGTATCAAAATACAGCCACATAAGTTTCCCCAACCTAGGATTTTTCTTGTTATAAAAAAACAGGACATTTTCTATGGAATGAAATAATTCATATATTTGAAATACTAGATGGCCTTCAGAAATTGGATTCCAAAACGACTTTCACCCTAAGATTTCATAAGAAATTGAAATATTTAACCATCAAAAAATTTAGTATTTTATAATGGAAAACTCAATATTTTTTAACATAAATGATCAAACTTTAAAATTTGAATTTATATTAAATACATTTTAGTTTGAATTCAACTGAAATTCCAAAATTCTGTGTTACTTTAGGATAATATTCTAACATAAATTAATTAACAAATAAATTAGACACTATCTTTGGATTATCAATCTTAATAATTCAAAATGGAATATAAATAAATCATTCCACAAGATAATGAATAAAATATATGGTTCAATATGGATTAGGATTCTAATTTCATAATTTATTGGAATTCATATCATTCAAGTTTTAATCTAAATTCGAAAATTCAAAGCCAATGGTAATTTTATAACATTCAGATGAATTTTTTACTAATATCAACCGCTCTTCAATAGGTAAATAAAAATGTTCCGCTCATCTATATTCAAGGGGAAATGTATAATTAACCTTTTTATAGTGTCTATACATAACTCACCCTTTACCACTAAAAATAATTTACTATAACTTGATAAACCTTTTACTTTGAAGAAAAATATTATAGATTAATTATGGACTCATATTTTGCAAGAGTTTTCTATATTTAAATACTCTATTTCCCATAATAAATCTCAGTAGCATCCTCAATATTGAACCCCACATGGAAAAAACATTAAAATTCAATATAAATGTTCAAACATATTAAGTGATCTAACAAATTAAAAATATGTTCAAAGGGATTCATGAAAACGCAATGAATTATTTCCAAAAAATAAATACAATCACACAGGATTCACAATGTTTTCACTACTGGTAACCACTTAAAAAAATTTTAGTTGAGAGGTAATATTTTTATATTAGTTAATTTGAAGATGGTGTGTGGAAAAATTTCTATAAAATTACAAAATATACAGCACTAATACAAAATCAAATCTAAAAACTTTTATATCATGAATTAAAATATTTTAACACAAATTTCAAAATATTAATATGATTCATTTTTTATTATTTTTAATCAATTATGTTCCAATAAAAAATGTGGAGAATAGGTCAATATTTTTTAGCAGAGGAATCTCATATTCCTAGCATTTTGCAGCTCTCTTGCGGTGCTGATCACCTCTGTTCTTATTCATTGATGGGGGTTTGGGTGGTAGTTTCATTTTTACAAATCTTTGCTATGAGAGATGGATGATTATGTGACCATGAATATTCTTCAAATACTTCTCTTATCTTCGTATCTACCTTATTTCCCTATTATTCATAATTTGTCTTCTTCTACACCCATCCTTCTCGGATTCCCCCATTCATAGATCTAGTTTTAGATCTGGTCTTCGTGATTTTGATCTGGGGTTGTGAAAGGTTACATGGTTTATATATCCTTTATTATTTTCTGAAACAGATATTGCTAGAAAATGTCTGGAGTTTCTCCTGGGTAGTGGTGTCCAATGATCAGGTCACGGTCATTGGGTTCTGTGGTTTAGTTCCATTTTTGGTTTTCTAGAGTAGGTAAGGGGTTGTGCATGTAGTGGTGTAGTGAGATCCTTACCAGTGGTGTGGGATCTCATTGATGGCTTGTGTGGGATAGAGTCATTATTGGTACTATGTTTAGTGAATAGGAAGTTGAAATAGATTTTTTCATCATAGATCTAGTCAAAGGTAGGTTCTATATTCTATTGTGTTGCTCAATGGTTGATTCTTTGCATCAGTGCCTTTAGATGAGGTTCTATGGGAATCTGATCAGATCCATGTGGATCAAATTGTTTGATTTTTTTCTAATGTATTTGTGATCATTGGATCATTTCTCAATTCATCTGTTCATTGTTTCTACACATTTTATTTGAAGTCACGTTGGAGAACTCAAAAGGGGAATGGGTATGGTGACATCGATAATTTTACCCATATCTTTGTTTCATAATCGTTTCATGGTCACATTGTTTTGATCTTTTTTATAGAAAATTTTTTATGTTCATTCTTTGCATCGGGTAGAAAGTGTAGTGACTCTTTTCATCCATTATTTTATGGGTGGATCAAAAAAGAGGTAGGTGTACTGGCACTGATCATCTAATCCTCCTTCTATATATTAGTTAGGGTTAGAGGGGTTCTCTATACTTTTTTTGGACTAGTGCGGAATAAGTTATTAGCATGGGTTGAGGCATCTACATTGACCGATTTAACTTTATATTGTCTAGGATGGGGTGATGAGTCTTTTAATTTTTCTTGTATTGATGTTGAATTTCATTTTGACATTATGATCAATGTTAAGGCCTTTAAATCTTCTTTTTAAGGCATTTGTGCCTCTATCATGTCGTGGGAACCTCTTCTCCAAATCCAAAAAGGGCTTAATAAATGGTATTTACCCTAATCATTTTAAAAAAAGATCAAATTGCCACAGTAGCAATAAAAATATTTTAGAAATTTCGGTCAATGAGAAAAATTTTAATATATAAAATCGCTAAATTTAAAGGTTTATTCATCTTCTAATACACCTAAATTCCCTCCCTTTTAACAATGAAAAAGAATATCTAGTAAGTAATCTTTATTTTCCTAATGAAGTGAATAAATAAACATTTATATTCTAATAATATTATCAATAGTAAAATAAAACTATAATATAGAAAGAAACTAGTTGAAATAATTTGTTTTAGTTTTTAGGTTCTCTGAATCATTATAAAGTGAAAATAATATTATCCAATTGGAAAATAAAGTGGAGAGAAGCCCCAAATAGATTATTCATGGTCGAATCTAGTGTATATTCATGATGAACAAAAATAACCCAATATTTTAATTATGAATGATTTATTCCATATAAATAAGCACTAACGAATAAAAAACACAATCCTAACATAATAAAACAATATCTCATTCCACCACACTAATTAAAAAAAAAATAGTGTAAGAAATAACCTGATTTATTTAGTCATATATAGATTATAATAGCAAGATTTATTCCATAGGAGGTTTCATATTACTTTACATAAATAGTTTCGGCCAATATCCATTAATAATAAATGGAACAACATTCCCAGGACCATTAATATAAATAATACCAAAATAGAAAAAAGAGTTTTAATAAAAGGTTCATCCCAATTGGAATGAAATTTTCCTTGGAAAATATTTATCAGGGAGTTTTATAGGAACAACTTTTCTCAAGTTTGGAACTCTTTTTTCAAAATCATCTTATCATGCACATACTTGGTTTTCTATTTCGAAATTCAATTATTTTCATAAGCATTATCCCTTATATGTTCTAACTCTTTTAAAAATATCATTATATCCTTTTTTCATCAAAAAAATTCAAATTATAAGATTTTACAACCATAAACTATTTTTACTCAACTTTTATAGTAAAATGAAAAGATCTTAAAAAAACTATCCAATAATGTGACATCCCTATTGGAGTCCTATAGGTAGTTCTATATGCCTAATGATAATACCTAAGTCTCAATCTCAAATCATTCCATTTCTACTTATGAGTTTTCTCTAGAATATGCATAATATCTCTATTTGACAATTTTCCAATCCCATTAATTTAATAGTGATATGGTGTGGTAAATTTAATATTTACCCGATAACTTTTTAACAAATTGACAATAGTGAAATTATAGAAATTATTACCTTGGCCTCTGAGAATAATCATTGGAATATCAAACTACAGCAAAATTTCAGAATTTAGGAAACATATCAAAAAAAATTTGATCACGTCCCAAGTGTCAATAGTAAGGATCACCCCAAACATATTTCCTCGACCCAAAAAATAAATTTAGTTATTTTCTACTTTGAAAACCACTGTGAAATAATTTTAATTACCAGGTAATTCATGATATTATAAAATTGTGGTAACTATTAAAAAATAATATAATATAAATTTTACCTCGGGAAAATATCTTATATTTGTTCAAATAATGTATTGTATTTAAAAAATTCATCATGTATCCAGCCAAATGATAATTCACAATATTATTCTTTCCATTCCTATCATGGATATATCAAAATCCTAGAGTAACAAGATTAATCGAACCAACCATGGTTTTGAATCCCAATTTTTTAGGAGGAATTAGGTTGTAGAATGATTGGTGTTACCCAGAACTACAGATCCCAAAAGATATCTCTTGAACATATCAAGGGATGCTAAAATGGATAGAAACTCTTTATTTGTTGTGTAGAAATAGGATTTAAAAATTTTTTTGTCATAGAAGCATAAGAAATGACATGAGATTTCCTCTCTGCTATTTTCCAACGAACAACCCCAAAATAAAATTTTGAGGCCTCAATCATCAAAACTAAAATAAAACACTATTTATGAGGATGAACTATGAGTGGAGACACAATATTCTATTTTTGTTCGTTTAAAAATTTATTATACTACCCGTCAAATAAAAAATGGACATCTTTGTGAAGAATTATTATTTAAGGAAATTCAGTTTGGATGAAATCTTTTATAGACATCCTATAAAACCTAGAATGACCCAGAAAAGATATAATATCCCTAACAATATTATGGAAAGGAAATTATGAGTTGATGTCAACCACATACTTGTGAAATTCTTTTCCATTCTCACACACACCATTTCCAAGCACGATTCCACTTTCAACCACAAAATGGAATTTATCAAAGATCAGAATAAGGTTATTCTAAATGAAAACTCTAAGAATAGATCATAAACTCCATATATAGATCTAAAAATATGATCTGTACATGATAAAATCATCCAAAAAACATCCATTCAATCCTCAAGAAATTCAAGAAAAATGCTAAGTATGCATATTTAGGAGGTGGAATGGAAATTACACGGTCAGAATTGAATTCTATTATATTAAAAGTTACAAAATGGACATGTAAAAGTTTTTTTCCTAATCCCTGGAAGATATTTTAGTCACACAGTATCTAAAAACCACCAAGGGAGCATCAATGAGATTGATTGACACACATTTCAAGGATTTGATCCTAAAAAGGTAAGGGATAGTGATCATTCCTAGTCACTATGTTAAAAATGATATAATCAGTAAATTCCCACCATGAGTTTGGAAACCTAGAAGGAACAAAATATACAAATTCATTCTTGAAAACTCTACAAGAATCCTATGTGTGAAAACCAAAAGAATGAATCCAAAAAAATTAATATAAATATTATCCTGTAGTATCTCTATTCTTCATAATGACCTCAACAGTTGTTCTTCCTGATCATTGAACAACTCACATGCAATTATTACAGGAATTTTTAGTTTGTATTCCATATATGAATATTCCAAATCTTATAGTAAAGCATTGAGTTCATGTCCTTAAGGGATATCCACTTTGGAGAAATCATGTTTTTCAGATCATTTTATTTCATTTTCATCCGCTAAAACATCCCAAAAAAATATAAATATTCAATCTCCAAAATTAATAGTACATTCATTTTCAATAAAAAAAATTAATAAAAATTGGAATTTCCATATTCAAGTTTAAAAACATTTTGTATATTTTTAATGAAATTTTTTAGAATTTAATTCAATTTTAGTGGAATATTGATCAGTTTTAGTCCTTTCAATTTAAACTTTAGACATAAAATAATAATTTTCATCAACATAACATGTTTTAAACATTTTAGAAATATCATTAATATTTTTAGTTTCACCTACAAAAAACATCATACCTTAACTTGTTTTTGAATTCCTAAATATAGAAAATTTTTCCAAAAAATAAAATTTTGAAATTATATTCATCATTATTTCAGATTTTAGAATTTTCTAATTTATAAAATTATTTATCAAAAAAGGGTATATTTTAAAGAGAATTTTATTTTTCTAATTAATCTATAGAATGGTTGTCTTAAATGAAATTAGGGGAAAACTCTATGGAAAAAAGTCTATCATATTATCCTTTTCTATAGATTGGTCTTCCACATGGTGTTTTGTTGATTCAGTGATATGCAAATTAACCATATATCCTCATATCTCTAAATACAATGTAGCTTTATGAGCATTGATTATTGCATTTTTAGTTTTAAGTAATGGTCTTCCTTGAATTAATAGATCATGTAAACTAAAATGAAAATATTCTATGTCTTAGCACATAAAAATTATCAAATAAAACTAAATATTTTACCTTCCCCAACACAACTAAAATAATTCCAATTAGCATATCTAATTTCCTATTAGATAGCTCGATGAAAATTCAATATTGTTTAATATCTCTAATATATATAGATAAATAGGTAGAATATAAAGTTACATTTATAGAGGCACCGTAATCTATCATTGGATGATCAAAATAACTATTTCATATGACAGAAAAGAAATAAAACATATCAAGATCCTTGAATTTAAAAGGGAGACTATGTTGAATCTTAAAAGAAATGTTTGTTCCAAAATTTACATTCCCAAATCACTTGAACATTCTTTTGTGAGTACACATATCCATAAGGAATTTTTCATAACTAGGGATTAGTTTCACAGAATCTAAAAAATGGGTGTTAACCTAGACGTTTCTAAAAGTTTAAATTAATTATTTATCCATTTTATATTGAACATTTTTATTGATATGAGGGTCGCTCAAAGGATAATGTAATAGATCCTAATTTATTTTAAGTTTTTCATCAACATTCTTTTGTCCATTATAATATCCAATTTGATTTCTAAAATACCTATAGGTTATTTCACGTTTAATTTACCCTTATTATTTTAATTTATTGTGAAATGGTTAAATGTATAATAGGTGGTTTAAAATTTGTAGTAGGTAGTAAAATTGCTTTAGATGTTATTTTTAAAACATCAATAGGTGGTTTGACAATTGTAATAGGTTATTTTTAAATTTATTTTAGAATAAAAACTATAATTATTTAAGTTCTATTGATTATTTTCATGTCGGGTATTTTCAGTTTCAGTTCTTATTATAATGATTATTGTATAAATTATTTCTCTTTCACTCGGGTTCACATCAAATTGATATTGAAAATTACTACTTCGTTGATTTTTGAACTAATTTGGGTTTCCATTTGACACATTTATGTAACCATGGTTAATAGTAAATAATTTTATTATGTTGAAATGTATTTTTTTCATTTTAACCACGTATTCAAGCTATGGATAATTTCATTGATTACATTGATGTTTTTGGTTTTCTTGATTTTTAAAATGTGTGAAATTCCTTCCATATTGGTTTCAAAGTTGATTTTTATTGTATCCATGCTGTTAATTGAAATGTTTTGTCTACAAATTTATGTTTTTTTATTAGGCCTAAACATATTTTTTTATTCATCCTTGAACGAAATTTTGGTTTGACTGAAATTTACAAGATTGGAACTTATGGTTATTGAATTGACTGTTTAGGTTCCTCTAGAATATTTTTTCAGAAAAACTCCCATTACAAGATTTGGGAGTTTCAAGAAATTATGGATATTTTCCATTAACATGATTGGTTCAATAATAAGTGGAAAAAATTTTCTAGATAGGATAAACTACTTCAAGTTGGAATTGTGAAGGGGAATAGTTAGTCACTATTTTCTTTAACAAGATCAGAAGTTCACTTAAATGATTCTTAATTCGGATACTCATAAAATTAGAAGTAGATACTTCAATATACAGTTTTAAATGGATATATCCCCTAGTTCCAAACATCTATAAATTTTTTCCATATTTTAAATTAGATATATATCCCCAATATGAATCTTATTCAACAATATTCCTCCTATATCCAGATCAATCATAATCAATTCCATCCAAACTAATATCCCAAAAAAAATATTGAATTAAGAGTTCATCAGAGATCTATAGATGTGGAGAACTCAATCATAACATCTTAAATATATCCCAATATACATTTAATGATTCCCATATTAACTACATAACCATCTATAAATCATTCTAAGTGAGGTAGTCCTTGAATCAGGAAATCTTTTCAAGGAAGATATTTTTTCATTCGATGAAAACTCACTATCAAAGTGGATAGGGGTTGTAAAACCACTTCATATCTATCTATCTAAGGAGAAAGGGAAGTATCTCATTATAATCTTCTCCTCATTAAGCACTTGTCATTTCATGTAAATATAGATCATTTGGAACTCTATAAGATGCTTCTCTGGTTCCTCTCCTGCAAGACCATGAAATATTTGTAAATGATGAATCATTTCTGATCTAGGTCCAAACCCAAGAGTGAATTTAGGGGAGCCTATATTGTTTTCATGGCTCTCAAGATGAGGATTAGAGATCTTCTTTAGTGTTCTAAAATCATTCAGGATCTCTTTATTTTGAAAACTATTAGTTTTTAAAGAAATAATTTTTAGTGTTCCTTTTGTGTTTTTTCTAATTTCTTAGGATTTTCATTCTGTAAAACATTTTTATTATTTTGTTAGACATATTTTCTATTTCTAAAATTATAGTAATTTTCTAGTTTCATATTTTTCTATGAAATTGTTGGACATACATAAAAATTTATAAAAATAAAATATTTAAATATTTATTCGTTTTTTAATACATTTTTTATTTATTTTTCATTTAACCCCTTGGAATCATGCTTAAAAACAAGTCTAATTTAAATCAGTATTTTTATTATCTTTTTACCTATTTAAAATATTATAACATAAAGATTATTTTAAAATATTGATAAATCTTTCCTCTTGTTGAGACAGCCATGTGTGGACTAATTATTAAAAATTTATTTTATTTAATGTTTTTTAAATATTCTAAAGTGATTATAAATAATGTAAACTAACAAAATACTTCTAATAACACAGCAAAAAATATATTTAAAATATAATTAAATATAATAGTGAGTCAAGAAATAATATGGGAATGTTTAAAAACATTGGTAAATGAAAGTAAAAGGAATATATAGAGAGAGAAAGTTGGTTGAATCTTGTAGGTCCCATTGATCCACCTTTCTTCATCAAATGAAAATATTCAATAAAAAGTCTCCCTCTCAATCTCTCCTTATTCATGAATTAAAATATCAAAGTGCTCAATAATCTTCGAGCTATAATACATAGTCAACACTCCACGAACAATAAACATGGATTAGTAATGTGTTGAACTCATAATTGAAAAAAAGAGAAGAATAAATAGTGAAAAAAATGAAATCATTAAACATTTACCAAAAATTCAATTTATAAAATTCTGGAGAGATAGAATAAAAGAGGATCAAGAAATCCAATCACTGAAAGAATCCCCTAATATAATCTATAAGATCCAGCCACTCTAAAACTACAATCTCATATTTGTGGAGAAAAGATAACATTCAATCAAAATGTACATTATAAATAGTAGTAGTTTTTCAAAAGAACTACTTCTTCCCACTCTCATTGTTCTCCCTGGTAAATGTATATCCTCTCTTCTCTACAGATCTATAATAATCTCGTGAATTTTCATAATGAATTTATTTTTGTTTCCTTCACTAAAAACCAACTTCTTTCACCACCTAAAATTTCTAAAATCACAACATTATAATCCCTATAAATTATCCATCCCTTCAATAGTATGTCGCCTCAAAAGTCAGATAAAAAAGTTTCTTAAATAATTATGATGTTTTCAACGACCATTGAGTGATCTGTTTGTCATATTAATAATTATCATTGAAATTTATTTGATTCTTTAAAACAAATTATCTCAAATAGTTGATAAATGGTTAAAATCACATTTACTTCAGTCATGCTTGGTTTTGAGGTTTTTTTATTTGAGGGTCAATCAAATAAATGAGATAAGGATTTTGAAATTCAACTATATGAAGAAATTCCCAATTTTCAATGTCATTGTTACCAATTTGTAATTGGATATAAGGAGTATTGGTAATGAATTTTGATACATGGTTGTTTAGTCATATCATTTGGATATGTGAGGACTTCTACTGAAAAATTGGTTCAACATACAAAAATTGGCTATATGAACTGGTTGAAAATTCAGCTTTGTGAGTTGCTACTTGAAATATGCTACAAGAGCATCTTCCCATTTGCGTTTTTCGAACCTTGAAAAATTAGCTACACTACAACACCAATTATACACATAATAAAAAATATAGAAATTGAAATTCAATAAGAAAAAAATCATTTTTTAAATAAAAATTAATGAAACTACAAATTTTAATAAAATAAAATCTTAACAAATTCTTTAGTTAAAAAAATAAAATTTATTAAAAATTTAAATGAATTCATAGATAATAACAATATGATTTATTAATTATCAAAATTAAAAATATTAAAAATTATAAAATTATCAAATTATAATTTATCAAACATATTAGATGATTATTTAAAGAAAATAAATTAATTACTAAATTAAAATTAATCAATTAATTAAAAAAACAGTGGAAATACAATTTAAATCAAAAGAATATAAATTTAAATTATGATAATAACAAATATTTTAAAATAAACATCAAAATTAGACAATAAATTTAATGTTAAGAAAATAATATTAATAACGTAAAATAAACAATAATTTATTATAAAATAATTTTTTTAACATTTTTATCATTTAAAAAAAATAATCAAAATATTAAATATCATTATTAAGACATTATTATAAAAAATATTAATAAATTAATTAAATATATGATGTAGATAAATTATATCAAAATATCACCACATAAACATTCGCCATTCAGAGGATAGGTATTAAGCCACCTAAGAACAAATCAACCTTTCTTTCTGGTTGGATGATGATACTATATGCTTACCTTTTCCATACTTGTAAAAGATTCCTATCATATATTAATGAATTAATCATTCATTTTATTTATCTCCTGGAATTACTTATTCATTTTCATTTTAATAATATTAGGAAAGTACTTATGGAAAAATAAGCTCTTAAAATCATCGCACTCCATAGAGTCGTCTTCCTCATATTTCGTCATGTTCTAAACAAGATTCCATCATTTATTTGTTTCTCCTTATAAATAAAGTCATTCAAACTAAAATTTTCATGTTCTATAAATGGGAGAATGAAAAATATCATTGTAGTGGTACCAATCCATTTCTCAAAAATTAGTGGATTAGAAGGCTCATATAATGAATGAGGATGTCTCTTAGAATATTTTACCCCTATATTCTCATTTCGGGGATCATTGTGATCCAATTATTGAGAGATATGATAAATAATATGAATTTTAATTTTAATTTTGGCTCCCCAAATATTTAATTTCTTAGAAGTAAAATAATTTCCTTATCTATAACATCCTGTATTAACACAGTTTATTTGGGTTCCATCCATTCCCTAAAACCAAATATAATAGTTTCTAAAACAATAATCATAATGTAAAACCAAATAATAAAGAAAAATAATTTATATTATGTTTAAATAATGACACCTTATTTTTAACATATTAATCCTTACACTAATCCAAGTCCATTAGTGATCAACATCTATTAAAATCTATTATAAGGATTTGTAATTAAAATATGAATTATCCTAAGAATATGAACCAGTAGTTTCAAAACCGGTGCATGGTAAGGGAACACTCACTGTGAAACATAATTATGGATATTATATACCCATACAAATATTTTCTAGGTTATTATCTATTGGTTCCTCTATTACATAATCACATCCACTTTTAGTATTCATATTGGGAAATTTTTATTCGAAAAACGTATTCCTTTCTTTACCATAACATATGGAATTATCCTATACATAGGATTATATTAAGGGATATCAAAAAAAATTCTCATCCTAGTTTATAAAATTTACTAAACTGTACTATGATAACAACTATAGTGACCCATAATTTCCATAATTAAAAATTGCGTATAATTAAATGTATATTCAATAAATAACATTAAAATGCATACAAGAATCATATATTTTTTGTATTTTAAACATAAATAACAATTTTAAAATAAATAAACATCATTTCCCATTAATTTAATCATAACTAGTACCCTTCAAAGACATATCATACTTAAAACCCCTCTTCAAAACCAAATGAATTGAGTCATAAGAATATGTTTGCTCAGATGCTGAGAAAGGGAATACATATGAGATACCAATGATCTCATACACATAACATGAGAATAATTTTACAAGGACATGATCATACCTTTTGAATACCATACCCAATGTATCGTAGATCATTATATTGAGTCATATCATTACTCTTGGCAGTCTGTAAAACATGAGTTGTTATGAAATTAAATAATATGTTCCATGAAGGAATAAAATTAGTATAATACATTAGTTCATGGAATATATGTAATCATAGAAAATTATTTCCTTAGTTATGGCTAAATTATAATTCTATCATAGTATAAAGGGTTCACTCCCCATTATATCAAATCATTAGTCCTAGTTCAATCTTAATACTATCATAATTAATAGAGTCCCTTTCTGAATTGTGTTCACTCCCTATTCCTCTGCTTCTATCACGTGATATATCCATATTTACCAAATGAATTGTAGGTCTATATAATTAAGGGACCACCTATAATTTAATCATAATCCATTTATATTTTTTCTGTAATATCATAAATCTCTCATCATATATCATAACCCATTGAAATTAAATTGGTTTCATAAACCTTAAAAAATTTCATTATAGCATATCCCAAGACAAATAAATGGGTTTCCTGAAAATATCATTATCACAATTAAAAATAATATATATAAAGAATATTGATGGAATCATTAAATGATATCCCCATTAAAAACATAACTAACAACAATGGAAGTTATCATAGATGAAAAATTATTTAAAAATATCACACGAATATTTCGTCATAAAAATACCCTTTTTGATTTCAAAGTCGCTTATTTAAAATATAAAAATTTCAAATATAATAAAGATTTTTTTTTAAAAAAAGGACAAAGGATACATTTAATTTTAGGTTTTAATCATTGAGTGTCCATAATGGAAGTAAATTTGATTCATCTCATATCTGTTAAAAAATATTCCATTCACATTTTTTATAAAAATTCAAAAGTACCTCATTCAGAAAATTTTAATGATATTACTTTCAAATAATTTTTATAAAAATGTTTAACATGCTTAAAAATTATTTTAAACAATAAATTAATATTATTAAAATAATTCTTGAATAAAATTTAGAAAAAATAATTATTGAAGAAAAGGGAATTTTCCCCGAACAGTGAAATAAGGTAATTTTTCCTTAAAAATATCATTTTAGTCTCTTAAATAACTAAATGAAAATGAACGTAGAAATTTTAATATCAATAAATAACCATAGGGGGATTAAATTAATGGGATTATTTTTATATTGATCATAATATTTCATCATCATAAAATTGATCATAAACATTTTAGATAACTAATGAGATTGTGTTATAATTCTCTTACCTAATGTAAGATTTTCTTCGAAAGTGATATAACCTCTTGTTTAATAAATTTAAATTTATTAGAATTTTATAATGTATTAATGAAAATAGTTATAATGTCATATATAATCCATATATAATATTACACACCCAATTATTAAAAATACCTTATTAAAATCATCATTTTTGAATGGTAACAGTTTTGTTTTTTATGATAATTCTGGTTCGATAATTCTTGTCCATGTGCTTCGATATTAATTCCCTAATATTTAGATTGTTAATAATGATATAAATATCATAAATATTATTTCTATATACATATTCATCTATAAATTATAGAGATATATAAATTAATTATATCATTTATGGTGACGTTAAGACGTACGTACATATGAATGTTGGTTTTATTTGTCAAAGAATATAACAAAAAATAAAATAATAATTTACCTTGAAAAATAATTATTTATTCATATATATCATATATATTCATTAAATTTATTCTTATTACCATTCATATAAATCTGATATTAAAATCAAATAGCATCACATTGTGGAGTTGGTTGTCCAAATGCGTACGAGCGACATTATCACTTTTCAAAATATTTGACGAACGTGGATAATTTTTGCTAAACCATATTAATAAAAATTCATTTAATTTAAGATATTGAAGTAAATATTTAAGGAAATGCATCATATATTTTTATAAATTTAAAGATGAAATAAAATTTGAAATGTTCGGTTAAGATTTATATCACTTCATTGAGAAACCACATATAACATACACATTAATCCTCGAAAGGATAGTTTCTTGAAAGAAAAGAATATATATAATTTGGGGAAGGAATATATTTGACTATAATTTTAGTTATTGGATTTTTTATAAGGATAAAATGGTGTCAATAATAAAGTAGACAGGGATCCCAATTATATGTGTGGGGAGGGTCACTCTTTGAATGACTTAATGTAATAAATTCATATTAATTTATTTTTTATGGGAAAATAGATCTAAATTGATATAATTAGAACTTAATATGAGTATGAGTCAAAATTATTTGACAAAACAAATTTTATAAGAATTTTAATTATCTTTTCAACCATATATATTATTTTTATCCTCTGTTAACCATTTTTTACAATTACCATGATAGCAAATGTTTTCACTAATAAAGGGTCGATAATGTTAGCATAAATGTTAAAGTGACTCATAAATGGACCTTGATTGATATTTTAAACCATAGTAAATTAATTTTTAAAAATATTAGTATTTTTTGGAATTTCAAATTATTATATAAAATATTAGTTATTATAAAATATCATTAATGTCATTTTTGTACTATTCATTTACTTTGACTTCGAAAATAAAATGAAAAAATGTGAATTCAAAAATAATCCATTCAAAAATTAATAATATGTTATATTTATCAACAAAATTCTTGAAAGACAATATTTCACCAAAATTATATTAATTTTAATAATTTTCAAATCATTTATTTTATTTCTTTATTAATTGAATAAATATTATATCGGTGTTGCGTAAGTGTTTAAGGAAATAATTGAATAAAAAATTCACAATAAATTTGTATCAAAAAATAATTTATTTAAATTTAAATTAATCATTTATATCCAAAAACATCCTCTTATTATTCTTATAATAAAAATTAAATTTACTAATGTTAGTAGAGTGGCATTTTGTATTTATCCTTTTCATAAAATAATATAAATTAAATAATCAATAAAAATTCCACGGTGTGGATATGTTTTAAATAATTTTATGATAATGGTTTAATTCCAATCATCCTATTAGATAAATTATGGTTTTACGTGTATTTTAAATCCTTAACCAAAAATTTAAACCCTATTATACTTGTTTTACCCGAACATGGGTGAAAAAAACATTCGAATGTTACTACTCATAATGACCTAAGAATGAGACCTATTTACAAAATTTTAACATTATATTTCCAAATATCGGATCCATAGATAAATATTTTATTCCTATAAGTTTCAAAATTTTCATTTTAAAATTAGACAGTAAAATGTGATGAATTTTTTATTTAAAAGTAAATTTTTATGCATAAAATTGTATTTATTGTTATACCTTACCAAGAATTTTTTTCATGAATGTTAAAATATTTTATTGGATATATATAAATATCATTAAAAGAATCAAATAATATAAATTAATTTAATTTTTTAAGATAACATCCCTTTGTGCGCATAAAAAACGTTTTTCAAAATAAAATCTCTTTTCTAAAAAATGATTAATATTTTAATTTATAATAAATTTATAACCAATTAATTCATTTATAAATCTCTATAACATGCATTCATAAATATTTATTTATCTATATTCATAATTGTCAATCCAATTGCTACGTGATAACTATCACATTGAATAATTATCTTTTAATAGTATAACCTGGATTGTTTAAACTTTATGTCATGTATAGAGAACGCTATCAAAGAAATAAAAATTATTTGAAGAGAAATATCATAAAATTGTAGTTTGTAACACATTTAATATCAAACCAGGATAAATCCATGAAAATCCAATCTAACAGACTTTTAATGTCACTAGCATGGTTGGAACAAGGTTAGACAAATTGTGGGACCAATCTGTGCATAGTGATAATACGTGGAAAAACTTTTTTCTCGACCATTAATGTTGAAAATTAATATTATGACATTTTTTTCATATTTATATGTAATTTAATTATTTCTATTAGTTTTTTAGGTTATGTTTTTATCTTTCAATGTGATTATTAAGGATTTGGTAATTGACCATGTTTTTTTTAAAATTTATGTTTGAAAGTGAAGAATTATTATTCTGGATATCAAAACACATTTTTTTAAAATGAATAAATTTTATTATTTCTTAAGAAATATTGGGTTATTTTAAATTATATTTCAAATTTTTAATGACACAATAATTTTATTAGTTAAAATTTTCATATTAAATTTTATTAAGTTATTCCTTATAGTTATTTTAAATGAAAATATGATTATGTTAGTCTTTTGTGAAATAAGTTTGATATCAATATGTACATTGTTTTTTAGGAATTAGGTTCCTTTGAGGTTGGTTATTGGATATATATCATGATTCATTGTTAAAATTATTTTGATTGAACTATAAAAATTTTGGACTTCATATTAGTTTTTTTGATTTATTGTAAAGACCCCGACTCCAGTAGCATGGAGTCGGTGCCTTATTTTATTACATTGGAATGATTACCAAGAATCACATTTTGAAGGACCAATAATTTTAGCATTTATTTTAAAAAAATTGCATAAATTAACATTAAATAATATATTTTATAGAAAAATAATATATAAACTCCACTAATAACACCAAATAACTCTCTGATTAACTTTGCAAGAAATTCATAACATACCTCTTAGAATCTTGGGGAAATGAAACATATGAAATAGGTGATCTTAAATGCTTGGAAAGGGTAATAAAGACAAAAAAAATCTATAATAAAAATAATAATTCATCATGAATAAATAGTAACACATTCCATTAAAACATGATCTTGAGCAGAATATTGAAGGAATAAATGCTACATATATAACGACGTATAAATAATCACATGAAAATTCACAAAGGATATTCTACTAGTCGAATTGTCACATGATTTACCAATTACTAATATAATAATGAGGGAATTAAAATTTTATACATCATAAACCTATCGTCACGGCCTCATCCAAGACATCTGAAAATAAATTGTTAATGCCTCAGCCAAAATCTATTTTTATTTTATGTTATTAGACCTACCGATGCATAGAGGAGCTATAGCAGGACCTTCCTGTCACATACTAAGCTCAATGCATTCCAAATATGTCAAATAAATTTATAAATTCCAATAAAAGTATCCCATACCACTTTTATGTATCATAGATGAAATTTATCCAACAAAATAATTGTGAAACTCTTAAGGAAAATAATCTTCAATTATTCCAAAGTGTCCCACACCACCTTGAAATATTTAAATCACAAATCTTTTTAACATTAAACGAAACCAGGAATACGATGATAATAATATATTTCATGATATAATAAATAAAACTTCATTATATATGACAATCATGGGTAAATCGTGTTGAATGAGGCATATATCATATCAAAGTAAAAGTGAGACGATAAATTCCTTTTTTTACTTTGGGAAGAAGAGTTGTTTTGGAAAATCAAGTGTACTTGTCATAAAATAATATGATAAAAATTTATATCAAAAAAAGAAAAGAAAAGGAAATTAAAATAATATTTTAGTTGTAAATTTTGTCCCATTGAAGTGAAATAATGTAAAAATATTTTTTAAGAATCATTATAAATAATACATTTTAGTGTTATTTATGGAAAATATTAAAAATATTTTAAAGTGGATGGACGTATTGGTCTTACTAAGACCATAAATTAACCAATATAATTTTTCATGATAAATTTTTTGAAATTATAAAAATAATAATTTCATAAAAAAGATTATAGTGTGAACTTGAAAGTGGGTATGAATTTGAGAATTTCCTTTAATTGGGACTGCTTACTTGGATTAATTGGAAACAGATCCTCGTAAAAAAATTATTCTCCCATAAAAAAATGATTAACATATCTAGATATATTGTTATGGAACACATATATGTAATAATATATTTTTATATATATACATATATATATATATATATTAGAATTATTATATAAAAATATTTAATAATTACATTGGTGTATAAAGAAAGAGAGCATGAACCAAATGAAAACGGAGTTTCAAAGAAAAACCCATACAAAGATCATATCATTAGAGTGAGGATAAATCAATGAAATAATTTTGTGTGAAAAATATAAATCCCCAAAATATAAGTGGATATACAATATAAAAATATTATAGGTCATTCATATATATTTTTAAAAACATAATTAATAACATAGATGTTTAACTCAATTAATGGAAGTTTAGTTCAGATATCCTTACCCTAGCTTTGGCATCCTTAAAATTCATTCAAACCACCTATATAATGGTTCTAATATTATTATTGATTAATTAAAAAACTAAACTAATGTTTTTAATACTATATTTAATCAAAAATTGATAACATATGTATATTTAGGTAATTTTAAACAATTAAATATTAATTAAAAATTCTGATTATTCTGGTAAAGAGAAATGAAAACTCATTGTCCAAAAAGGCGGTGAATTGGCACACCAAGGATGGAGATTTCATTATTTAAGAATAAAATAAGAAAATATGATGTTTTATAAGTTATATAAAATAAACAGAATAACATTACAATATATATGATACTAAGATTTTCATTAATCATTAGATATAAGGTGATGATAAGGATGAAGAGAAAAATAATTTAAAAAGATAAGAAAAAAGAAATCTAACCTCTTGAATATTTTCTCATTGAGAACCATCTTGGGATCTTGGAAGTTTCCTTTTTTTAGAGCAGAAGAACTATAATGTTTCAAGGGATGAGGATTAGGGAATTTGGCAGAGTATAGTTGATCAAGAATTCTCATGATGATGAATATTTCTGAAGCATGAAACCTCCTTTTATAAGTGACGTGAGGGATAGCCTAGGAATTATAGAAATTAAAAAAATTAAATACATATGTTATGGGATTAAATACTTCCATAATGGAATTGAAACTACAAATAATCACATTTTTATGGAATATTATTAGTTTTGGACTTGTTTAATATTTTTCATATTTTCAAAAAAATTAATAACATATTTTATTCATGAAAAATATTTTTGGTCAAAATAAAATCTACCTATAAATATGACTTTAAACACATCAAAAAAGTTTCAAATTTGAATATTTTTTTATTATATCATAGATATAGAATATCCATCTATGTAAAACACGAATCATCTTAAAACCTTAAATTACATTTATTTTGTTATTTTTAATATCATTAATTGAAATATACATTAACTAAATTAATACTGCATCATCATTTAGAAATAAAATATGGTATCAGTTTTTTTCCTAAAAATAAAAAATAAAATTATAGGAAGAATATTATTTTATTATATTCCCAAATAATATTTTCATCCTATAAAACTTCTGGAAAACCTCATATTAAAATATTTTCCAAATTTAAAACTATAATGTGACAACTAGACATTTTTTTGAAATAAAATATCATAAAGGATTGTATGTTTTTCATGTGCATCAAAAATCTCCCAAATTAGAATAAAAACCGGATAAGGGTAAACACTTGATTGTATAAAATGTTTTTGGCAGAATACGGGTCATTTAATAATTCAAATAATATAATTAAAAAGACTTTTTTGTTATTCTGGAACAAGCACTGCATGAGAGTTGCATAACCATTAAGGTTAATTAATTTATATATAAAAAATAAAAATAAATTACTATCATAACAATAAATTATAAAGGTTCAAAATATAATTCTATATTCCTTCATTTTGTATATTCACTCAAATACATAACTAGATAACATCTTAAATTTGTTTTTTTCTTTAATTTCCCTATGCAATCTTCACATATAGATTTGGATAAGATTAATATTATATAAATATAAAATGTAATGAAAATAATTTTTATCTCTTAATTATTAATTTTAATGAATCAAATTGGATTTTTCAGTGACGCGCAGACACAACATTGACAAAGACAATGGTTCTTTTATAATTATCAAGAAAAACATAATTTATATGTTATGAATTATTTATACAAATAATTTATCTTATAACATTATTATTTATTTATTCAGTATGTTTAATAAATTTTATCTCATAGATACTTCTTGACACTGTCAAAAAAATACTATATTTTCTTAAAAATTGAATTTTTTACTATTTACTAAAAAATTAACAATTTTAGAAAAATCACATAAATTCATTCTAACCATTTTTTAATGTGAATAACAAAAAACATTAACTCTATTTTATGAAATATAGTTTTCTAAATATTAAAAACTAAAATTTTAATAAAAAAATTCATTTCCTAGAATTTGTTTAAAATTATAAACGATTTTAGAACTCTTTGGGAAATTAACTAACATCTCATAAAATTATCACATAATCGGAAGACATCAAAATATTAACTTACCATTCACTTTAATGAAAATAAATTTCCATTTTAATAATTATATTAATTAAAAAATTATAAACAAACATTTCTGTTTTATAAAAATACTAGTACTTAATTATTATATTATAGAACACTTATTTAGATATACTATGATATAATTATATCATACCTTCATTTATAAGTTTTTTAAATTTTATTTATACTTTCATGGATATTTTTATGCTTCATTTGGCCAATTAACGAGTCATAAGTGTTATATTACTCCTCATAAGGGTAGCATTACTATTCAAAAGGGTCAAGTTACTATTCACCAAAAATTTAAGTTGGTCCTATTAGACTCAAAATATCTTACTGATCACAACTATGTATGTCTATTTTTCTATATTCAAGTCACATAAGTAGCAAAATTAAGCTTAATGTCTAGGTTATCACTATCTTGTTTAAAAAATTATTATAAAAAATGTTGTTCCAGAGAGACTCTATGTTTTGGGCGTTAAATTCTATATTAAATTTATTTATAAAACCTTGGTGTATTACATTCTCCCATCCATCAATAAATTGCATCCTCACAATGAGAAATTTAACCTCAAAAAAGAAAAAAAATGATGATACTAGAAAAAGACTTTGTGAAAACCGACATTGGAGAAGAAGGTACTAGGATAATATTTTTTTCAAGATCCTCTCCCTAAAGGTGAGAACATATTTTAATATATAATAATTTAAGGAAATATTAGTATGGGACATGTTTATATAATCACAATGTTTTCCTTTATTGTGCACTTTAACTATTCCACCTTAATTTCATAGAACAAGTTGTATCATGGGGTAAAATGATCTTGAAAACCTTGAACAAATATCAAATTCAAACATTACATAAATAGTTAACTTTTACCAAATATAATGATCCACCACTTTAGAAATAATTTCACTGAATATTAATAATGAACTTATTAAACAACATTAAGGTTCTTTTAATCATCACATACCAACAAGTGAGTACAATCTCCTTGTATTCTCTTAAATAATGATAATAACACGAATTTGCATAATACTATATTGAATACGTTCATGATTCCTTATTCCATATATAAAACATATGAATTTGGATTCTTCCCAATGTCCAAAATGTTTAACGCTCTATTTATTCCGAAATTGATATCTTAGTATCAAGAACATATTAAGCATTTTCATTCCCTTAACCATAAATTTTTTCAAAAGTTTAACTTCCTACTGAGTCACTTTTCCTTGGTACCATTCATTATATGACCTCAAATACTTAATGATATTGTACTGTAGTTCCATCCTTATATATTATATAATTCTTATAACCAGTAAATCATTGATTAAAATACCTAGAAGGAATAATTTCTTAATCTAAACATAATAACATTAATCATTCTACTCCATCTAAAGTAGTAGCATAATCTTGACCACGATCCATTTTCTTCTTTGGGTGTATATTCTTTTCAAACATTGGATATTGATTGGCGTAGTGTCCAATATCCTCGAAGATGAAGCATAGTATATTGGAAAACATTTTCTTACCATTTAAATAAAAATAATGGTGGCCTTTCTCTAAACACATTTATAAAACTCACATTACTTTTAATCATATACCAAGGTTCTTCCTTCCACAATTAACATATGTGGGAAAATTATTATTTACCTTATTCCCTTTTTCTTTCTTTTTTCCTAGTTTTCATCTTCTTCTCTTACATCCTTCTAAATAAATAATACATAGAAACCCTTTTATCCTTATTTTTAAGACATGATATTATCGCCTCATATGATGATAATGTTTGAGAGACTAGTTCTCTTTGAATGACTATCATAAAAGATCATAGAAATGATCATTATTACTCATTGTATTATGTGCAATAATGTTGTTCTCATTCTTTCTAGTAGGTTTCATTTCAAAAAATTACATATACTTGATTATATCATATCATCATGAAACATATTTATAATCCAATTAGTAATTAAATACAGAATATAAATTAAAAAATTTATGTGTATAAAATCTCATAATAATAAACATGTTTTTTTTGAGGACATGTTTACATTTTAATACTTCATCATTGTTTGTAAATAAAATTTGAATTATAAAAAACCAAATCTCTCAAATGTGTCAAACCAAGTGTGTAGTAAGGCCTGTTTTTTTGTACTATGATACCCTGAGTCAGGCCCGAGACACCTTTACAGAGTTGTTACCCCTACGTATATCTGTTTGAGACCCACTTTCACTTGTAGTATCTAGACAAGGATTCATTTCTTAGATGACCAAAAAAATCTCCACCTTACTGAAATTCATGGATGTTATTCTATACATTTTTTAAAATTCTATATTAGGGTAACATTCTATAATCTAAATTTTCCAAATCTAGTTTCCAAAGTTGCTGCTAAACATCCTCTTTTATAAACTATAAAGACCCCAACCCCTATAGCCTGAACATGGTGGTTTATTTTAATACATAGGTTTGATTAAAATGAATTTCATCACAATCGTCTGTTCCTTTTAGAATTTTTGGAAACCAGATTACATACATTAACTTGAAATTACAAATTGAAATGAAAAAAACAATATAGATACCCCATTGATAAAACCCAAAAACTCTTAGATTAACCCTGTAAGTCATTCATAATATACCTCCCGCGATCCTGGTGAAAAGAAACATATGAAAGGGGTGAGCTCAGATGATCAGTAAGGGTAATAAATATAGAGAAATATATAACATAAGCAATAATTCATGATGAATAAATAATAATTCATTACTTTAAATCATAATATTTATTATAAAATGGAAGGAATAATTGTTGAATAAATAATTTCACAAAAATAATCACATTAAACATCACCATGGATATTCTACAAGTAAAACAATCATGTTATTTATCTATTAATGACTTCATAATGAGGGAATTCATGTTTTATAAATCATAAAAATTTCTTCATGGCCTTGACCAAGACTTCATAAAATAATGGGTTAAGGCCTTAACTAAAATCCACTTCTGTTTTGTCTCATAAGACATAATGATACATTAATGGGCTATGGCGCGCCTCGACCATTACATGCTAAGTCTAATGAAATCAGCAAATTACAAATAAAATTATACCTTCAAATATAACTGTTCTATACCACTTTGAAGGATCACAGATGAAATTACACTAATAAAATCCTTAGAATGACCACCCCCACCCCCAAGACAGACCCCATACACACCACGTCACCCCTGAAGACCCCAAGTGACCCCCTCCCCCTCGTAGACACCCCCCTAGATACCCTCTCCCTCCTAGACAGACTCCCTCCTTCTAGTATATACCCCCCTAGACAGACCCCCCTGCACACTCCCACAGTAAACCCCCATGCCCCCTCATAGACCCCCCCCACCCCACCCTGAATGATGTGGTATATCCTTAATTGATTAGATGAGGCCAGATCATTGACATATGGTTCTACTCTAAAACGTTGGGTATTGTTGTGGTATTCAAAAAAAATAAAACCTTTTTTGTTTATTATGTGGTGTATATGGAACATGGGTATAAGATATTATAATGGAACTAAAATAGGTATGGTCTGACATAACGATTTTCTAGGAATCAAATTGACATTACACTAGTTCATGAAACATGTCTAATGTTGTGATTTTTGAGTTAAATAATTGTCATCTACTGATAAGGTTTATTTATATTAATTTTTTCCCTAATGCATAGGACCAGGACTGTTGAGGCATCATGTGGTGACACAGATCATGCCATAAGGACTGGGTCAAATGAGACTTAGGGAAGTGACTCTAATAATGGGTTATGAGTGGGGTATGGTGTTAATTAGAAGAGACTATGGTGGGATTGTAAGGCCTTGTGGGCACGTTAATGGGTAATATAAGACATTGGGTTGGGTCTACCCAAGGGGTTGGGTCTTGTTATAATGTTAGAAAAGAATAATGTACTCCTTCTTGAGATATAAGTTAGTGGGTTGAGATTTTGATACATGAACATTACCGGTTCCTTTGGTAAATGGGTTATGGTTTCGATGCCACCCTATCCCGAGTCTTTTTTAATGATATGGGCATAAGTGAAATGGCACAGGATGGGGCAATGAGGTGAAATTTCTGGAGTGTCACTAAAGCAGGAATGATCTGGTGTCATGATATCTTGGGTAATAAGGTCCTCTAAATTTAATTACTCATTTAAAGGCTTTACTCCATGACATGATATTCTATCCAAATCAAGATATTTACTTTTTCAGAATAAATAAATTGGAATAAAAGTGGTAAAAACAACCCTTAAAATGTGAAACAATAAATTGGGAAATAACTTACTTGGGTAATCCATTATAAAAGTCAGGTCAAACACTTGGTAGGTGTTTGGTTATAATTGGTCATTTTCCACTTTCCCATAAGTCATTTCCAAAGTACTGTGTAAGTCACCCCGAATAAGTCACTCTATTTATTTCATGCCATCCAATTAAACTTTAGAATTGAGGCATAACTGTTACATAATTCACTACATGTGGCATTACTTCTCATGTGCCAAGTTAACCATGTTTGGTTCCATTTAACTCATTTAATTCGTTAAAACATACATATTCCATTTATATGATCCAAGGGGGACATTTAGTGGTGATGTAGTAATTACAACACTTTCTTACTTGATAAATTCCATCTTAAAATCCTAACGGCACTTAAAGGGTGTTTTTGTTGAAACAAATTTTTTTATAAAAAGTGTGAAACTCCCTTCAAGGATTTAAAAAGGGCTAAGTATGAAGTGTTCTTTACAAATAACAATGACATCATATATAGGAAAACATCATTGCAATAATGTCCAGAAAAATATATAAGCATAAACTACCAATGTGAGTTTTCGTAGACAATGCACCTCTATTTGAGGGATTTTATTAAAAAACCATGACTAGTTTATCAAACGAATCAATTTTCTTAACTAACACTTGATCAATAATTTCAATTTCATATAAACAAGCTGAATTATGAAAGAAGATAAATGAAGTTTAAAAAATTCTTGAATTTAAGAGGCTATGAGAGGGACCCTACCTCAAAGGAGTCAAGCCACACTCGGTTTTTGACACTTTTATCAGCAACAACTCTAAGTTGCTTCATCAATCCTCTAGTAATACACATATTTTCATATACATAATGATGCCCTTACCCCTATGTATGCATCTGCAAGGATTTCAACATGCACAAGAGGATCCTTATATATGTGCTCACATGCATAATCTCATTATCACACACACACTCACATGTAATCATTTTCCATATATATACATAATAACACCTAGCCACATATATGTAATCACGCTACCATGGGAGGATACATATATAATGGGAGAACATATTATATACATTCTTACCTATGCAGATGCGGTCAGCCACCTTTGACTCTAGTGACATGAAACCGCCTCATGGATGATCAACATGATATAATAAAATTACTAAGGCCTCTAAAATTACAAAACCAATAGTTATAAACTATGTGGCATCGAAAAATGAAGGGAAAACACACCTTAAACCATTTGCGGTGAACCAAATATTCCTGAAACACTTAGCCTTCGGCAGCGGTATACACAACACACACGAATGGGTCCTAGGAGACTTCAAAAAAATGAGAGTGATCTAATGAATCGTCATTAATTGAACCTAAAAATTGACGTGGGAGGAACATAATTAGTGATAAAAAAATAATATAATAGGTGATCATGAATAGTTATTTATGTAAATTAAGGAACTATAAAGACCAAGTTCATGCCATAGGGGTTCTATCCAGTCTAAATAACTGAACTGCTTAATTTTAAAACTCCACTATTGTAACATGATGTTCCAATATCAACATGCACCTGGTAATAATTAAAAGATACCATAAAACTAATTAGTATTGTTTGATCTATGAAAAATATATAAGCATTATAGAATGTACAAATTGGGAGAATCAACCATGAATCAAGATGATGTACCTTAAGGATTATGTGGTTGGATAAACAGTTATAATGCTCCTATAATCTATCTTCCACCACAACCAGAGAAAATAATTCTCCTATTATAAAATTCATGATCTCTTAGAGTCAATTCTATTCATATAAAAGAAAAAAAATACTGATATTTTCAACCTACAATCCATCAGTGTGATTACATCAAAGATAAAAAATAAGCCTCAAATATATAGATTTTCACTCAACCTTAACTATCCACACAATATAACCCCACCAACACCCCATCACATTGAATCAATATCAATCTAAGAAATGAGTTTCATCAAGTGACACAAATATTATTTTAAATGGATGCTAACCCCCACCCCCACACAGAACCAGCCACGCCCTAGAAAATAAGCCCCCTCTTCCTTGAACCAGCCCCCCCCCCCCCCCCCCACCCTCCACCACCACACCTCCCAACCACCATCCCGCCCCATATACACACACACTTCCAACCACTAGATCCCCCACTACACACTCCCCAGCAACTGTTCCCCCCTCCCCCTACACCCCCACCCACCTGCACTAGCACCACCCCCGCACACACACACAAACACACACCCCCCCCCCCCAATGCACATATCCCCCAACCCACGCACCCTCCCACAGTAGCTACTTTCCAAACAAATAATGTATCCCTTTTTTAAAACATGAATGGATCTTCTAGACTTCATACCATAATTTCAATCCCAATCAATAAATCAAAACATTCTTTCCAATGTTATTCAAATAATGACAAGAATAATATTAAATTCATTGGAAAACCAATAATTTATTCTACTTTTTTTCTCAAAATAATATCTCAATATCCTATTCAGAATAAAAAATAATTTTACATTTAATAAAACTCAGTTTCAAAGAATTTATAAATCAGTTAAAAATAAAACCAACTCTATAAACTAAAGAAAGGAATAAATACAATAGGGACCAAGATATCAATGGGGATAAATAAAATAACTCATAGCCTATTCATGGTGTAACATAACTAAATCAAAGAAATGGTATACAAATAATGTATAAGTATCATGTTACTCTAATTCATCCATAATAGGAATTATGCACCCTGGTAAACTCACAAGGGTCCAACATGAATGATATCGGACCCAGTTCGTTGGTTCATTTCCTTTAAGGGGCAAATATGTGAAACTAAAACACCCTATATGTCATATCCTCACAAGGATCCTTCCGAGTACAATATAAAACAATAGATAATATAACATTCCTATAGAAATATCGATCCAATGCATAATAATTTACTATATCACACATCCAAAGCATATACTTAGTTACCCATGGTTCGTACGTTATAAATAAATAAAGGTGAGATGAATGAATTGATCACAAGATCATCACATAAATTAATATTTTAAGAAAAATTAATAAACCTCACCTCACCTCAGACACACTATCACGAAATATCCCCTTTCATATCTATTCTTGATACTTGAAAATAACAAATATCATTAGTGGATCAAAAATCCATAAGGAGAATAATATAAACCAAGGGATTCAAAAGTGGGTGTATCTATAACAACAAGAAAATTCATTTATAAAATACCAAATGGAATATACAAAAAATATTACTAGGATTTTAAGTCATTTCAATTCCATATAAAATCTCATTTTAGGATAAATTATTTATAAACCCTTCGAAAATGATATTTTCCCATGAAAATTCCATAAAATATCGAAAATAGTCGCAAATACCAAGAATGTATTAAAATAACTAAAAATGAGGGACAAAAATCCTATTTTTATAAATCAATCCATTAAAACACTGAAATCACCCCCTTTGAAAATATAATAGGTGTCTAAAACCATTTTAAAATACAGAAATTACTTTGAAATATCCACTCTATAATTTTCACAAATTCCAGGCATGCAATAACTCCATCCCATGTATAAAAAGAATATTAAAACAATTTAAAATCCCTCATGGGAATCAACTTTATCTATATTTTTTAAAGAATGACATTGTAAAACATTCAAGGTACCGATGGAATGAAATATAAATAATGATGAGTGTTGGGAGATAAACGATTGGAGATCCAATTTATAGGGTGATGGGGCAGAAATGGATGTGTAGCAAGAAGACTACATGGGAGATCAGTGAGCCTCCTCAGCGTCGTATAGGTTATTAAGTAGTGGTTGTTCAAGACAAAATGACCTAAATTTAATAAAACTCAAATGACATTAAGCGTGTATAGAAGTTTAAATATCTGTAATTTTAAATTATTGTTTTATTATATAAAAGAAGATACATAAACCATGACAAACCTAGAGTATACGAAATTTAAAGACCTCTAAAATTTTAACATGATTGGAAAATACCCACCATGGTGTCGCTTTTTCTTTCTCCCTCTTAATACATTGACATCCTTATATGGAAATAAAATAAACCTGAACAACTCAGCAAGAATATAAAAAATGAGAACCGAAATTCCATAGAATATGTTTCCCTACATCTTTCTAAGCTAAGCAGATCCATAAAAGAGATGCTTCAAATCAAGAAAGTGGGAGTCAATATTTACAGGTGTCTTCTATCTCAAACCTAAAATATATATCTCTATGGATGTTGAGCAACTAGATTATGGTTTTTAAACCTCAAAATTATCTAATAATAACAAGAAAAATATAAAAGAATAAGCACATTCTTGAACAACTAAGAAAATATAATTTTCCATTAATATACATATATACATATAAGTTTAAGTGACGATTCGACATTACATGTATTATAGAAGAATAAGAATGGGAGGGTTATACAGAATATATTCTATGAGATGATTTTATTTCATACATTGAACATAATTCTATATATTATAAGAAATTAAAATTATTTTAAAAGAATAAAATTAGTGTAAATATGAAGTAGAATAATCTCATATAAGATACAAAAATTTCCATCATGAAATGTGTATAATAAGATAGGAATCCAAAACATATTAATAAAAAATTAGTTTCTAAATAAAAGGAACTTCATGAGGCACAATCTAGGTATCTTGAATCTAGAAACACATTATACAATATGATATAAATTGGTGATAATGTCACAGATATTCAAGTTGATCCATCCAAGGATGATGAGAAAACCAGCCCCATGAAAAAGTTACATCATTTTTCTAAATTCTCATGTGATAATAAATATGATTCCTTTAATTATAAATATTATGAAAATAATTGAATGTTTTTATGATGATAAATAGTGTCAAAATTTTCCTCTTAGGGATGAACTAAGAATGGAAAACCCCATCATTTTTCCTTTTATCCTCCAGCCTTTATTTTCCCATTTTCTTAGGGTTTTTCAATTATCAGTTCATCCATAGGAAAAAAAAATTTACACCATTCATCATCATAAAAACATTCAATTATTTTCATAATCTTTAAAATGAAATGCAATAGATTTAGTATCACATGATAATTTTGAAAAATGTTGTACCTTTTTCATGGGGCTGGTTTTCTCATCATCATTGGATGGTTCAACATGAATATCCACAACATTCTTATTGACCTATATAATATCCTTTAATGTGTTTCTAGATATAAATAAATGTATGAAATTCACAGCTAGAAAAATAATATAAATTAGAAGGTAGAGTATGAGGATGCATGTGAATCAATTACACATTTAATCAGTGAGTTCCTACAAAAGAGGCCTATAGAGATTAATAAGATCTAAAAGCTGTTGATAATAGTAAATAATAAGATAATTGGGGAAAGGATAATAAATGTAATTCCTAATGATGTAGTTGGAGATAATGGATTATTAGAGTTGAGAGATATCTCTCTATCGTCTCTCTCTCACTAAAAGTGAAAGGTATCACCTCATTATTCTTGTACATTTTATGTTACTTTTCTACAGGGAATTAATGAAAACATTAGGGAGATGGATGACTGTTGTATTATTTGGTTATAATAAGAATGATGTATCATCTCTAGAATACCATTGAAGTTATATTTTAATTGATGAAGAATTATAGACTCTCCTTTCAGTGGTGAAAAGCCTAAATTTAAATTTTTAATAATGAAAAATGGTATGAAATCGCAAAATCAAGAAAACCCAATTCAAATTGATCATTGTGGTTATGTTAAACCACAAAAATATTGATTTATATATTGGCATCACATGATCAATGATTTGTATACTGCATTGATCACATTTATAATAAATTATTTATTATATAATGGTTTTTTCCTCATTGGTTTATAGTTGAATATCTCAAGTCTGTTTTCCAAGAATATCATGTGACTCAATACTTCTCTCACAATTTGTTATGTTTGAAACTTAAATTATATGGAGGGGAAGAGTATTTAATAATGGGAGTTCTCAACATCTAGTACCACACTCTTTGAGTTCTAAAAATCAATTCCCACTCAGCCTATGTCCCTTTTGTAACTCTAAACTAGGGGTACACTAATTTAGATCACCTATTACCCCCTAAGATCTATCTAACACAACCAACAGGACAATGAAAGAAAACATCATATCAATCATAGGTCCAAATCCAGATCCAGTAATATCACAATGTTATCATCCTATTTCTAGTACCTAATCAAGGATCTTACTCCATCATCACTGGTATATGGAATAAAACACTATTCTATCAAATTCATGAACAAACAATTAGAAAAAATAGCCACAATAGCTCACCTTTCCAAACACTGACTTCTAAGGTAACACCCCAATACAGCTATGATTAAATTAGCACTGACCCTCTCAATGTTAACAAAACATGTGGAACCAATGGTCCCCTAGATCATGTATATCAAATCAATATCCAATATAGATAGGGAAACCTCATTTGGAAACTCTGAAAACTAAGACACTCACGATCATCACCTCACCCACAAGGGAATCACCGAGTAACACCACACCAATAATAATGTCCTCAAGGGTTCCTTGGACCCATTTCAAACCTAATCTCGGTGACACCTGGCCTTAACCGATACCCTGGGGTGTCGGCCCAACCTAAAGGTTCCAATTGGATTAGACATCCAGCAAGAAGTTTCAAAACATCAACAACTCAAACCCCATGAAATTTGCCAAATCATCCAAAATAATAATTTTTATAGCCTTATGAGAGATGTAAAAACACCTAAATCCATACCCCTTGGACTAACCAAGGAAATTCGCAATGAACATCAAAATAATCCCATAGGCATCACTTGTGGAAATTTGTCCAAAAAATGTATGTCCCTCATTTGGATCTCACACCACTCTTCTATTTGAAGAACTCTCAAACCAAAAGCTTAATGGAACACCTCTTTATACACTATTCACTTTGAGGGATTTAGATCCAAAAAACTTGAGGGGAACCTCCCATCTAACCTAAACTAAAACAACTCATCTCATAAATGGCCTCAAACTACATGGGGGTTCTAAAACCACACACCGCATAGAAATCACAATGGATAGACCACTCACAAGTATAAAATCAAATCCCAAGGAAAGAAGTATATCCATTTTTCACCCTTTCATACCCTTATGCATCACCTAGGACCCTCACTTCTCATAGATCTCCCAAAAAGGATCTCAAGGGGCACCAAGAAAAAAATAGTCATTTAATAATTAAAAAAATTTATAAACATCTATCTATTAGGGAAATATAAAAAATATTGAATACCCAAATTACGTTATGTTGAAACTTTTAAGTTTCAGAACATGAATATAAGATTGAACAGTGTCCTAGGAACCTATCACAAGTCATCAAATGGAGAAAAATAATTATAAAATATTACCTTTAATTATTTAAAAACAAAAAAATATGAATAAATTACTAAAAAATTAAATAGTTTCTTTCACATTTTAAAACCACAATCAAATTACAAAAATATGCAAAAATTATACACCTGAAATTAATCTGGGAAAATCCCTAACAAGAAACACTTGATTATCTGGAAATTTGAATCAATCTAATAGAAAATAAAAAACAAATACATTATGCCTCATATAATCTCCAAAATGATGAGTAAAATTATACATCACACGATAGTTGATCTCTAATACAGAGAAAAGAACCATGATTCCTCGTCATTTCCATCATGTTATGGTGGAATTTTCTCTAAAGTCCTTAATGGGGACCATTAAAACAAGAAAGAATAAAATATGAGTAATAATGAAAGAAATAGATGAATATTCCAACCTCAAATCAATGTAGAACATATTTAAGAATACCTCAAAACATGATAGGTCAAAGACAAAGAGGAGCACGGGGAGGTGAGGAGATGGGGCGGCCTTGTAGGAGTTGTGCAGGAGGAGGAGGTGGGGAGGCTGCTTGAGAGCAGTTTCGGTAGGGTGGTTAGGTGAAAACATGGAGGTGAGGTGACTTCAAGGAGGACTGTAGGTAATTTGGTTGGGGAGGTTTTCTTGAAGTTGAGGATCCATGTTAGTTGGGAGGCATCAGAGACATGTTGGAGCCACAATAGAGCCACATCGGAGCCATGTTGGAGCCAACAGGGAGGTTTTTTGGCTGCCTCAGAGATAAAGGGGGAGAAGGAATCATGATGGGAGGAGGAAAAATGATGGTAAGAGGGATGGAGGAATGGTGAGGAAGGAGGACGGGAGGATAATTATTTATGGGAGGAGGGGGATGAGGACCAGCGATGGTGGATGAGTAATTGTGATGCGAGAGGGAGAAGGTTTGTAGGAGGGAGACGGTTTTGGGTGGGGGTGAATGTCTCAATCAAAAATAATATCTAGGGGACTTGATTTCACTCCCATATATTTGGATGTTTCTAACTATCACCATATATCCATGGATCATTTAATACATTTCTATAGAACTGTCTGTATAGATCATTTTTCAAGTAGTGGAGTTAGAATTCCGAAAGTTCCCTTTAACAGGAATTGCCTATCGAGAAGAGTTGAGAATGTAACCCTATAAAATATTTATTCTTCCTTCAAATAATGATGAAATAATAAGGATAAATGAGTTTTTAAAGTATATATATAGTTTAGAATAATTAAATAAATATAATGAATAATTACATTGCTACATATAGAAAGAAATCATGACACCAATGAAAACAGAGGTGCGAGAAGAAAAAACATACAAAGATCAATTAATTTGTGTTTGGATAAGCCAATGAAAAAATAATGGTGAAAATTATTAAACTACATAATATATGTGTATATATAGTGTAAAACAATTAGTGTTCATTCACACATAGTTTTGTAAAAACATAACCAACTACTTATATTTCAAACATAATGAATGAAAATTTAGTTACGATACCTCTTCATCAGGTTTAACTTCGTAAAAAAATCAAAAAACCAATATAATGGTTTGAATAGTACTATTGATTTATTACAAAACTAAAGACAGGTTTATAATACCTTATATAATATTCTTATAATATTTCCTACCCATTTATTAAAAATATTTTTTTATTTCCACTGTTTCAGGTATGGTCTTTTCATTGTTTGCAACGCTAGTTTATTATAGTCTTCCTTGTCAAAAGAAATAATAATCTTTAATTGACAATATATATTTATATATATATATATATATTTCATTTTAAACAATTAGATGTGGATTAAAACATCTCATGATTTTGTAAAAGTGAAATGAAAACACATCATCCAAAAAGGTGGTGAATTGACAAACCATAGACTATAATATCATTATTTAAGAATTAGAGACAAAAATAATTGTTTTTTGAATCATATACTATATAAAAAACATCCAATTTTATTTGATACTATAATTTTCATGAATAATTGGATAGAAGGTGAGGATAAGGTAGAAGTGAAAAACAATTTACAATGGAAAAAGAATCTTACCTCTTGATACTTTTTCCTTAAGAACCTCATAGGGATCTTAGAAGTGGTATTTCTGTGAAAAACAATTACTAGAATGATTATATGGATGATTAGAAGGGAATTTGGAAGAGTATATTCTATCAATAAGGATCAAGGTGATTAGTATTTGTGAATTAGTGAGCCTCCTTTTATAAGTGAGGTGAGGGGTAACTTATGAATTACTCAAATTATTGAAATATAATAAACATATTATAAGATTTAAGACGTTTAAAAATGACTAAAAACTATAGAGGATTATATTTTGGAAGGGATTTTATCATTTTCTGACTTGTTAAATAATTTTCTTATTGTTAAATAGTTTTATAAATTATTTTATACTTGAAAAATATTTTTTTTCAAACTAAAAATTATTCATAACTAAGACTTTATAAACATCAGAATAATTGAATTTAGAAAAAAAAATTATCATATCATAGAAACATTATGTTAATATTGGGGAAAAATAATTAGCTTAAAAAATAAAATTTCATTTTTTATTATCATTAATTTGATTTATTCATCAATTAAATTAATACGGCATCACCTTTTTCAAAGCCAAGATGGGATTTAGTTGTTACCTAAAAATTAAAAACAAAATTCAATACGAATGATAATGTTTTTATATTTCAAAATAATATTCTTTTTCAAATAAAATTTCTGTAAAACTTCATTTCAATATATTATAAAGATTAAAAACTATAATGTGACCAGTTGAATTCATTTTTAAATAAAATATTGTAAAGGACATAAGTTGATTCATGTGGGTCGATAATTTCTTAAACTTGAATTGAAAAATTATAACTTTATATACTAGATTATATAAAATATTTTATCCAAAATATGGTTCATCAATAATTTTTATAATTTTAGTTAAAAACACTTTATTTATTTTTCTTATTCATGCACAAGATCTACATTAGCGTTGTCGGAACCTTAATGTAAATTATTTCATAAATAAAAAATAAAAATAAATTACTAAAATAAAAATAAATTCTTTAGGTTCAAAATAAAATTCTATATTTTTCTCATTATGTATATTCACTCATATACATAACAAGAAAACTTCTTAAATTTCTTATTTTTTCTTTTATTTCTATGTGCAATCTTTGCACAAGAATTTGGACAAGTCTAAAATTATATAACTATAAAATTAGAAATTATCAGCCCAAAATATTCATTATACCTAATAATTAATGAAAATGTTATAAAAATAAATTTAATCTCCTAATTATTAATTTTATGAAACCAAAATGGATTTTTTTATGTGGCGTAGGCACTACATTGACAACAATAATGGTTCTTTATATTTATCAAAAAAAATATAATTTATATGTTCTTCATTAATTCTATAATATATTCTCTCATAAAATAATTATTTTTTATTCCATATAATTAATAAATATTTTATCATAAATATCTCTTGACTCATTCTCAAAAAAATACCTTATTTTCTTAAAAACTAAAAATTTAACTATTCATTACAAATTCAACTATTTCAAAAAAATCTCAAAATTTAATCCTCACCATTTATCATTGTGTAGAATTAAAAAATTAAATCTATTATAAGAAAAAAAATCTATATATTTTAAATTAAATTTATAATTAATACATCATTTTATCAAAAAATACTCATTTTAAAATTATAACAGATTTTATGAAACTATGAAAAAATAACTAATGTCCGATAAAATTATCATATAATCATAATACATCATAATATAAACTTATGATTCTATTTTATGAAAATAAATTTTCTTGTGAATCATTATATTAATTAAAAAATTTTAAATAAACATTTATTTTTTATAAAAATACTCATACTGAATTAATAATTCCTAAAACTTTTATTTACTTATAATATGATATAATGATATGATACATTCATTTATATAATACATAGATTTTATTTAAACATTCTTGGGTGAGGTTACTTTTCATTTGGCCAGTTTTCTATTCATAATGGTCATATTACTATTTATAAAAGTAAATTTACAATTCAAAAGCATAAAGTTACTATTCACCAAGAAAATTAAGTTCACCTAATCAAACTCTAAATATTATACTGATAGAAACTGTGTATTATAACTTTTTAAAATTCATTACATAAAAGTAGAAAAATTATTTTTAATGGCCAGGTTATAATGATCATGTTTAAATAATTATACTAAAAATGTTTTGTTTCACAAAAACTCTGTGTTGTGTTCATTACATTCTATATTAAATTTATTTTCAAATCCATGGGGTGTTACATTTATGATTTGTCTTTTATATCTATAATTTAAGCAAAAAATGTTTGATTTTAGAATTTTATGATATATTTAAACTTGACCCAACTAATGGCATCGACAAGTTAACGAGGGAATTATTTAGGTAGTGTCTTGTAGAGATCCCATTTTGATAACCTAGGAGTGGTCATCTCTATATCTAATTATACCAAAACAATTGAAAGAGTCATAGGGTCATGTTATTCAGGGATTGTGGATTATGTTATAGAGATTCTAAGTTGATATCTAGTTCTCTATTACAATGATTAAGGAACTGTAGAGGTGAAGTAATATCTAGATAGGGTCAAAACAATATTTGATTTTTTAGGGTCTCCTGAAACCTCTAGTGAAATGTTTATTTTCTCTCTATTCATATGATAATGTCTGGAGTGGGGCTATATAATTGGTCATGTCTGGCTATCTAAGAATATGTCATGAGGATACTTCAAGGATTCATTCATCGGGTGGTACTATTTGGAGGAGGTAATAATGGAGAATACATTATAATTTTTTGGTTTTTACAAAGGGATAAATTAGTGGACCATTATGGAGATTTTTTAACTAGACAAGTTAAATTCTTCACAATTTATGTTGTTAATAATCCGAGGAAGGATTTTTTATTTTTATGTGGCATGTTTCTAAAAACATTTAGTGGTGTTTTAGTGTGTCCTTACTATATATAAGGAGGATATTAATAAGTCTATCATCATTGAAATTGTTTTAAAAATGAATCCAACTACTAGGAATGCCTCCACTATACCTGAAATTAGTAGTGATGATATTACCACAGTGTATAGAAAGATATAGAAGTCAGAGGAGGAAGGTGTGGACAATGAAAAATTATCTTTTCAACCGGTCCTCACTACTTCTCTAGAGAGGATGTCATTAACATGTTATCATTGTGAGAACAATAGGAATAATAATATATATTTTCTATAAACTATGAGGGCCTATCAATAGTGTTATTACCATAGAATAATTTTGAGGAATTTTAATATGCATATGTGTTAAAAGAAAAAGATTCATACAAAACATAAAACTAGGCAGTAGTCTATAGTGTTGTTTCTGTTCTTGGAATTAGGGGTTGAACCATGGATTTGGGGTACCTTATTTTGAATACCTATTAAATATTAAATTAAAAAATTTGTTTTTACCAAATTTAATTTTCCAGTAATTGATGAAAAATCTGTTGATATTGTGCATTTTTTAATGTTTCTCAAGTTTCATATTATCTTCGAAGAAGTAATTTTATTATGGAATTTAGAATTGTAAGACATTTGACGTTGGTTTGTTCCATTTTTTATTCATTCATAAATTAGTGTATGTGAATCTAATAGAATTATTCTCATCATTTTCCCCTTTATGAGAGTAGTGAATGGTAAGGATAATTACAGTAAGTCTCCCAGTGGAATCGGTATTCTGGTCGAGTTATCTTTCACGATGTGTTTTGATTGGGATGTGCTACTGAATTGTTGTATATGTAACCTTCTTTGATCCTTTGGTTTCTATTCTATTTTTTATTAATACTAATTTCTTAATATTAATAATGAACCTGTAAGTTATGATATATTGGTATTTATAAATTCAACATGGACCCAAAGGATGGAATGAACCTTATTCTCATTCTCAAATGGTTTTATCTTAGATCATATCTCTATATAATCAATGATGAATTTTAAGTGTGACATTAACCCATAAGTATTGAGTCCACATGGTATATTTCCATTGGGATATAGGATGGTCATATTTGTTTCAAATTATATTGGGTTATCATAAAATTGAACCCTTGATTTAGATGTGGTAGTCTTGTACTTCCTCTTTTTCAAATAATTGATGTATTTTTAAGAGTATAAAGTGTAGCTGTGTGGAGAATTTTGATACACCAATGACACTTTGATGTGTGTATATTTATTATATTTGCCATTACCCAGAGTTTTATCTGTTTGGGGGTAGAAAACATGAAAACATTTTACATTTCTCTGGATAAAAATTCCACCATGGTTTTGTATATACAATGGCAGAAGTGTACAGCGTACTAAAATTTTATTATAGTAACAATTAAAATATTACCACATAGTTTATAAGATCAAAGAAATAAAATATGAAACACACTCTATAGAGAATAGGTTGTACATTTGGGGTGTTTTTAATTGGTTATTTCTCTCTTTTATTCAAAAATTAAGGTCATCCATCGTAGAGGCCTTCCCCAGTTTATTCATTTACTAATCCTCACCTCGTGTTATGATCTCTTGATTAATTTTCATCAAAATAAAAATTTAAGGGTTTATATATAATTCACAATAATTATCTTCTTATTTATTTCCATATTTCTTCCTTTTTATCTAACCATAGTTGTCTTGGTGGTAGAATATAATGAGTGGGGCTGTCTTGAAATGAATTTCTTGTTTTCTAGGGAATGAGTGCATTATCTTACTGAAAAGAGATATAGTATTTTTGTATGGTGAAATAATTACATCCATTGAAGAATATGATCTACTTTAGTCCTTTAATTTCATATTACCTTGAGTGATTGAGATTTTAAATTTGATTTCAACCTAGATAAAAATTATATATGATTACTATATCAGATTGCTAAAAATATTTCCATAATATCAATTAATTTCCATTTTACATAATGGTTGGATTTAAAAAAATTAATTTAATTTTCATCAAAATTTGAATTTTATAAACAAAATATTTTTGAAAAAATTTAAATCATGAGTTTTCATAAAAGGAATCATTTATATATGGTGTTTAAAAGAAAAAATGATTTAATAATTTTAGAGTTTCATATTTCATTGGGATTTCTAAATATTAAAGGGTTTGATTAATCTATGGAAATTTTTAATGGTTTCACTAATTGGTTTTTTTCTCATTTCATGTAATTTATATTATAGTAAGATTATCTTCATTCTTCAAAGTGTCCTTTGAAAAAGGGATTCAATGTGTAGGATTACTCACATAAAACTAAAGGGCCATTAAGAACCTCATCTAAAAATATTTCAATACTGTTTAGCTATAAACATAGATATCCCACTTGTTTTCCATTTTTTTATTATTGGGAATGTCGAGAGATAGTCATATATACTATTTATACTTGTGAATATTGGAAGGGGATATTTGTAAATGGGTATTGAATGTGGGATGGATAGTGTTGTATTTAAATATTTTTTGTTTTTTTGAAATGTTTTTGTGACTCTTGGATGATAGATATGGCCCACCACCTTTATCTAGTTTAATGGAAAAACAAAGAATAAAAACGTAGTAAATCAAGATATGGGTGTTACTCTAGTTGAGATTATGCACTGAATTGTAGCTAGATATTGATTTTTGACTTGGCTATTGTGTTATACTCATGATGAATCTAGTTCATAGTGAATTTGGTAGTGATTATAGAACCATAAGAAAACTATTTAATAAATATAAAACTAGCACATGATATATGTTTTATAAAGGAAAATTCATTGATAGTGTAACTTTTCAAGTGTAATATTTTTTCAAATAATGTAAATGTAAAAGTAAACCATTTGATACTCATTAATTTAAAACTAGTGTTTCAATTTCCCTATAAAATGAATTTTATACTTTCTCACATGTATTTTATTGGTCATTGGATCACACCATACTTCCTCACTTTATTGGGAATATATTCTCCACGTTTTATATAGGTATCAACACCCACGTTGGGTTTATTTCTTTCTTACTTGGAAATTTAGGTTTATGGTGATTGTTGGTGGAAAAATTGACTCACATGGTGGAATATTATTCTATCCTATTGGATTATTGGATCAATTTAAGAAATGTTTAATATTTAACTCTTCATCCTTAATTTTCCTATTTAGGTTCATCCTATTAATTCAATACTTCTTCAAATCTTTTTAAATTTTTAAAAAATAAATTCATATGAGTGTTATGATATTACATATATTTATATATATTATTTATGGATGGATTTCATTAATTGTATCTATTTAATCATGTAAATGAATTTCCAATTTATGGATATATATTTCCATGATTTTTTGTAGAGTATAAGACATGGTTTATGTGATTTACATGGTAAAACCACTAAAAAATTGTAAAATTTGATACCCTCAGATCTTGTCACTAGCATTTGGTGATCATAAAAATGCTTTGGGTAAATAGTTATGTGATCTAGGAAATGCGTCGATTTTACCTATGATGTTTGATTATGGTGAAGAATTTGATATCGATTTTACTAGATATATTAACTGTAAAACATATTTTTTAGAGGATCAAGACTTGAATAAGCTTTCCCCTACAAAAAGATAACAATAGTTGTATATTAAATTATATGAGAAGAGTAACTTCCCTAAAGAAGAATGTTAAATTAGAGAATTTTATCTCCTTAAATACACCAAAGGTTGGAAGATCAATGAGTCAAATAAGTTATACGAATGAGAATCAGAAACTAATGATGATGAAGCTAACATTAATGAATTTGATTCTCTTTTATTTAAGGTTCAATGGGATTAAAAGATGAAGACAAGGACCTGATTGATCAAAGTATGACACAAACATGGTAATGATCTTCCCAATAAATCAAATAATGTGATTGAATAAAATAATGGACCACAAGTTGTGAAGAAAAATGTTAAATGAATTTCTGAAAATCTATTAAAACATTGATTGTTTCATATTGGACATCTGCTTCCTATAAAAGATTAATGTATAAGAAAACAAACCACATTCCCTTATTTTATTCATGGATTATGTGTTCACTATATCTAGTATTTTATTGGAATAAGAAAGGCGATGTCTATTTCATAAATAAAAGATGGTATTTGAAAATAATTTCTTATTGAGGTTTGTCTACGGACTACATGGAGTTATCAATTCACTATTATTAATTCCTGTATTGACTTTTCTACTATAGGCTTATAGTATTTAGTTAATATTTTTATTTTTATTTACTCAAAATGTTATATTCCCTTATTTATTTTTAAGGAACTCAAAAAGAATAAATTGATGTAGGATGTTCATGAGAAGGATTAACCATAAAAATGTTGTGTATTTTCCTCTATAATAATTTTTACTCATCAAAAAAGCATTTATTGGTTTTAAAAAGTGGTATCATGATATTAATGATTTTCTATCAAATAATAGAGATTAAAATTTTCTTCCTCAGTACATTTCTACTTCCCATCTAATCACTCTAGTTTATAATTTATATTGACTAAAAATAAAAAACACAAAAACTACTAATGTTTAGTATATGTTATGAAAGGGACAAGGTAAAAAAAATAAAGGCAAGGTAAATAAACACTTTAGTTCAATAAATAATCATAATTTATGAGGAAATAGGTGTGTCTACATGAAAACACAAACCAATCCAAGACTTGAAGAATCACAATGCAACTCAAACGCAATTCCCCCATCTAGAAAATGAAAAATCAAAACACTATATTTTTTCTCCATTAAATAATTAAAATTATAAAATAACAATATATTATGTAAAAATTCATTATCATTCCTGGTTAAATCTGGATTAGGTATATTAATCAGAAAAAATTAATGTATGAATGTCATGAAATAGCTTATAATACCATGTAATATCCACACCACTATGATTTTTAGTGGATAATAAAGAAATATGTACATAAAAATTCGATGTATATATAGATACTCCAAACAGCGAAACCACATACACCAAGAAATTGACCTCCCTTGCCCAAAATCCAAAATTTTATAGCGTTTAAAATTATTAATGATGCCAAAAAACACCCAAAAAATCTCCTAGATTCTCTTCATGGTGTTGAAAAAATAAATATGAGGACTCCAATGATTAAAAAATCCATGAACTAATATAGAAATCCATGAAATAAAAAAATAAAAATCCCCATGAACATGGATGGAGAAGTCATAACATTGAACAACATAAAAATGAAATCATAACACCCATAACGACATTTAAAAGCTATATTTGGGATATCCTCATTATTCAATTAAATTTGATGACATCCAATATATAAATTAGTCATTGCGAACCAACATGAAAAAACACCTTCAGTATCTAAAAATATTATTTCCATTATATGGGATAATTTGTTTTATAGATTGTTTCACATGCAACACCAAACATAAAGGAAACATTGATATACTTCAATAAAATAAAAATATTTAGGAATGACCACTAAAACAAAGCCACTGAATCTTCATTAACGAATAGGAGTATCATATTTATGAAATATTTATGTAAATAAAGTTATGGATAATTTTTATTTGAATGAAATTCAATTCATATAGCTAAAACTATTAATAAGATCATTTTATTAGTGGAATTGTGTTTTTTAACTAACATTTTATGTTATCTGAAATGGTTTTTTAATAAAAATAAAATTATGATTAAATAATGGTAAAATATATTTATATAAATAATTTTTTTACACTAATTATTAAATGATAAAAGATAATAAAAATAATTGATTGTGTCCTAAAGAGTCATTTTCCATATAAAAATATTTTTTATTTATATTTAACAATTTAACATAATAGTTAAATTAATATATTTTATAATTTTAACTTGAAAAAAATAATATTTAGATTCATCATTCAAATAATAACTATAGATTAATTTTAGGTATTTTTCTAAAATATTTTTTATGAAAATGTTGGAGAAATAACAATTTTTCCAAAACAATTAATTTTGTGACATTATCCTAATACAAGAATTACTCAGTTGTTTTTCAAAACGTTTTGTATAAATGAAAAATTTATATATATAAATATACATGTAAAATTCATCATTGAAAAATCACAATGATGTATTTTTTTTCACCAACATATATCATTTTGGGAACATGAGTAATATTTTAATATATAAAATAAGTTATTCCCTAATATTGAAAAATTAATTTTATTCAACAATAGAAAATAAATCAAAAAATGGATTTACTATTTTATAAAAATATTATCATGATACTTAATAAGATAAATTTAATTTTTTTTTATAAAATCATGATTATTATGACTAAATTAAATGACCATGATAATGGTAAAATTTTTATTTTCTAATAATTGTTTTATTAATATTGTGTAATTTTTTCTAATAATGTAAATTAATATCTTAAAAAAACTGAAGTTAATAAAAAAATTTACAATATATTTGAAAAAATTACTAACCCTTAATGTTTAAATCAATACATAAAAATATTAATAACACTTTATTCTGAGAAAATATTTTTTTTATATGAAGCATAATTTTATATATTAAATATTTTTATTTAAATTTTATTTATAATATATATAAATTAAATAAGACTATATATAGGACAAATTTAGGTTTATTACATCAAAATATGGTTATAATAACTACCTAATATTTTTATTAAAATTTAAACAAGGGTAAAAAATAATTACCATGGTAAATACCAAAAATGGTGAAATGTAAAAAATAATGTGTCAAAAGGGTTGAAACATATTTAAAACATGTATAAAAATAATGTTTTGATGGTTTATCTACCCAATTACTTCCAATATTTCATTATTTATAACTTTTATAGTCATTTACCCCTGAAATGTGTAATGATATCATTAAAAATTTAATGGTATTCCCAAAAGTTCTTTTATTGTCACTTACAAAGGGGAAGGGCTATACCCCTTCATTCCACAACCAATAAATTGAATTAATTCCAAAAAATTGAAATTTTATCCTCATATAACCCAATATAAATTTTATTTTCCCCATGTTATCAAAATATGGCTTAATCCCTTCATTTCCCTTGATACTTTCAAGATATAGTTTAGGGTACAATAGTGTGTTGCTTGCTCCTTATCATTTATTCATAGTATTTATCCTCCAAAACTATACTAATGATTGTAATACAAATAAATAAATATAATTATTATAATTAATTATTATAATATTAATGTAAACCCAATTATTTATTACCCTTACATCAACTAAGAAAAATAAAATAACATAAATCGTGTATTGTGAGGACTACCACATCCATAAAGTAACATTTATAATTATCCATCTTCAGTATATATATTTATCCGAACCATATTAAATATGAATCACAAGAAAATAAACTTTTAAATATTATCAATATTATACTATTATAATTATACTATAAATTTCATTCACCATACTCACCCATTGGGATGTAAGATGTTCATATTTGGTGTTGATTTGACTACCTACATAAACAGTGTTATAAACCTCTACCATATATAATTATTGGAAAATAATCCCTAATATTATTATAATTTATTAAAAAATATTGTATTATTTATAAAATTTTTATATTAAGTATTTTAATTATAATTAAATTACCATCATTAATTTATAAAATCTCCAAAATAAGCCAACTCAAATTCAACAGTAACACAAGAATAACAGAAAATTATAAAACAATAAACAATTAATAATAAAAAAATTTATATAAATTGAGATATATTTTAATATTTTTCCTAATAATGTACCTAATAAAGATAATTATATTATTTAGGATGTTAATCACATTCCCAAAATGAATCACGAAAATGGTAAGGGTTTCTTATCTCAAATTTGAATTACTTACGGAAAAGTTCTTATTATACCCATTTTTTATTTGGAATGATGTATATACATCCCATTTAATGTTTTTTTATCATTATAGTTTCATTATTCATGTTATTTACTATTCTATTTGAAATCAAATACTTTAAGGGTTCTTGACTAAAAAATATCATTGGTTGTAATGGTTTTCTTGGTCAAAATTTGTATTCTTTAAGAAATGATACATTTTGTGCATCATAATTTCCTTTAATTGTGTTATTACTACCCAGGGACGTATTATTATCATAATTTATTTATTTCATGGTGTATACTAATCCAAATCATATACTCCTTTTGAAATAACTATTGATTCATTACTTACAGAAGTAGTAAGTATTTTTGGTAATTAATATTTCATTCATTGAGTTATCAACATTATATTAAACAAATTTCATATAAGTTGGATAGAATATATGATTAATTGTATTATAATGTATTCTATCATTATTTTATGCAGATTTAATATCCTACCATATAAAACCTTTTCAATTAATTCTTAAATTACAGAGTACGTTTCTCGTAAAGGATATTGATAGATCAATTCTCATTTATTTGAGTTATAAATTATAATATTGATCATGGATATTTTACTATTCGGTCCCCACACCCTACTATTTTTCATTAGTTATTTTATAGCCCTATTATTGGTCAATTAATATCAAGAAGAAATTTACACTTGTTACAATGTTGGTTTTAAACAAGGTTGTTTTGAAAGTAATAAAAAAGATCATTTAATTTTATTATCAATAGTTTTATCATTATATCCACATATCCTATAATAAACATTATGTCATTATAGAGGATAAATTATGTCATATTCTTTCAAAAAAAATATAAATCAATCACTTAGACATTATATATTATAATTTTTAAAATGATGTGTATGTTTTTTATATCAATTATAGAAATGTTTTCTATAATATTTTTTATGTTTTCCCCTATATATTGATTTTCATGTTCAAAAAGATTTACAGTCATGGGATTTATGATACATTATTTTTCCCTTGATAAATATATATATATAATTTGAAGGTTTGAACTTGGGTATTAATCAATTATATTTATTGAACCCATCTTATGTGATATCTTTTGAATAATTCTTTTACAATGATTTTATTCATCAATGTAAACATCATTATGATTTTTCTTAGTCAAACTGAGGATATATTATATTTCAACCATCCAAATTCTTTCTCTATATTGATTTTTTAATGTTATTTTTTATTAATTATATGATCCATCCCAATCGTTTTATTTCCTACCCATCCAACTTGAGTAGGTATAACTTCTCTTATAATGACTTTTTGTTTGTTAATACTCTATTTTTTATTCCTCTGATAGAGGGGTTTTCATCTTGAAGTTATACAATGATTGATTAGGTAAATTATACACCTAACTATATATAATTACTCAGTACATTTTTTATTGATTGGTAATTACATAATTTTTTTTATTTATTGATTCGAGAACTATTTAAAATCAATATATTTTCTATTTTTATATAAATATTTTGTGGATACTCATGAAAGATGGCTATGTAATTTTCAACCACACACGTTCTTTATTTATATATTTTATGATCATTTTATTACTTTTATTGAATATGGGGAAAGTATTGTTGTCTTGTGTGTTTTTAATCCTATATCAATGATTATTGTCTTAGAGTATTATGTATTGTTTAGTAATTATATCATATAACGAATAATTTGTTAAGAATAAGTTGTGGGTGGAGCCCAATATTATAAATCCCCCTGATGCATCAGTAGGTATCATGAGACTAATATTTTTGGGAATTTTTGTGTATACCTACCTAGAATAAAATATTTATTTGATGGTAAGATCATGATTTTTATGTTCACGGTTCTTGAATTATTATATTTAATTAGTTGTATGATGTTAGGTATTTTAGAAATAAGGAACAAGTTATTATTAACCATATGATCATTTCAATTCTAATATTATCCAGGGATATATTTTTCTTTAAATTTTCTTTCATTTAGGGCATTATTTTTCATTATTTATTCCTTCCATAATATTAATTCTCATCTTATACATTCTTATGATATATTATTGTCATATTTTATGTTTACCCTTGCTGGGTGGTTGTGTTCACCCATTCATGTGGTTCTATTCAATCAGGTTATGAAGAAATGTAATACACATGATATATCTTTCATGATATATTATGAGGAAATTTTATAGGAGATATTAAATAATTATTTTGGATTAATTAGTTTCTTATACAATGGAAAATAATTCTATTTATTAAGAAAAATATGAGAATTATTATTATATGATTTTCCCTAATTATCTAAAGAAGAAACCTAATTTTTTTGGGAATGTATGTAATGAAATATTAGTTTTATTTCTTGTAATTAATGATTAGTTATGTCTGGTAATATACAGTTAGTACCAAATCTATGATGTAATGTTTGTGTATTAGGAATTTAATTTGGAAGTGTAAGTTTGGGGAACATCAATTAGTATCAAATAGGATTTAGATAACATTAGATATTATGATGTAATAGGTTGAGGGTAATTTCAAAGTTATAACTTTTTTTAAAGATTGATAAGTTATGGTTGATCATAATTTCAATGTTTTAAGTAACCCTTTAAAATAGTATGCGATATTATATTAACACAATGACACAAATTTTATTTGGGATTAGGATAAGAAAATATTACTGAAAACCATAGGGATAAATCTAAGATAGAATTATATATGTACGACATTATCCTGATGTTTTTGTAATGTAGATTTTATTTGGTTTTTCTAGAGATTACATCCCAATCTAGATTCTATAAATGGATGTAGGATTCAAAACAAATATACCTATGGGTAATAACACTGAAAATGGGGGAGTGGGTATTAACTCAATCATCACCTAGTTCTTGATAATGAGTTGTGAATATACACCTTGTTTTACACTACAATGGGATATTATTTTGTTAATGATATTGTATTTACCTTCCATTTTCAATGATTTATTATGATAACGAATTTGGATAATTTGTAGAGGAGAAACCAACCTCAAAAACTTAGATAGAATCGATAGTGATTTTGGTTGAACTAAAGGATAATTTTTAAGGCTTATATATTATAAGGTTTAGTTTTAATCATATAATAATTCTCTTGTGGTTCATCACTCTTAATTAAATACTTTTAATCATAACGGTTGAAACCTGTTAGAACCAAGTTGAAAACAAATAACATGGAAAGTGCAATGATTTTCCCAAAAATCAACCTAAGGGGATAGGATCTAGACATAAAACCACTGTGATTCTGAAAAATGGGATATCATGAATTACGATGAACTAAATTAACATATTATAAATCCCAAAAATACCAATAAAGATACAGGTGAAGTCACATGGAATCTTAGGTGATAAAGATGATAAAAGGAAGAAAATTCAATCTCTTTAATTTTTTTAATTTCTTTAAACCCAATGATATGTATTCAATGAAATGGAAGATACTTTGTGTCTTTAAAAAGAGTATATAGATAAATTTAGTGTTCACTTAACATGGTGGGAAAAAATTGTTTCATATTCATACGTAAGATATTAAGGATGACACCTCATTCGAAATTTTATATTGAGTTTTATATATCTTTTAGAGGCCATTGAATAATTTTATTAGTAACTAATATTTTAAAAATTTTGGATGTTATTTATTTAAGGGGGGATAATTCAAAACCTTATGATTTCAATATATTATTACCTTTAATGTGTTTGACCGCTTTCTCCATAATGAAACACCAAACCTAAATGAAATATAGATATATTTAGATAAAATATAAATATTTATGTGTCAAAGTTAAAATGAGTACATTTAATAGTAAGCAATAAATATGATTAACTACTTTTTAAATTATTTATATAAATAAAATAATGGATAATTTTAATATGAGTTCAATTCAATTGGTATAGTTAAAATTACTAAATATAATTTTAAGCCTATAATTTTATTTTTCTAAAAAAATTTACCATTAATGTGAAATGCTTTTTTCCTCATAAGAGAATTATAATTAATTGAAGTTAATATATATTAATATCAATAATTCATCAACACAAATTTTTAACTGATAAAAAATAATGACCAGAATAAATTGGGCTCGAAAGAGTCACGTCCCCATAAAATGATTTTTTACTATATTTTATATTTTTATTTAAAAGTAAAATTTATAAAATTAATATATTAAATTTTAAATAAGAATAAAAAAAATTAATTAAAATATCAATAATAGAATAATATTTCTTTTAGTATTTTCTAAAATAGTATATTTTTAGCTGAAGATTAAAACAATATCGATATTGCTAAAACCATAATTTTTTCACATTGTCGTAATAAAATAATATCTTCAGTGTTTTTTAAAAACAAATCTAATATATATATAAATATAATTAAAACCATCATCTAATTTTAGTACTTTGTACTTGTAAAATCCATGTATTTCATTTTAGTAACTTAAGTATATTTTTTATTATAAAAATGGATTAATTCGCCTATATTGAACAATTAAATTTGACTAATTATAGAAATTAAATAAAAAATAGATTTAATATTTCTCGAAAACATGGCCATATTATTTAATAATTTAAATTTTATTTTTAGAATAAAATTAGGATTACTATGACTAAAGGTAAAGACCTTGATAATTGTAAAACTTATATTTTCATCGAATTTTTATATTAACATTTTTTAATTTTTATCTAATAAAACCAATTGATATATAATTAAAATTAATTTTAATATTATTTTTAATCATATATTTAAAAAATTCGCTCATTTAACTTGTAACCAAAACTAAAAAAATATTAATAACACTTAACAGTGAAACCAACATTTTTTCTTCAAAATAGACTTTTATATATTAAATAGTTTAATTTAAAACATACCTATCTATTAAATATAAGATCAATTAGAATATATAATGCCAAAATTTGTTTTTATATCATAAAACATTGGTTATAATGGTTAACTTATATTTTAAATATAAATATAAACTATTGGGGTAAAAAAATAGTTTTCAATATAAAAACAAATATTGTAAAATGTCAAAATACTAAGTTAAAATGGATGAAAAATATTTAAAATATCTTTTAAAATGAGTGGTGGATACTATATAGAACCAAGGACACCCCTAAATACATTATATAAAATATATGGAGTGATTTATCATTAAATAGTCTCGTAATATAGTTGAAAACTAAAGGGGATTCACAAAAGGTCCATTTTTGTCACTTATAAATAGGTAAACTTCCACCCCTTCATGATACACACATTACATTGAGTTAATTACAAAAAATATTATATTATACTAGTACAATAATCCCATCTCATTTTCATAATCCAATAGTCACCATATATTATCTTAATCGCTTCATTTCCCAAGATACTTTCAAGAGAATGTTTAAGGTACTGAAGTGAGTAATACTTACTCCTTATCATTTATTCTTAATATATCTCTTAAAAACTATCATAACCATAGTTATTTTGTTATCATGATATCATTATCATACTAAATTTTTATTATATTAATTGTACATCCATTATTTTTTCCCTTCCATTAAATTATAAAAACAAGAGTGTTTATCGTGCATTGCGTGGACTACTGCCTCTAAGAAGTAACGTTTTTATCTATTCTTATTAATTATATTTATTTATAAAAAAACCTAAAATAGATTCAACAATTTGTAAGACTCTGTATAATATCATTATTATTTTATAATGTTATTATACACTTCTTTAGCCATAATCCCCCATCGGGATATAATATGTTCATGTTTTGGGATGGTTTAAACACATACATGAACGATGCTATAAAATATTATCATGGATGAGTATGGTGACTTAAATAATAACTTTATTATAACATAATAAGAAAAATATGATTTTTTGGTTCTATAAACGTGGTATTAAGCATTTATATTATTATTAAAATTTCATCTTCAATCTCTAATATCACTAAATTAACCCGACATTGACTCAACATTCAAGTAAACAAAAGAAAAAAAACTATGAAATATATAGATATCAGGTAATAGTAAATGGCCTATATTATGTTAAAAATAGATTAATATGTTTTCAAATGAGGTATATAATAAAATTATTTTTCATATTCATTAACTCAAGCCCATGCACTAAACAAATCAAGAACAAGGTAAGGGTTTTTTATCTCAATTCTCTTATCATTAGGACATATTTCTTATTATAAAGCATGTTCTGACCACTTAATATTTTCTATCATGATACCCTCATTGATCATGTTAAATAATGTTTCATTTTAAATCATATCCAAAAGGGCTTTTTGTATACAATTTTTCCAATGTTGGAACTATTTTCTTATTCTTATTTCTGATTCATTGAGACATAGTCAATTTTGTCACCATTTTTTGCATGTATGGAGTATTTTCTGACCATGGATGAATTTTTATCATAATTTTTTTGAATACCATGTAATTTTATAATAAAAATCACATTACTTTTTTAATATTTATTTTGATTCATTTTTTAAATCATTAGTAAGGATTTTTTATAACTCAATTTCTGTTTATTGAGTTATGATCATTCTCATAAAATTATTTCATATATGTTGACTAAATTATACCAATTATTATATTATATTCTATTCCCTAATTTTTTTATATGGATATAATATCATAAAATATAAATCTGTATCTAATATATCTTTCCTTGGGGACTATATTTCTCGTAAGGGATATATGTAGCTCAAATCTCCTTGAGTTTTAAAGATTTATCTAGAAAATTGGTCATCGGGTCTTATGTCATCCTGCACTAACACATTATTATATCGTTTTGTTTAATATTATTTTTGAAAATTACTTTTTAGTAGAAATATGTTTTTATTACTAGTTTTACAATGTGGGTTGGAAAAAAAGGTATTTTCCAAGATTTAAAAAGCATTATTTATTTTCATTATTGAACATTTTACCATTTCCGCAACATTTCCTATAGAAAAGATTATGTACTTTTTATGTTTCCATTGTTATATATTCGTTTTAAATGGAAAATTTCCCAAAATATTTAAAATCACCATATCAAAAGACACTTTTGACCTTAAATGTATGATTTAATTTTACATCATTATAAGAAATGTTCTCTAAAATATATTTTTAAAATTTCACTGACATTTTATTTTTAATATTAAAAAGGATATAAACTAATAGTATTTATGTTGCATAACTTATCATATAATAAATATAAATACTTTTATTGTGTTTCATTGAACTTGTGGTATCAAAAAATTCAATTCCTTGATCACTTTTCTGTGATATGATTTAAACTACTATTTTGAAAGTATATTTTTTATATATGTCAACATCCTTATAAGTTTACTTTGTTAGATGGGAGATGTATTATTTCACAACCATTCCCCATATTTCTTGAGATGGGTTATGTAATTTTCATTTCTATCAATTTTATGATCCATCTATTATTTTTTCATTTTAACCATCCACTGAGAATAAGAATAACATTTATTCTAAATCCGTTACTTTCTAAATGACATGATTTTCATTCCTTTAATTAAAACAGGTTTAGAAATATTTCAAATATCAGTTGATTTGGGAAATTTTTGACATAATTGTATAGGACTAGTCCATATGGTTTTATATTGATTGATTCATACAAAGAATGTTATTCTGAATATTGATTTGGAAATAATTGAAAATTCATATATTTGTTATTCCAACACAGATGTTTATTTATTAGTTTGGAAATATGACTATGTATTATTTAACCACCCTCTTTATTTATCCATTTAAATTATTATTTTATTATACTTTTTCTTCATATGGAGAAATAATTGGTGCTTTTTATGTTTTAATTTTAGTATGGATGATTATTGGTCGAGCTGATTATGTATAATTTATTAATTATTACTTATTATTTATGAATTTGAAATAAATAAGTGATGGGTGGGGCTAAGAACAATATATACCATTGATGAATTAGTAGGTATCATGAGAAAAAAAAGTTTGTGTATATTGGTGTACACATACCTAGAAAAAAAAGATATTCCGTAGATGATAATATCATTATGTCTAAGATCATGATATCTGGGTGCATTTTATGGAAGTAGTTTTCTAAAATTAGTCATTTCATCATTAAGAAGAAATTTACTATTATCTAGTTGATCTATATATTTTCATTATTATCCCTGGATATATTATTCTTTTAGTTTGGTTCTTTTATGGATTTATTTTGTATTTTTTATTATTTTCATAATATTTATGCTCACATTATGCTCACTTATGTTATTTTCTTTCCATATATTATTTTAACCCTTACTGGAAATTTTTACTCACCCCTTATTATGTTTCTATTTCCCCAGGTCATATAAAAAAGTCTTTAATATTATATTTACAATGGGATATATTTTCTAGATAATTTTTGGGATATATTGAAGGCTTATTATGGATTATGTAGTACCTTATTATATAACAACCCTGCACTTTATTACACACCAAAACAGAATTTATTACAATAAATTTCACTTAATTAAACAATGAGGATTGATTGGTATAGTGTATTGGAAAATTATGAACATTACAAAACAACTGAGAACATAAAATTCAAATATTTATAGAAAACTTCTTTTATAAGACCCCATATATTCCTTCGTACATATCATTGTATGGAATAACCTGAGAACATGCATAAGAAAAGGGTGGGCTATAAAGCCTAGTAATGGAGTAAATAAGTCATGACATGAATAATATAGTACATTTTAGGAAATATTCATATCAATGGAGCATAAGATAAACAAGAACATAAAGGCATGATATAGCATGATTATCATAACATGGAAATGTGGAAACAACTTTTAACATGATATTATCCTGATCTAATGATAATGGAAAATGGTGGATGAGTAAACCCTCATTGAACTTAAATTTTCATGAGTAAAACCTCATTAAATTTTATGTATCATGATGCTAATCGTTACCCAAAGCACTGGAGTGCTATTAGGTCTCCTAATCATTTCATTTCATGCATAAGTGTGCCACATGGATCATATAACATAAATTAATTTGACATCTGTGTTTATTCCATGATAAAGGAATGTGGAATTAATACATAAAAAAAAAAATCAATAACTAAATTACCTTAAAAGATAATACCATTAATAGAGAAATAGGCATCGTATTCACTACATAATGACTTTGGCTTCAAAAATCGATGTGCAGTATCTGCAGCATAAAGGCGAGGCATAAGAATTCATAAAAATGGTTGATGAGAGATAAATGGGTGTCTCATAATATTTAAATGAAATGGAAATTAATGTGGCATATAGATACATGTCCCAACATATGTAATGGAATTTAGATTCATAATAAAAAAGAATTTATTGAATGTAAACGAGAGGAGAGAAATTCTTTACTGAATTTCATGATGGTAACGGGTGTACATGGGAGGAATTAATGAGAAAAAAAGTGGTCTCTCATCATACAAACATAATTAGGGTAGTATGGAAGAGGTACTAAATCACATCCCAAAATTATCAACTGAAAACAAAATGGCATGACAATGTTATTAAATTTTGATTTAAATGAGAAAGGATGAAATCCCTTACTTGAAAGTGTCATACCAAAGGATTGGGTGAGCCTTGAGGGACGATTATTGGGAGTTTGGGGAACATTTGTAGGATTATATAGTGATGAGGGAAGATTATTGTGGAGCTCCCCAGCTTTTTAGGGAAGAATAAATGGGATCCTGGGTGGATTTAAATACGAAAAGAGAGGAATTCTTTATTATTTTTGTTTTGGACGTTACACATTAAACTAATCAAAACAACACATCATCTCATTGTTTTGGCCCATGTTTTTTGAAAAGGGGGATTGGAAACCATTATTTTATTTGTCCAATGGCCTAAATTATTAAAATATTAGGCATTCTTATGTCGAGGTGATTCACACTCTCAATGAAATCAATTTAAAAGGTTTAATTGTTTTATATGTCTTGAAGGGTCTACTAAGGAACCATAAAATTAATCAAACCGACCTAAAATCACATTATTTTCAATAAAAAACTTATATTGGTCGAACCTATCATTTATAGTATTTTATTACATCACTATTTGGTCAATATGATTTCCTAAAACACATTATATATATTTAAACGGTATTTAATTTTTAGCCAAAAATTCAACTGTCTTATAAAATTATCAAACATTCACCGTTGGATAATTTCAAAATCATAATTCCAAAAATAATATGCATTTTATAAAAATAATTTTCTAAATATTGAATTTTTTATTTTTAAAATTAAAACTGACATTTAACGAAAATTCATTGGTTTTGATAAAAACTGCTTTCGAACCTTAATAAAAATAAAAATTGTATTCATAAAAATTATAAGATAATTTATATTGAATAAAAAGTAATATATTAATAATATTTTACTAAAATATTTTTTCATTCAAAAAATCCATTAGTTCATCAAAATATGTTTCTTAATTGAATATTTACTAAAAATACTATTTATGATTTAACACCCATTTACAATGTAACAATAATAAAACGAATGTATATTCATTAGTATATACAAAACTAATACCCATAATCATTGTGATAAGGTCTTGATACAAAACCCCTTATAACAACTGCATTAGACCAAAAGGTATGTTTTTTATGGTGACAGACTCTTGGGGTGGATCGGATAACATCGCTCGGGTGTTAATCTCTATCAACTTCCACTTCTATAGTTAGAGGTTCTATTCAAACATAATGTGATGAATCTTGTCTTGGTCTTGGTCAAAATTAAATCCTAGTGATTCCACCTCCTTTCGAAACTTTTACAAATGGGCTTCGTATGGAGAAATTCTACTAGATGGGGCTATCAATTCCTTTATCTGAGTAAATTGGATTTGTTAAAGCTCCATATATATACTAATTGTGTGATCACTATTCGATGGCTAGATTAGCGATGGTAACAATTATTAATGGTATTTTAATATCCAAAAACATGAAACCATGGAAGTTCATCTTTTATAAAACCATTTTACATTAGAAGACATTTCATTAGATTAATAAGACTTTTCATTAATAAAACTTTTGGTCACTAAAATCTTCCCCCCATAAAAACATTTTCCCTTGAAATTCCTTTTCCCAAACTAAATAAGATTTGGGTAACTCTGCTTCATCACTTCCTCTGATTCCCATATTGCCTCTTCAAACTTGTGCTTTCTCCACAACACCTTGACGAGCGACATTGCCTTATTTTTTCGAACATTTTCCCTACAATCTATGATCTTCACCATATTCTTTTCATAGGATAGGTCATTCTCTAATGGTACCACCTATGGATTGATTACATGTGATGGGTTAGGTATATACTTCATTAAGAGAGATACATGGAATACATTATGTTCTGGAGATAGGATCAGTGTGAGTTCTAGTCGATGGGGCATTGCTCCAATGTGATCATAGATCTCAAAAGGGCTGATGTACCATGGACAAAGTTTTCCCTTCTTCCCAAATCTCATAACTCTCTTCCACGACAATATGTGGAGGAATTCAATGTCTCCAAATTCAAACTCTAGGTCTGATTAATGATTATCAGAATAGATATTTTGTGGACTCTGAGCAGCTTTAATGTGTCTATAGATGGTCCTAACCTTCTCCACCACTTCTTCGACCATTTTGGAACCTAGGAGTTTTCGCTACCCAACTACATCGCAACATGCTGATGTCCTCCTCCTCTTTCCACACATGGCTAAATAAAGATCCATTTGGATGCTCGAGTGGATACTTTTACTATAAGAAAACCAATCCATATGAAGATGTTGATGACATCCGCCTTTGATGTCTATTTGGAATGCTCTTAATATGTCCTCGCGTGTTTGGATAGTCCATTCAGATTAGCTATCAGTTTGAGGTTGATAAGTCGTACTGATGTCCAATTCTGTATTCAGAGAATTAAGAAGACTCTTTTAGAACATAGTGGTGAATCTTGGATCTCAATTGGACACAATAGATAATGGTACACCATGCAGCCTTACCATGACTTTAACATATATTAGTTTCAGATAATCCAATAAAAAATCCAATCAATTTTCAATTAAGTGTGCATTCATTCTAAGACGATCCACAAAAAATATAGATGACATTGATTCCCTTGGATGTCTTCGGAAGTCGGGTGACAAATTCCATGGGGATGTTCTAAAATTTCTATGCTGGTACGGGTAATGTTTGCACCATCCCATTAGACTTATCTCGCTCAGCATTCACATGATGACATACTAGACATTTTCATGTATACTCAGCGATTTACTTCTTCAATATATCCCACCAATAATGCTCTCGGTCATCTCGATACATCTTTGTGTTTCTTGAGTGAATGGAGAAATTTGAACTATGTGCATCATCCAAAAGTTTTTTTTAATATGGATTTGATTGAACACATAGTCTTAACCCAAATCTCACAATTAATTCTTCATTAACATTGAACTCCAAGGAAATGTATTTTTAGATAGGTTCCGCTTTCTTCTAAATTCCAACATCATCCTTTTGAGCATCATTTATCCTTTCTAAAAGAGACGTTTGAGAAATAATTTGTAAAAGAATTAATGATTTTCCATTATTTATGATTCTCATGTCCATCTTCATCAAATCTTAGAAGAATGGATCCTTTTCAATTCTCAAGAGTGATAGAATCACGGGGTTGTTTCTACTTACATCATTTTCCACCATCTTCACATTCCAAAGTTGGTTGTGGATTGAGCAGTCAATGTCTTTGATCATCTCTAGCCATAGTCATTGGATCATATTCAACACTTCCTATCTGAAGATATACTTCAGTATTTTTTTATCCGTGTATATTTCACAATTCTCCCCAAAGTGGTCATGTCACCAAATTTTCAAAACGAAAATTACTGCATCCAAGTCCAGATCTTGTGTTGGATAGTTTTTCTCTTGAAATTTAATTTTCCTTGATGCATTGGCAATGAATTTTCCATTTTTCGTGAACAAACAACCCAGGAACTTCTTTGAAGAATCACTAAATACCAAAAAAAGTTCTCCACTTGTGGGTAGTGTGAGCACAGGTGTAGTGATACTCCCCTTTTTCAACTCATTGAATCTATCTTCGCATTCATCACTCCAAGAAAACTTTACTCCATTCATAGTTATCTTTGTAAGAGGGTTGGAAAATCATGGGAAATTTCTCACAAATCGGTGATAATATCTATCTTACCACAAGAAAATACGGATATCTGTTAACGATGTTTACCTCAGCCATCCCACAATTGTAGTTGTTTTGGAGTGATCCAAAGATATCCAATAGCTTGTGATTATATAACCCATGAATGAGACCTCCTTCAACCAGAACTCACAACTATTGTACTTTTCATAGAGCTTCTCCTTTTGCAAGGTCCCTAGTACAGTTCTTAGATTCTCCACATTCTTCACCTTGGTTTTGGAGTATATTAGAATATCTTCTATAAAGACTACCCAAAATTTGTAAAGGAAATCTATAAAGACTCTATTCATAATATCTCTAAATATTGTTGGAACATTAGTGATTCCGAATGGTATTACATTGAATTCATAGTTCCTATATGTTGTATGAAAATAGGTCTTGGGGATATCCTACTTTTTCAACCTTACTTGGTAATATCCTGACCACAAATCCACCGTGGAGAAGTATTGTTCTCTATGTAGATGCTCGAAAAAATCATCAATTAGTGGAAGAGTATACTTGTTGTTTATCATTATTTTTTTGAGTACATGTTAATCAAGGAAAAGGTGCATTGATCCATCCTTCTTCATGAAAACGAGGACTAGTGCACCCCCTGATAAAGCACTTGGTCATATAAACCCTTTATCCAGAATCTCCTATAGTTGTTTCTTCAACTCCTCACACTCCAAAACAGCCATTCTCTATGGAGTCGTGGATATTGGAAATTCCCCAAGTATAAGATAAACTGAAAATTCAACATATATTCTATGATAAAGACCCAAAAATTCCCCATGAAACACTTTAGTGAATTCCCTCACAATAGGAATGTCATCAAGGATGTTTTCTTCCTTAGAAACAATCATCTGAGCAAGATACATGAGCTCATAGGGTAGTAATATCCATGCTTGTGATGATGGTGTTAAAGAATATGCATCATCCTCATTGTACTTATACAGAATTGGGGGTCGATTCACCATATGGAGAGTGATTTCACTCCCATAGAAATTTATGTTGGCTCCATATAAGTAAAGTCAATCCATACCATGAATTGCATCAAATTCCAATTGAGGTGGTATGAAGATTTTCTACAGGAAGTTCAATAAAAAAGTTTTGATCGGGGTGGAGTTATATTTAAGGGATGCAATTATTTCCCAATTATCCATTATAACAAACATCTTTACATCCATGATTTGTGATTGTGTTAGGATTGTACTACTAAAATTTTGGGATATAAAATAATGAATAGAAAAAGAACCAAAATGTTGGTTTGTTGTTCTTGAATAAATAACTAGTATACCTATCACCACACCTTATTGGGGTTCACTTTGGTAGTGGTGATGGAAAAATCTCACCCTTATATCCTAGTAGGTTTTTTGTTGCTTCCTAAAACCCACGTCTTAGGGCACTAGATTGAAAAGTGTCATGGTTCATTGTAGTTAAAGAAATGAACAAAGTGTTGAGGGTCGAATGGAAAATTCCTCTCCTTAGTCACATATGCGTGTTTTTTCTATGGAATGTTAATGGCCAGGTGCCCCTCTCTTCATAACATAAAGCATTTACTTGTCCGCTTCAGGAAATTTCCAGGGTGCTTATTTCTGAACCATTGGAAAGTGGGGTTATGGATTTACTTAGAACCATTGGATTTATCCATCGGACTACCAGAATTAAAGTCCACATTTTGATCCTTATCACCATGATACCCCTGAGATTCACCAATCCCAATTTCCACATTAAGGGCACATCCTACAATTTCCTTAGAGCTCTCGAAGTCACAAATCATGTGGGATTTATGTAGGCTAGGTTTTAGCCCACCAAATAAGCACTCAACATTGCATTAGGGGGTAACGATAAAGCCAGAGGCATATCATGCAAGCCTGGTGAAATTTTCCTCATACGCCCTAATAGATTATTCATCTTTCTATTTGAGGGAATGGAAGTCCCTTTCATTATTATGTTATAGGGTGTGAGAAATATATTTATCAACCAAAATTTTCCTGAAATCCTTCCATTCCAATGCATCAATCTCCTACTTAGGCTTTATATTTTTTAATCAATTCTCACCATTGGTCAACTTCACCCTCCATATGATAAGAATCCAGAAGAACCATATCTTGTTTAGAATATTGAAGGATGGAGAAGGTCTTTTCAATAGAGTGGATCCATTGTTCAAAAAATTAGGGAATTGATGATCTATTTAAATTAGGAGGCCTTTGTCTCAAAAAGCACTTTATTGTGACTTGTTCTTTCTTCGTTGGGTTAAAAATACCTCTTAAAAAATGTTTCTATTCAAAACATTAGTTAAGTGAGATATTATCCTAACAATTTTCGAAATTCCCTCTCCCATGGAATTGTGTATCCCATTAGAACAGTCATCGCATTGATCTTCACATTAGTTGTTAGCATGAGCCCTCCTATTACTGTCCATTTTCTAGAATAGAAGGAAAGTTTGGGGTAACACATAAATGGTAATCCAAAAAAATGGATGGCTTCTAAATTACTTATATTTCCTTAACTTATGAATTTATAGGCTTCAATCTATGTTATCCATGATCTAATTCCCAACGTATATTATTAGGGTATTTTTTTTAATTCCCCCAATTATGTTTCATACTAGGTATATGAATTTACCAAAGCATATCCCCCATGAGTGTCATAACCAAGGGCGTAGAAAGACCTATTTTTGTGCACCAGTTCCCGTTTGAGTCTAGCTCATAGTAGTGATTTCAGGTATTACTCTTGGATACATGTGTGCCAGAGCTGCCTCTACATACTTATATCTATACATGGATGTATTTTCTTGACAAAACACTTAATGAATACTCACCAAAATTTAGGGATGTGTTTATTTTTCTTATTCTTATCTTTAAGTCTTTGACTATGGTTTTCTAATCACAATCCGAAAAATAACTAAACTTATCCTTTGATATAATCTATAAAAATCCTACTATTTATTACACACATAAACATGATTTATTACATAAAATTTCACTTAATAAAACTCTTAGAATAGAGTTTTCTTGTTTCTTTGTAAATTAGAAACATTAAATAACAACTTTGAACATAAAATACACATCTTTATTGAAAATTTCTTTTACAGGACCACACACATTCCATCGTACTTTACATTGCATGGAATAACCTGAGGAAATGCATAAGAAAATAGTGAGCTATAAAGACCAGTAAGGGAGTAAAAAATCATAACATGAATAATATATTACATGTTTGTAAATAGGATTATCAATTGAGAACAAGAGAAACATGCACATGAAGGCCTGATATATCATGATTATCATAACATGGAAATATGGAAACAACATTTAACATGATATTAGCACGAGACAAGGCTCATTATAAATGGAGAATGAATGAAAAAATCATTAAACTAGAATTATAATGAGTAAACCCTCAATTCACTTGATGTATCATGAAACTAATCTTTACCCAATGCATTGGGGTGCTATTAGGGTGCACCCTTCTTAATAATTTCACAACATGCATAAGTGTGCCACATGAATCATAATAAAATCCATTTAACATCATCATCTATTCAATGATAAAGGAATGTAGAATTAATTATGGAAAACTATAAAATAAATAGTTAAATGATCACAAAGGTGAATACCTTTTATAATGAAATGGTCATGGTATTCACTACATAATGACATCGGCTTCAAAAAACACAGTGCAATTTCAGCAGTATAACGAGTTGACATAAGAATTCATAAAAAATGGTTGATGAGATAGAAATATGCGTCTCATAATATTTACATGAAATTTACTATAAGGGGGTCATATGAAATCATGTACCAACATATGTAATGGAATTTATATTGATAATAATAAATAATTTCTTGAATATAAACGAGAGCAGAAAAAACCTTACAGAATTTTGGCTTGGAAACAAGTGTACATGGGTGGAATTAATGAGAGATAAATATGTTTCTCATCATTAAAACATAAGGAGGGAATAATTTATAAGGTTCTAAATCATACCCCAACATTTTTAATTGAAATCAAAATGTTATGACAATATAATGAAATTTGGTCAAAAATGAGAAAGGAAGAAATCCCTTACTTGGAAGTGTGATCACAAAGGATTGGGAGAGGCTTGAGAGATGATTATTAGGATATTGGGGCACCTTGAAAGGATTATAGAGTTTATGGTAGTGTTTTGTTGAGCACAAATGGTTTTTAGTGAATAGGTAGTGGGATCTTGGGTGGGTTTATATAGGAAAAGAGAGGGAATTCTTTATTGTTTATGTTTTGAACACTGCAGATTAAACAAATAAAAACCACAAACCATCCCTTGTTTTTTTTCCAATGGTTTTTTCTCAAGTGGAGTGGAAAATATTATTTTGTAATTCCAATGTCTAAAAAAATTAAAATATTAGGCTCACATATGTGGAGATGAGTCACACTCTCATGGAAATCCATTTAAAAAGTTAAAATGTTTTATAAGTCATGGAGGGCCGACTAAGGCACCATATAATTAATCTAAAAAATCTAAATATCATAATTTTAAATATAAAAAATATATTTTCCTAAAATCTCATTTATATTATGTTATTACATCACTATTATGTCATTATGATGTCATAAAACAAATTATATTTTTTAACGGTATATAATTTTTACCAAAAAATTCGACACTCTCTAAAAATTATGAAAAAATCACTGTTGGCTAATTTCAATATCCCAATTAAAAAAATAATATTAACTTTATCTAAATAGTTTTATAAATTTGTTGATTTTTATATTTAAAATAAAATCCAAAATTTATTGAAAATTCATGGGTTTTGAGAAAAACATCCTTCAAACCATACTAAAAATTACAATTATAATCTTAAATATTATACAAGCATTTATATAAAATATAAAGTAATTAATTAATAATATTGTATTAAAATATTATTTAATTCTAATAAATCCATTAATTCATCAAAACATATTACTTAATTGAATATTAACTAAAATACTATTTATGCTTTAAAACCCATTTACAAAGTAACAATAATAAAATGACAGTATATTCTTATTTATATACAAAAATAATCCACATAATAATAGTGTTAATGTATTATTACATACCCACTTATAATACCCATATAATACCTAAAGATAAGGTGTGTGATGGTCAAAGACTCTTTATGTGGATCATATGACATCACATAGGTGGTAATCTCTCTCAACTTCCACTTCCCCGTAGGCAATTCCTTTCAAGTATAACCTATTGATACTTAGCTTGGGATTGCTCAAGAGCAAAGACCAATGACGACACATAATTTTTGAGATTTGAAAAATGGTCTTCTTATAGATAAATTCAACTGGATGAGGTCATTGCATCCTTTTTCTGAGTAAATTGTATTTGTTAAAGCTCTATACTAATATTAATCATGTGATCACTGTTCATCGACTATATTAGTAATGATGACAATTATTAATGGTATTTTAAAATACAAAAGCATAAAAGAAAGGGTTTACATATTTTATGTAACCATTTAACATAATAATACATTATATTTGATCAAGTGAAATTTTCATTAGTAAAATTTTGGGTCATTACATATAAAGTGGGAAATAAATGTCCATTTATTGGGAATGTAAATGAATTTATTAGTTTAGGATTTATACTTATTCTATGAATTAGTAAACCTAAAAGATATATGAAATGTACTTAATGTAATATTTTCTTTAAGTCATGTAATTATCGTATACATATTTGTGGGGATCTATAGTTACTTTCAAATCTTTCTTGTAACGTTTGTGTTTTAGAAACTAGTTCTAGGAGTGTATATAAGTTACTCTTGCTTTATTCCATTGACTGAATAGATAATCAACATGTGGGAGAGGATGGTGGTTCATTGAACTCAAATTATTCAAGAGACGATAATGGATACACAAGCACAAACTAACATCATTTTTCTTCCAAAACATAATCAGAGAACCCAAAGGTGACACACTATGCTGAATAACACATCACTCCAAAGGATCATAAAACTGAAAATATAGCTCCCAAATCTCAGAAATTTTTTTCTTATATAGATAAAGAAATATCACATTAACACCCAACTTTAACTCTATCAAGAAACTGATCTCTCATTGAGGTAGAATATTGCAGCCCAAAATTTTCATACATATATTTTAAAGACCCCGACCCCAGTATTCTTGGATTAGTGGTTACATTATTACATTATCATAATATATAAGCGATAAAAACCAAATTATTGATTAGTTTAGTATTCATGGTAAACTATATACATACTTGAATATAAAATTTATTTTTAAAACATAAGAATGAAACATAGTTAATGTAAATATTATGCATCCTTGAACACATTCAAATATTCCTTCTTCATATCATGTGGAAAGAAAACCAAATAAGAGGTGGGATAAAATTATTGGTAAGGGTTATATAAAATGAAAGTTATCATAATTAAATAATAAATAATTTATTTGGAAATTTATATAACTGAAAACACATACCATTTAGTTAATAATAGTAACATGAAGAATAATATGGAAGGAATAAATGATGATCAAATAATCCCTTATAATTAGTCACATGATCATGAAACTTTTCCATTCATATTGTAACAATTTATATAATCACATGATCATTTACAACTAATCTCATAATGATGGAATTCAAAATTCTGGACATCATAAACCTATAATCCAGACCTCATTCCAAGACATTATACATAAATTGGAAATGACTCATCTAAAAACACAAACTAGTCTATCTCAAGAGACCTACTGATTCATCCAGGCTCTATAGAAGTCCCCTCCAAAAATAAATTAATTACAATTCATTCATAATATGAAAGGGGAGAATAATAATTAAACACATATTCCAAATAAATGTTGAATTTCAAAAAATATTATACAAAATGTTAATATTTCCCTGATAAAACTTATCATAAACGAACAATAGAACGAATAATGATGGCATAATTTTAACATAACCAATGTGTATCATATGTAATGTAAATATTTTTTTCTTTAATTAATAAAAAATATAAAAATTATCATGAAATACATTCTAGAAAAAACTATCATTTTCAATTTGAAAATAAATTTTAATAACATAAATTCCCATAACATTTGGAAAATTTGTTTATTCCAAAATAATAATGTATCTTCTAATATTTTTCTCAAACCATTGATCATTTATTATGGTAGTAAATTTCTTTCATGAGGCATATGTTAAAAAAATCTTTCACTTTTTTTTAATAAATCTCAAAAAGTAATTGTTTTAAAAAACAATAAGAATAATAATTTTAAGACATATTTTAAAAGTCAAAAAAGATTAAAAATAAATAAAATGTATCAGTATATAATACTAAAAATATTATTTAAATAATTTTATGTAAAATATTTATACGAATAAAAATTTTCCTGACTGAGAAAAAAACAAAGTTGGAATTCATTAATAAATGGTTCCCATATCTTGAATATATAAATATTGAAAATCTAAATAAAAAGTGTAATTTCCAAAAATAATTTTATTAGAATAAAATATATTAGGTTTAATTTAAAAAGGTAAAATAATTCCCCCAATATATACAATAACATAAAAATGGAATAATGATTATAATATAAAATGAACCGTTGCCACTTGGTAAATTTTGATTATCAGAGCCATAAAGGGAAGAAAAATATATGGATATATAAATCCCAATAATTTTAACAATAATAATAACAAAATATGTTCATGGAAAGTATATACACTGTATAAAATAAACAATTGGTGAATATGACATGACTCTCACTGAAAATAAAGTAAGATAAAAATATCTTACCTCTAGCCTGACTCATAGCGTATGTTCTTTATCATAATGAAAAATAAACTTATGTTAATTATTTACAATATTAAGAAATTCAACTTTATTATTCCTTTTATTTTATTTATTAGAATCTTATATTTTCTTACTTACATATTTATGTTTAAATCATACATCTTGATAATATTTGGCTCATCTGTCCAAAATAAATTTGGTAGGTTAACCATGGTAAAATGGGTCAATAATCAATCATCCACATATTACTAATCAAGAAATTGTACTTTTAAAACCAAAAATCAAATATGGTTATTAAAAATAAATTGTGTTATAATCATAAGGATAATAGATTGTTCCGATACATGAGTAATGCTTCAATATTTCAATGATCATTATGGAAATAAGTTATGTATTTTTTTATCTTTAATAATATCTATAATATCAAATACCAATTTATTTTCATTAAATATATTATATATGTCATCCATGTGATCTGAGGATTAAAAATGAATCACATCCCTTTTTAAAGGTGGTTGTCCCCACGTACGCACGAATGACGTATCATTTCCTATTAAACAGATAGGAAAAAAATTAAAGGATATAATTTATTTTAATATTTATAAGTTATTAATTAACATAATATTTATATATGTAAATAAATACATTTAAATAAACATTACTTGTAATGCCCCGACCCCAGTTACCCAAAGTTGGTGCATTATTATATAACATTCGCATGATCACAAAGGATCAAGTCTCGAAAGACCGATTAGTTTAGTAGCCTTGGAAACACTAGATACATTCATAAAGTTTACATTATATCAAAAAATGAAAACTACAACAACATAGTCTCTATATTCCACACTCATATCCCCTAATACTATCCCTACAAGTCATTAATAAAATACTTCTTCACATCCTGGGAAAAATAAAACATAGAAAGGAGTGAGCTCAGATTCCCAGTAAGGATAACAATATAGCGGAAACATTAATAAATAAGGATAAACATTTAAGGGAATGTATAACTAAAACAAAATCCTTTTAAACATTAACTTCAGAATAATATGGTAGAGATAAAATGAAATAATTCCATTTACTTATTCACATGGATATTCTACTAGTCGAATAATCACATGCAATATCAAAAAACCACTTTCAGAATGACAGAAATCATAATGCGAGACTATCATAACCGCATAGTCAAGGCCTCGTGCCATGAATACAAATAATATTTTATCAAGGACTTGTGCCAAGACACTAGTTTGTCTCATGAGACCTACCGATGCATCTAGGAGGTATAACAGGCTCCACCCGTAACTTACTAATTCCAATGCATTCCTCATATGAAAAGTTTGAAACATTACATAAAAATTTGTATTAAAACTAGCATATGAAATGTCAATACATTTAACCACAAACCATGAATGGTATAAAAATATCACAACCACAGTCAAACATAAATCATTCGATACAATATGGAAGATTTTATTGTTTCAGATTAGCCTCAATCGAGAATAATGAAGGATATTGACACAGATAAAAATAATCATCAAACTATTAAGAGAAATATCCCCCTTTTTCTGGAAAATATTTAAAAGTCACACTATTTGTCAAGAAGCCATTTAAAATAGATTTTTGAATCAAAGTGTCCCATAACACTTTGAAACATTAAAAAGTAGTTTTAATTTTAAAACATTAATGTCCATATAAATAAATCGTTAAAACCATTTTTAAAACATGGACATTAATGAGAAAGATTTAGATTAATAAATCTTTAAATTATTTAAAATAATATTTTAGTTAGAGTTCCTAACCAAAAGAGTAAAACTTGAATACAAATAATTTAGGTAATCAAAACATTGTAATATCATGAGAATAAAGAGATTCATGATATACTATGTCAAAGTACATTATATACACCATATAAAAGTGATTTGGTGTATAACAACAAAGAAGTCTCAATGGAATGTAAATTGAGATGAAATATATTAGAAAGACCATATCCTTAGGTTAAGGACAAATCAACGACATAATTATGTGTGATATATATAGATACACTCAATATGGTCAGATATTCACTGTAAATCAATCATAGGACATTCACACATATTCTTGTAAAGACAACACCAATGAATTGGATATTTAACTCAACAAATGGAGAATGAGGTAAAAATTACTCCTATCAAGTTCATATCGATGACTTGAGAAATTATCAAGGGTTTTATTATGTGTATCAAAAGTATATCCAGAGAAAGGGGAGTGGAAATTATGACATAGGCAAATGAATAGTGATTCCACACATAATCTTGGAGTAAAATAATCAATTAAGTATGCGTAAAGCTGAATGAATGGAAATTGAAATGTCAAATTCCCTTATCGATTTAGTAACTTATGAAACATACACCAATAAAAGAAGTATCATACAATGATGATATAAATATCAATAAATTACTGTATATTACACAATGAATACAATCATGTTCCGTACACACACCACATCTAATAAATAAGTGATGAACAATGAAAATCCCATGGAATTAAAAGTGAGATAAGAGCCCCTTACTTTGTACTTTTTCTTTGTTCAAGGGTAGGTTAGTCTCCTTTATAATGGTGAAATAATTTTTAATGAATTATACAAGAATCATATACTTTAATATTTTATAGTATATGATCTTTTAACATTGCATTGTTAATAATATCTTAGTATTATCATCATTTCGGGTGTTAACTTACTCGTTTTCTTTTATATGTATTGTTACATAAGTCAGGTTTGTTAGCGATATGTTTTATATTATTCATATAAATAATTATAAAAATTCCTTAAACATTATTTTTAATCATAAAATGATAATTAGACTTGTATGGTTACAATGGGGAATGAATCTCATCGTGTTCGTGGAGACGGTAGTCCGTACGTACGCACGAGCGACAATATAATTCTTTTGATATTAAAATCATATATAATTGGATGGTATATCATATATACAGAATCATTATCATGTTATACTTATTATTTACATTAATTACTCATCATTATTATACCCATCCAAATATTAATGTATTGAATAACAATTACACCACGATGTGGAGACGGTAGGCCGTACGTACGCACCTATGGTGACATGTCATTAAAAGGATGGGTAGAATACTGAATATGGTGGTACCATATTTATAATAACAACATAATATAAAAAATATACTGGATTTTTTATTTTATAATGTAAATAACAAATAAAGAAGAAGTGGAAGAAGAAAAGAACTTGAAAGAGGGTGGTGAAATCAATACCTCTTCTTTAGGTTTATCCTTTTGATTTGATCAAATGGGATCCTTAAGTTGGTTTAATAATCAAACTAATGCCTCTAGGTTTAAGTGAGGGAAGTTTATAGAATATTTGGGTAGGGTTTGGCTGAACCAAAAGGCTTTCAAGGTGTGAAGAAGTGGTTAGAATTAGTGTCCTTTTATAAGGGGGAGGAGGGGCTCTTTAGGAAAAACTAGAAATATTATTTTATAATAAATTCATATTCAGTTTCTAATGGCCCCAAAGTGGATTATTCAAAGTATAAGGTGGGGATAGTTCAAAATCCATTCAAGATATAGATTTTTGACTGGTTTGGGTCACTATATTAACCTTATATTTTAGATTTAACTCTTAATTTATTAGTTTGACATTTACTATGTCTCTTTGTATTTTTATATTATATGGTTTATAAACATACAATAAACATCCAAGATAACTCCAAGGGGTTCATTAATTACATAAATATCATCATATAAGTCCTTTGGAAGAACCTTAGATTATTTGGAATATTATATCAATTAATTATATAATATTTATTTTAAAAACTCCTTTTTGTCAATTTTGACACTATTTAATAATTGATTGTTGTTAAAGTCTTAATAACTTTATTAATTCGAACCAATTTTATTTAATCAATCCTAACATGTCTTATTAAACAATAAAATTAGTTTAATTCATTAAAAGTCTCATATTATATTTTTTTGGGTATTCATAATATCAATTATTTTAATATTTCATTAATAGGGTAATTACTGCATCATCATTATGTCTTAAATAAAATAATTTATTTATGTATAAAAATTATAAAAAAAATACCATGTTGTAGGAAATCTTCTTTTATTTCCAATGAATATTTATTGTCTAATATATAACTTATATAACCCCATGTAAGACTAATTTACTAAAAGATATTCGTTTGTGTCATTTTTGTCTTTACATTAAATTAATTAATATAAAGAGTCATTATCACTCTCAAGTGGTTCCATTGGGTCCCAAAATCGACCCAAGGACGCCAATAGTCAGCCATGACTCATAAAATATGGTTAGGACAAGTGTTACGGTAATTTTGTATTATTATAATATACTTTTTATCTTGAATTACCCTATTTACCTTTAACCGCGGTAAATAAAAGTCAAAAGTTACTATTCAAAAAAAAATCTTTTTATCTTATTAAATCTCATTTTACTCCTTGATATTAACTATGTCTCTCGGATTTTTGAAATTCCACTCACAGAAGCGGTAAAATTTAGTTTTATGTGAATTTGCAAATTTTCCTAGGAGGTGGGTAAAAGACGGTGAAAAGTTCAATAAAATTTTTATATATCTAAAATTATTATAAACTGACTCCAATGAATTAAATTTAAGTTATATAGGTAGTATTTATCTATTTTGACATAAAATAAATTTAGATAAAATAAATAATTATTTAAATAAAAATTCGGTTTTAAACTATAACTTAGTGTTTTTCACTATTCATCAAAAATTAAAACTTTTCAGAAAAATACCAAAACATTACCCTAAGATAATTTTGATATTACAAATTCAATAATGAAGTCTATTTTAAAAAATTCAAAACATAGAAGTTTAATTAATTAATTTAAAATTAATTCCCGCTGTCAAAACCAAAAGGCGTATTTTTTAGAAATAATAACTACCAAAAGTTTGACACTTGTTTGTGTCCAATTTCAAAGTGAAATTACTTACAATGACCACCATTGGATTAAATGGTAACACTATAATCTATTTATACTTCCAAACTATTAAAATGTATAATTTAACAATATAAATTATTTTGATTTAAAAAGTTGAATTCAATTAAAATATAGTATTTTCACTATTGACCAAAATAAGAAAGTTATCAGAAAAACGCCAAAAATTTATTAAAACTAAATTCATATGTCCCCATTATAAATAAGAAGTTTATTTTTTGAAATTAAATATATAAAAGTTTCAAATATGGGATTTAAAAATGCTTCACCATTAAAAGGCGGTAAAATTTCATTTTTTTGAAAAATACTTCTTTTATCTGAAAAAAATATATCTGTTCTTACATTATGTCTAAGAAACTCATAATATGGACTCTAAAATTATAAGGATTATATAAAGTTTAATATTCAGTTAATACTATTCATAACCACTTTTTAACGGCTTGTTTTGTAAGTCATGGTGCGCTAGAACTCGGTGTTGTGTGTAGTGCAAGTTATTGAATTACGTTGAAGAAATAACGTACTATGAAATCTTAGGGTGTTACATTCTCCCCTCCATCAACAAATTGCGTCATCGAAATTTTTAAAATTGGGCTTGGGAATATAATGGACAGTCCCACATCAGAAAAAGAGTCAATAAAAATATCACTATAAAAGAAAGAAAGATAAGTACAAAGGTTACCTGAGATAACCTATACAAGGATTCCATGTATAAAAACATGGATATGGATGATAAACTAAGTGAAAAGTTCTGATGGAGAGGGATAGAGAACATGATCAGTAGATATTTTACAACAAGAAAACCAAAACCTTGTGATGGGACAAATGGTCATTAGTTTCCCTATAGGAAAAGTAAAAGGACAACATTTTTTAAGTTATATTACATAAATATGAGGAATTCATTTTTGAGATTGACTAATAACATAAAGAGATATACTTACTATTTATGTAAAGTTTCATTCTTTAATAAATGTATACTAATAACTCATTTTCAAACGAAGAGTATTCAAGAAGACTTGGTCACACTAGAAAATATAGAATAAACATCTACAGAATCACATGATCCACAAAGGATAAAATATATACTTACCTTGTCTTTAGAGATTAATCAAAACCAAAAAAGTTAGTATAGGATCTAAGGATCCCCCAAAAGTATATTCCTTTATAGAAAGAAACACTAATCAAAATTTCTAAAATTAAACCAAAAATACCCAAAATCTAAATGAATACCATTCAATAAACAATTTCCCTCAAAATCCTTCTATATAATCCAAACTAATATTTACACCCAAAACATAGAAGTATTTGGTTATTTAGTCTTCCACATTAAATTGTATCTCTAAATAACATCAACTACTCTTAAAGTCACATACATAAAAGTAATTAACATAATCACCTATTCTCTATTATAGGTCTATCATTTCCATAACTAAACCAAATAACTATAAATCCAAAATAAAAACATAGATAAAAATCTACCATTTCTCCTCAAATGAAATCCCATAGTATTCTAATTTCTATGGGCATATAGTGTTCCCAAAAAAGCATACGTCTTCCAAAATAACATTTATCACTTAATCACCAAATCATTTTCCTATACTATGGGTATTCATTTGATAAGACATAAGATTCCAAATAAACTTATTATTGATCAATAAAATCATTTAATTAAAAAAAAATTAGTCACACTAACCAGGGACTTCATGTAGTCCAGTGGTAGGCAATAAATCTCAATCGTACATTGGATGTGGGTTCGATTTCCACAGCTTTGTCTGATGCACCGGGTTGTCACACAGTTTGTGTGTTGTCCTTTTTCAAATACTATATTTTATAACATTACCAAAATGAGATAAATTCATCAAAATAATCGTAACAAAATTTAACCAAAAATGTTATCTCATACCTTTCATTTTGATCCCAAAATATAATAACTTGTAATTTCCTCAAACCCAAAGATAATATAAAACCAAATGGTTAATTATAACTATATCCACAAAAGAAAAGATAAGTCTTCCATAATTATCATTCTCCATGGAAAATTTCTTGGTTAAAAATACAAGAGAAAATTATTCCAATGTAATCCCATCAACAAGGAGCACTAACACTATTAAAAATTTCTCCAACCATTTAATTCCACATAGCTTCTTCTTTAACCAAGAAAATACCCTATATAATAGGGAATTCACTCGGGTAATGGACAGGTCCCCTAAATTTACCGAAAATGATTGTAAATGGATTCTTGGGACAATTTTTATTTTCTTCCATAGTACTCTTCATTTTTCCTCAGCAATTCATCACTTTTTGTCCTTCTTTCCTGCATGTAAAGCATTTCTTTGTTCCATTGAGACACTTTCTTGGGTGTCTCCTTCCGCATTTCCTGCATGATGGAAATTTTGGATTCTTTTCTCTGTGGTCTCCATTGCTTGAGCTCTTATCATTCATCACCTTTCTCTTCTTTGTTGAGACCGGGAGTTGGTAAATATATATTTTGTTGGTCATATTTTTGGAAAACTGATTTGGCATGAACACAATATCTTTTGTGCCTATCAAAATTCCATTTTTTTGCTCATTTCCACCACCATTACCACCTTGTACATCATTCTCAAAGTCACTATGACTTCCTTGGAATCCAGCAATTGATTAAAACCAGAAAGCATTATGTGAGTAATAGTAGTCATAAAATCATTTAGAAAATATCAGGACACCATATTCTAAATTTTAAACACCTTAGTATTGACCAAGGTCATTTATTCTCATCTTATATTAAAATATTTCAAATAATTTTGTAATGAAAATGTAAATTATCCTAATCATATCCCTCGAGAGTGTCATAACCAAGAGTGCAGCCAGGACCGTTGTCGTGCACCAGTTCCCATTCGAGTCTAGCTCAAAGAGGTGTTTTTGGGTTTTACCCCTAGGTACATATGTTCCAAAGCCACCACTACCAGATCGTGTCCAGACAGAGATGTGTTGCTTGGAAAACTCACAAAATCTATGCAATACTAAAATTCTAAGTAGTTCTTCTATACTAATCGTCAAAGTCTATCTTAAGGCTATGTGCTCTAATCAGAGTTTATCTAAATCTAGTTTCCAAGGATTGTACAGAACCTCCTCTGATACTAACTATAACGCCCTGACCCTAGTTACCCAGAGTCAGTGCATTATTACATAACATTATCATGATCACAATGGATCAAGTCTCAAAAGACCAATTAGTTTAGTAGCCATGTAAACACTAGATACATTCATAAAGTATAAATTATATCATAAAATGAAAACTGAAACTGTATAGTCTCCATAGTACACACTCATATCCCATCATACTATCCCGGAAAATCATTCATAAAATACTTCTTCACATCCTAGGAGAAATAAAAAATATAAAGGGGTGAGCTCAGATTCCCAGTAAGGATAACAATATAGCGAAAACATTCATAAATAAGCATAAATATTTAAGGCAATGTATAACTAAAATAGAAGCCTTTTAAACTTGAACTTCAGCATAATATGGAATAAATAAAATGAAATAATGCTATTTACTTATTCACATGGATATTCTACTAGTTGAATAATCACATGCAATATCAAAAAAATCACCTTCATAATGATGGAATGCATAATGTCGGACTATCATAACCAAATAGTCAAGGCCTCGTGCCAAGACAATAAATAAGATTTTGTCAAGGCCTTGTGCCAGGACACTAGTTTGTCTCATGAGACCAACCGATGCATCGAGGATCTATAGTGGGCTCCACACATCACTTACTTAGTACAATGCATTCCTCTTATGAAAAGTTTGAATCATAACATAAACATTCGTATAAAAACTAGCATACAAAATGTCAATACTTTTAACCACAAACTATGAATGGTATAAAAATAGCACCTCCACAGTCAAACATAACTCATTCTATACAATATGGAAGATTTTATTGTATCAGATAAAACTCAATCAAGAGTAATGAAGGATATTGACATAGATTAAAATAATCATCAAGCTATTGTGGGAAATATCCCCCTTTTTCTTGAAAACATTTACAAGTCACACGATTTGTCAAGAAGCCATTTAAAATAGATTTTTGAATCAAAGTGTACTATACCACTTTGAAACTTATAAAATGAGTTTTAATTTTAAAACTTTAATGTCCATATAAATAAATCTTTAAAACCATTTTTAAAACAATGACATTAATGAGAAAGATTTGGACAAATAAATCTTTAAATTATTTAAAATTATATTTTAGTTAGAGTTACTAAAAAAAAGAGTGACACTTGAATACAAATAAAATTCGCAGTATTCATTAATAATATGATATTTTAGGAATGTTATTTCAATTAGAAATATGATATTTGTTTTAAAAAACCATTATGTCAATTTTGACACTATTTAATAATTGATTTTTTTCAAATCTTAATAACTTTATTAATTCGAAAAAAAATTATATAATCAATACTAACATGTCATATTAACCAATAAAATTTTCGGTATTCATTAAAAGTATCAAATTATAATTATTTTGGTATTTATAATATCATTTATTTTAAAATTTCATTAATAAGGTAATTGATCCATCATCATTATATCATGAATAACATTTTTTATTTTGTTCCTAAAATTTATAAAAAAATTACATGATGTATGAAATCATTTTGGCTTTACAATGAATATTTATAGTCAAAAATATAACTTATATATCCCCATGTAGAAATTAATTTAATAAATATATTTGTTTGTGTCATTTTTGTCTTCACTTTAAATTAATTAATCTAAAGAGTCATTATCACTCTCAAGTGGCTCCATGGGGTCCTAAAATAGACCCAAGGATGCCCATGGTCGGTCATTACTCATCCAATAAGGTTAGGACAAGTGTTAAGGTAATTTTTTATTATTATAATATACTTTTTATCTTGAATTACCCTATTTACATTTAACCACGGTAAATAAAAGTAAAAAGTTACTATTCAAAAAAATATATTTTTATCTTATTGTACCAAATTTTACTCCTTGATATTAACCGTGTCTCTCAGATTTTCGAAATTCCACTCACAGAAGCGGTAAAATTATGTTTTTTGTGAATTAGCAAATTCTCCTAGGAGATGGGTAAAAGACGGTAAAAGTTCAATAAAATTTTTATATATCTAAAATTATTATAAACTGAATCCAATGAATTACATTAAAGTTATATAGGTAGTATCTATCTATTTTGACATAAAATAAATTTAGATAAAATAATAAAAAATTTGGTTTTAAACTATAAATCAATGTTTTTCACTATTCATAAAAAATTAAAAGTTTTCAGAAAAATACCAAAACATTACCCTAAGATAATTTTGATATTCCGAATTCAATAATGAAGTCTATTTTACCAAATTAAAAACATAGAAGTTTCATTTATTAATTTAAAATTAATTCCCGCTGTCAAAACCAAAAGGCGTATTTTTAAGAAATAATAACCACCAAAAGTTTGAAACTTGTTTATGTCCAATTTAAAAGTGAAATTAATTAAATTGACCATCGTTGGATTAAATGGTAAAAATATAATCTATTTATACTTCCAAAACACTAAAATTTATAATTTAACAATATAAATTTTTTGATTTAAAAACTTGTTTTCAGTTAAGATATAGTATTTTCACTATTCACCCACATATGAAAGTTATCAGATTAACACCAAATCATTATTGAAACTAAATTATTATGTCCCGATTCTAAAGAATAAGTTTATTTTGTCAAATTGAATATATAAAAGTTTCAAATATTGTATTTAAAAGGTCTTCACTATTAAAAGGAGGTAAATTTTCATTTTTTGAAAAATACATCTTTTATCAGAAAAAAAATGTATTTGTTCTTAAATTATGTCTAAGAAACTCATAATATGGATTTTAAAATTATAAGGATTATATAAAGTTCCAAATTCAGTTAATAATATTCATAACTACTTTTAAACGTCTTGTTTGGTAAGTCGTGGTGCGCTGGAACTCAGTGATGCGTGTAGTGCAAGTTATTAAATTACATTGAAAAAATAACATACTATGAAATCATGGGGTGTTACATTACTACTAACCAAGAGGGGAGTCGATGGGAAACAAATTACAATGGTTTGTGAGGCGGTAGTCCACTATAAAGAAGATTGAAGGTGTCATTTCCCATTTGATGGAAGATGAGATAGATATATGTTGTTTCATTAATGTAATAACATCTTAGTATATGACTGATAATTTTTAAAATATTTCACAAAAAAAATAAGAATGTTTTAATGAGGTAGAAGATAAAAAAATATAAAAACACATGGTTAATAACTATACCTCTTCTTGAGAAAACATATTAAGAATTATCCGAAAGTCCATACCAGGATAGTTTTATGTTAAAAAAGGGACAATAGGTAAAGTAGCAAGATTTAAGTAAAATATTTATAAAATTTTAGGATAAACCAAAATTATATTGATGTGTGAATAAAGGAGGATATGAGGTTTCCTTTTATATGTTTGTAGGGAACCCACTTTGAAATTTCCTAAAAGAATAAAAAAATGTAAAGTAGTTCTCAAGGAACATTCTTCCAAATGTGAATAAACTAGGAGCTTCTATTTAATATAGAATAAATTAGGTTATAAAATATAATTTAGTAAATTTTATTTGAAAAATTTTCCCTTATAATTTTTTTCCACCCCACCCCAAGTAAACCTGTTTTAACCTTAGCTACTGTAGTTAATTTTTACTGTTATAAAAATTCATCATCACCAAATATTATGTTAAAATTATTAAATAATATTATTTATGATGATAAATAAATATTTAATCCATTTTATCATATTCAATTCATGAAATTTAATAAATTAATTTAATATTAAACTGGTATATGCGATGAAACCCCATTTTTTTGAAAAATGTACTTTTTAAACAACAGAGGATCTCTATGACTGGAGATAATAAACATGTGAATTTAGGTTCATATAAATAGGTTTATAATCTATAAATATAATTTAAATATTTCTTTATTAGTATTCATTTTAATTAATTAAAACTGATAAACTTTATCCACTTTAAAAAAAGTTTTTAGAAATCTTCATTTTTAAGCATACAAATAAACATATTCAAAAATCATGACATTTGATTTCTAATAAAAAATTAATTAGACAATTATGATTAAAAATGGTTCATATTTTACTTTATAACCAAATAAAAAAATAAAAATTATATTTCTTAATAACATTACATAATGGAAATAAATGATTGTATTTGAAAATAGGTAATTTTCATTGTTCAATAACAAATTGGTCATTTCTGAAAAATTCAAAAAATGAACCCTAAATAAAATTTTCTATACTGATTTAAATAATTAATTTCATTTTTTAAAATAAAATTTCTAATGTTTTCATAAATTAATTCCTTATTTTCTCAACAAAATAATAAAAACATTTCAATGAAAAATAAATTTTTGAAGTCGGTAAAGACATTAAAAAAATAGTAATTATTTACCAATATATTTTTGTTTCTAAAAAATATTTTTAAATAATTTCCAAATTTTTTTTAATCCTTTCATATTTTTAATTTTAATGTCTAGTTTATAAGAATCAAATTCAAATATTTTAATAATATATCTTTATCTATCTGAACATGGTATCGAACTACTAGAAAATAGATATATACCAACATACTTATACACATGATTTATAGAAAACATGGGGATAGATGTGATAAATAATGATATGAACATGGTTTTATTTCAACCACAAGTTTATATTGACTTATTACCACAATTTTAAGAAAACTAATTGTATTCCATCCTATGATTCCTAAATTCCATTGTGCTCAGCCACCTTGTGATCCCTCTCTTATCCCCTGCCAAACCTCTTCTCCACTAATTATGCTATCATATATCAAACTCATCCCCACATTAGACTTCTCATATACCCATGAAACACTCTCCTCCCCTAATTACCCTATCATTAATTGTGCTCATCCCACCCAAATCGGAAACCATGCCCTGATGCTCTACTTCATTCTGATTCAGTCATTCCAGCTTCAGCTTATCTCCTCCCCTATCACACTCAAATTCTTAGAGGATTATAGTTTCATATTCATGGATTATGTTTTTCTCCACATGGTTTGGTATAACCATCTATTATCCCTGATTATTTTTAGTTTTCATCGACCATGTTGTCATGTTTGGTTTGGTCGATCCATACGTCAAGGGGTTCACTCGATTTTTTGCTTTCATTGGTGTTTAGGGTTCATGGTAATTTCCTATTGGTTGTCTAGACATCCACCAAAAGATGTGATTCATTCTAGCTCATGTGTCATTTATTATAGGTAGGTTTTCCATTAATTAACTTTTAATTTCGAAACTGTTGATTTCTTTGTGTTTTGAACTTATGTTTTAATTAATAAATTACAGTTTTAAATAACTTTAGGGGATTTCCGTTGTAATAATTTCTATTCATATTATATTTATTTGACATATAAAGGTTTTAATATTTTAAGGGAAATCCTAAATATTATTTTATGTGAATAGCCACGTAGTTCAATTATGAGATTAATCAAATGGACTTTGGTAATAGTATTTGAATTTTATCAAATAGTTTGGGCTTCAAAAGTGATTTCTCAAAATAAATCAATCATAGTTCCACGTGATACATTAAGCTTCATTTATTGTAAAAATAATTCATGAATTTTTTTAATGAAATTTAAGGGCTTAAAATGGTTTGACCCCATTTAGGTCATTAACTAAATTTAAAGGGCGATGTTGGAAACCATGATGGTTTTGGAAAAAAATGTTCATTTACCAAAAACAATTGGATAAACAAGGTGTTTTGAAATTTTATTTTAGTATATTTTGAAATGGTTGGTTTTTTAAGATATGTTTGAAGTGAGATTTTGATGAAACGCATAAAGTATCTCAAAATCAGGACTATTATGTTTTCAATAGACTATTTTTTACTTTTTGTGATTATATGAAGTATACCCAACCCTCATTAAACCCATGTGACTATTGTACACATTCCTTATTTTCCCATGGTAGTTAAACATTTGATGACATAAAGAGGGTTTTGAGATTTGATTAGCTAATTTGTCTTTCTAATTTCAAGTTGTTGTTGAGTTTTAACTGCTTCTATTTATTAACACTGTAATTCCACCCCTTATGTATATTTATAATTTGAAATTTTTTATCATATATTAATTTATATACATTTGATTATTTTCTCTAATAAGTGATATTCTGTTTCATTATAGATTTTCCAACAATTGACACCTTCCTGCTTCAAGAATACTCATGATCAAGAATGTCAAAGTAGTATTTTAATGAAAATAAAATATTCCATTAGATTTTTCATCACTTTTCTACTCCCTTTAAGGATTAATTTTTTTTAATGGACACATACATTATTTATACTATTATTCATATTCCATTAATACTGTATACTATTATATAGTGTCATTTTTTTAATGTCTAATTTTAAACAGTGTCATTAAATGTTATCTATTATTATAAAAAATCAATTTTTTATATCCATTAATATACACTGTCATTTAATATTTTATATTATTATACAATTTCATTTAATACACTCTACTATCAAAAAATACTTATTTAATGTTTTGATTACTATTATGAACTATAATTTTTTTAAAACACATGGTGCTGTTGATATTTAATAATTTCAATGGAGGACTTACCCATTAAAGTTTTTGTATTTGATAGATAATAAATCATATATGGTCATTTTTTAATACTTTATTGATTCATTATCCATCTCATCTATTGTAATTTACATGAATAAATAGGCATTTTCTTCATTTTTTATTTATCCCGTCTAAAATTATATCTCTATGAAATGTATAAAAATATACCAAAATTAGGGTATCTACTAATGATCTTACTCTTGTAAATATGTATTTAAAATTCACGACCAAATGTATAAAAATGAATGATTTTATGCTTTCTCTTAATATATTGTTTGTTTCTATTAAAAATTTTAAGAAATTAAATGTAGATATGATTTATAAGTTTTGAAATACATTTTCATTTTTACAAGTTTTAAAAATTATGACTTATTATACTCTAAATCTAAATTCCATGTAGCATACTATTTCATTTTATCATTTTATATGTTCGAGTGTCTTTATGAGAAATTTTTAAATAGGATTTTTTGTATGTGTTCTTGGTCTTATAGTCCTCTTTATAATTTTTTTATGTATATGGACCCCATTTTCTAGGGTTCTCATAATTGGTTTCCATGTGATAAAATTTTTTAAGGAGTAGTGATTACATTAGAAAAAATTTTCATTATGATGATTAAACTTTTGTGATATATTTTGGTTCCTCTTCACTATTCATTTAATTTTAGTTCACTACAACTGAACCATAACTCATTTTGGTGTTTTTTCTTTTATTATATTCTTGATATTTAGGGATTTTGGGTATCATTGAGGATGGTTATAGTCCCTACTATCAAAGGAAGTGGGTTCTACATTGGTTTCTGTTATGTTTTGTCTACTTCCAATTGTTGACCTTTTTTATTTATGGGTTTTGGGGTTTTGAGTTTTCAATGTTTTCAAAAATATTTTAGACCTACTATGGTGGTTTGGAGCTTTTATTTTCAAAGGTGACTTGAACATGTATGGGTATGTAGGAATGTATATAAATGTTCCTCCGTATATGTATATATATTAATTCACTCATCGTGGTATGAATATATATATTAGGGTTATATGTTCTTATGCGGATATATATAAAAAATGAATATGTGTGTAAGGAAAAGAGGTATATTAAAATATAAGCATATATATCATGTTCCCATTAAACAAATATGGCCATGAAAATATGTACAAAGGGGATAGGGTTCCTTATATATATGTGAAATTGAATATGTGTGAAAGCAGTATAGGGGAGATTCAAGTTTTCATCATCATAGTGGGAGAACCTTAAATTCAAGGTAGGGTCATTCATGCATTGGCCTTTAAATTTAAGGACTAATTGATTGATTGTATTTCACAAATAGTTTTTATTACTAAATAGTGATTTATATTTCATAGAATAATTTTTTTAACAAGCTCAATGAAATTAAAACTAACCTATATAAAATTGAGCTACATTGAGTTATACTAAATTGAATGAAATAGGACATAATATAATTAGGAAACCCCAAAATAATCTGAATTGTATTAACCTATAATTCATAAAACTGAATATTCCTAAATGAGTTTAGAATAAATTAAATTAGCATATACTTAATAGATTAATTAAATCTAACCAGATATAAGAAAAATCATATTATTTTGTACCAAAGTAAATCGTACATAATCAGTATAATCTAGTAAAATTTAACATGGATTTCATCAATGTGGATTACATCAGCCATAAAAAATGAATATAAACCACGAGAATATAAAAAATAATATTAAGAAGAGTAAACCTAAAACAAGTAGAACTAAATAAAGTAGAACTATAAAAACACATAATGGGTCGATAGATCCAAAAAATAGAATTAAAAATTTATATAAAAACATTCAAAAACTATAAAAAAACATACTATTGTAAATTTAAATTAGATAAAATGATATAGATATATAATTATTGAAATCAATAAAATAGATTTCAAAGAGAAAAAATGGATGAAAATAAATTAGAAAATTTCAAACTAAACTAACATTAACTAATATGATATTAGAAATGATGAATAAAATTGGACCAAATATAATGAATTCAAACCAATATTATCGCAAATGATATGAACTAAAATGAACTATACCAAAATGATATAAACCAAATATAATCAAACCAAATCTATTAGAAATGAAATTAACGTAATTTTAAGAAAAATGGAGTAAAAATTTAGAATTTATTGATTATTCAATCCATACTAAAAGGATTAGTAAAAAACCTAAAATAAAACATACATTGAAAATACATAAAAAAAATAAAACATAATGAAATTTAATTGAATACAATCAATTATAATTATCAGGAAATGATGAAAACAAAAGTGAAGTGTACCAAACAAAATTATTGTGAGATGGACCAAACAGAAAAAATTAATATCAATAAAATTAAACTGTATTATAGCATAACCCGGAAAAACTGACCTTGGATAAAAAAACCAGAAAAATGGATGGAACCACATCTTTTGGAAAACTCTAATTGATTCCCCCTTTATTTTAGGAACATTGTTTGAACCATTGGGCAATATGGTTCTTATATGTTGGGTAATGACCTTTATAGTCATAGTAAATAGGTATTGTTTAGTTTATTTTTTATTTTATTTTCATTGGCCACTTAGGTCTTTTACCGATTTCTACAGACTGAGGGTAGATAAATTCTCTAAAGGGGGTCCATAAGGGAACTAGAGGTGGAAATATAGTTTTCATTGTCAGTGAGGGTGATCAAGGTAGAGTTGGGATCAATTAGCATGTTTCATTTGTGTCTAACATTATACAATTATGATTCATTTTATTTTTTCCCCTTCGGTGTGGAAGTCTAACGTATGAACAGGTCATGTTGAAATTTTAAATAAGGTTTTTCATACCAATTTCTTAGTTAATAAGATTATTAATAATGGTGAAGTATTTTTGTATATGATAACCATAGGAGACTGTGTTCCTAAATTGGATTAGTAACATCATACTCAATTCGGAACCAAGCTCCCTCGATTAGGGTGCAACCTAGTGAGGGTGGCCATAGATCAGTTTGGAAATTCCATATGTATAGTTCTAATACTAGAATCGCATAGTGTGAAGTAGATTAAAAATTATCTTTGTGTAATATGATGATATTTCCAAAAAAAAATTGAATTTTAATTCTAGCATTTTTAAATAAATTTTATTATTTTCAATATTTATTTATTATGTAGTTTATAAAAATAGTTTTGGATTGAAAATTTCATGTTTACAAGTTGAATAGGTTTGTTTTTTACCACTGTTTTTATGTAAATTAGTTCTTGTACAAGTTAGTATGACCACAGTTTCAATTCACTCATCTTATCTACAATGTATTGTGGTTTTTATGACGTTTTTATTCTTTTATAGGTTATATATTAAATGATTAGGATGGAAGAAAGGATTTAACATGGATAGGTATTTATACACAAAATTTAATTAACCATGGGTATATTATTTCTAGAGATATAATCTATACCCATAGTTTTCTGAATCATGGGTTTATATATATGCCCATGGTTTAACTAAAATCTTGGGTATTATGGAAATATCCAAGTCTATACCAATAGTATCTATAGAAACCATGGGTATAAGTCAATACCAATACATCCCAAGGCCGTGGTATATATAATCATGTGTATATAATATTCCCATGGTTATAGGGGCAGTAATCATGATTCCAAACCAAAGTAATAGGTGATATTTCTAGTAGTGTTGTGTGTAAAAAAACTTTCTAACAAATCAAATTCATTTAAAGAGAGATATATTAAAAATCATAGGGAATTAAATAGATATTACATCTTAATTGATCATTATTACTTACATTAACTTAATGATCCATGAAATAATTGTAAGGGATTAGTTCCTTCAAAAACATGGATACATAAAAAACTTGTTTATAAGGGATCTATATTATCTATCACTTATTTCTCCATAATTAGAACCATTCTATGAAAAAATAATACTTATTACTTCTCCTAAAAACATAGATAAATGAATGATAATAATGAGTAAGCTCTAATGCTTAGTAAACCTAGGCAATAGATATATTAATGTTCACTTCAGGGTAACATGACCATAAGAGTATGAGAACACGAGCATAAAATTTGAAAACTGTACCATTTATATAATTGACCATAATCATGGGTCATAGAAAAAGTATTCTATATCATAAGATATTATTTATAAATGAATCAAAAAAATATTCATGTTAAAATAACATTAGAAAAATACATGAGTTTGTAGTATATTCATATGTATAGAAAATGATTTCATTAGTAGTCAAGGATCACTACCAAGACTATCATAGTGGATTGGGTTTACTCCCCAAAAAAAATTAAAATTCCAGATTCAGTCCCAATACATTTATATGGATAAATTCACTTACTAAATTGGCTTCACTTCCCATTCTAGTTTTTTTATCTCAGAATATATCTATATTTACTAAAAGCATTATAGGGTTTTATAAATCTATACACACCAATCAAATAAATAAAACCATTTTAATTTTTTCCATAAGATCATAAAACATTCACATGTCATTACCCCTAAAATTTAAAGGTTTTTATAAACATTTCACCATATCATAAATTGTGGGAATGAAATGAGTTTCATAAGCATTTTGTCATAGCATAACACATGGAAATGAAATAAGTTTTATAAAAAATATTTCAATATAATCATAAACCATATAGATAAACAATGAGGATTTTATCATTAGAAAATATCCTCAATAAATATTAGTACAATTAAAATATGTTAACTAAGCTTTAAAATACTTTTATAGATAACCTGGTACACTTTTTTTTGAAAATTAACCCTTTATATTTAAAATCAATTATTTAAAATGTAATAGATTTCTCAAAAACTAATGAAAAAACTTCCCTTTGAAAAGAACATTGAAAATATATAAAGTAGGTTTCCAATGATTTTGTGATCATGTAGGAAATAAATACCATTCATTTCCTATAAGTTAATAGAAAAACTCCATTTCATTCTATTGTAAAAAGGTTAAAAAGTATATTATTTAAAAAATGAAAAAAAAACATAAATTTAAAAGTATTTTTTCAAAAATCCAAAAATGGGTAAATATTACTTTAAAAAATCATATAATAATATTAAAACATTCTTGAAATTATTTTTCAATAACATGGATATGGAAGAAAAGTTTTTCCCAACCAAAGAGAGAAATAAAGACGGTTTTTCCATAAAAATATTAATTTCTACTCTTGAGTGAATGGAGAGAGAAAAATATAACTAAAAATGTATTCTAAATAAAAAATAGTCCAATAAAAATTCATTATTTCCAAATAGGTATGTCATACAATTTCATCATCAGAAATGTGATCATCAACAATCATGGTAAATAATGATGTGGTAATATTTGAATCATAAGCCCCATGATAGAATAACATCAAATGAAAAATTATATAACATGAACTTAATAACAATCATGATATCAATTTTCAAATGTAATTATATACACCCCATAAAATAAACTATGTGCATGACATGACATATGTCCCAAAATAGTTAAATTGGGAAGGTAAACCCTTACCTCAAGTTCTTATTATTTCATAAGCACTCTAATATTAGATATAAAAATTTAAAATTTAAAATATAACTATATAATAGTCATTTAAAAGAATTTAATATCTTATAAAATCTATTTAAAACATTTCAACACCCATTTATCAATAATTCTTTATACGACTCGACATTTCCAAGTGTTAACTGTTTCGTTTATCATATGTATATCAGTTCAATGGTTCAAGTACTTGTACTTTGATCATGGTTTAATAATCTCGAGAATGTCAATAAAGATTTAAATATGAAATATATTAATTTTATATATATATATATAGTAATCTATAAAATATTGATATAAAAATATGTATTACAGTGCTCAAGGAGATTTTAGGTCGTTCATACGCATGAATGTTGCTTTCAATTTTGAATAGATGGAACAAAAGAAAAATAATTAATAATTAACCATTATATATTCATTATTATATCATATAAATAAGTTATATTAATTAAATATATCCCTATTACCATCCATTAAAAATGAAAATGAAAAACAAATCGCGTTGCTTCGTGGTGGTGGTAGTCCACACGTACACACAAGTGATATTATTGTTTTCCAATGGATTGTAATGAAAGAAAGTAAATTTGATATTATAATTACAGAATAAAAATTATTTCATAAGTATCATATATAAACATTAAACCCATCATAATTATCATCAATGAAAAATAATTGTGGAAAATCAATTGTATCCCTAGCAGGAGACAATAATTTGCACCCACACACAAGAAATACATTTACTTCATGTCTAAGGGGAAATATGGAGGATAATGGTGATTTCATATAATAATTAAATTTTAGTATATTTATGATATCAAATTTAGTATTTTATAATACATAAAATATATTTAAAATAGATAAAAATTAGTAAAAACAATGTGATGAGTTAAGGTTATTTCCTTTTCATTAAAATACCTTAGTGATATCTCCTCTTACGATTCCTAGGGTTGGACTTTTGAGAATAATATATCCTTTAGAATGTGTATAATGAGGTTTAAATGTTATTTTGGATGGTTATGGTAACCCTAAATATCTCAAAGTGGTATAAGTAAGAGGAAGGACGGTGTCTTTTATAAAGAAGGGGGAGGACACACTTGTAATTTCTAAAAAATAATAAATAATAAATTTATTATCAAGAAAATTTATTTGAAATAAAATATAATTAAAATAAAATCAGTATAAGGCTGAAATAACATCATCAATTTAAATTTATACAGGTTTTCTCGCGTTCTAAACCATATTTATTATTTATCCCTTTTAATTATATTTTACCAAAATCCTGGTAAAAACTATTTTAATACTAAAAATGTATTAATGCTAAAATAAATATACAAGTTACTCAAAAATTTAAATTGGACGGGGTTTTAAATAATCTTTCCTTAACACGATTGAAGGTAATATTTTTTCTCACAATTAAATATTTTTTAAAAATATTATTTTGATAAAGTATCATAAATATCAATTTTTGAACTATTCATTTAGTTAGACAGAAAATATATGAGGAAAAATATGATATTTGAATATAATAATTTTAAACCTCACTTATTTTTTAATTTTTTTTAATAAATTTCATAAACACAACAAATACCTCAAATTATATAAATTTATATCTTTATAAAAATCTTTTATTTTTTATTAATTGAATAAATAATGTATTAGCATTATGAAAGCACTTAAGGTAATTACTAAATAACTGTAAAAAATAAACAAATTACTAAACCTAAGTTATATTAATTATACACTAAATTACTATTAAAACTTTTTCTAAGTTGATATTATCCATATGTGAACACAAAAGATATATTTAAAACTAAGAGAGTGAAACTTTGTAACATTCTTTGAATCAAAAATTACATAGGTCATTTTGATAGAATAGTGTCTCTTTAAGAATTAAATTTGAGACTAAGGTTAGAAAGGTAAAATTTAATTCATCAAAAATGATTTTAGAAAAAAAACAAAGTGACTGAAGTACTTTGTTTTAACCTATAGTAACTATATTTACTCTCTACCGAAGTGATAAATTTTACCATAGTTACTATTTAAAATTCCTAAAACTAAAATGGGCCTATTTAAGGAAATTTACCCTCATAGTTCCAAATATTGAATAAATTATAACCAAATAAATTAATATAAGTTTCATAAAATAATTTTAAATTAGGATCACAAAATGTGATGAAAACCTCTTTTAGGAAAATATACTTTATAAACATAAAAATGAATTTATTTTTATCATGTGCATAGAAAAAATATTTGATAAATGTTAAATCATTTGATTGAATATATAATATATATATTTTATTAAAATAATTCACCAAAATTCATTAATTTTATTAATTAATAAAAATATAAAATCAATGAATAAAAAACAATTTTGTAGAAAAACATCTATTTTACTTTCACATTATTTCATTTTTTATTTATAATAAAATAATTATAAATTAAATTATTTTATGGATTTGTAAACAATAAATTACTGATATTTATATAATTTTATTCATTCCCTTTACTTCAAAGGCTAGCTTATAAAATTATACAATATTATGGTTCATTTAGACATGGGGTTAAGTGTATCAAAAGCTATTAGAAAAAAAATATTTGAAGATAAATATTTCATAAAATATTGGGATGTTACATTATACCCCCCATAAAATGAATTTTACCCGTGAAATTACATCACTATTTTATAAAAAATGAGTATATATTTGTTTCACCGCAATCTTAGGTTCCCATATTGAATATACAAAATATATGATTCCTCTATAGAAATTTAACTGATTGTGTAGTCTTGTTATATATAACTTTATCTCTATATTCCAAGTTGTATATTGGTTGTTCCTCATAATAAATATAATTTCCCAATGTTATAACCCTTGAGTTTAGTATATGTTATGGATTAAGTATGCACTTTTTCATCATAGATACTCGGAATAGGTTGTGAACTTGAGATAGGTTAGATGGAAGCGCCAAGCGATACGTGAACATAACAACTTGATCAACTATATTAAAATACCCAATATACCAAGACATAAAATTTTTATTATTTATATATCTAATAACCTTTTTCCATGGATAAATTGAGAAAAATAATTCTTAATATCATTAAATTCTAGGTCACAATGATGATTTTCAACATAATTTTTTTGTCCACACCGAACTACCTTGATGTGTTATTAAATAGATTGACTTTATCTACCATTTCAATAGCTATCTCATGCACTAATAGATTTCTTCCCCTAACTATATCATATAACATTGTAATTATACACTTATTTCTATATAGGTCTTTATAAGGTTTTGTCTTATTTCTTGAGTGAAATATCTTGTTTTAATAATAATCAACTAGAGGATGGTGTTGATCCCAACCACCAATGAAATCCATAGGACTATATATTAATGTATCCACTAGGTTATTAATAGCTATATTAAATATACCTTCCTTATATGAATGATTGGTAGTGATAAAAGAAAATTCTTTATCCGGTTCCAACTAAAGGACTCTTTAGAACGTTGAGTTAAACCACAGATCTTGGTTAGATACAATGTAATGTTGTAATCTATAAAACCTTACTACTTTCTTAATATAGATCATGGAAATATAATCTAGAGGGAAATATTCAATAATATCATTAAAGTGTTGTGAATTTATTTGGTTATCAACTATAACCCAAATAGCATAAACGGATTTAGATGTTCTGTGGAGTCTGATGATAGAGTCTATTGTTATATTTTCCCATTTCCATTCTCATACGAGTAATTCTTGTAACAACCCCTTAGAATTCTATATCTGATAATTAACTTGATAACATACAATGCATCAAGATACATAATAAAAAATATCCCTCTTTATGTGGTATCACCACAAATAATCTTTTAGACCTCTATACAACATTGTACTTCAATGATGAATAGTGATTTCTGAAATATAGGCCACATCCAATAGCTCTTCTTCAATTCTAGACTGGGTGGAACACATACTTGGTTCCTACACATTATCATTCAATAATAATCAAGGTTAAACTCATGAATATTTCTAACCTTATTATGTAGATCTTAATCTTCCTTATGTGCCTCTTTAATCTATCTTAGATAGATAGTTTACCAATAATTTGATAAAGATAATATTTATCCCCTTATATCAACATTTAATGATCCATCATTTGAAAATATTGAAATATTTTATATTTTTTGATCCTCTTCATAGATAAGAAGTCATGATCCTTTTAAGTCAGATAATCAATCACTTTTTTCACTTCCCCAAGGTGGTAATGTATTAAGAAAAAAACAAAATTTAATCTACTTTAACCATCTTCTCTGATTCAAATTCCAATATTTCTATGGGAATGTATGGTTCAGGATTTTTTTATCATGATATATATCACACCCTTCTCCAAAAATAAAATTCCTCTATATTATTTAAGATGAAATTATCATAGATAACTCCAGATCATGAGTTGGGTTACCTTTCTCATGAACCTTAAATTATAATGAATCATAATTTATAAAAATTTCCTTTTACATGTGAACACATCCCAGTACCTTCATTGATTCATTACTATAGAATACAAACCCTTATATACTCCACGTTAATGTAAGAATAGGTTTGCTGAATAGCATTATATTATGTTACATGAAATCATATTCACATTCATCTATATAAATGAACGTAGCTCCATTTTGATTTTACTCTATGAGTGGATTAGATAGTAATGAGAAATTTTCCACAAAGCACCGATAAAATCTAGCCCAACTAAAAAACTACAGAACTCAGTACCAGTGGATGGTCTTGGCCAATGTTCAAAAAACAATTCTTTGAAGAATATATTGATATACCTTCACATGAGACTATATTACCCAATAATGAAACATTTCAAATCCATAATTCATTCTTCCAAAAAAATTATGAAGATTCTACTTCCTGAGGATCTTCAGTACAATTCTCAAATGATCTTCATCTTATACTTGATATTTTAAAATATAAGAATACCATCTATAAATAGAACTGTAACATGGTCAAATTAATCTCTAAATACATAATTCATTAAATATATGATGATAAAGGGGGAATACATAAGACAAATTTCATCAATATAAAATTATAATGTTTATATAATGTATGGAAAGTCATATTGGGTATATCCTTATTTTATTGACCTTATTTGATGATACATAGAATGAGGTTCAATCTTAGAAATATTTTTTCTATATTTTGTTGATCAAAAAAATCATCAATAGAGGGTATAGAATACTTTTTCTACATTATAGTAATTTTAATATCTTAACAATCAATACAGATCTTCATTTATCCAACTATATTTATAAAAAAGAATAGGGTCAACCCAAGGTGGATCACTTAGACAAATTAATCCCGTTACAATATAATCTTGGTGATTCTTTTTCAATTCCTTCAACTTAATTAGTGATATTATTTATAGATTCTTTGAAATACATATAGATCCTAGTATGAAATCTATTTTGTACTAAACTTCATAGTATATAGTATGACTCGAAAATTTTTCTTGAATGGTATCCAAAAACTATCATATAACAAGAATATCATTTGTGTTTATTTTCTCCCCAACCATCTCAGATAAAAACCAATTGTGAATAGGAATAAATACCCAAATATTTGTTTTTATTTCCATTATAAAATCATATTTATCACTATAATAACATAAAATCATAGGTTCGTTCATAATATCTTACGTGACTTCCCTTATTCATCAATTGATGTAGTATTTATGTAAGGGAATCCAATCCATACACAAAATAAGATCAAATTCAACTAGATTGATAATAACAAGACTTCTTGGATGTGATTTCTCTTAAAATAATGGGTTGAACCGTAGTCAAATAAATCTATATCCATTCTAGAGTGTATGGTAACTATACCTATCACCATTTGATTATCTTATCCAACCTCAAAATAGTAATTACAATATGTTTCCCATTATCTCTCATCTTAAGTGGGTTTTGATGTATGTTATCATCATTAACAATTATATTTCAAAATTGGTTAGAATAATTCCCATACTCCTTGAATCTGAAACACTAGATCATGTTCAGCATATCCAATGGATCATTATCCATATTCATATCACTATATAACTACTTCCCATCACTTTTGAATTAAATTTCCTAATTCCCTTCCTAACCACATGTAAAAATTTTCCATTCCCCATAAGATAATTTCTACCATGTTTACTTCCAAAATTTGATAATAAAGGAAATTTAATCTTATTATCTCTATGATTTTAAAATTTTATTTTATTTCTATATTTATTTTCCTATAATAATGGTGATATTGATAGTCAACTCCAATCTCCATTTCCATCTTGATAGCACATCAAACGATTTCTTCTTAGCTATAAAAGTACTTTTTCTATAACATCATTCGAAAATGTAGATGTAATACATTGAAGAATTCATCAACCCCACATTCTGGATAGATGATAATACTATAAGTATACCTACATATATCCCAAAATCTTCTACATAGGTACCAAAAAATTAACTATACATATTCTTTAAATAAATGAACTAATTCCATTTTTTTTATATAAAGAATGTGAGGAAATTAATTACGGACAAATAGACTCTTAGAATCATCCCACAACATGGAGAAAATTTCATTATATTTCCTTGTATTCTTGAAAATATGCCACCATTGGTCCATTTATACTTATAAATGATGGACATAACAAATGAATTTTCCTTTCTTTAAACACTAGAGAATGAAAAATATTTTTCAATGGTACTAATCCATTAATCAAAAACTAGTAGATCAGTAGAACCACTAAAAGAATGTGTTCATTACCACATAAAGGACACAACATAACATTTTTCACGAATTTTCTCATTTTTATGTATAGGGATAAGTAAATTTGATGCAAACATTTTTTTATATATGAATACATTTATTTCGGTAATTTAATTAATAATTACTCCCTATAAATTCAATAGAATTGTTCAGATTTGGTAAGACATAATTTTTTATTGAAAGTGAACAAAATAATCAAAAATATACCACTAATTCCAATTATATATGGCCTCACATGACATTGGATACCTATTGTACACTTTCAGTGTATGAAACTAAAGAAACAAAGTAGCACAGAGCTTCTAGAGCTGGAAAATCTCAATTAATGATGTTTAATCATTATAAGAAGTGAAATCATTACAAAATGTTAGGTTGAAACTAGATGTGAATAAATTCATAAGGGCCATTATTTTTAACCCTTTGGATTCATATTTAATGTTGTGGTAATGGACGAACATACATTGTTTTGAATGTTTTGATGGGAATGTTGAACAAAAAACCAAAATTTATTTCCACAGATATTTGTTCGACACATGGGGTAGAACCATGCTTAATTTTGGGTCATATTAATGAAAAAATAAATGAAACTCGGTCCACCTGGAGTTGTGTTAATTGATTGTTGTCCTAAATCATTCAAACATATTCAGAGACCAAATCATCGGGTGAGAAGGTATGTTTTACAGGGACATATATAATTATTTTCTTTGGGTTTACTTCAATGTTTTGGAATGTATTTTCCCTTCCCTATTACTCATTCATCACTAGGATGAGGGTTAATTATCACCTTATTCTAGGGTAACGTAGTCAAAGAGGTAAAGTAATTTTGGATTTCATTTTCTATACATTTAGCTATTTGTTTTGTTGAAATTTTGAATAAATCGTCTAATTTTTTTATTTTTGTTTAATCAATGCCATTGATTAATGAATCAAAAATAATTTTTTTATTTCGAAAACTAGTTACCCTAATTTTGGAATGAAAATTTTCATATTTAGGGTAATCGGGTGTAAAAAGTGTTATCGAGACAAACTTGATTTATCAATGCCTTAAACTGCCTAACCAAAGGGAAAGGAGATTATTAGGTCAAGGATGGGATTTCATGACCATTAAATCTACCATATCTTGATTCCAAAACCAATATTGATTAATAAAATGATTTTCTAAATCCATATACCCCATGAACCCTAAAACAACAAAACCCCATCATAACTTCAATTATTATTTTCCAAATAACCAATCTGTTTTTGTATCTCACATTCTACAAAACTACTTTAAATACAAAATATTCTTTATTTCTCCAGTATATTTTGATAAATTAATTAGATAACATTGTTTTCTTTAAAACACCAAAAAAATTCACCATATGTGTTGGTTTGACAGAAAAAATTTCATAGTACTACATTTTGATTAATTAGTTCAAAATTTCTATATGAGATAATGTTATATTTTGATTTTCCCCATAAGGAAATATTTATGCCCTTAAAAAATGTCAAAACTAGATTCATTTACAAGGATGGTTAAATTTTATTTTTTATTTTTTAAATTTTTAATATATTTTCATTTATTTTAATTTTTCATTTTTATGACTGGAATTGTTTTCTATGGATTCCATATCATCAATATTGTATGAATAGCCATTTCTCTCTGTCAAAGGGAAAAGAAGTCCTCATGTTTGATCCTAAAATGTAATAGATCCAGAGAATGTAGAGAGCTACAACCATTGTGGGGATATAAAATAACCAAGTAATTTTTTTACCAGTAAGAGATCCCCGAATATGGGCACTATCATACTAAGGAAGACAATCACACATTGATGCTCAACTAAGAGTACTCATACCACATGTAGATTCCATTAAATTCAAGATCAATTCTTCTATAATTAAAATAATTTCCAATATGGTATGATTTTCTAGACTCCCTCCTAAAGATCCAAACTCGTATCTTTGGATTTTTCGAGATCTCTTTGACACCGTTCAATTCTCCAACATTTAAGGTGATGTGGTAAGGATTTATTTTATTTTTTTTCATTAAATGATAATTCTCAGGAATGGATTTAGGTCTTTCTAGCACATTCTATTACTACATGGGATTCATTGGAAATAAATTTCCTAGCTTGATTATTTCCACCTTCAACAACAATGAACATCCAGACAATTATATTAAATTTACAATAGTTTGAAAATAAAACCCTATACTCTTCTTGGGAATAGTATAAGGAATTAATTATAAAATACCTAAATCATAGTTTTGAGACCTAGATACTAATATTAAAAATTTATAAATATCTTGAATTGGGAGATATGTATGTTTTTGAAGATGTAGTCGGTGGGTATATGATGAATAAATTGTCGAAAGAATGATATAATCTATTGGATGAGAAAGAGAGATACCTCTTCTAGTATAATATTGAGTGATTCAGTGGAGAGGAATCCACATGGTCGACAACAACAATTTTATAGTGTAATATATGGAACCACTTACCAACAAAATGGAAGAGATTATGTGGTAGAAAAAATAACCCCATGGTATGTATCTAAAACAAGTAAATTATGCTAATTACAATCGTGGTGATCATTTTTAGGGTAGGCTTCCACAATAACAAGAGACCCACGGCCAAGTATTTCATCCAAGATAATAATTTTTTCACACTCAACACCATGGAATCTAACTAATAAGACATGTTCATACCGTAAAAGATACAATTTAGAAATCCATGACCACTATGAGGGTAGAAATCAAAAATATATAAAAAGGATAAGTGACCCAGAAGGTTGTGTTGAAAATAGAGATTATCAAGTAGGGATAATTTCCCAATTACATAAAGATATTTCATGAGGATCACTACCTAGAAGCCTTATAGCTCCCCCATGTGAAGATTTAAAGTGTATTGATCTGGGGAGTGGCGAAGTCACTCAGGATCATCTCAAAATAAAAAGAATTTAATTATAATAGAAAAAAGAGCTTGAAAATAGTAAGTAAAAATATATGAAGAGGATATAAAATAAAAACCATCATAGTGCAATAAAAAGATACTTTTTTCAAAGTAACTAGAACTAGGAAAAATCGAGGTAAAAAAGGTAAATTTTGGGAACACTTTAAAAAATTGCATATTGATGTCCCATTTATAGATTATATTGAAAACATGTCAGCCTATGAAAAAATCATGAAAGTGATGGTGAAAAAAATGAGAGGAAATTAGCCCCATTACACTAACACAAAACATTCAAATGGTAATTTCAAAGGACCATCCTAAGAATCAATGAGATCTAGGTATTTTCTTTATTAATATTTTTATTGGAATGAATAGATTTTTGGAAATATTTATGGGACTTTGGTGTAAGAACTTATTTAAATTGGGGCTTTTACATTAGGGATTTAATGTTGGTTTCTATAAAACCAATGTTAAAAGTAATTCATAAAAAATTTAAATGTCATTTTATAAAAAACATAATATAAATTTCTTATAAATTAATAATGATTTACATTTTATAAAAAAAGTAAAAAAAATTTTTGAAAAAAACTCGAAGTCCCCAAAACACTATATTTATTTTTTGATCGATGGATGTCCACAGAGCCGACAATGGAACCCTACTACCTATGACGATGATTGATCATGTATAATTGTTTATTTTCATCATATTTTCACATTTTATATCCTCATGATTCTATCATTTAACCTTAATTGATGTTCCTTTTTCTATATCATTCAAACCAAATCAATGGTTTAATGTTTTGTTCATTTTTTTTACTTTGTTTTTTCACTGGTTTTTCATCAATCTTGTACCATTTTCAATGTTTCCATGAATTTCAAGTGAGTTGATCAGACTTCTAGAAATATTTTTTATAATTATCCCCCAAATATTTTGGTTTTTTATTATTTATGATGATTAATTAATTATTTTATTATTAAAAATTTCATTCATCAATTCATTTTTCAATGAATTTAATTATCAATAATATTTTTTTTGTCAAATTTTTTTTAATATTACAGAAATTTTATTATTATAAATATTTTTTCAATATAAATTTTTGCGGAACTATTTAAAAGTATAATTTCTTATATCTATTAATTTCATATAGTTATATTTATTTATGGAAGAAATTGTTATTGTTATTTAATTTTTTCATTTATATGTTGTCTCTTTCAAAATAATATATTTTCATTTAAAAACATATAGGAGCATGTTTTTCATTATTAAATTATGTCTAAGATTGTTAAAAAATTTATGCATGTTTAAATTATCAATTTGTATATATGTTAAATCTCATTTATTTAAGATTTTCAATGATATTTTTTGATTTTTATGCATTCTTGTTTTTTATGATCGAATACATATCAATAATAGATTGTTTTGATTATTGTTTTTTATGATTAAAATTTATCTATTTATATATTTTTTAAAATAATTATATGTTTAAATATATTCACATTTTATATAGTGACCTTATGTAATTAATGGACCATAATGACACAAATTTATGAAGAACTACTAATGAATATGAAAAAGGAGTTATTTATTTCCTAAAAGTTTGTAAACAAAATCCTCAAAAAAATATTTTATTTTTTTCACGTGTCAAGTAATTGAATATGAAAGTGTTAAATTCCAATGAAATCAAAGATTGTCTCATTATATATGGTTTTATCAATAAGTTTATAAATAAGATATATAAATGTTAAATAATATAAAATTCAATATCTAATTTTATAGAAAATATTCATCATGAGAAGGAGAATTATATTGAAGAATTAATTCATGATGTACACATTGAAACTATCAAAAAATGTAAACTACTGAATGATTTTATGGAGATTATAAGAAGCCACATTTCTTAGTCATCAATAAATTTATAGTGTCATTACCATTTATAGTATTAGATAACTTTAAATCATAAAATTACTGAGGTGATAAAATTTTCTCTAAATTTCTTTGTCTTTTAAAAGTGTTACTTCTAGATGGAGATGAGAATACATATTCCAATTATGATGAAAAGAAAATATGGTTCCCAATGGTATTGTGGTATAAAATTATATATGATTTCCCAAATTATTGTATGTTTAATAGAAAGGAATATTAAGGTTTTTGAAAATGTCTTGATTGTGACTAAACAGAGATGGAATGAATCCATATCTAAGTCCCAGTATCCAACATAGTTGATTACAAATATTGCTGGAAGTTTACAACATGAACCCAAAAATATTTATTAATAAAATATAAGTTATGATGATCTTGATCATTTCTAGAAAAAAATAGTGAATAAAAAATATTTATTTGTATCTTTCACCATTGGTTGATGATTTTAAACTTTTATATGATATATGTGTTTGAATGTTTTATGCACACTATAAAGAGTAAATTATTTTGTGTGATATGATAATTTTCACTACAAATAGATTTCCTTCATATGGAAACATATCTGGATACTTTTTGAAGGGGCATAAAACATTTCGAATTTTTGAAGAAAGGACTTCATATTATCAATTACATAATAGAATAAAGAAGGTGTAAAATTAACATAAACGATTTTTACATATTGATCATCCTTATAATAGATAGAAAAGAAAAATTAATTATTTATAAGAATATAATCTCCCACAAAAACCATTTTCTTTTGAATAATATTATGACAAGGTGAAAAATATTTATTTCACATTTGGAAAGATATGAATAAATGGTCATCAAAAAATATGTATAAAAAACAATATATCTTAATCCATCAACATTAATAGAGATTTTCAAAGATAAAACATAACATTAATAATGTACCTATTAATAAAATCATATTTAATAGATTGAGTGGATCTTACATGTGCCTAAATGGAATGAAAAAATACATATTACATACTTAATTGGACTTGATATCCATGACAATATGTTTGCCTTTTGTTTTCAAAAACAAAGAAAACATAATATATTTATATCTAGATTATCACACATTAAGAAAGAGTGAGGGGATGGATTTGGTTTACTATCTTCATGTTATTAAATTACTTGAATAATAATCTTAATATATGAATGATTTTTCATCATTGAAGGAGTTTAAATTAATAGGTATGAAATTTCATTACTTCCAATATTTTATTTAACAACTATTACTGATCACAATACAAGGTATATTTTTGAAACCTATCATAAAGACAATCATCAGGTTATATTATTTCTTCAAATCCATTTGTTGACTATTTGTTGATATAAATTTGATATATTTTTTGGAGAATTAATTTGGGCATAAAAGTTTTCAACTAGAAATTTATTTCCCACCAATTTTTTCATATAATAGTTCAACTAATGATTCCTTTACAAATTAAAATAAGAATATTTCAGACTTTTCATTTACATTGGACATAAACTTTTAAAATATATGTGAAAATTATGAAGGGATATATTAAAAATCATCATATTCTAGAGAACATATTGTTCAAAAATATATATCAGAAGAGGAGATTGAGTTATGTACAAATGTTTTAATAACAGGGTGTATGTTCGTAGCATTGTATCTTCACATTTTATAGTTGAGAGTGAACGTAGAGTTAATCAGGACATGGAGTTATTGTTAATTCCATGTGATGATGTGGTGTAAGCATATTTATACATTTAGAACAACATTTATGAGGTCAAAAAATATATATCATAACATATTGTTTTATTAAAATTTTGATATCCAAAAGTAAATGAAAATTTGTTTATGATTTAGCGTAAAAATATATTTTTTTCATGGTTTAAGCAGAAATTATACACATATTTATCTACATCAAAAACATTAAAATTGATGTAATCGAGAGCATTTCATAATTTTAACACATGTTCTCATTTTTATATTAATGGATGCACATTTTTTACACAAAATAAAGATGATAAGAGTACTCTTAAAAAAGTGTTCTAATGGTCATTGTTGAAGCACTAAATGTTTTGAGTGGAAAAGATAAAAATAAAATTTCTATATAAATGACATATTTTGGGGTTCGTGAGGATATTTGGGGAATAAATTATCTAAATTTTTATTAATATTACTTAACTATAACTGGGTTGATAATAATAATGGTGTGAAACATGATTATTCTATATTTATAGTCATTCAGTTGAAAAGAAACAGTGAAAAATTTAATTACTTATCATGGTAACACATGAAAAGAAAATATTTATAGTTATTAATCTATAGAATAATCAGTGTTCAATAATTTTTCTAAAAAATTATTGGGGCGATGTGGATGATGATGATGGTTTGGATTTTAGTAAGGATTCTTTATATATTTCATGATTTCAAGATGATAAAAATGATTATAATGCTGTTATATTCTATGATTTGTCAAATAATGTTGAAGGGGAATTAGAAAATACTAAAATAATTTCCTAATTATTTATATAAATATTTATAATCTATATTTCATTTTCGACCTCCAATTATTGTATGATATTTGGTTCTTAAACTTTTTTCATTTATAATTTTTTTTGTCATTATAATGACTTCGGATAAATTTTAATTTTTCTATAACATTTTTTTAATTTTTAAACAGTAATTGGGATATAAATTATTTGTTAATGATTTTTCAATGTTTAAAGTATATGTTTTTATATGTTCTTATTTGTTCCTCTTGAATAATGTAGTGTTCTCCTTGTTTCCACCACCTTCGAGTGAGTTCAACAGAATAAAAGATCTATTTACAACATAATATTATAAGATATTTTTTCAGATAAATTAATTATCTATTATTTACAAATTAAATACATCAAATCATTTTGTGTATACATTTTATTCTCAATTATAAATTTTTTTGTTATATATCATTAATAGAAATATAATTATTTATTACAATTATTAGATTTCATTAAAATAAATGAACACATAAGTTTTTTATGTATAATACATATTTCAAAATGAAAGTCACTGAGGGAGGGGAATTTAAGCATGCACATTTTTTCATCTAAATATATATATATAATAATTAAATTATTTAATGAAAGAACCTTATATTTATTAAAATAATTTTCCATGCTTCTCCTTCTCTAGAGAGTATAGTACCTAGTGATGGGTGGAATGGGATTACATGTTTCCCAGAATATACAATCACACGTAGACAATAAAGGGAGATAATTAACATTGATGAGAATGACATCTCAACTAGACCAAATTCCACAAAGTTTATGACATACCTCATTGTATAGATATTTGGTAGGACCATTAATTTATACCATAATTGTAGGAGTTTCAACCAGTCGATGAAAGATATTTTATGGGAGTTTCTAATTGTAAAATTTATAAACATATTTATTTAATTTTTTAATATTTTAAAAAATAAGTGTTTAATAATTAAATTAAATTTCTATTTTTAATCCACTTTTGATGGGGTATGTGGGAACCCAAACAAAATGTCCTAAAACCGGATAAAAAATAGGTTTTTACCCTTTACAGAAAAATAAGGGTGATATTTTAAGACAAATTTGACTTTAAATAATATTTTTTGAGTTAAGATGATAAATACCCATCCCTTAAGTATGATTTTATATATTGAGATTTAGAGAATAATTTGGTCTCCAATCTATAGGATGAAGACTTTGAAGTATGTTTTTGGTCTTCATAGTATTAATTTTTTTAGTTAATTTTCATTACATTATTGATAATTTATTTTTCCTTTTGTAATCGGCCTCTTGAAAAACTCACCAAGAGATAGAGTCTTGTAATTTATACATACATATATTGTCAAAAAGAGGGAATCCTTTATTAGAGGAACAAATGAATTCTGGAAAACATAGTGTTATTTTATGATATTAGTTCTTTTATATTAATTTTTACACATTAAATGGTTTTTTATTTTTACTATTTTAAATGGAAACAGGTATTAGATTCTATTCAATAATATTTTTATCTGACTACAAAACCAAAAAAAATTGATTATGTGAAAGCTCAAGTTGATAACTTATATATAAATGAATAAATTTTTTTTATTACATATATTTTGTTTTTATTTTTAAAATAGTTTTTATAAATGTAGTATTATTTTTTGAAATGAATTGTTGAATGTGTATATTATATTTTACGAATCATTTACTTTATAATCCTAACCATTACAACAATAGATTTTCAATATGTTAGATTCATTATAACACTTTTAATTTAAACAAATATGTTATTTTCAAATTCATAACACTTTATTTTATTGAATTTTTATTTGTTATTTTGAATGAATCCAATGAATTGAAACACCTTCAATAAATTTTTTAGCATAATATTTTCTATGTTTGGAAAATTGGGATAATTATTTTTATTTAGGTGTGTTTTTTGTAAAAACTATTATAACGGTTCGCAATGAGTTTTTTTACTCTCATTTTTTCCTATATAATTTTTACTCGATTTCATTCTATAGTTTGGTTTTCAGGTGTGTGATTATGTAAATTTATAATATTTAAAAACAATATAACATTAAACATAAGTTTTTTATAAAAATGATTTGAAAAATTCCCCGTGGACATCAGCAAACTTTCAACATTTGTTTTATGAAAAACAAAGGTCAAATTCTATCTATTTTTTCACTCTTTATAGGGGATCTAAATTTCTTTTTTAAGAAACCAATTTTTAGATACTAAAATTTCTAAAATTTCATGAATTAATTTCAATTATAAATCGATGCTTAATTGAAAATTATGAGGTTAAAATTATTTTTCCAACTAGTTGATTTTCAAAATCATGTCATACACCATATTAAATATTGAGGGACTGGAGAGACTGAAGCCCACAAGAGTTTCCCTTAAATTGGTATATTAAAAATGTATATACTACTACAGGGTCAATTAATATATTTTGATGAAATTAGATAAATTATACTTCATGTTGACTTTTTAGTGTTTTTTATGGAATGAGAGAGCAATTCAATTATTTTAGGATGACCATTTTTAGCCACTAAGTGTATTATGATTGATATAAAAATTGGAGAACTCTATATGAGAGTTCGTTTTGAGAAAAAAACTTTCAATACTCATTAGGTGAATAAGTAGTTTAATATAAAAGAGGTAAAATGATATTGTAGATTAAAATATAAAAAAATATGAACATATTTCTGATTCTGAAGAAGTGAATGAGATAGCTTCTATTACGAAAGAGGGTTCTCTAATTAAAGGTACTAAAAAGAAGAAATATGAGATGAATAGCATTAATGCTAGAAGACTAACCCACTCCACCAAGTGTGAAAAGATCCAATATATGTAGACGTTACATGACCGTCCATTTAGTGTATTGGTATTAAGAAAAAATGGCGGATTGGCAAAATAAAAATTGACAAACTGCTACCGGTGGGATGAGTTAAGATTTGTATATTGGAATAACAGGGACTAATCTACATGGATACGTCATAATTGAGACCATTTATGGACCCCATCTAGGTAAGTCTTTTGAATCTTTTTTCACCAGATCTGAGGCTGAAAAAATGTAAAGACCCGTAAAATTCAAGGAAAATTTTTTCTTAATTTTCTTTAGAATTTTACAAGAGCGCGGTTTCAGACGGCACCTGATTCCGAGGCCCGGAGTGCCCGGAATTAATTTCCGAAGTTTGGCTCGGGTACGTTCAGTGAACGAACGAGCGGGAATTCCTAACTTTTGATCCGGTGCTCGGAATTGAAATCCGAGGGCACCGATGAACTCGCAGCGCCGATATTCGCTTAATGAGACCTTTTCGGGAGTTGCGTTTGTTGCGGGTTGAAAGTTACGTTTTGGGGTTTTTCAGTTAAGTTAAATAAAATTGTGTAAAACAAATTTTATTTTAACTTATTAAAAAAAAAACCTACCTAAGGGGGTTGGAAGTGGGACCCACACCCACTTAACCTCCCTTGGGAGGATTAAGTGTGGTGGGGCCCACACGAACCCCTAAGTCTTTTCTTTTTCTCTCAACGTACTTAACCCCTCTTTTAAAGGCTTAAGTTACCCTTATTTAATTAAGGGAGTTAAACCCCCTTTTTGAATTTCAAATATTGAAATTCTTTGTGTTGTGTTAATAAAATAAGAGGTAGTCTTATTTTATTTAGAGTTCTTTGTTTGTCTTTGGAGAGCTTTCCCATCTTCAAGCTCTGTCGAAGAACGAAGAACGTCTTCATCCTCAACGAAGAACGATAACACTTCGTCAAGGATCATCGACTCGGCGACCGGTATCTTCGGACCTCTTCTTCCTCCTCGGACCTTCTTCGTCGGCAAAGGAAGATCCGCCAACGTCGTGTCTCTTCGGGCATAGCACTTCGTCAACGAATTTGACGAACGACGACCGCGACACCCGACCTCCGCGACGCCGTCTTCCGCGGAGCGTAGCCGAACCTTTGAATCCTAAACCCGAGGTAGGGGTTTTTGTTTTCATTTTGGTTTCCTTACTCCTTTTCTTGATCATGAATGATAAGTATAACGTGTGGCTTATTTATTTAAGTTTCGTTTTTTTTTTCTTTAACGTGAGGGGGGCCGGACCGCACGAACACGGCCGAATCCCCCCTCCATCGTTCATGTTTGTTTATGCGGGTGGAAACAAGTAGCGTGGTGCCGTCGCACCACGCGGAGGATCGTTCATTTATTTTACGCAACGCCGTCGCGCTTCGCCGAGGAGAGTCTTCAAGAACGCGACGCCGTCGCGCCGCGTTGGAAGGATTCATGGCACGGCGAATGGGGCGCGGTGCCGTCGCACCGCGCCGGATGACGAACACCGCGGCCGGTTCCGGGCCGCGGCGGGACGAGAAGACCGCGGCCGGTTCCGGGCCGCGGCGGGACGAGAAGACCGCGGCCGGTTCCGGGCCGCGGCGGGACGAGAAGACCGCGGCCGGTTCCGGGCCGCGGCGGGACGAGAAGACCGCGGCCGGTTCCGGGCCGCGGCGGGACGAGAAGACCGCGGCCGGTTCCGGGCCACGGCGGAAGGAAAGACCGGCGGCCGGGCCGCCGGCGTCGGAAGCTGAAGAGGGGACCAGATTTTTCCGGTCCCGTTGGAGAAGACCGGCCGGCCAGCTGGCCGGCCGGATGCCATTAAACCGGGGAATTAAATTCCCCGGCCGGTTTATTAAACCCCCCTCTTAAAGAGGGGGGGGGGTTTAAATGAGGGGGGGGGGCAGCCGGCCCCCCGGTTTCGCTTCAGCAAGCCCCCCACGAGCGGGGGGCATTTTTTTTTTAAAAAAACGGCGCGGCTATGCCGCGCCGCCAGAGGGAAAAGCGGGGGAGTTTGTCCCCCCGCGTGCGGCCACCCCGCGGCCCGCCGCCGCCGCCACGCGGCCCGCCGCCGCCACGCGGCACGCCGCCGCCGCCGCCACGCGGCCCGCCGCCGCCGCCGCCGCCCTGCGGCCCGCCGCCGGCCCGCGGCCCGCCGCCGCCGCCCCGCGGCCCGCCGCCGCCGCCACGCGGCACGCCGCCGCCGCCGCCTCGCGGCCCGCCGCCGCCACGCGGCCCGCCGCCGCGCCGCCACCGCCGCGCCGCCGTCGCCGCCGCGCCGCCACCGCCGCGCCGCCGTCGCCGCCGCCGCCGGCCGCCGCGCCGCCGCCGCGCCGCCCCCGGGGGGGGGGGGGGGGGTCGGGCCGGGTCGGCCCGGACCCGGATCCCCCCGTTTCGAACCAGTTTTGGTTTTTGGCTCATAACTTGAGCCTCGGACCTCCGAATGACGAACCGTCTGCGGCAACGCGATCCTTGGATCGAGATGGTCGTTTCGGTATATCGCACTCAAGGTTTCGGTTTACTTTGAGTTCGGCCGGGTTGGTTCGTTCACGAAACCAACCGGGCCTTCGGAGCGGAAACGCTCATATCTTGAGCTACGGACGTCCGATTGACGTGCCGTCAGTCACGTAGTGTTCCTCTTAGTGAGACGGATCTTTTGGCATACTCCGCCCGAGGTTTGGACGCAGGTGGAGTACGGTCGGGTTGGTTTTGCCTTAAAAACCAACCGGGCCCCAGAGACGAAAATGCCAATAACTCTCAGACCGGGCGTCCGATTAACGCGCCGTCTGTTGCGTTGAGTTCCTGTTGACGATACGGAACTTTTGGATACATCAACATCGGTCTTCGTGACAGTTGATGTATCAGCCTCTCGGCTCGTGGAGCGGACCCTCCGTACGAGTTTGCTGTGTGCGGGAACCCTAGTGCTGGTTGCGACTGTTCTTCTGCTACTGTGACCTTGACGACGACAGTACAGAGATCCTGTGTGGATTTGACGACGACAGTACAGAGATCCTGTGTGGATTTGACGACGACAGTACAGAGATCCTGTGTGGATTCGACGACGACGACTACAACACTCAGCGATCCTACGTGGATCAGTGCTACAGGTTCTGTGTGAGCCCGATCCTGTGTGGGTCCTTGCGCTCAGCGGTTCTGTGTGAGCCAGCGCCTACAGGTTCTGTGTGAGCCCGATCCTGTGTGGGTCTTCTGCGGGGGTTAGTTACCTATCGATCCTTCGTGGGTCCGACGACTTAGATGGATCAGTGATCATCTTTATCGTCCTTGAAGAAGTATACCTGTGTGAGCTGAATCCTATTGTTTTCCTGTGTGGATTGTGTTGTGCAATCCTGTGTGGATTATATTTTGCTTCCCTTTGTGGATTACGTATACTTTCCTGCGTGGACTGAGTTGTACTTGGGCTCGGAGGTTGGAGCGTATCTGAATTGATGACTTAGGTATATGTATGGGCATATACCTAAGCAGTGTCGGTTGTTACTTCGTGATTGTACTTTTCTTTGTGGTTTATCCTTTGTGGATTTGAGAGACCTTCAGGGGTCTCGGGGTCCCTACTGAGTAGCTTATACTCACCCCTGCACGGGCTTCGCCCGCACTACGTTGTGTTGGTTGCAGACGACGGACAGCATTGACTTAGTTGAGGCTTGTAGAGCGGGACGGTACCCGGAGGTGGACCACTGGGCGGAACGTGCACGGAGCGGACGGCGGGACCCGTGGAGTAGAGGAGCTATCTGTACCCACCCTTCAGGTGGGATTTCCGGTGGACAGCTCGGAGTAGCGGCCTTTACTTTACAGTTGCTGTTTTTCCCTTTTCGAGTTGTACTTTACTTTCAGTTTGGGTTTGTATTCTGGCCCATTTACTTTTCCGCACTTTCAGTTGTACTCTGCTTGTTTAGTGTTTACTTCCGCTTGTTTACTCTGTGGTGTGTGTTTACTTTTCAAAGGCAATGCCTTCCCTTTTTACCGGGATTTACGCCTTGGTGCTAGTCGCCAGCCCCTGGCCTATGGAAGGCGGGCTTGGGGTAGTCACGGCTCGGACCCCGAGGGCGGGTCGTGACAAATTGGTATCAGAGGAGTTCGGTTCTACCGCGAACTCTGATCTTTTCTATGTGAAGCAATAATGTTTAGCGTATTGAGTGTGGTTATCAGTCCAGGGAGTCCAGTGTTGGTGCGGCGGCCGACGTATCCGTACACCAGGACCCTGACTTCTGATTTCCGACTTAATGCACGAAAACATTGATTGCGTGTGTGTTTCAAGTTTTCTTTGTGATTACTTGTGTCAGCTCACCGGGTATACTGATCTGCTTTATGAAAGTCTCAAGTTTTCCTTGTGATTACTTGTGCCAGCTCACCAGGTATACTGTTCTAACCGTGGCGCACCTGTTTCCTTTTCAGGATGGCCCCACGACGGCAGCCAGCTAGGGTTCCGAGAGTCGAGCGAGACGACAGCCCACCGAGCGACGAGGCTTCGGTGCAGGGCCCTTTGTCAGCAGTGGCACCGGCAGTAGCTTTACCCGCCGATCCCCCGATGCTTCCAGCAGCAGCCGCTGACGATGCACGTCGCCTCAGCGCACTGCATGAGTTTCAGCGCCAGCGACCGCCCAGGTTTCGCGGGGAGACGGATCCCCAGGCAGCAGAGGACTGGCTGGAGGCAGTGGTTCGAGTGTTTAGGCTAGTGAGGACACCAGCAGACCTCATGGTGATCCTCGCTGCGAGCCTACTACACGCAGCAGCAGGACGATGGTGGAGCTTGATGCTCCAGGTACACGATGAGGCAACTCTTCTTTGGACGGACTTTGAGAGCATCTTCCGCTCGGAGTTCGTCCCAGCCACCCTTCGTGCGGTGCGTATCCAGGAACTTCTACAGCTGCGGCAGGGCAGCATGACGGTCGCCCAGTACTCGGAGAGATTTACCGATCTCTCGCGCTACTCGACCGACATGGTACGGGACCCATTCTTCCGGGCCCGGACCTTCGAGCAGGGTTTGAGACACGAGATCAGGGCATCGCTGATCTCCCTCAGCATACCGACTCAGACAGGAGTACTGGAGCGGGCTCTTCTGATCGAGAGCTTCCTTGCTGAGTCTACACCAGCACAGCGACCCACCGCAGGGCGGCACGTGGCAGAGTCATCTGCAGCTGGCAGTCGACGAATGACTCAGGGGTCCAGACAGACCAGACCTCAGGGCACTGGCTCAGCAGTGCAGGGCACACAACGCGGAGCCAGTCTTTCGAGTGGAAGACAGTGCTATGCATGCGGCGGGCGAGGCCACATGGCTCGTGACTGCCCGACCCGCCATGCGGAGGAGCAGCAGACGGTTGAGGAACCACCTAGGCAGAGGCAGAGGTTCGACCGTGGCGGTCTGCAGGAAGGAGGCGGACGAGGCAGAGGAGCTGGCCGAACAGCAGGTGGTGGACGACGCTTTGAGGCTCTACCACCACCACCACCAGGAGGTCCACCCCGACCGCAGGGGAGAGCTCAGCTTCAGGCAGCCGAGGCCTTCGATCATGGAGCTCTGGGAGCCGATGGACAGGAGCAGAACTAGTGGTTACATCCTTTGTACTTCTGGTTCCTTGTTGCTTTTGTGTAGCGTCTTGTATTACGAGCTGCAATAATAAAAGACGCATACCTTGTGATGTTTTCGTTCCTGTCCTCTATCGTAATGTTACTAAGAGGTTCCAGTTTTGGCTGTTGACTTGACCCTCACTTGTGAGACATCTACTGGAGGAGGCCCAGTTACCACACATTGATGCCGACAGTGTGACACAACCCTTGGAGGCGAGAGTAACGGTTGAATCTCTTAGTAGTAGCGTCGAGGCCTTACGACGTCATCCTTAGTATGGATTAGTATCATCCATGTTAGGATTGACTGTTTTAGGCAAAGAATGTGGTTCATCCAGGGGATGAGACCAGGTTTCTCTTTTCGGCAAAGAAGAAATCTTGCAGCTCTTGTGGGACCAGAGATGGTCCGGGCCACGTCAAAAGAGGTCCATGTCATCCAGGAGCGGGTCCTACATGGACGATCGATTCCTCTTGTGCGCAACAGATGGCGGCACGGGAATCTCCAGGAGAGCACATAGGAGCGGGAGGCTCAGATGCGTGCTCAGTATCCTCTTTTTGTTTCCCTAGTTTTTGATGTAGCTTTACGGGGACGTAAAGCCCTGAGGTGGGAGTAATGTAAAGACCCGTAAAATTCAAGGAAAATTTTTTCTTAATTTTCTTTAGAATTTTACAAGAGCGCGGTTTCAGACGGCACCTGATTCCGAGGCCCGGAGTGCCCGGAATTAATTTCCGAATTTTGGCTCGGGTACGTTCAGTGAACGAACGAGCGGGAATTCCTAACTTTTGATCCGGTGCTCGGAATTGAAATCCGAGGGCACCGATGAACTCGCAGCGCCGATATTCGCTTAATGAGACCTTTTCGGGAGTTGCGTTTGTTGCGGGTTGAAAGTTACGTTTTGGGGTTTTTCAGTTAAGTTAAATAAAATTGTGTAAAACAAATTTTATTTTAACTTATTAAAAAAAAAACCTACCTAAGGGGGTTGGAAGTGGGACCCACACCCACTTAACCTCCCTTGGGAGGATTAAGTGTGGTGGGGCCCACACGAACCCCTAAGTCTTTTCTTTTTCTCTCAACGTACTTAACCCCTCTTTTAAAGGCTTAAGTTACCCTTATTTAATTAAGGGAGTTAAACCCCCTTTTTGAATTTCAAATATTGAAATTCTTTGTGTTGTGTTAATAAAATAAGAGGTAGTCTTATTTTATTTAGAGTTCTTTGTTTGTCTTTGGAGAGCTTTCCCATCTTCAAGCTCTGTCGAAGAACGAAGAACGTCTTCATCCTCAACGAAGAACGATAACACTTCGTCAAGGATCATCGACTCGGCGACCGGTATCTTCGGACCTCTTCTTCCTCCTCGGACCTTCTTCGTCGGCAAACGAAGATCCGCCAACGTCGTGTCTCTTCGGGCATAGCACTTCATCAACGGATTTGACGAACGACGACCGCGACACCCGACCTCCGCGACGCCGTCTTCCGCGGAGCGTAGCCGAACCTTTGAATCCTAAACCCGAGGTAGGGGTTTTTGTTTTCATTTTGGTTTCCTTACTCCTTTTCTTGATCATGAATGATAAGTATAACGTGTGGCTTATTTATTTAAGTTTCGTTTTTTTTATTTCTTTAACGTGAGGGGGGCCGGACCGCACGAACACGGCCGAATCCCCCCTCCATCGTTCATGTTTGTTTATGCGGGTGGAAACAAGTAGCGTGGTGCCGTCGCACCACGCGGAGGATCGTTCATTTATTTTACGCAACGCCGTCGCGCTTCGCCGAGGAGAGTCTTCAAGAACGCGACGCCGTCGCGCCGCATTGGAAGGATTCATGGCACGGCGAATGGGGCGCGGTGCCGTCGCACCGCGCCGGACGACGAACACCGCGGCCGGTTCCGGGCCGCGGCGGGACGAGAAGACCGCGGCCGGTTCCGGGCCGCGGCGGGACGAGAAGACCGCGGCCGGTTCCGGGCCGCGGCGGGACGAGAAGACCGCGGCCGGTTCCGGGCCGCGGCGGAAGGAAAGACCGGCGGCCGGGCCGCCGGCGTCGGAAGCCGAAGAGGGGACCAGATTTTTCCGGTCCCGTTGGAGAAGACCGGCCGGCCAGCTGGCCGGCCGGATGCCATTAAACCGGGGAATTAAATTCCCCGGCCGGTTTATTAAACCCCCCTCTTAAAGAGGGGGGGGGGGGGGGCGGTTTTTAAATGAGGGGGGGGGGGGGCAGCCGGCCCCCCGGTTTCGCTTCAGCAAGCCCCCCACGAGCGGGGGGCATTTTTTTTTTAAAAAAACGGCGCGGCTATGCCGCGCCGCCAGAGGGAAAAGCGGGGGAGTTTGTCCCCCCGCGTGCGGCCACCCCGCGGCCCGCCGCCGCCACGCGGCCCGCCGCCGCCGCCCCGCGGCCCGCCGCCGCCACGCGGCCCGCCGCCGCCGCCACGCGGCCCGCCGCCACGCGGCCCGCCGCCGCCGCCGCCCCGCGGCCCGCCGCCGCCGCCGCCACGCGGCCCGCCGCCGCCCCGCGGCCCGCCGCCGCCACGCGGCCCGCCGCCGCCACGCGGCCCGCCGCCGCCTCGCGGCACGCCGCCGCCGCCGCCGCCGCCGCCACGCGGCCCGCCGCCGCGCCGCCACCGCCGCGCCGCCGTCGCCGCCGCCGTCGCCGCCGCCTCCGGCCGCCGCGCCGCCGCCGCGCCGCCCCCGGGGGGGGGGGGGGTGGGGCCGGGTCGGCCCGGACCCGGATCCCCCCGTTTCGAACCAGTTTTGGTTTTTGGCTCATAACTTGAGCCTCGGACCTCCGAATGACGAACCGTCTGCGGCAACGCGATCCTTGGATCGAGACGGTCGTTTCGGTATATCGCACTCAATGTTTCGGTTTACTTTGAGTTCGGCCGGGTTGGTTCGTTCACGAAACCAACCGGGCCTTCGGAGCGGAAACGCTCATATCTTGAGCTACGGACGTCCGATTGACGTGCCGTCAGTCGCGTAGTGTTCCTCTTAGTGAGACGGATCTTTTGGCATACTCCGCCCGAGGTTTGGACGCAGGTGGAGTACGGTCGGGTTGGTTTTGCCTTAAAAACCAACCGGGCCCCAGAGACGAAAATGCCAATAACTCTCAGACCGGGCGTCCGATTAACGCGCCGTCTGTTGCGTTGAGTTCCTGTTGACGATACGGAACTTTTGGATACATCAACATCGGTCTTCGTGACAGTTGATGTATCAGCCTCTCGGCTCGTGGAGCGGACCCTCCGTACGAGTTTGCTGTGTGCGGGAACCCTAGTGCTGGTTGCGACTGTTCTTCTGCTACTGTGACCTTGACGACGACAGTACAGAGATCCTGTGTGGATTTGACGACGACAGTACAGAGATCCTGTGTGGATTTGACGACGACAGTACAGAGATCCTGTGTGGATTTGACGACGACAGTACAGACATCCTGTGTGGATTCGACGACGACGACTACAGCACTCAGCGATCCTACGTGGATCAGTGCTACAGGTTCTGTGTGAGCCCGATCCTGTGTGGGTCCTTGCGCTCAGCGGTTCTGTGTGAGCCAGCGCCTACAGGTTCTGTGTGAGCCCGATCCTGTGTGGGTCTTCTGCGGGGGTTAGTTACCTATCGATCCTTCGTGGGTCCGACGACTTAGATGGATCAGTGATCATCTTTATCGTCCTTGAAGAAGTATACCTGTGTGAGCTGAATCCTGTTGTTTTCCTGTGTGGATTGTGTTGTGCAATCCTGTGTGGATTATATTTTGCTTCCCTTTGTGGATTACGTATACTTTCCTGCGTGGACTGAGTTGTACTTGGGCTCGGAGGTTGGAGCGTATCTGAATTGATGACTTAGGTATATGTATGGGCATATACCTAAGCAGTGTCGGTTGTTACTTCGTGATTGTACTTTTCTTTGTGGTTTATCCTTTGTGGATTTGAGAGACCTTCAGGGGTCTCGGGGTCCCTACTGAGTAGCTTATACTCACCCCTGCACGGGCTTCGCCCGCACTACGTTGTGTTGGTTGCAGACGACGGACAGCGTTGACTTAGTTGAGGCTTGTAGAGCGGGACGGTACCCGGAGGTGGACCACTGGGCGGAACGTGCACGGAGCGGACGGCGGGACCCGTGGAGTAGAGGAGCTATCTGTACCCACCCTTCAGGTGGGATTTCCGGTGGACAGCTCGGAGTAGCGGCCTTTACTTTACAGTTGCTGTTTTTCCCTTTTCGAGTTGTACTTTACTTTCAGTTTGGGTTTGTATTCTGGCCCATTTACTTTTCCGCACTTTCAGTTGTACTCTGCTTGTTTAGTGTTTACTTCCGCTTGTTTACTCTGTGGTGTGTGTTTACTTTTCAAAGGCAATGCCTTCCCTTTTTACCGGGATTTACGCCTTGGTGCTAGTCGCCAGCCCCTGGCCTATGGAAGGCGGGCTTGGGGTAGTCACGGCTCGGACCCCGAGGGCGGGTCGTGACAAAAAAGGTATGGTTTGGAAAACAATGTTAAACAAAAGAGCTTTTGGGAGGCGACGTGATTTTTTAGGATTCTTATTTTTTTAATTTTTTATGTTTTTTTAGGAAAAATTACTCTCACCCAAATCCTTCAAATATCATTGAAAATAGATTGTACATTCACCAATTATATTTATTTTACTAGACTATTAGATACTTGGAAGGAATTATATAATGAAACTTTAAGACAAACTCATAACTTTACCTCCATTCATGTCATGAAATATAGAGAATATATTTAGTGAAAGCTATTAATAATGTTAATCCAATTCAGAAAAAACTGGCATAGCCATCATTAAAGAATCATTCAAAGGGTACTAAGCCTTTAAATATAGAAATTTTATACGGTATTCACCATATAAAATTTAGTTAGAGATATTTTTACTCTAAATTTCATGCCTTTCATTGATTTTATCTTTAATCAACAGAAGTTGGAGACATAAACTAGTTAGGATACTTACGAGGACTAGAATTTAAATTTCATTATCAATTAATTGTAATAAGAAAATTTTCTAAATAATAAGTAGAGATAAGATGATGGATTTGAATTTTAAAAAATAGGATTTATGGGAGTATGTCATTTTTTATAAATGAAATTTTTCTAAGAATTGATCGCAGATTGAATTAATGAGATTTTCATTAATTTATTTTATTATTCTTATGAATTTACAAGGGTAGTTTTTCCCACATTTGTCTCATTCCTAATAAATATTCTGAACCTACTAGTTTCCATTCTTTTTATCATATAATTCTTGAAAGACTCATTATGTTAACTTCTAGAATATTGTTGGCGTCTAATAAATCTTATGACAGTACAAAATCACCTTTAATTTGATTAAGGGAAACTTTTTTTTAGTACATTATATATATACCCAAATTTCATTAATTATTTTTAAACCTGTAGAATCCATGAACACCCTTATAATGAAGTGGGATAATTTACAATGATATTATGTCAATTTCTACCCTACTCAAATTATGTTCCATCATATCTTAAGAAAGAATTTTGAGGTAGAAGTTATTAATAGGTGATGGGGATGAACTACATTGAGTAGAAATTAATGGGGATTTTTGTCTGATTTGGGTAAACGCCATGACTTATTAATTTTACATTACTATTCATCAAAATTAATGAAAAAATGGAAAAAAATAGAAAAAATTAGTTGTGTCTTGAGAGGATCAAAAATTAGTATCACCATACTGATGATCTTTTGATCATATGAGGTTGGGTTCTAGTTGTGAGAATTTTCTTAAATAAAAATTTGGAAAATTTAAAATAAAAAAAGAATAAATAAAATTAGGATTGGGAGATTTATTCAGGATTCCAACGTGTATCATGATCCCAATTTTAGTTTTTTAGGGATAAGAGAGTGATGAAATATATAAAGGGATATTTTAATTGAGATTATATTTTAATTCCAACAACTATTCTTTAGAGTCAAAGCTCTTTTTTGGGATTTACTTATTTTACATCATTTACCTACCTTCCTAATGCCTTAATGTCTTTTTATCATAAATATTGAAGCCCTCGTGATTTACTATAATTTATGTCTTTATACAGTGGAGATTCTAGATTACCTACAATATGTTGGTATATTAAAATTACTTTAGTTATGTGCCTACATCATTAAAATTGTACATTGATGATGAGTGGAAAAATTCAAGTAAGATAAATTGAAAATGGAATGCATATTAAAAATTATTTTAAAAATAAAAGTGGATGGATGAGAAAGCATAGAAATTTCAAAAGGTGAAAAGTCAAATAATTGTTTGATTTTTTTTAATAATGTGGTGTTGATAAATATTCAGATATAAAGATTAAATATTTAATTTTGTGGTTAATCAATTGATTTAATTGTTATTGAGGTAAAATCATCATAAAACGAGTGTCATTTTAAGAATTATTGGATTTCATTCCTGAGGACCGTTCTGAATTCAAGTGTAGGTGGTCTGATAAATACTTTTCATAAACACACACACACCCACACCCACATATATATATATATATCTGTTTGTGTGTGTTTGTGAGTGGAATTATAGTAATTTTTTAATTTAATTGTTCATTCATGCCAATACATTTAATGGATTTTTTCATATTTGGTAGTATTAAATATTTTGTAAATAAATGAGAAAAATATTACAAAAAATCATGAATAAAAGTTAAATATTTCCTCCCATGACATTGGATGTCATAGGGAACTTCTGGTATAAGAAACTGAGGAACTATATGGAAATAGTGCTTCCAAAGAATGAAAATGTATATTCACTATGTGAGAGAATTATAGAACACAAAACCATTAAAATATGCGTTGAGAATAAAATATCTGAATAAAATTGGAGGGTGAAATGATTTTCAATGGTGTGGCTTCAACTTCAACAGACCCATTTTTGAATGTGTTAATAACAATTTTGAGTAGAAGACCAAATTTTTCACCGCAAACCATAGTGAAGCATTTAGGAAAGCCATGTGATTCATTATAGTTCATATTTATCGGGAAATATACAACCCAATCCACCTATAGTTCTATAAATAGATATTTATGTTTATGTGGTCAAATTAATCTAGAGACCAAAGCTTAGGGCGGGAAGCTTCACTGTATAAGGACCTCAACCATCCTACTTCCTCAATTTTTGTTTCATGTTTTCTTTCATTCATGTACTTAACTATTACTCCATCATCACTTGAATTAGGGATAGTTACCACATTTTTCTATGTTAATGTGGATGAAGGGGGAAGTTTATTTTTGATTTTATTTTCTATATTTTCATCAATTGGGGTTGCTCTAATTTTGAATTAAACATACAATGTCTTTATTCATGTTTAATAATTAAAATTGACTAATGAATCTAAAAAAATTATTGAACAACTTATTATGAAAATTTTCCCATGGCCATTTTCACATTTATGTTAATCCGGTTTAAAAATGGTATCAAGAGAAACTCAATTTGGAAATTCCATAAACTACCTGACCAAGGGAAAAGTGGAATGGCCACATTGATTAATAGATTTTATGACCACTAAATTTACATCATTCATAATCTAACACCAATAATGAAAAATAAAAAAAATATAAATCCATCTTCCCTTGAACACTAAAACTAAAAAACCCAAAGATTCCTTCAAACCTAGTTTTCCAAATTACCATTCATTGTTCATTCATCTCTTTCTAGAAATATTCTTACATAAAAAATATTTTTTCACTCTCCTCTTCATTCTGTAAATTGATTAAAAAAGTTGATCTATATCAAAAAACATAATATCTGTTTTCACCATCTCTTATGGTTCGACACTATAACTTTATTTTTACAACATTTTAATTAATAAGTTGAAATTTTTTGGTTCTATATAAATTTTTATTTATATTATCCCCTTAGTGAATTATCAACTCCATTATAGGATTTCATTCAGCATGATTTGTAGATTAAGAATGTTGTGTGATCATAGCCATGAAATTTCACATTTAAATCCCCATAACATATGGTTTCTTAGAAGTAAAATCATTACATTCTACATCAAATTCAGTATTGACATGATTCCTTTTTGTTCCAAATGATAAATAAAATGTAAATTTATAGTGTGGTCTTAAATAATCAGAGTGAAAGAGCATATATTCCTGAAAAATCATTTATTGGATTTCTAAATCAAGACAAAAAATATTTAATATATGAAACCTTAAGTTTAGACTATTCCATCCATGATGATTTCCAAAACATTAGGATGTTAAACTTCAAATAGTCTTATCCCCATGCTTCTTACTAAAGTTTTCTCATCCAAGATTCCAAAGTGACTAAAATTTTCTCAAATACCATATATTTCGGCCCAGATTTTCGTACAAAAATATCATATCTTAATAGATGAATATTCATCACAACAACAAAATGATACACACTAGAATTGTATAGGTCTAGTGCCTTTAGAAACTAGGATACATGAAAAAACGAGTTCCTAATACATTAATCTTGAGTCATGGTATAATGCATGGAAGTTCAAAATACATTAATCATAAAGAAATAAAATAGCATGAGTTTTTAGATCCTAACATTGGCATAAGACATGAGTTTTTGGCATACACATAAGAATAAAGAACCATTTCCTTATTATTCCAGTCTCACTACCAATACTATCATTGTGGACTGGGATCACACCCCAAACCTTATTAGTAGTAATGGATAACTCGAAATTAAATCATAGTGGATAGATTCTCATACTATTGTAGTCTCAATCCCCATTCTATTCAGGATTATCACATGAGATATAAATCTTTACCCAACTCATTAGAGGGATATATAATTCGGACCCAACCCATAATATAATGAAAATAATACAAATGTGTGATATAGAATTATAAAACATTCATCATATAATGAACCATGAAATGGAAAAGGGTTAACTAAATATTTCATCACAGAAAAACCTATTGGAATGAAACAAGTCTCATACAAATTTCATCATTTCATCGTAACATATCCTATGGAAAACAAACATATTTCATAAACATCTTGTCTTCATATTTATAAACCATCTATAAAAATATTAAGTATGGTATCATTAGATCAAATCCTAAATATATGTTAGGAAACATCAAAGGATTTCATCTTAGATGGGAGATGATTCTATATACCACTTGTAACATTTCTTAAGGAAAGTATCCTTTTCACTTTCAGATCACTTAATAATAATAAAAAATATATCCCATATATTAATAAAAACCAGTTTAAAATTTCTTTTAAATATTCAAAAATAAGTTTCAATGTATTGAGCAGTCATGATGATAATAAATTTTTTTCATATTTTAGAAGTTAAAAGAAAACATACCATTCACTATTGTGAAAAAAATTAAAAAATTACCACATAAGAAAAATGACATAAAGATTCCTTTCAATGAATTTTATAAAAAAAATAAATCATGGGTAAAAGTTAATTTACAAAAAAATTATAATATTAAAACAAATCTTGAAAAGTTTTTTATAAAACATGGATATAGAAGAAAAATGTTTTTTGACTGAAGTGATAAAAAAAGTAATTTTTTCATTAAAAATATTTTTCTGGTATCTTGAGAACCTTGAGAGAGGAAAATGAAAGGAAATCGTTTTTTCTCAAGAAATAACTAGAGGAGATGAATAATAATATATTTTCTTCAGAGGTAGATAGTAAGATTTCATAATTAGAAACTTGATCATAAATAAACCCAGTAAACAATGATATTAAAGCACAATACCCTTACCACTTTGGTAATATTTTAAGTATAAGACACAAGAAATAATAACTTCAAAAATATATTGGGTCCTTAAAAAATATTTTTTTAATGAAAAAAAACTCTTTTACTTTGAAATGATTTCAATTTTTATTTATAATCAATTGATAATAAAATTATTAAATTTACACATGAGTAATAAATATATTTTTCATCAATTAGTTAATAAAATTCATTCCCTCAATTTTAATGGTTAGGTTATAATGGTATACTATATTGTGGTTTATTTAGACTTAGGGTATCATTTATCAAAATAAATCAAAAATTATTATTCGAAGATAAATATTTCCAAAAATCTTAAGGTGTTATATAGTAGATTTATAACAACTTATAGAAAGACATCAGGGTACTCTTATACATATCAGGGAAACACCATTTTAAATCCTCTGCTGAAATCAACATCAACTCATCCATCATGTAAGATAAGGAATCAACATTCCTTAGAACCATTTGAGGACCTCACTCACCTATAAACCCAATATTCTCTCCTTCAATGTCAAAAAATGTGATTAACCTCTTAAATAAATCCATAAATGAATTCATCCAATACAACTAGTCCATGTTGAGGATGATGAGATATATTTGTATCCACATAAATTGGAAATCTCCCAGAGAGTGATGTTACCCTATCATTAACTCACAATATCTATGCATATCATACAATCTCACCCAACCACTAATTAATGTAGTAACATCCAAGGGATCTAAAAGACTCTCTACATCAAGTAGAAAAGCATGGACTTGGCTGGGTGAAAAAAAATGAATGTGTAGACCATCAACAAAATAAGTAACAAACCTAGGGGAAATATAAATTTATAATACCACACACAATGTCTAGCTCAGTAGGAACTAAAAACTCTATGGGACTATGTATTCTATTACCCTAATGGATACCACCTCTATGGTCATGATCTGTTCATTTTCCTGGAATATGAGAATAATCATGAGGCTATCATCTGCCCACCTTCTCTACTCTCTGATGATCAAAAATAGGATCACCCTATTGTTACAACTAATATGTAACGCCCCGACCCCAGCAACCCAGAGTTGATGCATTACTTCGTAACATTGGAATGATCACAAAAGATCAAGTCTTGAAAGACCGATTAGTTTAGTAGCCTTGGAAACACTAGATACATTCATAAATGTTACATTACATCATAAAGTGAAAAACTAATAACAAAGTCTTCATAGTCCACACTCATATCCTCTTCTGACTATCCCTGCAGGTCATTCATAAAATACTTCTTCACATCCTGGAAAATATTAAAACATTGAAAGGGGTGAGCTCAGATGCTCAGTAAGGATAACAATATTGCGGAAGCTTTCATAAATAAACATAAACATTTAAGGAAATGTATAACTAAAACAAAAGCCTTTTAAACTTTAACATCAATATAATATGGCAAAAGTAAAATGAGATAATTCCATTTACTTCTTCACATGGATATTCTACTAGTCGAATAATCGCATGCAATATCAATAACCACTTTCATAATGATGGAATGCATAATGCCAGACTATCATAACCACGTAGCCAAGGCCTCGTGCCAAGACCACAAATAAGATTTTGTCAAGGCCTCGTGCCAAGACACTAGTTTGTCTCATGAGACCTGCCGATGCATCGAGGAGCTATAGCGGGCTCCACCCGTCACTTATTAAGTCCAATGCATTCCTCATATGAATAGGTTTAAACATATCATAAACCATAACATAATTGTATCGCATAAAACATGCATATAGAAAACATAAAATTTCTACATTTCAATCACAATATATTAATACAACACATTGATATAATAAAAACGCTTTCAAAACCATTTTCAATACCAAAATAAAAGAAAGTTAAAACTTTGTATTTATTTTTCATTAAAAAAATGATTCCTTGTAGAGGAAGCCCAAACTCAAATAATGGTCACGGCGGTGGAGAAGTCGTTGTCGCCACATAAGTACAGAAAGAAAAACATTCCATTTTGTCATTTAGTAAAACGCTTCATATTAAAAATATTCCCTTTGAATAAATGTAAATGTCAAAGGGGGTTATACACCGTATAAAAGAAAGTTGTGTATAAAACCAAATATGCCTCAATGAAAGGAGATTGAGACGAAGTCCTTAAAAAGATCATTTTTAAAATAAAATAGATCTATTATCTATATTCACTATAGGTACACATAAAGAATACAAAATAAGACATAATAATATCATGACATAATTTGAAAGTAGGAGATTAACCCAAAGAATGGATGTTGGGTTAAGAAATTCCCTTACCTTGCGTCCTGTCCTGACTCGACCATTAGTTAACCTCCTGAATAATAAACTATAGTTAATTCCTATTTAATTAAGAACCTTTTTCATGTTCATTATTCCTTTTATATCACTTATTTACATGTTATGAACATTATGTAATTATATAAGTTAATAACGGTCATTTGGTCGATCTTTGGTACTTGAGTCAAAAATAAACTTCTTATAATTACAAGTTGTTCATGTGGTGAAATATCCATTATATCCAGAATTATATTCATGATGTATATATCATGTATATCATATATATATAGTATATACATTCATTTATAATATTACATAACATTTAGAGGTATGAAATGAAATGCACCGTTCATGGAGACGGTAAGCCGTACGTAAGCATGAACACTACTTTCATTTCTATTTCGTATTTAATGGAATTAAATCATAATTATATAAATGTATAATATAATTCCATTATAATATAGTGTATAATACCATTTAATCCTTCCTTTATACATCCCACATAAGGCATTAACGATTCAAATCACTTTGAGGGGGCGGTAGTCCGCACTTCCTAAAATGAAATTATCGCGTTTACCCATAATGGAAATCATAAAGTATGCCATAAATGAGAAATACAGAAGCATAAGTAAAAAATAAACATATTATATATCATATATAAATATAGTGACATCTTAATGGACACCTTTTAAGGTGTTATATGAGTGTTGAACAATCATCGTTTCGTGAGGCAGAAATTCGCCATCCACAGAAACAGTATGTTCTTCAACCATTAGATGTAGTTGTGTGTAAGTGTAGCTCTAATAATTCTTATAACAACATCATAGTATATTTAGGATACTGGTTTTGTAAAAAAAGAAATGAATAAAAAGAGTTTAAGGGGTTGGAGAAGCTAAATAAAACAAAACAACATTAGAGAAGACATTACCTAAAAATCGGGTAACTCTTTTTGATTTGAGCCAAAGGCTTCCTTGGTAAGAATTATGCCAAAAGTGAGGCTTCTAGGAGTAAGGTAGGGAAGTTGGGAGGTTATTTGGGCAGAGGTTGGCCGATCCAAATGGCTTGAAAGTGTGAATGAGGTGGTAGAGGTGGGGGCCTTTTATAAGAGGAGAGGAGGGGCACTCTTGGAAAGTAAGGGAATTTTACATTATTATACATTGATTTTAGGATTATAAAGGTCCCAAACATATATAATTCGTGTCTAAGGTTATAAGGGTTCAAAATCTACCCATCCAATAGTCTTTGGACAAGTTTAAGCCTTGTATTGTATATTATTTTTTCATTTTATTAAAATTGTTAAATAATGAGGTCATCGCTGCATCATAATGATGTCATAAATAATTTAATTTATTTAATGTCTAAAAATTATAAAAAACTACTATGATGTACGAAATCTTTTTAGCTTTCAAATAACCATTTATAGTCAAAAATATGACTTGTAGAACCCCATGTAAAAATTGTTTTAGTAAAACATTTCATGTTTGTGTCATTTTTTACTTTAACATTAAATAAAAGGTATTTATGTCATTTTCCAACTAAAGTGGCTCCATGGGGTCCCCAAGTTGACCCATGGATTTTCTTGGTCGGACATGGCACATCCAATGAGGGTAGGACATGTGTAATGCTCATCTCATATTATTAAAACATTATTTTTACCTTAAACTACACTAATTACCTCTAATCGCGATTTAGAACTTAAAAGTTACTACTCACCAAAAATTATTTTAATCTCATTGAACCACATTTTACTTATTAATGACAACCATGTATGTCATATTTTTGAAAATCAAAACACAGAAGTGGTAATGTTTCATTTTAACGAAAAATCAATTTTTTAACAACCACTTAGTGGTTTCACTATTCATCAAAAATTGAAGTTTTTCAAAATAATGCCAAAATTTCACCCTAAGCTATATTTGATATTCTGATTTCAAAAATGATGTCTATTTTACAAAATACCAAACATATAAGTTTCATTAATTAATTTTATAATTAATTCCCGATGTCACAACAAATAGCGTGTTTTTAAGAAACAATTTATATCAAAAGATTGACAATTGTTCATACCCAATTTCAATGTTAAATTAATTCTAATGACCACCATTGGATAAAATAGTGCAAATATATTCTAATTATACTTTAAAACCACTCAATAGTATAATTTATCACTATAAATTATTTTGATTAAAAAATTTGTTTTAAGTATTTTTCACTATTCATAAAAATTTGGAAGTTCTCAGAAAATTACAAAAAATTCAACATAGGCTAATTTCAATATTAGGAATACAAAAATGAATTCCATTTTGAAATATAAAATTTCTATAATTTTAAAAAGTGGTTATTACTATTCATAACGGCTACTTTGATTAGTCGCGGTGTTTTAGAACTCGAAATTGCGTACAATGCAAGCTATTGCATTATTTAATGAGAAGCGTATCGTGGAAGCTCGGGGTGTTACATTCTCCCCTCCTTCAATAAATTGCTTCCTCACAATTTGAAATTTTTCTTTGAAAATAAAAGGATGAAAAGAGAAAATACATTTGTGGAAAACCCACATCGAAAATAAGATTAATAAAATTTAGCCTTAATATGAGGGAAAGGGAAATGAAAAAGTCACCACCCAATTATGATCTCGATTAGGAGAACATTGGTGGAAATTAGAGACATATAATTGGAGGAAAAATGTAAATATTTGTAGGGAGTGATTGAGGTCATCAATTACAATCAACTGTCAAATTGAGGGCCTCAAAGCCTTCAATTTATGTTGATTTAAAATATCATCAGTTCAATAAGACATAAGGTATTAGGATAACACATTTTTTTGTTTTAATATACATTTACTAAAGTTTAATAATTAATTTATTCATTGAATAAGAGATAGGTATATATATATTTATGCTTGACAATTAGAGTTTCAACCTTCAACTCATCTTTCACTCAAAAAGATAATAGAACTCAAAAATATTTCACTTATCCTAATTGTATAAGGTTCCAAATGTTAACACATACCATTTAGATAAGTAAAATTATTTTGTAATTACCGGGGACTTCCTGTAGGATAGTGGTAGGAAATAAAGGCCTGTCGCACTATGATTATGGGTTAGATTCCTACATCTTTGTCTGACGCGACAGGTTATGCCCCACCCTGCAGGTTGTCCTTTTCCTAAAACTATAGTATTATAATATTCAAAAAATAATATTCATAAATTTTTTAACCTTAAAGAATACTATCCAAAGATCAACTTAATCCACTCCAACCTTTATAGTTATCCAAAATACCTCTGTCCAGACTTTCTCTGAAAGGTCTCTTAATTCCAAAATCAATTTATCATATTCCCCAAACAAATTAAAGTTTCTATTTTTGTCACATACTAAAAATATGATTACCTTCATCATATTAAAACCTTACTGAAATAAACATGTACTACAGTACAATCCTTATATATATATATATCACATTATTCTAATAACCAGAATATAATTCATGAGTCCAAAAGCACCAATACATTAATTATTCTGCTTCAACTGTAGTAACAACATAAGATTTTCCATGATCCCTTGGCCTTTTCTGAGGTAAGTTTCCCTGACGCTTAGGACATTCATTTGCATAATGCCCCATTTCCCAACAATTATAGCATTCAACATTGATAGCCTCTTTCTTTCCCTTGCAATCACGCGCCTGGTGACCTTTTTCTCCACATTTATAACAAACTCCCATTCCTTTTAGGCAAGTACCAGGGTGATTCTTCCCACAATTATCACATAATGGAAAATCCTTCTTTCCCTTTTTCCCTTTATCTGTCTCTTGTTCCACCATTCTCTTCATCTCTTGCTTTACTTTGTTGTCATAAGACTTAGAGAATTCCTTTTCTGTCTTGATAGCACATGATACAATATCTTCGTATGTTGAGAACGATTGTGATACTAAAGCTCGATGGAGAAATGGTTTTAACCCATAAAAGAAACGATCAATCTTACCTCTTGGGTTACGTAAATAATCTTCAGCATACCTCGCTAACCTTATAAAGTTGGCCTCATACTTTGTGACATTCTCATCCTCCTTTTGTTTCAGACTAAGAAATTGTCTTTCCATATCTTCTCTATGGTCATGAGGAAAGTATTTTTCTAAGAAAAGATCTTTGAACTCCCTCCATTCCATATTCGATATGTCATCATCTTCCTTTCTATTTTGAATCAATGACCACCATTGATCAGCATCTCCAGTGAGGCGGTAAACTGCCTTGATAACCTTTTCCCTTTCACTACTAACCAAGGTGTGGAATATTTTTTCTAAGGAGTTTATACATTGCTCAGCTACTAATGGATTTGTAACCCCATTAAATGTTGGTGGTTGTTTCCTCATGAAGCGGTCTAACATTGATCCTCCACATTGCGGATCAGGGTGCTCCATACGAGTAGGGTTATTATTCATAACCTAAGTGAGTTATCCCAGTATGGTAATAAGTTGATCAGCACCAGTTGTATCTCCAGATCCACAATAATTATCTTGAGCAGGAGGGCAATCCCTACACGGAGTGCGTGCATTGATACGGTTTCCATTCCTTCCACTAGGCGCCATTTCTAAACAATGGCATAAACTAGATTAGTTTATGAATTAAAATACATAATTCCATATTTGTAAAACACTTTACATAAATTGAACTATTTATGGATATAATCCATAATCATAAAAAGAAATGTTTTCATTGATAAAGTATATACTCATAACCCTTCATAGTGGTTTGTAAAGAAAATGAGAATTATCCTAAGCTTATCCCCCAGGAGTGTCGTAACCAAGAGTGCAGCAAGGCCCGTTGTCGTGCACCAGTTCCTGTTCGAGTCTAGCTCAAAGCGGTGTTTTCGGATTTTACCCCTAGGTACATCTGTGCCAGAGCTGCCTCTACCTGCTCGTATCCAGATAGGGATGTATTTCTCAGAAAACACACATCTCTACAATACCAAAATTTTAGGAAGTTCTTCTATACTAATCCTCAAAGTCTATCTTTGGGCTATGTGCTCTAATCAGAGTTTATCCAAATCTAGATTCCAAGGTTAGTACTAAACTGCCTCTGATACCAATTGTAACGCCCCAACCACAGCTACCCAGAGTCGGTGCATTACTTCGTAACATTGGCATGATCACAAAATATCAAATCTCGAATGACCGATTAGTTTAGTAGACTTGGAAACACTAGATACATTCATATATGTTACATTACATCATAAAGTGAAAAACTAATAACAATGTCTTCATAGTCCACACTCATAACCTCTTCTGACTATCCCTACAGGTCATTCATAAAATACTTCTTCACATCCTGGAAAATATTAAAACATTGAAAGGGGTGAGCTCAGATGCTCAGTAAGGATAACAATATTTCGGAAGCTTTCATAAATAAACATAAACATTTAAGGAAATGTGTAACTAAAACAAAAGCCTTTTAAACATGAACATCAACATAATATGGAAAAAGTAAAATGAGATAATGCCATTTACTTCTTCACATTGATATTCTACTGGTTGAATAATCACATGCAATATCAATAACCACTTTCATAATGATGGAATTCATAATGCCAGACTATCATAACCACGTAGCCAAGGCCTCGTGCCAAGACCACAAATAAGATTTTGTCAAGGCCTCGTGCCAAGACACTTGTTTGTCTCATGAGACCTACCGATGCATCGAGGAGCTATAGCGGGCTCCACCCGTCACTTATTAAGTCCAATGCATTCCTCATATGAATAGGTTTAAACATATCATAAACCATAACATAATCGTATCACGTAAAACATGCATAGAGGAAACATAAAATTTCCTCATTTCAATCACAATATATTAATACAACACATTGATATAATAAAAACGCTTTCAAAACCATTTTCAAAACCAAAATAAAAGAAAGTTAAAACTTTGTATTTATTTTTCATTAAAAAAAATGATTGCTTGTAGAGGAATCCCAAACTCAAATAATGGTCACGGCGGCGGAGAAGTCGTTATCGCCTCATAAGTATAGAAAGAAAAAACATTCCCTTTTTGTCGTTTAGTAAAACGCTTCATATTAAAAATATTCCTTTTGAATAAACGTAAAAGTCAAAGGGGTTTATACACAGTATAAAAGAAAGTTGTGTATAAAACCAAATATGCCTCAATGAAAGGAGATTGAGATGAAGTCCTTAAAAAGATCATTTTTAAAATAAAATAGATCTATTATCTATATTCACTATTGGTACACATAAAGAATACAAAATAAGACAGAATAATATCATGACATAATTTGAAAGTAGGAGATTAACCCAAATAATGGAAGTTGAGTTAAGAAATTCCCTTACCTTGCGTCCTGTCCTGACTCGACCATTCTTTAACCTCCTGAATAATAAACTATAGTTAATTACTATTTACTTAAGAACCGTTTTCATGTTCATTATTCCTTTTATATCACTTATTACCATGTTATGAACATTATGTAATTATTTAAGTTAATAACGGTCGTTTTGTCGATCTTTGGTACTTGAGTCAAAAATAAACTTCTTATAATTACAAGTTGTTCATGCGGTGAAATATCCATTATATCCAGAATTATATTCATGATGTATATATCATATATATCATATATATACAGTATATACATTCATTTATAATATTACGTAACATTTAGAGGTATGAAATGAAATGCACCGTTCATGGAGACGGTAAGCCGAACGTACGCATGAACACTACTTTCATTTCTATTTCATATTTAATGGAATGAAATAATAATGATATAAATGTATAATATAATTCCAGTATAATATAGTGTATAATACCATTTACTACATCCTTTATACATACCACATATGGCATTAACGATTCAAATCACTTTGAGGGGGCTGTAGTCCGCACTTCCTAAAATGAAATTATCACGTTTACCCATAATGAAAATCATAAATTATTCCATAAATGAGAAATACAGAAGCATAAGTAAAACATAAACATATTATATATCATATATAAATATAGTGACATATTAATGGCCACCTTTTAAGGTGTTATATGAGTGTTGAACAATCATCATTTCGTGAGGCAGAAATTCTCCATCCACAGAAACAATATGTTCTTTAACCATTAGATGTAGGTGTGTGTAAGTGTAGCTCAAATCCTTCTTTATAACAACATCATAGTATATTTAGGATACTGGTGTTGTTACAAAAGAAATGTATAAAAAGATTTTATGGGGTTGGAGAAGCTAAATAAAACAAAACAACATTAGAGAAGACATTACCTAAAAATCGGGTAACTCTTTTTGATTTGAGACAAAGGCTTCCTTGGGAAGAATTATGCCCAAAGTGAGGCTTCTAGGAGTAAGGGAGGGAAGTTTGGAGGGTATTTGGGCAGAGGTTTGCCGATCCAAGTTGCTTTAAAGTGTGAATGAGGTGGTAGAGGTGGGGGCCTTTTATAAGAGGAAAGGAGGGGCACTCTTGGAAAGTAATGGAATTTTACATTATAATACAATGATTTTCGGATTATAAAGGTCCCACACTTATATAATTTGTGGATAAGGTGATAAGGGTTCGAAATCTACCCATCCAATAGTCTTTGGACAAGTTTATGCCTTGGATTGTAAATTATCTTTTCATTTTATTAAAATCGTTAAATAATGAGGTCATCGCTGCATCATAATGATGTCATAAATAATTTAATTTATTTAATGTCTAAAAATTATAAAAAAACTAATATGATGTAGGAAATATTTTTATCTTTCCAATGACTATTTATAGTCAAAAATATTACTTGTATAACCCCATGTAAAAATTGTTTTAGTAAAACATTTCATGTTTGTGTCATTTTTTACTTTAACATTAAATAAAAGGTATTTATGTCATTTTCCAACTAAAGTGGCTCCATGGGGTCCCCAAGTTGACCCATGTATTCTCTTGGTCGGAAATGCCACATCCAATGAGGGTAGGACATGCTTCATGCTCATCTCATATTATTAAAACATTATTTTTACCTTAAACTACACTAATTACCTCTAATCGCGATTAAGAACTTAAAAGTTACTATTCACCAAAAATTATTTTAATCTCATTGAACCAAATTTTACTTCTTAATGAAAACAATGTATGTCAGAATTTTGAAAATCAAAATACAGAAGTGGTAATGTTTCATTTTAATGAAAAATCAGTTTTTTAACAACAACTTAGGGGTTTCACTATTCATCAAAAATTGAAGTTTTTCAGAATAATGCCAAAATTTCACCCTAATCTATATTTGATGTTCCAATTTCAAAAATGATGTCTATTTTACAAAATTACAAACATATAAGTTTCATTAATTAATTTTATAATTAATTCCCGCTGTCACAACAAATAGCGTGTTTTTAAGAAACAATTTATATCAAAAGATTGACAATTGTTCATGCCCAATTTCAATGTTAAATTAATTCTAATGACCACCATTGGATAAAATAGTAAAAATATATTCTAATTATACTTTAAAACCACTCAATAGTATATTTTATCACTATAAATTATTTTGATTAAAAAATTTGTTTTAATTATTTTTCACTATTTATAAAAATTTGGAAGTTCTCAGAAAATTACAAAAAATTAAACATAGGCTAATTTCAATATTAGGAATACAAAAATGAATTCCATTTTGAAATATAAAATTTCTATAATTTTAAAAAGTGGTTATTACTATTCATAACGGCTACTTTGATTAGTCGTGGTGTTTTAGAACTCGAAGTTGCGTACAATGCAAGCTATTGCATTATTGAATGAGAAGCATATCGTGGAAGCTCGGGGTGTTACATAATATATAGAAGGTTAATAATACAATGAAGGAGCATTCATAGGGCCTCCAAAACAAATACTGACTATTTAGAAAGGTTAGTTAATCAAGATTCCAATGACCATGACCTCCATAAGAATAATAAAACATGCTTTATATCTTTGTAAGTTTCTATGAATTTATAATACATGATAAATGAGATGTGTAAGTATGGAAATGACTCCATATTGTTTAAATATTCAACAGACTAGGAATCCAAGAACATCAATCCCAAGCGCAACTCAATGGACATATTTTATTACTCCCATTCCTCTGATGATCCAAAGTTATCTAGCACCATCCCTACAACCCATTCACATTAAAACTATTATAGATATATCAGAGACATGAATGGTGTGAACTAGAACTTGATATATGGCTACAAAGAATCCACAAAATTAATCTCTGTAGAATCTTTATATAGAAAAACGTCCACAAAATTGTGAAAGGATTGTTAACCAAATATAGAACTATAAAAAAAATTAATTCCCCTAATGGGGAGTAAGGATATCCTAAATACAATAATCCATCATGGTTAATGAAAACAAATCAGCTTGAAATTGATAACAAAACGTCTCCCATAAAATTATTGAATCAACATGATATTTAAGTAACAAGAACAACCACTATCAGGATACCTTATGATGTATCATGAAAACCAATATACTCACCCACCTCTAACAAAGACTTAATCTTATGATCTTAAACGAATCGATTATACATATAAACATTGTATCATTGAAAATCTTAGATTCCCCCCCCCAATTATCATCATCATCCATAAGCTTCACTACTCAGATACCTTCTATAACATATTTTTGAAAATATTCATTGTAAACCTGATAAGGATGTCGACCTAGAGATATTCCTTTAAATGAAAAAATTTCAAGTGATCTTAATCCCTTAATATGTAATATATGACTTTAGTTAAATATTATTCAACATATTTCCTATTTTTTCTTAATTGAGATGCAGGAATATAAAATCAAGATGCATGATCCTCACCAGGGTCTCTACCCAACAAGTTACATCACTTCTCATAGCATGTTTAGTTAATATAAGGTTCTTATTGGTATCCTAGATAAGATGTTAAATGTGGTCTATAAGAGTGATTTCAATCGAGCTTTTACAAATATTAATATAATTAAAAACACTCATATAATATTATTTCATATAGGAGTAATGTAATTTAGTGTTCAAAAATAGATACAATGAAAACTAAAAAAATAAACCAAATATTTTTTCTGTAGTTTTGATCATCATGATCTTATATTTACTCTTAAATTCCTAATAACGCATTGAGAATAATGGTACATAATAGAAAAGGCATCAATTTTCAAATTTTTATCACATTTTATAAGAACTTCTTATTTATCACCTGTTGGTAAAACCTAGAAAATACATGTCTTACTTCAGACAAAGACCCAACTAATAAAACACTAAATTTTGATGACAGTCAAAAGTATACATGACTAACATTTTCTAGAGTCATAAAAAGCATAAAATAATTTAATTTTTAAAATCATTAATAGACTATTATAACATAAACTGGTAAAAATAATAAAACATTAAATCTATAAAAATACCTCTGAATAGAAGAACAAGATAAAGAAGATGATTCAGAGTGATGTATATTGATAACTTCAGTAGTAATGTATCAAATTTTTATGTTCCTTAATTATCACATAGTAAAAATGGAAGATTAAATATCAAATCATAGTTATATCACTCAAATGAATATTGTGTGCCATCTTCCTCAAATGATCTATTCAAAATTAAAACAGATGGAATAATAAGTTACAAGACAATCTTTATGATGATGTTTCTTGAGAACCAATAATAGGTAGTCAATATTAAATGCTATAAGAAGATAAAATATTATTGACTACTTTTTATGGAAATATCCATTGATTAGTCGTTCACATAAAAATAAAAATCACTTCACATAGAGTTTTTATCTTTTATTTTTTTTTCAGAAAAAAAGAAAAAAATATAAAAAATTATATGAATATGTAGTAAATAAAAATATCAAACAAGTGAGAAATCTTGCTGTCAAAATGTTATAAAAGTAACAATTTTTTAACCATCAATTTATGTTCTATGTAACCTTTTTTTTGGGTGTGACATAACCATCAATTTATGATATCTATAACCATCATTTTATGTTCTTTTTTACCATAATTATAAGTCCAATGTAACCATCATTTTAGGTTATGTGTAACCGTTTTTTAAATTCTTGGAAACTTTCACTTTATGTTCTGCTTAATCATGAACTACACTTTGGTAATAAAAAATATAGTTAGCCTACACATCAATCTATGTCATCTTAAACATTAATCTAGTCTTCAAAAACATAAAACTATGTTTCTATGACCATGAGTCCAGTCTACATAAAAATGTTACAAACATCATGTGACTTTGAAAAACTAATCATCAAAAAAACACTAAAAATATTAAACTATACAAGAACATATTGAATTTATATTCCCTAATAAAAATATTAACAACATAAAAAATACTTAAATAAATGAAAAAATATATTTTAAAAAAATGTGAGAAATTAAAATTGTCTAATACAAACATGTTATTTAGATGTAAAACAAAATGAGGTGCATGTAATTTTGAAAATAAACAAACAAACAACAATCTAACAAAGAATATCCCGAATCATTAATAATATTTCTATCAATTAACATGATTACTTACAATCTCCCTCTTTTTGAAAATTGCAAAAATAAAGTAGATTTTACAAAAAATATAAAAATTCTATCACTTTTGAAATATATAAACATTTTAACAAAAGTCATAATAGTAACATAAATTCTCCTACTTTTTCTTAAAAAAATTATAAACATTTTCCCATTTTCATTATATTATCAAAAACGTTATACAAAAACTACTCTAAAAAAAATACATTTATAATCCCCCTTATTTGAATTATAAATAACTATATTTAGTAAAGAAAATACCAATGATCTCTATGTTTTCTTTCAATTTATTCAGGTAAAATGATTAATTAAAACATACAATATTTGGTGAAATAAAAAACTAAGTATTATTTAAGAAAATAATACACATGAACATGAGTATAACTACTATATCAAACATAAAAATTTATTTTAAATCAGAATAATATACTTAAACTAATCAAATAAATTCCTAAAAACATGTTGAAACTAATAAATACATAAGATCTATTTATGGATTTGAATAGTAATAAATATATTTGAAAACATAAAAAAAAATTATATCATGATCTCTACATTAAAAACATAAAATATTATTTTTCGAAACATCACTATATCATGATATTTAGTAAATCTATTAGCAATTTGATTTTCAAACAAAAAAATTTACAAAAATATAACTCCTTTATTAATATTCTATCTCAGAAATTTAAATATAAAATCAATGTTTTTTTAATTGAATGTCGTAAAGGATTTTTATTTATAAAAAGAGGAGAAATATTATGACACTATATAGGTATCATATCCAAAAATACAAAGAAATTCAAGAGTGTTTAGTTTATCTAAATAATTCTACTAGAAAATTAGTGAATATAATCTTCCTAAGTTTTGGGTAATTCAAAAAAAAATCTTCTTCAAACTCAATGAAATTATACTTATACCATGTAAATGACACATAACTGATGTGTTTTTTCTATTGGGCCTATAGAATGAAAATATAGAATCAGAAAATGATATAAAATCAAAATATTTCTAATTAGAGGCAAATTAATCAGATCTTGTATTTAATTTAATTTATTTAATTATTCTTTTAAAAAATTCATAACGACTTTATATTGCATTATAATTAAACTTATCCCATAAACTAACATTGAACGTAATATTGGGACTAGATGTTGTCATAGAGAGTTGTCTTATAATAATTCCTTAAAAAATAGTTTCTAATGGTTTTATATATTCATATTGGTCCAATTTATATAACGTACTCATTGGAGTTTTAAAAGTTTTACATGAGTCAAATTAATTATCATTTAAATCAATTTAGAATATTTATATTGATTTAAAAAGATTCCATCTGTTCATTGAAAAATATTCAATATAATAAATAATTTCAATTCACACATTAAAATAATCTCAAAGTCACTTTTCTTAAAATTTAAAGTTTAATTACATAATAATTCACTTATGGATCCAACAACTATGTGATTAACATTTTTTTCATGATTAAAATTTTGTTACGAAAAAAATTAAGAAACATAGTTGGGATAAGATTTCCTTTAGTAAACCCATTATTTAAAAAATAAGGAATTCATATCATACCAAGCTCTAGGAAATTTATAAAGACCATATAAATTTTTTGATTGTTTAAAAGCAATATTAAAAAACATTTTATCTTAAAATTAAGGTGTATTATTAAAATATAATTTTTAAAAATAAAATAATTTAATAATTCACCTTTAACATCCATTTAGTATAATTTGAACCCTAAAAAGAATAAAATAAAGTAAAATCCTAATAGCTTTAGTTATAGAGAATAGTGAAAATGAATCATTAAAATTGATTCTTTTTCTTGATCATATCCATAAGAAAAAAACCTATCTAATGTTTTAAATATATTACTATATTTATCTAATTTATTCTTAAAATACATTTAGTTACTACGATTGGTTTATCATTAGGCATGTAAAAAAGATTTCAAAAATTATTCCTTGAAAATTTATTTAGTTGACTATGCCAAATAACAATCCAATATGAATTATTCAATGATTTATCAGTATTATTAGGCATAAAATCAGGAATAAATGGATAATTAGCACAACTGATTGAAAATTATTTTCTATTCTGAATAATAGAATCATGTTTTATAAATACATTCACAACAAGATGATCATTAAAATTATTCTAGTTTTTTTGACAAGATTGAGAAGAGACATGATACCCATAAATTTAATCATTATCAATTAGATTACCATCACCAAAAACATTAAATTCTCCATATTTTCCATCAAGACTATATAAATGTAATTTCCATTTTTAATTTACTAAATAAATTTTACATGAAAATAATTCTTCAACTATCATTGATCAATTATTATATAATATGTAAGGTTTATTATTATTAAAATACACAAAATAAATTCCTTCATTTCAATTATCATAAAACTTATTTAATATTTTCTTAGTATTCAAAATAAACAATTTTCACTTAAAACTATAAAAATGTACAATATTATGATTATTGTCTCTAAAAACTCATAATTAGTTTTATTAAATAATGATATAATCAAAAGAATATTTAAAAATATAAAAATTAGTTTTATTTGATTCATCACAAAAGACTTTTTTGGACTAAATTCATTAATAATACTCCTAGACATTTTCTAAATAGTCATATTTTTTCCATTCAACATCGCCATTTTCTAACAGCATCCTATGGAAAGAAAAATAATGAAAATATCAATTATCATCAAAAAACATTTAAAATTAATTATTAGAAAACCCAATTCCAGAATAAATTCTAAAATAAATTATTACATAAACTTTTGATTTTGAACTAGTATAGAAAAGGTTAAAATATTTTTGAAAGATTCACTTTTATGAGTTAAGAAATAATTCTATGTGAACTTAAAATACCATGAACATTTAAAAAATATACATATTGAATTAGAAACTAAATTTTTTTATATGGATTTACAGATAAATATTATAAAGTTGTAAAGATATTGTTTAATTAACATTAGTAATAGATCTGAATGTCTCTTTATGTTTCTTACCTTTTCAATAAGAATCATAAACAAAATACTTAATTTAATCTTCGTTAGTTCTAAAACGTTTTTTTGTTTCTCTAGCTTTTATAGTTGTTGAAAATAGAAATCCCACAACATTTCATTCAAAATAATTTCATTTATTCTTATAGTATTTAAACACTTTATATTTGGTTTAGTTAGTTTACTATATTCAAAATAGTAAATATTATCTATTCTATTTTTATAAAATTGAATAGAATTATCTTTAAAAACTAATAATTTTTTTCAACAAACATGACACTCATTTCATCATCACAAAGAAATGATATTCTAATTATATTTTGCTTTGGAACTTAAACATTTTAAACCTTTCAAACTATAATACATTTAAATGTTCAAACATATCTAAATCCAATGAACATATCTTTAGAGTTATCATTGAATGTGATAGATCCTCCATCACATTGATTACCTCCAAAAAGATATTTTTTGAATTTTTAGAAAACAAAATTTGGTTAAGTGGAACCCACAGAAAAACCCACAAACCAATACCATTATAAATGTTGAAAACAAATTTTATATTCAAAAAACAATCCAATTCAGCCACATCTATTGATCAATATCACCCACCAAACTATAACATGTTTACTCGTTTGGTTTTCCCATCTATGAAACATACCACCCATTTTTATCATATTCACTCACATTATAACCAAAATTTCAACTAATGTATCTTCATTTTACTCATCACCTATAATATCACAATTCTAGTGACTCATTTGTAGAACCAAATTCCAAAATCATAACATGAAATTCACATTACACCTTCCTAGAGATGACTAAATAAAACCATAACCAGAAAACCACATAGTAGAAGACACAAGAACTACACAATAAAATATAAAAAATAATCATCAAGAAATAATTGAATTAATCCTTGGATACATAATTCTGAATCTCAGCCAAACCATTATATCTTAAGTGTAGTTGTTGTAACATAGAACTATCCTTACCAATGTATTATTATTAGGATTTGAGATGAAACACTAAAACCACTATTACTGGATGATCTAAAAAATGAGATTCAAAATAATAAAATACATTAAAAATAAAATATCTATATTATGAATGGAAACCCTAACAATATAAAAATTTAAGAATAATAGAAACCATAATAAATAAATAAAATTAAAAAGAGAGTGTGCCTCTTCAAACACTGGAATCCACTCAACCAACCCATCCCAAAAAACCTACCTAAAAAACAAATACACTAGAATTGAACTCACTATATTGTAAAAAAATATGTATAAAGAGATTATATTGGGTGAACATGATATAGGAATATAGAGAAAAAATTAAACCATCCAAACAAACTAAATTAGTGGTGGAAAAACACACAGAAGACCAAAACATACATTTTCCAATCACAAACTGAATCCATCGCCAACATGATCATTTTATAGAAATATGGGATCCAGTGTGATTAGTTATATAGAAATAGTATTAATTAAATGAGGGATAACCAATCCTAATGATAAGTAACATGCAAAAATATATTAGGAGAAAACCACTATGAGTACTAGAACTTCTCTAGTCATTGTGAATATCACCAAATTGGACCCATATTTTGGTAAAACATGGTGGGTCTAAAAGAAATGGAAAGAAAAGATGTGGGTTAATTATAAATAAATAAAAAATTGGAGGAGAGATTGGGCATAAGTAAAACCACTATGTTAGAGATAGTGAGGCTATAAAAAGTCATATTCCCTTCATCAGAGAAGAAGCATCTTGGAAACCCTAGGAGAAAGTGATATTGAGAGAGGGAGGAAAATTATGGGAGTGAGGTGTCATTCATAAAACGTTGTACGGAAAATTGATTGTATTTTTATAATAGCTTCTGTCTATGTACCATTTCTTCTGGACACTTTTAAGTTAGATTTTCTGAAAAATAGATTAACTAGTAAATTGTTTTGGTACCCATGCTCTTTGGGGTCTATCTTTATTAGTATATGAATTGTTTTCAACGAAAACTTGTTTAAGATTTTTATTATAGTGTAACCTAATATTTAAATTCTTGGAATTTAAATCCATAAAATGACATAAATATAGAGTAAATATCAAATAACATTAATTAGCATAGTGTCCTTTCAAATTACATATACATAAAGTTACATTAGAAACATTTCCTTTTGTTCTTCTAAAAAATTAATTCTTGTATAGATTAGATGTTTTAATGTTATATCCAAAACCTTCCTTATTAGGTTTATTCGCAGCCACAATATCATAAAAATATTATGTACCTTTATGAAAAATAGATATGATCTATTTGAAACTATAAATAATCTTCTTATGATTCTCATTCCCTTTTTTAGTAGCTTCCATGTCATTAAATACATTCTCATTTGATCTTGAAGTTTTATTTCCTAGTTTTTTATTTTCATTGTTCATCCTGTTAAATTATTTTTCAACTTCAATCATATCACCAAATATCTTAATAAATTTTATTTCTCAACGTTCCTTACACTTGTAAATAAGTTATTTGATCCCAATATTTAATCTTTTAATTTAGTAATTTATTTTTAAAATTCAAATTTTCAGAAATCAGAAAACACTTAGATGTTATAATTATAATATTTTAATTTTCATAAATAAAATTATTTTTTAACAAGATTATTATTTTACTTTTATAAATATTTATAAAATTAATCCCATATTAAAATATCCTTATAAAAAATTCATATTATTCTATAAAATCATTAAAACCTGGTTCAAAATCAGACTTATAACCTAAAGTCGAATCAGAATCATTATTGGCCTTATTTATAGTTGCATCTATCAAGAATAGGATGTCTTATTCCCTCTCACTCTTGGAATCATCAGTGGTTGAGTTTGGAACCTCAATGAAATTCCTTCAAATAAAATATTATCTCCTATATTTATTCTTAAATTTATTATATTTACCAAATTCCTTCAATTTTATACAATATTTTTTGATTTTCTACACTTTGTTAATTTAAATAATATATTTTAATTTAAAATAGATTGTGTTCAATAGCAAGCTTCACATCGAACACCGAACCAAAATGAATGGAGCAACAATATATATCAGTTAAAATGTAGTTGTATAAATAGTGATAAAAATATATGAAACCAAATTATTAAATTCAGGTATAAATAAAAATAAATTCCATTTTTAATATTAATTTACTAATTAATATTTAATTCGTAAATATAAATTATTAATTAGACTGATTTATACATTAAAAAGTAGTCTTTCTAAAAATTTATTTTTTATGTTTTTTAAAAAACTATATATATTATAGATAAATTAAATTGTTGATATTAAATATAAATTAACACCAATTTTATTAGTAACTGATAGGAAATAATAAAAAGAATATTTAATATTTTTTAAAAATTTATATTTCATTGGAAATGGTTCTCATTATATTTTTACAATTTTATTTAAAATTCACCTTCTAAATTTTTATAATTTTAATTTTTAAAAATATAATTAATTTTTAGATGCATCAACAAAATATTTCATTTGGATAAATTTTTGTTATTTTTTTAAAACACCATGTTTTGGTGAATGGTGAAAAAGTACTAATACTTCTAAAACTCTCACTTATATGACACAATCATAATATAAGAATTAATTAAATTAATATAAAACATGTTTCTATAATATATATTTATATTTATATTTATATTTATATTTATAAAAAAAAATTAATAACATAAAATTACAACATCATTATTATAAAACCCATGTATATAGTTTTGGAAAGATAAGTAATATTATACTCTAAAACTGATTTAATCCTTTATTCTAAAAATTTTGTTTTCATCAAGAGTAGAAATTAAATAAAAAAAAAATATTTAATATTTTATAAAATATTGAAATAATTATCTACTATTTTCATTTTCATTTTTGTTCATAATGATAAGATCAATATGTTTATAGTTAATGGAAACAGTGTTTGTTGAACAGTAATTTTCAAATATTTTTTTTTATTAATGTTGAGTAATTTTTATCTAATAAAATAAAATGATATATTTTAAATATTAACCATAATATTTTTTGTAAACAAACATATAATTATATTGACATGTTTTTTATTAATAATTAGTGCTAAATAATATAAAGAATGCATAATGGTAGAAACATCATATTTCTACAAAAAAAATATTTTCTCTATATATAAAATGTTTAATTTTAAGAGTAAATTTTATTTTATTTATAAATTGAACTATAATAAATGGGGATAAAATTTAGTTTCCTTGCACGAAAATTTGGTAAGATTTGTTATTTTATATTTTTATTAAAATGTATGATACTTGGGTAAAAATTCATCATCCCGATAAATAAAAAAAATTAAAACAAAATTAATATAAGAAAAAATAGATTCCAACATTTTTTAAAAACATTTGGAAATATTTTTTTAATGATTGATAAAATAAATACTACCCAAAAATCTATAATTTATAATTTTTTGTACCTTTGGATCCTGAATATTGCCATACTAATATTGAAAAGTAATGGTTGTTCACAAAAGTTCAATATTCATCACATGAAAAGGGGACACTTTCAACACTTCATGATTTAACCATTCCTTCTAATTACTTCATAAAATATAAAATTTTATACTCATAGAATTTTCTCTCATTTTTATAATCCTATGGTATCAATACTTCATGATTAACTGATCATTTCTAAGGAGGCATTCACAAGAAATTTTACAATCCTAAGGTGACTATTCATTAATTTTGATCATTTTCTTCAGAAAACTTCTATTAAAAAACTACCATAAGCAAGGAAATATAATGATATAATTATCAATAGTATACAGAATTATTATTTTATTAATTAAAACACCCTTATTTATTTCTATCCATCCACTTATAAAAACAAAATAAATTTAGACATGTCTTTTGTGTATTACTACCTCCAAAAAGTTATATTTTTTATATTTATATATTTTTTAATTATTTATATAACCCACATAAAATATGATTCACAAACTCAAAAAATAAATATATATATATATATATCATTATTATTATATTATATTGATAATATTCATTTCGTTGACCATACTCCCCCATTGATGTTAATTGTGTTCGTGTTTGGGGTTGTTTAATCCAACTACATGAACAATGCTATAAAAAATATCATTAATGAATATGGGAACTTAAATAATAATTTTATTATAATTTAATGATAAAATAATTAGTTTTTATAGTTTTTTAAATTTTATATTAAGATTAAACATAATTTTGAAATATCATATTTGATCGCCCAAATTACCTAAATAACCCAACGTAATATAAATTTTCAAGAAGACATAAGAAAAAAACTATATAATTAATAAATAGAATAAAAAAATTGCAATATATTATATAAAATATATATTAATAAGTTTATTAAGAGTATATAATAAATATAATTTGATTATTCATGAATTATGGGTAAGTGTGAAGGGATTCGAGAACAAGTTAAGTGTTTCTTGTCTTAATTTTTACCCCTTGGGAAATAATTATTTTTATACTCCATTTTTTTTAGAATGTACTATATATTACCTATTTTAAATCAATATTCCCTCATTATTAATGGGTTTTAATGTTCCATTTTAAATTATATCCTTCCATGGTTTTTTATTCAAATGTTCCTGAAGTCATGAGGGTTATTTGTCACTCTTTTAAATTCCAAGAGAATTGTTTGATATTAAAGATTATATTTTATTTTATATAGGGTATTCGCTATTAAATTTCATTTAGGTATATTTAATATTTTTGTATGATATTATTTTTATATTATGGTGTACCTATCATTGTCTTTTTATTATTATGATACCATTATTGTATGTGTTTTTGCACCTCAATTTTGCTTCATCGAGATATGATTTGTATTAACGACATGCTTACCTTTTGTATAGTATATAATGGTCATGTATTAATTTAAAATACATTCATAATAATTTATTTTTTGGGGTTAAGATCTTGTAAATCTATCACAACATATTATTTCTAAATCCACCCATGTTATAGGAAACTGTTTCATCCAATGCCTTTCCTTGGTGAACACTCTATATTTCGTTCCTCAGATTGAAGTGTGTTCACCTATATTCCAAAACTGGTTTTAATAATAAAATATTTAAAATTATATTATTTTTATCTTTATATGGATCTATATTTATGACTCATTCATGAAGAGTTTTTTTAACCATACACCTTCTTTCTTTAGATGGATTGTGTTCATTTATTGATCGTAAATGTATTTTCATTCTCTATATTGGTATCTTAAATAAAATTATTGATCCCTAAGGAATTTTTATTATGGGTTGTATTTATATTCATACCATTAATATGGTGAATTTAGTGGACTTTAATAGGTGTTGTATGGGGGTCAGTATTATATACCAACTCGATGCATTAGTTGGTCTCGTGAGACAACAGGTATTAGTAGTTAGTGTGTACCAACACAATGCAATCTTAATGTATTGGTTGTTTCCCTAGTTCGAGGAAAAATGTCTTGGATGGTGCCTTAATGGTAAAGATCAATGTCTACCTCATTATACATTCGATCACCATGAATTTAGTTATTATTGTCTACGTGTTAATGTATATTGTCAATGACGGCTTTTTTTCAAGCTCATGTGATCAGTTATATGGAATTATTTGATTATAATTTGTTTCATTGTATATTATTAATGGAATTTTATGCCTTGATAGCTTATGGTATACATATTCCTTTATTTATAATTTGATCTCACCCTTTTTATATTTAAATTTCCCCAAGTTATGAATAAAATAATTACACCTAACAGGTCTAAAAGACTAGAATGTGTGGAGAATTTTTTAAAGATGTTAAACACATATAATGTATTAAGTTGTTTATTATATAATTTCAAAATTTGTTCATTTTAAGATAAATACATCATATTTGAAAATTAAAAGTTTTCCCTAAATCTATAAAACTTGAAACCTAAAAGGTCCCTATAATGTATGTGGCTCAATATTTGTTAGTGATATTGTAATTATCAATGGTTAAAATTGGATTGATTTAGTTCATTTAAAAGTGATTATGTAAGGAAGGTGTTCATCCTCACTAGATTCTGGGAGTTTAGTACTGGGGTACCACAGAATTTGTCATTTATTTCTATACATATAACATTTTTTTACTAATAAATATTATTATTTACTAATGTTTCCTTTATAACTTCCCTTTTGATTATCTTATTGATTATATCTTCTACATAACTTCCTAAAATCAATCTATATTTTAATATATTTATAAAACACCTTTATATAGTTAGTTATTTCATCTTTTTCACATCACTACACCTCAAAATCATACGAATTATTGGATACAATTATATTATATTTAAATGAAAACAATTTTTCATTCGTTTTATTTCATTAGTAATAATATTTAACTCAAAATACTAATAAAAAATGAAAAACGATATTTTCATCCAAATTGTACACTACAAAATTATTTCTATCATATATCATGTCATAATTTTCATACCACATTTTACGTAGTGACCACAACACACTTTGGAATAAAATTTATTGGCATGTGCCTCACAAAGTGAACTTGTCCTGTTGATGATAATTGTGATTATATTAAATTTTTAGTTCATGGATTAAACTTATCCCATTCTCATGTTCATGTACTCTGTATATAGAATTCCAATATTAATTAATTTAATCTGTTCTGAACTTTAATTGTTTACATTAATTACCCTCTAAATGTCTTGAGTTATCTTACTATATGATACATCAGTAAACATGCTTCAACTTATTACAAAAAATATATATTTCTTACAATATAATTCGAAGCATTTTTTACCACATCATCGTCTAAAAGTGTATCTTGATCAAAATCTGGTTTCATATATGGTTTCACCATGATCATCCAATATTTAATGTATAATTCCTACAAATATGACTCCAATAGAACCATCAATAACCATAATTGTTTCCATCGAATTATGGTGATTCATTTAGTATCCAATTATTATTTATGTTCATTCCAATAATCATAAAAAATCATCTTCCTTAAACTATTAAGTGTTTGATATGGTTGTCTTAAGAAAAGATATAAGCAATAAAACCCATATCCAAGAGAAAAAAACCTCTGATATCAATTGTTTTCCCAATTATAATGAAAATGGTATCCTAGTGGAGGTCAATAGAACTTTTAAAATACATAAAATTTTAATAAATTAGATTATATTATTTTATATAGGAATAGTGTAATCCAATATTTAAAAATAAAATACAACAAAAAAATGAACATTTTATTTTTATAGTAATTTGGATCATCTTAATCCTACAATGACTATTCACAACACTATAGCTCAATGAAATGAAAATTACTCACTAAAACAATACCTCACATCTAAAAGGGGAAACAACCTTTTACAAGGAATGTCTTTTGGTCACCTTAAGGTATAAACCATAAAACGTGTTCCATTATTTTAACCAAGGCATAAACAAGGATGCACAAGCCTTTGATTAGAGTCACAACCCAATAGAAATAACTTTTGTTTTTGAGGCCTGATGTAGCCTGATGTAGCTTGGTCACTTCCATAGTAATGGATAAAATATTAAAATTCATTCATGATCTCAGAATAAGAATAAAAGTATTGGTAGAAAACCACAATCATATCACATGCATTAAAATCGTTTTATATCTTCCTAAAATAATGTGTGCCGATCTTTTATCATGTTCCCATTCAGGAAATTTCAGTGCCTAACTTCATAAGTTTCAGGATCATCTTCTTCTTGGTATTTATTGAGATCCAATCATAGATATCCATGTTCATAAATAATGAAAACATGTTGTAATATCATTTACCATCTAGGGAAATATATAAAGAATATTCACTAACTAAAAATTTACAAAAAACATCACATATGATCATTATCATTAATATATATTTTAAAAACAAATTGAAAAGATAAATCAAATCATAAAAACTTATATTAAATAAAAATATCGAAATTTTAAAAAAACATATTATATAAATGTTCTTAAAATGAATAAGTATGTTTTTATTAAAAATAATTTTATGTTATGTGTGGATATCATTTAAATTAATATGTTACCATCATTTCACATTTTTCATAACCATTATTTATGTTTTCTGTCATTGTCAATTAAATTTTTATATAAACATAATTCTATATTCTATGTAACGATGAAATAAACCTCTATAAACATTAATATAGTCCTTGTAAACATAAATATATATCTATTTAATAAATATTCCCTTCTAAATAAACATTATTCAATATCTATGTAAGCATGAATCTAATCTATGTAAACATTAGAAAAATGTTCTGTTACCTTGAATAACATGTCCTCAAAAGAATAAAACACTAAAAATACAAAAAACTATAGAAGAGACAGTGACTACAGAATCCATTATGAGAATATTATAAATATAAAAATTAAATGAAACACAGAAAAAATTTATTTAACAAATTTCTAAGAAATTATAATTATCTAATTTAAACATGTGAGCTTTTTTTAAATTAATGTGAGCTTTTTAAATATTAAAAACATATAAAAAATGATCGAACAAACAATACCCCCAATCACTAAAAATCTATATATTAATTAAACTAAACACTAACACTTGAATCAAATAATAGGGATACACAAATACCCATTTCCAAACCAGTCTCTATTTCTGACATCACAAACTAATTCCTGATGATTCTATTACCTTTCTAAGAAATGAAAACTTCACTAGTTATTATCTTAAAACTGCATCACATCTTACAAACATCACCTTTGATACCAATCCGACATGACCCCCCATCAAATTCTACACCTCTTGGGCCTATATTAAATGTGAGGATGGAATATGAAGATTTCTCGTGGTAGGCCATTGGTTGGTAACTAACACTAAGGGTATGAAATTCATGAATGGTAGGAATCTCCCTATTTATATATTTTCAATCACAATAGATAACATGATATCTACACAATAATACCATTATATAAAGAAATAAGTAATATAAATACAACAATTTAAGGTCAAAAAATTGGATACAACTAAAAATACTATAAGAAGATCCTAGGTGGTAACCATGAATCTCCAATTGCCCTTCAAAAAATCCTTGAGCTAGTAACACCTAACTCAATAACAAGCTAGATCCAGTTATCCTGAAAAATGGTTTCAATGAATATATATGGGGTGAGTATACAAGTGCACTCAATATAATCCTCCCTAAACAACTCATGAAAATGTGAAAGATTCATCTTTAATCCTAGTGAATAAATAAATGAAACTAACTTACTGCCTTATAACGTAATTGGGGTCGTTCCAGCCAATGTGTTACGTTTGGCATCAAAAATTTAAATACCGTAACTTATTACTAGTATTGTGAAAGTAAGGGGTTAATCCATAGGGAGAGATGGTAACTTTGTCTTGTTTACCTAGTTTATGATTAATTAGGTTAAGATAAAAAGAATTTTAGATTTGATATTTTATGTTTCACTGATAGAGTACTTAATCGTTCAATTTCATTGAGGGATTTTTTAATATATAGGAAAAGAAGTATATTGCTTCTGGTGATAAATAGGAAGAATGTGTGGGGGATGTTGATTTTTAATTTCATAAATTAATTGATTTTCTTACCATGTTGTGTTGTTCATAATAACTCACATCTCTGTGTTTTGAATATACTGGAACCCCCTTTATCTGGTAAGTTTCGTTTGAATCAATATAGACCAATTCCATTGTTGCGAATTTGATTCCTATTAATTATATTGATTACATGCCATTTTAAGAGGATAAGTACACCCAATTTTCATGTGTGAACATTGTTGTAACTCCACTAAAGATCACTTGAAATTTTTTTCTTGGTCTGATACGAGGTTTCCAGTGACATTTGGAAAACGTTTTTGAGGTATTATGAGAGAATCATAAATAACACAAATATAATAATCCAATTGAATAATAATAAACCATAGTAATCCACTACCCCAACACATGGGGGATTTAGCTACACTTGGAGTAGATAATAACTAATAGGCTCTCAATAACTAAAATAAGCATTGTAGCAGCTTGGGATTGTGGATTTTTGGGAATGTATAGTGGATGAACTTCTTCTTTTATCTTCCCCCTCTCGTTTACTCTCTTCTTTTATGTCTCCTCCATTGTCCTCTACTTCATTGTCCAAATTAAGAGGGCCTACCCTATTATTTATAGTATTCAAAACTACATGATGTGTACTAAAAAGTATACGGTGTGTAACAAAGTCAAATAGACTTGGATCCTCTTTGGCTGCTGGTAGGTCATCTGTCGCGTTGACCGTGAATTTTTAGGCACTGGCGGTCAGTTTTTGGAGGTACGCAGTGTGTAGCACCACCCCACATGGATTTTAGTGTCAACATTATCCACCAAATGCATCCAAAAAGTGCACTGCGTGTAAAGTGAAATACATGGCATCTAAATCTTGGTAGGAAACATGGATGTGTACTCAGCATGGTTGATCCGTGTGTCGGGGAAATGGTGCAAGGATTGTTTGAAAAGTACACGCCATGTATATTTGAACATTTGTTCTGATCTCCCCCAGATTTGTTTCCTATGATCGAAAAAGCCTATAAATCATCATTATGGCCAAATTAAATAATTTTATCTCCAAAATAAAACTTATATATGGTGAACACATGTTTTGATAGTCAATAGAATGTATGAAAATGTAAACACAAATCTGGAACTATAAACTCCCCCACACTTAGCCATTTTCTTATCCTTAAGAAAAATCTCAACATCAAATCAACATAATCCATACTCTGAAAAGGGAATGATTCAACTAATTATACTTATAAATACTATAGCCAAGGGAGCTAATTTTAAAAGGCACAAAATATATTTTAATTCCAAATATATTATAATCATTCCTCCTATATAATTCAACTATATATTTTCATCCTATTTCATCCAAATTATTCAACATTTCATAAATAAACATGCCAGATAATGATTTACCACCCAAAAAGTACCAAACTCATTACTCAAGATCATTTAATTAGAGTTATGCTCAATCATAAGTATATGCACTCATTCCATAGTCTTGAAAGTGATCTTATTCTTCACTTCATAAGTCAAGTCAGAAAAATCATGAGGGACTTCAATAAGGATCAAATGTTTCTGAGGAAAAGGGTTGGTAGGTAATGATGTGAAAAATAATCTTTGAGGCTTGAGAAAGGAGGCTGAATTCTTAAAAAACAATGCCTAATATTCAAAATAAATCTTACTAAAAATGAATCCCCAATAAATATCTCTTGAAGAGTGTCATCACCTTGATACTCCCTTACCAAAATGGGCCCATAAACCATCAATAATGTGTAACAAATTAATATATTACCTTATCTTAATTTTTCAACATTTCCCTTCTATTTTTTCTCATCAGGACCACCAACTATACAATGAATAGTATTTTTGAGCCCCTCTGACTAAATAAACCAGTGGTACTCTCCCCCACACTTAAATGCATGGTTTATCAAAAAAATATAACATTAATGAAGATCTGATGTAGGGTAGGTCTCAAGGTCAAAGGGATAAAAGAATAAAATGCCTCAAACATTTTAATTTGATTCAAAAGTCATCATGTTTTGAAGAGAAAGACTAGAATGTTCTGGAAGTTACGCATATCCCAAGAAACAGTCATGAAAGAGGGTATAAGAAATAATATCTCAAAAATTCATAGAATACCTATGAGGATTGCGTAAAAATAAAATGTCAATCGGGTCATGACATTATTACAGATTATATGTCTAATAAATGTAAATGTCTAAGACATTAAATCTAGAATCAAACTATATCAGAAATAATTTAAAAATACATTGTAATTTAAAATGAGCATGTAACGATTAAAATTCCCTGTTATGTCTTTATTATTTATAATTATAATTAATCAAAAAAAATTCCACATTCTAAAATATTTAAAATATTGATGATTTCTCCTAGATTGGTTCAACAGTAAAGACTATTGAAGTCAGTGAGTCTCCCCCACAAATAATGTGGCACAAGTTCCCCTATGCGAAACACCAAGGCAGAGGAGAGAATGTGAGGACACAAGGCTCGTCCGGATGAGGGGAAGTAGTTATAGAATTAAATCCAAAGGAAAAATGAAAAATAAAATCTGAAAAAATACTCCCATCAGGGTGACTCAATGAATATGTGAAGTAGTTGAAAGAAATGTTCCAAGGAATTCTCTGTGGTACATGTCACTGTTGAGGAAAAGGAAAAAATAAATCTATAGATATATACAGCATCATATCACAGGAAAAGAACAATATATATATATATACAGAAAACAAATGTTCTAAAAACCATTCATGGGGTGACCTCTGAAGAGGGGTCATTAGAAATTATAGGATCCTCCAAAGTAGGATTAGCCATATTAGAAACAAGAGGCACCCACTCTTATATCTGAGTGGAAGGGGCAACAAAAACATCTATTACTACAGTATGAGGAATAGTAACTAGAGACACAACATTCTCACCCTGCTGGGGAGGCTCTAATGACTCATCCTGGTGGGCAGTAATAGTAGGGGCATCTGGCCAACAGTGTGTAAAAGAACTAAATCGGTGGCAAGTGCCATCAATGGGGCCTGGGTGGTGAAAGGTGGAGTAGTTGATGTAGGATCAGTGGATGGGGTAACTAAAGGTCATGATGCTAAATGAGAAGTACCAACAGCTACTCAAGACACATCTGGGACTATTGGATGGTAGTATTATGGTGCTCAAGGATTTCCAGATCTCATCCCATCACGACCAGGCGGAGGGTGATGGGGAGATCAGCTGAGGGAGCGAGTGGAGGTGGGGATGGGGAGGGAACAGAAGAAGAGGGAAAGGTCGATGAAGATAGAATGGAGGAACAAGTGGGGTGGGTAGTGAATTAGTGTATGCTTGTGGATGGGGTGGGACCGGCTCAACAACACTATTGAAAGCAGCTGGTCATCTCTCTCCCCTACTAGAGCTAAGGCGTCCTGCATGATCACAGATCCATCACCCCTATGCTCGACCATCCGTATGAATATATGCATTAGGAAGTCGAGACTCTAAGGAGATCCTAAGGTTTCGTGAGGGAGTGAGGGCTCAATAACATACATATCTTGTTCCAAGCAGGTGTCATAGAATTGGTTGTTCATGTTGGGCAGACGGCCATGGGTAATGGAATGGAAGTGGGTGGAATCAATAGAGGGGAGGTTAGGGTAATCGTGTTAGATGACACATGTGAGATTCTCTAGGTTCCATCCCAACAAGACACCCATATCCTGATAGAAAGGAATTATAATTCTGTTGAATAACTGATGGGGAAAATAAAGGGGATGGGAAGTGATGAGTGTGCTCTTCTGGGAATTGGGGGTGTACCTTTGGTTAGGACTAGAAATCCCTCCTCACATATAAATGAGGACAAAGCACTCTAGGAAAGTAAGGGTGGAGATAGGAGGTGGGGTTGTAGGATGGGGGTAGAAGCCTCACCCTTAACCAAACTTCACCATGGTCAATGATAAAGGTTGTCCACCCAACCAAAATTAAAGTGGCGTAGTAGTATCGGTGGGCTTCTAGTGGTAGGAAGGCCCATCGAACTCGATGATCTCGATATAGAATAAAAAAATCTCTATAAGTCAGAGTTTGGACCTAGAGTGTCTTGAGAAAATTCTTATAGGCAAGGATCTCCTCAATCTCTTCTGATAAGCCAAAATGCTGAGGAATAATGATTTCAAATAAGTGATTGCTCAGCTGTATCATTCACCTTGAAAAGCACTGCAAGCACTCCACAGTTGGTAGGCCCTTAAGTAATATCGGGTAGTGATGCAATTGAGGGAAAGAAGCATCCAGATCAAGAGGAGGTATATCTACAGCTGCGGGCGTGGCTAGGCTAGTAGTGGTCACAGAAGGTGGAGTAGCGGAAGCCGAAGCTAGTGTATGTGGGTCCACTGTAGTATTTCTCGGCTCTGATGGTATAATGATAGAAGAGGGAGTTGTAGAACCTGAGCTCTCAAAAATAGTTAATGGTGCGGTAGTAACTTGACCTGGATCAATGGTGGTAGGATTGGGTGTTATAGAATCTACCCAACTAGCAGATTTTTCTAATGGAAGTGTTTTTGAAGAGGCGGCAGTGTTGCCAATGTTGGTGGCTGTAAAACTCAGAAATCGTGAGATGGTCACTCAAATTAACAAAGATGAATCCAATAGAGATGTGGTCTCTTACCCTTAGTAGTGTAAGTGGTCTGCTTCCCACTCACAGGATAATCACATTCAATAGTTGAAATAAATAAAGTAAAAGAAGAAAAAGAAAAGGAATAAGAAGAAATAAAATGTGAGAAATAAGAAAAATAAATGTACATGGCATGTGGATCCACGACACTTGACGTGTACAGTGATCTAGGGAAGAACCCATGTACTTTGGATAGATATTCCATGAGGGAATGTGTTCGGGAAAAAATAATTACATGGCATGTACATAGGTAGACACGCCGTGTTTACAAACATGGGGTGGAGCCCGTGTGAGTGCCCCGACACATCTCGGCTTAGAGGGGTCAGACAACAAAGTACATGTTGTGTAAAGGGAAAACACACCATGATGGTGAAAATTGATTTATATGGTGTTTACAGTATCCACATGGATTCCCCTGAAAGGATTTGGGAAACGGAGTGTACCATAGATACATTTCATGTGGGAAGACTTGGGATGGGATTCGTGTGCCTGATGACACAGGTTGGGCCGAAAGGCCAGGGGAGGCATTATACATGGCGTGTACCAAACATACACACCTTGTATATTTCAATTTATAAAATGTCCCTTATGTTTCCATGAACTATATGAACATGACATGTGTTCATCATCTTCCCCATGTACTATGGGTGAAATCCGAACGGTCGGTCGATCCCAAATCCAGCCTAAACACAATAAAAACTTGGAAATAAAGAGTGTAGAAGTGCGTACCTGGACTGAGGATTGAAATATAGGATAAATTAGTGTTTTAAATGAACAAAAATAGTGGATTTGGAGGAGATAGATATAGATGCATCATGTAGGAGAAGAAAACAAGGAGGGGGGGTGGGTTTGCGCAACACGGACTCATGATGGTTAGGGTCTCAACCTATATAGCCTTAACACATGGTGTGTAGTAAGTCCCACACATTGTGTTTTAGTTTTTTCTATCAAGAATATATTTATTTACAACACAATTATTTATATATAAAAGAAAAAAATATAATAAAAATAAACCTATTCATGTGGTGTACCATTGTATGACACGTTGTGTGTTCTAAAATTTGAAAAGGATAACTACAACCATCGATCCGGTGCATGGGGTGTGATTCGAACAGGTGATCGGCCAATCCAAACACAATCCCTTAAAAACATGAGTGAAGGTTGTAGTGTTTCAAATTTTTTGTTTCTTTTAATAATTAAAATATTGGTTTCATTCTATAATGGATGACGAAAACACATGATATGTGGTTTTAATTTGAATGATAGGGATAAAGTAGAGAGATTATCTGAGTTTGAACCTAGGTCTTTTTGAAGCTAGGGCTAAGTGTCTTCAAATATTCCAAATTCACCCACATGTATTCTCATTTTTTGAAAACTATTTAAATTGTTAGTGAAAACATCACACACATGATATATATCAAAATGCATGTTTTGTGGTTTTATTAATCAGAAAAATGATGTAACTGGGCCCGTTGTCAATATTAGAACCTGTGTCTTTTGGATCTGTTTTATGACCCTAGCTAGTTGTTCCATCCCCATCATGGTTTTCTCTTTTATTTAGAAGAACATATAATATTTTTTTCAAAATACTACACACACCATTTAATTAGTCACGGTTTCAAAATGGATGAACCCTATGCCGAAGTCTGGTATGGAGTGATTCAAATCGGCAATGGCTCAGACACATTTCGGTGACCTTCCCATCGTCACAAAAATCATCCTTATTTATTTAAATACTTAATATATACATATAATACGAGTTCTATTATACTGTACTTTGAAAATGAAAGGACATGCCATGTGAAAATGTGATACATAGTGTGTAGTCTATGGGTTTCCTCCTAGGAAGTGCCTTTGTTTTAGGACTTTCACTCGACCTTACCTGATCCACTTCTTATCTAGATTGTATAGTGGAGATTTTACCCACTATGTCCTCCTTGGGAATATAGATTTTGAGATGCTTCACATTCACCTTAATTTGTATATGATCTACTCCATCAACTTCCACCTCACCATGGTGGAGGAAATTGATCACTCAGAAAGGTCCTGACAACCAGACATCAATTTTCCTAGAAATAGTCTCAAAGAGGAGTTCAATAATAATACCTCATCTCCAGGCTGGAATGACTTCTGAGAGATTATGTGGTCATGGAAGCCTTTGTCTTTTCTTTATAGATCTTGGTATTCTCATATTCCTCTTTCCAAATTTCATTGATCTCCATCCATTAAAAAATGAGTTTCTATTCTGTGGAATTTAGATTGTAATTCAAGGCCTTCGCAGCCCAATAATATTTGTGCTCATGTTCCACTAATAAATGATAAGTATTTATGTAGATTAGAAGAAATGTGTATATACCCAAAGGTGTCTTGAACATATTCTAGAATTCCCATAAGGCATCATCAAGATTCTTGGACCAGTCCTTCCTTGACGCTCCCACAATTCTCTCAATGATTTTCTTATGTTCTCTTTTTGATACTTCCACTTGGCCGTTGGATTGGGGATGATAAGGTTATCCTATTTTATACCTCAATCCATGATTCTTGAGCACATTATTCATCAACACATTGTTGAAATGTGTACCTCTATCACCTATCAAAACCGGTATAACACTGAACCAATTAAAAATATTTTACTTCAAGAAGGAAATGATGACCTTTGTTGTGATGTGTGTCCTCAGATCATTTTCTACCCATTTGGACACATAATCCACAAAAATTTTAATGTATGAGTTTCCAAATTTTGGGGGAAAGGGTCCAATGAAATCAATACTCCATACTTCAATGATCTTGACCTCAATAATGAGATATTGATGCATTCCATCTCAACACCCCATGTTACTAGTCTGCTGACACCTTTCACAGAGTGCCCCAAAACATCTGTCATCTATGTACATGATGGGACCGAAAAAAACTAGATTGCAAAATTTTCTCTATAATTCGATTATTCTCATGATGCCCCTCCCCCTAGTTTGGGAAGAAGGAAAAACACCATAATTCCTAATATTTCTTCTTCCGGGATGCAGCGAATGATCACCCCCTCTCCACATGAGTAAAAAAAAAGTGGGCCTTCCAAAAAGATATTTTTACTTCAGACAGAAACCTTTTCTTTTGTTGGAATGCAAGATCAAGATGAACTAATCATGTCACCATGTCATTAGTGATGTCGATATACTATGTGAGAGGTGTAACTCCAATTGAGAAAAATTATTATCTAATAATTCCACCTTGATTTATCTATTATCCACTCTTTCCAAATGAGGCAAATCCAGACGGTAGAGATGATCGGCATCAATGTTATCACTTTCTTTCTTGTAATGGATTTCCATGTGAAATTCTTGGAGAAAAAGTACCCAATGGGTGAGATTTGTATTTTCATCCTTCTTGTTCATCAAATATTTCATTGCTTCATGGTCAGTATAAACAAAAACAATTTATAGGACCCAATAAGAGCATATCCTATCGAATGTGAAAATTGCCGCTAATATCACCTTCTTGGTGGTGGTGTTGTTAATTGGTTCTTAATTTAGGGATATTCTATCATAATAGATAGGTCTGAATATATGATTAATCCGTTTTAAAGAACTGGCCCCATCGCCTAATCACTTTCATCACAAATGATTTCAAATTGTTCCTCCCAGTTTGGGGCAATCATGATAGGATCTTCAAATAATCAGTGCTTTAAGAGCTGAAATGTTGTGGTTCATGTTTTGTTAAATTCGAAGAAAGAAGATTTGGAAAGGATTTCTATTAGTGGGTGATATATTAGTGAAACGTCAGGAATTAATATTCTGTGAAAACTTGCATGCCCAAGAAAACGTCAGATTGCTCAAATACAAGTTGTAATGGGTAATTTTTATTTGATTTCAATCTTCGAAGGGTTAATATTGATTCCATTTATGGAAATATGGTGGCCTAATACAATACCATTCTTCAATATAAAGTGACATTTCTCCTAGTTTAATACTAGATTTGTGTGTTCACACTATTCTAGGACCAATAGAACTCGTTCCCCAACAGTCTCTCTAACAATTGATCCATCAATGGATGTGGAAAGTGATATTTACATGTGGTAACATTAATATTTTGGTATTCCACACACACTCTTCATCTTCTGACCATTATTGTAGGTATGAGTTCATATTTATCATTAGTAATCATGATGACACCCCCCTTTTTGGGAACCACAAGTAAAGGACTCACCCATGGGCTATCAGAGATGGGGTAGATGATTCCCACATCTAATATCTTGATGAATTATTTCTTCATGATCTCATTAATAGAAGGAATTAGTCCACGTTGTGGTTTCTAAGAGGTCTTTTTCCTTCCTCAAGTAGCACCTTATGGTTGCAAATTTTCAGACTGGTCCCTTTAAGATCAGTGACTGTCCACCCAATAGCATGTTTTCTTTGCCTTATAACTCATAGAACCTCATTTTATTATTCATGTGAGATAAAACCATTGATTATAATTGAAAATGTGTTTTCATCTACCAGATAACTATATTTTAATGAAGATGTGCGAGATTTCAGTTCAAGTTGTGGGGATTAAAAAATCAAACGAACAATTTGTTCTACCTTGTCTCGCGCTATAATATCTGGAACAAGTTTATGCTTCCAATAATGACCACTCTGGTCTATGATGAACTTCATCACCTCTAGTACATAATCGTGATGGATTTCCTCGATGGATGGTTCATCTATGATAGAACAACTTCCTATTTCATCTTCCATGTGGCCAAAATTATTGGCCACTTTTTCCAACACATAACTATCCTCATTTTCTATAAGTGATACTTGTTTAACAATATTGATGACGTTGTAGGGTATCTTTTCATCTCCTAATATGAATATCAATTCACCTTCGTGAACATAGATCAAAACATTTGCATTATCCAATAAGGGTATTCCCAGAATAATAGGTTCCTCTTGATCTTGCTGCATGTCAAGTATGATAAAATCCGCAGGAAGAAACATCCTTCCCTCTTTCATAAGTGTGTCATCAAGTATCCATATAGGATATTTGATGGAACGATCTCCTAGCTATAGTTCCTCTCAAGTGGGTTGTAAATCATTCAACCAAACCATATAAAAGAATCCATAGGGAATAAGATTGACACTGGACCCAAGTCACAATGGGCTTTCCCAAAATCACAAGATCTGATTGTGAAAGGGATTCTAAAACTTTCTAGATCTTGTAGCTTTAGAGGAAGAGAGTGTTGAACAACCACTAAGAATAACTCAGTGAGATTAATGGTTACAAAATCCTATATCTTCCTCTTGTGTGAGAGTATTTCCTTTATAAACTTCATATATGTTGTCATTTTAGTTAATACCTCTATAAAAGGAATATTAATGTGATGTTTCTGGAATACCACCATAAATTTTTCAAACTACTCGTCTAGATTCCTCTACTTCATTCGTGTGGGAAATAGTAATGTGCGTTCATAATGTTTGACCACCACTTTTCCCTAACCATTTGTTGCCTAATTGTATTTTGATAGACCTTGTGTTGAGGGGGAATCCACAATCTCATATGCATTACCTGAAGAGGGTGTTTGTGAAACTGTATTTTTGGCCTTATCGTGTTTTTCAGTTATTTTCGGGGGTAGCTCATTCCCACTTCATAATGTGATATCATTGGCCCCGTCTAGTGGGTTCTTCTCAGTGTTACCTAGTTGTGTACCAGGTTTCCTTGAAGAGAGATGATTATAAAGCTCTCCAATTAGATTCCATAGGCTTCTAATAGATGCCTCTAGATTCTGAAATTGTGTCCCAATATTTGTTATAAATTTATACATCATTTATTCTAGTTTTGATAAATATCCCTGTTGAGGTTGTTGTGCAACTGGTTGAGGCTCTGGCTACCTAAGAGGTTTTGCTGGACAACTGTTTTTATACCCTTTTGTTGGAAGGATCCCTTCGGTTGTCTGGGATATGGATTCTGATATTGTTTTTTACCATATCTGGTCAACCATTAGGGGCGGTGTTGAGAATTTTTTTGTTGCTACCCCCATCCCATCTTCTCATTATCATTCCAAGCTGGGTCCTAGTATTTAGGGTATATTTTTTCCCCTTTATTCTAAGATATATATCTCACCTTACTTGTCAATGTACTGGAACATGTCCTCGGGCATTCACATATGGCATGAATGTCACCACATTAAAGAGAATGAGTAGATTTTATTTTCATTATATGAGAACTCAAGGCTCTAAAAGGATAGATCAATGGCATATCATGATAGAATTATCAAACCAATGGAGTTTCATTTTGGAGACAAAGTACTACTCTATAGTTCACCACTAAAGTCTATGCTCAGAAAGTTATGTCCCGTATGGTTTGGTCTGTATGTTATATCCAATGTTTTTTCTTATGGAGCAGTCGAGAGCACACAAGAGGGCACTAGAAGAATCTTTCTTATGCTCCATTTGGTTTTCTCCATACCCTTTCTTTTTCTATTATTTTTCCTTTTTAAAATCATTCATTTCCTGTGCAGATATCATCTGATGGGTTCACATTTAGAACAATTCAATATTTTATGTTTAGGGGAGGCTACCTTTGTAGTTTAGTAATTTCAATTTTTCCTGCTTTTCAAAAAAAATGTGTTTTTTTTTATTTTTGAGTGTTTCTGAAACTTTTGAGCAGAAATGATTATCATTACCATTTTTAAATCCATATGAATTAGTGAAATAATTTATCCCATGAAACTAAGATTTAATGAATGCGGAAAATTACTTTGTTTCATGTTCAAATCTTCAGAAACTTCATGAAATATAATCAATCCATGCAACATAAAATTTTTATTCAAGAAGAAATCAAAGGAACAAATAAAGTAGATTAGAATAAAAATAAGAGACAAGCACCATGGGACCACAGGACTAGGGTGGACTAATGTAATTTAAACAAAGAGAATATCCTATAATAAAATTAACCCCCTCAGTTTTCAAGAAATTAATCAGAGGGAGGCATGTTGTGTTGGATCCTGGGTTCTCTATAGGCGCAAGATTATCCGCAAATTTGTTCCTCTCATGCCTTGTGTGGGTCTCCCTGACATTATGTTGGAGGTTATGGCATTTCAGTACTATTTAGGATATTGACCATGTTAAATGACTATTGCCAATAAGAGAGTTATGAAGAATAAAAGAGTTAGCCTTATCTTGAGTGATTGCAATATACCTCTATTAGCTGAGAGATAGCCATGTTAGCAGTGCTTTGGCCTCTGCTTTAAGCGTAGAGCCTTTCCCATAAAAGGAAGTGAAATATAACATAAAACTACCGCATATTTATTGAACGATGTCACCTCCTATCATGTCTCCCAGCACACATGAACCGACAGAATTAATCTTTTCGCCTGATACCGAAGGGTTCCAGCATATTCACTGACACTATGGCCTGTTACGGGGGGATTTAGCTGGAGGATCACTGAACTGCCGTAGCTTCAACAAAGGATCCTCCCGCAATTTAGGGATGAGTGTAACTAGGTCAACCAATAGGTTCCACATACACACAATAACATCCCTTGCTGTAGGAATAGCCCCTTCGATGTGAGCTTATTTCATGTGAGTCTTCTAAACCAGGTTTTTCATATTATTTATACACACTTCAATTCTTGAGAGACAGAAAACATTCATGATTTAACTAGAGTTTGATTTAATCTTATCAAAACATGAGGGTTCGAGGTTCTTGTGTTTTAAATCATGGAGGCCTTTATTTTGTTTTAATGCCCACTTTTCTAATAATCCTTTTTATAGATGTCTACCTTGAACGTTTAATCCTTTTAGCCCTTAGAATATATGAACACCCTCTCAGGTTAGTCACATTATAATCAAATTTTCCCAATCTATCATGTTCTTGAAGTGATGTTTCGTGATCTAGTTTAACTTAACTATGGAGGAAGCTATCTTGTATTGTGCTACCTAATTTGGTGATAAGTTGGGAGGAAATTATTTTTAAAGATAATTCTTTTCTTCTAAAAAATTTATTTTGTTGAATTATGTGCCTTTATGGAGCTTTCATGGTAAAATAAGTTGTGCCCTTCTAGAGCTTCCCATGACGAAAGAAATTTATTCCAATCTAGATCATTCATGAAAAACAATGATTGAGAATATTAATATTTTTTTTCTGAAATGATGAAGGGTTTAAACATTCCATGAGTTTTCAGAATGATGGAGCTGAATTGATACTAAGTGTAGTGAGGAGGAGACTATAAATGAGTGAAAATTAGAATAATGCAATTTTTTTCAATAAGAGTCAATCCCTCCTCATTCAGCCTTAGAATTTTTTACATCTAAATCCTACCAACCAAAAACCATATAATAACCATGAAAAGTTCTTCTAATAAACACATTTCCTTTACTCACATCAGGTAAAGATGTAGAAATTTATCAAGCCTGTGGTGACACTTGTATTAGTTTAGATGGGAAATTCATTGCTAAAAAATTGACATTTGTGTGATAAGATAAAATTATAGTTAGGTGAGTGTTTTGTTTGTATGGTAAGATAAATTAAGTGGAAATATATTGAATAATATGAATTAAGAACTTAAAATAATGGTTTTTTAGGAGGCATGTTATCTTTTGTGTCTTGTTGTAAAATTGGTAGATCTCATGGGCATGTATTTAAATTTTTTTTAGTTTTTATATTTACATTTACTTCTCAAAATTTTTCAGGATACATGATATAAGGTTTTTCCGAGTATTGTAAAAGGATAAGTGTGGGGGTATTATTGCATAATGATTCACTAATTCATTTCACCCATACATCACTATTTTAACCTTGTTTATATTTAAAATTTCAAACATTATCTCAAATTGAGCAAACCATTAGACGTAATTATTAAATTTATATCACTTTTAAAAAAGAAAATTTTTCTTGTTTTTTGTGATTTTGTCATAGTAGGATGTGATTTGGAGGGTCTGAGATGATCCAAAATGATAATGGGTCAAACTACATGGAATCCCAAGAACATATGTCCATTTTTTTACAACTCAAGAATTAAATTTTTATTCAAAAGGAAAGGTGTGCAAGGGAGGAGAAGGTATATCAGGGTCTATTGAGGCCTTAAATAATGAAAACCAAGGGGATCCCTTAAAATAAAATTTACCCCCTCATGTTTGAATAATGATATGTTGGATAAGAGCATGGAATTTGAACCTTGATCCACCATGTACATCAGGTGATCTGCAAGGTTGATCCCCTTACGCCAAGTTTGGGTCACCGAAGTGTTGCCATTGAGGAGCCTTTTGAATTTTCTAATAGCATAGGATATGGACCAAGGGGTGGATCCTCTATCATGAAAGGAGTCTCAAATAATAATTGAGTCTATTTCCACACTGTAGAGGAGGATATTATTTTTCCTGTAAAGAGTGAGACAGTTTAACCTAGCATGGGCCTCTTCTTAGACAGACGTGCCACTACCAGAGTGCACTATAAAGGAAAAAAGCACACCCCCCTACATTCTCAGACATACCCTCTTCCATGAATTTCCCTTGGTATACTTGATCCATCTGTATTGAGCTTGAACACCATTACAAGAGGAATCCAACACCCCCAATGGTCTTGAGTCCTAGTATGGCCCCTCGGGGAATAGACCTGCAACGCCCGAAGGGAGGGCTCTTCCTACCAATTTCTGAACTTCTACAACATGTAAAACTCTGAGATTCTGGTACACATGATTATTTATTTTGTTGTTTATGTTCCCCCTTTTTATCTTTCCAGATTCCTGGCATGCCACAGGCACCAGCACCCCACACTAAGGATCACAGTTCTCGTCGTTATCTCTTGTCCTGTATCAGCCGTACCCTTAAACTGTTGATCCTGGAAGGGTGCATCCTATAGGTCATGATAAGAGAAATTAATAAACTCATTTAAGTCACTCCACACATCACAAGCCCAGTTTCCATCAAATAAATTGTGTTCCATGCTCTCTTCCCTTTTATTTTTGCAGCAATAGCAGCTAGAAGCCGGGAAAATTCCCATATTTTTTTACATATTCATCTGATGGTAATGCTTGGTTCTCGATCCTCCAAGTAAGGAAATTTTATTTCATTGGAATCCTATTACACAAGGTCATGTTGTTCGATCTGTTGCGTTGTGCCGAATAATTTAGGGACCTTTGAAAATCTGTCAAGTTGGACTTCCCCATGGTAGAGGTAGTGAAGATGCATCTATTTTTTCTGAGATGATGATGATGAGATCAAACACCTATTGATCCTTTTTATCCATCACTAACTTGATAAATATTGGATGGATATTGGCCTCCTAGAATTAGATGGTAGTGTTAGGACATCTCGGATATCCAATAACATTGCCTGCCCAATTTTTGTGCCAGAAGAGAATGTTACCCTCCCCTATTATCCATAGTGAGTTCCTTCTGAGGTGAGGGATGAGAGTGCATATCTTGGTCCAAATGGGAGAACTATATGCAGAGGGAGAGGCCCCATATCCATCCCATTTTTAGTACAAGGGTTTTCCCCAAAGCATACATTCATTGATAGTTTCCCATATATGATTTTCCTGCATGTAGTGAATGGTGTGAGCAATACTCTTGACGTTCATCCCTCTATTGAGTATAGGTCTTTCCATTCTGTCCCATGAGACCTAGTGTCTCTTCCCCACCGATAGTGCCTCCCAAATAAACCCTATAAGAAATTTTTCAATGTATCTGATAACAAACTATGGCATGATGGTAGATTTCATGGCATGAACCAGCATGGCTGAAAATACACTATCGACCAGGGAAATCCGACCAGCAAAGGATAAGAATTGGTTTTCCTAGTTGAGGATGTGGCTCATGATCTTGCTCACAACATGGTCAATGTAATGGATATGTGTCATGTCCAATGACATGTGGGTGCCAAGATTCTCAACAGGGAACGTGCCACTCTACATGCCCAATCTATTACACAGAACCACAACCCGACTAACAGTACATTTCTGTGAGATATAAAAGTTACTCTTCCCCTTCTTGATGACTTGGCCACTCAAGTGGAAATATTCCTCAAGGACCCTATTGAATCCATGCATGGATTTTATACCTAAATTTTTGAATATGATGGTGTCATCTTCTTACATCATAAGGGAGATTGAGGGGCAGTTCAGTTTCCTATGGTAGGGGAGAAGCTCACCATTGGCAATGTCTCTATTTATCATGCGGCTGAGCGTGTCCAACATAAGAATGAAGATGTTTGGGGAGATTGGGTCACCCTGCAATAACCCTCTCATCTCCTTGAAGAATCCATGAGTTTTCCCCATGAAATATGTCTCCTACCATGCGGAGATGAAGAATCTGAAAATGAGGTCGCAGACCCATGTAGAGAAAACCTTTCTAGAAAGTAAATTCTTAATTAATCCCCATTCAATTATATCATATTCCTTGTTCATGTATAGATTTACGAAAATATTAGATACGTGATCCTTGGTATTTAATTCCCTCTGTATCTCCATGTCCATTGCAATTTCACCTTGGATTGATCGGACCTTAACAATGCCATGTTGTTCGAGGGAGACCCACTGGGGGAGATGCATTGATAGCCTCCCATTAATGATGCTGGAAAAAATTTTGAATGGAAAATTACACATACTCATAGGTTTGTAGTGTGAGATGTATGAGGGGTCCTTGAACTTTGGAATGGGAACAAGGTTCATTGCACATGAAACCCTTGGTAGGATTCCACTCGAAAAGAAGTCTTGTAATGCTGCGATGATATCCCCCTTGACCACCTTCCAGGAGCCCCTATAAAATGATCTAGGAAAGCAGTCCGGCCTAGAGCACTATCAAGATTTAAGCTCAGAATAGCATCATGTATCTCTTCCTCATTAGGTACCGCTTCTAGGACGTCATTATCATGGATTGTGCCCCATCTAGGTGTCAACCCCCCAGAACACTTCTCCTCCTTCCAGGTAACTACTGGGCATGTTTGTGTTCAGGCCACCTATGATATCCTTGAAGAATATATATTCCATCCCTCTAAAGACCTCTTTGTCATCAGAATATGTACCAGAATCTAATGAAATATTGGGCTTGATCAGAAAGATCTTCTCTTTAATCCATTCATAGAAGTATGTAGTGTTTTTGTCCCCATCATGGATCTATTTAACCCTCGACCTCTCCCTAGAATTTCACTCCTACGAAAGTACAAAATCTGCCAATCTTCTCTTTTTATCAGAGATTTCACCGAAGATAAATTCAACCCAAGTTTTCTCCAGAAATATTTCCAACAACATGATATCACATTTAAGATCATCCATGTCCCGGTCCGGTGGATGGAAGTTGTTAACCCACACTTGGAGATCATGTTTGAGCCTCTGTATCTTTTTGTTGAGTACCACCCATGTGAGACCATGGGTTGGCCTTCCCCAAATCTCCCTTACCAACTATTGATTACTTGTATTTCTTGTCCACTGGACAAAAAGCTTGAATCTTTCATGAAAAACATTTCTAGGAGACAGAGAGAGAAATAATGGGGAGTGGTCTGAAATAGCTTAGACCAAGTGCCTCACCATGGAATTTGGGAACATGGTGAGTGCATGGATGTTTGTACGACACTGGTGAAGATGGATAAAACAGTTTCTTCCCCACTTTTGTTGTTTCACCAAGGAAAATGGTTTCGATAATACCCCATGTCCAAGAGGCCTTTCCCAGCCATAAACTATACGAAATCTCTGATGTCATGTTGGGGAAACTCCCCTCTCCCTTTCTTCTCCTGTGGTTTGGAATGGACATTGATGTCTCCCCCTAAGATACATGGAATATGCCCTAGGTCAAAAACGCCTAGGTCCTACCAATGTCGTTCTCTCATATGAGGGTTGTAGCTATCATAGGTAAAGGGAATGAAGAGGGTACTCGTACCATTAGTGATATCAGTCGTGAGGTGTTGGTCACCATCCTTGATAAAGTCCACTGAAGTATCCTTGTTCTAGAATATCTAGATATTCCTATTGTTTGGGTTTGCATTCATGGATTCTTGCATTTGTTATTCTTCAAATGAAATCACTGATTTTTCCAGGTTTCTGTTTGTGTTCCATAACTACAGTAATCTTCGCCTTGTTTTTCAAAGATTCAGATGGTATGTAATCCGTTTTAACCTGCGCACCTAAGCCGCCAGATTTCCATATCAGTAAAGGTTACATTGAGAAGAAGGTTTTCCAGTATTGTCCATTAGCACAATGTACTCTTTCAGGACATGGGATGAGCACACCCAAGACTGCATTTGCCTCATCCGCTGCCTAGTAAGGATACACAGACTTATGTCTGGTGGCTCATATGTAGGTTATAAAGGAAAAAAGTGAGGCTTGGGAGCCTTACCTCACATTACACTTGGGTGGACCGGATCATGGGATTAGGCTTACGAGATTGGATGGTTAACAGAGGACCTAGGAAAATATCCTTGGTGGGGGATGTCTCCTTTGTGGACCATCCTCCCACCAACAAAGTGGTGCTGCAAGATTTCTATGTACTCAGATGAGATAGTATCCCAACTCCCGAGCTCTAGATAGGATTGATCATGGGAGGAAGAGGATGTTGAGGCTCTAGAGGGGACCTTACGACGCATTCTAGCAAGGAACCTACCAAGATTATTCAGGAGGGACTGAAAAATTGTGAAACATAGTCAATAAACACTAACTAGTGGTGCAAGGGACAAAAAGGGGAAGCACTAATCTATCAGGATTGAACTGAGGAGAGAAGGGGGGAAAGGGGGCTCATAAGTAGGCAGGGGGGAAGCCGACTCAATGGATGCTGGGGACGAATTCAAGGCATGAAAGGTCATGAGCTCAGAACAGGATGAAAGGTCCACCATTAGGGAGGAGAGGAGGGTTCTTTATGGGTTATCTATAGAATCTTGGTGATAGAGACCTTGATGATGCTTCATATAGTCCTGCATTGAGTTTACCTAGAAGAGGCATGAACAGAAGTACCTGGGAAGGAATAGGTACACAATCTCTTGTGACACTTCTACTGAGTCCTGGACTATCAAGTAGATCTTCTCCGGAATCGGAAGTGACAGTTCCAAATCAACACAAACCCGAGCCACCAGAGTGAACTCGCCACTGCAGGTCCAGTCAGAAATGTAGAGAAAGCCTCCTAGGGAATCACCAATGGCCTTGTGGAAGGAACCATTCTGGAAGGGGAGTGGAATTCCAGGAAAACTGATCCATACTATCGCGCAAGAGCTCTCTCTCCCATTATGGACCACCAAGGACCATCGAGCTAAGTTGAAATGCCATTGACCCCAGCACCTGGGAGCATGACACCATTCCTTAACGAATTTCACCTCTGATTCCATAGCCGGATAGAATGAGTTTCATTGGATGGCTGAGATGTGATCCATGTATTTTATCCCAAGGATTACCCGAACCACTTGAAAACATGGAGAGGGGGCTTATTCGAGCTGAAACGTGCCACAAGGTTCCATCGATGACTCAAAAACATCCTCAATGTCCTTAGTTGGGATCTATAATGATATAAAATCACCAACTCATGATACTAATGGAACAAATGGATGGGCATCTGAGAAGCAAGGAATATGAGCCACTGAAGGAGTGCCATAGAGGACATCCTTGAAGAACAATTCTGATCTCAATGAACAAGTAGGTTGGCCATGATAGCCAAATGGAACCAGAGGGACAACAGTAGGGTGGTAAGAGCCAGGATCGAAGAGTGACATAGTCAGGATCTCCACCGAAGGATGATACATCATAGAGCTAATGGTTGAAAAAGATTAAAATCATTTATGTGTTTGAGGCGCGTTCCCGAGAGTAGAAGGAGTGCACGTCATCCTAACAACTTCAAAAAATATATAATGGTTTTCAACTGTTTTGAACATTTTGTGGAATCATTTATTCCCAATGGGATCAAATCTTGTGACCCACTCCATAACTTCATGATCTAAAACTCATCTCAAAAAGATAATCCCAATGAATCCATTAAGGGGGCCATCTGAACCAATTTTTCCAGGGTATATAATCAGTATAGATTAAAAAATTTGGATCTATATTTTGGTCATATAACACCCGATAAACCTTTATTGGCCCCAAAATTTGACATGGAGGCATTCAAGATGCGGGCCTAAAACTTTTCACTTTTATCCATGTCAATATACATCCATTTACCAACCCAAAACTGAGACACAAGTGGTATCTTCAAATCATGGTGCCCAAAACCACCACCCATTTTGGCTATAAATTGGCACCTTTGGAACCCCATTTTCAAGTTCAACCATTGAGTGATGTTCTTCCATTATGTAGTTTCATATGATTACTCTCATCCCCTTGGAGGTTATTTAACATCCCATGCTCATAGGGGGTTCTCTAGAAGCAAGTATCCCTTCATCTAAGCCTTTCTATCCTTCTCAATTTGTAATATTTTTCATTGTGTTATAAACTTCTCAGTTCCTCTTTTATTTCATCTATTTTACTCTATTTAGGTGAATTTTATTATTCATTAATCTTCCAATTTTGGATGTAATGAAATAGTAGAAATGATATTGGGTTATACCCTTTCTAAACCTTTTTGAATAAAAAAACGTTTCTATGATGACTACACCGCCCATGGAAGAGTAGTTATCTTAGTAATCGATCGACCTCTTACCTTAATAATTTATTTTTTTATAACAATTAAACTCTTATAATTCAAATAATATTATACATGAAATGAGTTTTAAAATTAGAAGAAACTAAGCAATCCATTTAACAATTGACACAAAACCACGTGAGGCCATGATTTGTGTAAATTGTGAGAGCGCAAACAGAATCGTTGAAATAAAAACCACACATGATAAATTTGTAGAGTTAAAATACAATACATAACTCAATTTATCCTCATTTATAGAGAGGGTATGTTCCATAACTCACCACTGACCATAATTTATTCGTATAACATCAATCAAATTAGGGTTCAATGATTTCATGTACTAATGTTAACCTAAGGTTTAATTCATTTCTTCTTCATTGTTTAGTTAATTCTCATAGGGTTTGGTGGTTAACAAGTTCAGGATCATAAATAAGTGAATATTAATTTAAAATATAGAGATAAATAATTGAGTGAAGAGGTAGAGTTAGATCGATTAAACTTTATAAAAATATTTTCTAAAAAAACAACTTCTCATTCCATTTTCTTAATTTCATTTCAAAAACAAAAAAAAAACAAAAAATATATAAAAGCATCTTTCAACATAGTAATTATAGTCATATAAATGAAAAAACCATCCTTTAAAGTAGTGTGATTATATTATTTATTTTATTTTCAAAATCCCTTAAATATGTTGTCAAATTTACTTCTTCCTTTGAGAGATGACATTGTCCATCCCCTTTGTGGTGGTTCAGCACTCTCTTCCTTCCAAAGCTCTAAGATACATGATGTTTTACAATCCCAAGATCAATCGAATATTTTGAGTTTGGGAAATCCATTAGTGACTTGGGGGGTCAAGTGTCAATATTATGCCCTATGGATTCTTTTCGAATATGGGGTTGAAAGATTTACAACCTACTCAAGGGGCGCTATAGCTAGCAGATCATTCCATTAAATATATTAAAGGTCTACTTGACGATGTGGTTGTGAAAGTCATAAGGTTAATTCTTCCTAATGATTTTATCATACTTTACATGGAAGAAGATCCAGAGGCACCTCATATTCTAGGAAGACTCTTCGTGGTTATTGGTAAACCTTTCATCCATGTTCACCACAGTGAATTGATATTCATTGTACGAGATTAAAAGGTATCCTAAAACATCTGGAAATTTGTTAAAAAAGAAACACTTATGGAAAATGTGTACTTTTATGCATTGACTACAGTGTTCAATCATTGTTTCCACATGGAAGAAGATATGGGATGTTATTCTATCACTGAGGAACCAGTCATTGAGGAAATCCAGCCTCATTATGAACCAGAGGAACTACAATTCATCATAGTCCAGGGAGGTCATTATTAGTAATGTACAATTGTTCTGTATATTCTACTGTGAGACAAGGTAGAACTGATTGTTCCTTTTATTCTTAAAGCCCTGAAACTTGAACTAAAACATCTCCCACATTCTTTAAAATTTGGGTACTTGGGTGATGAACACACACTGCCAATTATACTCAATGCATATCTCTAACATGAGGGAGAACATGAGCTTCTACAAGTTCTAAAGCTAAGAAAACATGCTACTGGGTGGACAGTTGCTGATCTTAAAGTGATCATTTCAACCATTTTCACCCATAAGGTGTTACTTTAGGAGGGATCCAAGCCCTCCCGACAACCGTAGTGACGACTAAAACCTCCAAAGAATGAGGTCATGAAGAAAAATGTGATCAAGCTATTATATGTGGGAATCATCTATCCCATCTCTAAAAGCCCATTGGTGATCCCTTTACAAGTAGTTCCCAAAATGGGGTTATCACTATGATAACCAATGATAAAAATGAACTCATCCCTATAAGAACAGTCACAGGATTGAGAGTGTGTGTGTACTACCGAAATCTTAACGATGTCATATAGTAAGTTCACTTACCACTTCCTTTCATGGATTAGATGTTAGTGTGATTGGTGGGTCACTAGTTCTATTTCATTCTACATGGTCAGTCTGGATATAACCAAATCTCTATTTCCCCTAAAGACTAAGATAACAGCACATTCACATGCCCATATGGAACCTTTTCCTATCGATTAATGTTTTTGGGCATTTTCAATGCTCTTTCCTCCTACCAATAGTGCATGTTAGCAATATTCCATGACATGGAAAAGTAAATTCTATAAGTCTTTATAGATTATTTTTCAGTCTATGTAAAATCATTCAACACCTACTTGAGAAATCCGGAATTGGTCTTGAAATGGTGTGAATACACCAATATAATATTGAATTGAGAGTAATTCTAGTTTCTGGTGCAGAATTGTATCATCATTGGCCACTGGATTTCCATAAAAAGAATCAATGTTGACCCTATGAAGATTGAGTTCATATGACAATTACCCATTCCAACTTCTGTCTTAGAAATCCCAAGTTTTCTTCGGCATGCAATTTTTTTAAATTAGATTCTTCCATGAATTATAGAAGATAGCTCAACCACTAAAGAACCACCTTTCAAAAGATACTATATTCAAATTTGATGAAACATGAATTACATCCTTTTGATGAACAATAAGGCTTTGAAACCAAGTCTCGTCCATTGAGTTGTTCTGCTATAGGAATTTAACATGGAAATCCATGACAAGAAAGGAAGCGAGAACGTTGTTGCTGATCATCTCTCCCATCTAGAATTGATTCATTTGGAAATAGAGGATGAAAAAGAAACCAAGGAGGACTTCCCAGTTGAGCATCATTTCTCAGTTAGAGTTACACCGCCCCCATGGTAGGATGACATCACTAATTACTTGGTGACAGGGCTCGTTCATCCGGATCTTTCATTACAACAAAAGAAAGAATTTCTTTCTAATGTAAAAAAGATATTTCTGGGAAGAACTGCTACTCTTCCGCTCATATGGAGACACGTTGATCTTGCACTGCATTCCGGAAGAAGAAATTATCATAATTATGGTGTTCTTTCATTCTTTCCCAGTTGGGGGAATCACGGGCCAGAATGAATGATATAAAAAATTCTGCAATCAGGTTTTTTCTTGCCCACCATGCACAAATATGATAGATATTTTGAACCATGCTGTGATGGGTGTCAGTGGACTAGTAACATGGGTAATCGAGATGAAATGCCTCAAAATCCAATTCTTGTGGTTAATATCTTTGACGTATGGGTTATGGATTTCATGGTCCCCTTTCCCCCAACATTTGAAAACTCATATATTCTGGTTTGGGAGGATTATGTATCCAAATGTGTAGAAGCTTCCGCCATGACACACAACATATAAAAGGTCATCATTTCCTTCTTGAGTTATAATATTTTTAGTAGGTACGATGTTCCACGGGATCAGATAAATGATATAGTAATGTATTTTGTCAATGCATTTATGCGGAATGTGTTCATGAAGCATGGAGTAAGGTATAACATAGTAACACATTATTATACTCAATCCATTATCCAAGTGTAAGTATCAAATAAAGATCTTAATCAAATCATAGAGAAAACTATAGGAGCCTAAAAGAGGGACTGATCCAAGAATCTTGATAATGCCTTATGGGCATATTGGACGGCCTTTTTGACGCCTCTGTGTATGTCCCAATTCCATTTAATCATTGGAATGAAATGCCATTTACTGATGGAACATGAGCACAAATCATATTGGGATGTGAAGGACTTGAATTAAAATATAATGGTCAATGAATATAGATGAAACTTTCAACTGTTGGGGCTCGATGAAATTCATCAAGAGGAATATGATAATTTCAAGCTATATAATGAAAGGACCAAGGTTTTCCATGACTGCATGATCTCTTAGAGGTCATTCCAGCCTAGCGAGGATGTATTATTGGTTAAATCCCATTTGAGATTTTTTTTTAGGAAGATGGATGTCCCGGTGGTCGGGACCTTTCCGAGTGATCAATGTCTTCCTCTATGGTGTGGTGGAAGTTTTTGGAGTAGATGTTCAACCATTTAAGCTGGATAAAAAGAATCTCAATCACTATTTTCACATGGAAGACATGGTGGGTACAGTCTCCACCATACAATTCAGATAGAAATAGGATTAGGTAAGGTCGATCTAGAGACCGAAAATAAAGGCGCTTCTGAGGAGGCAACCTAGAGACTACACACAGTGTATCAACTTTTAACATGGTGTGTCCTTTCCTTTTTAATGTATATTCTAATAGAACCAGTATTATAAGTATATATTAATAATGTAATTAAATGGGGATGATTTTAGTTCCAATGGTATCATCACTAGAATGTATCTAAGCGATCACCGGTTCGAATCACTCCATACCAACCTTCGGCACAAGGTTCATCCTTTTAGAACCCATGTTTAATTAAATGGTGTGTGTGGTATTTTAAAAACATATTAAAGGTTTTACCAAATAAAATAAAAACCCATGAGGGGGTTGGATCTGCTGGCTATGTTTGTAAACTTGATCCAAAAGACTCGGGTTCGAATCCTGACAAACGACACAACTCCATCATTTTTCATATTAATAAATCCGCAAAGTGTTCATTTCGATATACATCACATGCACCATGATTTTTTTAATAATTTAAATGGTTTTCAAAATAAGAAAATATATGCGAGTGAAGTTGGCGAATTAGAAGAGTCTCACCCCTAGATTCGAAAGACCCAGGTTCGAGCTTAGCTAATCACTCTACTTCATCCCTATCATTCAAATTCAAAACCCATGTCATACATTTTCTTCAAACCGTGTAGAACTACACATATAAATTAATTATTAAAATTAACTAAAAATGTGCATCACTAAAACCTTCACTCCATTGGTTGAGGGATTACGTTTGGATCATCTGATCACCGGTTTAAATCGTTCCCCGAGCACTGAATCGAAGTTAGTAGTTCTCTTTTTCAAATTTTAGAACACACTGCATGTCATACTTTGATACACTACATGTATAGGTTTATTTTTTTAAATATTATTTTCTTTTATATATAAATAATTGTGTTGTAAATAGATATATTATTGTTAAAAAAACTAATACATGTCATGTGGGACTTACTACACGCTATGTGGTAAGGCTATATAGGTCACGACCCTACCCGTCCAAAGCTAGTATCACATACCCCACCCCACCCCTTGTTTTCTTCTCCCACACGATGCCACTCCACCTCTGTCCTCTGAATCCCACATTTTTTCATTTCAGGCTCTGATTTCTACTTTATTTCCATCCTCAGTCCAGGTACACACTACCGCACTCTTAATTTCCGTGCATCCATTTCATTTAGGGTGGATTTGGAATCGGTCAACCGTTCGACTTCCACTAACAGTACACGGGGTCGATGAAGAACACACACTGTGTACATCTTGTACATGGCCATATAAGGGATGTTTTATAATTTAAAATATACATGGTGTGTATGTTTGGTACATGCTATGTACAATTCCTTCCATGTACTTCCAACCCAGCCCGTGTCATCTAGGACACAGCCCCCATCCCATGTCTTCCCACACGGCGTGTATGTTCGGTACACGCCGTGCTGGCCATCCTTTCAAGGGAATCTTAGTGGATCTCGTACATGCCTTATCAAGCCATGTTCACACACATGGAATGTATTTCCTTCACACGATGTGTTCATTTTTGTCTGACCCCTCTGATCTGATCCGTGTTGGGGCACTTACACGAGCTCCATCCCATCTTCGTACACACAGTGTGTGTCCACCAATCTACATGTTGTATACAAGATTTTTACCAAACACAAGCCCTCTATGTGTGTCTATCTAGGGTACATGGGTTCTTCTGTATATAACACTACACACTTTGTACCCTGGATCCACACGTCGTGTACGTTTATTTTTCTGACTTTTATCATTTTTTTAGTTCTTCATTATCTATTTCAAATTTTCATTTATTTCATTCATCTATTGAAGGTGGTGATCCCACAAGTGGGAAGGGGCCCTCTTCAACTATTATGGGAGAATGACCCCTTCACCGTTGGAATCACCTTTGGTATTCCAAGCGACTAGCTCTCGATGTAACACCCCAAGCTTCTACGGTACACTTCTCTTTGAATAATGCGATAGCATGTGTTGTACGCAACATCGAGTTCTAACACACCACAACCAATCAAACTAGATGTTATGAATAGTAATGCCTACTTTTTGAAATTATATATATTTTATATTTCAAAATGGACTTAATTTTTGGTTTCAGAATATCGAAATTATCCTAAGATAAATTTTTGGTATTTTTCTGACAACTTCCAATTTTTATGAATAGTGAAAAATACTTAAAAACAACTTTTTTAATCAAAATAATTTATAGTGATAAATTATATTATTGAGTGGCTTTAAAGAACAATTAGAATATATTTTTACCATTTTATCCAATGGTGTTCATTAGAATTAATTTCACATTGAAATTGGACCTAAACATTTGTCAATCTTTTGGTATATTTTGATTCTTAAAAACACGCTATTTGTTGTGGCAGCGGAAATTAATTATAAAATTAATTAATGAAACTTATATTTTTGGAATTTTTTAAAATAGAAATCATTTTTCAATTCGGAATATCAATTATATCTTAGGGTAAAATTTTGGCATTGTTCTGAAAAACTTCAATTTTGGATGAATAGTGAAACTACAAAGTGGTAGTTAAAAAAACTAAATTTTTCACAAAACATAATTTTACCACTTCTGTGAATGGAATTTCGAAAATCCAAGAGACACGGTTAATATCAAGAAGTAAAATGTGGTTCAATGAGATGAATTTTTTTTTTGTAAATAGTATATTTTACTTTTATTTACCACGGTTAAAAGTAAATAGGGTAATTAAGGGTACAAATGATATTAATATTACCCTAACACATGTACTAATTCTACTGGACAACTGTATATCGACCAAAAACAATCTTAGGGATAAAATATTATCATTTAGTTCCACTTGGATTAGACTAGGACATTTATTATTATTTAATTCAAAGAAGAGTTAAAAGAGTTAAAATCAAAGTTTATTTACTAAAACATTTTTAATATAGGGTTATACATAAGATAAATTCAATGGTAAATATTAATTATAAAGATAAAAAGATTTCCTACATAATTATATTTTATTTATAATTTTTAGACATTAAATAATTTAATTTATTTATGACACAATGATGATGCAGTAATTACCATAATAGTGACAAATTAAACTAATTGATATTATAAATACCCAAAAAAATATAATCTGATAATTTTAATGAATTACAATAATTTTATATGATAATATTAAATATTATAATTGATTTAATTGACTTTTTTAGAATTAATAATTCTGTTATAAGTTTCACAAAAATCGACTATTGAATAGTGTCAAAATTGACATAAAAGAGTTTTTAAAACAAATATTATATTATTAATTGATATTAAATTCTTAAAAATCTAAGTATCGGCCAAGAGAATTATATCATGATTTTTGTATCATTAATGGACCACTTGGGGGTCTCTTGGATGTATATTGTAAGTTTATTAACTATATAATATAAAAATACAAAGTGACAAGGTAAATGTCAAACTAACTATCTAAGAGTTAAAACTAAAAGATAAGGTTAATATGGTAACCCAAACCTGTCTAAATTATATTGGTTGAATGGTTTTCTACCTATACCCACCTTAACCTTTGAATAATCAACTTTGGAGCCATTAGAAACCAAATATGAATTTATAATAAAATAATATTTCTAGCTTTTCCAAAGCTGCCCCTCACCCCTCTTATAAAAGGGCACTCTTCCTTCTCATTTCTTCAAACCTAAAAAGAGTTTTGGTTCGGCCAAACTCTGCCCAAATACTCTCCCAACTCCCCTCACTACAACCTAGAGGCCTTAGTTTGATCATAAATCCAACTTAAGGAGCTGTTTTGATCAAATCAAAACGAAGAACCCGAAGAAGAGGTAATGATTTCACCACCCTTTTCCAAGTTCCTTTCTTCATCCACTTCTTCTTCTTTTGTTGTTACCATTATAAAATAATAAATCCAGAATCATATATATATTGTGATGTTATTATAAATATGGTACAACCATATTCAGTATTATATCCATCCTTTGAATAAATGTCACCATACGTTCGTACATACGGCTTACTGTCTCCACGTCGTGGTGTAATTGTTATTCAATATATTATTATTTAGATGGGAATAACAATGATGTGTAACTCATTTAAATAATAAATATAACATTATAATGATTCTTTATATATGATATACTATCCAATAATATATTATTTTAATATCAAAATAATGATATTGTCCCCCATGCGTATGTACGGACTACCGTCTCCACGAACGCGATGAGATTCATTCTCCATCGTATCCATTCAAGTATAATTATCATTTGATGATTTAAAAATAATGTTTAAGGACTTGATATAATTCTGGATATGAATAAGATACAATATATCCATTAAAAACATGGCCTACGTAACAAAAAATATAAAAGAAAACGGGTCAGTTAACACCTGAAACGATGATAATACTAAGATATTATTAACAAAGCAATGTTAAAAGATCATATATGATATCATATTAATATATATGATTCTTTTATAATTTAATAACAATTATTTCACCATTATACAAGAGTTTAACCTACCCTAAACCAAGGAAATGTACAAGGTAAGGGTTTATTTAACAATCTCTTCATTATTCGAGGTTGTTTATACATAATAATCTACTGAGATCTCTTTATCATCCACATCCTTGTTTCTTAAAAATGTATTTCAAAACATTTTTACTATTTACAAGAATATGGGTTAAAGTCCTTTATACCCTTGTTTGACTTTTTATAAGTGGTTTATAAAAGGAATCTTTCCGTCATTTTCCAAACAAGGTGCTTCTTAACCTTTTCGACAGAATTAAGGTAAAAATGTTTTTTTAACTTATACGGCGGGTGCGATTATTTTCCTCCGTTATAAAATCTTCGAAGCTTCCCTTACAAGATTATAAGAATAATTTCAAAGAAAATGTTTTATTTTATAAATATATGACTCTTAAATGATTTCAAAATAGAAAGATATATTTCTCTAAAAAGTGTTTTGATTTCATCTATGTCAATATCCTTTGATGGATTTTAGGCTTATTTGATGTTGATATATTATGATACAAAACTTCTATATTGTATTGAAGGTTTTGTGATATGTTTGACTATGGATGTGCTATTTTTATACCATTCATAGTTTATGGTGAAAGTATTGACATTTCTTATGCTAGTTTTAATACGAATGTTTATGTTATGTTTAAACCTTTTCATATGGGAATGCATTGGAGTTAATATGTGACGGGTGGAGCCTGTTATAGCTCCTCAATGCATCGGTAGGTCTCATGAGAAAAACTAGTGTCTTGGAACAAGGCCTTGGAAAAATCTTATTTTTAGTCTTGGCACGAGGCCTTGGCTATGTGGTTATGATAGTCTGGCATTATTCATTCCATCATTATGAAAGTGGTAATTGATATTGCATCTGATTATTAGATTAGTAGAATATCCATGTGAATAAGTAAATAGAATTATTTCATTTTATTTTTGCCATACTGTGTTGAAGTTCAAGTTTAAAAGGCTTTTGTTTTAAGTTATACATTACCTTAAATGTTTATTCTTATTTATGAAAGTTTCTGCTATATTGTTATCCTTACTGGGCATTTGATCTCACCCCTTTTCTATGTTTTATTTTTCCCAGGATGTGAAGAAGTAAATTATGAATGACCTGCAGGGATATTATGAATGGATAATAGTGTGGACTATGGATAAAATATGTTGTTGTAGTACTTTTTTACTTTATGATGTAATGTAAAACTCTATGAATATATCTAGTGTTTCCAAGTCTACTAAAACAAACGGTCTTTCGAGATTTTATCTTTCCTGTAATCATGCCAATGTTGTGTAATAATGCACCGACTCTAGGTAACTGGGGTCGGGGCGTTACAGTTGGTATCAGAGTAAGTTTAGTAAAAACCTTAGAAGCTAGATTATTATAAACTTTGATTAGAGCACGCAGATCTAAGATGAACTTTTAGGATTTGTATAGAAGAACTTCCTAGAATTTTGGAATTGTAGAGATTTTGTGAGTTTTCCGAGCAATACATCCCTGTCTGGATATGAGCAGGTAGAGGTGGCTCTGCCATAGATGTACCTTGGGGTAAAACCCGAAAACACCGCTTTGAGCTAGACACGAATGGGAACTGGTGCATGACAATGGGCCTTGATGCACTCTTGGTTACGACACTCCCGAGGGATATGCTTAGGATAACTCTAATTTTCTTTACAAATCATTATGAAGGGTTTATGAGTATATACTTCCTCAAAGAAAACATTTTTATGATTATGGATTATATCCATAAATAGTTCAATTTATGTTAAGTGTTTTATAAGTATGGGATTATGTATTTTGATTCATAAACTGATCTAGTTTATGCCATTGTTTAGAAATGGCACATAGTGGAAGAAATGGAAACTGTATTAATACACGCACTCCATGTAGTTATTTCCCTCCTGCTCAAGATAATTATAGTGGAGCTGGTGATGCAACTGGTTCTGATCAGCTAATAACCATACTGGGATAACTTACTCAGGTTATGAATAATAACCTTACCCGTATGGAGCACCCTGATCCACAGCGTGGAGGATCAATGTTAGATCGCTTCATAAGGCAACAACCACCAACGTTCAATGGGAGTACAAATCCCTTAATAGATGATCAATGGATATTTTCCCTAGAGAAAATAGTTCAGGCTTTGGAGAGTAGTGAAAGGGAAAAAGTTATCATGGATGTTTACCGCCACACTGGAGATGCTGATCAATGGTGGTCATTGATTCAAAGTACGAAGGAAGATGATGAAGTATCAAATATGGAATGGAGGGAGTTCAAAGATCTGTTTTTAGAAAAATACTTTCCTGGAGACCATCGAGTAGATATGGAAAGGCAGTTTCTGAGTCTGAGACAAAAGGAGGATGAGAATGTCACAAATTATGAGGCTAAATTTACAAGGTTAGCAAGGTATGCTGGAGATTATATACGTAACCCAAGAAGTAAGATTTATCGTTTCATTGATGGGTTAAAACCATTTCTCCATCAAGCATTAGTATCACAATCCTTCTCCTCGTACGAAGACATTGTCTCATGTGCTATCAAGACCGAAAAGGAATTTTCTAAGTCTTATGACTTTAAAGCAAAGCAAGAGAAGAAGAGATCTGCTGATCAATCTGGGAATGGAAATAAGCAGAAGAAGGGAAATTTTGAATATCCATCCTGTCATAAATGTGGGAAGAAACACCCCGGTACTTGCTTGAAGGGAACAGGAGTCTGTTACAAGTGTGGTGAAAAAGGCCACCAAGCTCGTGATTTTAAAGGGAATAAGGAAGCTACCAATGTTCAGTGCTACAATTGCAGGGAGATGGGGAATTATGAAAATGAATTTCCTAAGAGTCAGGAGAAATTACCTCAGAAAATGCCAAGGGATCAAGTCCAAGCTTATGCTATCACTAATGCAGAGGTAGAAGCTCCGAAAGATGTGGTGGAAGGTAAATTAATGGTTTCCTCAAGTTTATAAAATGCATTATTTGATTCTGGATCATCACATTATTTCATATCTTCCCAGTTTTCTAAGAAAATTAGATATTTCCAATTTTATTTAACAAGGAATTTTTACGTTAAAACTCCTAAGGGAAGTATTATTGCCACAAAGTTTTGTGATTCAGTCCCCATTAGAGCACATAAATGTTCTTTATCTACTGATCTCATCATCATTCCTATGATTGGGTTTGATATAATCCTCGGTATGGACTAGATTTCAGACTATGATGCGAAGATTTATTGTAAGAATAAAGAAGTTATGATTAATTATGATGATGATGATAAGGAACACCTTATCTTTAGAGCAGAATCGTCACCACATAATTCTTTTCTAGATCCACCCCGAGTAGCTCAACTAAATTCAATTATTGGGGAGGAAGAGAATGAAATGACTGTGGGTGAGGAAATTAATGTTCAAATAGAGGATGTACCTGTTGTGAAAGAATATTTAGATGTGTTTCTTGCAGATTTACCTGGACATCCTCGAGAACGAGAAGTTGAGTTTTCCATTGATTTAATTCCCGGATCAAGGCCTATATCGAAGGCCCCTTATATAATGGCCACTGTAGAATTAGTCGAACTAAAGAAACAACTAAAGGAATTGAGTAATAAAGGGTTTATCCACCCTACTGTTTCTCCATGGGGAGCCCCTGTTCTTTTTGTTAAAAAGAAAGATGGATCCATGAGGTTATGTATCAACTACAGGGAGATCAATGCTATAACAATAAACAACAAGTATCCCCAACCTCACATTGATAATTTATTTGACCAACTGCATGGAGCTCAATAATTTTCAAAGATTGACCTTCGATCTGGATACCATCAGTTGTGTGTGAAGAAGGAAGACATTCCGAATAAAGAATTTCGAACCAGGTACGGGCATTACGAGTTTACTATAATGCCTTTTGGATTGATTAATTCACCCTCTATATTCATGGATCTGATGAATAGAGTTTTCAAGGAGTATCTCGATGAATTTGTGGTGGTATTTATTGATGATATCTTGGTATACTCAAAAAGCTACGAAGATGATGAAAATCACTTGCGCATTATCCTGAAGACTCTGATAAGACATGAATTATATGTAAATTTTAGAAAGTGTGAATTCTGACTTCATTAGATTTCTATTATTGTCCATATTGTCTCTAAAGATGGAATCTCTGTTGATCCTTCTAAGACCAAGGAAATCCAAGAATGGCCAGCACCAACGAATATAACTGTGGTACGTAGTTTTATTGGTTTGGCAGGTTATTATCGACATTTCGTCCAGAATTTTGCCTGATTGGCTAACCCATTAAAGAAGCTCACATGTAAAGGGGTTAAATTTGTTTGGACAAAAGAGTGTGAATAATGTTTCGAAGAACTGAAGATAAGATTATTCAATGCTCCCATATTTACTCTACCATCGGGGAATGATGGGTTCGTTATTTATAGTGATGCATCGAAGAAAGGACTTGGTTGTGTCCTTATGCAAAATGATAGGGTTATTTCCTATGTATCACGACAGTTGATAATTCATGAACAAAACTACCCTACTCATGATCTTGAGTTAGCAGTTGTGATCTTTTCTTTGAATATATGGAGGCACTACCTCTATGGTGAAAAATGTGAGATTTTTACTGATCACAAGAGTTTGAAGTATATTTTCTCACAAAAAGAACTCAACATGAGGCAAAGGAGATGGCTTTAATTACTCAAGGATTATGATGGTACGATACACAACCACCCGGGGAAGGAAAACAAGGTGGCAGATGCTTTGAGCAGAAAAGACCATGGAGTTTTGAACAATATGAGAATTGAAAGGGATCCAATCTTCATGGATCTACTGAAGATGGACTTGGGAATAACTAGGGAAGGTGAAACATCATTGCTTGTTCAGATGGTTGTCAAACCATCTTTACAAGAAAGAATTAAGAGTTCTCAGACTGATGATGAAAAATTTCAAAAGAAGATTAAAGTTGTGAATGATGGGAGATTGAGAGACTTTTTGTATGAAGATAGAATTTTGAAATTTGGGAAGAGGCTTTTTGTTCCCGATATACCTGATCTAAAAAGGGAATTTCTGGATGATGCTCATAGTTCCAATTTCTCTATACACCCTGGGAGCACCAAAATGTATAGAGATTTGAAGGAACATTTTTGGTGGGACAACATGAAGAGGGAGATTGCTGATTTTGTGTCAAGATGTATGGTTTTCAACTAGTGAAAGCTGGAAGGCAACATCCTGGAGCAGTCATGCAACCTCTTCCCATACCAGAGTGGAAATGGGACAATATTATGATGGACTTTTTCATGGGGCTACCAAAGACTCCTAGAAGGAACGATTCAATATGGGTTATTATTGATCGTCTTACCAAGTTAGCACATTTTCTTGCAATAAGAGAAGATCTACCATTGGAACATCTAGCAAGACTATATATTAATGAAGTTGTGAGACTTCATGGAGTACCCCTATCGATTTTTTCTGATCATGATCCCCGTTTTACTTCAGGATTCTGGAAGAGTCTTCAAAAATCCCTGGATATTGAACTTCATTTGAGCACTGTCTACCACCCTCAGATAGAAGAACAATCAGAACTGACTATTCAAACCTTAGAAGACATGTTGAGATCTTACTCACTTGACTTTCAGGGTATGTGGGATCAATATTTACCTTTGGTAGAATTTTCCTATAACAATTGCTTCCATTCCATTATTTAGATGGCACCATATGAAACGTTATACGGAAAGAGGTGTCGCACACCAACCTGTTGGGATGACGTTGGTGAAAGAAAACTTATAGCCCCAGAACTGGTGGAGGAAACGATGGAAAAGATAAAGGTAATCCAAAATCACATCAAAGCATCTCAAAGTAGGCAAAAGAGCTATGTCGATAATCGAAGGAAGGATTTGAAATTTCATGTCGGTGATCATGTTTTCATGAAGGTATCTCCATGGAAGGGAGTCATACATTTTGGTAAGAAAGGTATATTGAGTCCCAGGTGCATCGTACCTTTCGAAATTCTAGAACGAATTGGGGTTGTAGCTTACCGATTGGCAATGCCGCCAAGTCTCTCCAAAGTTCAGGATGTGTTCCACGTATCTCTATTGAGGAAATACATGCCTGACCCAACGCATGTACTCACCTATGAAGAATTAGAACTGGAACCCAATATGTCTTATTGTGAAGAGCCCGTCAGGATTCTTGATACAAGAGAACAAGTACAGAGAAACAAGACGATGCGTCTGGAAAAAGTTTTGTGGAGAAACCATAACATGGAAGTGGCAACGTGGGAACCTGAGGAACTTATGATGAAGAACCACCCGAGTATTTTCATGCGGTAGTATTTTGGAAATTTCGAGGATGAAATTATTTGAAGGAGGGGAGAATGTAACACCCCAAGCTTCTACGATACGCTTCTCTTTGAATAATGCAACAACGTGTGTTGTACACAACATCGAGTTCTAACATACCACAACCAATCAAACTAGCCATTATGAATAGTAATACCTACTTTTTGAAATTATATATATTTTATATTTCAAAATGGACTTCATTTTTGGTTTCGGAATATCGAAATTATCCTAAGATGAATTTTTTGTATTTTTCGGAGAACTTCCAATTTTTATGAATAGTAAAAAATACTTAAAAACACATTTTTATTCAAAATAATTTATATTGATAAATTATATTATTGAGTGGTTTTAAAGTAAAATTAGAATATATTTTTACCATTTTATCCAATGGTGTTCATTATAATTAATTTCACTTTCAAATTGGACCTAAACAATTGTCAATCTTTTGGTATATTTTGTTTCTTAAAAACACGCTATTTTTTGTGACAACGGAAATTAATTATAAAATTAATTAATGAAACTTATATTTTTGTAATTTTTTAAAATAGACATCATTTTTGAATTCTGAATATCAATTATAGCTTAAGGTGAAATTTTGGCATTGTTCTGAAAAACTTCATTTTTTGACGAATAGTGAGACTACTAAGTGGTAGTTAAAAAAATTGAATTTTTCATAAAAAATAATTTTACCGCTTCTGTGAATAGAATTTCGAAAATCCTAGAGACTCGGTTAATATCAGGAAGTAAAATGTGGTTCAATGAGATGAAATTTTTTTGGTGAATAGTATCTTTTTACTTTTATTTACCACGGTTAAAAGTTAATAGGGTAATTAAGGGTACAAATGATATTAATATTACTCTAACACAAGTCCTAATTCTATTGGACAAGTGTATCTCGACCAAAAACAACCTTAGGAATAAAATATTATCATTTAGGTCCACTTGGATTAGATTAGGACATTTATTATTATTTAATTCAAAGAAGAGTTAAATGAGTTAAAATCATAGTTTATTTACTAAAACATTTTTAATATAGGGTTATACATAAGATAAATTCGATTGTAAATATTCATTAGAAATATAAAAATATTTCCTACATAATGAAATTTTATTTATAATTTTTAGACATTAAATAATTTAATTTATTTATTACACAATGATGATGAAGTAATTACCATAATAGTGAAAAATTAAAATAATTGATATTATAAATACCCAAATAAATATAATTTGAGCCTTTTAATGAATTACACTAATTTTCAAGGATTATATGACATATTAGGATTGATTTAATTGACTTTTTTCGAATTAATAATTCGGTTATAAGTTTCACAAAAATCAACTATTGAATAGTGTCAAAATTGACATAAAAGAGTTTTTAAAACACCTTTTATATTATTAATTGATATTAAATTCATAAAAAACTAATGTTCGGCCAAGAGACTTATATTATGATAGGTGTATCATTAATGTACCACTTGGGGGTCTCTTGGATGTATATAGTAAGTTTATTAACTATACAATATAAAAATACAAAGTGACATGGTAAATGTCAAACTAATTATCTAAGAGTTAAAACTAAAATATAAGGTTAATATAGTAACCCAAACCTGTCTAAATTCTATTAGATGAATGATTTTAGACCTATAACCACCTTAATATTTTAATAATAAACTTTTTAGCCATTAGAAACCGAATATGAATTTATTATAAAATAATATTTATAGCTTTTCCAAAGGTGCCCCTCACCCCTGTTATAAAAGGGCACTCTTCCTTCTCATTTCTTCACACCTTCAAAGCCTTTTGGTTCGGCCAAACTCTGCCCAAATACTCTCCCAACTCCCCTAACTACAACCTAGAGGCCTTATTTTGATCTGAAAGCCAACCTAAGGATCCCTTTTGATCAAATAAAAAGGAAGAACCCGAAGAAGAGGTATTGATTTCACCACCCTTTTCCAAGTTCCTTTCTTCTTCCAATTCGTCTTCCTTTGTTGTTACCATTATAAAATAATAACTCCAGTATCATATATATACTGTAATTTTATTATAAATATGGTACAACCATATTCATTATTCTATCCATCCTTTGAATAACATGTCACCATACGTGCATACATACGACTTACCGTCTCCACGTCGTGGTGTAATTGTTATTCAACATATTATTATTTGTATGGGTATAATAATGATGTGTAACTCATGTAAATAATAAATATTACATGATAATTATTCTGTATATATGATATACTAGCCAATTATATATTATTTTAATATCAAAAGAATGATATTGTTCCCCGTGCGTACGTACGGACTACCATCTCCACGAACGCGATGAGATTCATTCTCCATCGTATCCATTCAAGTATAATTATCATTTGATGATTTAAAAATAATGTTTAAGGAATTGATATCATTCTTTATATTAATAATATACGACCTATCCATGATAAACATGGCTTACGTAACAAAACATATAAAATGAAACGAGTAAGTTAACACCCGAAACGACGATAATACTAAGATATTATTAACAAAGAAATGTTAAAAGATCATATATGATATCATATTAATATATATGATTCTTGTATAATTTAATAACAATTATTTCACCATTATATAGGAGTTTAACCTACCCTCAACCAAGGAAAATTACAAGGTAAGTGTTTATTTCACAATCTCTTCATTATCCGATGTTGTTTATACGTAATAATCTACTAGGATCTCTTTATCATCCACATCCATGTTTCTTAAAAATGTATTTCAAATCATTTTTACATTTTACAAGAATATGGGTTAAAGTCATTTATACCCTTGTTTGACTTTTTATAAGTGGTTTATAAAGGAATCTTTCCGTCATTTTCCAAAACAAGGTGCTTTTTAACCTTTTCGACAGAATTAAGGTAAGAATTTTTTTTTAACTTATAGAGAGGGTGCGGTTATTTTCCGCCGTTATAAAATCGTCGAAGCTTCCCTTACAAGATTATAAAAATATTTTCGAAGAAAATTTTTTATTTTATAAATATATGACTCTTAAATTATTTCAAAATAGAAAGAGATATTTCTCTAAAAAGAGTTTTGATTTCATATATGTCAATATCCTTTGATGGATTTTATGCTTATTTGAAGTTGATATATTATGATACAAAACATCTATATTGTATTGAAGGTTTTGTGATATGTTTGACTGTGGATGTGCTATTTTTATACCATTCATAGTTTATGGTGAAAGTATTGATATTTCCTATGCTAGTTTTAATACAAATGTTTATGTTATGTTTAAACCTTTTCATATGGGAATGCATTGGACATAATATATGACGGGTGGAGCCCGCTATAGCTCCTCGATGCATCGGTAGGTCTCATGAGACAAGCTAAAGTCTTGGCACGAGGCGTTGGAAAAATCTTATTTGTAGTCTTGCCACGAGGCCTTGGCTATGTGGTTATGATATACTGGCATTATTCATTCCATTATTATGAAAGTGGTAATTGATATTGCATGTGATTATTAGATTAGTAGAATTTCCATGTGAATAAGTAAATGGAATTATTTCATTTTATTTTTGCCATACTATGTTGAAGTGCATGTTTAAAAGGCTTTTTTTAAGTTATACATTGCCTTAAATGTTTATTCTTATTTATGAAAGTTTCCGCTATATTGTTATCCCTACTGGGCATTTGAGCACACCCCTTTTCTATGTTTTATTTTTCCCAGGATGTGAAGAAGTAAATTATGAATGACCTTTAGGGATATTATGAGGTGATAATAGTGTGGACTATAGAGACAATATGTTGTTGTAGTAGTTTTTCACTTTATGATGTAATGTAAAACTCTATGAATATATCTAGTGTTTCCAAGGCTACTAAACCAATCGGTCTTTCGAGATTTGATCTTTCCTGTGATCATGCCAATGTTATGTAATAATGCACCGACTCTAGGTAACTGGGGTCGAGGCGTTATAGTTGGTATCAGAGCAAGTTTAGTACAAACCTTTGAATCTATATTTTGATAAACTCTGATTAGAGAATGTACATCTAAGATGAACTTTTAGGATTAGTATAGAAGAACTTCCTAGAATTTTGGTATTGTAGAGATTGTGTGAGTTTTCCAAGCAATACATCCCTGTCTGGATACGAGTAGGTAGAGGAGGCTATGGCACAGATGTACCTAGGGGTAAAACTTGAAAACACTGCTTTGAGCTAGACTCGAATGGGAACTGGGGCATGACAACGGGCCTTGTTGCAATCTTGGTTACGACACTCCCGGGGGATATACTTAGGATAACTCTCATTTTCTTTACAAATCATTATGAAGGGTTTATGAGTATATACTTCCTCAAAGAAAACATTTTTATGATTATGGATTATATCCATAAATAGTTAAATTTATGTTAAGTGTTATATAAGTATGGGATTATGTATTTTGATTCATAAACTGATCTAGTTTATACCATTGTTTTGAAATGGTGCCTAGTGGAAGAAATGGAAACCATATTAATGCACACACTCCATGTAGGGATTTCCCTACTTCTCAAGATAATTATAGTGGAGCTGGTGATGCAACTGGTTCTAATCAGCTAAACACCATACTGGGACAACTTACTCAGGTTATGAATAATAACCTTACCTATATGGAGCACCCTGATCCATAGTGTGGAGGATCAATGTTAGATCACTTCATGAGGAAACAACCACCAACGTTCAATGGGAGTACAAATCCCTTAGTAGCTGAGAAATGGATATTTTCCCTAGAGAAAATATTTCAGGCTTTGGGAGTAGTGAAAGGGAAAAAGTTATCATGGAAGTTTACTGCCTCACTGGAGATGCTGATTAATGGTGGTCATTGATTCAAAATATGAAGGATGATAATGAAGTATCAAATATGGAATGGAGGGAGTTCAAAGATCTGTTTTTAGAAAAATACATTCCGGGCGACCATCGAGTAGATATGGAAAGGCAGTTTCTGAGTCTGAGACAAAAGGAGGATGAGAATGTCAAAAAGTATGAGGCTAAATTTACAAGGTTAGCAAGGTATGCTGGAGATTATATACATAACCCAAGAAGTAAGATTGATCATTTCATTGATGGGTTTAAACCATTTCTCTATCGAGCATTAGTATCACAATCCTTCTCGTCGTATGAAGACATTGTCTCATGTGCTATCAGGACCGAAAAGGAATTCTCTAAGTCTTATGACTTCAAAGCAAAGCAAGATAAGAAGAGATCTGTTGATCAATCTGGGATTGGAAATAAGCAGAAGAAGGGAAATTTTGAATATCCATCCTGTGGTAAATGTGGGAAAAAACACCCCGGTACTTTCTTGAAGGGAACAGGAGTCTGTTACAAGTGTGGTGAAAATGGCCACCAAGCTCGTGATTGCAAAGGGAAGAAGGAAGCTACTAATGTTCAGTGCTGCAATTGCAGGGATATAGGGCATTATGAAAATGAATGTCCTAAGAGTCAGGAGAAATTACCTTAGAAAAGGCCAAGGGATCATGGCCAAGCTTATGCTATCACTACTGCAGAGGTAGAAGCTCCGAAAGAAGTGGTGGCAGGTAATTTCATGGTTTCCTCAAGTTTAGCAAATGCATTATTTGATTTTGGATCATCGCATTGTTTCATATCTTCCCAGTTTTCTAAGAAAATTAGATATTTCCAATTTGATTTAACAAGGGAGTTGTCAGTTAAAACTCCTAAGGGAAGTATCATTGCAACAATGTTTTTTGAGTCAGTCCCCATTAGAGCACATAAATGTTCTTTATCTGCTGATCTCATCATCATACCTATGATTGAGTTTGATGTAATCCTCAGTATGGACTGTCTTTCGGACTATGATGTGAAGATTTATTGTAAGAATAAAGAAGTTACGATTCTTGATGATGATGATAAGGAACACCTTATCTTTAGAGAAGAATCATCACCACCTAATTCTTTTCTAGATCCACCCCCAGTAGATCAACTAAATTCAATTATTGGGGAGGAAGAGAATGAAATGACTATGGGTGAGAAAAGGAATGTTCAAATAGAGGATGTACCTATTGGGAAAGAATATTTAGATGTGTTTCCGGCAGATTTACCTAGACATCCTCCAGAATGAGAATTTCAGTTTTCCATTGATTTAATTCCTGGATCAAGGCCTATATCAAAGACCCCTTATAGAATGGCCACTGTAGAATTAGTCAAACTAAAGAAACAACTAAAGGAATAAGAGTAATAAAGGATTTATTCGCCCTATTGTTTCTCTATGGGGATCCCCAGTTCTTTTTGTTAAAAAGAAAGATGGATCCATGAGGTTATGTATCGACTACATGGAGATCAATGTTATAACAATAAAGAACAAGTATCCCATGCCTCTCATTGATGATTTATTTGACCAACTGCTTGGTGCACAATAATTTTCAAAGATTGACCTTCGATCTGGATACCATCAGTTGTGTGTGAAGAAGGAAGACATTTCGAAGACAGAATTTTGAACCAGGTATGGGCATTACGAGTTTACTGTAATGCCTTTTGGATTGACTAATGTTCCCTATATATTAATGGATCTGATGAATAGAGTTTTCAAGGAGTATCTTGATGAATTTTTGGTGGTATTTATTGATTATATCTTGGTATACTCCAAAATCTACGAAGATCATGAAAATCACTTGCGCATTATCCTGAAGACTCTGATAAGACATGAATTATATGGAATGTTTAGAAAGTGTGAATTCTGACTTCATGAGATTTCTTTTCTTGGCCATATTTCCTCTAAATATGGAATCTCTATTGATCCTTCTAAGACCAAGGCAATACAATAATTGCCAGCACCAACGAATATAACTGAGGTACGCAGTTTTATTGGGTTGGCAGGTTATTATCGACATTTCATCCATAATTTTTCCCGATTGGCTAACCCATTAATGAAGCTCACATGTAAAGGGGTTAAATTTGTTTGGACAAAAGAGTGTGAAAAATGTTTCGAAGAACTGAAGAGAAGATTAGTCAATGCTCCCATATTTACTCTACCATCGGAGAATGATGGGTTCGTTATTTATAGAGATGCATCGAAGAAAGGACTTGGTTGTTTCCTTATGCAAAATGATAGGGTTATTGCCTATGCATCATGACAGTTGAAAATTTATGAACAAAACTACCCTACTAATGATCTCGAGATAGCAACTATGATCTTTGCTTTGAAGATATGGTGGCAGTACCTCTATGGTGAAAAATGTGAGATTTATACTGATCACAAGAGTTTGAAGTATATTTTCTCACAAAAAGAACTCAACATGAGGCAAAGGAGATGGCTTGAATTACTCAAGGATTATGATTGTACGATACACTACCACCTGGGGAAGGAAAACAAGATGGCAGATGCTTTGAGCCGAAAAGACCATGGAGTTTTGAACAATATGATAATTTAAAGGGATCCAATTTTCATGGATCTAGTGAAGATAGACTTGGGAATAACTAGGGAAGGTGAAACATCAAGGCTTTTTCAAATGGTTGTCAAACCATATTTACTAGAAAGAATTAAGAGTTCTCAGACCGATGATGAAGAATTTCAAAAGAAGATTAAATTTGTGAATGATGGTAGATTGAGAGACTTTGTGTATGAAGATGGAATTTTGAAATTCGGGAAGAGGCTTTGTGTTCCCGATATACCTGATCCAAAAAGGGAATTGATGGATGATGCTCATAGTTCCAATTTCTCTATACACCCTGGGAGCACCAAAATGTATAGAGATTTGAAGGAACATTTTTGGTGGGACAACATGAAGAGGGAGATTGCTGATTTTGTGTCAAGATGTATGGTTTTTCAACAAGTGAAAGCTGGAAGGCAACATCCTGGAGGAGTCATGCAACCTCTTCCCATACCAGAGTGGAAATGGGACAATATTACGATGGACTTTGTCATGGGGCTACCAAAGACTCCTAGAAGGAATGATGCAATATGGGTTATTGTTGATCGTCTTACCAAGTCAGCGCATTTTCTTGCTATAACAGAATATCTACAACTGGAACGTCTAGCAAGAATATATATTAATGAAGTTGTGATACTTCATGGAGTACCCCTATCGATTGTTTCTGGTCATCATCCCCGTTTTACTTCAAGATTCTGGAAGAGTCTTCAGAAATCCCTGGATACTGAACTTCATTTGAGCACTGCCTACCACCCTCAGACAGACAGACAATCAGAACAGACTATTCAAACCATAGAAGACATGTTGAGATCTTGGTCACTTGACTTTCAAGGTATGTAGGATCAATATTTACCTTTGATAGAATTTTCCTATAACGATAACTTCCATTCCAGTATTTAGATGGCACCATATGAAGTGTTATACGGAAAGAGATGTTGCACACCGACCTGTTGGGATGACGTTGGTGAAAGAAAACTTGTAGGCCCAGAACTGGTGGAGGAAACGATGGAAAAGGTGAAGGTAATCCAAAATCACATCAAAGCAGCTCAATGTAGGAAAAAGAGAAATGCCAATAATCGAAGGAAGGATTTGGAATTTCAAGCCGGTGATCCTGTTTTCCTAAAGGTATCTCCATGGAAGGGATTCATACGTTTTGTAAGAATGGTAAATTGAGTCCCAGGTACATCGGACCTTTCGAAATTCTAGAACGAATTGGCGTTGTAGCTTACCGATTGGCAATGCCGCCAAGTCTCTCCAAAGTTCACGATGTGTTCCACGTATCTCTATTGAGGAAATACATGCCTGACCCAACTTATGTACTCACCTAAGAAGAATTAGAATTGGAACCCGATCTATCTTATTGTGAAGATCCCATCAGGATTCTTGATACAAGAGAACAAGTACTGAGAAACCGGTCGATTCGTCTGGTAACATTTTTGTTGAGAAACCATAAGATGGAAGAGGCAACGTGGGAACCCGAGGAACTTATGATGAAGAACCACCCGAGTCTTTTCATGTGGTAGTATTCTGGAAATTTCGAGGATGAAATCATTTGAAGGAGGGGAGAATGTAACACCCCAAGCATCTACGGTACGCTTCCCTTTGAATAATGTGATAGCGTGTGTTGTACGCAACATCGAGTTCTAACACACCGCAACCAATCAAACTAGCAGTTATGAATAGTAATATCTAATTTTTTAAATTATATATATTTTATATTTCAAAATTGACTTCATTTTTGGTTTCGGAATATCGAAATTATCCTAAGATGAATTTTTTTGTATTTTTCTGAGAACTTCCAATTTTTATGAATAGTGAAAAATACTTAAAAAGAACTTTTTAATCAAAATAATTTATAGTGATAAATTATATTATTGATTGGTTTTGAAGTACAGTTATAATATATTTTTACCATTTTATTCAATGTTGATCATTAGAATTAATTTCACTTTGAAATTGAACCTAAACAATTGTCAATCTTTTGGTAAATTTTGTTTCTAAAAAACAGGCTATTTTTTGTGACAGCGGGAATTAATTATAAAATTAATTAATGCAACTCATATGTCTGTAATTTTTTAAAATAGACATCATTTTAGAATTCGTAACATCAATTATAGCTTAGGGTGAAATTTTGGCATTGTTCTGAAAAACTTCAAATTTTGATGAATAGTGAAACTACTAAGTGGTAGCTAAAAAAACTGAATTTTTCATAAAACATAATTTTACCGCTTCTGTGAATGGAATTTCAAAAATCCTAGAGACACAGTTAAATTCAAGAAGTAAAATGTGGTTCAATGAGATGAAATTGTTTTTGGTGAATAGTAACTTTTTACTTTTATTTACCACAGTTAAAAGTAAATAGGGTAATTAAGGGTAAAAATGATATTAATATTACCCTAACACATGTCGTAATTATATTGTAAAAGTGTATCTCGACCAAAAACAACCTTAGGAATAAAATATTATCATTTAGGTCCACTTGGATTAGATTAGGACATTTATTATTGTTTAATTCAAAGAAGAGTTCAAAGAGTTAAAATGAAAGTTTATTAACTAAAACATTTTTAATATAGGGTTATACATAAGATAAATTCTATTGTAAATATTCATTAGAAATACAAAACGATTTCATACATAATTATATTTTATTTATAATTTTTAGACATTAAATAATTTAATTTATTTATGACACAATGATGATGCAGTAATTACCATATTAGTGAAAAATTAAAATAATTGATATTATAAATACCCAAATAAATATAATTTGAGCCTTTTAATGAATTAAACTAATTTTCTAGGATTATATGACATATTAGTATTGATTTAATTGACTTTTTGTGAATTAATAATTCTTTTATAAGTTTCATAAAAATCAACTATTAAATAGTGTCAAAATTGACATAAAAGAGTTTTTAAAACAAATATTATATTATTAATTGATATTAAATTCATAAAAATATAAGGTTAGGCCAAGAGAATTATATCATGATAGGTGTATCCTTAATGGACCACTTGGGGGTCTCTTGTATTTATATAGTAAGTTTATTAACTATAAAATATAAAAATACAAAGTAACATGGTAAATGTCAAAATAATTATCTAAGAGTTAAAAATAAAAGATAAGGTTAATATAGTAACCCAAACCTATCTAAATTCTATTAGTTGAATGTTTTTAGACCTATCCCCACCTTAAACTTTGAATAATAAACTTTGGAGCCATTAAAAACTGAATATAAATTTATAATAAAATAATATTTCTAGCTTTTCCAAAGGTGCCCCTCACCCCTCTTATAAAATGGCACTCTTCCTTCTCATTTCTTCACACGTTCAAAGCCTTTTGGTTCAGCCAGAATCTGCCCAAATACTCTCCTAGCTCCCCTCACTACAACCTAGAGGCCTTATTTTGATCCTAAAGCCAACCTAAAAATCCCTTTTGAACAAATCAAAAGGAAGAATCCGAAGAAGAGGTAATGATTTCACCACCCTTTTCCAAGTTCCTTTCTTCTTCCAATTCTTCTTCCTTTATTGTTACCATTATAAAATAATAACTCCAGTATCATATATATATTGTGATGTTATTATAAATATGTTATAACCATATTCAGTATTCTATCCATCCTTTTAATAACATGTCACCATACGTGCGTACATACGGCTTGCCGTCTCCACGTCGTGGTGTAATTGTTATTCAATATATTGTTATTTGGATGGGTATAATAATGATGTGTAACTCATGTAAATAATAAATATAACATTCTAATGATTATGTATATATGATATACTATCCAATTATATATTATTTTAATATCAAAAGAATGATATTGTCCCCCGTGCGTACGTACGGACTACCGTCTCCACGAACGCGATGAGATTCATTCTCCATCGTATCCATTCAATTATAATTATCATTTTATGATTTAAAAATAATGTTTAAGGACTTGATATAATTCTGGATATGAATAATATACAACCTATCTATGAAAAACATGGCTTACATAACAAAACATATAAAAGAAAATGAGTAAGTTAACACCCGAAACGACGATAATACTAAGATATTATTAACAAATCAATGTTAAAAGATCATATATGATATCATATTAATATATATTACTCTTGTATAATTTAATAACAATTATTTCACCATTATACAGGAGTTTAACCTACCCTCAACTAACAAACAGTACAAGGTAAGGGTTTATTTCACAATCTCTTCATTATCCGTGGTTGTTTATACGTAATAATCTACTGGGATCTCTTTATCATCCACATCCATGTTTCTTAAAAATGTATTTCAAAACATTTTTACTATTTACAAGAATATGGGTTAAAGTCATTTATACCCTTGTTTGAATTTTTATAAGTGGTTTATAAAGGAATCATTCCGTCATTTTCCAAACAAGGTGCTTTTTAACCTATTCGACAGAAATAAGGTAAGAATGTTTTTTAAACGTATACGGCGGGTGCGGTTATTTTCCGCCGTTATAAAATCGTCGAAGCTTCCCTTACAATATTATAAGAATATTTTCAAAGGGAACGTTTTATTTTATAAATATATGACTCTTAAATGATTTCAAAATAGAAAGAGAAATTTCTCTAAAAAGAGTTTTTTTTTTCATCTATGTCAATATCCATTGATGGATTTTATGCTTATTTGAAGTTGATATATTATGATACAAACCTTCTATATTTTATTGAAGGTTTTCTGATATGTTTGACTGTGGATGTGCTATTTTTATACCATTCATATTTTATGGTGAAAGTATTGACATTTCGTATGCTAGTTTTAATACAAATGTTTATGATATGTTTAAACCTTTTCATATGGGAATGCATTGGACTTAATATGTGATGGGTGGAGCCCGCTATAGCTCCTCGATGCATCGATAGGTCTCATGAGACAAACTAGTGTCTTGTCACAAGGCCTTGGAAAAATCTTATTTGTAGTCTTGGCACGAGGCCTTGGCTATGTGGTTCTGATAGTCTGGCATTATTCATTCCATCATTATGAAAGTGGTAATTTATATTGCAAGTGATTATTTGATTAGTAGAATATCCAAGTGAATAAGTAAATGGCATTATTTCATTTTATTTTTTCCATACTATGTTGAAGTTCAAGTTTAAAAGGCTTTTGTTTTAAGTTATACATTGCCTTAAATGTTTATTCTTATTTATGAAAGCTTCCGCTATATTTTTATCCTTAATGGGCATTTGAGCTCACCCCTTTTCTATGTTTTATTTTTCCCAGGATGTGAAGAAGTAAATTATGAATGACCTGCACGGATATTATGAGGGGATAATAGTGTGGACTATGGAGACAATATGTTGTTGTAGTAGTTTTTCACTTTATGATGTAATGTAAAACTCTATGAATATATCTAGTGTTTCCAAGGCTACAAAACCAATCGGTCTTTCGAGATTTGATCTTTCTTGTGATCATGCCAATGTTATGTAATAATTTACCGACTCTAGGTCACTGGGGTCGGGGTGTTACAGTTGATTTCCCATTTTTCCATCCACCAGCATTGGTGATGATGCCTCCTCTTCTACCAGAACCTATATAAGTGATATACACCAGTTGGGAAGCTTTTGTGACACTGTCTCCTACCAATGATGATCCTGAAATGGTTAGTACCACTTTTTCCATAGTGGTTGAGAGATCAGGTGTTGTGTCTCCCTCTTCTAGCATCGTACCTTCAGAGTCGAGCACTACTTCAATGGATCTGCATGATCCAGCTCTATCTTTATGTGATCCACCAACTGCGGCCACTATTGGCCTAGCCACACCAACAGCTACAGCACCACCTCTGCCCACTCTGGTTTCTTCCATCCCTCAGCCAAACCCCTTCCATATCTTTGCTGAGGACCTCCCACCCACAAACCACTTGTGGCACTTTTCACAGTGAATGATATAGTTTAGTGGACACTTCATGGACATCAGCATTCCTCAGCCTATCGACATCTGGGAGGATATTTATTAGCTCTTTGTCTATATGAATTTTCTCGAGACACTCTAGTTCATCGCTATGACTTATAGATATTTATTTTTAGAGTTTATCATGACCATCAAGTTGTATGGGCCCACCTACCCCCAGACGCCAACCGATACCACCACCCTAGTTCGATTTAGGTTGGGTTAAAACCATTTTTCCCTGACTATGGATTGGTTCGGAAGAGGGTGTGTCACATGCCTCCATCATGCCACCCAACCTATTACCTCCCCCCTTACTCACCCTGAATGCTCAGACCTCATCGCTATGTGGTGGTATATTGCTGTTTCTGACCAAAGTTACACCCCCACATCCCAGAAGATCGTGCCCATCATTTCCCCTCAACTTGGTTTCCTCTATTGGTGCTTCAGCACCATTCTTTTTCCCCACCATGAGGATATGTGTGTTGTGTCTAGATGAGACATATAGATTCTCACTTGTTTCATCCAACATGATAACCTAGACCTCCCCTATCTTGTGGCCACCAACTTCCATTCCATGATTCCTGGTTGTTAGGGAAACCTAAACAGAGGCTTATATGCCACCCACTTATCCCTCCATCTGGGTGTTTTTGAGCCATATGCCCCTTACGACCCCTTAGGCTAACCTCAACATCTAGAATTCCTCATGATTATCGGCATGCTTATCTACAAGAGTATAGCCGAGCATAGGGGAAATGGATATGTGCTCGTGTAGGACACTCCAGCTCCAGTAGGGGCAAAAGATGACCAAGCTACTCTGGATGGTGTTGCCGATCTGATCCCTCCCCATCCACCAGCTGATTCTCCTTCCCCACCCCACCCCACTTCTTACTCTATTATATATTCTTTAACCTTTCCCTATTCTTATGTTCCCTACATATCCACACCTCCACCATCACCCTTGGATGACTCCCCATCACCCTCTGCCTGTCTACGACAGACTACCGCTTGATCATCCTTGAGCACCAGTAGGCTACCATCCTATAGTACCATTTGGGTCTTGATCAAATTTTTGGCATTCTTCTTCCGCATCACGGCCTTAAATTACCCCCATCTCTTGCTCCTCCTTCAGTTACTCCACCTTCTGGCACCCAGGCCCCGACGATCACATTGGCCACCGATTTGGTTCTCCAATACACTATTATCCTAGATCCTCCTACTACTGCTGCCCAACTGGATGTGTTGGTAGAGCCTCCCATGTAGGGCGTCGATGTTGTGTCTCCAATTACTATTCCTCCTACTTTATCTATTGATTTTCCCACTGCCCCTTCAACTCAGATCACAAAGCAGGTGCCACCAGTTTCCATTGCAGCTGATCCTCCTTTGGTGGATCCTCATATTTCTAATAATTCCTCTTCTAAGTCCACCCCATGAATGGTTTTTTAAACATTGGATTTATTTTTTTATACCACTATTATGTTATGCATGTTATATTATGTTGTGTATATCTGTAGATATATTTTTCATTTTCCTCACCAGTCGTAGGTACCATGGAGTGTTTCTTGGAAAATATCATTCAACTATATACCATCCATGCTTACTCACCATAAGGTGGTATTATGTGGAGTTTCTTTTTCATTTTTCCTTTTTCTTTAATTCTATCATTGCTTCCCTCATCCAGACCACCCCTGTTTCCTCACCTCTTGTCCTCTACCTTAGTGTTTCCCTTGAGGGACCATGTGCCATATTAATTGTCGGGGAGAGTCTCTAACTACACTAGACTTTACTGTTGAACTTATCTAAGAGTAATCAATTATATTTGAAATATTGAAAAATGTGGAATTTTTTTGATTATTTTAATTATAAATAATTATAACATAAAAGGTAATTTTAAAATTTTCAAGCTTATTTTAACTTTCAATGTATTTTTAAATGATTGCTGATATAGTTTGATTTTTTGTTTAATGTCTTGGACATTTACATTTATTAGACAGATAGTTTATACTCAGGTCATGACTTGATTGACATTTTATTTTTACTCATCCCTAAGAGGTATTCTAGGACTTTTGGAAATATTCTTTCTTATACCTTATTTTTGATTGTTTCTTGGGATATGCTTAACTACAAAAACATGATAGTCATTCTCTTCAAAAAAAGAATATTTTATAATCACATTAAAATGATTGAAGCCCTTAATTTTTTTCATCCCCTTCGACCTTGAGACCTATCCTACATCTGATCTTCATAAAACCCTTAGATTCCATGAACTGCCTTGATAGGAAGCTACATTACAAGCCTATTTTCCCTTCCTACCCTAATTCGTTGAGCCACCATGAATTCAAGTGAGGGGGAGATTGTCACTTGTTCATATGGGCAGAAGGGTTCCCAAACCACTATTCATCGCATTCTGGATGGTCCCTGTTCATGTAAAAGAGGGACCAGATTCATTTGTTACACATTATTAATGGTTTATGGACCCATGTTGGTCAGTGAATATCTAGGCTATGATAATATTTGAGAAATATTCATTGGGGATGCGTTCTCAGTAATCATTATTTTCAATATCATGCATTGTTGTTTAAAAATTCAGCCTCCTTTTTCAAGCCTCTAAAATTATTTTTCACATCATTACCTACCAACCCTTAGCCTTAGAAACATTTGAACCTTATTTAAATCCCACATGATTTTTGTGATTTGACTAATGATGTGGAGAATGAGAACACTTGAAAGCCTATGGATTGTGTGCATATACTTACGATTGAGCATTCCTATGATTAAATGATTTTGAGTGATGAGTGTGGTACTTTTTTGCGAGGAAAGTCATCATTTTTCCTCTTTATTTTTGAAATGTTGAATAATTTGAATGAAAGGGGAAGAAAATATTTAATGGAATTATATAGAAGGAATTATTATAATATCTTTAGAACTGAAATATATTTTGTGCCTTTTAAAATCAGCTACTATGGCTCTAGTATTTATAAGTATAATTAGTTGAATGATTCCCTTTTCAGAGTATGGATCATGTTGATTTCATGTTTAGATTTTTCTTGAGGAAAAGAAAATTGCTATGTGGGGGGTATTTTGATGTGCTGGATTTTTGTATACATTTTCATACATTCTGTTAAGAATGAAGACATGTTTTCACCAGATATATGTGTTTCTTTGGAGATAAAAATGCTTTAATCAAATGATCATGATGATTTTCGTGTATTTTCTTTCCCAGGACACAAATCATCGAATGATCAGAATAGATGTTCAAATATTCATGACATGTACTTAATTCACACATCTTGTAACATTTCCCTAACACATAGATCAACCAAACAGAGTACACACCAATGTTTACTGCGAAGATTCACAAACCGTGTACTTCACTTTAAACGTTGTTTCCTACATTCTAGAGTTATTAGTGGATGAAGTTGACACTACATACCATGTGGGGCAGTGCTACATGCTGTTTACACCCACCAAATGATCTTCGGTGCCTCTAAAGTCAAGGTCGGTGCGGCAGATAACCTACCAGCAGTGGATGAAGAGACGATCAAGTTTACTTGGTTAGATGCCATTTATTTCATAGTACACACAGTGTAGTTTTTAATATTATAACTAACAGGTAATGCACTCATAATTTAGACACATATTGGGGGGATAATGAAGGATACACAAAATAAGAGAGAGAAAGAGAAACAGGGAAGATAAGAGAGGAGGTTCTGCAACTCTACCTTTTCAAATATCTTCAATATGAAGCTACTATGATATTTATTTATGGTATTAATAGTCTATATTTCATTTGATAATCCATGTGTAGCTAAATCCCCCTTGTATTGGTGTAGTCTATGATTATGGTTCATTATTAATCAAAAGGCTTATTATATTTATATTATTTATGTTTCTCTTATAATCCCTCAAAATCATTTGACAAATATCACTGGGAACCCCGTATCAGACTAAGTATGAAATTTCCATAGATCTTCATAGGATATATGAAAAAGTTCATCCATGACCATTGGATGCACTTATCATCTTAAAATGTCCTAAAATAAATAATATTAATAGGAATCAAATTCCAGACCAAGGAATTTGTCTCTATTGATTCAAACAAAACATACATGATTAAGGGAGTTCTATTATATTTGAAACCCACAGATGTGAGTTATTACTAATAACCCAACATGATAAGAAAATAGATTTATTTATGACCTTAAAAATCCACAGCCCCGACGTATTCATCCCATTTATTGTTAGAAGCAATTTTACTTGTTTCTTTTTCATAAAGCAATTCATCAATGAAATTGAATGATTTATTACTCTGTCAGTGAAACATCAAATATCAACTCTAAAAGTAAGTTTAAATTCAACTAATTAATCATAAACTAGAAAAATAGAATGCAGTTACCCTCCCTCCCTATGTATCGACCCTATACTTGCACTATAATAGTAATAAGTTTAGTTATTTCAATTTTCAATGCCAAACGTAACACTATGACTAAAACAACACAAAATTATGGCACCATTTATGGGGAAAAAAGTTTAAGGTGTTTTTTAAAATCAAGTTTTTTTCAATTAAAGTGAAAATAAAAATCAAAAATTCTAAAAATGATCTTCTTAATCTCATTTCAATTTTCTAGACTTCCTATTTTATGCTTATTATGTAGTTTAGTGTTCTGTAGTACCATAAGTGTAAGATCATCCAAATCATTCGTTCAAAGAGAATTAATTCATCAGATATCCTTCTACTTTTTTCAGAGATCGAATGAATGGTCTTCAGGAAATTTTGGACACTTATTTTCATATACAACCAAAACTCCCCCATGGATAATATATAAGAGAGATAACAGGCTTCTATATAATGAATTGGATTGATTTTCATGGCTAATAACAACTAGAACCAACAACTAGCAGCTGGGGATTAGAAGAACCAATGTCCACTAGAAAATATCATGGAGTTCGTGCCACTTAACCCGCAAAGACAACCAGATCAATTTTTTCTGGGTTGTGGCCCATAGTAACCCCAGCTGTACCATCAACTAGAGTGGTTTCCATACATGCAGCCAAATCAAGGGCCTTATTTTTCTCAAGAGTAGCAATTTGTGTAGCCACCTCCTTAAGAACAACTACCCCCTGCGTTTTACCCATATGGAGTATAATCTACCTTCTGTCAAAGGGGAAGATATATGTGTTGTAAGACCACCTGTGCAAGCTCAATATTTTTAGATAATGTTGGACATAATGAATCTCATCTAAAATATACTTTAGTTTAGATGATTAACAAGTGAAGACCCCAAATCTCATCTTTCTAATTTTATGGAGATTTTGGACACATTTTTTTACCATGGGATGTCATAGGATTCCATTCGCCTTCATTTATTCCCCTTATCCTTAATGGATAAAGGGAAGGATTAGATTAAATTACAACCTCAACATTCCATCCTCGCTTTGGTGGAATTGGCCCTTGTCTTTTTTTCAAAATATTTCCCACCTTCTAATGCGGTGATGTTGTAGAATGAAATTCTCAATTTTCAGCCTCATGATTCAAAGTCACTGTTTGAATCCTATGAGTGTTTCAAGGAAATGTTGAGGAAGTTCCCTCATCATTCCCTTACATTGTAGATGCATGTAAAAACTTTTTAGGGTGGTCTTAAGACAAACATAAAATCAGTGGTGGATGTAGCTGTATGAGGAATGGTGATGAGGAAATCCCCAGAGGATCACTTCAACTTGCTAGAGGATATGTCGGAAAATAGCTTCAAATAGAACTTAGAGAGGGGTACTCGAAAGAGGGGCATGCATAACATTGATTCCAAAATGATTCTTGTTTCCCAACCTGATGATTCGTCGAAGAATATTGATGCATTGAATCTGAAGAATATATCTCAAGCTTAAGTGGTAAATCACCCAACATGCAGTGAATGTGTTGAAAATCACTATAGGTGAATGGTCAGGGATATGTTCCAGTCCTTAAACAAGTGAGGTAAGTTATGTTTCTCAGAACATATGACCAAACATGTACCATCAATATGAAAACCCAACATTGAAATATAACATGAACACGGGATGGGGGAAACAACAACAAAAATCACATCCTCATCCCCAAAGGGCGACTGGTTAGGGTAAAAAAAATATCAAAATCCATATCCCAGAGAACATTTGGGATCCTTCCAATAGTTATGGTATCAAAACCATCATCTGTAACAGCCACCTCGGTAGCCACAACCTCAACAGGATGCACAACAACCTCAGTAGGAACATCTATCAAAAATAGAAGAAATTATGTGAAAATTAATAACAATTACTAAGACACAAATTCAGAATCAAGAGGCTTCTATTAGAATCCTTTTAAATCAAATTGGGTAGCATGATAATCAGCTCTATTCAAGGAAACCTAGTACAAAACTGGGTAAGTCTAAGAAGAACCCTTTAGAGGAGACCAATGCTATCACTTTATTAAGTGGGAAGGATCTACCCCAGAAAATAACTACAAATCAAGGTGAGGCCAAAAATATAGTTCCTTCTACACACTCTTCAAATAATTAATTATAGATCGAGTAGTTTCCCTCAACAGAGATGGTGGGTGCAATGAAGGATACATAGAATAAGAAAGAGAAAGTGAAAGAGGGAAAGGAAGAGAGAAGGTGTTGCTGCTCTACCTTAGTGAAGATCTTCAATATAAAGCTATTTCGATTTTTATTTTAGGTATTAATAGTATATTAGTCATTATCTACTCCATGTGTAGCTAAATCCCATATGTGTTGGGGTTTTGGATTATTATGGTTCATTATTAATCAACTAGCTTATTATATTTATGTTATTTATCTTTCTCTCATAAACCCTCAAAATCATTTGATAAATATCATTGGAAACCCCATATCAGAAAAAGAAGATAATTTATACGGATCTTCGGAGTAATTAAAACAATGTTCACCCATGATCATTAGGTGTAATTATCGTCTTAAAATGGCTTGAGATCCATAAAATTGATAGGAATCAAATTCTAGACCAAGTAATTGGTATAAATTGATTCAAATGAAACTTAACAGATCAAGGGGGTTCCATTATATTCAAAACCAAGAGATGTGATTTATTATGAACAACACAACATTATAAAAAAATCAATCTATTGATGACCTTAAAAATTCATATCCCCAATTCATTCTTCCCATTTATCGTCAGATGAAATGACTCCGAATCATGTTGTTGAAAATTGTAAATTTTTTTATTCAACATCACCATCTTGGAAGGTATGAAATATGATGACAAAAATGCCTCGGCCAATGCCTCTCAGGTGAGGATGTAATATTTAGGTAGTCCTTTAATCTATTCCTTCCATTCATCACTTATGGAGAAGGGGAATAAGATAATGTGGATGGAAAGATCAGACCCCCCCCCCCATGGTAAAGAAATGCGTCACAAATCTCTAGAAAATTGGAGAGATGACCATTGGGGAATTTACTTAGAAATCCCCCAAATTGAACCATATTTTGGATGAGATGCATGATATCATACTTGACCAAAAAATGTTGAGATTTCACTAGTGGTCTGACATTTCCTATATCTGCTCCTTGGATAGAAGGAAGATCGTACTCCATAATGGTACGACATGGGGGTATTTGATCTTGAGGAGTTGGGGGAAAAATTACTTCAAATGAGTAAAATAAGGAACTTGATTTAACTAAATGTATGGTGTATTCTCTGTTTGATGGTACTATTGGGGTTTATGTGGGAAATAACCCGGAACAAATTGAGTTTGTTGTATTTTCTGGTTCCATGGCATGAACTCCATAATGTTTTCTGGTGGAAGTTGGTTCTTCTCATCCTCAGAAGCTAGTTGTTGGTTCCAGTTTTCATCTAGAATCAATATCTATATATCCAACACCTTGGACAATAGCCGGTTCTCCCTATTCTATATTCTCCATGGGGATGTTTTGGTTGTGGTTGCCCATAAGTTCTAGATGACGCCTCAAGATGATTCTTTCGATCTCAGAATCAAGTTGATGGATGTCTGATGACTCGGTTCTCTTTGAATGAGCGACATGGATACTCATGCACATGTGATCCTACACAACAATAAACAATACACCAAGCATAATAGAGGAAGACTAAAAAACATAATTGAGATAAAGAATAGATTTTTTATTTTTTTTATTTTTTATTTTCACTTTAATTGATACAAACATGATTTTGCAAAACACCATTAACTTTGTTCCCTAAAAACGGCACTGTAATTTAGTGTCATTCCTTCCAATGTGTTATGTCTTCTGTCCAAAATTGAAATACCAAATCTTATAACTAGCATAATGCATGTATAGGGTCGATCCATAGGGAGATAAGTAGCTTCATTTTATTTTTCTAGTTTTTGATTAATTATATGATGTTAAAATGAATTTTAGTGTTGATATTTTATGTTTCACTGACAGAGTCATTAATCCTTTAATTTCTTTGAGGAATTTCTTTAAAGACAATAAAAATGTAAAATTTGTTCTGATGATAAATTGGAAGAATTCACTAGGTTTGTGGACTTTTAAGGTCATCAATAAATCTATTTTCTCATAAATTTGTTTTTTATATAATAAATCACCTATCTGAGTTTTGAATATAATGGAACCCCCTTGATCTAGTAATTTTTGTTTGAAAAATTAGATACCAATTCCTTAGTCTAGAATTTGATTCCTATTAATTTTATTGAAGGTGGTCCATTTTAAGATAGTCAGTGTACCCAATGATCTTGGGTGAACTTTTTCATAATTCCTCTGAAGCTCTCTATAAATTCTTTTCTTGGTCTGATATGGGGTTTCCAAAAATATTTAGCAAAACATATTGATGGATTTTGAGAGAAACATGAATAACACAAATATAATAAGTTAGTTGATTAATAATGAACCATAATCATCCACAGCCCCAACAAATTGGAGATTTATCTACACATGGAATATCTTATAACTAATAAACTCTTAATACAAAAAATATACATCCCACCATCTTTGGATTAAATATTGCTGGGATGTTAGAGTGGTAGAACCCCCTCTCTTCTCTTCCCTCTTTCTCATTCACTCTCTTCTTCTCTGTAAACTTCATTGTCCCCTCCTTCTCTGTACAAATTATGAGTCCCCACCCTTCTATTTATAGTATTCAAAACTACATAGTGTATACTATAAAGTACACAGTATGTAACCAAGTCAACTTTAACTGGCTCTTCTTTCTCCACCAGTAAGTGATCTTACGCGTTGACCTTGACATTAGAGGTGTCAGCGGTCATTTGGTTGTAGTGAACAGCTTGTACTGCTGCCCCACATGGCATGTAGTGTCAACTTTAATTACCAACCAATTATATAATGGAGGACATGACAATTAATGTGAAATAAATGGCATCGGAATCTTGCCAACAACATGGGCGTGTACTCGGTCTGGTCAATCCGTGTATTGTGTAAATGGTGCACAGTGTGTGTAATAAGTACAAACCATGTATATTTGAACTTATGTCCTTATCTTTCCCTGATTGGTGTCTTAGGCTGGAAAATTCCTTAAAATCATCACGACCACTAAATTAAATAATTTTATCTCCAAAACATCACATATATCTGGTAAAAACTTGTTATGATACTCAATAGGATGTATGAAAATGTACACCCAAATCAGGAACATCAGTAATAAGAAATTTCACCCTCACATGACTCATTCACTATTTAATGTACTTGAATAAGAACATAAAATCAAAAGAATATATTGGTGAACGTTACCTTTCACCCAATTCTCTACTAAATTTTCACTCTAATACCCCAAAATTGAACATTTTATATTATAATACCTTTCATAGGTCATATTATACCTTATGCATAAATATCATAGCCATATCATAATCCCACCATCCATCTCATTTAGATCAATACAACCACATAATTAACACATCTTGCAATGAAGTAAAGATTATAACAACTACTAAAGAATGTGTATCAGGCACTATAGCTCAAGCCAATACAACACACACATGTACACGAATATGATTCCATAGTCATCAGTTGTAATAAATATATATATTATAACCAAAAGATATTATATCCTTCATACACATGTATAGTAAACTGAGATTCATCACATGATATACAAAAATGTACCCTATTCCATAAGTGATCATACCTAATATATGATGACACATTATGCTAATACTAAATGTAGAGTAGGGGAGAGTGGGGGTTCATCCATCTATTCCCTCACCAACCTGAATGTTGGTTAAAACAACTAGAAATAAAAACATGATGGTGTCATCTGCTGATGGATCCTTAAATTGATACATGTTTTTCAGATCCCATTGATAATTTTGTAAATTTTTTTAAGGATAATTTAATGATAAGTATTTGATAATTAATATATTTATGTTTAAAATACTATTCCATAAACATTTTCATAAAATTTATTATTTATAGTGATTAATTGTTTAAAATTATTTGTATTAATTTTAAAATATTTTGAAGAATAAATATTTTGGTTTTATTTGATGAGTTTAATTGAAATTTATTTTTATGAATTAATTTTAATTTATAAGATTTGATAATTAATTATAACAATGTTTTAGTTTTATATTCTAAATAATATTAGATTGAATAAGTTTTTAAACTCTTTTTATTGAAATATGGAAACTCAAGGAGTATCTTATAGTGTTTATTTTTATTTTGAAATCATTTTTTCAATTATTATAGTTAATTTTCAATTCTGTTTATTTATTCACAGAGCGTAGTTCTGGTAGGATGTTTTTTCTCCTTGTAAGATAAATTTTTTTCTTTAGGGATACTCTCATATGATATTCATATAACCTTTTTCTTTGAAAAAATTATAACATCTGGCTAGTAACTAAATTTATGTAGTTATTCCTAATATGGTAATTTTGAAAGGCAGCTTGTAGAATTTTTCTGGATCATAAGTCACTTTAGAGAAGCTATCAAATTGTATTTCCATATGTAAAAGAATTTTTCCCCTCGTATGACTTTTGGCTTCACAATGAATTACTGGTAGAGACTTATAATCCTATTTGAAGAACATGTATTGATTATTACTCAAATCCATGATATTTTCCAAAATGGAAAAAATTTGGAAATAAAAGGATAACTGGATCTAAGGTCATTAGATGAAGAGATCTAAGAATAAATAGACACTATAATAGAGGAAATGATAATTTTGAGGGAATATTGATAGAGGTGAATAATAATATTTTCTTAAAGATTCAATGTACTAATCCCACAGATGAAGAGAACATTTTTACAAAATAGGGAACTCGTTATGTTTACCTAAACACTAGGTTTGTTTGAATTATATTGGAGTAAAACAATCTCAACCATGGAAATATGGGTATGATCATCACAAACCATGGTTGTTCATCTTGAGGAAATATAAGTTTTTTGATTTAGTAGGAAGGATTACTAAGGATAAATATCATGTGTAAATCTAAGTATACTGTACTATGATCAAATTAAAACCCAAGATTTTGGGAGCTAAATTTGATAGATGATATGATTGCACCACTTTGGAGTTGATATTGAGAATCTGACCTTGATGGAGAAATAAGGATGAGATTATTTTTTAGAGGAGTGTATTCCCTATGTAGGTTCAAAGATGATGAGACCTCTTCATTTCCCTACATAATGGAAACAAGGTTCTTATGTGAGAACATAACGATCTCTATGAATTACCATCATGGAACTAAGGTCATAAGTTCTTGGTTGGGATTGTGGATTGCTCATTTTAATTATTCTCAGCTCTTTTGTAAATGGTGACCTTGGGAAGATTATTGAACAAGAGAAAAACTATAAAATATGTGATAGACTATAAGCAATATCAATATGTCCAATCATAATCAAAGATAAGACAACTCAATTGTAGAAGGTTCAAGTTTTGGAATACTAATAGAACGAGCCTGGTTGATCTCATATAGGAATCTAAATTTGTTAAATTTTTACCTATAAGAAATCAAGATAGTGGGTTTTACTGAAAAATAATAGTTTGATATGTTGAAATTGGTCTCAAATAAAAAATTTGTAAGTATCAAAGCATGATTCCCAATTTAGGATGAGGAATTACTATGATCCAAGATTGGGATTTTGTTTTGTAGAAAGTTAGTGAAGTTCATTAAGTTATTAGAATTCAACTAACTTGTTGAGTCCACTAGAATTATAGGACGTTCTTATAGAATATGATATGTATGACGTTTTCAATGATTCAAATAAAATGATGACACCACGGTATTGCGGGAAGAGATTAAATTATAGGAAAAATTTTGGAATTCGGATTTCACATAAATAGTGACTGTTAAGTTTGTGTTTTTTAATGGAATAAAAGAAAGATAAATAACACACTAAACATCAGTTTGATGATAATAATTTTTCAACATGCATATGAAAGTATAAATTTGGGTGGAAGGGAAGCTCTTGATGGTGTTGGAATGTTGGAAACTGGATAAGGAGGATAATGAGATCTCTATAGATAATATTTTCTCTTCCTCCTTACTATTTTCCTATTTCTATACTTCTAAAGAAGGATTTTCTATAATATTTATTTTAAGCATGTGTAGTTAATTCATTAGAAAAAAATAAAATTTAAATAAATTTAAATCCTCAATCTAATCTGATAGTGTTTTCATGTTCACATATTTTTCTCCATAAACTTCTTCCACCTCCATAATTTTTATTATCTCTGATAAAGAATTGAAAAATTCCATTCATTGGAGGATTCTTTTCTTCTGGTGAGAAAATGTATTCATTATTTTCAAATAAATTAAAAACATTAAGGTATGTATTACTTAAAGAACATCAGTATGATCATTCTATTCTGTATTCTCATTTTTTTCTTCAAGATCATCATTTTTACTCTAGTCTATTTACCAACACGTGATGATAATTCATTCAATTTCATCAATATTTTATCCAAATTACATAAAATATTAAAGGTTAGATTCTCACTTATCATTGAAATAATAATTAATTTTTGACTTTTGATTAAAAAATAACTTCTAGAGAGATTTCAATAAATCGTATTGATCTCTGAGTGATAGCTTGGTGACCCAAAATCTTTTTTCACAACATTGAAGTGGTTGTGATTATCTAGATACATGTGAAAAAAAATCATTTCATTATTTAATTCAAATCATTCGAGTTCCCCAGTTCATCAAACATTTGAATTTGGTTATTCTCTTCCATTATCATTCTTGCTTCTACACTTTTACACACTTTTTGTAACCTTTTTCACCACAACTACACCATCACACCATCTCTTTTACTTTTTTTTCCCTATTTGGTTAGACATCTTTAAATTACCTTGTATTTAATCACTACTCAGTATAGTACAATTAATTATTATATGTTATAAATAAATAAATTTATGGGTTATCCAAAACATAAATCATCATTAGCAACCTTGCTAAATTTTGTGGTTGCGATTTTAGAACCATCAAATATAAAGAATTTATCACACATAACCATACTAAGTAAGATACCTAACCTTATAATCTAATAATATTATCATTTCACATGACACTTTACTAAAAATATTATGTTTTATGAAATAGATTTCATATAACCACATAAGAATCAAGATTCAGTATAATTAATCATTTCATGTTATAAATTTCATATTATCATCCATTCGTTGAACCCCTTTACTAATTCTTATTTAAGAATTTCATTGTGAGTTCATTAATTTAAATTTATCAATATCATCACCCATCCCATGAGTTCACTAGTAATTTATTTACCATTACATAATACGTTTATTCTATGAATCGGCCCAAAATACCACAAGGAGAAATGAACTCCTCAGGCATAATCCAATTGCATCAGGTGGTTGTAGGACATAAAAAAATAATATAAAAACTATTTATTAATAGTAAACATCGAGAAAGATAGGGAATACCCACACTCAAACTATCCCAACCAGCCAAAAATCACACAAAACAAGTCGGTAGAAGGAAATCCCATCTCTCAACAAATGTCATCCAATCCAACATCAACATAATCTCCACCATAAGAATCATGAATGAATTAATCTTGAATTGTTTCATATATCCTGAACATAAAAGAACCCACACATAAAATCTTTGTAAGGATCTACCATTATAGTTACCTTCATACATTTAAAAAATACATTTTTTCACATATAAACATAAGAGGAAACAAATTCTATTTCACCATGGTATATAATCCCAAAATAAAAATTAATTTGATTACATTTCCTGAAAATTCAGCTCCACTAAACAAATTTTTCATTACCATAGTGAATTAACAGATTCATTATGAATACATTTCAGTAAAAATCATTCTATCCTTAGTGGAAATCAATATCAAATCATCAACTATAAACATGCTTCAACAAATACTTTTATATTCATTATATTTTAAAAAAAATGGAAATTAAATTCACATTCCTCCTACATTGGTCACTTAATCATTATCATATTCACATTGTTTATCATGTTTTAAGATATAAAACATTTTAACCATCAATAATTGCCATAGTAATTATATATCACACTATCTATTAAATACCAAGAGGCGTCAATGATATAGAATCACTTCATGAAAAAACAATAACCTTTTGGTTCATTCTTAGTTTTGGTTGTAATATTCCTTAAGGTCAGTTCCACCATTATTCAAAGAAACTAAAGCAGGATGATACCATGTTTTCACATAATAAAGGAGAATTCATGAGTCCCCTACCATGATATGAAGCTTCATGAAATCACTCCAAACTATATAATAATCTTGGATCACCCACCACCTATTTATAAAAAATCACCTGAAACCCTAGAAATAACAACCCACTATCAATATATTCTAGAATAAAGACTCAAAAATAGAGAAAATTCATAATATATTAATCCAGGAAGAAATAGTATAATAATAGAAATAAGTGTAGGATAAATGATAGTTCATTGAACCATGGGACTTTGATCTAATGGTCCAAGGTGTTTAAACTCGTAAAGAAAGTGAATGGAGGGTTGTGAGAGGGATAGGGTTCAACTAGGGTTTGAAGTGAAATAATTAAAGTATAATCAAGAAAGACTCATCGCTTTATTTATAGAGAAATCGCAGATGACATCCACCATGGAATAGTGACTCTTAATATACTCATGGTGCCTACAATTAAAGATAGTTCTAGATTCTATGAGTTTGGATTGGTATACCGCTCCGTATATCATTTTCATTAAAAAATACATTAACTCCACTTTTCCTAGCATTATTTCATTCACCATGATGTGGTGCATCCAATTTTAACCCTTAGGATATCCACTATGGCCATCCACTATGGCGTAGGGAAAATCCCCTCCTAGTTTTTATCCACAACACCAAGTAATTTCATGTGAAGAGATCTAGATTAGTTTTCCTCCCTCTCCCACATGCTCAGCCTCACCTCAAACTCAAATTCCACCATACATGTCATAATTCATTAAGGGTTCCTCATTTTACAAAAACAAATCTCTTAAAGCACCATAGTAAGAAAACCACAAACAGACCTAGGTGAAGTCTTCCTCATGTAAAAGGAACACTAAAACAACTCCCATGATGTATTATTCCAACCCATTAGGGAATGTTTCACCTCCTAATTTCTCACAGGTATACTCCCCCGTAGAAAATGATAACCATCAATTTAATTTTTCACCATGTGAGTCTCTAGGAACCCAAAAAAAATGGTCTCCATAGTTATCCTTAAAAACACCCATGCACCTCCCCAGATGTCTTCAAAAATTATCACAACTTCCCCTACCACTATTGTTTGCTATACCTCAAGGTGGATAAAAAATAGATATATCACCATTTAATGCCTCTTAAATCCCTCTCAACACCACCGTGCCTCGGGAACAGATAGTACTTAGCTATAAGAGATCGGATCCATGAAGACGCGGTGGACTTGTTGTATATTTTTAATACAACTGGCTCATTACACCATGATAGATGATCATTCAGTTATGATCTAAGTTGATCAAGGATAATTTTATGGTTGAGACAGGAACCACAGTGTAAAGAGAGTATGTTATGCCTTAACTAGTGGGTTTCATGGTGTAGTGGGGTTTGTGTGGGATTTGTTTCTATAGAAAATACCCATAGCTGCATCCATTCCATGGAGATGGAATTATTCCACAAGAAACCCTTATATAAGGGTAGGAAAATCTTATATATTTCCATGATGAAATTATTTGACAAAGGATGATCTCACTGTGAATCCTTAGGTCACTAAATGGTAAGGGTTAAAAGGTTTATGGCCAATTCATGGCTCCCGAACAAAGAGGGGTGTTATGCCATTGTGGTAAAAGGACATGCCATGAATGTTGGATACCACTCCATGAGTGGGTTATCCCACACCAAGATGGTCGCTGTCATAGGATATTGGATTTTCCTAAGAGGGGGGTTCCATGTTGTGATCAATGAGATCACACAATGAATAGTTCCTCGATAGTGAGGGTTTCACCATGAGGGATTAGTCAAGAGTGTCATCTCATGTTATGATGATTTGAATAAGACTAGTAATGGGCCATATATCTAGGTGTCACATAATGACAGTAACAGACATTCTATGACATAGCCCTCCTCTGTGTATTTTAAACAAGGATACACCATTCATTTCCATGCTAAGTTCTTGATATTTAATGAAAGGGGCATTGGTAGAGTGCAATTTTTCAAGATCTTCAACTCTTTATTATATTTTACCCCCCCCCCCCCTCGTTAAAGGGTTGTTCTTATTCATTTTATATTGTAATTTTTGTTCAGTTCATACAATTTCCTACTTCTATTCTTATTCCTATTTCATGATCTCAATCATATGATGAGTTGGGAAAGGTTTTGATGACGACTCTATGATATCATTGTTTAATCATACTAGTATTATAGGTATTTTTATAGTTTGTATGGAAGACATCATAGAAAGATGAAATTTTAGGTTTTTATGTTTTTTTTTGTGGTGTGACACTACTCAATTTGTTTTTATCGTTATACCTCCTTGGTTTAAATAGGATAATTAATTATTTATATTTATAATTACTTATTTTTGACTTTATAGAAGACATAGTTGCTTGGTTTTTTGTACGAGAATAAATAATCCATGTTCAGGCTTGGCCAAGGATATGTGGTGCTTGGAATGGTTGGTAACTAGAATATAAAGGTAGGTGGTCCCTATAATACTAAACCATTTTCTTGTTTATTCATGATTTTTCATGATTTCATGATTCTATGAGTACTTTTAAAAGGGATAGGGACATAGAGTGGAAGGGTTGATGAAATTTTTTGGAATGAATCCTCTCAGAGGTGGAGAGAGTGCTCCATTAAATGTTAATTATTTAGGGATCGGTTGGTGACTAGGTCCCTGAAGGGGTGAGGGTGTTGGATATGTTTATGAGAGAACCATGGTGGGTCATTTATTTTTAATGGGGCATAGATATCTGAGGTTTTCTATTATGATTTCTTTGTGCATGTTATATTATGATTTCAAGAGGATGGCTATCAATATTCCCTCCTCGAATCACTTATTGAATGTGATTCCATGGTGAGACCCACACTATGTGATAAGGGATTATCCATTCTTTGCTTCATTAGAATATATTTTTACCTCACCTAATATAAGAGGGATATGGTGTGTTTATGGTGACATATGGTTTTGAGATCAGGCATTGGTATGATATCCTACGCTGAGATAGGGTAGTGGTTAGGGAATAATATGAAACCCTACCAAAAATATTCGGGTATATGTAAAGATTATGTTATATGGATACTCATTCTTCATCAATGGTCATGTAGGTATGGTCGAATGTTATGGTATCCTAGTTAGTAAATGATAAAATCATGTGAAATCATGTGTTCTATATTTTTCAATTATATATTTTTTGCATCCATAAAAATGTACATGAGGGTATATATTGGGGAAAGTTAGTGATTCCTTGTGGAAATTTATTTCTCACACCCAACATAGGAATCGTGGTATGCATCCAGACTTCATATTTATTATGTGGGATAGATTATAAGTTGTATAGTTGATCAATCCTGAAGTGTTTTATAGGTGTTATATATGGGATTGATATGAGACGTGGGGATAGTGTTAGCATCCATTCATACATTAATTTCATTGATTATTTTTTATAACGGATCTTCACAATTCAAGATTAGTTGGGATTTATAGTTGTTTTACTGCATTTCATTTTTTATAGAAAGGATTAGGTATTTTTCATGCATACTCTAATATATGGATATGGATTTTGTTTTCTTTTTTCTTAATATTGATGGTTTTGATATCTAGTTCATAGTCTCCTCAACGAATTACATAGGCCCTCTCCAATAGTCAGTAGCTTATGCCACATAGGGGTGTTCCTAGGGATTTATGACACATTGGTAGGGATAATATCGAGTTATTTTAATTGAGGCACTAATAATAGGTATCATATCATATTTTCTTTTGTCATACTATTTGGGAGACTATTTGATACGGAACAATAATTGATCAAATCTTGTGATCGACCTAAGATTGAAGATTCATGAACACTTTTCTAGTTGGAAGTACAACATATAAGGATATGTTATTTGGATATTGTTTTTATATCTTATGGTTGAGATATTTACTAATTATGATATATTAAGATAATTATTCATGGTTTTTTATCATGCACCATATTGAGGAAATTCATTCATTCAGGCATCATTTTGGGTACATAAAATTCAAATGACATATGAATTCTTATGTGCAATTGATTTTATAAAAAATAGAATTTTTAGTTGTTTTGAGTGTTAATGATTACTTATATAGTGTTTTACTCTATAACTTATTTGTATCATTTTAATTAGTCGGACCATGATTTTTACTCCTTATCAGTTTACTAATAACAATCCATATCGATATTATAAGGGGATGTTCTTTAGTGAAATCTATAAATTCCCTCTGAGTGAGGGATATATATTTCCCCTTATTAAGTTTGTCCATGAAGTGGATGACTTTTTGATTGTTGGGTGTAAGAGATGTATGGCTAAGAGATGGTTTTGGATGGTTACTTGTTTCTTTTAGGATGTGTATTGTCACGAACCAACCCGGGTCGACCCTGAACCGATCACCCGATCCGACCCGCGACATGGCCCGAAGGGCATTCCTGATCCCCACGGGCTGGAAACAACTGTCGGGTATCAAGATCTAACTGTTGGGAACGATTTGTCCCATTATAAAAAGATAAATAGATAAATAAAGACTGGCGATAAAAATGAAAACAAGCAACGGAAGGAAAACAAAGTTGCACATACCTCCCTGTGACCTTCCAGGTCACCAATCAACTAGAGACCAACCTCGCTCCAACGCTGAGCGACTCAAAATAGGAAAAACATGTGCAAGGAAAGACCTACAACTGGAAGATAGGATAGGCAGGAGCATTTAAAATACTCAGTAGGGTTGCCAAGATAAACCACAGAATCCAAACGTTTCCTTTCCCAAAACAATGCATTAACACCAGTTTGAAATACAATTATAAAAGTAAACTTTTCACATTTTAAAAACAAGCCACAAAATTTTCCTTTCATTTAACAAAAATCCAACACATGTTGTATACCATTTCCAAAAAACCATTTTTCATTTCATATACAAAATCAAGATAGAAAGATCTAGATTTTTCTAACAAGGAATTAGGTAAACAAAACAGGCTGGAACTAACTAGTACAATAGAAAGTGAACAAACAAACAACGAAGACAAGTTGTGATAAAGGAAACATGTAAGAGTATAAGTTTTAAATGATAACTGAAAGTAAACTAGCAAGGTAAAATGGATGCAAATAAAGATAAACAATAAGTTATAAGTAATAACCATGGGAAATCCTAAACATCCCTAGAAAACCCATGGACGTACTTGGGTTCAGACTACCTGCCGGCATGTTACTCCATAGTCAATAACCAACTGGTGGACCTAACATCCAACCAGTGGCACGTCCCACAAGGCCTACCTACCAAGGGGGGACTAACCCGTCTAATCGGGGTTAGCCAGCAACCATCACTCGATTCTCTAAAAAAAAGACACCCAGGAACCCTTGGTGGTTTTAATAATACAGTGTATGTGGGAGGCCCTCGCACACGTGTCTCGTCTCACCGCACTTGTCAACCCCTTTCGGGGACACCGCTACACGACAACCCTCGAAGGGAAGTCCCCCTGTAGAGGTTCCCCATAAGTATGTATATATATACATATATATATATATATATATGTATATATGTATATAAGTACACATATATCACAACACCAAAGTACCAATCGGGCCGTCACAACACATAAACATTCAAACCCTTTTCTAAAACGCATTAAGTTGACAAACAGGCATTTACATTTTCGAAAAAACAAATTCTTTTAAAAGAGTCAATGAAAATATTACACTAGAGTTAGAAGAGCCAAACAGACCTTTAAATAAACATGACATTTCCAAAGGCATTATTCAAAATGTTTCACAAATACTATTTACATTTTCAAAGCCAAAATAGTCCTTAAAATCAAAACACACACCCAAATAATTCAAGTTTACTGAACGGACCTTTAACTTTCTCAAATTCACACCAAAAATCATTTCAAAGCCAGACCATAGAGTTTTTAATAAACACATTAAAGATATTCATTTTCAAACCAAGACCAAACACACACAAAAATATAGTCAGAACATAATCTTCATAGCTCATGCCTTTGATTAAATTAGTGGCACGGTTTTAAAGAACAGTTTTCATCATAAAACAAAATTCTATGATAATTTATCAAGCAGTTCTCAAATGTGTCGCAAAGTTTTAAGGTCCAAACTTACCGAAAAATTCCTTCATGGTAAAAAAACATTTTGAAAAAATGACAAAATATAATTTTCATCATTCACACTTTTAAACAAACTCCCTACACAGTTCGCAGTTTACCAAAGGACAGATAAACAGTTCAGAAGGTTTTTCACAACAACTGCACTAATGTCACTTGAACATACCAATAAAAGTTATAATGCATAGAGAAACTAAATAAAATAAAATAAACATTTCTCATTATGGGAACTAATTAAAAACGGTGCAAAATAAATTAAATAAACAATTTAAAAAAAATTCCATGTGTCAAAGGAAAGTAATGGGAAGGGAACACGCGGATTTTTCCTACCTCAAGGTTGTGTGACAGGAATGAATCTTTTATGGGAGGAAGAACGAAACCCTGTAGACAAGTTTCACACTCTAAAACAACTAGAAAAACGTTTGAAACACAATTGAGGTGTTAAGGTTTCAATAAATTAAGGAAACCCCAAAAATGAAGAGAAAACTACCGGAGTTAAGGTCGTCGGATCGGAGAACTCACGTCGGCGAGCGGGAGGCGCGGCTGATTCGCAGGAGTCTGGCGGCGACTTGGCTGGAGCGCGGAAGGTTGGAGGCAGTGTAGGGAAGCGATCCAGAAAGGCAGAAGCCGACGAGGCAGTGAGGGTGCGGGAGCAGGGGTGTTGGACGCCGCTATTCAGAGGAGGCCTGGCCGGCAGGCCTGCGAAGTAGCGGCTGGTGGGGCGACGGGCCGATGAAGCAGCGGCCGTTGGGGCACACCGTGCTGGCTGATACGGAACAGGGGGGCACGCGTGCAGGGGGGAAGTCATCGGAAAGAGGGAGGTCGGCGGCCTGAGGGAGCAGCGGAACCGGCGGAAGGGGTCGGCGGGGCAGCGACTGGGACAGGGTGGAGAAGGGGCGATGTGGCGCGCGACCGGAGGCAGGAGCCGAGACGCGTGGCGGGGAGCACCGGACGGGTGGGCCGAGGTGGCAATGGGGTAGGGAGGGGGTGGTCGGCGCGGCACGCAGAAGAGGATGTGGGGGGTAGCTCGCGCAAAAGGGGAGGGGGTCACTGGGTAGAGCTAGGGTTTGGGGTTAATTTTTTTTCCCAAATAAAATCTATAATAATAATAATAATAATAATAATAACTATATTAGTAATAATGAAATTTAAAATAATAATAATTATTAAATTTATAATTATAAAAAAAATTATAATTATTATAATAAAATTTATAATAATAATTATTATTATAATAATAAAATTTATAATAATAATAATTCCACAAATAACATCCATAAAAAAGGAAAAAACCATAAAAACAAAAGTTAAACAACACCCGGGCTGACTGCGCAGCGACCACCAATGGTGCGGTGACCGCGCTCGGGTCCGAAACCCAAAAAAGAAAAAAATGACAAAAATATTTAATCCGGCCTCAGCCCGGATCACGGCGCGAACGCCCGAAAGCTAGAAAAATAAAAATAAATAAATAAATAAGTAAAAGCGGGTGTAACAATTCTCCCCACCAAAGACACTTTCTTCCCCCAGAAAGGCACCCAGTCGAATGATAAACCGAACTTGAATCCATGCCCAACTGAAGCAGAAAGAAATCACAGAACAAGAGAATGGGAGAACACGAGAAGGTTCTCCCCACCACAAGAACTCGACTAGCGCGGGGCACCCAACATACCACCATAGGGAGGCGGGTCCTGCACGGGAACTCTCAACTGATCCAAACCAACTCTCATAGCACGTTTCAGAACAACACCTCCGTCGAAACGTTGAACCCTCGACCAGAGTCGATAACCTTCAAACCAAGGAAAACCCACGAAAATTACGTAACACGGATATCGAGTTAGAGACCTGACCCATTGAAATATATGAAACATAACCACATCCGACAAGCATAGCAAAACCAAGGTCAGCCCATACAAGGGTCAAACACACTTTAAGCGAAAAGCATGATTCACAAGACCCTATTTAGACAAACAAGATCGTTTAAAATGCAATAGATCAAGTTCATCACATTCTTCCATTGAAACAGTGTCCTTACAATGACGAAACAACTTTAGTGGCAGAGAAACAATGACAAGAAGATTTTAAAATGTTTCTATCCCCGCATGGAACACACAACCCGGGCTGAGGCTTCACACCCCCGGCAACTCCTGACTGTGTGCGAGCTTCACCCTGAGACCTGTGATTGGGGCTCTGATGGCTGCAGCATTTCCAGCCTCACAGTCCGGCACTATCATCTACAAATCAAAATTAATTCCTCAAACAATGTTTCCCACATATCACCCCCATCAACCAGACAGCCACAACGATGGCAAGACTTCGGAGGGATGCGACAAGACACCGTGAAATGGACGAACCGGCCATACCGATAGTACATCAGGAAACGTTCTGACGAATTAAATGTCAGAACCAACAAGAATTACTTCTTATAGATAGGTTCCCCTTGTACACCCCGCTCTCCATATGGAGAACCCTCATGAACGACGAGAGGTAATGAATTTTCCAAGCACTTGCACTTTAGATGCCAACTCCTTGAAGTGGCTGACACAAGCCTTCACATCCTCAGATATGATCAATTGGATGAATACTGACTTCAACTCCTACTACATAAACCCAAATCCAACCATGATGGGACATCCAAACCTCACTGATCCTAAACTGGACCCTCAGATAAACCTGAGAACACGCGAACTTGAACAACCTTGAGAGTTCCCAACAACCTGAAGACTCACTCTAATTCCACAAACCATTTAACAGCCTCTAACGGACCTCAATCACTGCAATAAATAGGCAACACTTGATAGAAACCAGAATTGGGCATGAATCATTAAAAACTTTTGGAGACTTTTCTGGGCGGCACATTTTGAACAACACAGAAACATAGAGAGAGAAGTCAACATCCAAAAAAATAATAACCAAAAGGACAATCGTGTGATAAACAAATGAATCGCACACCAAACACCACAAAACAATTCAAAAAAACACTTTTCGAAAGTTGCAACTTTATTTCAATTTCAAAACTCAGGCATAAAACTAACTTTTTTCAAAACAGACCCTACATTTTAAAACAAAAAACCAATTTCTAGAATTATTTTCCTCTTCAAAAAAAATCACAATTTTCATCAAAATTCCAAAACTACATTATCCCAAGGCCACTGTTCAAAAACAAGATCCCCTTTTTACAAACCAGATTCCATTTCTCAAAGAAAAGCTAATTTCCAATACCTTTATATTTCAAAAACTCACCCATAGAATCTCATGAATCGTCACATGTGTTTCCATACATTTCTATTCACATCATCCATGAACAAGTGCCCCCATGCACTTTTTGTTCATACCCACACACTTCAGATCCTCCATAAAGAATACTAAGGGTCACACCAAGCCACCCTTTACCAACCCCAAATAAACACTAACATTCAAACCAAAGATCCTTCATTTTAAAAACCCACTTTACCAGTTTAAAACAATTTTAAAGAAAACCTTTTACTTAAAAATCCACTTTCACTTTCAAAATCACACTTACACTAACCAAAATTAACAGAACACAACTTATAAAGAATCATCGAAATGAGGAACTAGTATTTGCGCTCAACCTGGTGACATGGTAGTGAGTCACGCCCCATGTAAGCATCAATAGCTAAGGGGAACTTAAACCATGTACTCGGAATCCACATGGGTCACTACTCCATGTGAAATCGTGACGTGACACTAGGTCACCTCCTTTTTCATTCCTCAATCCAAAAAGAGGTCAAAAGACACAATTCCCGGACTACCCCTGGTAACTCAAGGATCAGTGCGAGCAAGAGTTCGCGACGCACTTCCCGCACCTACCTCTTGAGTCCCGACAGTCCTAATCTCCTTCTACCGGACATCCCCAAATAATAAGAACCAACCTCCCTCTGATACTATTTTTTCAGAAACCAACCCGGGTCGACCCTAAACCGGTCACCCGAGCCGGCCCGCGACATGGCCAGAAGGGCGTTCCCGATCCCCACGGGCTATAAACAAGTGTCACGCATCAAGATCTAACTGTTGTGAATGATTTGTCCCATTATAAAAAGATAAATAGATAAATAAAGACTGGCGATAAAAATGAAAACAATAAACGGAAGGAAAACAAAGCTGCACATACCTCCTTGTGACCTTCCAGGTCACCACTCAACAAGAGACCAACCTCACTCCAACACTGATTAACTCAAACTTGGAAAAACCTGTGCAAGGAAGGACCTGCAACTGGAATATAGGATAGGAGTGAGTATTTAAAATGCTTAGTAGGGTTTCCAAGATAAACCACAGAATCCAAACGTCTCCTTTACCAATGCAATCCATTGACACCAGTTTGAAATACAATTACAAAAGTAAACTTTTCACATTTTAAAAACAAGCCACAAACTTTTCCTTTCATTTAACAAAAATCCGACACACGTTATATTCCATTTCGAAAAAAATCATTTGTCATTTCATAAACAAAATCAAGATAGAAAGATCCCGATTTTTCTAACAAGGAATCAGGTAAACAAAATAGGCTGGAACAAACTAGTACAATAGAAAGTGAACAAACCAACAAGGAAGACAAGTAGTGCTAAAGGAAACAGGTAATAGTATAAGGTGTAAATTATAACTGAAAGTAAACATACAAGGGAAAACAGATAAATGTAAAGTTAAACAATAAGTTATAAGAAATAACCATGGGCGATCCTAAACATCCCTAGAAAACCCATGCACGTACTTGGGTTTAGACTACCTGCTGGCGTGGTACTCCAGAGTCAATAACCCACTGGCCGCCCTAACAGCCGACCAGTGGCACGCCCCACAAGGCCTACCTACCAAGGGGGGACTAACCCATCTAATCAGGGTTAGCGAGCAACGGTCACTCGATTATCTAAAGAAAAGATGCCTAGGAACCCATGGTGGTTTTAATAATACTGTTTAAGTGGGACGCCCTTGCACGCGTGTCTCATCTCACCGAACATGCCAACCCCTTACACGAACACCGCTACACGACAACCCTCGAAGGGAAGTCCCCCTGTAGAGGTTCCTCATAAGTATGTATATATATACATATATATATGTGTGTGTGTGTGTTTGTATATATAATTACACTTATAACACAACACCAAAGTACCAATCAGGCCTTCACAACACATAAACATTCAATCCCTTTTCTAAAACGGATAAAGTTGCCAAACGGGCATTTAAATTTTTACAAAAGAATATTATTTTAAAAGAGTCAACACAAATATTAAACTAGAGTTAGAAGAGCCAAACGGGCCTTTAAATCAACATGATGTGTCCACAGGCATTATTAAAAACATTCCACCAATAATATTTACATTTTCAAAGACAAACTAGTCCTTAAAATCCAAGCACACACCCAAATAATTCAAGTTTACTGAACGGACCTTTAACATTCTCAAACTCACCCTAAAACACATTTCAAATCCAGACCTTCGAGTTTCTAATAAACACATTAAAAAAATTCATTTTCAAACCATGCCCAAACACCCACTAAAATATTTTCTGAACATAATCTGCATAGCTCGTGTTTTCGATTGAATTAGTTGCACGGTTTTATAGAACACTTTTCATAATAGAACAAAATGCTATAATAATTTATCAAGCATTTCTCAAATTCATCACAAAGTTTTAAAGTCCAAACATACAAAAAAAATTCTTTATGGTAAAACACCTTTTGAAAACATGACAAAACATAATTTGCGTCATTCTCACTTTCAAACAAACTCCCTACATAGTTCGCAGTTTACCAAAGCACAGATAAAAATTTCAGAAGGGTTTTCACAACAACTGCATGAATTCCACTTGAAAATACCACTAAAACTTCTAATGCACAGAGAAACTAAATAAAATAAAATAAACATTTCTCAGTATGGGGACAAATTAACAACAGTGCAAAATAAATTTAATAAAAAATTTAAAAAAAATTGCAAGTGTCAAAGGAATGTAATGGGAAGGGAACACGAGGATTTTTCCAACCTCATGGTCGTGTGATAGGAATGAATCTTTGATGGGAGGAAGAAAAAAACCATGCAGACAAGTCGCACACTCTACAACAATGATAAAAACATGATAAACACAATAGAGTTGTTAGGGTTTCAATAAATTAAAGAAACCCCAGAAATGGAGAGAAAACTACCGGAGTTAAGGTCGTCGGATCGGAGAACTCGCGTCGACGAGCGGGAGGCGCGGCCGGTTTGTTGGATTCCGGTGGTGACTTGGTCGGAGCGCGGAAGGCTGGAGGCGGTGTAGGGAAGCGATCCGGAAAGGTGGAGGTCGACGAGCCAGCGAGGGCGCGGGAACAGGGGTGTTGGAGGCCGCTGGTGGGAGGAGGGACAGCCGGCGGGCCGGCGAAGCAGCAGCCGACAGGGTGCATCGTGCGGGCTGAGCTGGGACAGGGGGGCTCGCGCAAAGGGGAAGTCGTCGGACATAGGGAGGCCGGTGACCTGAGGGAGTGGAGGAACCGGGAGAAGGGGTTGGTGGGGCAGTGACCGGGAGAGGGAGGAGAGGGGGCGGCGCTGTGCGCGACCGGAGGCAGAAGCCGGGAGGCACTGCGGGGAGCGCCGGATGGGGAGGCCGGGACGACGACATGGCAGGGAGGGGGTGGTCGGCGCGGCACGCAGAAGGGGATGGGGGGGTGGGGTAGCTTGGCCAAAAGGGGAGGGGGTGGGGGCGCCGGGTAGAGCTATGGTTTGGGGTTAATTTATTTTTTAAAAAATAAAATCTATAATAATAATAATAACTATATTAATAATAATGAAATTATTAATAATAATATTTTTAAAATTTCTAATAATAATAATTATTATTATCATTATTGTTATTATTATAAAATTTATAATAATAATACTAATTCCACAAATAACATCAATAAAAAAAAGTAAAAGAACCATAAAAACAAAAATTAAATGACACCCGGGCCGACTGCGTGGTGACCACCAATCGTGCGGTGACCATGCTCGGGTCTGAATCCCAAAAAAGAAAAAAACGAAAAATATATTTAATCTGGGCACAGCCCGGATCACGGCGCGAACACTCGGAACCCAGAAAAATAAAAAAAATAAATAAACAAATAAAAGTGGGTGTCACATGTATTCAATTTTAATGGTAAAGTAGTGGTATGTGGAATTATGTATATATTTGATATGTAAATAAGTTAGAGAAATTTTGGAATCGAGATACAGTTTACAAGGTGGACTCTATTTTATTCCTATACTTTTTTGTTTTAGGTATGGTTTTTGATTGGTGTATCTAAAGAAATTTTGTGATCATATATAACCACATCTAGGTTGGGTAAACTATGGGAAGACTCCTTATGGTCTGTAACAATTTTCGAGTGGTTTATGATCATACTATATTCCTTGTAATGGTTATGATACCTCAGGATTGTTTAACGGTAATAATTGAATGTTATTTTATCTAGATGTAGAATGACATGTTGGAGAACCATATTTCATTTTTTAGGTGTGTTAACCTATGTTTGATATAATTAAACTCATCATAACATTATCTAGGTCATCATATTATAGGCTATAAAACAATAAACATGTTGGGTTTAGATATGATTGGGATAAATAGTGGGTGAAGAACATATGAGGGGTTTTATGAGTGTTTGACTCTACCTAGGAAGAGAATAGTGATTATTGAGAGGATTGTTTAGAAAATAATTAATTAATGAGTGAAAGTGTATAATATTTATATGTGGTGTCCATTTATTTTATTGATCTACATGGGGTTATGTTTATATATAGGCACATTCTTTTCATAAAAATATTTCTCATCTTAGAATATTAATATTCATTATAATAAAATAATGATCTAGGAGAGAATCATATAGGTTATACAACTTTAAAAAAATGGATACATAAACAATCAGTTCAAAAGATATCTAAATTATCTCCCAATTAGTTATTTATTATTAGAACCCTTCTTAAAAAAATCATAATTAATACATTTAATTAAAAATTGGGAAAAAGAAACATAAGAAATGGTGAGACTTAAATCCCATTATGGGTAAAGAATGGAGTTATCTGTGATCACATGAGAAACACATGAGTATAAGTGTATAAGAAAATGATCATGAAATATAAAAATCATACCATTCATATCATAGATCATAATATTCTTTCATCAAATAAATATTGGTAGATTATAAAACATAGATCATATAGTAATAAATTAACATGAGTAATGAAACTAGAACAGTGGAATAAGACACGAGTATGGGGAATACACAAAAGAAAATAAAATCATTTCCTTAATAGTAAAGGATCACTACCAAGACTATCATAGTGGATTGGGTTAACTCCCAAAACCATCATATTAGTCAAGGTTCACTCCCAAGACTATCATAGTGGAAAATATCCCTTATAGAATAGGTTTCAATAATATGTCAAGTCATGTTTATCTAATAAGATATCTATCATTAATTAATTCATTGAAGGGATATATAATTACCCTCCCAAACATCATATAATGAAAATAATATATATTTTTTATAGAAGATCATAAAAAAATTATCATATCATAACTTCAGAAAAGGAAATGGGTTTTATAAACATCTCATCATTTCAAAAATCATGGGAATGATATGGGTTTCATAAATATTTCATTGTTTAATCATATCATGACTGATGGAAAAGATATGTGTCTCATGAACATCATTTCATCATAATAATAAACCATCCATAGAAATAATAATGATTGTATCGTTGGATCATATCCCCATTAAAGGTTCGAAAACATAAAATTATTTTATTTTAAATGGAAATTTCTTTTAAAAATCCCTTGGAACACTTCTTGAGAAAAATATCCTTTTTTACTTTGAAATAAATTATTTAAAATTAAATATTTCCCAGGATTTTGGAAAAAATCATTGAAAAGAACCTTGAAAACTATTAAATTAAGAATCAATATGTTGATCATTCGTGACAATGTGAAATAACATTCAATATTTATATGTTAAAAGAAAATATCTCTTTCATAATTTTGTAAAAAAGTAAAAAAAATACCTCATTTGGAAAAAAATAGTAAATATACTTGTAAAACATTTTATAAAAATGTTGATTAGCGGTAAAAATGACTTCAAAAATAATATTTTTATGTTAAAAACATTCCTAAAACATTTTTAGAATAAATGGGTATGGAAGAGAAATGTTTTTGACCAAAGAGAAATATAATTGGTGTTTCTGTAAAAAATCAAATATTTCGGCCTCTTGAGTTCATTGAGAGAGGGAAATGAAAGGGAAACATGTATTATATATAAATAAAAATGGAGAATAAGAATTCATTATTTTAATTATAGGTATATCATAATAATTTATTATCAAAAAAATTATCATAATCATTCTCGTTAAACAATGACACTATAACATAAAAAACATACAACTTTAGTACAGTTTGAATCATGGGAGGTAAGAAATAATTACTTTAAATTAATATTTTAACATAATTAAAAAATGGATAATAGTGATATAACATGTAAAAAGAGGTATATACACCTCATAAAATAATATAGGTTCATGATAAAACGTATTTCCCATAGAAGGTAAATTGAGACTATAAACCCCCTAGACGGAGTTCCACATGTTTCCAAAGAACTATAAACTCTTGTATAATAAATTTAAATTTATTATAATTATATATAATTGTCATTTACATATTTTTAATATAATATATGTTTTATTTATAACATTTTAATACACATTTATCAATAATTCCATATTAAAATTGTCGTTTCTTGGTGTTCACTATTTTTTTATGATATGTATTTCAATTCAGTATCTTTGGTACTCATACTTTTACCATGGTTACATAGTAAAAATAAATATAATAATGAAATAAATATAATATATATTCATTATATTTATACATATATATATCTCCATATAATTTAGTGATGGAAAAAATAATTACACCGTTCATGGAGACGGTTGTTCATACCTATGCATGAAAGACGTTTAAATTTTTTGAAAAATTGAAAAAAAAATAACGATAAGTAATAATTCAACTCAAAAAAATAATTATTATACTATAAATATAATTTATATTAATTAAATATATACTAATTATCATCCATGTAGAATGTATAAGATAAATAAATCAAACCACTTCATGTAGGTGGTAGTCCACACGTATGCATGAGCAATGTTAGTGTTTTCCAATGGATTGGAAGGAAATAAGTTAGATATTATGTTATAATTATAGATTTATAATTATTACATAAGTATCATATATAAATATTAAACCCATCATAATAATTATCCATGAAATATAGCGGTGGGAAATGAATTGTATTGATATGTTGATACGATAATTCATACATTCGCACGAGTGATACATTAACGTACCATTTGATGGGAAAGAGGGAGGATAATGGTGATTTAATAATACTATTAACATTTTAGTATATTCAGTATATATAATTTTTAATATTATGATTTATACCATAGATTTAGAGGATCTAAAGAAGAAATAAAAATAGAAGTTGACAGATTAATGCGATTACCACTTATTTTAAAGAACACATTTAGATATCCTCTTAAGGATCCAATGTTTGGAACCTTGTGGAGAATATAACCCCTAGAATATGTATAAGGCATTTTAGAAGTGATTTTCTTAGGGTATGGTCTAGATAGATGGCTCAAAGATTTTTAATGATGAGGAATAAAGTGTTTCCTTTTATAAGGGAGGGAGAGGACACACTTGGAATTTCTTGAAAGACTAAAAAATAATAATGCTACTACCTATAAAAATTATTCCAAATGGAAATGAATTTTATGATTTGTTTTAAAATATCATCAGATAATTAAATTTATATTGGTCTTGTTTTCATTTTAAAAATTATTTTTTTATTAATCACATTGTTATTTATTTTGGACTTTAACCATGGAAACAGCTATATTAATCATAGAGGGTTAATAATGTTTCCATAAATAAAATAGTGAATCATAATTGGAACATGGATTATTTAGAAACCATATTCCATTTACTTTAACTTTTATAATATTTGTAATAATTTTAAATAATTTAATATTTTTTTGATAAAATATCATTACTGCCAGTTTTGGAACTATTTATTTAATTTGACAATAAAGACAACAAGAAAAATATTAAATTAGAATATAATACTTTTCACATAACTTTTATGTTTTATTTATATACATAATTCATATAAATCTATAAAAAACTCAAATTATATTACTTTTAATATTTTTAAAACTAATTTATTTTATTTTTAATTAATTGAATAGATATTTATAAGAATTGAACAAGATTTTATGGTAATTATTTAATCATGAAAAATTAAAAATAAATTACCATGATGTTAACACAAAATATTTATGTAGATGAACCCAGTTCACCCTTTACCATGGTAACAAATTTTACAACGGTTACAATTCATAATGTGTAAAAATAATAAAGGATCATTTTACAAAATTTTAACCTCCAAATTACAAATATGAAATCCATTTAATCATATCCAATACCTCAAATTAGTGTAAATTAATTTTAAAATAAGTGTGAAAAACATGATGAAAATCACTTTCATAAAAATATTGTTTTTATGCAAAAAAATAGATTTATTCTTATCCCTGGCATAGTAAAAACTTTTGAATGAATGTTAAAACATTTTATAGGATATTTATTTTATAAATTTTATTATAATCATTCAACAATAGTGATTAATTTACTTTATTAAGATTACTACCCATATTTTCAAAAAAAAGTAGAAAATTATATTTTTTTACTTGCAAATGATTTCATTTTTTTAATTTCTAATAAATTGATAATCAAATAATTCATTTTAAACATGTTCAAAACATAAATTTATCATAAATTATTAAATCTTATTCTTTCCCACCACTATAAAAGCTTGTTCATGATTTTACATTAGATTATCGTCCTATTAAAAATCCTAATATTTAACTACCTCCAACTAACTTCTATGACACATTTTCAACTCTTTTTGTGTGAAAATATAATTTAAAAAATTATGATTAGTATATATATCACCACTTTCTCCATAAATATAATTCATTTGTATATATAATTCAAAAAATACCATTCCTTACTCCAAATCATTATTTTCATAATTTTTCTCCAGAACCTTCAATTTTCAAGATACAAAAGCACTCACCATATCATTCTATACAGGAATTCATCCTAGTCCCCCATTTGATGAGTCACAACAGATTAGAAATCCTTCTTAACTATATAGTAATGTAACAATAGGCTCACTGGCTAACCTTCTCTTTAATTCCTTGAATTTTTTTCACATTCATCGATCCAAAGGAACATAGCTCCCTTTTGAGTTATCTTGGGGAGTTGTTTAGACATTTGTGATAAAGTTTTCCCAAAGTTGAAATAATATCCTTCCAAACCAAGAGAACTAAGTATCTTAGTCATAGGGTTTAGTTTGGTCCAACATTCAGTAACTTTTATCTTTGAAGAATCTACTACCATAACCTCATTTTATATTTTATGACCCAAGATTGAAGCTTTCTAACGACAAAATTCACACATGGTAAATTTTTCGTAAACAATATCCTTCCTCTAGGTATTTAGTTTATTTCTCAAATGATCATCATGCTCTTGTATAATCTATGAATATATAATAATATGATTTATAAATACTGACACAAACTAATCATGGATGTATCTAAAGACTCTATTCATTAAATCCATGATGATATAGGGGACATTAGTCAGATCAAATGGCGTCACTATAAATTCATAGTGTAAAAACCTTATACGGGATTCTATCTTGGGTATATCCATATTATTCACCTTCAATTGATGATATCCAAAAACAAGTTTAATTTTATAAAATTATCATTCTCTATGAATATGTTTGAACAAGTCCTCAATAGATAGTAGAGGAAACATTTTCTTGATTGTGAATGTCTTATGTTCCAGATAATTCATACATTCACAATGATTAATCTTTATTCCTAAAAAAATAAAAGGTTCACCCCATGGTGACACACTTGTCCAAATGAATCCCTTTTCAAGATTATATCATTAATGTTGAGCTTCCACCCACCCATATAGTATAATCACACCTTTTTTATTAAAAAACCTAGATAATGGGTGTGATTTTTATCATAAGTTCATATTTATTATCGCTCCAATAGAAAATTATAGGTTGGTTAATAATATAAAATGTGTAATCTCTTCCATGGAAATTGATATGGGATTTATCTAATGAAATAAAATCCATTTACAAAATAAAATAAAATTTAACCATTGGTTTAATAAAAATATTTAGATGAATCCCATTTCCACAAACTTAAAATGGAGAATACTCATAGACATGAGATATTATGGTCACACTATTAGAGGAATTTCCCCATTAATTCATCATCTAATCACTAAGGTATAATTTTTACTCCCATAAAAATAATATTATATAATAGAGTGGGTAGAACCATAGTAAAATAAGACATTATTAGTTTTATAGTGGATGTTAGGGGTACTATTCACCCTGTTGTTGTCATACCCCTAATCAAAAAGAGTGACTGCATGACATTTCCATTTTTCTTTTGAATAATTCCCATGTTTCATACATATAAAACATTGGAGTGTGGTTGGTGAATTATTTGGATATTTCTCTCAATTTCCATAATTATCTAACTTTTTATCATTACTTCAGTATTCAATTACCTGGTGAACTTTCTTTCCCTAAAAAAAATTAACCACTCCCATTTAGATAGTTTCCGCAATGTATTTTTCTACACCACAAGCATAATAGAAATACCCTCTTTTTGCCTTTACGATTTTTAGAATTTACTTTTAATTCCATCTTTATTTTCTTATAAAATAAAATAGATTAACAGGTAACTCTAATGTTTATTTCAACATTGATATCACAACAAATGATCTCTTCATAACTATTGAAGTATCTTTTGCATAACACCCTTCACAGACTTGGTTTTAAGACAAAAAAGTTTCGATCAACATTACTTTTAGGTTGGAAGATAATACCAAAATAATTCCTCATAAGTCTCGTTAAATTTTCATCATAGGTACCAATGGATTCCTCATCCCTCTACTTTTTCTCAAGGAATTCCTTCTCCATTTTCATAAGAAAAATGTGATTAAAAAACTTATTGAATAGTAATATATAAACTCATCCCACTCCATGGGGTCATTTCATCATGTTGCCACATATTCCTAATAAAATCCCACCATTTATCCACTTCACCTTCTGAATGATATATAGAAAAACTAAATTTTTCATGATCCAAAGATGGTATAATAGAAAATAACCTTTAATGGTATAGATCAATAACTCAAAAACTAGTCGATCAATGGAATCAAAAAATGAAGCTGGATATTACCTCATGAAGGACTTAACATAATATTGTTCCCTCCTTTACTCATTTATAATTTCATTATGATTCAAAGCATGAGAAATTTGAGTGAACAAATAAATGATATTTTCGATAAATCTCTCATATCATTTGGTTTCATATAATGAAAATAATTTTATTTTCCATCACATTCAACACTATCATGATTTCATTAGGTTCTTCCCATAAACTAAAACCAAAAAACATAGTTGAGAAACAATTATCATACAATAAAAACACATAATCATGAAAGATACTTTACTACATATCAAAATTAGGACAATTTATTTTCAATATATAACACCTTCTGTTTAGCATAGGTTATCCATGATTATTACCAATGCTTCAGGATGTTATCAAATGCTCATATTTATCCCTATGGTTCTTACTAAATTTTTTTATCCTTGTTTCCAAAATGTGACTAATCCATTTTTATGATACAAACTATAGAGTTCCTTACATTTCATTTATAGATAGCACATCTTAATAGATTAATATTCCTTATAATAACATAATGATCCATAACACAATCATATTGGTATAGTGCCTTTAGAAATATGGATATATAAACAACTAGTTTATAAGAGATCTATATTATCCCCCACATAGTTATTCGTAGATATAACCCTTTGAAGATATATCATACTTAATAACTTTCTTCATAACTAGGGGAAAATGAAACATAAGAAACGATGAGCTCAGATGCTCAGTAAGAGTAAACAAGGGAGATAATGATGATCACTTGTAAATAACATGAGCATAATGGTTTGAGAACATGACCATAGTAATTTATAATTATACCTTGTATATTATAGATCATAATCATGAGTCTTAGAAGAAATATTTCCAGTTTATAAGACATGAATCATGTAGGATTCAAAGAATATGTGTCAATAGAGAATAAAAGTTTTATAAGACATTATTTTTTTTAATACTCATAAGCAAATAAAATAATTTCCTTAGTGGTCAAGGATCAACTTCAAGACTATAATAGTGCATTAGGTTCACTCACCAAACCATTTTAGTGGTCAAGGTTTACTCCCAAGACTAGAATAGTGCACATATTCCCACACTAAACTATGTTCGCTCTAGATTCTATTCTTTTTAATCTAATGAGATATATATTTTTACCCAATGTGTCAGAGGAATATATAATTATGGTCCCACCCATCACATAATAAATATCATAAAGATATGTTCCATAAGGTAATAAAACATTTCTCATATCATAACCTGAAAAAATGAAATATGTTTCATAAATACTTCATCATATAATAACCTAAGGGACAGAAATATGTTTCACGTATATTTTATAATTTCATCAAAGAATAACCCATGGAAAAGAAATGGGTTTTAGGTCATAAACCAGCCCAAATTCCGTGGAACCTTAATAACCAAAATGACCTTGACATGGCCCAAATGGAATTCTAGATCTTCACGGGTTGGTGATTAGAACATATCATTGTACAAGATCTAGATATAATTAATCTTCCACAAAATAGTGGAGGACTAGATTTACAAGTTAGTATGATCATCAATCCAAAGGGATAAAGTACCGAAAATCCAATTGGTATAAAAACACCAAATTATTAAATCATCTGTGTACTCAAAAACTTTCACGATAAAACTCAAACATCCCTTGTAATAGGTGGATCGCCTCTCCACCGACCCCATCCACACTCCACAATCGAAAGGATAAAGAAGATCCACCACCTCCAAGTGGTGATTACCTACTGGTCAGACCTTAGATTAGAAAATAATAAAATTTATGAAGGTAAAGGTTGGGTGTGAGCCATAAATATGATTAGGGTCTCACCATGTGTTCTATAATAGATTCCATAATAATAAACCAAATCATTATTTCAATTTAAATTAAAAAAGTAATTGTATGACATATCATTTTCATATTAAAAAAAATATATTTTATTTTAAATGTATGGAAAACATTTCAAACATGGATTAAATAAAATATATATATATAATCATTTATGTATGTCATTTTTGAGAGTAAAATAATTCTATAATCAGTGGAATATATTTAAAATCAAAATCATACACAACATGAAACATATTCATACACCATGAAGTATATTAGTTTATATATATATGATCATCAAAAATATATAATCAATCATCATGGATAATCATGTGTGCACACATCCCTCAGGATTATTCTAAATAAGACTCATCTACATATCATCAAGGATAATCATTCTGAACATGGTTTTAGATTGAGTTTTCATCTTTAAACCATTGCAAGGGGATCAATATCCAAGCACGATTGTCCCAAATAACCCACTATCCTCTCAAGATCTCATGTTTTAAATCAATCAATAAATGGTTGTAAAATAATCTCATTTCAAATCCAACATCATTAACTTTTAAATTTCCAAATTCTCAGTTTCAATATTCCAATTCAATTTCAAAAACTATACATTGATTTTTTATCATTTTGGGATATTTCAACATAAAACTAGTCAAAGTTTTTCTACACTTCAATTTAATATATTTTCTCACAATCCAAACTCAAATAATTTCCTCATTTCCATAATTTTTAAAATACACCTCACAGTTCCAATTCCATTGGAATTGGGGGGTTGTCCCAAAATCGATGTCATTTAGAATTCCATAATAAAATCAGTAAAAATGATGTTTCAGAAATCAATTGAAAAGTAATTCATAAATATAAATAAATAATGGTTTTAATTACATAGAAATTCTAAAATGTAAATAACTACCATTAATTATGAAATCCAAATGATCAGGACCTATATTAGGAATGCCAACATTGATCATAGGTGAATGAGATATAGAAATCAAGCATATAATCAATATCCAATCGAACAGAGTTTAGATCCACATAATACATGATCATCCATGAAACTCTGAGGATAAAAGAAGGATTTATTGAAAATAATTACTAGATATTATATCCACTTACCTAGAGGAGATAAAATAAGATGAGTGCCACTTTAATCTGTATAGGAAAGGGTTTAGAGGAGCCAAAATTGATTCTATAGATCCTTCACAACCTAGGAAATCAAATTAAAGTCAAATGGGTTGGTTAGGAATATTAAAATGGGTTCATTAATTTAAAATAATTTCTTAGTGGGATCAAATCCTACGCACATGGTTTACTAGAGAGAGTGACACGATAAGAAAAATCATGTGCCCTAACTATCTGCACCTACTTTCTGGGTTGCATAATTTTCCATAGTGGTTCAATAATTTGGTTAATCATGAGGAAATTGAACAAAATCCCACTACCTAAAGGCACATGGTTTGGAGGGGCTGGGCACATGGTTTGGAAAAACTAAGCCCCCCCTTCAGATCACCTTAAAAGGGAACAAGATTTTTTGTGAAAACTCCAATGGTGTTGTTTAAAAATATGCCAACATTGTACTGAACAAAAGGCTTTCTAAATACTATAAATATTAACCAAAACAAGACCCATTCAAATTATGATAAAACTAGGTTCTAGGAGTACAGAAAAATAAACAATTCAATGTTACAACTTCTCCTATATAAAAACATTATATCACAAAAAATGCTATCAAGAAGATTCCATACCAAATTGATTGGGTCATTTCTCTCTCATTAGTGCATCCCACTCCCAATTATTATGGGAATCAAACCCATACTACACCCAACCCAGAAAAAAGGTCTCTTCATCCCACAACATAACTTTTTCTCTGAATCAAAAATCCATACGGGATGCTCACCAATGGATAAGTAAAGCCCAACATCAGTATCCTCCCAACTAAAGACATGAGATAGGAAAAACTGATACTTTTAAAGTTTTGATACATAGGAAACATTATTTATTATTGTTAACTATCATTTAAGTGATAAATGGTAATCCACTTTCCCCACCATCTCAACAACCTCAAAACATCCAACAAAACACAGAACAAGCTTCCCTTTCATCCCAAGACATTTGTGAACCAACCGAAGTGAAACTATCAACAACACTGGGTCACCAATAGAGAACGCCAATGGTATATGATGAAAATAAATAATATGACTTCTACCCACTCTATGTTATTAAAATTATTTAATGTAATAACCCATTTTTTCCATTAGGTATGGATCCTTCTATTTTCCACTTTAACCAATTATTTACGTTCTTTTGGGATTAGACCCTAAGTCTAGTCGTGGGCTAGTTGGGTTGTTTTTTGAAAGGAATGAGCAAAGGGTTTTAGGTTGGTTCTAGGCCAGTTACATGATTTGTAATTCGAATACACAGTGTGTATTCAATTACACGATGTGTAATGGTTTTTCCACAACCATTCATGTTGTTTAATGGGTTTTCCCATGGAAATGATCTAGATATTTACAATATGTGTAATGTATTTACAAATCCTGTGAATTCCTATGTTTTTTTTAAAAAATATTCTTGTTATTTTATCATTTATTAGATAGAATCCATCACCTCTATAATTATTTGTTGGATCACCCAAGAAATCAAAGAGGTAGTATCTTCTTCTATTTACATATTTTCACTCCATTTCATTCACCTTCAGTCTCATTAGACCTATACCGATAATATATCTATTCCCTTTTATATTTTATTCGAAATTCTTGGTATCAAATTAACTATTTAGGTGTTGGCTCATATTCCCTATTCTCACGGTGTTGATATGTTATTCAAATTTCTCCAAATATGATGAATCAATAGCTAATATTAGATGATCTATCTACTAAATAAGTATTTTATTTGGTCTAGTTCCTTTCTCAAAAAAATCTATTTGTTTCTATATGTCATTATGTCATGCACCCAATTTTTGGGCTTCACCTTAAATGAATTTTTATGCCTCAATAGAATTGTTAGGAATGGCATGTTCAATTAAAGAGAAATCTAATGATCAATACAGGTTATGGAATTTGATTTAGAAACACCCTTAACTGTGTTTGTAATATAGATAGACAACCATGGGTGGCCTTGGAACTTGGGTACCTTTAAGGGGTTCCATTTCATTTACCTTTTCCCTTTACATGGGTTTTAAATTGATTAATTCATTTGTGAACCGTAAAAAAATTGATTCAATGTAAGGGACGATATAAACTTCACCCTTGACCCTTGTTATGAAATTTCTAGATTAAGAATGAATTTACCATTATTTGGATATTACCCTATGATTTAAATATTGTTTATTCCTTGTTTGGGTTGTTTAATCTTGAAACACCTGCTATGATGAATTTACCAAGTGAGTATTCTGAAGCCAAGCCTTCTTAGCTTAAATAATACCTTTGGATACCTTTTGAGGTTAGATCTAGGATGGTTGTCCTTGGTTTTGACATTAGTATGTTAAATGAAAATGAATAAATGGTTTTGAATTGTTTGAATTCTTATATTAATTTGGTGACACAAGGATTAAAATATGAATTCTGTGGATAGAACCAATTGGATTTGACACTCCAAATTATCGTGTGATATTGGACTCCCTTGAGGACTCCAAAGGAAATACATAGAGTCTTGTCAATTATATGTCAAGTGACACTCGGAATCCAAATGAATTTCAAATAAAGAACTCAAAGGAAATTTAATCATTATACCAGGGGTTATACTTGGGCTCCCATAGTGTACCACTGAGGAAGAACTCAAATGACAGTGATGTTATATCATATCTAAAGTGACACATGGGTTCTCGTGTGATTCTATAGGGATGGTCTTGTATATTATTTTTTTAAATTAAACCTGGAGTGAGACTTAGTTTCTAAATTATAAATTGTAGGTATTGTCTTATCTTATATTTTGAATAATGAATGGAATCAGTTATATGATTTATCTTATAATCCAAAGCACAAGCTTTGAATCAGTCTCTTTATGGATGGAATTTTTAAGAATCCTTGATCATGTTATCATGGGGTATGTCAGGTTACGCATTGGGTCTTCAGATTTAATATTTAAATGGTAATGAATGATTAATTGAAAATTCTTATCAATGACACAGTAATTACTATTAAGTCAAATATGTACCCTATAAACGATTTTTTTTAAATGTGGTCCTAGACCTTACAGGATGTTTACTTATGATTACTTCCTTCACATGTTATATTTTTCCTACACACTGTTCTTCTATATATTCACCAATAAGATGAAACAGACCTTGGGTAATTTCCTACTAGTATTATATATCACACATATTTTGGGATACCGTTTGGTACCCAAACAGACTATATTATTGAAGGTATTAATAATGGAAAGTCTCATAATACAAGTTCCTGGTGATTTATTAGGAGAAGGGGAGCATGGGACCGAGCTGAGGCTCGCAATTCTTGCTAGATACTTTTGTAATTTTTTACTTTTGATACATGTGTTATATTGTACTATTATGTACCTATTTTGGATATTTTTTAGCGACATATGACATGTATCATATTCATCAATGTATATTAGCTCCCTTTTAAAAAACTATTTATCCCTACTATTTATCTATTCTTTAATTGTTGATTATACATAATATACGTTAATATGATTGATATTCCATTGTGTTATACTCTAGTGATGAGGGTATAGTATCCCCATAGACTCACTTAGGCCTTCCTTTTAGTTGGTAGCCTCTGGTGTTTGGGGAGATGATATTGAGGCCATGTGGCCAACTGGGCTCAGGGAACAATTCAGTGGCATCTGGGTTAGGGACATCAAAATTTGTTATTATAGTGAAGTTTTATTCTTTTTTTATATTTTTTATAGAGAATAGAAAGGGAAAGAAAGAAATTAGATTTGGTTGTGTGTTTTTTCTGGTCATAGCTAACCCATAAATGGGAAAAAATCCCAATTTCCATGAATTAAATAGTTGTTTTCTAGATTTTTACTATTAGAGGTTATTTGATTCCACCATTCAATAATGAACTTTTATTGTGATGTTATTATTGATGTAATTATGGATTATATTGTTCTACAACCTAGTCAGATGAGGGTATTCCATCTCATGCATCGTATTACGCACTTTCTAGAAATCACATCCCATCCTATTTATGTACCTCACTTATTGGATGTTGTTATGATAATTTTCCTAAGAGTTATGCCTATTTTTGGGATTGGTATATTGATAAGTGTTATGGTGTGAATTAGGTGGGAACTAGACTTTGGTTCCTAAGATGTATGGTCCCTCTTGGATCAGAATTTGGGAAACCACATGATTCAAACTTATAAATGAATTGTGAAATAAATGGGAAATGAGAATGAATTAAAATGGAAAATGAATATATACTTATAAATATATATATATATATATAATTGAAACATGAGTTTTTTATGTATGATAATTTGATCCAGACCTGACCTTAGTAGTGGGAAGTAGGTAGTATCTTTGGCTTATATGTCTCCTGGGTGTTGCCCAGACCTAACTCATGGACTACGCATAGGGGTGTGTTATTTTAGAGAAAGTATTGTACCTATAATTATTAAATAGGTTCTATTTTGAGTTGTGACTTTGACAATGATCTTGAACTGGTGCATGTGTTGGGACTTGTAGAAGAATTCCACCATGATGACCTCCAGTCATATGCCAGGATGGTGGAGACAATAACAGTCTAAATGTGGGGGCTATGGGATACCATTGGATCCTCCAATCATTCCAACTATTGAATTAGTAGATTTAACAGACATAAGTGTTGAGTTATAGATCCACATGGGGTTCTGGAATTTTATGTATACTATTTAGGAAGAACCGCAACCTACCCCGACTATGGAAGAGTTAATGTTTGAGATTCAGCAATAGCATCTGCCCACATTTGGGGGGGTAGAGGACCACATGTAGTGGAGTTAGGGCTACAGGGTATTAATTTTGTATTTGAGCATCTCAATATGCCTCTAGAGAGGAGGTTATATCTCACTACATGTATGTTGTGTGATTCCTCCAAGAGATGGTGGAATTCTCTCAATCTGTCGCATCATCATTTGGATATGTCTAGGAGGGATTTTCATATGACCTTATATAACTACTTTATTCCCAATATGTTGAGTGTTGATATATCCTAAGAGTTCATACACCTAGTTTAGAGTGCGTTATAAATTATGGTATATTCAGCAAGTTTTAATAAGCTCCAGCTCTTCACAACTATTCAAATGAATGAAGAAATATCTAAAGCCATGTGATTTGAGGATGGTTTTAGGTATGACATTCTATTTCAAGTTAATTTCCTTCATATGACTACAATTTATATAATAGTTAATAATTTTATTATCCCATGGAGGAACCAGTGAGAGACTGGAGGTGCGAGCTGGGGCCATTCGATTCCTAGATCATGTACTGCATCAACTGGTTGAAGGAAGCATCATTTGGAGATTCAATGAAACTATATCAACAGTGAGAGGACATAATAAAGAAGTCATGTGATGTGTTACCAGTGTCGTAGGCCAAGATATATAAGGCCATAGTGTACGAGGGACCTAGTCGAGTGAGGATCCTGTAGTAATATGGGTCATCTATAGTGCTTCTACTGAAGACTTCCAGCAGTAGCCAGTGAAGGACTTTCTACACCAAATCCATGTTTGGGAGTAGGTTCAGAAGCTTCACATCTAGCAAGGAGCTAGAGTACAGCTGGATGATCAGTCCAAGGTGGTGTTCGTGGTTGTAGTAGTCATACCCCTGTTTCACAATGACAACAGGGTGGATCTACTAAGGGTAGCCATACAATATAACAGGGTTATGGTTTATTCCATATATTCATAGTACAGTAGACCCCTGATGATCATTATCCAATACCTTCTACTATCAATGGTATTATTCTAGTATCCTCAACCTTAGATTCTATGTTAATTGATATTCGGTATTCTCTTAGCTTTATATATATGACATTTATAGGTATCCTAGGACTCAATGTTTATAATTTTGAAGCCTTCATGATGCTTGAAACTCTGTTAGGGATTATAATGGAGCATGCACATTAGTGTAGGGAGTTCCCCCTTGAGGTTGACGAGTTTCAGTTTATATGGGACCTCTTTTCCCTAAGATGACTGGTTTTAACATCATTATAAATATGGATTAGTTGGTACCCTTTCATTCTTTCATTGATTACCATCCCCATAAGGTGACATTTACATAACCAGTGGGTAGAGAGTTTATTCACAAGGGTGAGTGGTATATCTAGGTGAGTTGATCTAGAACCCAATATCATGGGCTATGTAGGATGCCAGCATAGATTCATAGATTATTTTTAGATGATCAGGGAATATTTCTTGAAAATTTACTTCTAGTGGTTGATCGTTTCAAGGATGTTTTCTCAGATTGAAATTTAGGAATACCTCGAATGATAAAGGTACAGTAATATATTGATCTAGTACTAGTATCTACATTGGTATCCATTCCTCATTACATTATAGTTACTAATGAGATGCAAGAGCACAAGAGGCACCAAGGGGATTTTGAGACAAATGATTTTATCTGACCCAGTACTTCTCTATGGGGTACCACAATCCTTTTTGCAAAAAATGTGGATTAAACTCTCTGTCTATTTGTAGATTACCAAAAATTGAACAAGTTAACTATTAAGAACCACTATCCTCTGTTGTAGATAGATGATCTCTTCTACAAGTTCTAAGGAGCTTTGGTTTTCTCAAATATTGATTTTGGATTTGGTTAAAATCGGGTGCATGGTAGACCATAATACATACCTCACATAGCCTCTTATTCTAGTTGTGGTCGACATGAGTATTTGGTTATAACTCTTAGTCTTACAAATGAATCAGTATTCTTCGTTGAAATGATGAACCTAGAGTTCCATCGTGATCTTGATTAATTTGTGATGGTTTTTTATGGATGATATCATAGTGCATTCTGATAATCAACACAACCAATCCAAAAAAAAATTAGATAATTTTCTATACACTAAGAGATCATTATTTATATGATAATATCACAAATTTACACATTTTGATGGATGAATTTCACTTCCTAGGTAACATTATATCAGATAGAGGTGTATCAAGAGACCCAAAAAAGGTGAGAGTCGCAGTTTCCTAGGATAGTCCCAAGAAAATATTTGAGTGATGGAGATAATTGGGGATATATAGGTATTATAGGCATTTTACATAGGACTTATCAAGATTATATGTGCCTTTTGGAGGACTGAATAAGAGGGGTGTGAAGTTTGTATGGTTATATTCCTACGAGATATCTTTTCAAGAGTTGAATGGGAGGTTGACTTCAACACCAAAACAGTTTTTTTTAAAGCCAGTATGGAGTTACAATGGGTACTACGATACATCAACTATCATGCTTGGATAAATCCTTATGTAGGGTGATAGATTCAGGGCATATAGGTATCGATAGTTGAGGCCACAAGAGAGGAATTACACAATGAAAAATCTAGAGTTTGCTCTAATAGTTCATATGTTACACTGATGGATACATTACGTACTTGGAGAGTTTTTATTGGTTTAGAAGGACCAAAAAATCCCCAAGTACATATTTGCATATCATGTTCTAAATCTAAGTCATCGGAGGTGGGTTGAGTACCAATAGTCTTTCAATTTCAATCTTTCTTACATTCCAGGTAAAGGAAATTAAGTGGTTGATACACTAAGCATGAGGACTTAGATACATTCAATACAGTAGGAAATTTGTGAGTAGCATCTCATGTATTTATTCTCTAAGATACACTTGGACGTTAAAGACACCCAATAGAAAACTTATCTATCATAATTAGCTATTACATCTACCATTCTGGTTAGAATGAGGATGAGGTAGCTATTAGGTTTTGAGATCTAATTCTTACGAGAGAGTGTGTCATGTGAGGACCCTCCTCATAGTTGGACCATATGCGAGGATTAAATTCATTGAGTAGATTTCATTGTATGGGTTTCTTAATACATGTATGAGGACATAATGTGATATTTTCATGCTTCAGTTTGGGTAGTGCAGGCCAGCATCACCAAGATGTATGGGGATTTACATCGTGAATAAATTTGGTCAAGTATGAAAAGGGATGTAGATAGTTAATTCATGAGATGCTCCACCTATCATCAAGTGTAGAAAGAATACCACTGACCAGATGGACATTTACAGGAGTTACCCATCACTGAATGCAAATGGAATGATGTCTCAATGGATTTCATGATAGGTTTACCAAGGTCACCTAAAGGTAATGATGTTTTATGGGTCGTTAATAAAAATATCACAAAGGTTTCTCATTTCCTAACTATCAAGGATACCTTATTGTGGATGATATTGGAAGGTTGTGTATTTGGGAGATAGTATGAATTCATGGGGTTCCACATAATATCAATTTATATAGGGATTCCTGGTTTACATAATGTTTCTGGTAAGGCTTGTAGAAGGTGTGGGGTAAAAAAGTAATTTTGAGCATATCAAACCACCCCCAGACAAATAGACAATCAGTGCTCATGATTCAGGTGATTTAGGACACGCAATGAACATGAATCCCAGATTTCGAGGGCTCTTGGGAGAGTCATATACCACTGTTTGAATTTTCCTATGACAATAGCTTTTAGGGTTCAATTAAGATAGATCCTTATGAGGCTTTGTATGATATTCCATGCAGATCACCTCTATGTCGGTTAGAGGAAAGATAGGTATCTATGCTTGGACCTTTCCTTGTTTATGATATCACAAATCAGGTGCAATTTATTTAGAGATGGATGGCTACTACATAGCCTTGTCAGAAATCAAACACCAATTGCTGCAGAAAACCTCTATAGCTTGAGGTTGGTGATTAGGTTTTCTTGTTTTCTCCTATAAGGTTATCTCATATGAGGATCAAGAGATAGGGAAAGCATTAACAATGTTATGTTGGGCCATTCGAGACTATATAGAGATTTGGGTTGGTATTCTATCGATTCTGGTTACCTTAGAGGTACCGGTCCATGCCTGATGTCTTTCATGTTTCTCAGTTATGATTATATTATTCATACCCATCTCATGCTTTTAAACCTATGGAAGGTGAGTTCTTGGTATATGTGTCCTTTGAGAAGCATCTAATACATATTATAGATCATACCACAAAGGTTCTCTGAGGCCAGTCAGTTCCATTAATATGGGTATTGTAGAAGCATAGCCAATTATAAGACAAGACCTAGGAGTGGTAGTTTGATGTGTAATCAAAATGGTCAAAGTTATTATAATACAATCTTGATCAACCTTGAGATGTCAATTTAGGGGAAATTTCTTTAAGGGGGAAAGTTCATAAGAATTAACTTTCTTTCAAGTATGCATCCTTCTATTTCTTCATTAAGATATGTTTTATGTGATTTTTTTCATAGAACCTATGATGGGTCATGGGATGGTTTGGTTGTTTGTGAAAGGAAGGGGAAGAGGGATACTGGTTGGTCATAGGCTAGTTACATGATGTGTAATTGGAATACACAACATGTATTCAATTACATGACGTATAATTGTTTGGCCAGAACCTCTGACACTATGTAAAGGGCTTTCTCAGAGAAAACCTATAGAGATATACATGACGTGTATGTAATTTACACATCATGTAGATGAAAGATTTTTTTTAAAGATACAAGGCCTACTAACTTTATTTAGACACAATCCATAAACTCCCTTCTTATGTGTAGGAGTACCCAAGAAATCTAGGAGGTTGGCTATGCACCCATTTGTAGAAATGAACTCCATTTCATTCACAGTCAGTATCATTAGATCTATGTTTATAATATATCAATTACTTTTCAGTAACTCTTTATTCTTCTTGGTATTGGCTATGATAATTAGGTGTAGGCTCATATTCCCTATTTTTTGGGCATTGATCTGTTCTTTATATTTCTCTAGATTCGAGTCAAATTAGGAGTTGATACTCGATGAGCTATCAACTACAAACCAAAAGTAGGTGGAATCATAAAATTACCTAATATTTGAGGTGTTTATATCTTTCACTCTTTCGTGAGACCAATTTTTTGTGTCACTATTAACAAATTTGGTTCCCTCAAATAGAATTTTTGGCATGGAATGTTCAATTAAATAGACCATCAATGTATGTTATAGGTTGTGGACCATGATTTAGAAACATACATGGATATTTTGGTAATATGTATATACCACCATTGGTGGACATGGAACATGGATACCTTTTCATTTTTCCATTTCTTTTTTCCTTTACCCTTTCCATGGGTTTTAAATGGTTGAATAAAATTCTGAGTTGTAAATGAAATTGATTAAAGTTAAGGGATGGGATGACCTTGATCCTTGTAATTGCTTATTTAATTTCTTGATTAAGAATAAATTTCTCTTTATTTTGATATTCCATTATGATTAAAATATAGTTTATGAATTTTATAGCTTGATTAATATTGAAAAACTTCTTATGATGAATTGATCATGTGAGTAGTTTGAAGCCAAGACATCTATGCTTTGATAATACCTTGAGACTCCTTTTAAGGTGTAGTCCAGGATTGATGTTCTTAGTTTTAACCATGGAATGTTAATTGAAAATTAATAAATATTATTGAATTGATTGAATTTGTATATGCCATGGGTGACATAGGGATTCAATAACAAATGTCATGAATGGTCTTAATTGTCTTTGACTTTTCATTTTCTCAAGTGATACTTGTCCTCCCTTGAGGATTGTCATGTATGGACTTAGAGGATTTTCTATTGGACTAAACTCTTCTTAACCATGTATGTTTTACCAATCTCTGTCCAATATAACAAATATTTACATAGCCTACAATAGAGGGACACAAAAGGATCCATTTTGATTAATAACTTGTAACTATTATTATAAAAAAACTCAACCATCCCTAAATGGTCATCCAAAGCTCCACCAAAGTCATGAATACAAGCATGTATTATATCCTCGAGAATTTATATATCTCTATTCACCGGTCCATTCTTATTTGGATGGTATTTCATACTCAAAAAATCTGAAATTCCACTACCTCCTAAAAGCCTTTCCAAAAATGAGAGGTAAAACAGAGATCTCTATCAAAGACTATAGTAGATGGAACTCTGGGAAAACAGAAAAATCTATTTCACATACATATTTCCCAACTCATCCAATTTTTTATTTTGTGAATGTGTATAAAGTGATACAATTTCATCATCTTATCAATCAAAACCAATTGAATTATTATTTAAATGGTCCTAACCAAAACATTCATAAAAATTTCATCCCACATACAAGTCAAAACTGGAATGGTATGGGGAAAAATGAAGGTTTCTGGTGCTCATATATGACTTGTTGGAATGTATAATAATGTGAAATAATGTTAGAAATGCTTTATCTCACATGTAGATACTATAATGTTTGTCGTATATCATAGTAGCTATGTGTGGTTCCTATGTCCACAACCCACTAGGAATTATGTATACCCCCAATTATATATCTCCTCATGGATAAAATCACAACAGAAGAATTATAAAAACAAATATTAACCTCCATCAAGAACAACCACTCAGTGATGGTATCCACATAACAATGTGAAACTCTAATATAATGGAATTCATCATCAAGATATTTTTTCTAAATAATCGTCTCAATAAGTGTGGAGGTCAATTGAACACTTTCTTAAAAAATCTTGGAATCTTCTTCATGGACTCGTAAATGAACCAGTACAAAAATAGACATAAAATTTCACTCTTCTGATGATTCTTTCCCAGCTTGGGTTAGGAGTTTATTTCTCAAAGCATCATAAATGACATTTCCCTTCCATGGGGTATAGGATATGATGAAATAAAAATAATACAGCTACACCAACCAATGTCTCTAGTGGATAATCAAGTATTTTTTTAAGAAAGATATAACTTAGGCTCTTTTGGTTGGAAAACATGGTAAACATATCTCTATAAGGATTTATCTCCAACTCTTAAGTGTATGCATCATGGTTGTGAGTTCCAGGCCATCTATTGGATAATTATTCTCATGTGGCTTAATGTTTTTAGAACCATAGGCTACTATGTTATCACCCAACATAATAACACAACCCAAACCTAAACCTGATGTGTCATAGAACACCACATATCCTTACCTAGCCTTTGGAAGAGTCAACACTGGCATAAAATTCGGATGAAATTTCTAATCAACAATAGATCTCTAAAATTTTTCAACCCCAACAAACTATACACCCTTAGGAAGTGGTTGTGGTAATTGTAGAATCCAACGTCAATAAATAATTTTTGAATCAGTGATGTTACCACGCTAGACTGAAGAAGCTCCAAATACCACAACTATAACAAAGATTATCTCAAGTCCTAATATTTTCCACCATATCGTGATCAAATAGGACACAATGTTTTGAGACCACATGTCCCTTGTACTTCACTTTCTGAATCCAGAAATTACATTTTGATAGATTGGCATAAATTTAGTGATTTATAAATATATCTATAACTTCTCTTAGATGACTCACATGATAATACTTGTATTGAGAGTAAACCTGGATGTCATCCATAAAATCCACCATGAACTTATCAAGATACTCATGGAATATCCAATTTATCAAGGCCATAAATACTATAGGAGCATTATTTAGACCAAACTATAGGAAAATATACTCATAATGGTCATTTATCCTCAAAATACAGCTTTTTGAATGTGGTATTCTTTTATTCCCAATTACAAAAAACTAGATCAATGATCAATTTTCGAGAACCACTCATCCCCTTTCAATTGGAATAATAGATCAATAATCTATGGTAATGAAAATTCTTTCTTTACTGTAACCTGGATGAGATTTCGGCAATCAACACATAGGAGAATTATTCCATCACCTTACTTAGAAAAGAGAATAGGCACCACCTAAGGTGTCAAACTAAGATATATAAATACTTTCTCTAACATATCATCCAATGGAGTCTTCAACTCATTCATTTCAAAAGGTTCCATATAGTAAGAAGGAATTGATACGGGTTGAGTACCGGACATTAAATCAACAAAATACTCTACCTCTCTTACTAGTGGAAGACCAAAGAAATAATAAGAAGACACATTGGAAAACATTAAGAAAACTGTAGGGAAATCATAGCTAAAATTTTCCCACTCTAGGTCAAAAGAAAACACTGATATTACTTTCCCAAACTCAAGATAAAAAGTTCTATCTAAACTCAACCTTGATTCTCATTCACCTTGAAAAATATGGCACACCCCATCAGAATTGGTAAAGGATACCCATAAAATATACCATTCAATTCGGGCCATTTTAGGAATGAGTCAACCCATCCCAAAAATGACATCGATATGTTTATTGTTGTGAGCCATAAAATCCAAAACTTGTTAAATCTATGATGAAGAGAAACCACAAGAAGAATAACGGATAACCTACTCTCTATAAATTCTTAGGGGCATAGTAATATCCATCACATATGAAAAAATCTCCACATGAATATTTTATAGGTTCGTTATAAGAGTTCATATGAACATATGATTAGTGTATGTATCAAATAAAGATGTAACTAATGGTGAATCTATAGTGACGGTACATCTCATGATCATTAGACCTATATCGGCTTCCTCAAGAGACACATATACTATGTAAAGAAGCATCATTATAGATTCCAATGATTGGAACCCCCTTCTTCAGGAAGCATCTAATTGCACTATTGTAAAATTAGGTGTAGATGATCCAGTTCCACTACAAGGGGAAGAAAAGATATAATAGAATTTCTTCACGCGACCTGAACCTCTATATGAACTGAAGATATTGGATTCTTTAGTGAAAACTTGTTTCGAATGTCCATTCTTTCAATGATAATATAAATTAAAAGGGCCTATAAAAGGAATTTCAAGAAGTATGGAAGAACCATACTAATGAGATCCACTATGAGACTCATCAAGATCCCTATTTCCATTCATGGAACTCATAAAACTGCCACTGGGAAAAAATGTAACTCCCTTCAACCATGACTTCCAAGCCAGGTCAAGTTCAGTAATCAATTCCCAATCCATTATGTCAGCATTTGAAGTGATCATTAGTAATAGAACATGATAGCGGATATTCTTTCAAACACCCACATCAGAATTTCATGTGTTCATCTTCTCAATATATAAATTCATAGGTAAAAACTACACAATATTGGTAAAGTTGTTTTTATAATTTTTCATTTTCATGTCATCCTGATGGAGGATAAGGAACCCTATTTCCTTATCCGTCACTACATATTTTTTTATAATTGATCAGTGAAAATAATTATAAATTTTTTACACTCTAAAACCTGAGGATTCTTCTCTGTTGCAATTGAATTCCACTATATCCTGCTAGGTCCTTCTAGAATGAAGGTGGCTCATTTCACCTTAATTGAATAGGGAATTTACAAGAAATAAAATATAATATATATATTTCTAAACCCATACTTGACCACTAGAGGTTCGTTAGATCCTTTGAACACTGATGGATTTTAATGAAGGAACTATGAAGCATGATTCCAGTATTTATACCTCTAAGGTTACACAACTCGATCCTAAATGGGAGTAGATGAACGCTCTTATCAGATAGATTATGTGGTGGGCACAATAATCTCAATAAGATTCTGGTCCACATGAGGACCTTCTTATTGTGGTTTATAGGAAACTACCTCTAGGTGAATGTTCACACTTCTTCCCAGATTAATGATGCTACACAACATCAACGAATAGCACTAAACATATCATAATATTAGTCATACCAATAAATCAAACAAGATAAATGGGAATATCAATTATTTCATATAAGATAACAAGATTTTGATTTCAACCTATATAAATCAAGAGCTGGAGAAACTCCAGAATCAAATCAAATTATTCTTCAAGAAACCTTTCCACAAACACCCATGGTGACTTCAGGCTTGTTATGCTGATAGATGGACAAGCAATCACTTGTATCTACCTCTTATGTCCCGACATGAAATCCTAAACTAGATACTAACATCAACAGAAGATTCTTAACCCAACCTTGGACATCAATCTTTAACAAACCAAACAAGATACCCTACTACCCTGATAACCGAGCCAGCTATGACATTCCCGAAGAGGATTCTAGATCTCTACATGTTGGAAACTAGAACCTAGAATTGTTAATGATCAAGTGAGACCTAATTTTATACTAAATAGCAGTAGAAAATGTTTACATGTATATGAGGTCAACACTCAAAAGGGGGAGATAACCAAAAACCAAACAGTTATAACAAAAACCAATGTAATATACCATCAAAGTTATCAAAAACTAGAAATATAAAACTAAAACATACCATGTAACTAGTGGATCACATCACCCCCAATCACATCTTCACTCCACTATAAAAATGAAAAAGTACATCCACCACCTCCAAATTGTTCTATCCCTTCGCTCAGAACAGACATAAGAAAATATGAAAATTCTTGAAGATAAAGGTTGGGTGTGACTTATAAATCCGATTAGGGTTTCCCTAACTATTCCATGATAGATTCCATAATAAAAAATAAAATCATGTTTTAAATTTAAATAAATTAGTCCATGGCATGAAATTTCATTCTCAAAAAATTTAAAAACATACTTTCTCTGCAAAGGATGGAAAACATTTTAAACATCACCTAAGTTAACATTTTATATAAATGAATTTATATAAATAATTTTCCTTGAATAAGGCAGTGAAAAAATAAATGGCTCATATATAATCAATATCATACATAAAAATCAGCATGGTCATCTTCCCTAAAGTATGTCAGTTTCAGGATATAGGGTCCTCACACTTCTAAAATCAATTATCATGGATAATTGTGTGTGTTTACATCCCTCACTCTCAGGATTAATAGGGATCATTGATATACTATAAGGGATAATCCTAGTGAACTACGTTTTTGTTATAGTTTTCATCATCAATCCATTTTTTATAGTTTTCATCATAATCTCTTTTCAATTCAAAAATCATTTAAAATTCACTTTCTTAATTTTCAATTTCCATATTCCAATTCAATTACAAACCAAAAAATGGTTTTTTCATCATTTAATGACTTTTCAACCTAAAAAAATACATGGTTTTCACCATTTCAATTTAATATATTTCTTAAATCAAGTCTCTAATTATTTCATTAATTCCATTTTTTTCAAAATAACCCAAAAAATTCCAATTCTATTGCAATTAGGGGGGTTCAAAATTCATTGCATTAACAATTTCATAATCAAATTAATCTAAATAAAGGTTTCTTAAATAAATTTAATTCTATTTCAAATAAATCAAGAAAATTAGGGTTTCAATTACCTAGAAAATATCAAACTAACCCACCTATATTTAGTCACAAAAATCCAATGATCAACACGCACAATGGAAATTTCAACATAGATCGAAGGTGAAGGGTATATGGAAATAAATACTAGATTAAAAAACTAATAAAATGGAGTCTAGATCCATAAAATATGTGATGATCAATCAAAATCTCTGTATTAATAAAGTCGAGATTCAAATAAACTATTAGAGAGGATACCCACTTACCTAAAAGAGATCGAAAGAGATGAACACTTCTTTAATCGTTCATCAAACGGGTTTTTTAGAGCCAAAATTTCTTCTAGAAAGCCTTAATAAACTACGAAATCATATTGGGGAAGAATGGGTATTTTGGGTATCTAAAATGGGGGTTTATGAATTTAAAACAAATTTTCTACGGAATTAAATCATCAGAACATTTCTTTCTAGAGAGGACTACATGGTTAGGTAAAACATTCACGCTAGCCATGCACAACTAATATATGGGGTGAACAATTGTTCCTTTGTGGTAACATGGTTTGGTTTACTATGATCCAACCGTGAAAATTCAAACTACCTATGGCTATTTTTCTTTAAGCGTCTAGACACAAAATTTGGACATACCATGTTTGCACTTCTAGAGAACCATCAAAAGACCCCGATTATTCAAGGCCAAACCACATGGTTTTCCCTAACCATACGGCAACCATTCAAACAAAAAAACACTTCCAAAATTAATAAAACTTCACCAATAATAAAATGAAGCAAACTCCATCCAAAGTATGCTTTAAAAAAGGGCTGATGAGTACCTTAAAATAAGTAACATGATTTTATATTTCAAAAAAAAATATCATAATAATCATAAACCACCCAAATAAATAATAAGATAAGTGAAACTAGATCGTATACCCATTAAGGGTTAGGAAATATCAAATAATTGCCACATAGATATATATTTATTTTAAATGTCACATGGAACATTTCTTGAGGGGAATATCATTTTAATTTGAAATCACTTATTTAAAATCGGAAAAAATAAAAAATATTAGATAAAAAAATTAATGAAAAGAAATATAAAAATTTATAAATTAAGTTTCATATTATTGAAAGGCCCTAACAATGGGAAATTCCATTCATACCGTATAAGTTAAATGAAACCATTCTTTTTACACTTTTGTACAAAGGTCAAAAACTTCCACATTTAGAAAATGAAATTAAGATTCCTTTTAAACCATTATAAAAAGATTCCAATAATTTGTAAAAAATATTTAAAACAAAACATATTATAATATCAAAATAATTCTTGAAAACATTTTTAGGAAACATGGATATCTAAGTAAAACAATTCTAGACTGAAGAGAGAAATAATGTTGGTTTTTACATAAAAATATTCTTTTAGTCTATTGAGTACATATATACAGGAAAATGAAATAAGAACATGTATTATTAATAAATAATTATTGGATAAGAAAATTGGTCATTTTATTATAAGTTAGATCATAAGATTTTAACCTCATAAACTTGATCATAAACAGTCCCAGTCAATAATGAGAGTATTACATAAAGTCATTACTGCTTCCATAACATTTGAATCCTAAGCCCCATAAAATAATAAATTCATATTACACTTCAAATATAATTAAAATAAGTACAATAATGATATAAAATTAAAAATTTTAGAATAAATACCTCATAAAGGAAGATAGGTGTGTGATATAACATATGTCCCAACGAAGATAAATTGAGATGATAAACCCCTACCTCGAGTTCCACTTATATTGAAAGAACACTAATATATTGTCTATTAAATTTAAGTATAATTATATATAATAATCATTTAAATATTTATAATATATTATATGATCCATTTATAACATTTCAACACCAATTTATCAAAAACTCCTTCTTAAAATTGTCATTTTGGTGTGTTAACTATTTTGTATATCATTATAGTTTATGTTCAATAGTTCTGGTCTTTGTACATTGATCATGGTTTCATAAAATCAATAATGATAATGATGATATAAATATCATATATATTCAATTTTTTTTTATTCATCCATTAAACTTACAGGTAGAAAAATTAATTTCATAGTTTATGGAGATAGTATGTCATACGTACGCATGAACACTGTTTTAACTTTTTCAAAGATGGAACAAAAGAAAGATAAATAACAATTCGTATTTATAGAATCATTAATATATCATATATATTAATTAAATATCTCCTTATTTTAATCCAAGTAAAATCCAAATGAAAAAAACACCCATTTTTTCAGGGAGGTTGTCATCCGCACATATGCATGAGAGACGTTAGTATTTTTCAACGCATTGGAAGGTAAGAAGGTAGATGCGATATAATAATTATATAAGTATAATTATGTCATATATATATTATATAAACATCAAAACTATCATAATAACCATTCTTTATATATAGTGGTGGAAAATGAATTGTATCTCTACGTGGAGATGGTATGTCATACGCATGCACGACTGATACATTCACTTAACATTTAATGGGAAAGATGGTCGATAATAGTGATTTAATAATCATAATAAAATTTTTGTATATTTTGGATAATTAATTTTTTATTTTATGATAAATTATATATATTAATAGAAGAAAATAATAATTAATGACAAATTGAATGAATATGGTGATTTCCTCTTTACTGAAAGAATGTATTTATATATCATATTAAGGATCATAGGGTAAGTAATTTGGGAAAAATAGTGCCACTTTAATGTGGAAGAATAAATTTATAATGTATTTTTGCTAGTTTGGGTCTAGATATATGGCTCTATCTTTTGTAAGGAATATAAAGGATGGGTGTCCTTTTATAAGGAAGGGATAGGACACCCTTGGAAATTCTAAAAATATTAAAAAATAATAAACATGTTCTCATGAAAAATGATTCCAAATTGATATAATTTTTTTGTAAAAGTATATCAGTCTGAAATAAAATTATCCAAATAAATTTATAAAGGTTCTGGATCTATTTTCAACCTTATTAGTTCTATTAATCCATTGTTAATTATTTTTTACCTTAACTATGATGAAAACTATTTCAATCACAAAGGGGTATGAATGTAACCAAAAATGGAAAATAAATTCATAAATAGGCCATGAATGATTTTTTCCACCATATTCCTCTCACGTGTCAGAATATAATGTTTTTATGAGTTTTAAATCATTTAATAAAATATTATGTTGATAAAATATCATTACTGTCAAGTTTGGAACTATTCATTAAATTTGACATTAAAGACACTATGGAAATGATAAAATTAGAATATAATCCTTTTATGCATCAATAATATGTTATTGTTATATAAAATATCAATTTAAAAATATATATCACTCATATTATTTTACTTTTAATAATCCAAAAAAATTATTTTTTTAATTGAATAAATATTGTATTAGTGTTGTGAAATAATTTAATGTAATTAATAACTAAATTTTGTATTACCATTGATACATTTAACAGTTCCTTAAAATAAAAAGGTCCTATTTACCAAATTTTATGCTCCTAATTATAAATATATATTCCTTTTTAAAAAATCCAATACCTGTAAGTGGTGTGAAATAATTTCTAAATAAGTTTGTAAAATGAAATGAAAACCGCTTTTAGAAAAAATATAGTTTTTAAGTATAAGATATGATTTATTATTGTCTCATGGAAAGTAAAATTATTAGATTATTGTTGAGACATGTAATTTAATATATCATATATAAACATCATAAAAATAATTCCTCTAATAGTGATTAATCTAATTTGTTAAGACAAAAATCACGTTGTGTGCATAAAACCAATATTTTAGAAAAAATATCTTTTTCTTTCAAACTGTTTCATTTTTTACTTCTAATAAACTTATAATAAATATATTTATTTTATAGATGTGAAAACCAAACATTATATCATAAATTAGTTAATATTATTCACACTCTCCACATTAATGAATACTTTATACTTTTATATTATACTATAGCACATTTAGACTCAATGTTGGGAGTATAACAAACTATCCAAAAATTATTTTGTGAGAAATATTTCCAAAAATATCATGGTGCTACAATGTAGGTTGAGGACCAATGGATTCATTGATATACCAATGGTGATGGTGTCCAAAGGTTTTAATGAAAATGGGAGGTCTCCCTCTATGGTGATACATCAGAAATGAATCGGTGTAATGTGGTATGGTCGATCCAAGAATAGAACACGGTGGGGTCTTCTTGAATGTTATAATAATGGATTGATTTGAGTCTTATTGATGTGATGTTATAACATATTAAGAATTATAGTTTGGGATTAGTATAAGTAAATCAATATGGTGGGTGTTCACCATTGGCTATTTGAGGGTGTGACCCTCATAGCATGTGAAATAAGGTGAATGTAGAGGATGAAATTATAGATAATATAAGAATGTGTAGTGATGGGTGTTTTTTATTGCTTCTCAAGTATATGTACGGTGATCACATTGAGTCACTATGTGAATTACTAGAAAATATTTGGGTTATGGTGATATTTTGATTTGGTTCACTATAGTTATGATACTATTGTTGTGGGATAATAGAATCAATTGGGTGTGTGAAACCCTTGCGTTGAAAGGGTTTTGGATGTGGTGAAACCAGTTGGTGGATGGTTGAGATAACACTAGGATTTCGGTGTGTAGGTATATTTTTTCTGGTTTCCTTTTAGAATACAATATTTAAGATTTTTATGAGGATTATTTTGGGTTCCAAGTATCATCATTGAGCTTAGGATGGAATTTATTGCAATCAAGATATAGGTTAGATCATATACATGTTGGTACTCATGGGAGGATCATGACAGTGAATTTGGATGATCAAGTATACAAATATGGTATTAAAATAAGTGTCTAAATTGAACATTTTTCTTTGTGTCTATATAATTTCATAATGCCTCTAGGAATTAAGTAATCATATTCTAGTGATATGGTGATGTATTGGAGAGTGATGTAGAGAATTTTCAAGGAATGTTTGTCATAGGAAGACTAACTAGTATTATAGATTAAAATTGGATATGGTAAGGTGGATACTACCTCAGGTTCATCATAATAGGTATGATGGTGTCATTTGTTTGTAGGGGTGAGTATTTTATTGAACACTTCCCTTTATAGTTTCACCCAGATTTTGGGTTTTCATTGATGATTTTTGGTATTTTTGGAGGATGGTAATTGTTAGTGTCAAATTTAATCTAATTTTTAGATAATTCTTCATTTTTTCCCTTATTTTTCAAAACATTTTGGAAACCATTATGTATTGTCAATTGATTATAAGTTAACTTTAATGAAGGCATTTCACTTGTCAAACACCGCTATATATCACCCCATGAACCATGGTTATTCCTTTTTCATGAAATAACCCTTATATATTACCCAGTCACTGAAAATATCCTCTTGTATCACCCCTGGTCACTAAAAAGCCCTTACATATTATAGCGTTCCCCATTATTTTACATATTTTAAATATATATTATTATTCATTGTGATTCTTAAGAGTAATGTTTTCAAACATAAAGGTAATATTTTCATACATAATTGTTATTTCCCTGTAATTAAAAGTAAATGCTTTTATCAAATATTATATAAGATTCATTATTTGATACATAAAAGTAAAGTCTTGACTACATAATAGTAAATTATATATGTGCAAGAGTCATCCCCTTTGCTAAATTTTTTAGTATGTAAAATTATTTCCTTCGACACATAGGAGTTTTCCCATTGTGAAATTTTAATTTTCTTCCTGAATGTCCTCATTCGCATTTTACTATTAATAGGTATATTATTAATCCGAAAAACATTTAAATTGGGGATTATATTATAGAATAAAATCCTTTTTATATGTAATAATATCACTATTATTTCTACTGTCACAGTGTAAATATATTTAATGAACCTCTGAATTCCTTCACTGAATAGAATTTAAGTGAATCTTGACTTTGTTTTAAAATATAAACACTCACAGGATCCCCCCATGATCCATGGGGAAAATTTTTATCTCACAAATCTCTATAATAAAAATTTAATTATGATCCTTATCAATAAAACATGGGTGGTAAATTTTTTGAAGGTCGTTCACATCTATATAAGGTCCATGGATTTCTAGTTTTTGTATCCCATTTATTTTAATTAAAATTTTCACTCCCTCCCTCTTTTCCTCCATTCTTTCTTTCCTTCTTCCAGGAAAGGTTGAAATAATAACTGTATTTTTTTATCAGTTATATATTAAATAAAAAAATAAATAGGTTAGTGGGAGATTATTTTGTATTATGTGGTGCTCAGTTATAGTTCCTATAATAATTAATAACTCAACTCCTTTGAGGTAACATATTTATATTCCTTCCTTTAATCTTATGGAATATATGAAAATGGATATTCTATGAAAACTTTATAAACTTTTTTTTTTGAACCAAAAAGACCTTCCATTTTAATCCTTATAAATCCAATAATGGGGAATATTTTTTATTTTGATCCCCTTTAATAATAATGATTGGAAATATCATCATTATTATTAACTGAAACCTTCCTGAAAATCTTAAAATTTGTCACTCTTAGTATCAATCCAACATTTGAAAAACTATATGTGGTCAAACTTCATAGAATAAGGAAAGTTTACACTCTCTCATAAAGCTCTATAGAGATGGTTATTCTAGGGGGAGGTGTTTATATTTATGTATGAATTTATAGTATTATACTCTTCTCTATGGTCTATATGGTTGTTTTGTTTGGGGGATGGAGTTAGTTTATATATCTTATTTATTTGAATTCATCATGGTTTATTTTTGTCAAGACTTGATACATATAGTTCTTTTATTATTTAAGTTAATTTCTACTAAGAATAGTATTGTATTTATGTCATATTTTTATGAAGATTAAAGAGTATATGTGTAAAGTTGTTACTATGAGTTAATCCATGTGAAATGGGAAATATTTTTAAAAAAAATTAAAAACAGGAATCACTAATGATAAAGAAAAAAATGAAAAGATAAAAATGTGTCGATGTATCCTTATATATTCCGGTATTATTGTTTAAATTATAATTTAATAACTAAATGACTGGAAAAAGGAATAATTTTGTTATGAAATCAGTGTGAATAAAAAGAAAAAAATGAAGGGAGAGATGATTCAAGGGTGTTGGAAGTGGTGGAGTCTAAGTGTATCACCTCAAAAAATGATAATAAAATATAGTTCTAAAGAGTAAATGTGAGGATTGAAAATCATATCCTCTTCTCTATGGTCTTAATTGACTTCACAACCACTGAGGATACCATTAATGAAGGACCGAAACATATTGTTTTTCATACATTGATGTAATAGCTATTTATGATACCATAATCATTCAAATTCTATTTAAACTATTAAAGAGAGTTTCCTCAACCATTAATTAATAAAATAATGTCACCAATAAAAAATATCATAGATGCCAAAGAATCCATACTGACCACTAAAAGGATGGACCAATCTACTTAAAACACCTTTTTATTATTCATAATAACGATATAGTGAGTTATAATATAGAGCCTAAAAGAAGGTGGATAACTTTTTCTAAGACCCCTCAATGACTTGAAAAAGCCAAATCCCTTCCCCATATGTGATGGTAGTAACTAAGGTGAGGAGAATAATTGGAAAAAAATATTAGAAACCCACTCAAAGATGGAACATAAATTTTTGTAATCTAAAGATGAAGATCTATTCCATATTTATGTATACTTCCTCTATGTGAATCATCTAAATAACATTGGATAAAACCCCATGTATTTCATGGTCTGAATCATTTCTGATCTAAGACAATGCTTCCTTCAATGTTTCTATCTATGTAATCCATGTTTCTCAACTGAAATACGATAATCCAGGCTAAGAGATAGCCATTATTAAGAGTATTTTCAATAACTTTTTATGAAAAATTACACATGATTATGGGATGAAATTGACCCAATAAATTCGGTTGATTAACTTCATGGATGATTACTAGGATAGTTCTTATGGTAATTATGGGAAGTGGACCACCCTTGAAGTAATCAGGAATTTTTCAAACAACTTTTTTTTATAAGATATAATTCATCTATGTAAAAGGAGCATGTGATTCCTTAAAGCCTAAGGTAATTGTTTAGGCTGATTAATTTAATAAAACCTTTTATCTCATATTAATCTATAATGTATTGAAACATATTTTTATCCTTATAAAAAATATTTTGATATGTTACCAATGAAAATATCATCATAATAGTGTATATGGTCCTTTTCTCTCCTATCAAGTTGAGATCATTCAAGTAAAACTTTGAAGAAAAAGAAATTTCTAAGGATAATGTGATATTTGAATCACTGTAGTATGATCTAGACACCATCAAAATGTTTATATTACCAATTTACCTTATCTCCAACAAGAAATCATATATGTAGGTCATGTTTATGTACCCTTCCCTTAGACAAAGGATTCTGGATCACACCCTATATATTCATTATCCTACAATAAGATGTTATTCAATGAATCTATGTTTATAATCGAGGAGAAATAATAATTATTCATTATATTTTCCATAAAATTATCTATAAAGATGACTGATCTCTTCTGAGATCAACACGAATTTTGTGTTGATAATCATATGGTTATTAATATAGGTAATTATATTAAATTTATTATATTTTGAGCTTATTTTAAAGCACTACCCATGCATTCCATAATATTTTGTCCATATATGATGAATACACCGTCTATTTGAAGCTATTTTTATAGAAACCCTAACCTTTGACACATATTATTACATAATTTTAAGAATAATTAACCATCAAATACAAACCATGGATCGTAAGTTCTACTGTATTTGGAAGATTTGGTACATAATTAGAAAGATTGAAACCAAAATAAAAACATCGTATTTTTATTCTCCTTAATGATCTCATATAATCCGTTGAGATCTTAAATTTTCATAGGATAATCTGTGGAATATATAGACAAAATGGATGAGCTAAAAATCCCAAAAAGGGAACAAACATATAAATAAATCCAAGAACATGGGTTAGAAAGCATAATGTATGGACATAAAAAGGAATTGAATGTGAATAAACATTTGGAAGCTCAAAATATATAAAATGGGATAATATAAACATTGAATCATAGAAAAGTGGAAACAACACATCATATGACATAAGCATGGGTCAACCCTAACAGCTAAGAATATTGCACATGGCAGAAAAACACTCATAAAGGAATTTGGTTCACTCTCTATCCAAACATGACGTCTCATGACACTAAAAAATACCCAATACATTAGAGGGATATCTGGGTACACCCATCATAATATGTTCATGCATATGTTTTCCACATGAAGAATCAAGCATAAGGGTTTACCATGGAAATAATTGGGTATCATAATCATGTCCTAAGGCATAAAAACATTATATCATAACGGAGTCAAATAAAGAATCTATTTAAATAATAATTTTAAATTTATAAGGTTAAATAAGAATATTTCATGATGAGAGATGTCAAACTGAAGTGAAAACATGTAAAAAGACAGTATAAGAAACACTATAAATCAGTCATTTTAGTGTGGTTTAAATAAAATATTAATAAGCATTTAGAGAAAAAAATGCATAATCTTTTATATTAAACCAAAACTGAACCAAGATATATTATAATGGTAAAATTATTGATTTCAGATGAATAATGGTGGATTAAAAAATATTATGGATGGTACTTGAAAATGGGAAAGAGATTGGGAAGTTCATTTTAATCAGGCCTGCTTATCGGGAGGAATTGATAAGGAAACCATAAAAAACATGTATTTACCCATCAATGAGAGAATATTTCAACATGGTTGACATTTTTGAAACATAAGAATGGAACATAGGATGATAGAATAAGAATAATTAGTAATTTAATTGGGGTAAAGAGATAGAAATCATAACCTGGACGAAAAATGGTGGTTCAGATAGAATCTATTACCTTATGTCTCAAAGTGTTCTGCACTTGAATTTAATGTCTGGGATAATGAAATTAGATTCATTAATAATTTAATTCAAAACCTGGTAAATATGTATTTAATTTTTTACAATTTTATAATGTTCATTTATTTCTTTTTTGATGAGTTATAATATTCAATTTCATCATTTAAGGGTGCTCATTTCCTTAGTTTTCATGATTAGTTCCCTAGTATACATGTCTGAAAGATCATGTAAAATGGGAATAGTTATATATAATTGAAATTTTACGTTAATAATGAAAAAAAATTAAATGGTATTATATATTATTATTTTTCTATATATGATTATAAATAATTAGATAAAACGTTAATGATAATTGTTTAGATTGTTATGCCATATTTTCAATCAACATGAACTAGTTTAGTTTTATTAATTTAAATTATATGTATATACAAGTTCCAAAACACTAAATAAGTTGTAAAACACATTTTAAAATATTATTTAGAAAATATGAAATTTTAATTACCATCCATGAGTGAGTTATTATAATACTAAAAAATCATTTTCCATGATGGGGGTGAATCAACACCTCACATACGATGTTTTCATTTTTAGAAAAAAAAAAGTGAAGAATGTATAATTTATGGTGGGTATACCATTAATATAATAAAATTACAGTAAATAAAATATAAAATATTTATCATTCCACTTTTGGATAGGTACATGAAAATAGTATAAGAAAAGCAAATAAATTGAAAAGGAATTCAAAGAAAATAAAATAGGACTTTACCTCTTGAACTTCTTCTCCTTGAGAACCTCCTTAGGGAAATTGAGATTGGTATTTTTTTGATTGAAAAGGTTCCTAGACATGGGGTAGATACTTCAGGATATGTTTGGGAAGAATTTGGGTAGTATTCATGTCTTTGATGGTGTGAAGTGAAGAGATGGTGAGGGTAGGTGTTTATAGGGGAAGATATGGGTGTTTGTTTATTAATATTTTATTATTTTATTATTATTGATCATGAATATGAATAGTGACAAAAAAATATTACAAAATATATTAAATAATGAAGGATATTTTGACCTTATGGGTTAAATCATCCATATGTTAGTCATAACTCAAAAATTCATGTATTCAGCTTATATCGTAAATTATTGTATTTCAATATTCACCAAAAAAATCAACTATTTTATAAAAAACCAAAAAAAATTCCATAACCATTTTTCTTTGTGTATAATTAAAATGTAGAGTAAATTTTATGAATACAATTTTATAAATAGGATAAATTTAAAATTTAAATAAAATCATCATTTAATCAAAAAATAATGATTTTAATATTATAACAAATTTTATGAAACCTTAAAAAATTATTTAAGGATTCATAAAATTATATTATAATAATAATAATAACATATTAATTTATGAATCTATTTTATGAAAATATATTTTCTTTTTAATAATTATATTAATTATAAAATAATATTTATATATTTATGACTTAAAAATAATACCAATGATTAATTTAACATTTTTAAATCATTTCTGTAATTATACGATGATATAAATATATCATATTTTACATCATAAGATGCGTAAATTTTATTTATACTTTCATATGTGTGGTTACAATTCTATTGGCAGAATTACTATTCCTAACAGTTACAGTATTATTCTAATCATCAAGTCATTATTCCATTGGTATAAGTTTCTTATATTATAAGAATACCCATAATTCCATTTTTAATTAATTTATAAAGTTGTTATCATTTTCTATATGTCATTTTATGTGATTTATAATATATAAAATACTTATAAGAAAGGAAAATCACATTGATATAATTCTGAGTCATTATATTCTTCCACCCTTATGAGATTTTTTCCTCAAAATTTCATTTTACAAAATATGGAGAAAACAAGTTAGGGTATTTATCCTTAATCACATCCTTCGGTTCCCATGTTTCTTCTTCGTACTTATTCGTTATCCATTGTACTTTGACCAGGTGAGTAGCCTTTTTCCATATAACTTTATCACCGTGATCAAAGATTTTCATCGGCTACTCCGCCCATGAGAGGTAATTCTCTAGTTGTACCACATCCATATTTAGTATATGTGTGGGATATGGTATGTACTTTCTCAAGTGGGATACAAGGAATACATCGTCCACTAGATACATGATAGCTAGAAGTACTACTCGATAGGACACAACACCAAAAAAATCATGAATCTCAATGTGGTTGATGTACCTCAAACGCAAAATTACTTTCCTCCCACATCTCATGATCTTCTTGCATAGAGATATGCAGAGTAATAAGATGTCTCTACCCATAAAATATGAGTCCCATTTATGATTTTATATATATCTCTTCTATCAACATTGGGATGCATGAATATACTTCTGAATGGTTTTCTCCATTTTTACCATTTCATTGACTATTTCAAGTCCTAAAAGCTTTTTTCCACCAACTTCATCACACCATGTTAGTGTTATTAATATTTTCCCAAAGAGGGAATCATATGGAGCCGTTTGGATGCTCAAGTTTGAACTGTTTGTTGTGAGAGAACTCAACCGAAGATAGATTTTACAATCCTCCCTTTAATTCCATAGAAAATGATCCCATCATGTCTTCTAATGTTTTAATAGTCTTTTTATATTTGGACATCAATTTGATAATGATTTCCATAATGAAGTTCAACTCAATTTTTGAGCATGTTGGAGTCTTTTCCAAATCATATAGGTGAATATCATATCTTGATCGGATACAATCTATAGTGATATTCCAGATAGCCTTACTAATTCTCTGATATATATCTGTGCAATTTGATCAAGTGATAAGCCATATCTAATTTCAATAAAGTGATATTTCTTTATAAGATGATCCAAAATAACCCATATATTATTTTTTCCTCTGGATGTCTTTGGAGGTCTGGTGAAAAAATTCATGGTGATTTTTTCCCATTTCCAATTTAGTATGGGTAATAGATGCATCATCAGCTTAGAAGTTTGTCTTTCAGCCTTCACTTGCTGCAATACCAGGTACTTTGATGTTTATTCAGTGATCTACTTCTATATATTGTCCAACCAACAGTTCTATTGATGATCCTGATGCATATTTATGCTACTTGGCTTAATAGAGAAGGTTGGTCTTTGTGTGTCATTCAGAAACTCTTTCTTTATCATTGGATTGGATCATACAAATTTACATGACTGAAATCATAAAACTCTTTACTCATCAATTTTGATCTTTGAGGATTTACCATTTCTTATAGCTTCTACATTTTTATGAATTTCATCATCATTTATTTAATCATCCTTTATTTTCTTCAAAAGGGATGGATAATCAATAAATTGAAAAGGGATTGGTGATATTACTTCATTAATAATTCCCATGTACATGATTTTAAAATATAAGAAGATTGAGTCCTTATGAATCCTAATCATTGATAATATTAATGGATCAGTTCTACTTAGATCATCCACCACTTTATTCAATTTTTCAGGCTGGTAGTGGTTGAAAGGTTAAAATCATTAGGGATCTTTTACCATATTTCACGGTTCATATTTATATCATTATTTGAAAATATATATCTTAGGATCTTATGATCATTTATAGTTCACACTTCTCCCCATAATGATAACACGGTAATATTTTCAATGAAAAGGTCACATCTTACAACACCAGATCATGTGTTGGATAGTTTTTCTCATGAGTTTTAAATTGGCTTGGGGCGTTGGCTATCATTTTATCATTATTATTTAGTACATAGAATAATCCCTTCTTTAAAGCATCAATGTATTAAAAAATGTGTACCCCACTTATCAGAAGTGACAGTATTAGTGAAATGAAATTACTCCTTTTCCATTCATTGATGTAATATTCACATTCACTAGTCCAGAAAAATGTTACTCCCTTCTAATTCAGCTTTTTTAGTGGTTTTGAAAATCATAAGAAGTTCATCACAAATCAGTAATACCCAACTAGACTAATGAAACTATGGATCTCCATTATATATGTTTTCCTAGGACACTAATCGATTTCTTTTTTCATAGAAGTGTCCCTAGATATTGTTTTTCTGGTGAAAATATTCCCCAAGAATGATACTTCCACCATCCAGAATTCACATTTTCTATAATTTTCCTAAAGTTTCTCATATCTAAAATTCGTTATCATGGTATTTAAATGCCCTATTTGTTCATCATTTCTCTTGTAGTATATCATAATATCATCAATAAACACTTCCACTAAATTTTAGAGGTAATGTAAAAAGACTAGTCATTATGTCCATGAAAATTTCTGGACAATTAGTGAGTCTAAAAGGAATCACTATCAACTCGTAGTATCCATGCCTTATTTGAAAGGAATTATTGGGAATATCTTCCTTCTTCTCCTTTAATTGGTGATATCCTAACCGAAGGTGCACCATAGATAAATACTTGGACCCACATATTTGATCGAACAAGTCAAATATCCATGGATTATGATATTTCTTAGCTCATGATAGTCAATGTAGAGTCACATTGATCCATCATTATTCTTGAAAAGTTGGACCAGTACACCCCATAATGAACCACTCAGGCATATAAAACCCATGTACATTTTCTCTTTTAACTGCTTCTTCGTTTCCTCTAACTCAATGGTGTCAATTCTATAATGTTTCTTTGATATGGGTAGAGATCCAGGAATAACTTTAATTGAGAAGTCATCCACTCAGTCTGGAGGAACACTATGCAATTACTCAGGGAACACATCAGAGTTCTCCCTCACAATGGGAATGTCTTCAATAATGATTCTCTCATTTATCTCAAAAATTTTAGCTAGATATTCTTTCTCATAATGAAATAATATCCACACTTGAGATTAATATTTTAGAGGATATTCCTCCTCATTCTTACACTTGTATAGAATTAAAGGATGCCTCTAGATATGAAGATTGATCTCCCTTTACAGATAGTTGATGTTGTCTATGTGTAATGATATAGGATTCATACCCAACCTGGAATCAAACTCCACTAATAGAAAAATGACAATATTTCTTGGGAGGTTCAGCCCACAAACATTAAATGAGGAGGAGCTATATACATTGGATGAAATAATTGTTCCATTTTCTATTCTCCAAGATAAATCAACTTCTATATTTTGATGAGGTGTTTGAATTGTTCTACTAAATGTTCTAGATATTAAAGAATACATAGAACCAAAATCAAGTATTAGGTTCTCTATTCCTCATTGAATAAATATCATAATTATCACCGCATCAATTTTAGGTTCCAAATCAGTAGTAGTGATATCATATTCCATTCCCATTTTCCTTGATGGTTTTTGTTGTTGGTTTCCTATAAAAACCCATGTATTAGGGAAATAACTCACATAATTCACATGTTCCTTGTAGGTAAAAAAATTTACTACATGCTAATTATTGATATAAACCTTCCTTTCTTCCTCCACATTTGTTTGATTCTTCATATCCATTTAGAAACTATTATCTAGATTCCCCTCTCTTTTAGATTTTAAGCATCTCTTGGATCCCTTTAGATAGTTCCCAAGATGCTTCTTCCCACACATTGAAAATATGGATTACTGGGTTTTCTTCCCATAATGGGATTTATCTATTAATACCCCCACATTAAACTCTATTTTATGCATTTTATATTTGGCCCAAGAGACCATTGAGAGTATCCAATATCAATTTCAACCTTAAGGAACAACATAACCCTATTATCCCTTATAGTTAATATATATATTCAGAAATAGAGTTAGACCAAAAAAGGAACTTGGAAAAGGTATAAAAAGCCTATGGAGGTTGGATGTAATAAAGAAACAAGCAGGTTCCCTATTATCAAGTTTACCCACACGAGTTTCAAGATATGAGTACTTGTGAAGCATGTGACATTGTACCCTGGTTAGGCGTCGCCTTAGAGGCCATATGTCCCACCACCTTGTTACCTTCTCACCATGTATGTCCCAACTGAATGTTTATGTTGATAAGGATTCATTTTCATTTATAGATGGTATATGCAATCAACCAGGGAGTGGAACCTTTACCCTTTATTGAGTCATGCATGATAATAGAGTATTTTTCAATTTGACTGAGAGATATAATATTCTGGATACATAGTCTAGATCCTATGTACATAGATTTGGCCTCTGCATGTATAACACTCCCCTACCCATAAAATGTAGAATACTTTAGAATGACCCTTACCTTAAGGTCACGTACCCCCCCCCCCCCCCCCCGACACACACACACACACATTACTCTTTAGATGCATGACTCTTCTAAGATCAGTTTGACTCACATGGCTGGTGGCATCCACCTGACCTAGTGACCCCTCAGCCTGGAGAGCGGCTGCACCAAAGTCATACTCGATTGAAGGGATCTCAGTGAGGGAACTCCAAGCTAGTATTTGAATCTATTAACCAAATCTACAAGCATGGATTAGGTTCTCATGATAATAGTTATCAATGTAGATAGTCCCCTCAAACCTAGCCTTATCCCTAGTTGGGGAAATATTTATTGAAAATTACTTTGTTGAACCCCTCCCAATCCATTAAATAAATTTCCTCCCTATACATTTTGTTTTTTATCAATTTATACCACAAATCAGATCCACCATAAAAATTATAGACTACAACACGAATTTCTATTATTTTGACCACTATAGGATAGAGAATATCATCTATATTATGTTAATCCTCTATTCTAATGTGATGGGATTGGAAGATCTACTGAAGATGGGAGACCTTTGTCGGATAGAGGATTCAACCACAACTTTCTCTTTTTTAAGATAAGTAGGGTGTTCTACATGATTCAAGTTATTACTCCTAACTTGAACCAGTTAAGAAAGTATGGTAATAATGTTTTGAGTTCCCATTCCCATCAGATTTGGAATTTCATTATGGAAATCGTCACATTTACTATCCCATTGATAGTTGTCATGGGTTTTTATATTTTCCAGCATTAAATAACAGAATTAAATTATAGTTATGGGGCTTCAATACCTAGATAATATTAATAATAAAATAAACATTGAACATAGAAGTATAAACATGTAAATGGAAAGTATATCATATCTTCTTATTCCCTAAGTTTTAATCTAAGTTATCCATGGTGATAGAATTTTCCCTAGGGTTCTTAATATAGTTTTCTTGTCCAAAGCTACAAAAATGTCTAATTAACCATCAAATACAAACCAAGGATCATATAGTCTAGTGTCTTTTGAAGATTATGTATATAATTAGAAATAATGAAACTAAATTTAAAATAGATACATTTTAATATCCATAATTATCTCCAAACATTGTTTTAACTCTTACATTTTCATAGAATAACCTTGGGAATAGATAGATAAAAGGATGATCTGAGAAGCCCAACAATAGAATAAACATAGAAATAAACCATGGAACATGGTTTTGAAGGAATTACATGATGTCATAAAAAAGAAATTGAACACAAATAAACATATGTAATTATAATATATCCTAAAAAATTTGAAACAACATTCAACATGGCATAACAGTGATTCAAGGCCAACTACCTTGACTATTGCACATATCGGATAAACTCCAATACATGAATTTGGTTCACTCCCTATCCCCAAATGACCCCTCATGAGACTAAAAATTACCCAATTTGTTTCAGTTTTATCTGGCCACACCCATCATAACATGTTCATGCATATGTGTGCCATATAAATAATCAAGAATAAGGATTTCCTATAGAATGAATTGGGTGTCGTAATCATGTAATAAGGCATAAAAAATAATATCATAATGGTGTCATTGAAATAATTTATTTAAATCACGCATAGACATTAAAAATGGATAATAGTCATATATCAGGTTTTGTGATGTCAATATTAAGTGAAAAAAATTAAATGTAGTGTTTAAGAAACACTAGAAATGAGTCATTTTAGTGTGGTTTAAGTAAAATATTAATGTGCATTTAAAAAAGAAAGTGAATAATATTTTATATAAAACTAGAAATGATCCAAAATATATTTTTAGTGAAAAAGGATTTATTTTATATGAATAATGGGGGATTAAAATATATTATTTATGGTACTTGAAAATGGGTAAGAAATATAGAAGTTCACCTTAATCGGGCATGTTAATCTAGAAGAATTGAGAATAGAACAATATAAAACATGTATTTCCCCATCAAAGAAAATTAATTGAGCTTGATGTATATGTTTGGAACAAAAAAAATAGAACATAAGTTGAGTAAAATAGAATAATTAATAATTAAATTTTGGTAACTAGATAGATAAAGTGTAACCTTAAGGTAAAATGGTAGTTTGGAGAGAATAATTTTCCTAATGTCGGAATGTCTTCTGCACTAGCACATAATATCCTAGATAATGAAATTAAATTTGTTATTAATTTAATTAAGAAAATCTTAAACATGTATATGATGTTTTATAATTTGATTATGTTTATTTTCATCCTTTTTACTGAGTTATAATATTCAACTTTATCATCGAGAGTGTTTGTTTCCTTGGTTTTCATGATTGGTTCACTTGAATACACGAATGATATATCACCTAAAATGGGAATAGTTATCTAGAATTGAAATTATAAGTAATTAATGAAAATCTAAAATATTCAATTAAATTTTATATTGTAATTTATATATTTGTGTTTGAGGGAAATTTATTACATAAAACATTACTGATAACTGCCTAATTATTTTGACACTCTCTCGATAATCACAAACTAGTTTTGTTTCATTAATTAATATTATGTATATAAAATTTATCAAGTACACTAAAAAGTTGTAATAAAAATTTTAAAATATATTTTAACCATTATAATTGTTTTATGAACATCCTTGAAGGCGGTATTATAAAACTAAAAATTCATCATCCACAATGGTGGGGACTCGACACCTCACAGGCGATATTTTCATTTTTTGAACAAAAGGGGGAGAGAGAAGAGAATTGATGGAAAATATACCATTAATATAATAAAATTCTATTTAATTGAATAAAATAGAGTAATCATGCCTATTTTGGATAGGTATGTCAGTATATTATAACAAAAGAAAATAAAATGAAAAGTAATTAAATGAAAACAAAAGATGGTTTTACCTCTTGAACTTATTATTCTTGGGAACCTTGATAGGGAAATTTGGTTTGGTCTTTTGTAGAGACCAAAAGTTCCTTGATCTGGGAGATATACATGGGAAGATAATATGGTATAATTTTTAATTGATTCAAGTCTAGAAAGGTGTGTGGATAAGATTTGGTGAGGGTGGTATTTATATGGGAAGAGGGGTGTTTTTTTGTTATTATATTCATTATTTTATAATTTCAGCTCAAGAATGTCAATAGTGTTGAAATTTATCACTAAATATATTAAATAATTATTTATAGTTTGATATTATGGTCTTGAATTATCTATAAATCATCCATGACTAAAAAATTCAAGTATTTATCTTATATTGTAAATTATCATATTTAATTATTCGCAAAAAATTCAACTATTTTAAACAAGTAAAAAATATTCACCCTAACCATTTATCAATATTTCTAATTAAAAAATGGAATCTATTTTTAAAAAAATAATTATAAACATGAGAAATCTAGTTTTTTAATAAAATCCACATTTACTTGAAAAATAGCAATTTTAATTTTATAACCAATTATAAGATGCTTTCAAAAATTAATTAAGGTCACACAAAATTATATTATAATCATAATACAATATAATATAAATCAATAAATCTATTTTATGAAAGTATATTTTTTTTAAGTCATTGTATTTATTATAAAATTGTAATTAAATATTTATGACATACAAAAAATAACAACACATAATTTATATTTTCTAAAACATTTTTTATACCATGATATATATATCATAATTTAATTAATAATGTACCTAAATTCTATTAATAATTTCATAAGTGAGGTTACAATTCTATTGGCTGAGTTATTATTCCTAATGGTCACCGTATTATTCGAATTATCAAGTTACTATGCCATTGGTATATATTCCTTGTATTCTAGAAATACATCTTATTTCATTAATTCTTCATTTATAAAGTTTGTATTGTTTTATTATGTGATTCTATGTTATTTATACTATATAACATAACTATAAGAATGAAAAAATTTCATTTATAGAATTATGCATCATTGCAACTATCTTCTATACACAAGATAGAATAAAAGAATCCTCAATCAGAAGATAGCAAGAATTAAATATATAGAATAATGAGAAGGTAATCAGATAGTTTATGTTCCAAGTGAGTTAATGTTAAAAGAGGGAATCTAGAAATGAAATTTATGTTGCTTAGATATCTATCCAACTGGCTCAAAGTCCTAAAACTACTATGATTATTGTTACACCGCATGTATAGATAACCAGTGATACCCATATCCAAGAGTAATTTATTAAATATTAAAGATTGAAATTCATTCAACACATTATTCAAAGATCATCCCCCACCACTATTCTAGACTAGCCAGGGATTGTGTTTAAATCGCATCCTAAAGAACCATGCGATGGAACCAAGAGAAAATGAGGAAATATTTTTCAAGAGAGCACCTCTTGTAACAAAGAATCATTTATTATAAATGACTATCAATAAAATGGATGTTTAATATTTACTAACTTTAATAGTAATGTGTTTTTAGGAAGTCTCGATGAAGTCAATTTGTAGATGGCTCTCCCAAAAGATCCAAATATGGGAAATATTTTTACTTTTGTGCATATTTTTTTCTATATGTTGGTTGTTAAAAAAATTAATGATAGAGTATTTGAAATTAGGTTCTAGAATCGCTAGTAAAGGAACTTGACTTTTTAAGAGTCTACTAATGATACTTACTTTTTTTGGAAAAATTACTTTTACAATTCCACATAATTTTTGAGATTATTATGAATGACAGGGGCTACCAAATAGGCCCAAGGTGTCTTGAGATTAGGTTGACATATTTCTCATATTTTATTTTTCTGAGATAAATTTAATTCCCCCCTAGTAATAGGAGTATTTGATATGATTTTATTTTGAATGCCTTGAGACAGAAGAATATATGACTATTCTTCATCAAATAATTCTATAAATCCAAAGGAATTGGGGGATGAATTTAATTTATTCGAAGGAATATGGTGAAATCCTGGTCTAGTTTTCAAGGTTATCCCACACTACTCTGGGAATCCCTACACTAGTGACTTCATTTTCCTAGGGAGTATGAATCCCTAATAAATGTTTAGCATTCATGGGGGTGTTTAAAGTGTAGAGACATATGGTAATTTTTTTGTTGAAACTCCCTTAGGTTCTTGACTTGAATATGTGGATTGATACCATAAGTCTTAAAAATAATATAAGGAGGGTACATTTTAGAGGATATTCTTTCATAACTAGGGGAGTCATTCTACCATATTACAATAGGGTCAGATAGAGGAAAAGTTCAAGGGACTATTCCTTAAACCATGAGAACAAAGGTGTAGAATTGAATATTTTATTCCATAGGTTAATCTAGAATAATCTAATGGGAGACTAATGGTAATATTTATCCAAATTGGGACACGCTTCCATGAATCCAGTATAGTCAATACCCTGAGTAATCATAGAACCTTTGAGAAGAAGGTTCAAATCCCTCTCAAGGGGTTCTAAAAATACATCCTACATAGGTTATTTATCTAAGATAGATTTATGCAACCTCCTATAGTTTGAATCCATGTTACCCTAAATATAATAATGAGAAAAGAAACCAATAATGTTGGAAGATGATAACTTTTTAAAGAATTAGATGTCACAACAAGCATAAATAAGGATCTATAAAGGGAGGGGGACTTCTAGATCCACCTCAACAAAAATCTACATAGCCACCAATAACTCCATCAATAATATTTCTTCATATAAATGAATGAAAATCCCAAAGTCATAACCAATTCCATTGAGTGTTAGTGGATTGTGAATAAGGATGGTAATTCCTAGAATTCAGATCCACAATGCCTCTAATGGAGAATCGCCTCCCCTTATGGGAATCCAAGGACCAATGCAAGAAGAGAAATCTCCTTATTTCCCTATTAAATGCCTCCCTAGACTATTCCAAAATAAAATAAAATTAAATTAAAATATGAACAAAAAAGGATTTCTAATTCATGAAAGAAATTCAGGTCTGATAACATGACGAATTGAAAAAAAAACGTGAAGATATTGGAAATCATAACAAAAAAAATGGAAGCTAGATACTATTTATGATACCTAGAATATCCTTGGGATTCACTACAAAAAATATTTAGGACCAGGCATCCTTCCACAATCTCATGTTGTTTCCTCCTTATGGGGATCAAAAGGATGGGAGGGATAATGGCTTTCAGGGGAGGGTGAAGGTCTCCTGAGAGAGTCCCCTTATATGAACCAACTAATATAGCAAGACTATTTCCTAGTGTGATCCCTAAGGGTGTCCAAGAGCTATTAGTAATAGTGGGTCCTCCATAAATTAGAACCAAATAAAGCTCCAGGGGGTCACGGGATGAGGTGAGAGATTAGGTGGCACTAAAGGAAAGTAATCCTTAGAGAATACCAGTGGAGCTCTAGTAATCAAACCTAATTGAGGATTCATATGGGGTTATTCATCCTCTAACATAGACGGCATGGTGGCACTAATCCCAATAATGAATTGAAATTTTGAAATGGATGGAGTCACATTGAGTGCATACGAGTGAGAAGAAAGTGACATTTTTATTATTGTTTAAATTTTGAATATATATTACTATATTAAATTCAACATATTAACATATGTGTATATTTTTTCATTTAATTAAAGTTTTTATGGTAAATTTTCTGTGTAAATATAATGTAAAATAAATATGGACTGACATGTAATCTATATTAGTTTTATATTTTTAAAAGAGTAAGCTTATAATAGTGAAAATAGGAAGGTAGTACATGTGAGTGTCCTTGATGTGATTGACCCGAGGTTATTCCACTATTAAAAATTCTTAGTTAAATTAGAAATCAACAGATTGGGGATTCGTGAAAAAACCAAACATATCAATTTGACACCACTAACATGGAGGCAAGTATCATTTGTAGATATTTTAAAAAAAATCTAGAAAATATTCATAAATATCAAAAACTAAAAAAATCGATTCATTTCATATCATTCTTTCTCTCAGTCATGGATTACATTAGTTATTTTTCATATTGATGGCCTAGTACTAAATTTTATAGTAGGGAAGAGATATTGATTACTAAAACTGACCAAAATTCATAATAAATAGAATAACATTATTCTAATATTCAATATAATTTCAAAATTCTTGAAAAAGAAAGAAGGTAGTGGAATTTCTAGATGATGAGGTTAAATAAGTTAATGTTCTATGCATGGAATGGAAAAAACAAGTAACTGAGGAGAATTAAATTCTAGTTCCACCATCATTATAAGTTCCTGAACCTAGGGAGGCATTAAAGATATAACATTATGATCCAATCATATCCCCTTATCCATTTCATGAAAATGGTTTTGAGGATTTCATGCCACATAATACAAATGTTGGAGAACAACATGATTATAAAAAAAATCAATATATTTCATCAAAGATAAAAAAGGTATGTGATTACCCCATCATTGAAAATTATCAATGAGCTCCTCTATACCTCTCTATTTCCTTGGAAGATCATAAACATAAACCTACTAAGACTTCGTTTTCAATGGTCCTTCCAAAAGAGATAAATTTCCAAGATGACTAACATGAATGGTAATATTTATATATTAATTTAACATTTTTAAATCTTATTCAAGTAGAATTATTTTTTTACTTCTCCTTGTCTATAATTTCTGATACAACATAAACGGATTCGGCCTTGTATATTTATGTAAATGAAGAATTCATTCAAGTAGTGGTTGAATAAGAAGTTATAGAGAATATTTTGGTGAGGTGAATACCCCCTCTACAACACCTTTTATACAATATGGAGGAGTACACAATTATAGTTAATAGGAATCACCACTATTTTATTTTACCACCCACTATAGTCCTTAAATTCTATAATTCTACTTTCTTGAGGGTTGGGAATATTATTATCTACTTTGGGGGTCTATGTACTTGGTGTATACTCATGGACAATGGGAAAAGTCACATGTGATGGTTTATCTTAAAGAAAACACATCCAATGGATTGGTGTTAAACTACTGCAAAAACCAAACTAGGGGTAGTAAATACCTAGCACTTTATCACTTTTTTTACTTTTTTATCATGTTTTTTTTATTTATTACATTTAGGATTAAATTAGTAGTATCTCAGAGCATAACTCAAGGATACAACATAAAAATAACTTACATCATATATTTCCTTTTATTTAGTTTCTTTGTTACCCAATTAAAATTGTTCATGATTAACTTTATCTAAATTAGACTAAAAAGATGGTAGTAAATAGAATAGGTGTTAGGTGATTTAAATCTATTTTTAGGAATTTTTTGAGTGATTAAATGTTTTTCATGTTTTTCATTTTAAAAAATATTGGTGTTTTTATTTTCATTTTTGGGGTGTTCTTAGGATTCGTTAGCTAAATTGAATAGTTTGGAAAATTAAAATAATTTTGGAATTTTTTCACTTGTAATGATTAAAATATTTTATAACTTAAATGGATTTTTAATGGATTTGTTCTGTTTTTCAAATGTTTTCTTTTGATTATGTTGGATTGATTATGAACCTCATGTCCATTAGTACTGTCCAAAATGAAAATCTTTCCCAAACAGAGATATTTATAATACATTTTAGTATATTATTTACATCACTCTTTTTATAGAGATTATTGAGATAAGTTTTTTAATCCAAAACATATTGTTTTTATCCTTTTCAATGCTATTTGATTTCATTTAATGTTTCAAGAATGATTCAGGCACCACTTTGAAATCCCTTTTTACATTTAAATCTCATTTTAAACTAACATTACATATGAACATTATTAAGACCTTAGTATCCATAAAATACCTTGTAAAGTAGCAACATTATAATCCATTTATCCCTATCCTACCTACTCTATAATTTAAATTCATGATTATTTTTGTACTCAAGTGTATGGGGAGGTAAAATCTATGTTTTAGATTTTTAAAGTTTTGGAGAAATAATTTGAGTTCAATTAAAGTGTTTCCATGTAGATTTTTTCTTTTGTGGAATAAAATTAATTATGGAACGATGTATGGGTATCCCATATATCATTAACATTTTAGGTAGTAAGTTCACCATTATTTTAATATCAAATGTTTCCTTAATTTTTCCTCAAAAATAAATTTATGAAGAGAGATTCCATATATGAATTCAAGCTAAAAAATGTTAAAAATAGGGAAAATATAGAAGAAAATAATCCTTAACACTAATATTACAAGTTTTTACATACCAAGTAAAGTAGTATATATTCAAGGGTTATTCAATTCGGAACAAATTTAGAATCACTCCATTCATGAGAAAAAAAGTTTCATTCATTTAATTCACTTTAGAGCCAAAACCTCATCATTATATCCTATTTATTCTTTAAATTGAAAACCTTCCACCCCTCATCCTTTGAATAACATATGAAATATACTTCATTATTGATAAGTTTTTTACTTTATTAAGTGGATATATTAGGATAAAATAATTCTTATGTATATCACACATGTTCATGGGAAAGATATAAACTCCACAAACAATTCTTTATTGAAGAGAAAAATATTTTCTGGGGAGGTAAGAATGAAATGAATACAAGGATTAAAATGATGTTGAATGTATATTTATAATTTTTGAGGATTTATAAAATTTATTTCTAGGTAGGAGTCATTATATTTCCTTAGATATAATAGTTTAATTGTGTTGTCATTTATGCTTTGGGAAGTCTACTTAACCCTTGGTTTTAGATGATTTTCTAAGAGTGAAATAGTTAAGTGTGCGGGAGTAACGAAGCTAAAATTTTCATATATTATATATTTTAATTAAATTTTCATAATATATCCATTTTGTTATTCTATTGTAAATTATCACATTTTTATGTTTTAGTAGTATTTTTTGCTTAATTGTGAAAATAATCAAATTTTTCATTTTAACTATTTTAGTTTACTTTTGTATTTAAGACATAACTATTTCAAAATATATTGAAATTGTGAAAAAAAAATTTAGGATTCCAGAATTTTTTTAATTAATTTCATTGAATTTGATCAAAATCTCAATATATCATTTGAAGGCCCAAAACAAACTCGTAATTTGGGCCTCAAAAACTATGCATAGATCCAGATACTTTTAAATATGAGATTATATATCAAATAGGGGAGGCCAAGTGGATTTGAACTTTCACATGGAGGTTGAAACCATCTATGGGAACAACTTCATTAAATATGTATGTGATTGAATTTACCTCTTTAAAGGTCATAAATTCATCATAAGTTGGAGCTTCAGAATTCAAATAGTCACCTAGCCAGAATACGTTTCTGAGTATAAAACATTTACAAATCCTTAAATTATTTTAAAATAAATATTAAATTTGGTTAATTCATGATCAAGACTTATAATAAAAATTTTTATGTGTACCACATTTACAAATTCTAACATTTAAGGTTTTTAACGCATGAAAAAAATAATATGAAACTTCTCGAGCCAAAAGTTTCACATACTCTCCCGAAAAAATGATAATCCTCTTCATATCAAGGGGTTGGAAACTTGATGGAGACCTTTTCTGACCTATTTTAGGAGATTTTTATTATTTTATTTACTATAATATTTTTTTCTTTTAATACTTTTGTTTTATTCTTCATATCTCCATTATTACATTACTTTGGTTTTATGTGTTCTCCCACAAAAATCCCTTCTCAACTCCACTAAAAATTGAAATCTAACCACAATGTTTATTCGAGGGAAGAAATGGTGGTATGATTTAGTTAAATTTTATCTAATTATCTATTTATTAAATTATAGGTCTTTTAGTGTTGGTTAAATTTATTATAATGGGAGGTCTCCATGTCTTCCTTGTCATCTAAAATTTTCTATTCATTTATCATTTTATTTCCCTTCACAATTTGGGTCATGCATACAATGGAGCATGGCATGATTGGTTGTGGACAATGTAGAGGTATCCTATATGAAATTTTGAATATTATTTCCCCATATGTAGAGGTCTTGTAATGGGGAAATAAAATTTCAAATAAGTGGGTGTGTTGTGACATGTTTTTATCACTACATAGAATTGAATATTGAGATTCTTTTTTAACATTGATATTAATCACCGCAACCTCCAGATAACATTTGATGACATTAAAATTTTTAACTTTATTTAATTTTTCATTTCATATATATATATATATAATAATTTATATTTTATCTATTTCAAAACTACACGCATATCTATTAATTTTATAGTCTTATATTAGTTATCTTATAATAGTGACAACTGGAAGACAGTGTGTGTGTGCGGCCTCCATGAGATCAAAACTAGGTTGTTCCACTATGGTACAATCTTAGTGATATAATTTATTAATTGACCAGAGATCCACAAAAAATCACCATGTATTATCTATGTCCTATTTAATATAAATATATGGTTTTGTGCTATTTTTGGAGTTGGTTTTCAGAGTATTTATAGATGTTAATAACTGATTGGTGTTATCTTAAGAAGATGTTGTATGATTTTTAAATATTATATTGTTTCATAGGTAATTATCTCTTTTTGGTTATGTTTAATTCACTAAATAATTAACTAAAATAGTATAATTGAGTAAATAATGGTAAGATAAGTATTAGAATGGTTTACGTAGTAATATTTCTAAGTAAAATGTTCCATGTTATAGCCATTAAATGTTGTGATTACTTATTAGATTTTTCGTTATCTTTTTTATACCAAATTTTGGTTTTTGTTTTATTATTTATGTATGACATGGTTCTTGTGGTTAATTTTGTGTTTGTTTGTTTTTTCATATGTGATTGAATGTGATGTGATAATATACGTGAATATATAATGGGTTTCATTTAAATGTATACATTCATAGTATATAATGGGTTAAGGTATAGTGTATGCGCATGTTAGTGTGAGTGTGTGGTATATAATGGATCAAGATTACAACTTGTTCATCTATTGATGGGTTTTATTTTATTATGGTTAATTAATCTACATTTATCCCAAGGTAGTGATTCCTTGAGTTTATGCCATGTTTTTGACAATGATAACTTTGGTTATAGCATAAGTCAATGAGATGATGATGTCGTGATGTGTTGTTTGTTATGTGGCTATGGATATACTAATGTTTTATTATTGTGATGATGTGGTGGTTGTTGATATATGGCGGTGGATTTAATGTTAATATTGATTATTAGTAGTTTTCAAATGACAAAATGATATGGAATATTATCATAGATATGATGAATTTATTATGATGAAAGAAATAGTATTGATTTGATCCTATAAATTTTTTATTATAATTATATGAATCTAGAAACCCGATATTACCATAAAATATTTTTTACCAATGAAATATTAATCTAAAGGGATTTGATTATTTAGTTTAATGGTGAAATTATCTTGGAATTCATTTTTAATGGTTTTTTCCCTTGGAAATATAAATTATTTTTCATTTAGTCATTCCTTTATAAATTTATTAATCTGATATGATGACAATGGGTAATATATCTAAATGTAATATCAATGTGATTTTATGATTATTCTTAAAATCATTCATAATTTATTAATCCGTTTTGTGTTTAAATCGTGTTCTTTTTTTGTTGAACTCAGGAATGTTTATCCCAATAAATTAATTTCTCATATATGTATTATTATTTGGAAATTTCATCATTCTAAGTACTCCCAATATGTCACCCCTATAATGTTTTATTGAGTTACTTTTTAGGATATTTATGGATATTTGGGGATGTTACTGTCCAGATAGCTGAAGTGGATTCTTTGATATTGTCGATGAATTGTATTTTTTTCCTTGTATACAATGCCATGTAGTGAGTTTGGGATTGGAAACATTTATATTTATAGTTTATTTATGTTTGTATTTATATTTAGTTTATTAGTGGTTTAGTAATATTTTCTTGGAATTTATGAGGGTAATTACCCCTATATGTGTAACACATACCCTCAACGCTAGTCGTTAAATCATGGATTACTGGAATCACACTTTAGGGATTATTATATCTCCACTACCAATGTGGGTTTTGTTCTCGAGTGGGTGGGTTGTGAATAGTGTTAGGTTATATTGGGTGATAGATGAAGGTCTATATGGGGATAAAAGAATATATTAAAAAAGTAAATAAAATAAGTGACTAAGTAAATTAAATATCAAATTTAATTCTTGAGGTTAATTAGTAGTGGAAAAAGGAAATAACACGAGGATTTTTTATAGTAGTTTGGTCTAATGTGATCCTACTATACTCTTAAACCTCTCTAATTGGGGAAATATATGTGTGCACTAAAAATATTTCTAAGGGGGAATCATAACCCAATTATATAATATTTTTCTAGTGGAGGGATAACCAAGACACTGACTTTTGTATAGGGAATCAAAACCCTTACAACATGACTTTAAACCCAAGGAGTCACCAACCGAATCATCCTAACAGTAGATTCAGGGAGTAACAACTCTTAGATTCTGTCTTTATAATTATAGAGTCATAACCTATGTAGAAAAATAATGAAAAATAATTCTTTTTCTATAAATGAAAAAATAGAAAAATATAAAGCGTGAGTGAGATATGGCATATAGTTTTACACACCCAGAAACTAGAAAATAGAATATAATCAATGAACGAACTAGTATCGGTTCATTAGATTTTGAATATCACCTCTTATCAAGGTTGTTTTATTTGAAACCAATGTAATTCTGCTCTTGAGAGAATGTAAAGTTAATGAAAAATAGTATCACACCAAGTTTGTCTTCTACGGTAGGTTAAAACATTAATAGAGTGTCAAAAATGTTATCCCTTGGTGTTTTTGTGTATTGTTGTTTTTAACATGAAAGAAACATATATGTATATATATATAATATATATTCTGTAGTTGCAGCTGCCCCGCTTCCTTTTGATATTCAAAAGAATGTGTGTTTAGATCTTTCATAAATACCTCCACAAAAACTCAAAAAAAAGTTGAATCTTAATTCCTATATAATAAATATTAAAAAAATTAAAAAAAAATTGAATAAATCTTCCAATAATATATCTAGAATAAAACTATAATTGAAATATATTAATAGTCTCATTTAAATACTTTCAAACCTCTCTAAACATAGCCAAAATAGTTCCCAAAAACTAATCGGAAAGTAAACTCAAATAATTGAATTTATATTATCTTGTATCCTTCGAATTTTTTAGAAAAAGACATTGAAATAATTTATTAATTTTTATCTTTAAATATTTCATCAAAACATCAAAATCTCTTTGATCATAATCCTTATATTCAATTAGTGTTTATCCAGTTGAAAAACCTCTAAAAATAATCTATATATATGTGAAGCAAGTCAATATTTAAAAAACACAAAACGGAAGTAGAAAATATGGTACAAAAAGTAGGTACATAAAATTAGTGTATGAGAATATAGGGTATATAAATGTAGGGTACATGAAATTACGGTACACAAAATTAGGGTACACATAAGTAGGATTCACCGAAAGTAGGGTACCCCAAATGTTGGGTTCACCAAAACTAGGGTTCACCAAAAGTAGGGTTCACAAAGAGTAGGGATTACTAAGAGTAGGGTTCATCAAAATTACGGTTCACCAATAGTAGGGTTCACCGAAAATAGAGTTCACCAAATTTTGGGTTAACCAAACTTATGGTTCATGAATTATGGTAAACTAACCACACATTAATGAAACTATCGTAGGGAACATTAAAAAACAAGAATCGATTCATTAAAAAATTTGTGTTTTTGAACCACACTTTGAACTATTCTATGGTTAGGGAACCAGACCTTACCTTCCACTATTCTGAAAGTAGGTTTGTTGAACCACACTTCACTGTGGTATAAAAGTAGGGTTGTGAACCATAATTTTAACTATTCTAAAAGTAGGGATGTCAAACCATAGTTCTCAATGTTCTGAATGTAGGTTTTCTGACCTATACTTTTCACAATTTTAAATATAGGTTTATTGAACCATACTTTTAGAAAAACTGGACATAAAATATTAACAAACCTCAATGGGTTTTTAAATCCTCTAAATAGAAAATTTATACTATGGTCAATAATACATATTTTCATAAAATATTAGTACCCTTCCAATGAATCAAGAATTGAATAAATACTAATTATTCTTCTCCTGAAATCATTAAAAAATAGAATCAACAACATTCTTGAAAAACTGATTTGTGAAACAGCAATGCAGAACATCAGAAAATTTATTAACCATCCAAAAAACATTTTTTTACTTATATGTAATCAAATAAAATCATGATAAACATGATTTATTTCTATAAAATCATGTTTTTTGTGAATCATATATTTTTATAACATGATGTAAATTAAATACAGTAACTTTTCAAAACTACAGACTATATAGTTTATAAAACTACATAGGCAACTTTTTTGATTTTTTAGAGTAATATAAAAGAATTTTTAGAATTCCTCTTAAACTAAATAAATTCTCATAAATCAATTATCTATTCAACATGATAATAATCACAAAAATCAAAACAATTTAGATTTTTATATCATCAAAATTCACAGTAAAATTAATCAAACTATAGGAAAAAAGAAAACATCCACATGCACAAACAATCTCCCATTTTTTGTTTTATTAAAAAACCAAAACATTTAATCCTTGTAAATATAATTTTTAAAAATTTCAAAACCAATTTATTTCTCTCAATTTTTTTAAATAAACAAAATTAGAAAATAACTCTCCCAAAACAAATGCTGTAATAAAAAGTAAAAATTCCAATATACCAAGATCAAATTTAATTTTCTCAGACTGAGCAGAGTATAAAGGCTATGTAGACTTATCTGGAAGATGATTCATGGAATGTATGAATACTAAAATAATATCACATTTTTTCATATGATCTGTAATAAAATGAAATCTATGATCAATATTATTTTTTCTAAAATGTTGTTAGGTATTTTTGGAAAACGTAAATTGTAGAAGTTATATCACAATAAATGTAGTGCCCCGGCCTAAGTTTCCTAGTGAAGGTGTGTTATTTTAATACATTTTCATGATAACAATGAATCAAATCCTGAAGGACCAATTTTTTTAGCATCCTTGGAAAGTATATTTCATGCATGAAATTTTCATCAAAATTCAAAACATAAAATACGACATAGATAATTCTTTGAGAATTCCATAATTCTCCTAGAATAACCCTACATAACAATCAGAAAACACTTCTTGGAATCCTGATAAAATATAACATTATAAATGGGTGATCTCAAATTCTCATTAAGGGTAAAACATAGAGCATAAACTATCATAAATAAGCATAACCTTTTAAGGGAATTTATAAAACTAAAACATAATCCTTTTAATAAAAATCTCTATAATAATATGATAAGAATACATCAAATAATTCCATTTAAACATTCACATGGATATTTTACAAGTTTAATACTCACATGTAATATCCACAACTAATCTCATAATGAGGGAATGCATAGTTGGGGTGTCTTAAACATATTTTCAAGGCTTCTTCCAAGAAATCGTACATAATTGGGTATGACATTAGCCAAAACCCAAACATAATTGTCTCATGAGACCTACTAATGCATCGAGGGGCTATAGTGGGTCCCACCTAACACTTAAAAAGTCTAGTTTAATCCTTTTATGTAGGGTGTATAACATAACCAATATAATCATTTGTATTAATACTAGAAATGGAAATGTCAATACTTTAACCACAAACCATGAATGGTATCAAAATAGCTTATCCATAGTCTAACATATCATAAATACTTCAATATAATATAGAAGATTGTATCATAATAAATCAACATCAATTAAGCATAAAATCCAACAATGGATGATGGAATAGATGAAATTACTCTTAATAAAATCATTGAAAATCTCTTGAGAAAACTATCCCTTTTTCTTTCAAATCAATTATTCAGAATATTCACACTTATAAAAGAAGACATTTAAATAGATATTTTTGAATAAAAGTTTCTCAAACCACTTTGAAATCTTAAAAAGTAAATACTATTTTAAAACATTCATGACCATATAAATAAATCCTTAAAACCATTTGAAAAAATGGATATTAATGAGAAATATTTAAGAGAATAAATCTTTAAAACATTTAAAACAATGTTTTATTAAAGTGTACCAACATAAAACATTAAAAATGTTCCTTTTTGAAATCATTTTTATAACTTTAAAATGGGCATAAAATATCCTTTATAATACTTTTATATCCATATAATTGGTTATGAAAAATAAAATAAATAATATTACAATGGAGAAAGGATTAATTCATTAAACATTCAAAGTGTCCCATACCGCATTGAACACTTAAACCATAGGTCTGATATCTAAAAATGAATCAATAAATACAATGTAGATAAATTTATTCAGGTTATGAAATAAAATATGGGTAGTACATACACCACACACAAGAAATAGTTGGGGAGCATGACTTATATCTCACAAAAAATTTAAAGTGATAGAAGATTCCCTTACATTAACTCTGATACTCTATGTATGTGTCTGAAAGTCTTGTGTAGGGGTTTTAAACATATTATTATCTTCTACCAGAATCATTATAATATTTATGATATCATATATGATTCATTTATGAAATTATATTAACAGTTTATTAATAATTTCCAAGTTATATCAACATATTGGGTAACAATCCCCTTCCATATCATACGTGTTTTGACTTGTTATTATTGACCATAACACTTAGATCATGATTTAATTAATTCTATAATGTATAAAATGATTTATATATCATATATATTCACAATGTAAATATATATGATAGATAGGTATATGAAAGGTAATACACAGTTCACAGAGATTGTTAGTCGTACGTATGCGTGAACATTGTTTACATTTTCTTATCGTATTGATGGGAAGAACGTGAATGACTTATGTGTACATAAATTTATATAAATATTATTACATGTCACAACCCAACCCTATAGGTCTTGAGCGAAAACTACGCCAAGATCACCTTCATAGGCCAGGGGCTGGCGACAAGAGCCAAAGGCGTAACTATCTCGGGGAGGCCTTTCCCTAAGTACATGTACACACACCCACAACCCACTCAATGCAGAAGTATAGAGTAAAAATGAAACCAAAGTACAATGAACAATAACCCAACCATAGTCATGAATCAACTTCTAAATATTACATGTAAAGTACTGAAAAGTACTGACAAGATAACTAAATAGAAAAGGGGGAAAAACATGTGCCCAACTAGAAAGGTGCCACAACCCAACAACAGGAAAACGAAACTAAACTGCTGGTGAGTCTCACACCTAGAAACCCTACTACCACCACTGAATGCAACCCAAGATTTTGTGTCCTCTATGTTTTTTTGTAGTCTCGATCGACCTGTCTGTCATCTGCAAGGGCACACCAAGTGCGGGCAAAGCCCAAGCAGGGGTGAGTGTAAAGATACATAGTAGGATGCCCGAAAATCTCAAAGGAGCAACGAATGAGGTACTAAAATGGTGAGCAGTATACAGAACAAAGAACAGTGTATGATTACAATAGAGAGAGTGCAGCTCAACCAAACAAAAGAAAGAAAGTAGACTCATCCAATCCAAGAGGAGCTAGACAAGGAAAGTATGTGGCATACCCCATGCGTCTTCTCCCCTCCTAGAAGGAGAGTAACCAAACCCAAGGAGTGGGAACAAAAGTAGTGTGTAAATATATATATATAAATATTCTCAACAAGAAACCCAAATGAGTTTGTAAGGGGAGCGCTATCTCCAAGCTCTGCCCAATAAAAGTCGCCAACAGATCAAAGGACATCCATCCCTAATGCCAAACAGTCCCATACGAAAAAGTTGTCTCATCGATGAACCGTACAACCAAGGGTCCCGCTCTAGTGACCATGGAGAAAAGTTACTGACTAGCCTCATAGAAAGGGCTATGTCTAAAAGAAGTCATTGGGTAACCCACTTCCCAACCCACCTAGAGGGTAAACCCCAAGATGTCATCTGGTAACCCACTACCCAGCCCCATTGGAGGGAAAACTCTATGTTTAACGGGTAACCCACTACACAGCCCCGCTGGAGGGTAAACCCTAAGGAGAATGGGTAACCCACTGTCCAGTCTCGCTGGAGGGTGAACCCTAAGAGGTCAACGGCTAACCCACTGCCTAGCCCCGCTGAAGGGTAAACCCTAAGGTCAATGGGTAACCCACTTCCCATCCTCACAGGCGGGTAAACCCTAAGGTCATCGGGTAGCCCACTGCCCAGCCTTGAATGACGATAAACTCGGAACATGTATGATATCTCCACAATACCCATGCCATCACTGGGTTTCACTAACATCGCTATCGTTCATTGGTTCGTAGTGTGTCAAAGGTACCTCCGACGAATGCCATTTCATGTTTCCACATTTAATGATATCTCGAAAGAGGCTCTGCATGCTCAAACAGGTTCCACTATTGTAATCCTCATCGAAAACATGAGAGATAGACTATTTACTAGCCCCGAACAGATGTCTAATGAAAAAGTCGCAGTACACTACACACAACTTAAAAGACAGCTCGTGGGGCCCACACCTCATATCCAGCTTCAACGCCTGAAAGCACCCAGGTCACGTTCGTCTTGATGTCAGGGTCACAACGCCACTGAAGGTGCCTAAAATAGAGTTCTGATGCAGAAGCTGAAACTCCCCGTGTTATATGCAAACAGGGCCTTGGGGGCCCACACCTCGATCCTGAAACACATCTCGCAGATCGTACCATTTTTTCCTTGCGAATAACCACGAGGTGTGGGCTATTCATTTTCCCTGAATGAAATTGTGAACTATAAGTCGTAAAAATGCAGCATACGTCCAAAAGTCGCATTGTGGGGCCCACTCCTCGAGCCTGAATTTAGGCGGGCGTATTGCACCATCGCAATCCCCTTGGAAGGACCCTCAAAAATGAGTACTCAAACACCCCAAATAGATGTCAGGGGATAAAGTGGAGTTTCACCGTGAAATGTGTGAACCAGGCCTTATGGGGTCCACACCTTGTCTCCAACATGAATGCTTCAGAAAGTGTCTCAAAAAATCCGCATGAGGATTGGGGTCATGGTGCCGCTAATGGCGCGTCAATCAGACATCCCAAACATGAGTTAGGTCTGACGTAAGAATAATTAATTAAATAATTAATTAATTAATCGCATTAAGCGTTTTGTTCCACTGAGCAACAAAAATAAACCGCAAGGGTTCCGAACCATATTTGGAATAACTATCTCAACTCCAGGGCCATATCACCTTTGACGACACGTCAAATGGACCTCCACCTCGCGAATACATTTGTTGTAAACTTTAATAATAATTTAATATTATTAAATTAAAGCGTTTCGGGTCCCCCATCTTTAGGCGCAGAACCCAAAAACCCCGAATCCCAAATTAAAAAGTCTGTCTCGGTGAGATGAACCCACATCCGTAGACAGCACTTCAGACGGACGCGCCATTTAGGAGCTACGGTCCCATGAACACAAGGGGCCCAACCGGGCCGGTTCACACCAGCCGGCCTGGTCCAGACCACCGGCCCGTGGCCCAGTCGCAGGTCCAGCCTAGCTTACAGCGGCCCACTGGCCGTGGCATGTTCGAAACTACCGGCCCCCTAGGTTTCGATTATTCCACTGACCAGTTGAGCGGCAAGTCCCTTTCCGCATGCCGCACCACAAGGACCTGCGTTTTGCGGGTCCTTGTCTACGACACACCCCGAGGCGCTGACCTCAGGTTCCTCCTCTGACCGTGGAAGGATGGCACCGGCGCCCTCGCCTCCTGTGGCGCACCGCAGAACCACCTCCCGCCTTCACTATTCCACCACACCACTCCCACTCCAGCTCTCCATCGGATGCAGACACACCCGACCAGCCTCCTGCCTTCAGCCGCACCGCACACCTTCCAGAGATCAACAACTCCACCGGCTCGCTACACCTAACTCCTTCCATCCACCTTCTACTGTCGTCCGTGCAAGCTACCTGCGCACGGTGCCCCAAGACACCTTTCTTCCTCAACTTCCTAGCACCGTGGCCTCCACACTCCACCTGAATCCCATGGATCGTCGCAGCCATGGACAACTGTCGGCCGCCGCCGGCGGTTCTACTATGGTGGTCCCTTCCTAAGACCACCATGATTCCAATGCACACCCGAAACTTATTCTGAGCCCATACTTGTGATCCCTATGACTTGACAATCGAAGCGCATGCCTCTGATTGGAAATCCATTGAAGATTTTACGCGATTAATTGTAAGCGCTCAAGAACCCGAAGAACAGTTGAAGATCACGATGAACAAAACCTGATTTTTTAGCATGGGTTGATAGTCGTGTTCATGCGGCCATCAATGATGTAACCAAAACAAAGAAACAAGGGGAGTCAATGGATTTTTAAATTAAAACATGAATTGGAACTCAAAAATAGAAAAAATTCTACCTCGATCCGCCCGTTTTTCATTAGCGGCACGTCAAAGACACTCCGGCTTCGATCCACCAATGTTCCGATGGAGATTGCTCCTCGATCAGATGAAGAATGACGAAGAACTAATAGAGAGATAAAGAGTGATAGAGAGCTTTGGTTTTATAGAGAGAGAGTGAATTAGAGTATTTCCTTAAACTTAAACACTTAAATTCTATTTATAGGGATCCCACTCAACGCAGAATCTGAATTCACCGTGCCCTCTCATTTTATATCGTGTTTAGGAAAAACACCCCATTTTGAACTCAACGGAAGTCTTGGATTTCCATTCTGAGACTTTGTTCGAATGTTTTTTCAAAAAAATTCCAGTGATAAAAATCACTAAGTCATTATTCTGAAATGACAACTTTTCCCATGGGTGACATCTCTCATAGCAGGCCCACACCAGCTACTTTTACACACCTACTAGGGTAAACGACATGCTCCGGACGCAAATGTGCCCTCAGATTTCTGATCCAATCTACCGTTTAGGAGAAAACAAAACCCCTCCATGTGCACAGTATAAAAACAATTAATATTTTTATAAAATTTATTGTGGGCACACCGGGCCCTGAAATCATACGTCGTCTCTACTCCTAGCTCTGGACATATTTGTAGAAATATTCCAAAGACATAAAGGGAAAAAACCAGGTCTCTATATCATTCCCTCCTTCAAGATTTTCGTCCCCAAAAAGAAAAACTAGGAAAAAAATTCAGGATACAGAGCTCAAACCTAGCTCTCCCACTCCCAAGAAAATTTTCACAACACCATGCTGGAACAACATGCGAACCAAAGGAATTTTGAGTACATATAAGGTCTGATACATTTGATCACATGCGTAGGAACACGCACGCACCTCCTCAGCTGCGACATGTGGAAAACGTTGTGCGTCCACTCATACTATTGGGAGGGTAGGGAAAGATGGTAGGTAAACTATAAATCTCTTGCACGATTATCAAACAGCCCAAAGAAACTAAGGGGGACTTCCCCGGCTGAACCTCTACTTTCCATGTCGCAACTAAAATCACAGTTTGTTCCTGGAACATGGTCTCACGATTCCCTCCTTCTGAATATCCATCCAGTGAAACACCCAAGGATATCTGGTCACACAGGTTTTCAAAGTCAGCACATCACAACCGAGACTCTCTTACATGCTCAAAACGTGGATGGGTCAACACCATCAACTGAAGAAAAGTTTCACCCTCCTGGTCCAACATGGTCAACTACTGGGAAGCTAACTACTACAAAAATTCTTGAACCTGACGAGTTTGGAACTTTCTGCTAAGGGAACCTGCTACAACACTGCCATTTTTCTGGAACATAGACTACCTCAAAATCATAGACTCGCAGAAATTTCAACCAGCACCATCATCTTAGGTTCAAGTCTCTATGGGTGAGGACACACCCAAGAAACTGGTGGTATGAGAAAACCATAAAGCGCTCTCCCAAAAGATAGTGTCTCCACATTCTCAGGGAAAAGACTACCACTACCAGCACCACATAGTGAAACGCGTAGTTCTATTTATTGGGTTTCCATCACCACGACTTGTACTTGTTAACGGTATCGAGATTGACTTGGAGCACACAAGGTACCAATGAACAGGGCAGGCAACCAAACTCATCCAACCGCCAGAGGCTAGACATGGAAAGAACGTGGCATACCCCACATGTCTTTTCCCCTCTTGGAATGAGAGTAATCCCCAAAATAGGCACTCTTCCAAACCCACTAGTGGCACCTCAAGAAAAGGGAGATCAAGCAGAAAAGCCCCACTAGAAAATCTAGAACCTGCTCTTGAACTCAACCGCACAACCCTGCCATGAATGCACATGACAGAGGGACTCATCCACCGCACCTCAACACTATCCACTTTTGGTGGTACTGACTCTCCCTCATAGTTTTTATTGCATCACTAAAACGTGTCTTAGTGGGGGAAGAACCCATTTTTCTTGTGCATTCGAAGCTATATCAGACAACAACAACATAGGGTTACACTGACACCCTGTGTCACCCTCGGTAACCCCTTGAACAAGGAGTTAGACGAAAAGAGTACCTCACGTAGTGTCTAACAAGTTCTACTAAGAAAATTAGAAAAATACATAGAGTGTAATAGTTATCATCTCATGTGTTGCAGGATTGTGGATATCTATAGCACACAGCGGCCCGCGGCCCCTTCTGTCAGCTCCCTGAGCCTGACGTGGGCTGCCTAGTGGTGGTGGAAGGAGCTCGAAACTTCAACTGCCAACCACAATTCTTTCTGCTCTTCTTCCAACATCGCCTCCCTGGGGACCACCCTGTCCTCACCTGGGAGTTCTCTGATCATGACATTTCCTCTGTCGTGGTGGTGCATCTACCAACTATCTGGAAAACTCGGCACATTTGGTCGAGTAGTCTCGCACCACGTGACCTTGTGCCTCACAACCATAGAACTAGTCCTCCATGGGATGGCTCAGTGCTCAACGATGTCCCTGACCACGTCCCTGAGTCTCATCAAGGGGCACAACTGTCATCGAGGCCCTGATAATTGACATCCCTCTGACAGAAAATTCTCTATCAACAGTGCTCACTCCAACACCCTGAGATGTGTGAGGATGTACAAGGGCACTACGATGGCATGAATCTCCTCTATAGAGACCTCACTCTAACTTCTGTGCTTAGAATTTTCCATCATGGACCATATCCAAAGGGTACCGAGTAAGGTCTACGAACCTAGTCGCGTACTCATCCACTGCCATCACTCCCCGCTAAAGCTCCACAAGCTTCTGAAACCATATAAAGCGTAACTAGAAGGGGTAGTACTCCTCACGAAGTAGCTGCTAGAAGTCATCCCATGAGAATACAAACTCATCGTGTATCTGAGTTACCCGAGATCTACTAACACCAAACTTCTTGGTGGAAAAAGACTGGTTCTTAAAGCCACCATCTAACCGGTCAGTGTCTGTACAATCCTGAAGAGGCAAACCACTGACTCTAGCGAACCCTTCACTATCTGAGGGTGTGGCTCACCATGGTACCTCAGCGGTCTCTAATGTTGGGACTCTTGTAGCGCGCCCAGCCCGCGCTCGTCATCGGCCTTCACTGCGGGTACTATCTGCTACTCCACAGGTGGAGGTGCTATTTACTGTCCTCCTGGAGAAAGGGTAATCATATGATGGATCTTGAACTAAGGCCTCGTCACTCACAGAGTCCTAATCACAAATCAGAGTTAGTATCTGGGTTGTCTATCATTGCGGTGACATCCTGAATCTGATCAAAGAGTACCACTATCAAATGAGCATATATATACCAACAACGACGGGGAGCTGACTCAAGAAAGAAATTCAAAGACACAATCCTATATACTGCACCAACGAAATTCCCTACAACAAGTTTCTCTGTGTCTCGAGTCAACAAGCCGGTTATTAGGGTCATGGGGAATGGATACATCGGTCGCTACACCATCACTGGACTCCCTGGCCTAAGAGCTGCTCTCGAGACATGTTGACACTATTTTCCCAAAACTCAACCAATTCCTTTTTTGGGACATCCGAAGAATGCCCCAAGGAATGAACCACCTCTCATACCACTTTTTCATGACCCGACCCTACCGGTCATGAGCCGCAACTACCCCATGACCGCCTCCATAGGCCAGGGGCTGGTGACAAGCATCAAAGGCATAACAATCTCGGGCGGGCCTTTGCCTATGTACCTGTACACACACCCACATCCCACTCAATGCAGAACAGCAGAGTAAAAAGGAAACCAAATTACAAACAACTATAACCCAAACCACAATAACGCATCAACTTCTAAATAGTACAAGTAAAGTGTTGAAAAGCACTGATAAGATAACTGACCAAAAAAAGGGGGGAAAACACACACCCAACTAGAAAGGTGCCACAACTCGGCAAAAGGTAAACAAAAGTAAACATCTAGTGAGTATCACTTCTAGAAACCATACTAAGACCACTGAATGTAGCCCAAGCTCTTGTGTCCTCTTCGCTCCTCTATAGTCTAGATCGACCTCTCTGTCATCTGGAAGGGCATGCCAAATGTGGGAAAAGACCAACTAGGGGTTAGTATAAAGATACTCAGTGGGTTGTCTCGAAAGATTAAGAGAGAAATAAAGGAGGTACTAAAACGATGAGCAGTAGACAGAACAAAGAACAGTGTAAGAGTACAATAGAGGGAGTGCAGCTCAACCCAATGAAAGAAAGTAAGTAGACTCGTCCAATCCAAGAGGAGCTAGACACAGAAAGCATGTGTCATACCCAGCGCATCTTCGCACCTCCTAGAAGGAGAGTAACCAAACCCAAGGAGTTGGAAAAAAATTAGGCTGTGTATATATATATATTTATATGCTCAAAAAGAAACATGAATGAGTCTATAAGGGGATCTCTATATCCAATATCAGGCCAAGAATAGTCGCCAACAGTTCAAAGGACAATCATCCCTGATGCCCAACAGTCATGTACGAAAAATTTGTCTCATATATGAACCGTACAACCAAGGGTCCCACTCTAGGAACAACAGATAAAAGTCACTTACTAGCCTCATAGAAAGGGTTGAGTCTGAAAGAAGTCATCGGGTAACCCACTGCCCAGCCCAGCTGGAGGGTAAACCCTGAGAGGTCATCGGGTAACCCACTGCCTAGCCCCGATGGAGGGTAAACTCTAAGGTTAACAGGTAAACCACTACCCAACCCCGCTAGTGTGTAAACCCTATGGCGAATGGGTAACCCACTACCTAGCCTCGCTAAAGGGTGAACCCTAAGAGGTCAACGGGTAACCCACTACCCAGCCTCACTAGAGGGTAAACCCTAAGGTCAATGGGTAACCCACTACCCAACCTCGCTGGTGGGGAAACCCTAAGGTCATCGGGAAACCCACTGCCTAGTCTCACTGGAGGGTAAACACAGAAATGGTCTGATATCTCCGCACTACCCATGCAATAATTGGGTGTCACTAACATTGATATCGTGTGTTGGTTCAGAGTGCATCAAAGGAACCTCCGACCAACACCCTTTCATGTATCCACATTTAATGATATCTCGATAGAGTCTCTGCACGCTCAAATAGATTCCACCATTGTAATCCCTATGGAAACACACCCGAGATAGACTATTTACTCTTCCCGAACTAACGTCTGATGAAAAAGTCGCATTACGCTGCACACAGCATAAAAGACGGCATGTGAGGCCCACACCTCTACTCCAGCTTCAATGCATGAAACCACGCAGTTCAACTTCATCTCGATGCCAAGATCAGAATGCCACTAACGGTGCCTAAAACAGATTTCAGATGCAAAAGCTATAACTCCCCTTGTTATATGCAAACGGGGCCCTGTGGGGCCCACACCTCAATCCAGAAACACATCTCGCAGATCATACCATTATGTGCCTTGTAGGTAACCATGAGGTGTAGGCTATTTATTTTCCCAGAACGGACTTATGAAGCATAAGCTGTAAAAACGCAACATTCGTCCAAAAGTCTCCTCGTGGGGCCCACGCCTCGGGCCTGAATTTAGGCAGGCATATTGCGCCATCACAATCCCCTTAGAAGAACCCTCAGAAATGAGTACTCAAACACCCCAAACAGTTTTCAGGAGATAAAGTGGTGTTTCACCATGAAACATGTGAACCATGCCCTATGGGGCCTGCACCTTGTCGCCAACCCGAATGCTTCAGAAAGCATCTCAAAATGTCTGCACGAGGACTGGGGTCATGCTATTGCTGATGGCGCGTCAATCGGACGTCCCAAAAAAGAGTTAGGTCCGACGCAATAATAATTAATTAATTAATTAATTAATTAATCGCATTAATCGTTTCATGCCACCGAGCAACGAAACCAAACATCAAGGGTCCTGAACCAACTTTAGAATAACTGACTGAACTCCAGGGCCACAGTGCCTTTTACGGTGGGTCAAATGGACCTCTGTCTCACGAATACGTCCGTTGTAAACATTAATAATAATTTAATATTATTAAATTATAGAATTTTGGGTCACCCTTCCTTGGGCGCAGAACCCAAAAACCTCGAAACCCAACTTAAAAAGTCTTTCTCAAAGTGATGAACCCATAGCCACAGACGGAGTTTCAAGAGGAGACGTCGTTTAGGAGCTACGGTCCCTTGAACAGAAGGGGCCCAACCAGGCCGGTTCACAACGGCCGGCCTGGTCCAGACCACCGGCCCGCGGCCCAACTGTGGGGCCAGCCCAGCTCGCCGCGGCCCACTGGGTGTGGCCCATTCAAAACCACCGTACCCCTAGGGTCTGGTTCTTCCATCGACCGGCCGAGCGGCCAGCCCCTTTAAGCATGTCGCACCAACAGGACCCGGGTTTTTTGGGTCCTTATCCACGGCACACCCCGAAGCGCTGACCTCGGGGTCCTCCTCCGACCACGTCGGGACGGTGCCAACGCCCTCACCTCTGGTAGCGCACTATTGCGCCCCCTCCAGCTTGCACCGCACTGCCTCACCCTTCCCACTCCGGCTCTCCGCTGGACACCGCCACACTGCACCGGCCTCCTGCCTTTATCTGTGCCACACGCCCGCCAGAGAATGTCGGATCCTCCAGCTCGCTACATCGGACTCCCATCGTACGCCTTCCACCGCCGTCCGTGATAACTGCCCGTGCACACCGCCCAGACCACATGTTGTCCTCAACTGCCTGACACCGCAGCCACCACGCTCCACCTGACTCCCATGGCTCATCGCCGCCATGTACCACCGTCGGCCACCACCGGCAGTTCTACTCCGATAGTCCCTTCCGCGGACCACCGTGATTCAACCGCACACTTGAAAATTATTATAAGACCCAAATTGTGATCCCTACAATGAGACCATCATTGTGTGTTCCTCGGATTGACAATCCGTTTAATATTTGACTCGCTTAATTGTAAGCGCCCAAGAACCCGAAGAACGGTTGAAGATCAAGGTGAACAAAAATTTATTTGTCTGTATGGGTTGATAGTCGTGTTCATGCGGCCATCAACGTTGTAACCAAAAAGAAAAAACAAGGGGAAATGAGGGATTTCTAAATTAAAACTTGAATTAAAACTCAAAAATAAAATAAATTCTACCTCGATCTGCCCGTTTGTCATTATCAATGCATCCACAACGCTACCCCTTCAATCCGCCAAAGTTCCGGCGGAGATCTCTCCTTGATCCGACGAAGAACAGCAAAGAACAGCTATGGAGATAAAGAGAGATATATATTGGGTGTTAGAGATAGAGAGAGTGAATTATAGTTTTTCCTTAACCCTAAGAACTTAAATTCTACTTATAGGGATCCCACTCATCACAGAATTTGAATTCTCTACGTCCTCTCATTTTATATCGCGCCTAGGCTAAACTCCCCATTTAGAACTCAAAAGAAGCCTCATATTTCCATTCCATGACTTCTTTCAAAAGTTATTTGAAAAGAATTCTAGTGATAAAAACCATTATGTCATTATTTTGAAATGACAATTTTGCCTCTGGGTGACATCTCTCACAGCAGGCCCGCGCCCACAACTTTTACACCCCACCAAGGTAAAACGGCATGCTCCGGACGCAACTGTGCCCTCATATTTTTGATCCGAGCTACCTTTTAGTCGAAAACACAACCTCTCTATGGGAATTTTATACAAATAGTTAACATTTTTATAAAATTTATTCTGGACACACCGGGCCCCGGAATCGCACGCCGTCTCAACTCCTAGCTCTTGAAATATATGTAGAAATATTCCAAAGTCTTACAGGGAGAAAACCAGGTCTCTACATTACAGTAGATCTATTATATCATATATTTTATATTTATTAATAATATAAATTTTTGTAATCATCCTTGAAGGGTGAAAGTGGATGATGAATCTAATTGTGTCGTGGAGACGGTATGTCGTACTCACGAACAAGAGATGATATCATTTGCTTAATGTTTAAATGATATGGATATGGATGGAATTTTAATTTTCAATTTACAATATCATGTTATATTAATTATTTTAATAATTTATATTCATCATTATACTCATAGAAATAAATTATAGATGAAAAATATTTTGCACCACATCATGAAGACGAGAAGTCGTATATACGCAGGCATGATGATATTGTTTTTTATACGATGGGTTAAAGAAAGAATATGTTTGTCCCATAATAATGACAATATATCAGAATATATTGTATTGTGGAGTTTTTATTTTCATATGGAAAAAACTTAGGAACTAGAAGTAGAAGAAGAATTGAATTTTGAAATAGATAATAAAATTATTACCTCTTCTTCGGGTGTCTCCTTTTGATTTTCACAAAAGGACTCCTTAAGTAGGCTTTATGCACAAATTGTGGCCTCTAGGATGAATTGAACGATTTTAAGACAGTAAATTGTTAGGTTTTGGCCGAGACAAATGGCTCAGAGGTGTGAATTAAAGAAAATGAGCAGTTCCCTTTTATAAGAGAGGTGAGGGGCACTTTAGGAAAATCTTGAAATATTGATTTATTATAAATTTATTTTCGGTTTCTAATGGTTACAAAGTGATATAATTTTAGGAGGAGATTATTATGGGTATAAATCAACTCAACCAGTAGTTTTTATACATATATATTTCATAAAATTAACTTTATATTTTTGATTTAACCCTAATTTAAAAAATTTAACTCTTACCATGTCTTCTTGTATTTTTAAATTACATGGTAAATATAGTTACTATAAAATTACAAGAGACCCTAAAGTGGATAATTTATGAAATTTTTAATACTATCTATGTCATTTGGTAGAACCTTATATTTTTATGACTTTTATATCATTTAATAAAATAGAATTTACTTTAAAATCCCATTTATGTTCATTTTGACATTATTTAATACATGGTTTTTTTATAAAGTCATAACAACTTTGTTCTGTCAAAAAAAATACATTAATGTAATCCTAACATGTCATAGTCATCCATAAAATTAGAGTATCTCATCAAATGTTTCAAATAATATTTAATTTAATATTTATTATATCATGTATTTGATTATTTTATTGATAACTCTATTATTGCGTCATCATTGTGACATAATTAAATTTATTTCTTTAAATATTAAAAATTAAAAGTAAATAATCACAATATAGGAAATTGTATTATATTAATAATGAGAATTTATAGTTGAAGAGATCACTTATATGACACATATTAAAAAAATATTAATAAGAGTTATTTTTACGATATTTTTACCATTACTTAAAATAAAATATTATTAATGTCTTGATCACACCTAAGTGGATTCCAAAGCCAAAATTTGAATCATAAGGGTTTTCTGGGTTGGGAATGAATCATCCAATAATGTTAGGATAGGTGTTAGGGTAATTATTATTTATTATAATATTATATTTACCTTTAATTACCCTATTTACCTTTAACTGTGGTAAATAAAATTCAAAACTTACTATTTACCAAAAATTATTTTGATCCTATTGAATGATATTTTTAACCCCGATTACAACCATTTATGTAAAAAAAATTAAATTAAGTTCATAGAAGAGTGAAATTAAATTTAGCATTAAATTAAAAATGAGCCTAGAAGACGAGTAAAAGAGATGTTTGAAATTTAATAAAATTTTATATATCTAATATTATTATAAAAATGATTTGAATGACTAAAATTGGAATAATATATGTCTTTTATCAATTGTGACTTTAAAATAAATTTATTTTTAAATAATTATTTAAATTATAAAGTTGGTTTTTAAACAATAATGTAGAGTTTTTCACTATTCATCAAAAAATGAAAGTTTTCAGAAAAATACCAAAAATTCACCCAAATAGAATTTTGATATTCTGAATTTGAAAACGAAGTATATTTTACCAAATTAAATTATTATGAGTTTCTAAACATAATTTTATTAATATTCACAAAAAGGATATAAAAAGGTAGTTCTTTTAAGAAAATAGTATTTCTAAACATATAACTATTTTACTGAAACTTATAAATTTCATTATAAATATGTTTTATTTATGTGAAAATTTATAAATAACATTTAAAAATTATTTATTTCTATTTATATTACTATATTTAATGGATAAATTATAAATATATCATTTAAATAATTTTAACACTAATGTGTTGTTTTGAATAAACTCAATCAAGCATGTTACGAAAGCCAAGTTGGTGTTTCATGCAATACAAGATATTGAAGATAACATACCATCAAATAGTAGGGTGTTATAAAAAAATAGGTAGTTTATCAAGAAAACCCCCAAAATCCAATAAGGTCTTCTTAGTCCATAAACATTGATCACAACTACTGATAGTAGAGATATACTCATCTTCTTCAGTAGATAGAGAAATATATAATTGATTCTCTAAAGACCCATAAATAAAAAAAATCCACAGAAAATGACACATACCATATGTTCTTTTTTGGGAAATTATACAGCCTCAAAAATCAGATTCAGAATAATATATTAGATCAAAAAATGTTTTGTTTTGGATAAAATAAACAAGAATCAACAGTTCTTTTAACATGTCAAATTATTATTTTTATTGCTTTGATATGACTTTCTTTAGGATTTGCTACAAATCCTTCACATAAAAAAAGACTAAACATGATATTGGTTCTAGATGCAGTTAAATATAATAAGCTACCTATCAAGAATCTATAAAGTTTATATTAACATTTTACATTGAAGCATCAATATCTAATTTAAAATTAGTATCCATAATAGATTTTATAGAAATATAGGAATCAAGACCAAATATTTTTACCAACTCTGTTTCTCACACAGATTTATTAAGAAAATTTACATCTTTAATTTGATAAATTTTGAGTCCAAAAAGAATTTTAATTCTTCCACTTACCTCTTTTAAAATTCAAAATATATCAAATTAGAAAAATTATTGAAAATTATTTCACTCGAGGAATCAAAAACAATATCAGCAACATAGATTTGTATAATTAAAATATTATTTGAAATTATTATGATAAAAAGTTTTGGATCAAAAATTCCTTTCTTAAACCATTATTTATCAAAAATAAATAATTCATATCATACTATGTAATAGCTGATTGTTTGATACCACACAAAACATTAGATAACATAAAACATGGTTAGGAAATTTTTCAATTTCAAAACCAGGGGTTGATAAATATAAACTTCATTAATAATAAAAACATTTAATATATCAATTTTTACATCCATTTGTATAATTAAAAACCCTGAGAACAAGAAATATCCAACAATATTCCTATTTCCTCCAACCTAGAAACTTGGGAAAATCAATCTTCAAAAACTATTCCTTCTTCTTGAGAGTATCCTTGAGAAGAATGTTTGTCTTTTTTTGACAATCTTTCCAGATTAATCTAGCTTGTTTCTAAAAATTCAATTTGTTTCAATTACCTACTCATAATCAATAAATTATACTAATGAAAAAACATTACTTCTAACAGATTTATTTATTTCATCTTGCATAGAAGCAATCCAATTAGAATCATTTAAATTAACATTAAAATTACTAGGAATAAAATCAGAAATAAAATCAGAATTGGAAGAATACTTGAAAATAGAATTTCTATTTTCCACACCAGAATAAATATTTCCAATTATATTTTCATCAGGATGATATTTTTTTAATCTTCTATGTTCTTGAATTAGGTTGAAAATGATTATTCTCCCCATTAATTGATTCAATCATATCTTGAGGTATTTCTTCACAAAAATTTAAATCTCTAACCTCATCATCCAAAACATTAGAATCAAATGTTTATTTAATAATATTTTCATCAAACATAACATGAATAGATTCTTCAATAACCTTAGTTATTTTATTATAATCTCTATAAGATTTACTATTATTAGAATAACCGTAAAAAATACCTTCACCACTTTTAGCATCAAATTTATCTAACTTATCCTATTAATTTAAAATAAAACCTTAGAACCAAAAACTCTAAAATAACAAACTTTATGATTTTAATTTTTAAATAATTAATAATGATTTTTCTTTAACAAATTTATAATAAGAATTCTATTTGAAATGTAACAAGCCTAAAAAATGGCCTTGGCCCAAAAATATCTCGGAAAATTATATTAACTTAATATAGTTTAAGCCATTTCCATAATAGTCCTATTTTTACATTCTAAAACACCATTTTATAGTTGTGTTCTTGGTGCAAAAAAATTATGAAAATAATAATTCTTTTAAAAAAAATTCAAAATCTAAATTATGAAATTCACCACCTTTATCAATATGAATAGAAATAATCATTCTACATTTTACATTTTGAACTAATTAATAAATATTAGTAAATCTATATAAAGTATTATTTTTAAGAGAAAGAAATTATACTGAATTAAATTTATTATAATCATCAATAATAACTAAGGTATAGTTCATTCACCCAAGGCTAGAAATTTAAGTGTGGCCAAATAAGTCATGTTGTAATAACTGTAAATTACAATTTGTACTTATTTGATTTATTGTGCTAAAAGAATTTTTTTATTGCTTCCCTTTCATTAAAGTATCACAAACATGAAGTTGTTCTTTCTTAAATAAGGTATATGTAACACATTCTCATGTTTTGGGAGATTATGAAAAATTATGAAATTGAAAAGACCTAAACGTCATTGCTGAAGGATTCTCTCAATCTATACAGCATTCAAACACATCACATTTTGAAGAGTTAGTTCCCGAAAATAAATAATAAAATTATTATCTTCTTGATTATAATAAAATAATAAATAATCATCTTTAAAAACTAAAAATTTATCATTTTGAAATTTAACTTCCATTAGATCAGCACGTAATTGTGATATATTTATTAAATTATTTTTTAGGCCTTAAATATATAAAACTTTAGAAACAAATGTAAAATTTGAAAAACAAACTCTACCCAAACAATTTACATTTCCATTGGAGTTATATATGAAAATAATAGTGACCCCATTACATGTGTTGTAAGTGGTAAAATTTGATGGGTCTTTGTTCATATTCCTATATAATCCACTATCCATGTACCATATTTCGTTCTGGAGACATCCATGTCATTTTTTATAAAAAAAATCAAGTAGATGAAAATTTTGGTACCAAAGCTACTTTGTGTCAAATGTAATTATTTATACAATTTTTAGGTACCCACACCGAATTTATAAAATTATTTTTTAGGAACTATATAAAATAAGGATTTAGAAATATTAGTTTATGTATATCCCAGAGATTGATTGAATATAAGAGAATTATAATTTTCAAAGTAACGTCTCGTGCCATATTTAAAAAAAGTAACAGTTGAAGTACAACAATTTTACATTTAAAAAAATGAGTTTTATAAATTTCATATAATCTACTGTCATTGGTAAAACCAATTTTATTTTTACCTTTTTAGCCAAAGACATAATACATGATATTTTTTTAACTTTTAATAAAATAAAATAAACATTTTTTAACAAATTCAACTTAATATTTCAAATTTTGATTCAAATCTTGAGCATTTTTCAAATTATCAAAAACTGTTGAATGAGAAGCAGAATCTGTGTTTCTTAATTTTTAGTTTTTTTGTAAAAGTATTTTATTTTCAGAAAAAAGTTTCTCATTGTTTTCTTTTAGGTTATTATATAAATCATAATCTTTTAAAATTTCTTTCCTTAGTCTTTAAATTTAGTCATTTAATTCAGTAATGTTCAGATTATTAGAATTATAGCCATAATCAGAACATCCAGAATAAAAATTATAATTACTAACCATATCCAGTGATTCCATAAATCATAAGTTATAATATTACTTTTCATTCTCAGATTTTTCATGGTAATAAAATTCTTATGTACAACTCTAACTATTTTTCATTGAATTTCTATCCATATTTTTTTATTTGTCTTTATTATTTAGTTTAGTACAATCAGTTTTGATATTTCCTTTATTTCAATATTCATAAAAGTTTACATCTAAAGCATTGAAATTTTTACCACCTTTCTTATCTCCCTTATATTTTTCTTTTTTAGTGTTTCTACTAAATTGGTTCATGAATCCATTTTTATTCATTATTTTGTAAATTCCAGTCACAATCTCAACCATATATTATTTTTCACTATATTATATATCGTAATATGACAAGTCAGTAGAATCCATATTAAAATATTTAAAAGCTACACCATTTAATTTTGTGGTATTCCCATCAGCTAGGTTCTTTAGTTCCAGATTATATTTGAGTAGTGATCCAATAAATTAATTGAAGTATTAATCTTTAATGTTCATACTTTCATCAATGGAATCCTTCTTGGCATGCCATTTCTTTTTGAAGGCTAGTAGGACTCGTTCATCTAGTACTAATTTTTCTAAAGCTTCTCTAACTGAATTCATTCCATACAAAATGATTGTGAATCTCACACCCTAAAAATAGGTTTCTTTTATTTTTTTCAATTATTTTTAAATTTTGGATATTTTGGACAAAGTTTGGGATCAGGTATCGATTCAAATTTTTATGGCTGGAAACTTTGGTGGGTTTTAGTCTGGTTTACATGAACCGCATGGTTAGCCAAAACCATGTGGTCAACCCATGTACCTATATGACCACTTCTGAAAGGGATCGAAGCTACCACATGGTTCACACATGGTTTCTTGATCCGTGTAGGGTGACTGTGTTGTTTCCCAGTATTCAATTAAATCAAAATAAAATAAAGAAATGTTTTACCATAATCATATTATTATTATGCACGATGTGTTTGATTAAAATAGAAATTTTTATTTTAAAAATGAAAATGAACACTTTTGTTAAGGTTTGTCCCTAGTTACATTATATATCTTGATTTTAATTTTTAATTGGGTTTTATGTATGGTTTGAAAGCCACTTTATGATTACTTATTTATGGTAAAAATGTTTTGAAAAGGTTCTTTTGTTTATTAATCCTTTATTTGTGGTCTTGGTATCGTGTGGGTTATTATTTTTGTTTGATGGCCTTTTATGTTCATAAAAATGGTTTCAAATTCTATTATTGGAAACTATAAGTGTTCCATTGGAAGTGGCCATCCATGAGTGCACAAGGTGCACACATGGATGTTCCCTGAAATGAATGTGTCACTTGAAAATGGTTTTCCTCCCTAAACCTTGGTTCCATACATGTATTTTGTTTTTTAAACGATGTTCGCTCCCTTGAGTGATTTATAAAAGTGGATTTAATTGAAATCTTAAATAAGTATGCTCAATTGGAACGTGAAGTATGTTTTGGAAAATATTTGACTTAAGGAACCGCTTGGAAAATTTTATAGGAATGTGTGTCTCTCCAATGTTTTTAATGGGTTTCATGAAAATGTATTTGAAAATGGAACCTAAAGACATGTTTGAAATTTTCTCAATGAAATTGGGGTTTAAAATTTTTTGGAAATGGGTTTTGTAATGTTTTTGTAAAATTCTATTTTATTTGAAAGTAAAATGGCTCATTTGACGATTTTTATATTTTTTATAGGGAGAGTTAAATGGTTATATGATGTGACAGCCCAATAGGCACCTTGGATTATAAGATTTGTACATGTGTCTATGGGTGTGTGTCTATTTGTATATCTGTAAAAGGAACCTCTATAGGAGGGATTCCCCTTTAAGGTTTATCATATATGGTGTCCATTTTGGGGTAGGCAAGTACGGTGATGGAAGGTAAGGAGATTCACATATGCGAGGGCCTCTTACTTACATAGTATACGTCTAATTACCACGGGTTCCTAGTAATATTTTATAGGATCGATCGAAAGTTGTTGATCAACCTTAATTATATGGGTTGGTACCCCCTAGATTGCTGATAGCCCAGGTGGGTTGGGCCATTGGATTGGCTGGTTAAGGGTGGTTGTTTTGTTACCAAATTTGGGGATTCACTAAATTCTAGCAGGAGGTTCTAAACCGAGTATATCTAGGGGTCTTCTAGAGATTTTTAGGATCCCCATGGTTAATAATTGTATCTACTTGTTTGTTTGTATTTTTCTGTACTTTTTTTCCTGATTATACTATTTTTTTTATTTTTTTCACATAGCCTTATAGCCCCATTGGTTGGATTTTGGTTTTAAAATGGTATAATCGAGTTTTGAAAATAGGAATGTGGTGTGAGTTGTCTTAAAAATAATGGAAGGTTTGTTTTCTAAATGTGAAAATCCTATTTTTATAATTTTATTTTCAAACTATCATTAATTGAATGTTTTTGGGAAAGAAAAATGCATTGATTCAATGGTTTATCATTGGCATTACTACTAAGAATTTCTCTTCTCATGCCTACTTTATCTTATTAGTTTTAGACTCCTCTAGTGTTGTAACTCTCTTGGAGTGAGAATAGTTTTGTGTTTTTTATTGACCCATGAAGTCAATTGGAGGTATGTTTCGCAATGAAACTTTGTTCTATTTTCCACCACTTGTATTTAATTATTCCTTTCAGTTTATATTTATTAATTTTTCTTCTTTATATGGGCCAAATCATTCCCTACAATTTTAAATTGATGCCTATAAATAGTTTTTATCCTGTGGGAATTGGGAATGCCCTTAAGGCTATGTTGCGGGCCATCCCAGGTGACCAGTTCAAGGTTGACCCGGGCTGGTTTACGTCAAAATGGTATCATATCCAAGTTCTTATTATTTGAGAATTTTTCTTAAATGTTTGAATTTTCTAAATAAATGGTTTGAGAACAACCTTTGGTACTCTTTATGGATGTTTTCACATGTTGGGATATGTGTGTGGAAAGTGAATGTTTGAAAAATATATTGAAACAAAGTAAAACATGTGTGATGGTTCACTAGATTACATGGGTGTTTATTTGAAACTAAAGTATTGGCCTTTATTTAGTGTGGTTTTTGGAAGGGATGTTTTTTGTTGTGTATATATTTGGTTAGTTTTTTAGCAAGTTATTTTTTGGTTCAAGGTGGTCATTTTTATTTTTCTTCATCTTGGTATCGTTATTGGTTTTGTGTTATATATGATGTTCATAAAATGCCTCCCAGAATAGTTGAGAAATTTTTTTATGAGTCATTCCCAATTTTTTATTCTACTCAAGTGCTACCTATCCTTCATGGTGATTGTGGTTCGTTAGAGGAAATGGAGTGGATTGAGGAAGTGGAGTGCATCATTGGGATGTTTGAAACTACCAAGGCTATTAGGGTTAGTGCTATTCTGGGATTTTTTGAGGGTCAATCATTGGACCAATGGAAACTCCCCGATGCAAGTTGGGGTGAAATGGGAAGTTTTTAAGACCACCTTATTCTAATGTTTCATAGATGAGGAGTTAAATTTGTGTAAGGTAGCATCGTTACAAGATGTTTCTCAAGTTCAATGGTCAGTAAAATCTTATGTTGACCACTTTAAAGACCTGGTTAACTTTCCTTTGGAGGCTGTGTCAGAAGATAAAATGAAAAATCAACTTTTCATTTTGGTTCTTTTTCCTAATATTGTGAAAAATGTTCCCTCATTGGGTGAAACAAATTTCAATAATTGACTAGATGATCCATTTTTTGATGATCTAGTTTTGTGTGTGCAGTCAGTGGTGGTTGGATTTTATGATGGATTCCCATCTGGCGAGAAACGCATGCTAGAGGAACCTATTTCTAAAGAGACTTATGTGTTGGTTAGGGATACCAGTTCATCATACCATTCTGTTTTGTTCCATAAATATGGGTGGTTTGAGAATTCAAAGCCATCTTGTAGTTTCCCTTCAAAGATGTGCCATCATTGCAGTAGTCTTGGTCATCAAGAAAAGTTTGGATGGAAGTTTTGCCTGATGAAGTAATTCTGACCGGAGGATTCTAGTGTCTGACTATGAGGTAGGAGGTGCTTCATCCATCAAATCTCCAACCATATGTCTCAGGGTGGATATCATGTATAGTTAAGAGTTTTTGGGGTTTATGAATCCTTGGCCTAGTTTTTTTTCTATAATGGGGAGGAAATTCTTAAAGTTTCCATGTTCTTATTTTTCTGAAATTTTAAGAACATCCTTTGTCTTGGGGACTTCATGGGGGAATAAGTTGTGTGTGTTTGGGAGAATTTTCACACACTGACCATGGGTTTCTTTTATTTTTTAAATTATTTTTCAATGGTTGGTCTTTTGGTCAAACTTCGAGTTCGGGTACCAGTTTAAATTTTTTCTGTTTGTAAATTTTGGAGGGTTTTAGTCTGGTTCATGAGCACCAAACAGTTACTGGATATCATTTGTTCAGTATAGGTACCTATGTGGCCACTTCTAGAATAGACAAAAGATACCACATGGTTTACACATGATCTCTTGAGTTGTGTGTGGTGACTGTGTGGTTGCCAAGTATTCAAATAAATTAAAATAAAATAAATAAATTTAATAACCATAATAAAAATATTCTCGGTTTTTAGATAATAAGTTAATTATTATTAAGATTTTTATTTTCATTTTTGTTATTAAAATTTTCATTAATATTATAACTATTAATATTTTTAATAATGTTTATATTATTATTAAAAATGAAATGAATATTATTCTTATTTTTATCATTATTTTTCTATTATTATTATTATTATTATTACTATTATTTTATTTTATTTTTTTAACCCTAGTATCCCTATACCCTATCCCTTTCCCCTCAATCATGTGCCACCCTCTCACTACCATCTCCTGTGCACACCACCCCATCCGGACCTCCTCTCCTCTAGCAGTTCTATATCACTGGTGCCATCTTCTCGGGTGAGTGACCCCCGAGCGCCCTCCTCTCTAGAGTGTGAACCCACTGGTGGTCCTCCCTCATGCGGCCTTTTGTACATGCGTGATTTCCCCATCCGACCCTCCTATTCTGCATGCCAACCTACACTGATGGTGCTCTCGTATAGTGGTTATCACTTCTAATCCTGTGTTCATCCTCCCCTCTTCCCAATCCAGTGAGTATCCCCTTCATTTTAGGGTTTCTCTTAGTGGGGTTTTACTTTGTCCAAACCCTAACAGTTAGGGTTTGTGGTTGGTTCAATTTTATTAGCCTTTAGGGTGTGTGGGTTTTTTTTCTAGGTGTATTCTTGATCCTCTTAGAGCTTCAATGCAATCGCACCCCTTTGATGTAGGTGATCCCATTGTTTTCCTCTCCAATTCATTCTGTTGATGCTTCTGTATTTTTAGTAAATATGAAAATGTGATTCCCAAACATCTAGAATATTAACTTATCCTTATATGGTGTTTTTACGATGGAAAAAAATTGGTGGAAGTTATTTTCTAACGGTTTCTACCTATATTCTATATAGTAGTGTATATGAGGTGTTTGATTAAAATTCCAATTGTTCTTTTCAAAATGAATTTTAGCACTTGCAATAATGTTTGGAGTTATTTAGATTTTTTATCATGATTTTGAATTGTAATTGGGTAGGTTATATGGTTTATAAGCATCTTTATTATTCCAGACTTGTGGTAAAAATGTTCTGGAAAGGTTATTTTTGTTTTTAAATATTTATTAGTTGATTTATTATCATTCAGGTTATTTATTTAGATCCATAACCTGTTATGTTATTAAAAATGGTTTCAAAATGTTTTCTTGTAATATCTAAATATTCCATTGGATGTGGCGCATCCATGACTGCACAAGGTACACATATGGATGTTCCCTCAAATGAAGGTGGCACTTGAAAATGGTGTTTCTCCCTAAGCCTCGATTCCTTAAATATCATTTTATTTTTAAATGATATGGGTTCCCTTGGATGATTTCAAAAAAAATATAAATGAAATCTTAAATAGGTATGATTGATTTCCACTTGAAGTTTGTTTTGTAAAATATTTGGCTTAAGGGGTCGCTGGGCGTATATTCTAAGAATTTTTGTTTCTACAAAGATTGAAATGGATTTCCTGAGAATGTATTAGAACATGGAACCTAAAGGTTTTGTTTGGAATTTTCTTTGTTAAACTGGGGTTTTACATGGTTTGGAAAAGGATTTTGTAATTTTTTTTTAAAATACTTTTGGATGTGTCAGGCTAAATGCCCATTTGGCACTTTTCATTTTTTTTAAGAGAGGGTTAAATGGTTAAATAATGTGATAGACCAATTTGCAGCATGAATGATATGACATGTAGAAGTATATATATATATATATATGGCACCACTATAGGAGAAATTTCCCTTTATGAGTTATCGTATTTGGTGTTCGTGTTTGGGATAGGTAGGTGTAGTGACTGAAGGTAAGGTGAGTCACACATGAGAGGGCCTCCTACTTACATAGATTATGTATATTTACTATGGGTTCTTAGGTGTATTTTATGGGATCGAGTGGTGGTTTTTTATCAACCCCGATTAGATGGTTTGGTACTCCCTCGATTATAGATTGTCCAGGTGGGATGTGCCACTTGATTGGCTAGTTGATGAAGGCAAGTTGGTTATAGACATTAGGGATTCACCATACACTGGTAGGTGGTACTGAACCAAGTATGTCTAAGGGAATTCTAGGGAGGTTTAGGATCAATCACGGTGACTACTTGTATCTTCTTGATCATTTGTATTTTCTAAACATGGTTTCCTGGTTATATTGTGAGTTTATTTTCTTTTAGCATAGCCTTATTGCCCTATTGATTGGATTGGGTTTTAAAATTATAAACTCATCTTTTAAAAATAGTAATGAGGTGTGTGTTTCCTTAAAAAGAAAACCTTGGTTGTTTACAAAATGTGAGAAGTCTATTTTTAAAATTGTATTTTCAAACTAGAATTAATGGAATATTTTTAGGAACGAAAAATACATGCATTTGATGGTTTATGTTTGGATTTCCTACGAATCATATTGGGGCACACACCTACTTTTTCTTTTCATTTTTAGGTTCCTCTAGTGTTGTATCACTCATCGATTTAGCAGGGTTATTTGTTTGGTGGTGACCCACGAAGTCATCTGGAGGTATGTTTTGGTGTGAAACACTATTTTATTTTCTACTACTACTATTTATTTATTAAATTTAGTTTATATTTATTTATTCTTATTCTGTTTATATTCCAACCCATTCCATACTATTTTAACCTGATGTTTAGCACTAGTTTCTAGCTTATGGGGGTTGGGAACACCCTTCAGGCCTTGCCACAGAATGGATGAGGTGACCGGTTCAGGGTCAACTCGGGATGGTTCGTGATTGTGAATTTATGGAACATCTTGTTTATTGTTTCATCTTCATCCATCATGAAGTATTGGTACTCATCATGAAGAATTCCAATATTAGTTCAGATTAATTTATCAGATCCAAGGTGAGTGACTTCTACAATCATCCCAATCTCATGTGTCGTCTTACAAATAGAAAAATGACTAAAAAAAATTTTCTAATGGAATAATATAAAACATTAACAATTTTTAATTTAAAACATTTCTAGTATCATTGTTTCCAAAAAGAGTATTTGGATCATCATGATACAGTGTGTAATATTTTGACATGATAAACAACTTCTCAATGCTCAATTGTTTGAGGTAAGCCTCTATTTAGGATCCCCAATATATATAATCATTACCATCAAAGTGTGGTGGATTCTGATGTATCCACACACCATTCTGGTTCAATACTACTATCTTATAAGATCATTATCCTTAAATTGTTAGGTCCAGGAATGGGTTACCATAAGTAAAACCAAAAGTAAACTCTATAGAGTGATTGGTTAATTACAAAAGGGACAACCTATAATACCAATGTTTAGTATCGAGAAATAGAAATATAAAGCTAAACTATTCTCAAGATGGAAATATTGTGATACCAATTGTTGGGTCAGATAGGTTAATAGAATATAGTCTACATGGTTAAATAGACTAGATTAGTAAAATTAAACAAAATAAGTGATTAAATAAATTAATTATCATATTTAATTCTAATGTTTAATTAGTAATGGAAAAAGGAAATAACGCTGTGATGTTTTTTTAAGTAGCTTGGTCCAAATTCATCCTACTATACTCATATACCTCTCTAAAAATCAAGATATACATGTGGACTAAAATTATTTTTCTGGTGTAATCAAAATCCAATTACAGAATAATTTTTTTAGTGGATTAATAACCATAACATTGAATTTTATATGGAGAGTCACAACCCTTAAAACCAAACTTTATACATTAGGATTCATAACTCAAACCCTCCTAACATTAGATACATGGAGTCACTACCCTTACAACATAGATTTAGAATTAGAGAGTCACAATCTGGGGAAAAATAATAACAAATAATGATTTTTTGTGTAAAAGAATAAATAAAAAATAGATAGTGCATGTGGGAGATGTGAAATGTTGTTACAGACTCAAGAACTGGACAAGTAAAGATAGACAATTAAAGAATGGGTATTGGATCATGAAATTCGGATTATCACATCTCATCAAGGATATTTTAGTTGAAGCAGAAGTAATCTCTCACTTGATAGATTGTCCAAGTAACGAAAAAGAGTATCACATGGACATTGGTGTGTAAGGAAGGTTGAGAAAGTTCACAGCGCATCGAAGATGTAATCCCATGGTGTTGTTGTGAAATGTTGTTTTTAACCTGCATTATAGAAATATATATGTACATATTTTTATTTTTATTTTTATATATAATAGATATTTATAAATTTAAACTGCTCTTCATCCTTCATATATTCAAAATAAATTGAGTCAAGAGCTTTCATAAATATCTCCACAAATATCACAGCATTGTTGCCTCTTTATTCCAATATAATAAATCTTATAAATAATTTTTAAATAAATGATTAACTCAACCAATAATTTCTCTATAATAATAAAATAATTTAAATCATTTAAATATCTTGTTTAAATCCATTCAAAACTCCTTAAACTGGGTCAAAGTAGTTCCATAAAACTATCTGCACAATTCAAAAGTAAATTCAAATATTTGAATTCAAATTATGTTGTATCCTCCTAAATTATTGGAAAAATATAATGAAATAGTTTATTAATTTATCTCTTTAAATAGTTCAACAAATACATCAAAATCTCTCTAATTGTAATCCTTAGATTTAATGTAAATTTATCTAGTAGGAAAACCTCTGAAAATAATCCATATATATATATATGCAATAGATCAAAGTTCAGCATAAAATCAAAAAGTAGAAGTAGAATATTATGGAACAAAACATTGGGTACATAAAATTATGGTAAATTAAATTAGGGTACACGAAAGTAGCATTCATGAAAGTACGATACAAAAATGTAAGGTTCACTGAAAGTAGGGATTACTAAAAGTAGGGTTCATCGAAAGTAGGGTGCACCGAAGGTAGGGTTCATCAAAAGTAGGGTTCACTAAAAAGAGATCATCAAAAGTAGGGTTCACAAAAAGTAGGATTCATAGAAATTAAAGTTTACTGAAAGTACCCTTCACTGAAAAGAGGGTTCACCCAAAGTAGGGTTCACTAAAAGTAGGGTTCACCGAAAGTATAGTTCACCAAAATTGGGGTTCACTGAAAGTAGTTTTTTTGAAGGTAAGGTACACTAACCATAAATTAATAAATTTAGCACAGTTTTCATTATAAAAGTATATAGGTTTAATTAAAAAGGAAGGTTTCTAAACCATACATTTCACTATTATGAAAGTAGGGTTGACAAACCATAACTTTCACTATTCTGAAAGTAGGGTTGTTAAACCATACATTGCACTGTTCTGAAAGCAGGGTGTCCAAACCATACTTTGAACTGTTATGAAAGTATGGTTTTTGAACCACACTTTTCACTATTTTGAATGTTGGGTTGTTGTACTATACTTTTCACTATTCTAAAATTAGGATATCGAACCATAAATTTAGAAAAATTAGACAGTAAAATTTAACAATATTCAATGAATTTTTAAAGGATCTTAATAGTATATTAATCCTTTTTAAAACAAGAATTATTTTTACAAAATATTATTATATTTCAAAAAAATCAATAATAGAAAAATTTTGATTTCAACTTCTTCTAAAATCATTAAAAAATAAAAGCAACAACATTTTGGATAAACTGCAGCAATGTAACAGCACTGCAGAATTTCAGATAATTTATTGACCACCAAAAATAGATTTTTAAACTTCAAAGTAAACTATTTAAATAAATTAAAACAAAATTTATTTATATAAAATCAAGTTTCATTAAAATCAAATATCTTTAGAACTTTTAGTAAATTTAATACTGTAACTTTTCAAAACTGCAAACAATAGAGTTTCTAAAACTACAACTGCAACTTAGTTGAATTTTTGGAGTACTAGAAAATAATTTTAAGTCTTCTTATTAAATGAAATATGTTTAGGTAAATCTCTTATCTAAACAACATGATATTAATAAAATAAATCATCACATTATGGATTGATATATCATCAAAATGAAGAGGAAAAGTAATAAAGAAAAAGAAAAAAAAAGAAAACATGAACATGCACAAACAAAGAAGTGGTATCAAAACTTCTGGTTGAGATATATAAAATTTTTGGAGTCAGGAACATATGAGGATTTTGTGGGTTTACTTGGAAAAAAATCATTTAACTTGACTAGTAAAATAGGTGGGGGAATGGAAGAACATAGATATTTAGATCCCCTTTTAACAATTCCCAAACCATTAATCTCATGGAGACCAGCTAAAATTCAGGTATTGTGGCTCCCTTTAACATGATATAATTACCATGAAGGTGAACTAAACATGTTTATGTGAAAATTTCATTGATTTTATGGTATAAATTTCTGTCATAATGCAAGAATTGTTATCAAAGTTTACGTTTATGCTAAAATTTTGATTTATAGTTTTTTTGTGTTTATTTTTTCAAACATATTTGAATAATATTTATGATTATATTGAATTAAATGGTAATAAATTTACTCAAACTAGTTAAAATATATTATCTTACATAGTCATGACTGGATACGCTGTTTGGTTTCCTTGATATTCCATGTTTGTTTTAACATCTGTTGATTAAATCAGGTTAATTAAAAAATCTATAATGGGAAGGTAGGAACTAAAATTACTATTTTAATATATTATTATAATATATTTTCATTGATGGTAAATCATGTCTAAAATATCACGTTTACTATGAATAAATTTCAATAAATTTCTTGAATAAGCATGATTTTCTAGAAAGTTATTAATTAAGTTAAAGTATTTTTTAATGAAATGTTTTAAACATCCATATTTATATTTTTATATTTATTGACATGAAATATTATCTCATGTATTAATCTAAAATGGTAAGTTGAGAATTTATTGGAAATAAATACATGGTTTAAGTATGTGTTCATTGAATTTAATTTCAGGATATAAATCAAGATATTTAACACATATACCTTAAATAAATGTTGTGGAGAATACCTGATACATATTCTATATAGAATTGATTAATAATGCATGAATTAAAATGAAAAATAATGTGATATACCTAATCTAACTATTTTTGACTCTATGTCTATGATGGATAAATGTTATAAGAATTCTTTTATATAATAATTTTATCTTATGTGACATGTTAACATCTATTTATTATATATTGTGCATGATGTGTATAAAATGCCAATATATGATATAAATTACCTACATGAATTATATTTCCATGTTTAGATTAACAGGAAAATGTGAAAAACTAACATGTGGTAATTCAATGATGAATTGAAATCATAATAAAGCATTAATAAATAAATTAATATTGTACATGTATAATTATGTGAGTATTATAGGCCTGTGGAAATTTTTTAGGAATGAGTTTGAGTATTCTATGTACACCTATCATAAAATGTTTCTCTTAATGATGGTTAATAATATATGATGGATAATTCACATTTGTTTTGACTAATTAAATATTAAAATTCCATATTTATAACACCACAAGATTTCAAGAGGATAATCATGTTTTACAAAATATATGACATGAAACAAAAATATAGGAAGATAATGTAGCTCCTTAAGGATTTGTGGAATATTTATTTTTAAATAAATTTTTTCTCTTCGATAGCTTCTGGAACAGGTAACTCTAAGTCTAAATAAACCATAAATATAGTATACCATTATAATCTTAAAATTAAATTGGCATGTATGAATAGTAATAAATAAATTATAAAAATTATATGATTTACACATGTTCATGGATTATTAATTGATTATAAATTAAAATAAAAATCATTTGAAAGGAAAAGAAATATTTGCTAAAAATGTATCTTTTCTAAACAGAAGCTTAATTGTGTTTTTAGAAAACAATTTAAAACTATTTTATTCAATTTTTTAAAATTTACTTTAAAAATATAAATTAATTTTTGAAATTGGAAAATAAAAATTATCTTTTGTCGAATTTTTTGGGATCTTCTTAAGAAGTTTTACTTTCAATGAATAGTGAAAAATATAGATTTTAATGGAAAACCACCTTTTAGTTTAAATAATATATAAGGTAAAGTTAAAATTTTAAATTGGTTTCAAAATAAGCATTGTTCAATTATATTACAATTTAACTAATTTAGGTCATTGTAATCAATTTCAAATTGAATTTTTATATTAAAACTTTCTATTATTATGATGATTTACTCTTTGGAAACCCTCTTATTTGTCGTGTCTATGTGGATAATTTTAAATTGGATTATGATAATTACATAAATTTAATTAATAAAAATGTATTATGAATTTAGAATCATCATAAGTTATATTATATAATAATTTAAACTTAATTTTTACCATAATAAATAGTGAAAATAGTAAAAGTTAATTATGGAATTTAAGGTAAAAACGGGTTTACCGAGGGTTAGACTAAAAAAATAACAGTTAAAATGACATAAAATTCGTCCAAAAATAATTTTATTGTCATATTTAGACATTATAACCTATAATTATTGATAATGATCTATTTTTTAGGCTTTTGTGTGATAAAAACATGGTTTTGTTAGATTCTTTTCAAAAATTCCATGTGTGTCCTCTCCCCGACTTATACGAGGTCACCCCCACTCCTCCCCTCCTTACACCTCTAAAACTATTCAGTTCCAACAATAAATACCCAAATAACTTCCATAATACCCCCACCTCCCCCCCATTAACATCCTATATCCCTTATTTTGAAAATAAATCCAACCATAGATTCATTTTGATGAAAACTGAAATAATTTATCCAAAGAAGAGTTAATGTTATTAAATAATAATTTCTATTTTTTTCTTCTTTAACCTCATTAAAATATTATTAAACCATGATTATATAATAAAATAACTATATTCTATATAATAATATTTTCTTATTCTAATAATGGGATCTATATCTCCCTCCACTTCCATCAAATTCGAAATAAAGTCGTCAATTGTGTGTACAGGGGACTACTACCTTAGGAAATATTGTAAATTGTTTTCCATCACCACCATTGGAGGGTGATTATAGTGATATATTTAAAAAAATTATATAATATTTATAATACTATTATTATTATATAATTTTAATATCACATATACATTTTTATGTTCATTTGTTTGAAATTAGATATTTTAGCCTATGTGTACGGTGGACTAACGCCTCATGAAGTAATGTGATACGTTTTTCACTTATTCTTCCCATGGAAGGTAATAAGGATAAATTTAGAGAATATATTTTATATATATAGAATTATATTATTCTGTAAAATTAATATATCACCTAATTCCTTATCCTTATCCCATTAAGGAAATGATATTGTCGCTCATGCATCTGTATGGCCTACCGTCTTTACAATGCGATGTGATCCATTACACATGTTAAAATTTAAATAACGATTCTAAAAATGTATATAATTAAATAATGAATATTTATAACATTCATATCATTCTTTACATGATGTAAATATAAAATAATCGCAATAACTGAATCATTCGTGAATAAAACATGCATGATAAAACTAGGTAATTAACACACTAAATAATAAAAATAATGAAATACTATTTAAAAACGTGATAAAATAATATGATAGAATCACATATTATATTATAAATATTAATATGGTTCTGGTATAAGTTAATAAAAATTTTAAAATCACTATACATGGGGATAAAGCACGTTCAGCTAAAATGAATCTTGAGGTAATGGATTTTAGCTCAATTACCATTTCAATGAGACATATTTGTTAATATGAACATATTCAATTTTATGTGGTGTATATAATTACCCTATTATTTATTTAAGATGGAAAATGCTTTTTTCATGAAAATTATTTTTTTCAAGGTTATTCTTCAATGGGTTACAATTTAAATGTTACCAAATATGTAAAAATTAGTGTTCAATATAACCTCCTATAGTTGTTGTTTTGGATTAGTTGAAAGCTACCCCATAATAATCCATTATAAAGATGGGTTCAAGTACTTATAGTCCCGAAATATGGGGTTTTAACCATGGTGGCATGTTTTTGGGTGTATAGTTCATAGAGTAAAAATGGTGTCATGTCTTTGGTGGTAGAATGTACGGTGCTTGACAATCTGAAGAGATGAATATGTTATAGTGGATTTGGGGTGAGATGTGGTAGTGAAGACAAAATGAGGTTAGGTATGGTGTTTCCATGTGTGGGAGTAACTAGTGCTAGTATGAGGTGGATTCCATAGGTATATGGACATCACCAAAATGATTTAAAATATAAAGAGCTTTGGGTTGGAACTGGTCATTGGGGAAGTGAACTGGTGATGATGGATTTGTGGTTTGTTTTGTTTTCATTAGTCTTTAGATGAAACTGGTGGCCATCGGGATTGTGGTGGTTATCCTATAATGGTGAAATGATGTGTGTGGTCCAAGTGGCCAGTGATGATGGTTGGTAGCTCGATGGTGGTCCCAATGGAGAACTATCTTGGATGGCTATGAAAGGGTTCAGTGATCAGGCAGTGGGATATGGGCCTTTGTAATGTGTATAATGTACCCACTTAGTCTATAATGACCATGTAATGGGATACTTATACACATAATAATAATAGAATCCTTATTTCAATAAAAATGGGGGGGCATCCCCCTAACTATAAAAAAATCGTACAATCTCACTTTCTTTGTGATTGTTTACTTTCTCTTGAAACAATCACTTTCGTGTGATCATTTTTCAATGAAAAATATTTTTCTTTAAAATATACATATTATTTTATGATTGATATGATTATTTCCCAAATTGTATCCATTTTTACATATGATATGTACTTTTAAATTTCTTTGATTAAATAGTGAAATATTGATTAATCTGAATCATTTACTCAATAAATATATTTGATGATCAGGAATATTGATTCATGAATTAAATCTATTATTTGATATATATAAAATTATTTGGACCTGAAATTATGGGTGGAGTAATGTCATAGATTTCACCTTGATGCATTTATTGTCTCAACAGATGAATAAGTTGGATATCCTTAGTCAAATGGGTTTATCGTGAATACTAATCCATTAGTTTTAAAATTTTTGTGACAGGTCTTGAAAATAGATGTTTCATGAGGCTTAATATCATAATGTTAAATATTTTAGAATTTCCTTAACTAAGAATTCATTTATTATTATCCATGGTATTTTTTCAATTATATTATCTCTGGATTCATTTTTCTCTTAGTATTTTAATTAAATGGAATGTGTTTTCAGTAATTTACCTTTCCATATTGATTATTTCTAATCAATTCATAATAGTCAAGTTATTGATTAAATTGAATGTTTGTTTAGTTATTTACCTTACCATATTTATAATCCCTTATCAAATTATGATATTAAAGTTATTTAAATGGAATGTTTGTTCAGTTATTTACAATTCCATGTTGATTATTCCTTAACAAATCAAAATAGTCAAGTTATTTAAATAGAATGTGTGTTCATATATTTACCTTGTAATACTAACTATGTTGTATTGATCATGCTTTAATTACTCATCATAACTATTTTTGTATGTAACTCTTAATGATAAGTTGAGATCACCCTTATTTTTTTCCTTTCTCAATAATTCATGAAGAGTATTGTGATTGATATGAAAGGATACAACAGAGAGAATAATTTTATTCTTGAAGAAAAATTATTGTGTAATTTTTTTTCCTAATATAATAAGGGAATCATTTATATATCTACATGACCATGACTACTAAACTATTTAGTTTTTTGGGATGTGATCTCTTGTATCTAGTGCCAATATAGTAATGTAACCACTAGCTCAAGGTTACTAGGGTTAGATTCATTACAGTTAGTATGAGATCAAGTGTATTAGAAACATTGGGAACTAGATTCAAGAAAACATAGATTAGGGATCAAAACCCTATGACAGACATTGGGGATAAGTATAAGATACTATACTAATGTTTTAGAAATATAGATTTTATATAGTTTTTCTTAGAAATACATCCATATTTTGAAAATGTAAGTGGATGTGGTTATAAAATAGATATAACGAGTGGTAATGAATTCAAAAAAAATCACATCCCGATTGACTCGAGATTTACTTGGTATATGAAAATATGTCTTATTTTACACCTTGTTTAGCACTCCTAAGGGATATACTTTGGATAATTCAGAAAAAATTAAAAATAATTATGAAGGATTTGAATAGATAATGAAAATTAATTTTTTATGTTAAACCTAATGTGGTTTATATTTGATATTGGGTGAAATGATTTTCTCATACTATAAATTATTGTATAATTTTCCTACTATGATTATTATGACTCACATAATGATTTTTGGTTTTAGAAAATTTTTGTAACCCGAAAGAATCATGTTAACATTTAATATGAAGGAAATTATATTGACTATGAGAAACCAAATGGGATTATGATAAGAGTGAATGATATCATGATTGTTACTAATCATTTATCCTAAAATATGATTAACAACTTGTACCATAACCAATTCTTAGACACACCAAGGAATAGAAGTATGGAGTTCCCTAAGAGCTCATGTGGTGGAGAACAAGGAGGAAATAATGCTTTATATCCTTTATTTCATAAATGTGGAAATAGAATCTTGGAAATTTTCTCATAGGAACATAAAAATGTTTTATGTTTGGAAAATAAGGTCATAAATAAATGAATTTACAAAGGAAGGTTTTGAGTACAATTGAAGGAAATTAATATCATCCTTGGAATCTATTTATTGTTTGTTGTCTTAAATGTGGAAACATGGGAATTATCTGGGTCAATGCAACATTTTAAAGGTTAATCCCTACACCAAGGAAGGTCTTGTGTTGAAATAAAATGGTTGTAGTATTTTTCTATTGGGATTCAAAAAATTAAATTGTTGAAGTATTTTGACTAATGGTATTTTGGTTATAATAATAATGAATCATATAAGGATTTTGTTAAGAATTAGAAGAATATAATTTTTCATTAACTTAAGAGTTATGGATACCATCATGGGTTTATGAGTTTAAGTTTGATCATAATTTCAAATTATTAACCACACATTTTTTAAATTTGTGTATTGGGAATATTATATGATTAAGGATATTTTTGGAAAAAAAATTAAGGGAATAAAACCCATTGGTTTAACAAAAGATAAACTTATTTGAGGAAAAATTACTTGGAATTATTTTGGGAATTAAGATTAATTGTATTAATAACTTTTAAGGTTTCTAATTGCATTGATGTTGTAGTAAATATGGGTAATCACAATTTGTGAATTTTATAGGAATAATGTTAATATGATCTAGGAAAAAGGAAAACCCATGTGATGGGTGAAAACCAGTTATATCTATTGAAGGATCTGGGGATTGAACCAACAACTGATGGATGATAAGGTTTTATCACCTACCACATGTCTGCATGACATTCAGGATAATATATCATTGTTTTTACTTAAATAATTTAATGAATAAATCTTAATTATGAAATAGTGGTGTTACTAATAATTTTTAGAGATTAATTTGTAACTTTTTCTCACCATACTAGTTGTGGAATATATTTAGAAATAGGTAGAAATACTTTTTGATCTTTTTTGGATCTTATGATCTATTGAAATTAAATTTTATAGCTTCATGTATAAAACATGATTTTGGATAATCATTTATTAAAGTAAGATATCATTTGTAAATTGATTGAAGTAGAACCAGAGGATTAAATTACATATGTGAAATAGAAACATATCATATAATTTTGTTTCATTATATTCTTAGACAGTAAAATAATACATCAATATTATGAAAATGATATTGAAAAAAAATGATATCCTATTAACTTCATATCTGATCAATGAATGGTCATTTAACTCATCATAGATTTATGTTATTTTGACCATTAAATTTCTATTTATCATTCAATTTTTTGTGACCAATAACCTCTTCCAGACCCATCAATATTTATATATTACCTTTTACGTCCATGTCAAAACCTTCACTTCCAATGTATTTTCTCCAACATGGAAACCCAATTATATTTAATTACATATCAACTTTATTATTTATATTTCCCTTTATTATGAGAAAGTTGTATTAACCCTTTTGTGATATGTATTTTTAACAATATAAATTTTAAATTTCAGACCCCTGATTAACCAGTTCAATTCAAATTATGAGAATGTAATTTATTAAAGGTGAATGGAATATAAGACCTTGAGATTTTAAAAGATGAAAATAATGTTCTATAGTTTATAAAAAATGAAACACTAATATTATAAGATAATTTAACACCCTGAGACATTAATATATATTTGTTTTTAAATAAATTTTATCTTTTTGATAGCTTGTGAACATGGAACCATGAGTCTAAATGAACCATAATATAGTAAAATTTTATTACATATATATTAAATGGGATGATATATATAGTAATAAATAAATAATGAAAATTATAAATTATAAAAAAAATCATTGATTATCTCTTTATTATAAATATAAATAAAAATCAATTGAAAGAAAAAAGATATATTTTCTGAAAAACTGTATTTTTTCTGAAATGTGGTTTAGTCGCGCTTTACGCACATAATTTAAAAGTATTTTTTACCAATTTTAGAAAATTTATTTTAAAAAATAAATTCATTTTTTACATCATAATATCAAAATTATCTTATAGTGAATTCATGGTATTTTTCAGAAAAGTTTCATTTTTCAATGAATAGTAAAAAATAATGATTTTTATGAAAACTGCATTTTTTGTTTAAATAATTAACAAGGATAAGTTATATTTTAAATATTTATTTTAATTACAATAAAATTTAATAAATTTATTTCATCATAATCAATTTCATATTTAATTTTTATATTTAAACCTTCTATACATATGAGAATGTTTTCTTCTGAAACTCGCTTTTTCATCACAAATGCGGGTATAATTTGAAATTGGATTCTATCACTTATATGAATCAAGTTTAAAAAAAATAATTATATATTTGAAATAATATTATTTATATTATATAATAAGTTCAACTTAATTTTTACCATAATGAATAGTAAAAACATAAAAAATTAATTACTAGAGTTAAGGTAAAAACTTGTTTATTGGGGGAGTTAAACTAAGAATATAGGAGTTAAAATTACCTAAAACCAGTCCAAAACACATTTTATGAAAATATTTAGACCTTATACCATATCATATTCTGTAATTAATGAAATTTGAGGATTTTTTCTTGATAAAAATATGAATATAATTGATTCTTTTCAAAAATTCCATGTGTATCCTCTCCCCCACAAATAAAAGTCTCGTATCCTCCCTATTCAGACTTCCAAATCCATTTGGTTTAAAACTTACCTACCCACATAACTTAAATAATCCCATAAAAATACAATCAAACCATTTTTTTCATAAATCTAACCTAGAAAGTACTTTGGTTAAAACCTAAATAATTTTTCTAAATAAGATTTAACACCCATAAATGTGTGTTTTTATTTTACTTATTCTTCCACTTACATAAAATATTATTGAACCATGATTGTATAATATAATAATTATATTCCATATATTTATATGTTATTATGTTAAGTTCATGATCTATATACACTTCCTCTTCAATCAAATGGGAAACTCAATTGTCAATAACCTACTTGGCAGACTACCTCCTCACGAACTAACGTAATTCATTTTTCATCCCCACCTTTCAGGGATGGATATAATGATGGATTCAATACAAGAATTTTATATTTAATAAATTATTATACTTATATAATTTAAATATAAAATATATCTTCATATGTTCCATTCTGTTTAAAATATGATAATGTTGCTCGTGTGTTTGGGGGACTACCGCCTCGCAAAACAATGTTGTTAATTTTTCAATTATTATTTACATGGAATATAATAATGTTAAATTTATAGAATATAATTGATATATATGAAAATATATTTATTTGGGAAAATTAATTTATCAACCACTTACTTACACTTTCACACAATAAGTAAATTATTATGTCGCTCTGGTATATGTACAACCTATTGTCTCCACAAAGCAATGTGATCCATTCTCTATGTTAAATTTTCAATAATGATTATAAAAATGTATCTAATTAAAAATGATATGTATAATAATAATATCATTTAGTTTATGAGGTAACTATATAACATGCATAAGAACCAGAACTTTTATGACAAAACATGAATCATAAAACAAGGAAATTAACACTCGAAATAATGAAAATAATGAAATATTATTAAAAATGAGTGGTAAAATTATATAAGGGGATCACATATGATATTATAAGTATTAATATGGTTATTATATAAGTTAAAAACATGTTTAAAACTATTATAAATGAGGTTAAATTATTTTTAAATAAAATAATGTGGGAGCAAATGGATTTCATCTCAATTTCCATTTTGATGATACATATATGTTAACATGACCCTATTCACTATTATGTCGGGTATATACAGAACCTACAGTGTATTTAACATGAATTCTTATTTATTACTGATTATTGATATCTTGTTTCAATTTTATTCTTCAATTTGTTACATTTTAAAAGTTACATGTAAAAAATTAATATACAATCTCATTTTCTTTTTTCATAGTTCACATTATCTTGAAACAATCACATTCTGGTGTATACCTACCCATTAGTTTTAAACCGTCTTGTGAAAGGCCGTGATAGTAGATGTATCATAATTATTGAAATAATGAATTCTAGTAGTTAAGAATTTTCTTCATTAATAATTCATTTATTATTATCGAGTAAATTTAAAAAATTATATTATCTTTGGATTCGTTTTCATTTTTAGTTTATTTATTAAATGGATTGTGTTTTCAGTTATTTACCTTACCATGTTGTTTATAACTTATATATTCATAAAATTCAAGTTATTGATTAACTTCCATGTGTGTTAAGTAATTTAAACTACCATGTTGATTGTCCCTTATCTAATCATGATATTCAATTTATATTAATTGAATGTTTTTTTAGTTATTTAGCATACCATATTGATTATTTCTTAAATAATCATGATAATTAAGTTATTTAAATGAAATGTGTGTTCATATATTTACCTTTATATAATGATTATTCCATATTTATGTTGCCTTATTTTCTAATTATATATTCTATTATACCTAAATCTTATTGACCATTTAAGCACACCCCTATTTCTTTTTGTCCCCAAGAATACAATAATTTTATACTAATTTATATGCTAGGATATGTTAGAGGTAATAATTTTATTCTCAAAAAAAATATGTTATGTTTTTTGTTTTCAAATATAATATGGGAATCGTGTATTTATCTAGTTTACCAAGACTACTAAACTATTTATTCCTTTAGGATGTGATTCCATGTAACACATTCCAATGTAATAAAGTAGACATCGGGTCCAGACTACTATAGTCGGGGTCTTTATATTGTTGTTAATATATTTATTTTAATCATCAAGATTTATTATTTGGATATTTATTGATCATTTAAAGATAAATATTTTTTAAATTACATCCTCATAGATTTATTGGTAATATCATTGGAAATATTTTATATGATATAGTTAGAAGGATATAGTTGATGTCGAGAAATGTATAGTTGATCTGGAAATGTGTTAGGGATGATGTTGGGGTTAGCTTCTAGTGTCTTAATTTCTAACCATAATTTATTTATTTGTTATCTAATATTTTATTTATTTTCTATACATTGTTTATTTATTTTCAATATATTTTTTGTTTATTTTCTCTTCATTATCAGTTTATTTGATTACCTCTATTTTCTTATTTTCTAATTATTTTCTATTATATCACTTCATATGAATGTGAACCATATTATGTAGATTTATTTAATTGTTATTACTACCATCATCACTACTATAACTGGTTTTGTTTCCTATTGAAATATACACATAATTCTTTAAATTAATTTAAATAGTAATAGAAACATAATATTATTAGAATTGATACAAGTTTTCAACTATGTTTGGTACTTATTTTCTTTAATAATGCATTATAAATTTATATCAATGTAATTTGATTATTGATATTCATTATTTATGTATTTTAAAAAAAAATTATATATATAATTAGAAATTTTGAGCCCATCATTTATTTATATCTAGGAACCCGATTCTTGGTTGATTAGAAGGCTATAATGTTTTATAAATTATAGATATGATTTATTAATTTTGAAAATTAATTATTATTTTCATTATAAGTATCTTTAAGAGGATGTATTATGAAAAATTTCTAGAAGTGGCTTACTTAATTTGTTCCCATTGATTTTTATAAGGGCATCATTAATATGAATAATCTTAGACTCTGTGAGTATATCAGCCTTATATAATTTCTTATGGTTTGTGGAATAAGGTCTAATATAGGTTGGTAACCCTACAATTTGGTTTTTATAATTTAAATTTTAATCTTATATTATAATATAAAATTCTATTTGTTTTTTAAAAAAACTTTTCATTGATTTATGTTCACAATAAAAAAATCTACCTTGTGGGAAAAATTTAAGAGATGTTATCAAACATTTTAAAAGAGTTTTTCTTAATAAATTTAAATTATTTTAGTTGGTATATAGGTTATTATAATAGGGTTTTTTAATAATATTCAAAATAAATGAGGTCGGTTTGAGTCAGGGTGGTTGGTTCTACATTTCCCAATTATGTTTCTTTTCCCTGGATGAGGAGGTTCTTATTCGAGAAGAATCTTCTCAAAACTATAATGATGTTATATTTTTCTATTTTTATTTATTTAGTATTATTAAGGATGAGAATTTTTTGAGAGGTACTAAATGTGAAAACATGGGTTTCCCTACCCTTCACTTAGGATGGGCTCTCTTTTTCTCATGTTTTATTTTGATTCTCGAGGACAAAAATCATTTGAGAGGTATTGGATATAAGGTATTTTATATTATGACATCCTTATTTTCTTCATTATTCAGGTATTTTTGTTTTATATGGATTCTTTATGATAGTTTTAGAGGTTTGGGACAGTTAGTGTTCATTTTAAGATAAGATTTTAGGTAATTCTACGTTTTTTGTGTGGGTTTTATCTGGTTTTTTAAATAGTATTGGGTGACCATTATGTATTTTTAATAGATTTGAATTTACATTTATATAATTCATTTATCTCTAGAAATACCCTTACATATAACACCATAACCCTTACATAATCCCTTTAATATTAAATGACCCAAACATATTTCCCAGTCTTTGAAAATGTTCTTATATATTGAAGTGGTGTCCCATAATTTTATATATTATCAATACAAAGGATTGTTCACTATAGTACATGAGTGTATTGTTTTTATACATAAAATTAATATTTTTATACATAATAGTTACTTCCCCATACATAAAAGTAAATATTTGATACAAAAAAGTCATACATATATATAAACATAAACCTCTTTACCAAATATCCAATAAATAAGAGTCATTATTTGGTATGTAAATGTTCAGTATTAAATATATAAGTGTGAATATATAATATGTAAGAGTCTTCATCTTCTCCTCACTTTAAATACATAATCGTATATCCTTAAATTTTTAGAAGTTTTACAATTTCAAAATTCCAATCTCCTGTCTAGTTGGACTAAGTAATATTTTAAAATAAATAGGTATATTATTAATCATAAAACCATTTAAAATTTTTATTTTTTAACAAAATAAAATCTCCTTCAACTATATTATAATTTTAATGATTTTTAGAATCACGTAATAGTGATAATAAATTTTTAGTATACTTCCTTAATTATATATAATTTAAGAGAGATTTTACCATGTTTTAAAAGGTATGTTCTAGGTGGATCACACTATGATTCATAGAGATGTGTTTTTCCACACAATTATCTACATCCAATATTTAATAATAAATTTTTGTTATCCACTTGTTCTTCTCTTCCTTATATCTAAAACTTCTGTGGTCTATTTTTAAAATTACTTGGAATCCATAGAGGATCAATGGCCTTCCAGTTTAAGTGGATGATTTTCTTTTAATTTAAAGTTTTTTCTCTATCTCTCTCTCTCTTCCTTCATTCCTTATTCCCTTATTATTGTGAAGTTTAAAGTAGTAATTTTATTTGTTTTTTATGGATTATATAATACCGAATAAAATAAATTAGCAAATAGGATATTCCTATAGATTCAACGGTACTCACTTTTAGAGATTTCAACATTGAATAGCCCACCTCAATTGAGGTAGTAGATATATAAGATGTTATTATATCTTATAGAATATATCCTATATGATATGTTGTGAAAATTTTTAAAATAATATTTTGAACCTTAAATTACATCAAACTTTATCCCTTTGAAACAAATGATACTGATCTCTTAAATTTCAAGATCATTTAATATTAATGATTGTAAATATCATTATTATTCTTGTTGTGGTGTTTGGTCAATGGGAGGGCTTTCCTTTTAATTATTAATTTATAATATCATACTCTTCCCTTGACTCAGTAAAATTATTTGGTCTGGGGGAAGGATTTTCTTTATATTTCTTATACATTTAAATTATTCTTGGTTTCATTTTGTCACATCTAAATTCAAATAGTTATTTTCTTATTTTATTTAATTTCTACATCGAATAATTTTATCTTTAGGTCTTGTTGTTATGTTGATTAATGAATATATGTTTTTTGTGGGAACTACTAATCATCCCACATAGAAACAAAAATATTTTTGTAAATGGGAATTCAAAATGTCAATATTGAATGATAAATAAATAAATTGGAAATTTGTTCTTGTCTATTTGTATTAATCATTATTTTATCATTATTTTCAAAATTATTGCATTAAATTTATTATATTATAAAACATGAGTATGAAACTACATTTAACTAATGGTATTATGTTTCACTATTTGTGTAAATAAAAATTAAGACAGATATGATAATGACATGTAACCTAAAATTATAATTAATTTGATCAAAAGTACCTCAAGAATAAATAAAAATTGGATGTGGTGTGTGGGGTTAGGTTATGGACATGTCTTCGTGAAAATTAATATATGGTTTTGGTTCTATAATAGAGGTTAGGGAAAAGCTGTTTTGTAGCTTTTTGAAATTTCATAGTGTTTTCTTCGAATGGTTGTGTCTGAGGTTTTAATATTAGGTTTTGTCATATGTAATCATATTTTTGTGGTTGTATTTAATTAAGTAAATAGTTATCTGGAATTTTATAACCATGTAATCAATGTTAAGATAATTATTAGAATTTTTTTATAATAATAAATTTTCAAAATTCCTTTTGTTTTATGGTCACGAATTTTTGTGGTTATTTATAAACATTTTCATTATCAGTTTTTTTAAAGTAAATTTTGAAATTTATTTTACTATTAATGTATAAACTTCTCTTCTTGATTTATTTATTGTATTTTTTTACCTTTCTTACTCGATTTTATGTGATTTGATACTTTACATGTAGGTTCTAATGGATTTTAGTTATGTGTATACTTTCATGGGTAATAATGGATTAAGGAATGGTGTATCTATACACAAACAGTCATGATCCTTGGTTATTGCATTTATAATATTTACTGGTTGTAATGTATTATGGTTGTGATATGAATTTATATATTTACATGGGTTTTAATGGTTATAAGTGTTGTGTGTGTGTGTCTTTACGCTCTGATGGAAAAAGGTTACATCATGTGAATATATTTATGGGTTGTAATGGATTATAGTTATGAAACGTAAACATATCCCTTGGTTTTGTTAGATTGAGGTTATTTCATGTTCTTAGGTTATGAAAAATCTCAGTTATAACGCAAGTTGGTGAGACAATGATATAGTTATGTGTTTGTGGAAATGGTGATGTGGTGTTGTGGTGATAATGTTGTGGTTGTGGAGATGTTGTGGTGGATATGATGTGATTATGATGGAAAAATGCATGATAAGTTATGATCAGATGAGAATTTGATATAGATTACTGTTATTAATATAGTGAATCAATTATGGTGACTAAAATAGTAGTGTCTTTCTTCTAGAAATTATCCTTTATTCTTATATGAATTTGAAAACCCAACATTACCCATAATTATTTATAAAAATGAAATATTAATCTAATGTGATATGATTATTTAGTTTTATGGAGAATTTATTAAGGGACTCCATTTTTGTAATTTTGAGCCACTAGAAATCTAACATCACTATAATTTACTTATTATTGTATAAATTTTCTGATTTTATAAGATTATTATAGGTTATGTAGTTAAAGGTGATTGCTAAGTGATTTTATAATAATTTCTTTTAAACTTTCTTACTTATTTAATCATTTTTCTTAATTAATTCTTAAATCTAGTTAGTTCAACTAATGCATATATATCCTGATTTATTTATTTCACATACATATATAATTGTTTAGAAATGGGTACCCATAGAGTACTCCCAAGTATAGTCCCTCTATATTTTTCATGAGTTTTTTACAGTGCGAATCAATGGAGATTTGGGGATGTTGTTGTTTGAGAAGTTAGAGTAGAGTCTAGGTGGTCGTGCTTGCATTTTGTTTTTTAATTACACATAGTACCATATAATGAGTTTTTAATTGGTAAACTTAATCTTTTCATTTTATATATATATATATATATATATATATATATATATTGATTGTATTGGTGCTTTAGTTATATGTTCCTTGGTTTTATTAGGGTAATACCGCCCATATGTGAGACAGTTTCCCTTGGTTCTAGTCATCAACCATAGACTATTGGAGGTAATATTTAGGGGTTCACTTGTGTCTAGGGCCTACCTGGGTGGGTTTTTAGTGGGGTAAGGTCATGACATGGTTTTTAAAACATGTTTTTTGTGGAAAAGTTGATACTTTTTGGGTCAGTGAATGAATGATGTAAATTAGTCTTATTTAGTATGGAATTGAGAATGATGGGAAGTATTGGATTTTTATTAATATAATGAATGTTATTAGACACTATTGAGTGATTCATGGGGATGATAAACATTATGGTGGGTAGTTTTTATTGATTTAAAAATTGATGCGTAATTTTATTTGGTGGAAGTTTTAATTTTTGGTTCTACGGTAGGGGAAATTTTGAGAATTGGGACTTTGAACAATACTCTAAAGGTTGTAACAAATTAAGTAGAAGTTTTGAGTGTGATAAAAATATCAGAAGGTGTTTTAGGTTCTTAAATGTGTATTGGAGCTGGGTTGGTGTGGACTTTCTATGAATTCTTATTCTATGTGGATTATTACACCACGATGGGTGTGCCTCACATCATGATGAGGGGTTGATTAATGATCACGCCATATCTAATAGAGGAACCATGGAATTGAGTCAGAAGGTCACACCATGATCAGTGGGTGCTAAGGTGTAGTTTGTTTTGTGTGGGTTTTTTCACTAAGTAAAAGACAATTACATATGACAATGTTGTGAAAAGGGAATCTAACTGTGATAAACCCATAAATATGTGTTTTAAAATTTTAAATATTTATTTTTTAAAATTATATGAGAAATGTGGTCATGTTTAAACCTCTTGGCTCACTCCACTATAAGGGACATAAGCTGAAGGGCCACACCATGGATCCAATCCTTAGTATGCTATCACAACGTAAAGATTCAAGGTCATGCCATGAATGTCAAATTCCACAATTTGAAAATAGGATCCCACACTATGAAGGGTAGGACCATAAGATTTTGGTTCTACCTATTAAGGGTGTCCCACTTCATAACCATATGGGTCATACTAATTGGGAGGTCCAATCCAAGATCGAATGGTCAAGAGTATGGACTCACATCATAATTATTTTATTCAAACTGTGATGATACCCCATATTTAGGTGTAATAATAGGACACTTAAGGTCATTCTATAACATTAGCCTCCTCCATTTTTATAGATAGTGTAAAACCTTTCATTTCCATGTCATCCCCACTCATAGTTTAGGGGAAGGGGCATTATGAGAGCACCATTAAATCATCTCCTACCCTCCTCTTTCCTTTTATTCCAGTTCATGAAGGTTGAATATTTGGTATTTTCCAAGGATATTTTAAGGAATTTATTCACTATATTTACTTTCATTCTTATTTATCTTAGATTATATTATTATTTGATGAACTACAATAGGTTTTTTGGGATGATTCCACCAGATATTGGTGGAATCAGGCTAGTATGATGGGATATTTTAATAGCATGTCAAAAAAACCTCTTCGGAGAATGAAAAAAAAAGATTTTTGTACGATTTTGGTGGTATAATGTTGGTATGTGACTTTATTACCGTTATAAATCCCTGGTTTAAATAGGATAATTATTTAAAATAATTATAACTTATTATTTTTAATTTCATTGATGAGATAGGGGATAGGGAGTTGGTATGAGCTTGGACAAGGCATGGATGGGATTGGTTGAGGATTTGTTTATCTTGTTCGGGATGGAAACTCCATTATAGAGGTATTTTATCCCAATAATACTAAACCATAATCTTTTATCAACATAATTATGCATGTATTTATGATCTATACATTTGAGAAAAAGTTGTGGGGACTGAGAGTGGCCAAGAAAAATAAAGATCATGGCATGGAGAATCCTAAAGATAGATAAAGATATCCATTGAACATTAGGTGTTTTGGGATCACCCAGCGAACAGATATCCCATGGGGTGAGGGTATGAGTTGAGTTTACAAGAGACCCAGGGTATCTCTTAGTTATATTATGATGTGTAGATAGCCTAGGTTAGTTTCCTCCGTCATGTTGGGGTGTAATGTGAGTCTTAGGCCTAGTGGTGATGAAAATTTCCTACATGACTTGGAATTTGGATTCCAAGTGGTTTAGTGTGATTTGGCATGGAATGGTCCCTAGTTAGTGGGACTAGGTTATGATGTGAAAAAATGGAAGAGGATTGGACCAGCTTCTAGAGGCCTAGTTTGGGTAGGTTTTGTAGGTTGTGATATCTTTGTGGGGTGTGGTTATTGAGTTGGTGTCAATTAATAGAGACGAATATGAGTCACATATCCAAATTATATGAATTTATGGGTGAGTTGTTAATATTTAAAGATTCATCTTTTTAGGTTTATGTGACTAAGATGATCTTGAGAAATTTAGCCTCTGGCGATATATGGATGATGAGACATTATAAGATATGTGAGACTATGTATTGAGTTACTAGTACCCAATTTGTGAGTTTTTAAGTTTTTTTAGATGGTTCATGATTCCATTTTATGTTTCAATATGTCTGTAACTAGTTATTTTACCCATCTACTGATTATTTGGTTTCTTTGTGAATTAGTTTGACTATTGATCCCCCCAATCGATGTTGTTACTTTGGGATATGTGATGATCAATGGAACTTACCCAAGAGGGATGGTTTGGATCAATCTAGAGGTTGGTTATTAAATATTTCTCCTCAAAATATTGATATGTGTGATTAGACATGGGACCTTACTAGTTGTGGTTTGGTGTTAATTGTGTGAAAGGTTGGATATTTTGATTCCCTACTCAAATAATTTATTGTACATTAAGTCAAATGAGAAAAAATCCATGGAAACTATCATGTGAAACTATGGTTTGTCTTGTATAAGAGGTTGTCTATTGTGATTCCCTCATCATATCTCTTGTTTTATGTATTGAAATATATTACAGGTATAGGGGACCATACCCTTAGGGGATGGTTTGGCTTGTGAAAGAGTTTGGGTATTGTTAATCCCACTTTGGATCACTTGGTGTACATTATATGAAGTGAGACTTAGCTATTGGACCGACCTAGTGACAATGTGGTTCATCATGTTTGGGAGATTGGTTACTTTAATTCCAAATTTATATTCTTTTTTTATATGATGTGAAACTTTACAGGGTCATGGTCTTACCCTAAGGATTTTATTTATCTATGTGATAGGTTGGCTATCAATATTCCCTCCTCATATCGTTTTATGGATGTTACATGATAGTGATACCTAACGTAAGTAAGAGAGAAGGGATCATTGTTTTATGGAATTATATGTGATATATACCTCCACCTATGTGAGAGTGTGGTGGTGTAGTTATAGTGTGAGATGAGTTGCAATATTGGGGATTGGTATGGGACCTTACCCTTTTAGAGAGGGTATTTTTCATGGAATGGAATGAAACCATGCCTTGAATCATTGGGTATAGTTAGGGAATTTGGAATGATGTGACATATTCCCCAGAATTGGATGATTGGTTGGGATTATGTGTCATGGTGTCTTTTTTAGTATATGATGACCCTATGTCCATGCTTGTGTGTTTCCTTTTAGTTATTTATTTCACTCATGTATACACATGTATATGAGTATGTTTATTAGGGTTACTTACTGATACCATACTAATATTTATTTCTCACACCCTGTATAATCACCTTGTTGTTTGTGAAAATATTATGTCAATTTTATAGGTATGATTATGGATTGTACAGTGGATCGAACTGAGGAAACTCGATAAGGATTAGAGATAGGATTGAGGTGAGGCTCAATGATATAATTATAGGATCATTCCATATATATTTCACTTTTTATTTTTTATATTTGAACATCTATTTGAGTGATCAGCTAGGATGTATGGTCGTATTGTTTCATATCATTTTTTATAGCATGGATTTTGTTTTTTATTTATATGTATTCCAATATAAAGATATGGATTTTTCATGGTTATTTATTTGATATTTATGGTTATGTTATTGAGGTAAAATTATCCCCAACATAGAATTTAAGATCATACTTCTAGTTGGATACATATATAAAATAGGGTGGTGCACTTGAGGCACTGTGATGCACCAGTTAGGATACGGTCTAGTGATTTTTTTTTGGAAATAAAAAATGGTATCAGATAATATTTTGATTTGTTTTCCTATTTGGGGGGCTAATATATATGGAATTCGAATGTGTTAAATCGTGTGATGGACCGCAAATTAGTTAATCATGAAAACCTTCCTGCTGGGACTCCATGTTACCTAGGCTATCAAATTTTGTTCTTAGCTTTCATTGTTATGGCTGAGATATTTACAATATTATGATGTGTTGATATTAGATTTTTATTTTTTGGTTATGGATCTTGGTTTGTGGTGATAAGAGGCATGCATCCATGAATAATTTTTGGTATTTAGTATTCCTAAGATATATGTGTTCTTGTGTGTGGTTTATTTTACTAATGATGAAAGATTTAATTATTTAAAGCATCAAAAATAACATATATGGTGTTTTCATGTATAACTTTTTTGTGGTATTCTACTCAATTAGACCACAGTTTTGTTTCATAGTAATTTTTTAATTATATCCATGTGGATATCGTAGAGGTACATTCTCTAGTGATTGATAAAATTTCCATCTATGTAACGGATATATATTGACACAAAGTGGGTTGGTTTGGGCGTTGGATTCTTGGGTTATGGTTAAATGAATGTGGGGTATGCTTAAAATTTGGTTCAGGATAGGCATAGGTTTCCTTGAGGATGTGGATACCCATGTGGGGGTAGAGGATGGGCATGGGGAATGCCTTTTTCTTTTGATATGTAAAGAACTGGGCATGATATTGGCATCAAGTTTAGGTTTGGAAGTCAGGCATAGATGAAATACTAGATTTTTGGTTTTGGATGTTATTGTCTATTGGCACAATAGAATGATGATTGTGATCCTAGATGAATGAATCTAGGATTGGTTAAGAGTGTATAGATGATTTATGGTTTTGATTGATGCTCGAAAAGCAGGTGATTGTATGGTAGGAATTGGCATTAGTGGGATGCCTTAATATTATTACAAAGGGGAAACTAAATGTGATTTTGGTTTGATGTAGATTGACATATTTTGGATTCATGTTCAATTATTTAAATCTTCAAACATAGGTTTAATGGTGTGTGACTTAATAGAGCATGATTCCAGTTGTGAGATCAGGTGTTACATGAGTTCGTACTTGTTGGTTTCTGATGAGATTGATATGGTTAATTGGGTCGAGAAACAATGAGAGGATTCTTCATGAGGTTCATTATTCATAGTAAGAAGAGATTTAGTGTTGGAATTTCATTTTGATAAAAGACTCCATACATAAGGTAAATTGAGAATTATTTACTCCTAGTTCCCATTCACTTTATGGATTAGTGAGGGGTTTTATACAAGTTGAGGACTGTTGGATTTTATGAGACTCCTATTGAAATGGAAAACTAAGGTTTTAATGTGAATGGGATATGTCCCTATATAGTGAGAAGAGATATAAAAAATGGATCAGGGTTTTTTAGTACTGTTAATCTGAGCATGGCCCTTAATGGGGTCTCTTGAATTGGTATGATCATGGATTGGAAGAAGTGACATGGATGAGATGTTTGAAATAGTCAAGCATTTTTTCTCGAGGAGTAGTGTAAAGAAATCCATATGGGGTAGATCACACCATTGGTTATTGAAGGGTGTGACAACCATTTTGGGTGAATTTCAATGAATGTCAAGGATGAAATTCCTAGTAAACTGGAAATGGGTAGTGATGGGAGATTTTTGTTGGTGCTCAGATATGCATGAGCTGATTACAACTTGTCCTTATGTTCGGTAATGGAATGTATGTGTGTTTTGGACATCAGGTGTTGTTGTTCAATATAGTTATGATAAGGATATTCTTATGGTGGGTAGAATCAAATCAAGAGAGTCTATGTGATCCTCACATTGGAAGGGTTTGGGATACGGTGAAATTGGTTGATGTAAAATTGAGAGAACACTAGGATTTTGGGGTGAAGTTACATCTGAATTAAACTATTTCCTTGTAAAATATCTAACTTGAGATTTAGATTTGGGGTTGAGTGAATTTTGAGTGTCGGTGTTGGGATAGGGATGGAATTTATTATAATTTGATTGTGAGTTAGAACATATAAACTTTGGAACTAATGGGTGGATAATGATGGTGGATTTAGTTTGTTGAGGATCCAATCGTGAAATTAACTAGACATCTGGTTCAAACTTTGGTGTGGGGATATGGATAATATCATGATGAATCTAGGAATTATGGTATAATTTTCAAGTGATGTGATGACTTATCAACATGTGAAGTTTATCGTTTTTGGCGAAAGTTGGATTGAGGGGGACCGACTAGTTTTATTTTATATGATTTGATATTGTTAGATAGAAACTGCATCGAGTGTGTATTATTGGGTATTATTTGCTTGTTTTATTAATCAAACTATACTTTTCATGAAATGTCAGTGTATCTAGTATTTTAGCATGAACGGTGGAAACATGTTATGTTCAGGTGGGAATTAGGAACAAGGATCGATATTGGATTCAGATCATATTGGAAAATAATTTAGTGATGATTAAAATTATATCAAAACATCCTTACTTAACAAATGTTCTAAGTGAATCTGAAAACTAAACTTTAGTTTCAAATGACCCTAACTTTTGATCTAGGTGTATGTTTGTGATCTATGTACTTTAAAATAAAATATTAAGAAAATAACTATGATCATATAAGATAAAAATTTAATAATAATTAATAATAATAAATCTATTAATGTACTTATAGAAGCTTAAAATCAAACTATAAAATCAAACGATCATTAATTTTGATCTGGGTGTCTGCTGCTCTCAAAGACCAATCAAATCAAAGATTATAGTAAGGTATATGACATTTTATAAAAGGTAAGCCTTGTGTCCCATATATTGATGGTTATAAAATGCATGTAAGGCCTCTAAAGCTGATTTCCATGTTAAGGTACCTTAATTTTAAATCTTTTGATGGTATTTTTACATCATTTAATATGTACTTTTGGTTTTATTTCATTCAGTACAAATTTATTCTATTTTATTTAATTTCTGTTGATATAGTGGTGTTGAAATTATAATGGTCTTCTCTCTTTTGGTGATTTATTTTTCTGATGTGTCTTATGTGTCCATAAATTTCCTTATCTCTGTTAATCCTACATACTTCTGTCATGATAATGTCAAAGATTTAATTTGTATAGGATTCATGTCTAAACCTTAGTGGTCATGGACATTCATTATGGTAGGATGTAAAAGGGTAAGAATTGTGTGAGTGTGTGTGTGTGCATTTATATACATTTATATAGGTCTTTATATATTAATTTATATATATATACTTATATATTTATAGGTTTTTATGTATATCTATACGTGGATATATATGTATATATATATTTATTTATTTATTTATCTTTTCATTTGTTTATAATTCTATTTATTTATATTTATTTATTTATTTTTATATATATCTTTTATATATATTATGTATATTTATTTATATTTATTTATATTTATTTATGTATATTTATATATTTATGTATATCTATATGTTTTTATAGGAGGGGTGTGTCGTGACCCGATCCAAACTAGGCTCGTGCCACAACTACCCCAAGTCTGCCTCTATAGGCTAGGGGTGGTGATAAGCACCAAAAGTATAACTAACTCAAGGAGGACTTTTCCTAAGAACATGTACACTTGAATAGAGACAAATCAATTCAAAAATTGCATAGGGAAAGAGTAAAAGATGAAAAACTTATATAAATTCAATCAAGAAATCATGAACCTCTAGAAAGTAAAAAAGTACAGTAGTGTATACTGAAATGTATAGGGGAAAAATAAATTCCCAACTAGAAATGTGCCAAACCTGACAAAAACTGGAAAGAGTAAATAGTTGAGAGAACTCATCTCTGGATCGCAAACTACGACCACCGTATGGGATCTAAGTACCTATTATCCCTAATCTCATCTATAGTCATGGTCGACCTATATGTCGTCTTCATAAGACACAGTGTCTATGATAAAATCCCATGTATGGGTAAGTATAATAATACCCAGTCTAAAACCCCAAAATATTAAGGGGGAGGAGTAAGAGATAAAATAAAAGAGTAAAATATTATATAGCACAAGGTATAAGGAAAGAGTATAGATAAACCCAACAAAGAGTTAATGTTAGATCATATAGGAATAAGGGGTTAAACATGTTCAGTAGATGAACTACCCATAAATTATTAACCACCTATAGTAGGAGATTCAACTCATCCAACCACAAGAGGTTAAACACAGAAATCACGTGAAACTGATCACACATCCTCAACCCTCAAGGAAGGAGAGTAACTAAATCCGTGGAATAGATTCATAAGAAGGATATGTATATATATATATAGATAGTCAAAAGAATCCAAAATAAGAGATTAAGGGGGATCTCCATATCAAAACTCAACCCAATAAGAAGAGTTGCGAACTGTTCCAAAAGTACAACAGCGATTCCCAGAATCCCATGTGTCTTCTCTGAACACACAATTCTAAAGAACGGGTTCACCACACCTTGATACTATATTATTTTGGTAGTACTAACTCACCCACATGGTTTTGGTCACATCACTAATACATATCTTAGTGGGGAAAGTATCCCTCTTCCTTTTGAGTTCAAATCTATGTCAAACCATGTCTCATAAATGTTCCGCACATTCAAGGGGATAAAATTTTTAGTTGGTGGACTCATGCTATAATACGATAGGAAGGTTACACTTTGAAGGTTAAGGACCCATGCTCAACCTAGCTGGAGGGTTCGAATCTTGGTAATTGAGGACCCAAGGTCTACCCCATTTGAGGCTTTCACTTGAAAGGTTGAGGTCCCATACCTAACTCATATAGAGGGTTCCAATCTTGATCATCATGGAAACATTCCCCTCCCCGCATGAGGGTTTCACTTTGAAGTTTTAGGACCCATTACCTGCATGGATGGAGGTTTCCACTTGAATTCATTGAGGATGAAGGACCTACCCCTCAGGAGGGTTCCACTCAAAATGTAGCCTCTCATGATCTCACCTGATCACAGACATCATCGAGCATCACCTAAAAAGGTTATATACCCTAAAAAATCCAAATATTTTCTCAAAATTTACATTCTAGGGAACCAACATATTCTACATGAAAAAACACTTAGGATAGGGTACTTGAGATCCAAAAAATGAGTACAAACAAAGGAGATACGGGCATTCGAAGTTCACTATGAAGATGTAAAATGGTACACAATATATGATGGTATCCACATGGAATGTAGTCCCACTCCACCACTTAGTCGTGTCTCTGTCCATAAAACAACTACATCTCATGTAGTATTACACTCTTTGTAGGTGGAATACATGTCGTTTCTTGGCTAACCGGTATTAGGGTCATGTCCTGCTTGTCGTATCTATGTACCAGAGTACACAGACATGTACCTGACCTCATGTACATCCACACGAGATCTTGTTTTTGTGGCCCATCACACGGGTTATCATTCGTGTGACCCATCACAAGGGTTATCCAACTTGGAAGGGGGTATACTATGTGTAGGATAACTACACATCATGTCATCCTCAATTTTTTTGAAACCATCACACCACCGCTGTGGGACCTACATGTTGTTTGTTCATCCTAGAACACGGTGTGTGGTAAGTATTTTTAACGAAATACCAGATCTCTATATCATTTCATCACACCAAGAATTCGTCCATGCCACTTCATATACAGTTCCATATATGGCCGAAAAATGATGATCTACCCAAAAATCATGATTTTTTGCCATTGTTCACTATTAAATGGTTTTCGTTCATTGGGAGGGTTTTCCACTTATTCCATATTCCACTCTGGATTCCCAAATCAATTTATTGAACAATAAAAATAAAATCTATCACCCTTGATTCACAATAACCCCATATCTATTCCTTTCTAATTGTTATATTCTTATTCCATCTATCCTATACGAATCTGGGGGCTGATCGAGCTCGATACCTCACGGATTTGACAAACCGAGACTGTAGGGATCCAACTAGGGAAGAATGAAAAGTTAAACTGTGATAAAGGAACAAAAAAATCTTCACACACCATTGTCCAAGATTTGTTGTCCAAATATGTAGTATGTACATGCAGAGTTAGATAAACTAATAAAATTTATTTATATTTCAATGAATGTGTGCATGTAAGGTCTATAATTGGAACAGATCCAATAAAGAGAATGTATTAAATAAAACATTTAATCAAAATGGAATAGAAAGACCAATTAACAAGTCACACCCTGATTTCAGATTGACAGGTTGTGTAGAATGTTTTTTACAATGATTTGAAGGAAGTCACTTTATTTGTTGCATCCTAATCAGACCTTATCCAGATATTTGTTGTTGTTTTATTTGATTGTCTAGAGGAAGGATGAAGAGATATTTAAATATTTATTTCAGAATTTTGAGGCTATTCCTCGAGAGGTTCCAAAAGGGATATATTTATAATATTTCATTTAGGTCAAAAAGGAACTAATTAATTAAATTAATAATTAATTAATCTAGTTAAATGCACATCCAATGAGTGAGGGGTCCAAACATCCTACATTGACTCATTTTATGTCACGGTTAGGGTAAACACAACATTATAGACTCAACCATGGTCTTTGATTTATGATTTAACCAACAATTTAAGATTTATACCATTTTATTTGAGTTTTTAAAAATTCATAATATAAAATATATTTAGTATTTTTATAAAATTAATTATGGAAACATTGGGTCTCAGAATAGTATATCGTCTCAACCCCTAACTCTAGAAATATATAGAGAAATATTCAAAAGTATTAAATGGAAAAAACTAGGTCTCTACATCATTATCTCCTTAAATATTTACATCCTTGAAAATGAAAACAAGGAAAACAACTCAGGATATTAAGCCCATACTTGGCTCTCCTGCTCTCAGGAACACACCATCATGTTTTTATGCTATCACAACAACAAAAACCAAAGGTACATTCCATATATGCATGATCATATCCTATCAATCCTCAATCACCTTCGGGTGCTCTAAAAATTTGGATCCATCCTTGATTTCCATCTCACCCCAATCAATGATGTGCATTGGTACATGTACGTATCTCCTCAGCTATAAAACATAGAAGATGTTGTGCACCCGATCTATTTGTGGGTGAACGTTTATGTGGTACGAAAACTCTCGAACCCTATGAATGATATTGAATGGTCTAATGAAATATAAATATAGCTTTCCTCCCTAGCTGAACCTTCATAATCCTCCTCATGTGTAGACTCTCCGGGAAATTTGGTCTCCTTGCTCAAACTCTGAGGGACTATAATGGTAATCTTTGTAGGATTTATGTCTTATCTTGGCCATCCTAAACTACACATGGATGACTTTCACTTTCTCCTTTGTCACTAACACAAACTCTGGGCCCACAAGGGATGGCTCTCCAATCTCTATCCACCACAAGGGGGACCTACAAGGTCTTCCATATAGAGCCTCAAAGGGTTCCATACTGATGGTTGTAGCTATTGTTGTACACAAACCCCACCAAGGGTAGGTGATCCTCCCTACTCTAGATGAATTCTATCATGCACACCCTCATCATGTCCTCCAGCTCTGGGATAGTGTACTCAGTCTTCCCATCGGTCTGGTGGTGGAAAGCTATACTCGTCAACAATTGGGTCTCAAATTCCTCATGTATCACTCTCCATAATCATGATATAAATTATAATTCACAATTGAATAAAATCATTGAGGGTACCCTATGAAACTGAACGATCTCTAGTATGTAAAACAACCCAAAACTCTCCACCAAACTCTGATACCTGATGGCAAGGAAGTGAACTGACTTCATGATTTGGTCAACTATCAACCAAATAGTTTCATGAATCTTTGTTATTCTATGAGGAATACCATGGATGTTCCGTCTTGTTTCTACTACAAGATCTCAATGTGTTTTAAAAAAACCTTCTAGAATATGGTTCTCAGCCTTAACCTCCTGATAGATAAGACACCAAGAGACAAACTCATCTACATTTCCTTTCACACTGGACCCCCAAAAATACTGCTAAAGGAATCTATAAATCTTCCCAACATTGGGATGTATAGCTAGGGGATAGGTGTGTAACTCTCACATGACCTCCTCCTCTAACATGACTGAAACCATTTTCTGCACCTTGAACAATATGATTTGATTTCATCCTTCAAAATACCCATCTAGTGTGTCACTTGTGGATAACTGATCTTGTATAACCTCACAGTCAATGACTCCTCGATGGGACCCTCTCACATGCTGAAGGAGAAAACGAGTCAACACCATCGACTCTACAAAAATTGTACCCTCATTCTCCACCCGGTTCAGTTATAAGGAAGCTAACTTCTTGGAAGCTTTCTGCACTTAGAGAGTCTAGGACTTCCTGTTAAGGGAATCTACTATAACTGTAATGTCCCGGATTTTTCCATGTATTATTTTAATGGGAATTAATTCGAGACCAGGCTATGAAACGGCATGCAGTTCCAAGGCCTAGTGGGCCCAGAACAAATGTTTGAATTTGATTTAATAATTAAATTACGGGCACATGCGGTTTTCCTAAAAAAGTGGAATAACTCCTGAACAGGTGCTCGGATCAGAAATATGAGGGCACCATTGCATTTGTAATAGCAATTTTACCTTAGGCGAGGCCTAAAATCAGTATGCGCACGTCGGTAATGAAAATTGTTTTTTTGGACGTAACCATAATAAAATATTTTATTAAAATATTTTATTAAATACTTGTTACAGAAAAATATTTTTATTCTATACAAATAGAGATTTCAAAGGGGATCAGGGTTACGATTCCCATAACCCTGAATTTCCCTGGAGGCTCTGGAATGCTCTGGAGAAAACCTCCCAACGCGGCGACGGTGTTCTTGACGAGCTTCGCCGGCGAAGATTACACGGTGACCAGATCTTCGCCAACAAACACCGCAAATCCAGGTAGGGCATTTGATCTCCTTGTGAATTCTTTCTCGTTCTTAATTCCTACGATGAACGCGGACTAATCCACGAACAGATTAGCCTGCGGATCGATTGTATTTGCGGGATTGGATTTTTCGGGTATTTTGGGGATTTTGATTCTTTAGTTATTTTGGTTCGTTAATCTTCTAACGGTGATGAACCACGATCGACACGAACATCGATTGAGGTTCATCCCTCTCGATTTTGGGTGCCTTTCTTCCCCGATTTCTCGTGTTCTTCGTGCAGGTTATATGCGTTCTTCACAGTTATATGAACGACGGATCGTTACGCATCCGTTGTGTGATGCAATGATCCCAAATTGAAGATATGGTGTCAGTAAAACCCTATGGAGGTGCGGCTATGGTGGAAACGGATGGATCTAAGCAGATTGGAAGGTATCATTCTTTGAACGATTTCTGCATGGTTGACTGGAATCGGATTTCAGAGCCAATAGAAGGCCCAAAACCAATGGATTCAGCATCATGATGACGAAGCGACCCATGATCTTGAGTTTCGTGGAAAACGGACCAGAGAAACACGATCCAGAGAATTGGTCGAGGTACGAGGAGGAAGACGACACTTCTGTAAATTTCCTGACTACACGCCGTGTAGTATGGGATACACAGCGTGTGTTCGTCAGCGGATCACCTATCGTGTACTTCGGTATTACACAGATACGGGTTGGGTAAATGGACAAGGACATGACATGTATAACCCTCCCCAGCCACACCCGGCCAGATACACGAGACACCCCATGTGCTGGTACACGGGCAGGCGACACGAACATAGACCATGTACGGGCACATGGCCAGCGTACCCGGAGCAAGCCCCAGGTGCTCGGACACAGCGTGTAATTCTTCTACACTCCGTGTAGTTACTTTATATCTGACAAGCCGAATGACACTGGACGGTTACACGGTCAGTACCCGGGGACAAGGAACACGGCGTGTAACCATAATACATGCCGTGTTACCAATTCTTCATGGCTTGAGACACTTTTCTTCTGTGGCTTGGACTGGTTTCCTTATGGTTCATCCCCTTGGTCTTTCTTATGAAGCTTCCTGGTATCATTTCCTACATATATGAGTATGATCCCTTCATCAAGACTTCCTAAATAGATTTTTTGGAATACCCGCTGTGAGACTTAGAGCTAGATCTTTTATTCCTTCCGGGAACCCCAGAGAGAGGTCTTGGTATCGACGTGACCAACTTTACCCGGGAGTCGATCCTCTGATTAGCGGATTAGCTCAGACTGAGTTGTGGTAATCACCCCATGACTTGGTTGTAATCCTCATCAGAGCATCATGTTCACAAAGTACTTGTGGAGTGTGTTCTCCCAGAATGAGTACTTTGTATCACTCTCTTCAGACCTATGAGTGTGTACTCCCGGTTGCGTGCTTAGTGGAATCTTGGAGCTGGATCCTAGGGGCGGTATCGCGATAGTCGATCGTGTATGAGTATATCTGGATATTCTTGTTATATGTTCTGTAGACATGTACTATGTGGACCTAACTGTATCTTTCCTTTGTGGTATTTCCCTTCTTGTATTTCCTTTGTGGTTTCAGGGTGTCCTACTGGGTATTGTTATACTCACCCCTGCATGGGATTTGCCAGCATGTGTCGTGTCTTGTGCAGACGAGTGGGCCTTTGACAGGATTCTAGGTGGACCAGGACTGGATGGTACTCATGGAGACTAGACAGGTCGAGGTGTGTTCCTACGGCTACATATTGTAGTCCCATCACCTTTTTTACAGGTCGGACTTTGTTACGGACTCTCTTTTGGTGGGCTTGTACTTTTGGCCCAAGGTTTTACTTTCTTGTATTTTACTTTCCTGTCATACTCGGTGGGTTTGGATTTAGTGTATGCATGCATCTTTTTCTTTTAGTTGTTTTTACTTTCTAGCTTTGTGGGCTTGGAGATGTGTGTGCATGTGTACAGGTTTATAAGAAATGCCTTCCATGTTAATAGCATGCCTAGTCGGTGCTAGTCACTAGCCTCTGTAACGCCCTGACCCCAGCTACCCAGAGTCGGTGCATTATTTCGTAACATTGGCATGATCACAAAAGATCAAGTCTCAAAAGACCAATTAGTTTAGTAGCCTTGGAAACACTAGATACATTCATAAATGTTACATTACATCATAAAGTGAAAAATCACAATAACATAGTCTCAATAGTCCACACTTCTATCCTCTTCTGACTATCCCTGCAGGTCATTCATAAAATAATTCTTCACATCCTGGAAAATATTAAAACATTGAAAGGGGTGAGCTCAGATGCTCAGTAAGGATAAAAATATTGTGTAAGCTTTCATAAATAAACATTAATATTTAAGGCAATGTATAACTAAAACAAAAGCCTTTTTAAACATGAACTTCAGCATAATATGGCAAAAATAAAATTCATATAATGCCATTTACTTATTCACATGGATATTCTACTAGTCGAATAATCCCATGCAATATCAATAACCACTTTCATAATGATGGAATGCATAATGCCAGACTATCATAACCATGTAGCCAAGGCCTCGTGCCAAGACCACAAATAAGATTTTGTCAAGGCCTCGTGCCAAGACACTAGTTTGTCTCATGAGACCTACCGATGCAATTTTTTTAGAAGATACCTACGTTTAAAATTGCTCAAATATACTCCAGTGTTTTTCTAAAAACATTAAGAAAGCTTCTGAGAACAAAATAACTAATTCTGAGACTGCTCGACTAATTTCAGGCCATGATGGGTCCACGCCCAATCCCTTCCTGTCTACCAAACTCGAGATTCGGGTTTTCTGAAAACATTTTTAAGCTTGAATTAAATACGTATACATTTGCACTGGATTTTCATATATTGGAGAGAAATATCTTTTTTTTTAAATCATTTAAAAATCACATAATTATAAAAGAAAACCTTTTGAATAAACATAAAAGTCAAAGGGGTTTATACAGCGTATAAAATAAAGTTGTGTATAAAATGAAATATTCCTCTATGAAAGGAGATTGAGAAGAAGTCCTTACAAATATCATTTTTAAAATAAAATAGATCTATTATGTGTATTCACTATAAGTACACATAAATACTGTACAATTACAATATAGGACATAATAATATCATGACATAATTTGAAACTATGACATTAACCCAAAGAATGGAAATTGGGTTATGAAGTTCCCTTAAAAAGATATTTTGAAAATAAAATAGATATATTATGTGTATTCACTATAACTAAACATAAAAAAAGTATAAATACCAGACAGGACATAATAATATCATGACATAATTTGAAAGTAGGAGATTAACCCAAAGAACGAAAATTGGGTTAAGAAGTTCCCTTACCTCGTGTCCGACTTGACTCGATCGTTCTTTAACCTCCTTAATAATAAACTAGAGTTAATTTATATTTACTTAAGAACCTTTTTCATGTTCATTATTCCTTTTATATCACTTATTATCATGTTATGAACATTATGTAATTATTTAAGTTAATAACGGTCATTTTGTCGATCTTTGGTACTTCAGTCAAAAATAAACTTCTTATAATTACGAGTTGTTCATGTGGTGAAATATCCATTATATCCAGAATTATATTCATGATGTAGATATCATATATATCATATATATCTAGTATATACATGAATTTATAATATTACATAATATTTAGAGGTAATAAATGAAATTCAATGTTCATAGAGACGGTAAGTCGTACGTACGCATGAACGCTACTTTCATTTCCATTTCGTATTTAATGGAATGAAGTTATAATTATATAAAGGTATAATATAATTCCAGTATAATATAATGTATAATACCATTTACTCCATCCTTTATACATCCCACATATGGCATTAACGATTCAAATCACTTTGAGGGGGCGGTAGTCCGCACTTCCTAAAATGAAATTATCGCGTTTAACCATAATGGAAATCGTAAAGGTTTTCCATAAATGAAAAATACATTATCATAAGGAAAAAACATAATATATATCATATATAAAAAAAGTTTCATCATAATGCCCAACATGATAGGTGTTATATGAGTGTTGAACAATCATCGTTTCGTGAGGCAGAAATTCTCCATCCACAGAAACAGTATGTTCTTTAACCATTAGATGTAGGTGTGTGTAAGTGTAGCTATAATACTCATTATAAAAACATCCTAGTATATTGATGATACTGTTGTTGTTACAAAATAAATGAATAAAAAGATTTCAAGGGGTTGGAGAAGCAAAATAAAACAAAAGAACACAAGAGAAAACATTACCTTAAAATCGGGTAACTCTTTTGATTTGAGCCAAAGGCTTCTTTGGGAAACCTTCTGCCCAAATTGAGGCTTCTAGGAGTAAGGGATGGAAGTTGGGAGAGTATTTGGGCTGATTTTGGCCGATCCAAAAGTCTTTGAAAGTTTTAGTAAGGTGGTATTGGTGGGGGCCTTTTATAAGTGGAGAGGAGGGGCACTCTTGGAATGTAATGAAATGTTACTTTATTATATAATGAGTTTCAGATTTTAAAGGTCCCACACTTATATAATTAGAGGATAAGGTGATAAGGGTTAGAAATATACTCATACAATAGGTTTTTTACAAGTGTAAGCCTTGGATTTTACATTATCTTTTCATTTTATTTAAATCGTTAATTAATGAGGTAATCGCTGCATCATCATGGTGTCATAAATAATTTAATTTATCTAATGTCTAAAAATTATAAAAAAACTATAATGATTTAGGAAATCTCTTTATGTTTCTAATGAATATTTATAATCAAAAATATGACTGTTATAAGCCTTTTAAAAATTGTTTTAGTAAAACAACTCTTGTTTCTGACATTTTTATTTTAACATTAAATAAAAAGTTATTCATGCCATTTTTCAACCAAAGTGGCTCCATGGGGTCCCCAAGCTGACCCATGGATTTTCTTGGTCATCCATGACACATCCAATAGGGGTAGGACAAGTATAAAGGTATTTTCATATTTTTATAGTATCATTTTTACCTTAAATTTCACTAATTACCTTTAATCGCGGTTAATTAAACTTAAAAGTTACTATTCACCAAAAAATTATTTTAATCCCATTGAACCACTTTTTACTTCCTAATGACAACCATGTATGTCAGATTTTTGAAAATCAAATCACAGAAGTGGTAATGTTTCATTTAAACGAAAAATCTGTTTTTTAACTACCAATTAGTGGTTTCACTATTCATCACAAATTGAAGTTTTTCAGAACAATGCCAAAATTTCACCCTAACCTATAATTGATATTCTGAATCCAAAAATGATGTCTATTTTAAAAAATTCAATACATATAAGTTTAATTAATTAATATTATTATTAATTTCCACTGTCACAACAAATAGCGTGTTTTTAAGAAACAATATATATCAAAAGATTGACAATTGTTTATGACCAATTTCAAAGTGAAATTAATTCTAAAGAGAACCATTGGATAAAATAGTAAAAATATATTCTAATTATACTTTAAAACCACTCAATAGTATAATTTATCACTTTAAATTATTTTGATTAAAAAAGTTGTTTTTAAGTATTTTTCACTATTCATAAAAAATTGGAAGTTCTCGGAAAATTACAAAAACTTCAACTTAGGATAATTTCGATATTACGAATACAAAAATGAAGTCCATTTTGAAATATAAAATTTCTATAATTTTAAAAAGTGGGTATTACTATTCATAGTGGTTGTTTTGATTAGTCGCGGTGTATTAGAACTCGAACTTACGTACAATGCAGGATGTTGCATTTTTGAAAGAGAGGTGTATCGTGGAAGCTTGGGGTGTTACATTCTCCCCTCCTTCAATAAATTGCATCCTCGCAATTTAAAAATGTTCTTCGAAAATAAAAGGTTGAAAATAAAAAAATACCTTTGTAGAAAACCCACATCGAAAATAGGGTTAATAAAAATATAACTTTAAAAGATAGAAAGTTAAGTACAAAGGTCACCCAAGATAGCCCATACTAGGATTATATGAAAATATGGATATGGAAGAAAAACAAACCATCAAGGTTTGATGGAGAGTTGTAGAAAATAGGATTAGGAGAAAGTTAACCATAAGAAAATCACAAACTTGTGATTGGTTAAACGGCCATTGAATCCCCAGTTGGAAAAGTTAACCGGCAACGTTTTTGTTTTAAGTTACCTTTTATAAAGTTGAGGAATTTATTTAGGTGATTTACTAAGAACATAAGGGAATATACATACTTGTCATGTAGACTTTCATACTTTAATAACTTTTTACCACAAACCCATCTTTCACTCAAAAAGATAATAGAACTAAAAAATATTATATTCATCCTAATTGTACACGGTTCAAAATATTAACACATACCATTTAGATTAGGAAAACTATTTTGTAATAACCAGAGACTTCATGTAGGCTAGTGGTAGGTAATAAAGGCCTATCACACTATGTTCTTTAACCATTAGATGTGGGTGAGTGTAAGTGTAGCTAGAATACTCATTATAACAACATCATAGTATATTGAGGATACTGGTGTTGTTACAAAAAAAGTGAATAAAAATAGTTTAAGGGGTTGGAGAAGCAAAATAAAACAAAAGAACACAAGAGAAAACATTACCTTAAAATTGGGTAACTCTTTTGATTTGAGCCAAAGGCTTCCTTGGGAAGAATTCTGCCCAAATTGAGGCTTCTAGGAGTAAGAGAGGGAAGTTGGTAGAGTATTTGGGCAGATTTTGGACGAGCCAAAAGGCTTTGAATGTGTGAGTAAAGTGGTAGTGGTGGGGGCCTTTTATAAGTGGAGAGGAGGGGCACTCTTGGAAAGTAATGAAACGTTACTTTATTATATAATGAGTTTCAGATTTTAAAGGTCCCACACTAATATAATTCTAGGATAAGGTGATAAGGGTTCTAAATATACTCATCCAATAGGTTTTTGACATGTTTAAGCCTTGGATTTTACATTATCTTTTCATTTTATTTAAATCTTTAATTAATGAGGTAATCGCTGCATCATCATGGTGTCATAAATAATTTACTTTATTTAATTTCTAAAAATTATAAAAAAATATCATGATGTAGGAAATATTTTTTATCATTCTAATAAATTTTTATAGTCAAAAATATGACTTTTATAACCCCATTTTAAATTTTTTTTAGTAAAACAACTCTTTTTTGTGACATTTTTATTTTAACATTAAATAAAAAGTTATTTATGTCATTTTCCTACCAAAGTGGCTCCATGGGGTCCCCATGTTGACACATGGATTGTCTTGGTCGGAAATGACACATCCAATAGGGGTAGGACAAGTGTAAAGGTATTTTCATATTTTTATATTATCATTTTTACCTTAAATTTCACTAATTACCTTTAATCGCGATTAATTAAACTTAAAAGTTACTATTCACCAAAAAACTATCTCAATCCCATTGAACCATATTTTACTTCCTAATGACAACCATGTATGCCGGATTTTTTAAAATAAAATCACAGAAATGGTAATGTTTCATTTAAACGAAAAATTAATTTTTTAACTACCACTTAGTGGTTTCACTATTCATCAAAAATTGAAGTTTTTCAGAACAATGCCCAAATTTCACCCTAATCTATAATTGATACTCCGAATCCAAAAATGGTGTCTATTTTACAAAATTCCATACATATAAGTTGCATAAATTAATTTTATAATTAATTCCCGTTGTCACAACAAATAGCATGTTTTTAAGAAACAATATATGTCAAAAGATTAACAATTGTTTATGTCTAATTTCAAAGTGAAATTAATTCTAATGACCACCATTGGATAAAATAGTAAAAATATATTCTAATTATACTTTTAAACCACTCAATATTATAATTTATCACTATAAAATATTTTTATTAAAAAAGTTGTTTTTAAGTATTTTTCACTATTCATAAAAAATTGGAAGTTCTCAGAAAATTCCAAAAACTTCAACTTAGGATAATTTCGATATTACGAATACAAAAATGAAGTCCATTTTGAAATATAAAATTTCTATAATTTTGAAAAGTCGGTATTACTATTCATAACGGCTACTTTGATTAGTCGCGGTGTGTTAGAACTCAAACTTGAGTACAATGCAAGATATTGCATTGTTGAAAGAGAGTCGTATCGTGGAAGATCGGGGTGTTACATTCTCCCCTCCTTTAATAAATTGCGTCCTCGTAATTTGAAAATGTTCTTCGAAAATGAAAGGTTGAAAATAGAAAATACCTTTGTAGAAAACCCACATCGGAAATAGGGTTAATAAAAATATAACTTCAAAAGATAGAAAGATAAGTACAAAGGTCACCCAAGATAGCCCATACTAGTATTCTATGAAAATATGGATATGGAAGAAAAACAAACTATCAAGGTTTGATGGAGAGTTGTAGAAAACAGGATTAGGAGAAAGTTAAACCTAAGAAAATCACAAACTTGTGATTGGTTAAACGACCATTGAATCCCCAGTTGGAAAAGTTAACCGGCAACGTTTTTGTTTTAAGTTACCTTTTATAAAGTTGAGGAATTTATTTATGAGATTTACTAAGAACATAAGGGAATATACATACTTGTCATGTAGAATTTCATTCTTTAATAAATTTTTACAACAAACCCATCTTTCACTCAAAAAGATAATAGAACGAAAAAATATTATATCCATCCTAATCGTACAAGGTTCAAAATATTAACACATACCATTTAGATTAGGAAAACTATTTTGTAATAACCAGGGACTTATTGTAGTCTAGTGGTAGGTAATAAAGGACTATCGCACTATGGTTGTGGGTTCGATTCTTGCAGCTTTGTCCGACGTGACGGGTTTTTCCCCACCATGCAGGTAGTCCTTTTCCTAAAACTATAGTATTTTAATATTCCAAAAATACTCTTCATAAATGTTTTAAACTTAAACAATACTATCCAAAGATCAACATAATCCATTCCAACCTTTATAGTTATCCAAAATACCTCTATCCAGAATTTCTCTAAATGGTCTCTAAATTCCAAAATCAATTGTATCATCAGATTCCTCAAACAAGGTAAAGTTTCTCTTATTGTCACATACAAAAATATGATTACCTTCATCATATTAAAACCTTAATGATAACAACAAGTATTTTAGTACAATCCTTATATATATATCACATTATTCTAATAACAAGAATATAATCCATGAGTCCAAAAGCACCAATACATTAATTATTCCGCTTCAACTGTAGTCGCATCATAAGATTGGCCTTGATCCCTTGGCCTTTTCTGAGGTAAGTTTCCCTGACGCTTAGTACATTAATTTGCATAATTCCCCATTTCTCTACAATTGTAGCATTCAACATTGATAGCCTCTTTCTTTCCCTTGCAATCACGCGCCTGGTGACCTTTTTCTCCACATTTATAACAAACTCCCATTCCTTTTAGGCAAGTACTAGGGTGATTCTTCCCACAATTATCACATAATGGAAAATCCTTCTTTCCCTTTTTCCCTTTATCCGTCTCTTGTTCCACCGTTCTCTTCTTCTCTTGCTTTACTTTGTTGTCATAAGACTTAGAGAATTACTTTTCTGTCTTGATAGCACACGAGACAATATCTTCGTACGATGAGAAGGATTGTGATACTAAAGCACGACGGAGAAATGGTTTTAACCCATCAAAGAAACGATCAATCTTACTTCTTGGGTTACGTATATAATCTGCAGCATACCTTGCTAACCTTGTAAAGATGGCCTCATACTTTGTGACATTATCATCCTCCTTTTGCCTCAGGCTCATAAATTGCCTTTCCATATCTTCTCGATGGTCAAGAGGAAAGTATTTTTCTAAGAAAATTTCCTTAAACTCCCTCCATTCCATACTTGATACTTCTTCATCTTCCTTTGTGTTTTGAATTAGCGACCACCATTGATCGGCATCTCCACTGAGCCGGTAAACTGCCATGACAACATTCTCCCTTTTGCTTCTCCCCAAGGCGTGGAATATTTTCTCAAAGGAGTTTATCCATTTCTCAGCTACTAATGGATTTTTACCCCCATTAAATGTTGGTGGTTGTTACCTCATGAATCCGTCAAACATTGATCCTCCACGTTGCGGATCAGGGTGATCTATACAAGTAAGGTTATTATTCATAACCTGAGTGAGTTGTCCCAGTATGGTAATAAGTTGATCAGAACCAGTTGTATCTCCAGATCCACAATAATTATCTTGAGCAGGAGGGCAATACCTACACAGAGTGTGTGCATTGATACAGTTTCCATTTCTTACACTAGGCACCATTTCTAAACAATGGCATAAACTAGATTAGATTATGAAACAAAATACACAATTCCATACTTGTAAAATACTTAACATAAATTGAACTATTTATGGATATAATCCATAATCATAAAAATGTTTTCTTTGAGGAAATATATACTCATAACCCTTTATAGTGGTTTGTAAAGAAAATGAGAATTATCCTAAGCATATCCCCCGAGAGTTTCGTAACCAAGAGTGTAGCAACGCCCGTTGTTGTGCACCAGTTCTCGTTCGAGTCTAGCTCAAAGCGGTGTTTTTGGGTTTTACCCCTAGGTACATTTGTGCCAGAGCCGCCTCTACCTACTCGTTTCGAGACAGGGATGTATTGCTCGGAAAACTCACAAAATCTCTATAATACCAAATTTCTAGGAAGTTCTTCTATACTAATCCTCAAAGTCTATCTTCGGCATATGTGATCTAATCAGAGTTTATCTAAATATAGCTTCTAATTTTAGTACTAAACTGCCTCTGATAACAACTGTAACGCCCCGACCCCATCTTCCCAGAGTCGGTGCATTACTTCGTAACATTGGCATGATCACAAAAGATCAAGTCTAGAAAGACCGATTAGTTCAGTAGCCTTGGAAACACTAGATACATTCATAAATGTTACATTACATCATAAAGTGAAAAATCACAATAACATAGTCTCCATAGTCCACACTTCTATCCTCTTCTGAATATCCCTGCAGGTCATTCATAAAATACGTCTTCACATCCTGGAAAATATTAAAACATTGAAAGGGGTGAGCTCAGATGCTCAGTAAGGATAAAAATATTGCAGAAGCTTTCATAAATAAACATTAACATTTAAGACAATGTATAATTAAAACAAAAGCCTTTTTAAATTTGAACTTCAGCATAATATGGCCAAAATAAAATTGAGATAATGCGATTTACTTATTCACATGGATATTCTACTGGTCGAATAATCCATGCAATATGAATAACCACTTTCATAATGATGGAATTCATAATGCCAGACAATCATAACCACGTAGCCAAGGCCTCCTACCAAGACCACAAATAATATTTTGTCAAGGCCTCGTGCCAAGACACTAGTTAGTCTCATGAGACCTACCGATGAAATTTTTTTTAGAAGATACTTACGTTTAAAATTGCTCAAATATACTCCAGTGTTTTTCTGAAAACATTAATCAAGCTTTTGAAAACAAAATAACTAATTCTGAGACTGCTCGACTAATTACAGGTCATGATGGGTCCACGCCCAATCCCTTCCAATCTACCAAACTCGAGAGTCTGGTTTTCTAAAAACATTTTTAAGCTTGCGTTAAATATGTATACATTTGCACTGGATTTTCATATATTGAAGAGAAATATCTCTTTTTTGAAATCATTTAAAAATCACATAATTATAAAAGATAACCTTTTGAATAAACGTAAAAGTCAAATGGGTTTATACACCGTATAAAAGAAAGTTGTGTATAAAACGAAATATGCCTCAATGAAAGGAGATTGAGACGAAGTCCTTACAAATATCATTTTTAAAATAAAATAGATCTATTATGTGTATTCACTATAAGTACACGTAAATACAGTACAATTACAAGATAGGACATAATAATATCATGACATAATTCGAAAGTATGAGATTAACCCAAAGAATGGAAATTGTGTTAAGAAGTTCCCTTACAAAGATAATTTTTAAATAAAATAGATCTATTATGTTTATTCACTATAATTAAACATAAAAAAAGTATAAATACCAGACAGGACATAATAATATCATGACATAATTTTAAAGTAGGAGATTAACCCAAAGAACGAAAATTGGGTTTAGAAGTTCCCTTACCTCGTGTACGACTTGACTCGATCGTTCTTTAACCTCTTGAATAATAAACTAGAGTTAATTTCTATTTACTTAAGAACCTTTTTCATGTTCATTATTCCTTTTATATAACTTATTAACATGTTATGAACATTATGTAATTATTTAAGTTAATAAAGGTCATTTTGTCGATCTTCGGTACTTGAGTCAAAGATAATCTTCTTATAATTACGAGTTGTTCATGTGCTGAAATATCCATTATATCCAGAATTATATTAATGATTTATATATCATATATATCATATATATCCAGTATATATATGCATTTATAATATTACATAACATTTAGAGGTAAGAAATGAAATTCACCGTTCATGGAGACGGTAAGCCGTACGTACGCATGAACGCTACTTTCATTTCTATTTTGTATTTAATGGAATGAGGTTATAATTATATAAAGGTATAATATAATTCCAGTATAATATAATGTATAATACCATTTACTGCATCCTTTATACATCCTACATATGGCATTAACGATTCAAATCACTTTGAGGGGGCGGTAGTCCGCACTTCCTAAAATGAAATTATCGCGTTTATCCATAATGGAAATCGTAAAGGTTTGTCATAAATGAAAAATAAATAATCATAAGGAAAAAAACATAATATATATCATATATAAAAATAGTTTCATCATAATGGCCACCATGAGAGGTGTTATATGAGTGTTGAACAATCATCGTTTCATGAGGCAGAAATTTTCCATCCACAGAAACAGTATGTTCTTTAACCATTAGATGTAGGTGTGTGTAAGTGTAGCTCTAATAATCATTATAACAACATCCTAGTATATTTAGGATACTGGAGTTGTTACAAAATAAATGAATAAAAAGAGTTTAAGGGGTTGGATAAGCAAAATAAAACAAAAGAACACAAGATAAAACATTACCTTAAAATCGGGTAACTCTTTTGATTTGAGCCAAAGGCTTCTTGGGAAAAATTCTTCCCAAAGTGAGGCTTCTAGGAGTAAGGGAGGGAAGTTGGGAGAGTATTTGGGAATAGGTTGGCCGAGCTAAAAGGCTTTGAAAGTGTGAGTAAGGTTGTAGTAGTGGGGGCCTTTTATAAGTGGAGAGGAGGGGCACTCTTGGAAAGTAATGAAATGTTACTTTATTATATAATGAGTTTCGGATTTTAAAGGTCCCATACTTATATAATTCTATTATAAGGTGGTAAGGGTTCAAAATATACACATCCAATAGGTTTTTGACAAGTGTAAGCCTTGGATTTTACATTATCGTTTCATTTTATTTAAATCGTTAATTAATGAGGTAATCGCTGCATCATCATGGTGTCATAAATAATTTAATTTATATAATGTCTAAAAATTATAAAAAAAATATCATGATGTATGAAATATTTTTATCTTTATAATGAATATTTATAGTCAAAAATACAAATTTTATAACCCCATTTAAAAATTGTTTTAGTAAAACAACTCTTGTTTGTGACATTTTTCTTTTAACATTAAATAAAAAGATATTTATGTCATTTTCCTACCAAAGTGGCCCCATGGGGTCCCCAAGTTGACCCATGGATTCTCTTGGTCGGCCATGACACATCCAATAGTGGTAGGATAAGTGTAAAGGTATTTTCATATTTTTATAATATCATTTTTACCTTAAATTTTACTAATTACCTTTAATCGCGATTAATTAAACTTAAAATTTACTATTCACCAAAAAATTATTTTAATCCCATTGAACCACATTTTACTTCCTAATGAAAACCATGTATGTCGGATTTTTGAAAATCAAATCACAGAAGTGGTAATGTTTCATTTAAACGAAAAATCAGTTTTTTAACTACCACTAAGTGGTTTCACTATTCATCAAAAATTGAAATTTTTCAGAACAATGCCAAAATTTCACTCTAAGCTATAATTGATATTCCGAATCCAAAAATGATTTCTAGTTTAAAAAATTCCATACATATAAGTTGCATTAATTAATTTTATAATTAATTCCCGTTGTCACAACAAATATCGTGTTTTTAAGAAACAATATATATCAAAAGATTGACAATTGTTTGTGTCCAATTTCAAAGTGAAATTAATTATAATGACCACCATTAGATAAAATAGTAAAAATATATTCTAATTATACTTTAAAACCACTAAATAGTATAATTTATCACTATAAAATATTTTTATTAAAAAAGTTGTTTTTAAGTATTTTTCAATATTCATAAAAAATTGGAAGTTCTCAGAAAATTACAAAAACTTCAACTTAGGATAATTTCGATATTATGAATACAAAAATGAAGTCCATTTTGAAATATAAAATTTCTATAATTTTTAAAATTGGGTATTACTATTCATAATGGCAACTTTGATTAGTCGCGGTGTGTTAGAACTCGAACTTGCGTACAATTCAAGATAATGCATTATTGAAAGAGAGGCGTATTGTGGATGCTCGGGGTGTTACATTCTCCCTCCTTCAATAAAGTGTGTCCTCGCAATTTGAAAATGTTCTTCGAAAATAAAAGGTTGAAAATAAAAAATACCTTTGTAGAAAACCCACATCGGAAATAGGGTTAATAAAAATGTAACTTTAAAAGATAGAAAGATAAGTTAAAAGGTCACCCAAGATAGCCCATACTAGGATTCTATGAAAATATGGATATGGAAGAAAAAAAACCATCATGGTTTGATGGAGAGTTATAGAAAACAGGATTAGGAGAAAGTTAACCATAAGAAAATCACAAACTTGTGATTGGTTAAACGGCCATTGAATCCCCAGTTGGAATAGATAACCGGCAACGTTTTTGTTTTAAATTACCTTTTATAAAGTTGAGGAATTTGTTTAGGAGATTTAATAAGAATGTAAGGGAATATACATACTTGTCATGTAGACTTTCATTCTTTAATAAATTTTGACCACAAACCCATCTTTCACTCAAAAAGATAATAGAACTAAAAAATATTATATCCATCCTAATCGTACAAGGTTCAAAATATTAACACATACCATTTAGATTAGGAAAACTATTTTGTAATAACCAGGGACTTCCTGTAGGCTAGTGGTAGGTAATAAAGGCCTATCGCACTATGGTTGTGGGTTCGATTCTTGCATCTTTGTCCGACGTGACGGGTTATGCCCCACCCTACAGGTAGTCCTTTTCCTAAAACTATAGTATTTTAATATTCCAAAAATACTATTCATAAATGATTTAACCTTAAACAATACTATCCAAAGATAAACTTAATCCATTCCAACCTTTATAGTTATCCAAAATACCTCTGTCCAGACTTTCTCTAAAAGGTCTCTAAATTCCAAAATCAATTGTATCATCAGATTCCTCAAACAAGGTAAAGTTTCTCTTATTGTCACATAAAAAAATATGATTACCTTCATCATATTAAAACCTTAATGATAACAACAAGTATTGCAGTACAATCCTTATATATATATCACATTATTCTAATAACAAGAATATAATCCATGAGTCCAAAAGCACCAATACATTAATTATTCCGCTTCAACTGTAGTCACCGCATAAGATTGGCCTTGATTCCTTGTCCTTTTCTGAGGTAAGTTTCCCTGACACTTAGGACATTCATTTGAATAATGCCTCATTTCTCTAAAATTGTTGCATTCAACATTGATAGCCTCTTTCTTTCCCTTGCAATCACGCGCCTGGTGACCTTTTTCACCACATTTATAACAAACTCCCATTCCTTTTAGGCAAGTACCAGGGTGATTCTTCCCACAATTATCACATAATGGAAAATCCTTCTTTCCCTTTTTCCCTTTATCTGTCTCTTGTTCCACCATTCGCTTCTTCTCTTGCTTTACTTTTTTGTCATAAGACTTAGAGAAATCCTATTTTGTCTTGATAGCACACGAGACAATATCTTCGTACGATTAGAAGGATTGTGATACTAAATCTCGACAGAGAAATGGTTTTAACCCATCAAAGAAATGATCAATCTTAATTCTTGGGTTACGTATATAATCTGTAGCATACCTCGCTAACCTTGTAAAGTTGGCCTCATACTTTGCGAAATTCTCATCCTCCTTTTTCCTCAGACTCAGAAATTGCCTTTCCATACCTGCTCGATGGTCACGAGAAAATTATTTTTCTAAGAAAATTTCCTTAAACTCCCTCCATTCCATACTTGAAACTTCTTCATCTTCCTTTTTGTTTTGAATCAGTCACCACCATTGATCGGCATCTCCAGTGAGCCGGTAAACTGCCATGACAACCTTCTCCCTTTCGCTACTCCCCAATGCATGGAATATTTTCTCTAAGGAGTTTATCCATTGCTCAGCTACTAATGGATTTGTACCCCCATTAAATTGGGTTAAGAAGTTCCCTTAAAAAGATAATTTTTAAATAAAATAGATCTATTATGTGTATTTACTATAAGTAAACATAAAAAAAGTATAAATACCAGACATGACATAATAATATCATGACATAATTTGAAAGTAGGAGATTAACCCAAAGAACGAAAATTGGGTTAAGAAGTTCCCTTACCCCGTGTCCGAATTGACTTGATCGTTCTTTAACCTCATGAATAATACGCTAGAGTTAATTTATAATTACTTAAGAAACTTTTTCATGTTCATTATTCCTTTTATATCACTTATTACCATTTTATGAACATTATTTAATTATTTAAGTTAATAACGGTCATTTTGTCGATCTTTGGTACTTGGGTCAAAAAAAACTTCTTATAATTACGAGTTGTTCATGTGGTAAAATATCCATTATATCCAGAATTATATTCATGATTTAGATATCAAATATATCATATATATCCATTATATACATTCATTTATAATATTACATAACATTTAGAGGTAAGAAATGAAATTCACCGTTCATGGAAACGGTAAGTCGTACGTACGCAGGAACGCTACTTTCATTTCTATTTCGTATTTAATGGAATGAGGTTATAATTATATAAATGTATAATATAATTAAAGTATAATATAATGTATAATACCATTTACTTCATCCTTTATACATCCCACATATGGCATTAACGATTCAAATCACTTTGAGGGGGCGGTAGTCCGCAATTCCTAAAATGAAATTATCGCATTTACCCATAATGGAAATCGTAAAGGGTTTCCATAAATGAAAAATAAATAACCATAAGGAAAACAAAAACATAATATATATCACATATAAAAATAGTTTCATCATAATTGCCACCATGAGAGGTGTTATATGAGTGTTGAACAATCATCGTTTCGTGAGGCAGAAATTCGCCATCCACAGAAACAGTATCTTCTTTAACCATTAGATGTAGGTGTGTGTAAGTTTAGCTCAAATAATAATTATAAAAACATCATAGTATATTGAGGATACTGGTGTTGTTATATAATAAATGAATAAAAAGAGTTTAAGTGGTTGGAGAAGAAAAATAAAACAAAAGAACACAAGAGAAAACATTACCTTAAAATCGGGTAACTCTTTTGATTTGAGCCAAAGGCTTCCTTGGGAAGCATTCTGCCAAAATTGAGGCTTATAGGAGTAAGTGAGGGATGTTGGGAGAGTATTTGAGCAGAGGTTTTCCGAGCCAAAAGGCTTTGAAAGTGTGAGTAAGGTGGTAGTGGTGGGGGCCTTTTATAAGTGGAGAGGAGGGGCACTCTTGGAAAGTATTGAAATGTTACTTTATTATATAATCAGTTTCGGATTTTAAAGGTCCCACACTTATATAATTCAAGTATAAGGTGATAAGGGTTATAAATCTACTCATCCAATAGGTTTTTGACAATTGTAGGCCTTGGATTTTACATTATCTTTTCATTTTATTTAAATCGTTATTTAATGAGGTAATCGCTGCATCATCATGGTGTCATAAATAATTTAATTTATTTAATGTCTAAAAATTATAAAAAATTTATCATGATATAGGAAATCATTTTATCTTTATATTTAATATTTATAGTCAAAAATATGACTTTTATAACCCCATTTAAAAATTGTTTTAGTAAAACAACTCTTGTTTGTGACATTTTTATTTTAACATTAAATAAAAAGTTATTTATGTCATTTTCCTACCAAAGTGGCTCCATGGGGTCCCCAAGTTGACCCATGGATTTTATTGGTCGGCCATGACACATACAATAGGGGTAGGACAAGTGTAAAGGTATTTTCATATTTTAATAATATCATTTTTACCTTAAATTTCACTAATTACCTTTAATCACGATTAATTAAACTTAAAAGTTACTATTCACCAAAAAAAATATTTTAATCCCATTGAACCACATTTTAATTCCTAATGACAACCATGTATGTCGGATTTTTGAAAATCAAATCACAGAAGTGGTAATGTTTCATTTAAAAGAAAAATCCGTTTTTTAACTACCACTTAGTGGTTTCACTATTCATCACAAATTGAAGTTTTTCGGAAGAATGCCAAAATTTCACCCTAAGCTATAATTGATATTCCGAATCCAAAAATGATGTCTATTTTATAAAATTCCATAAATACAAGTTGCATTAATTAATTTTATAATTAATTCCCGCTGTCACAATAAATAGCGTGTTTTTAAGAAACAATATATATCAAAAGATTGACAATTGTTTATGTCCAATTACAAAGTAAAATTAATTCTAATGACCACCAATGGATAAAATAGTAAAAATATATTCTAATTATATTTTAAAACCACTAAATAGTATAATTTATCACAATAAAATATTTTGATTTAAAAAAAATTTAAGTATTTTTCACTATTCATAAAAAATTGGAAGTTCTCAGAAAATTACAAAAACTTCAACTTAGGATAATTTTGATATTACGAATACAAAAATTAAGTTCATTTTGAAATATAAAATTTCTATAATTTTAAAAAGTGGGTATTACTATTCATAACGGCTACTTTGATTAGTTGCGGTGTGTTAGAACTTGAACTTGCGTACAAAGCAAGCTATTACATTATTGAAAGAGAGGCGTATTGTGGAAGCTCGGGGTGTTACACAGACTCACAACTATGAGACTCTTGCATGGTCGGAGTTTGAGCGTCTCTTCAGAGAGGTGTTTTCACCAGTTACCCTGAGAGCAGTACGTATATAGGAGCTTCTTCAGATCTAGCAGGGAACCATGATGGTGGATGACTATTCATCAAGGTTTACCGACCCCTCATTGTACTCGATGGATATGGTCAGAGATCAGTACTTTAGAGCTCAGACTTTTGAGTGGGGCTTACGTAGAGATATCCAAGCTTGCATCATCCGTACGAGCATTCCTACTTATGCAGGGGTGCTCGAGCAGGCTTTGGTGGTCGAGAGCTTCTTGGCATAGCAGAGACAGCTGGCAGTTGTCAGTAGTGGGTAAGCATGAGCAGGGAGCCGATGTCTGGGACCAAGGCATGGGAGACGTTTTCATAGGAGATCCCCAGACAGGGGATCTTCCATGCAGGGTTCGCAGGGCACATCCAGCTAGCCTGGAGAGAGGAGAATCTACTCATGTGATGGCAGGGGAAATCTCCCTCGAGATTGTCTGATCCACCGTACTACTGACATGGGAGCAGTTGATGGACCACCAAGGCAGAGGCAACGTGTGGAGAAGACAGATTCGTGTGGTGGCGACATGGTAGAGGAGTGGGGAGAGAAGCTAGAGGTGGTCGGCGTTTTTACCCTTTACAACCACCACCCCAAGGAGGTCCACCCCAAGCTCAGGAAGTTGGTGGAAAGAGGCAGGGACAGCTACAGGCAGCATAGGCTTATGACCCAGGTACTCCCAGAATGATTAGAGGTACAATCTGTGTCTTTTCAACTTTGGTTTTCGTACTGATAGACACATGTGCTAGTCATTCTTTTCTGGCTGCTTATCTTGTTCGAGACCTTCATATTCGAGTTGAGTCGTTGACTCGACCCTTACGCTTAGAAACACCGACTGGTGAAGATTCAAAGATCACACACCTCTGTATAAAGTGTGACCTGACCCTTAGAGGTGATAGTTTCGGTTGGAACCTATTGGTGGTAGCATCTAGGCCTTACGATGTCATTCCTGGTATGGATTGTCTATCCACAGTTCATGCCTAGATTGACTATTTTAGGCGAAGGGTGTGGTGTGTCCATAGTGATGGAACAAGGTTCTCTTTTGTCGGTGAAAGACAGACCCAGGAAGCGCCAGATGGACTTGCGCATAGGAAGGCACAACTGATATCATATCAGTTGGCTAGACTAGCCCTTGGTACAGTAGATGTTACGAGTTTCCTGTTTTTAGAAGTAGTGGATGAGTACTAGGACGTCTTTCTGGAAGATGTCCCCAGACTACCTCCCCATCAGGAGATAGATTTCTGCATTGAGTTGCAACCCGAGATGACACCGATATCAGCATCAGCATATCGGATGGCTCCTACAGATCTTCGTGAGCTGAGGGTGCAGTTGGAAGACTTGTAGAAGAAGGGCTTTGTGAGACCCAGCATTTCACCCTAGGCGGCCCCAGTGTTGTTTTCCAAGAAGGAAGACAGAATCTTGAAGATATGTCTGGATTATCGGTGCTTGAATTAAGTGACTGTGAAGAACTGGAATCCACTAATGAGGATTGATGACCTCCTAGACTAGTTGAAAGGTGCACAATGGTTCTCGAAGTTTGATCTATGATCAGTCTATCACCAATTTCTAGTATGGGATGAGGATGTACCGAAGACAGCTTTCAGATGTCACTACGGTCACTATGAGTACTTGGTGATTCCCTTCGGTTTGACGAACTCCCCGGCTGTGTTCATGGGACTCATGAACCGAATCTTTCACTCCTATCTAGATCGGTTCATTGTGGTCTTCATCAATGATATCCTTGTGTACTCTGCGTCCGAGGAGGATCACGCCATACTCCTAAGGATGGTTCTTGACACACTCTGAGAGCACCGGTTGTATGGGAAACTCTCGAAGTGTTAGTTCTGGATACAAGATGTACACTTTTTGTGGCACGTTATCTCAGCAGATGGTGTAGTAGTGGACCCAGCCAAGGTGGAGGCAGTACTAGCATGGGAGCCACCCTGGAGCGTGAAGGAGGTGTGGAGTTTCATTGGGTGGGTAGGCTACTATCAGAGATTCATTCTTGATTTCTCCAGGATTTTGGCACCCATGACAACTTTGACCCGAAAGGGGCAGCCTTTCGTGTGGACCGAGAGATGCTAGTAAGCTTTCCAGCAGTTGAGACAGAGTCTGACGAGTGCCCAATCTTGAGATTACTGGAGGAGGGTGTTGAGTATGTAGTGTTCTGCGACGCATCAGGAACTGGGCTTGGTTGTGTCCTGATGCTAAGTCAAGTGGTGATTGCCTATGTCTCACATCAGTTAAGGCCACCCGAGTAGAACTACGCGACCCATGATCTTGAGTTGGCAGTGGTAGTCTTCGCGTTGAATATGTGGCGGCACTACCTGATGGGCGAGCGGTTTACCATCTACTCTGATCACAAGAGTCTCAGATATATCTTTTCTCAGATGGATCCAAATTTGAGACAGAGACAGTGGCATGAGTTCCTCTAGGATTATGACTTTGAGATCGTTTATACTCCTGAGAAGGGGAACGTTGTGGCAGATGCTCTCAGCAGGAAATCCAGTTCGTAGTTGCTGGATGAGGAGATGAGGCAGTTGGACTCCATACAGTTATCCTTCGTGGATAGAGATAAGGAAGATTACATTCAATCTATGTTTTTTACCCCTCCACTCTTATGAGAGGAGGTTCTGAGGGAGTTCTATACATCTCCTTTGGCGGTACATCCAGGAGTGGAAAAGATGTATCTGAACCTCCGACATCAGTTCTGGTGTCCAGGAATGAAGAAGTGTATGGAAGAGTTCGTTTCTCGGTGCCTTACTTGTTAGTAAGTAAAGGTTGACCACCATGTTCCAGAAGGTTTGAATCAGCCCCATGAGGTTCCCGAGTAGAATTAAGGCGGGATATCCATAGAATTCATGATGGTTTTACCATGTACTTCCATAGGACATGATGCCATCTAGGTGATCGTTGATCGACTCACCAAGTCGGCCCACTTCCTTTCCATACGGGAGCAGAGTTCAGTAGAGATCCCGGGACGCCACTATGTGCAGGAGATAGTTCGACTTCATGGAGTTCCATCCATGATCGTCTCAGATCGTGATACTCGTTTCACATCCCGGTTTTGGAAGAGATTGTAGGAAGCTTTTGGGACTCAGTTACACTTGAGCACAGTGTTCCATCCTCTGACTGAGGGTCAGACGGAGCGGACCATCCAGGTTCTAGAGGATATGCTTCGAGCATGCATACTTGACTTCGGTCGTAGCTGGGAGGATCACCTACCACTGGAGGAATTTGCTTATAACAACAGTTATCAATCCACTATTGGTATGGCACCATTCGAGGCTCTGTACGGGAGACCTTGTAGGTTACCACTTTGCTGGACTGACCCAGGAGAGTCAGCACTCATGGGCCCAGAGATGGTGAGAGCTGTTATAGAGAAGGTGCAGGTCATCCAAGAGAGGATAAAGACAGAACAAAGATGGAAAAAGTCTTATGTCGACAGGAGGAGGAGGCCCTTGGAGTTTGAGGAGGGAGACCATGTCTTCCTTCGGGTATCTCCTCGATGGGGGTTGTAGAGATTTGGTCGAGGCGGCAAGCTATATCTGAGGGTCGTTGGCCCTTTTGAGATTCTGAGTAGAGTTGGCGAGGTGCCGTATCACTTGGCTCTACCTCCTCAGATGGACCGGGTACACAATGTCTTCCATGTGTCGCAACTATGTAGGTACGTGCATGATCCATCACACGTCATCGACTGGGGTGAGCTGGACATCAATGATGGAGCGACCTTTGCTGAGTACCTAGTGAAGATTGAGGATCGGCAGGAGAAGATCCGTCATGGGCAAACTATTCCCTTGGTGTGTGTCTGGTGGCAGCATGGGAATCTCCAGGAGAGAAGGTGGGAGCGGGAGGCCCAGATTCGCGTACGGTACCCACATCGTTTTGAGTAGCCCTTGTTTTGGCTTTTCGGGGACGTAAAATCCCTAAGGTGGGTGTGATGTAATGTCCTGGATTTTTTCATGTATTATTTTAATGGGAATTAATTCGAGAGAAGGCGCTGAGACGGCATGCAGTTCTGAGCCTGGTGAGCCTGAAACAAATGTTTGAATTTAATTTAATAATTAAATTACACGTGTGTGTGGTTTTCCTAAAAAATTGGAATAAATCCTGAATGGGTTCTTGGATCAGAAATTGGAGGGCACCGTTGCGTTCAGAAAAGTGATTTTACCTTAGGCGGGGCTTAACATCCTTCAGCGCATGTCGATGGTGAAAACTAGTTTTTTGGACGTAACCATAATAAAATATTTTATTAAAATATTTTATTAAATCCTTGTTGTAGTGAAATATTTTTATTCTTTTTAAATAGATATTTCTCAGGGGATCAGGGTTATAATTCCCATAACCCTGAATTTCCCTGGACGCTCTGGAAAGCTCTGGAGAAAACATCCCAATGCGGCGACGGTGTTCTTGACGAGCTTCACCGGCGACGACGACACGGTGACCGGATATTCGCCAACAAACGCCACGAATCTAGGTAGGGCGTTTGATCTCCTTGTGAATTATTTCTCATTCTTGATTAATACGGCAAACACGGACTAATCCACGAACAGATTATCCCGCGGATCGATCGTATTTGTGGGAAGGGCTTTTGTGGGGATTTTGGGGATTTTGATTCTTGAGTTATTTTGGTTCGTTAATCTTCTAACGGTGATGAACCAAGATCAACACGAACATCAATCGAGGTTTGTCCCTCTCGATTTTTCATGCATTTCTTCCCCAATTTCTCGCGTTCTTCGTGTGCATTCTTCACATTCTTCATGGGGATATGAACGACGGATCGTTGCGCATCCTTTGTGCGAGGAAAATATCTCAAATTGAAGATCTGGAATCGGTACAGCCCTATGGAGGTGCGGCTGTGGTGGCGACAGACAGATCGAAGTGGATTGGAAGATATTGTTCTTCGAACGATTTCCGCAGGGGTGACCAGAATCAGATTTCGTAGCCGATCGAAGGCCCGAAACCCACGGATTCGGCATCACGATGATGAAGCGACCCATGATCTTGAGTTTCATGGAAAACAGACTAGATAAACATGATCCAGAGAATCGGTCGAGGCGCAAGGAGGAAGGCGATGCTTCTGGAAATTTCCCGACTACACACTGTGTAGTATGGGCTACACGGCGTGTGTTCATCGGCGGATCACCTGGAATGTACTCTGGGAGTACACGGACACGTGTTGGGTACACGGCCAAGGACACGGCGCGTATACCCCTCCCTAGCCAGACCCATACAGATACATGGGACACCCCGTGTGCTGGTACATGGGCAGGCGACATGGATAGAGACCGTGTACGGGCACATGGACGGCGTACACAGAGCGAGCCCCAGGTGCTCGGACACGATGTGTGATTCTTCTACACGTTGTGTAGTTACTTTATATCTGTCAATCCGAATGGCACGGCTATCTACACGGGCAGTACCCGGGGTCAAAGATCACGACGTGTAACCGTAATACACGCCGTGTAACCAATTCTTCATGGATTGAGCGACTTTTCTTCTGTGACTTGGACTCGTTTCCTTAGGGTTTGTCCCCTTGGTCTTTCTCCTAATTGTTCCTGGTATCATTTCCTACATATAGGAGTATGATCCCTTCAGCAGGACTACATAAATAGGGTTGTTGGAATACCCTTTGTGAGACTTAGAGCCGGATCCTTTATTCATTAATGGAACCCTAGGTAGAGTTATTGGTATCGACGTGACCAACTTTACCCAGGTGCCGATCCTCTGCTTAGCAGATTAGCTCAGACTGAGTTGTTGGAATCACCCCATGACTTGGCTGTGATCCTCATCTGAGCATCATGTTCAGAAATTACTTGTGGAGTGTTTTCTCCAGGAAAGAGTACTTCATATCTCTTTCTTAAGATCTAGGAGTGTGTTCTCCCAGTTACATGCTTAGTGGAATCTTCGAGCTAGATCCTAGTGGAGGTATCGTGACATTTGATCATGTATGAGTATATCTGGATATTCTTGTTATATGTTTTGTAGACATGTTTTATGTGGAGCTGACTGTATCTTTCCTTTGTGGTATTTCCCTTGTTGTATTTCCTTTGTGGTGTCGGGGTGTCCTATCGGGTATTGTTATACTCACCCATGCACGGGCTTTGCCCGCACGTGTCGTTTCTTGTGCAGACGAGCGGGCCTTTGACAGGATTCTAGGCGGACCAGGACCGGATGGTACTCAGGGAGATCAGATAGGCCATGGTGTGTTCCTATGTCTATAGACTGCAGTCCCATAACCATTCATTACTGGTTGTACTTTGTTACAGACTCTCTTTTGGTGGGCTTGTACTTTTGGCCCAGGGTTTTACTTTCTTGTACTTTACTTTCCTTCCGTACTCTGTTGGTTGGGATTTAGTGTATGCCTGCATCTTTTTCTTTTAGTAGTTTTTAATTTCCAGCTTTGTGGGCTTGGAGATGTGTGTGCGTGTGTACAGGTTTATAGGCAATGCCTCCCATGTTAGTAGCATGCCTACTCGGTGCTAGTCACCAGCCCCTGGCCTACTGGAGGCGGGCTTGGGGAGTTGCGGATCAGGCCCCACTGGGACTCGTCGTGCCAATAACATTCCCCTTCCCTGGAGTATTGACTATATTGAATTTGTATTTGATTGACCACTAAAATAGTCTAATAAAAATTATTAATATTTTAATATTCATCTATTTAAATTTCCATAAACACCAATTTTAGTGTATTTTATAAATTTAACTTCATTTCTCATCACATGTTAAATTAATATTTAAAGTGTGAATTTGGGCCAAAGAAATCATCTATTTGTGGAAAAAATTATATTTATAATTTTAATTTTAAATTTTGTTATATTATTGATAACTTTTATTGGAACATTTTTTTAGGATTGGTGGATGAATCCCAAAGGAGGATGGATGTTTTTGGCAATTAACACATAAATTTGTAGCCAAAGTATAATGTACCGTAGGCCCATTAAATAAAATTAGAGCCCTGAACTGAGTTCCAATGAAGCTAAAATTTTAAATTTAAAAATAAAAAATTATGGGGATCATTTAATTAAACTATGGCCCAAGTTAATTCTTAAGTCTCCAAGGAGATATAGGGATACCAAGTTGACAATTAATTTGTGGCCCATATTTGAAGGCCCAAAAAATCATCCCACCATTTCGAGAATAAAATCCAAACTTTAAATACAATTTTCATGAAATTTTTAAAAATATTAGAGGACCCCTAGAAGAAGATATTTATCTCATATGAACATAAAATATTCTTCCATATTCAATGACTTGTTTTCATAACAAAAGGGGGATGAATGAGGTCCTATTTTTGTAGTCAACTTTGAAACGCCTAATTTCCTTTATTCTCACCATAATTTTGACCCTCCTAATAAATTGGGATGGAATTTATCGTTGGTGGTCTACCTTAGGCTCCTAATATGCCTATATAAGGAGCTAGTGGTTATGTTATTTGAGATATATGTTTTTTCTTCCAATTGTATTGCCAATATTTCATTTTGTAATCACCCATTCATCTTTTCTCAGGTAAGTTCTTTGATCACCTTACTTTATTAATAAAATTTATTATTACTCATAGGATATTTTATTTTTTTTCAATATCACATTGATACCATTAAATCAAAATGTCACCTTATTCACACTATCCCTTGTCAATTTCATCACACAATGGTGGAGTGATTTTTTATTTCACTTTTTTTCTTCTTTATTTCCACTATCAGGAGACTAATATATACTTTCATTGATAGAATAGAATAAATTGAGGGAAAAACTCTAGTGGGTTGATCCAAGGGAGTTTCAAGGGGATTTATTGGATGTTATTTATCATTTTAATAATTCTTAATTGATTCTTTTTTGAGATTTTTAATCAATGGTGTGAATTATCCATTGATCTCCTGAATTTTAATGCTGCAAATCCTGAGTAATGAATAGATCATCTACCTTAATGTTCTCATAAATATGATACTCCAATTGTAAATTTGAATATCCTTAGGATAATAAAGAATCAAAAATCCAAGATTGATTTTGGAAGTTCATAGTTCTATGATGGAAACGCCCAAATTTAAGACATTGAAATAATTTAAAAAGAAATTCATCCAATACACCCCAAGAGATAACCAAGGATCAACTCATTATTTTTAAATTGAATTCACTTAATTATATCAAAATCATTTATAATCCAATAAATTTGAACCCATTTTTCCACTTTATATTTAAACCACAACCACCAAATATATTTTAATTTAGGTTTATTATTAGGACTCTGAGGATTTTATAACCCAAGTTATTATACAATGTGACCACCTACACCATAAAACATGGGTTAATTTAGCCACAACCAAATTTTGGTGTTATTGATGGGGACCCAAGTAAGTAACATTAGAACCTAAGTATTTTATACCCCTTTTGTCTATTCTCCTTCCATTTATCTTATCTTTTCCCCTTTTTTTCTCTTTTCTTCTTGCATGTTTACCTATACCTGTGACCATTCAAGTCATTTAATTTAGCGGATAGTCTTAGGGTTGGGGAGTCGAGTACACCTAGGGATAACTTTCCATTAGATCCTAATATTAATAATACTCTAGATTAAAACATTTATCTCACTCCAATAGAGGTTATTCAAAAAAAACTACTCATAAACATTAGTGGGAACATAAATGTAAATAAAAATGTGGCACCACAAACATGGGGAATATTATTGATCAAACCATGAATGAATACCTTACTCCTTCCAAGACCAATGCACCCTCTTTCATTAGGAATGATACCTCGGGATATGCCTAATATGTTTTAAACCACATATCCTAAACCACCTTCAAACCTTTTTTGGGATGGATTCTGAGATACCTTACCTTCATGTTAAAAAACACAATGACATTGTCAAAACCATATGCCCTACAAATCAAATTGAATCATATAAAATTACGATGTGCATTTCTTCTATAAAGGATCCAGAAAATAATTGGTTTTATAATTTTAGACCTGAATCCATTCACTCTTGGGACAAATGGCAGTGAGAATTATACAAAACATACTTCCCCATTACAAAATAATTTCCCAAATAAAGAAAATTATTTTCTTTTGAAAAAATAGGGAGAAAAATTCTACGAATCATAGTAAATTTTCAAAGAGACTTTAAACATGGTATCACACCGTGTTTTCCTAATCCCAGAACAAGTGATAAATTTTTATGAAGAGTTAGGGCTAGAAAAACAAAATTTATTGACATGATGTACAACTGAACATTCTAAAAAATAAACCAAATGATTCTTATGAGTCTTTGGAAAATCTTGCTGAACAAAACCAAACATGTGGAAAATCACATTACTATGAGAATCCACCCAAATATTATGGAATGATAAATATTACAGAAGAAGAAACCCTTAGAGAAAAACTTGTTCCACTCACTAGGAAGATTGAGGAGATCAATCTTAGTAATATCAACGAAATCCAAAATATTGAGCCAATTTACACGATTTGTGAAAAATATGACCACAAGAATGATGATTTCCTTATATCATGGATATTCTTTTATGAGGACCACTAGAAGACACCAATGCTTTGAAATTTCCAAAACCATAGTACCAAAACACTTTTAATCCTAGGTATAATGACCATCCAGAATTTGGATGGAAAGAAAATCAACAACCAATACCAAAAAATGTCTAAGAACATACCCTCAACTAAATTTTCAAACCCATAATCAGTTCAAACCAAAACATTACAATACCAAAATCCACTTATTCAATATCAACAAACCATCTAACAACCAAAGTACCCTCCAAGGATAAACCATATAGTACAAGCTCCTACTTAATTTTTCCCTCTCCCAATCCTTGAACATTTGAGTTAAGAAATAGATAAAATGAACTCAGAAGTATCATAACTTTAAAATAATTACAAACAATCAAAACTGGGAAGGTACACATTCCTACTCAGGTTGTTCCATCGAGAACTAAAAGGGGGGATCCCAGTTACAAACAAACCTATCATAAATAACATAAATCAGTGACTCTCTTTTGAAGTAGGAGTCCATTGAAAACCTGAACAAACCATTTCAAAACCATTAAAAAATTCAATATCATGTTAAAATATTGAAGAATCACCCTCATATTCTAAAAAGTTCAATAAGAAAGTGAAAGAACTACAACCTCACCAAACAATCAAACAAATTTCTACCATCCCTCAAAGAATGCCAAGACAATATAAAACTGAACTGAATGAAACATTTAGGGAAATCTTCTCTCAAGTTAAAATGAAAATTCCACTCCTTTATGAAATCCAAACCATTCCTTTCTAATCCAAGTACCTTATGGAATTCTTCACTTATAAAAGGAAATTTTCACATCAAAACAATGTCCTTCCGTATAGAAATGTGAGTACCACCAATCAAGGTACCATTCCTCCTAAGTTGAAGATCCAACATATCCTTACTTCAATATTTAGTTAAGAGGAAAAAAATTAAAACCCCTTTTTGATATATGTGACAATGTGAACCTTATTACATATGTATTTTTTTTAATTAGAAATTGAATATCTCCAACAAACCTTTTTCAAAATCCAACTTTCAGATCATAGTATTTGAGTTCCTATGGGAATCTTAAGAGATGTTTTTGGGAAAGATTAAATTTTCATTTACCCTACATATCTTATTGTCCTGGAAAATAACCCTATATTAGGTCCTAGGGAGAAAACCCCAATCATCCTTGTTCACTACTTCTTATCAATAGTCAACTCAGTCATCTGATTTAGGAATGGGAATATGACAATAATCATTGGAAACATGAGCCTTTATCTAAATATCTGCAATGAAAACTCTCAGATTGGGGATGATGAAGAGGTCCAGGAGTTCCATTAGATAGTTAGTGTTGATTTTGAACCAAAGTAACATTGTGGAATCATTGAAGTATGTCTATTTCAATATGATATTTATTTCCTTTTCTCATATGAAATAAATTTGAATCCTTGTCTTGAATCTCTTTCAGATGGCCCCACTGATGATTTTTCAAGATCCCCAATTAATGATACCATTTGTGAAATAAATAACATAAAATCTATACCCATTTGTGACACTAATCCTTCCAATATAGTGGATGAAAATTCTCTTCAACAAGATCCAAGTCTATAAAGAAATCTAGAAAAAAAACACTGAGTTTGATGAAAGGTCCCATCCTCATTTTGATTATGTTAACCAATCTGATCTTGAATTTGAGGTATTACCTTCATCACTCAAATATTAATTCTTAGTGTACAATCAAACCTCCCATGTTTTCATTTCATCCTCACTTTAAGCCAAGAAATAGAGGTTTCTTCTGGATGTCCAAGGAAATCATAATAATGTAATTGGATGGACCCTTTCTGATATTCAGGGGATTAGCCATCGGATTGGTCTATAATCTCAATCCAAACCATGTCATCAACCTAAATATAGAATAAATTCCAATATTATGGGTGTGGTAAGGAAATAACTCATTAAGATATTGAATTAGGGTATCATCTACCCCACAGGTGAGAGTGAGTCGAAAACCCCAATTCATGTTGTTCCAAAAAAAATTGGAATCACTATGATTAATAATGAGGATTGTGATATTCACCCCAAAAGGTTCAATAGTGGATGGATATTGTGAATTGACCATAGGAAGTTAATATCATTCACTAATAAATACAATTTCCCCTTGCCTTCATTGATCAATTCCTTAACAGATTGGCAGTTCATTAATTCTACTACTTCCTAGATAGATTATTAGGGTATAATCAAATTCCGATCTCCTTAGAAGATCAAGGAAAAACAACCTTCACCTATCCATTTAGATCTATTTCCTTCAATTTCATGCCTTTTGGGTTACGTAATTCACCTGGTACCTTATAGTGGTGCATGATGGGAATATTCTCTCATGTGGGGGGGATTTTCTAGAGGTATATATGGATGACTTCTCTATCTTCAAGAATACCTTTCAGGGATTCCTAATAAGTTTTTAAATGTTTCTTTCAAGATGTGAGGATAAGAATCTCATCCTAAATTGGGAAAAATGTAATTTCATGGTAAAATAAGCACTTTTTCAAGACTCTCTCGTCTCTAGTAAATGGATTGGGGTTGGTGAAGATAAATTTGATATCATTATTCACCTTCCCTCTTTGAAAAATTTCGAGAAAGTGGGGTCCTTCTTAGGGCATGTTGGTTTCAATAAAATGTTCATTAGGAATTGCAGCTCAATTTTCCAACCACTGTGTGCTCTATTAGTGAAAGAATGTCCATTTTTATGGAAAAAATTATTTGAGGAATCATTTTCAACACTCAAGTTATCTATTATATATCAATTTCTCATCAAATATCCCAACTGTAAAATTCCATTCAAACCCATGTGTGATGCGAGTGACTTTGATGTTGGAGTTGTTTTAGGAAAACATTATGATAAAACTTTATATGTCGTATCTTATTTAAGTAATTCATTAAATTATGCACAAATAGACTAATCCCTCACTATGAAATAGTTTCTTGTTGTTGTATTTAAAAAAGAAATTTTTTTGTCTAATCTCTTTTGACCCCCATAATTGTTTTCACAGATCATTCTTCTCTGAAAACCTTTTCCAAAAATAAGATGATAAGGATATATTAATTAGGTGGGTTCTTCTTCTTAAAACTTTTAATATAACCATTTAGGATAAAAATTGTGTTGAAGATTTAGTTTTTTATCACCTCTCTAGGATGGAATTCAAAGACAACTCACTTCACCTTTCCTTGTCTGGTAAATTTCTCGATGATCACCTCAATTTTTTAATTGACTACCTGTGGTATGATGACATATAAAACCACTTGGTTATGGGTATCACTCCAAATTTCCATAGGAACCAAGATAAGAGTAAGTTACTTTATGATATCAAAGACAATGTGTTTGATGATCCATACCTCTTCAAGTTCTGTCCTGATCAAGTCATTAGGAGATGTGTTCCTGAGTCTGAAAAAGATTCTATTCTTAAATTATATCATGAAAATGCATATGGCTACCACTTTTCCACAAATAATAAAACTGAAATGGTTCTCCAAGGTGGTTTATTTTGGCTAAATCTAACTATGTATTCCTACACATTTTTTGAACATTTTCTTCAATGTCAGTAATTAGAATCCATAACAAAAAGAAACCAAATTCACTTTACACCCATTTCAGTGGTTGAAATCTTTAATTTTTGGGTAATTGATTTCATTGAGCCTTTACCAATCTATAATGAATATCTCAACATAATATTATATTTTTGTTATATCTCTAAATGGGTTGAGTCCATTCCCATAAAGTCAAATGAACATCATGTTGTGATTTGATTCTTCAAAGAACACATCTTTTTCTAGATTTTGGAATTCCTAAGGCTATAATTAGTGATTATGGAACTCATTTCTGCAACAATCCCTTCCCATCACTCACATATAATTATAGGATTTCTCTTAAATTTTCCACTACCTACCATCCTCAAACCAATGGTCGAGTTGAGTAAGAAAATAGCGAAATCAAGCAAACTCATGAAAAAAGTATCAAACCCTCAAGGAATGATTGGTCTGAGAAACAATTGGATTCCCTTTGGGCATATCATATAGCATTAAAAACCATCCTATTAATGTCACTATATAGCTTGTTATATAAAAAATATTTCCATTTACCTATTGAAATTGAACATAAGACCTTTTGAGAAATCACAAAAATGAACTTTAACATTTCATTGGCCAAAAAAAGTGTAAATTATACATTAATGAACTTAAGGAACTTAGGATAGACGGTTATGAAAATTCAAGGATCAATAAATCTATAGTTCATGAATAAAAATCTGGGAATATAAAATTCAAACACATTGAATTAGAAAATTGGTGCTCTTGTACAGTTCCAAAATTCATGTTTGCCAAGGAAAGTTAAGGTCAACATGGTCCGGGCCTTATAGAGTGCATCATATATATCCCCAAGGAGCATTAGAGATTCAGGACCACTCTAGTGATCATATAATCAAATTTTATGGTCCAAGGTTAAAACCATTCATTGAATAATACAATAAAAAGGAACATAGGAATTTTTTACTAAGTCTACATATGAACCAGGAAAAAAATTATATTGAGGGTTCATGTCAAGATAATGACATTAAAAAATTCTTTATAGGAGACAACACCTCTTTTACCATTCCATCAACTCATATTTTTGGAATTTAAAAATAAACAAGTATGTTTTTCTTCCATTATTTCATTCCAATCTTTTTTTTGTATTTAGGGAACCCCCTTGAGTTTTACAATGTGATCTAATGTTTCTTGTGTGTGAGATACTATAGCTAAAGCATTTTCATTTTTCTAAATGAAACACTAGCCTTCTATAATTCAAACCTACCCTCAACCATCTATGAGGTTTCCACTTCTCTTATGAATCTAAAGATATCAATTTCTTTTTGATGGGACATTAACTTCAAAACATGTGATCTTTTTCCATGAATTCATTTCAAATCATATTCTCCCCCTATTTCTTTCCAATTATAAACTCTCTCTTATATTCTCTTTAAACACTAAGGGAAGTGTCATTATATGTTTGGTGGGTGATAATTGGAGATTTTAAAGAAACAAATTGGGATTTTATGATAGAAAAGTCAATTCATTATCCTCATATGCGTTAATGTACATTGTGAAACATGAAATCTGAATGTTGAATAATTTTGATTCCATTGTTTATTATTTTAATGCAAGTTTATGTATATGAGCATAGTTTTTTGGAAATTGTGGTTGTCTGATGTGATTCTTCAACGTTTAAATTTTAATTGTTTTAATAAAAAGCACACAACTCATGTCTATTGGATTTCAGGTGTAATTTTGAGTTCTTGGGACCCTTTTATCATAGTATTGTGTTTGGGTTCACTTTTAGTTTTTTTTAGTATCCAAAAAAAATTAAAATAATGAACATAGAAAGAATATTTTGTCCAAATATGTGATTTCTACACTTGGGGTCATGACTCCATAGTTTTCTATCCCATATTAAGGCTTTATATCCATATTGTAGAGCATCTAATTTACAATATGTGTGGCAGTTGACACTTGGGGATCATGAATCCACACTTATCTTCCCCAGAGTTATTTTTTTCATCTATATTGTGGTTAATATAATAATCAAAACAAAAAACAAAAAAAAGATAAAAGATAAAATTGGATACTAATCTTATGGTTTAATGTGATTCCCACTAAGTGCTTTTGTTTTTTCCCCTTGAACATGAAAATGGACTCCATATCTTTGGAGATACAAAACCCATCATCATACAAAATTTAAATTGGGTGAAATGTGGTGATGAATTTGAACCAAGTAATGGGATTGGGCATGGGATATTCTTGTGAACCTAGCTTTCAAAAATTATTTTTATGGGATTCATGATTTTTCGGAATGTTGTCTTTTTCTAAGCACTGTATGATAAATATTTTTTGAAAAATGGAATTCAATTTCATATTTTTGAGATACTTTTTGCTTAGGACTAGAAAAACTCAATTTAGGGGTGTGACTACCCACTGAAAGAGGCTAATATTAATTGTTAATATTTTAATTTTCATGTGTTTCAAAGTCCATAAACCCCAATTTTAGAGAATTTTATAAATTGAAATTCATTTATCCTCACATGTGAAATTCATGTTTAATGTAAAAAAATTGGGCCCAATCAGTCATCTATTTGTGTAAGAAATTATATTCAATATTATAATTTGATATTTTGGGATATTATTACTAACATTAGTTGGAATGTTTTTTCTTTTAGGATAGATGGATGAATCCCAAATGAAAATTAGGATTTTTTTAAATGAACACATAAATATTTGGAAAAATCTTAATGGGCATTAGGCCCATAAAATAAAAGTGGATCCCACAAATAAATCCCAATGAAAAAAAAATTAAATTTAGAAATAAAACATTATGGGTATCATTTCATTAAACTTTGGTTGTAGGTAATTCTAAATTTTTCCAGGAGATATAGTGATCCCAATTTGACATCTAATTTGTGGGACATATTAGAAGGCCCATAAAATCATACCACCATTTCGAGAATAATATCCAAATGGATGATCAAATTGTCATGAAATTTTGAAATATATTAGTGGAAGACTGGTAGAATATATATCTCTTCAACTACCAACAAATATTATTCCATATTCAATGATTTATTTTATCACCAAGAGGTGGGATGAATCTATTCCAATTGTTTTGGTCAACTTCAGAACATCAAATTTTTTTTTCTCCCCCACTATTTTATTATACTATTTAATGGGGTGGGAATTGTTTGTTGGGGGTTGACCTAAGGATAATAATATTCCTATATAAGGATATTTTGGTGAAGGTATTTTATATCTATGTTTTTTCTTTTGATTTTATTGTTATTCTTTAATTTTGTAATCACGCATTCATTTTTTCTCATGTAATTTTTTCATTTACCTTCAATTATTAATAAAATATCATATTATTATTCTGTTATTTTATTATTTTAAATATCATTTTGATAGCATAGAATAACTGTGTGAACTTATTCACACCAACACTTGTGAATTTCATCACACAACGGTGGAGGGATCATTATTTCACTTTTTTCTTCTTCAATTCCACCCTTATGAGTCTACTACTCGCTTACATTGATAGAATATAATAAATTGAGGGATAAACCTTAAGTGGGTTGGTCAAATGGAGTTTAAATGGGATGTATTGGATGTTATTTATCATTTTAAAAATTCTTAATCAATTCTTTTGTTGAAATTTCTAATCAATGATGTGAATTCTCCATTGATATCACTAATTTTAAGGCTACACATCGTGAGTACTAAAATTATCGTCTAACTTAGAATTCTTATGAATATGACCCTGCATGTGTAAGTGTGATTATCCTTGGGATAGTTAAGACACAAAATTCCATTATTGATTTGGAAATAATTATTTTGTTGAAAGAAACACTTGAATTTAAAACATGAAAATATATTTAAAATAAATTCATCCAATCCACCCCAAGTGATAACCAATGTTCAAGTCATTATTTTTAAATTTAATTCAAATTATATAAAAATAATTTATAATCCAATCAATTCAAACCAAATTAATCCACTTCATCTCCAAATAAACACCATCGAATGTGTTTTTTTAGGTTTCTTCTTAGGTCTCTGAGGATTTGATAATCAAATATATTCTACAAAGTGACCAATTACACCATAAAACATGGGTAAATATGGGTATAACCAGTAGTCCTACAGGAAATCCAATGGGTCATTGTCTTAGGTTCAGTTCTCTCTTTCTGAAGACATACCTAAGACTCTGGTGGTCTGAGTAAACCACAAAGTGCTCCCCCAGAAGGAAGTGTCTCCACATCCTCAGGGAGAAGACTACCACTGCTAGATCTCGGTCATAAGTCCTGTAGTTATTATCCTATGGTCTCAAATACCTGAACCATTATTAAATAACTACTTTTCCCTACATCAACACACATCCAAGCCCTACTCCGTAGGTATTTCAATACACTATGAATTTTTTGCCCTCTTATGCTAGTCTCAACACTAGAACACTCATCAGCCTCTGTGTCATTCCTTAAAGGGCCTCTGGTACTTCTTAGACTATATAAATAGAGTCCCTTTCCACATCATGGTATTCAAAGGTTCTATGATTCTGGAAAAGTCATCCACAAACCTCCTATAATACCCTTCAAAGTCAAGATAGTTCCTCACCTCTAGCATGTTCTTCAGTGGATCCCAAGAAAGTATGGCTTCGATCTTTTCCAGATCCATGGATAAACCATGATCATTAATGAAATTTCAAAGAAAGTGATCCTCATGCCTTTAGAACGGGAGTTTTGAGATATTTTCAAAAAATCTTTCACTCTCAAAGAAAATCAAGAGCCACCCTCAAGTGCTCTGCATTTAGCTTCTCTATCGTGGAGTAGATGAGTATTCCATCGATGAAGAAACAAAAAACTAGTCTATGTATAGTTGCAAAACTTGGTTCATCAAATCCATAAACATGGAAGGGTAACTCATCCCACCAAAGGGAATCACTAGGAATTCATAGTGTTTATACCCACATTGGAATGCCAACTTTAGAATATCAACCTCGTGAACCCTCAACTGGGACTAGCCAAACTATAGATTGATCTTTGAGAACCATCTCACCCCATGAAACTAATAAAAGAGGTTGTAAATCCACGGTAAGGGGTACTTTTTCTTTATCATTCCAGGGTTTAGGAAATGATAATTCTTACAAATCTGTAAGTTCTTATCCACCTTTTTAATGAATAGGATCGGATCTTCCTAGGGGACACACTGGGTATAATTAAACCATTCTTATGAAAGTCCAAAAACTAAAAACATAGCTACTAGAGCTCAATAGGTTTAACATGATATTAATTAAAAGTTATTTGAGTGGTATTGGTATTTAACTTGATGGAAAACTTCATCTCCCACCTCAAAGGTAGACCTAAAACTTCTTTGGGGAAGATGTACATGTAATTATACACAACTAAAGGAACTTGGATGATTGAGGAGACTGCTACACTAAGGGATATACTCACTAACTGATGGGAGATGTGTTGTAGCTACCTACTCATAGAACACACTTTCCCTTCCATGATATCTCTCTCTACACAAAAAATAATAATCTCTTCACATCCATATGTTGGCATCTAACTTGTCTGTGGTGACAATCGATAAAGGCCTTATCCATGGATAGCCAATCCATACCCAAGATGATTTCATAGGGTTCCATCATGATGACCAAAAGGTACCACATAAACCTCTCTCCTCTGAGTGATAGATCTCACTACATTAAGATGGAAGATATAGAGGAAGTTTTCATTGTCGGAACCTCAAGATGAAGCTGAGGTGATGGCACTGCAACCAGAAGCTTTAGATATCACACCAAGAGTATATAAATAAAGGAATTATTGATACCTATATCTACTAACACTTATTATGGAGCAGAAAACACACAGGTCACACCTCTTAGCATCTCATGCGATGTGGGATCATAGACATCCAATGCATTCAGCTATCAGGGGCCCTAGCCTCCAACTCCCTTAGCTAGATGTGAGCCGCCAGGTGGTGGTGGTGTAAAGATCTACTGGTGGCATCCACCACCCTTATCTCCTATTAATCCTCTTCCAAAACCTCCTCCCTAGGGACCACTCCATGTGTGCCTCAGATATCCTTAAACTCGGCATTGCATCTACCATAGTGCTCGACCAGCTCTCTATCTGGGCTACTCAACACATCTGGTCAGGCAGTGTCATGCCATGTGACCTCACCAGTCACAAATAAATCACCTCCCCTCTCTGGGTTCCTCTATTCCTCCACACTGTCTCCGACTAAATGACTAACTCTGATCATATAAGGATCTCCTACACAAATATCTTGACACCTAGATTCAACTAGTTGTTGTAGATAAATCAGATTTGTGGAACCAATAGCCAGCTCCACCTATCTAGAATCCCTCTGATAGAAATATCTATGTCACCAGTGACTGCTCCGTCACCCGTGTGTAGGTGGGGATTCAAAATGGTACAACGCTATCTCATATCTCTATGTAGAGTCCCTTCCCAAACTTATGTCCTCATAAGTAGCCATCTCAGGTCATTTATTAGGAGTATCATGTAAGTTCTGTAAACCTTTCTGTGTACTCTGCCACAATAATCCATCCCTTCTACAGCTCCACAAGCTCCTGAATCTATTTTGATCGCAAGCATGAGGGATAATAATCTCCATAAAAAATCTACTAGAGGTTTCCCACGAATTTGTTGACTCATTGTGACTATGTGTAACAAGGCTCCACCAATGCCCAGTTACTCTATCTAAGAGGATAGATACTAGTGCAAACACCTAATCGATCGAGGTCCGGACAAGCTTAAAGATACAGACCAGCAGCTCTAGTCAATCCACTACTGGTGGAGGATTTAACATGCTATAGAACCTCAAGGGTCTCTGATGCCAGAACTTGTGGAGAAACTAATCCATCACGCATCCGCAGCTTTCTCTACTGGAACTATCTATAGCTTGACTAAGGGATGTGCTGCTACCTTCCCACCTAGAGGATGGGGAACATGTGATGGACCCTGAACTGAGGCTTCATCACACATAGAGACATCTTCATGAACCAGAGTAGGTATCTTGGATGGCTGTCATCACAGAGGCATATTGAAATTTATCAAGGAACACCATGGTTATATGAGTATATATATATCTGCGTGTGTGTGTGTGTGTCAACAAAAAATGGGTAAATAACTCAAGAAGTGAAGTCAAAGTCTCAATCCTATATAATGAATTTACCTTTTATCCATGAAAAAAATTTCTCATTATACCGAGTCAACAAGAAGGTAGTCAAGGTGTTGGTGAATGGATACGTCGGCCACCACACCAACACTAGACTCCCTGGCCTGGTATCCACACTTGAGACACTTTGACATTGTTTCCCTAAACACAACCAAATCCTATTCAAGAGATATGACCAAAAACATTACAAGGAAACATCTTCCTCTGATATAGATATATCATGACCCAACCCAATCGAGGCTCAAGTAGCAACTAACCAAATCCAGCTTCCATAGTCCAGGGGATGGAGACAAGTGCAGAAGGAAAAACTAACTTAGGGAGGCCTTTTCCTAAAAACCTAAACACACGCACATAAACAACTCATTGAAAAAGTGAAGAGGGAAAGAGTAAAAGATTAAAAACCTCTATATATTAAACCAATCATGAATGAACCTCTAGACAATACAAAAGTAAGGTAGTGTATACTGAAAAGTAAAGGGCAAAAATAAACGCCCCACAATAAATGTGTCCCAAACTAATATAAAAATTGAAAGATTAAATAGATTATAGTGCCCAGCTCCTAAATCCCAAGCAATGACCAACGTATGTGATCCAATAACCTAATATCCCTAATCTCTTCTATAGTCATGTTTTACCTGAAAATCATTTTCATAAGACACAACATTTTTGTGAAAATACAATGCAAGGCAGAGTATAAACATACCCAGTAGGACGCCCCAAAATCTTAAGGGGGTAGTAAGAGAAACAATAAAAGAGGGAAATTATAGATCACATGCTACAGTGATAGAGTACAACCCAACCCAACAAAGAGTGAAAGTAATATCATCCATGAAAAATGTGATAAACATGTTGAGTATATCAACTACCCATCAAATCGTCCCCACCTATAATAGAAGATTCGACTCATCCAGCTGTGAGAAGCTAAACAAAAAAACATATGGAATACCCCATTTGTCTTCCCATCTCTTGGAAGGTTAGTAGCCAAATCCAAGGATTTTATTCCAAATAAAGAAATTTATATATATATATATATATAATTAGTTAAAATGATACCAAAAAAGAGAGTAAGGAGGATCTTCATCTCATAGCTCAGCCCAAGAAGAAGAGTATCCAACAGTTTCCAAATTCAAAACAACGATGCCCAGCATCCCCCATGTATTCCATGAACACAAAATTCTATGGAACTCATTCACCAAACCATTATACAATCCTCTTTGGGAAACATGGAATCACCCAAATGGTTTTGATCACATCATAGAAACTTGTAACAATGAGGAAGGCATACATCTTCCTTATGAGTCCAAATCTACGCCAAACCACATCTCTTCACTGTTCCACATAATTGAGGGGACAAAAATTCAAGGTAAAGTACACATGCTCTGACACAATAGGAGGGTTCCACTCTAATGGTCAAGGAACCATACCTAGCCTAGTTGGACGGTTCCACTCTCAGTCATCGAGGACCCATTCCCTTCCCCGGAAGAGTAATCCACTCAGATGGTTGAGGGGTCATACCCATCCTAGTTGGAGGGTTTCACTATCGATCATCAAGGACCCATTACCTTTCACATATGAGGGTTACACTTGGAAGTTTGGGGACCCATGACTATCCGGGTTGGAGGGTTCCAATCTATGTTATTAAGGACCCATGCCATGCCCCGTTTGAGGATTCCACTTGGAATGTAACCTGTGGTGATCTCACCTGATCACAAAAATCATAGAGCATCATATAAAAAGTTTACATTCTTGTAAAATTCAACATTATATCTTTAAATCCACAACTAAGGAAACCATTTCCTTCTACACATAAAAAAACTCAAGGTAGGCTACTTGCGAACCAAAATCCAAGTTAAAACGAAGGATATATTGACATTCAGAGTATACTAAAGTGATTTGAAAGGGTACACATTGTGTGAGGGGACCCATATGACATGTTTTCCCACTAAACCACTTTGTCATGTCACTATCTATCACACATATCCATCCCATGTAGTAGTGCACACAATGTAGGTGGACTACATAGTGTGTCCTAGCTAACCGGGATGGTGGTCGTGCCCTGCTCATCGTTTCCATGTAATGGGAGTAAACGGGCGTGTACTTGACCCCATTTACTTCCTCATGGGTTCCCATTTGTGTGGCCCCTCACAAGGTTTATCCAACTGGCAATGGGGTACACTATGTGTAGGAGTGACTACACGTCGTTTCACCCTAAATTTTTATGAAACCTTATTGCCACCACTAAGGGGGATACACCCTGTGTGCTCATCCAAGAACATGGTGTGTAGTTAGTATTTTCAAAGAAACGCCTGATATTTAGATATAGACTTCATGGCTTGAATCAATCCATTCTGCTTTAGATTATGCACCATCTATGGCCTAAAAAGTTGTATTTACCTAGAAATTGTGTTTTTCAGCCATTTTTCACTATAAAATGGTTTTCGTTCATCATGAGGGTTTAGTAGCTCATTATACATCCCTTCATGGATTATAAAATTGGTTCCCTGATATCTAAACATCAAATCAATAACCCTTTCTTTGCAATATTCTTAGATCTATACCTTTCTCATAGGTTTGTTCTTGTTTTTCAATCCACCATGAATCAAGGGGCCCAATAAAACTCAGTACATCCCTAAAAAGTTGAACCAGGACCACAGGGATCTAACAAGTGAAAAATACAAAGATAAATGGTAATAAATGATCAAAAAAATTTGAACGGATTTGGCCAATCATTCATGGCCAATGATCAATAACGAGCATTTGGAGTTAGACAAACTAATCAAATTAATTTATATTTCAATATATTCATGCATGAAAGGTCATAAATTGGTGCATTTACAATAAATAGTATAGATTTTCTCCACCATTTAATCAAAATGGAATAAAAATATCAATTTACAAGTTCTACCTTGATTTTGGATCAATATATAAGGATGGATGTGTTCAAAAATGATTCTATGGAAGCAACTACATTTATTGCATCTTGATCTGATCTGATCCAGAGATTTTTCATCATTCAAGGTGATTCCCTAGAGAAAGGAAGAATAGATCCCTCACCAGTGATTTCATAATTATAAGGACAACCTTGGTGAGGTTTCCAAAATGATTTATTTATAATATTTATTTTAGGAAAAAATGAACTTATTAATTAATTTAATAATTAATTAATCAACTTAAAGGCACTTCCAATGAGTGAGGGGTTTGGACATCCTACTCCAACTCATTTTATATCACGGCTTGGGTAAACACCAAGTTTTGAACCCATCCATACTCTCATATTTATGATCCAACCAACCATTTAATTGTTATCTCATTTTCTTTCATGTATTACATGAATGCAATATAAAATATGTTCATTGTTTAATAAAATTAATTTTGGGTACATCATGCCTCAAAATCACCCATCATCTCTACTACTAGCTCTAAAAATATATATAACTATTTCGAAGTCATTCAATGAAAAACTAGGTCTCTACAAGATGAAGGTGTTCAGGGAGATCCTCTTGTGGAATTTTCATAGAGATTAGGAGTTTTTCTCAATGGGTATCAATTTGGAGTGTTTTTTATTTGATGCATGAGGGGTTTTCTTACCTCCCCCAAAGAAGGATGAAGAACTCGAAAAGGTTGAAGATTAAGGATTAGTTAATGTGGTTCTTATCTCTAGGTAGGGGGACTATGATGTGTCAGAGAAGGATAAAAATTACCAACTCTTCTTTGATTCTTTCTCTTCTTAAAACCCCTCAAACTAGGTTATAAAGTATAGTTATATGGTGTTTGTTTAAGTGGAAACTAAATTTTTTTGGGGTATAATGGAAGCTTATAAACAATTAATTATTTCTCATCTCACCAGGAAAAAAAATCCACCCCATTAAAGCTTGAATATTTAAAGGGGAGGTTGTTGCAGGTTTAGGTCTGTGATGGTTAGTGCATCATTTCCATTAGTTCATGATTTTGAACATAATATTTCCATTGAATGAGATGAAAGTAAATATTGGGGCATTGTATTTATCTCCCTTAATCTAGAAACTTTTAGGTTTCAATATTTGGATCCACGGTGTCATTCGGTGAAGGTAAGGCTCTAAATGACTCATTCTTGGATTATATTCACAAAACTAAACTAGTTCTCCTCCCACCCCAGTAACCTATGGGGTATCACATATGTTGTTGGTAATCCAATTATGTTTGATAAGGAGACTAAAGTTTCCAAGTTTGGGAACTTTTCTCGTATACTTGTTGAATTTGATTTGTGTGCCCCACTTGTTGAAACTATTTTTTTAGTAGCAGATGAGTTCAAATTAGAATTTTCAATTAGGTACGAGAATTTTACTAAATTATTTTTTGTATTTTTTTTATTTGGTATGTTAAGTGGAAATGTTGGAGGTGTTGAAAATGATTCAATTGTAAGATACATGTCCATATTATAGCGCATTGAAAATTTAAGCTTCTTGTGCATATTGATGATAGATTTAGAAAACCTAGTAAGAGGCATTAGAGTTCAGGACAGGCCGGAATACTAGATAATTTTTATTACAGGGCTATTGATAGAGTTGACCCATATGGAAAGGAAAGTAGAGATAGTAAGCCATAGTGTGAGGGTCAATTGGGCCTTTCTATCTGGTCCCCTCACTTTAGATCCTTAGAAACATAGGACAGTCATGTTTTAGCTCAGATTGAGGAAGTAAGTGTTATTCTGGATGGATCCAGTTCTTTTCATAAGGAGTTGGGATTTGGGAATGATAAGACAGGGTCCTTGGAATATGTTTTCAAATATCATGTTGAGGTGCATCATGAGCACTTTCTGTCAAAAAAAAATTCATATGGGGAATAAGAAGGTTGATTGTGCTGGATCTATTCATTTCTAGGGAAAGAACCATCCTTTATTGAAGGCCATTTTGGTAACACATATTGATCCCTCATCGTGGTAAATTGTATTGGGTTTGAAGCATACTGGTCTTTTGATGGGCCTAGAGAATGATCAGAGACAGGTGACAAATTCCCCTACAATGGATACTCTTTAGTAAGGGGATCTGGTTGATTTTGTAGATATTTCTGGGACTATGGTAATTAGTTCGGATATCTCCCCAATCAAATAGAATCCATTGGTATAGATTACTGATCAGATTCCTTAAGCAACACTGAGTACTGGGAGTAATCATGTTGTGGTAGTGGAACCTGATCAGGTCCCTCTGAGGAAGGATTCTATTATTGCTAAGGAGGTTTTTATTTTGACTGAATCCTATTATGGACAGTCCTCACCTGACCCTCGTTCCATGTTGGGATATTTCCCACTTAATGAGGCATTTCCCAATGAGGATGTATAGAAGGATGAATCTTGGTGATATCCCAAGCAGTGGAAGAGGGGAAATCACTTGAGAACCTGAGGTGGCCCTGACGAAGGGGCGGTCAATGCATGACATTAGATGAGATGAAAAATGTGAGATTTTCATATCCATTATAATTTTCCAATATTATAAAAATCATGTATGATGCTTTTGGAAATACCTCCATTACAGATTGTGATGTTTCAAGGGAAAAATGTTTCAACTCCCCCGAAGGACTACGTGGGTGAAAGATACCAATAGGGAATTACGTAAGGGATGGCCAATTGGTTTGATCTACAACATCAAGCCACATTCTCCATAACATAACCAAATGTTTTTGGTTATCGAGACTAACTTGTGGTACAAAAACTACAATAAAAAATATTAGGGGTGGCTATTGATCTAATTCGAGCCTGTATTATTAGGATCTCACTTGGAAATAAAAGAGTAGTATCATTCTAGAGGACTCCTCTAACTCATCGAATGATATTATTATGCCTCCCCAAAGGAAAACATATTGAAGGAGAGGTCAGCATCTAGAGGGTAGATATCAGAGTAATTTGGGTTCTAGTGGGAGAGGAAGTATTTTATCACTTTTTTATATTTTGGGAATTTCAATCCTTGTTTCACCTCCCTATTCCTTTTTTATTATTGTTTTTAATTTTCCTAAAAAAATATTTGGGTGCGGGTTGGCTTTCCAACTCACTCTTAGACCTTTTCAAAAATGTGTTTATATATTTACTTATTTATTTTTTTTTTTATGATACTATTTAATTATATATATATATATATCTGTGTGTGTGTATTTATATGTATATTTATATTTATATTTATGTAGATTTAGTTATAGTTTTACATATTTATATATACTATACTTATTTATATTTATATATTTAAATTTATGTGTATTTATATATTTTCTATAGGTATGTATACATGTATGTATGTGCATGTGTGTGCATTTTTGTATATTTATATTTATATATTTATAAATAATTATATATATTTATAGATATTTATATGTTTTTTTAATTATATATATTCATATGTATTTTTATTTATATATTTTTCAATATATTATGTGGGTGTGGGTTTGTGTGTGTGTGGATAGACATTTATTTATCTTTATATATGTGTATTCATATATATGAATATATATATGTTTATATATATTTATTTTTTTATATATATTCCTCTTTTTATATATATTGGTATATTTATTTAAAATAATGTATAATTATATATATTATGTGGGTGTGGGTGTGGGTGTGTGTTTTAATATTTGTATTTACATATATATCTCTGTGTGTGTGTGTGTGTATTTCTAGATTTATTTATATATATTTAGGTATATTTACTTATAATTATATATATTTATAGATATTTAAATTTATTTATGTATAATTGTGTGTATTTATATATATCATATGGGTATATATATAGTGAGAGAGATTTATAAGTATATATGTGTGTGTTTTTATTAATATGTGTTAATATATATATATATAGGTAAATTTATATATATATATATATATACCATATGTGGGTTTCAGTGTGTGTTGGTGTGGGTGTGTGCATCTATATATATTTTTATTTTTATTTCCAATTCTATACATATATGTAAATTTATATTTTTGTGTGTGTGTGAATATATGTTTGTATATATTTTTACTTTCATACATTTGTGTGTGTGTGTAAATATATTAATTATTATTTTGGGCTAGGTTAGGAGGTGGGATTTGATAATTTGAGATATGGGTTGGACTTGGCTCAGTGAGACTGAATATATATATATATATATATATATATATTAAACCAACTATTAAATGGATTTTAGAAAAATAACAAAAAAATAGAAAACAACTACAAAATATTAAAAACACCACCAAAACTAGCAATAAATTATTCATATCATTTTATTCAAAGTGACATGTGATAATCTTCGGCATAGTAATTCCTTGTGTTTTTTAAAAATCGCGACTAAATGATGTTTTCTGGCATAGTGTGTGAAAATGAGCATCATGATATTCAACACCTGTTGCAATCAACCAGTAATCATTGTTAAAATTATGTGATTCTTACTCACTATCCTTATAAAATTAAATATTATCAATTTATTAATTTAGGAATTGTTCCCTTAATATGATCCATTTGGTCTATAATCATGAAAACATCAGGTTATGGTTTGATGATAAACACAAATAGGACCATCTCACAGACACATTGATCAAAATCATAAAATGCCTAAATGGTCCACATGGTGGAAAAAATGGACAACATATATCACCATGAATTCATTCCAAGAACATAGTATATGTATTCCCATATTTCAATGGTGATTCTATTATAATTAAGTTTCCTTGAGAATAAAAAACACATGAGAAATCATAAGGAGTAAGAAACTTTTTATTAACCAATTGATGACTATGAGTGTATGAAAAAAAAATTCTTATCACAATTGATCCCAGATAAATTTGATGATCATGTAAAACAAAAAGTCTATAATTATCATTAAAATTTTGATTTTACCTATTTAATTCAACAATATATATTAAAATAGTACAAAACTTCAATGTTTCACTTGAATCAATTTTTCTCCTTTATTATTCTTTTCATATAAATCTATTCAATATATCCTTTGAAGTTACCTTGGAGTTATCGATGGTTTTAAGTTGTTTTCAATCATTTTTTAGAACCATTTGAGGCTATTGGGGTGTTGTATGAACTCATGAAAAATGTTTTTGAGATATTTTGAGATGGCCTAAGATTGTTTCACAGTGTTCCATGTGTTTTTGAAGGTAATCTCGAATCACCCTATAGGATATTGAATTCCTAGCTAAGTAAATTATCATTCGGGGACATCATGTAGGATAATTGAACTACGTATTAGAATTTAGCCCATATATCATGATTTGTAGAAGTAAAATCTCATGTGGAGACTCTACGTATGATAATGGAGCAACATGATGAGAATTTATCAGCACATACGACATTTTGAGAATCGGTAATAGAAAATTAGTTATGTATTACTATATAAGTAAATTATCTTATGGGGAATATGCATTGGTAACTTGAGTTACATGGGCCATTTCTTAAGAGATCTCTATTGGGTGAAATCTGAAGGAAATTCAAATAATGTAAGATAATTGGATTTGAGAAGTAAACTATGATATTTTACTTTATGAAGAATTATTTTTTCTAGAAAATATATGTTTGATGAAATTAAACCAAACCATGCCAAAGATGTTCCTCAGTCCTAAAAATCACAAACTGATTGTGATTCACGAAACATTAAAATTCTATGACCTTTATATCAAGTATAAAAAATAAAAAGTTGTGATAAACCCATTGAGAGAGAACTATAATATTTCATATATTGTAAAAGAATAATATAGGAGTAATATTGTGGCAATGATTTAATGAAATTAATGGTTTTAAACACATTTATAGAGTTTAGTGATTCATGATAGGTTAATTTTGAAATTATTCATTTTCTTAAGATAATTTTTTAAGATGGGTTGAACCACTAGAAACTACCTCAAGATACAAAAATATTAGATGATTTTGTGTGAAGAACAGTTGAGAACCGATGTGTTGTTCAAAGATAATGGATTGAGAAGATGAGGAGAAAAATGGTACTTTGGTAACTATGACACCCTCCTTTTTACATGGTATGCTATTTTTTTCTGAAATAACTTAAATGTTGTTTTTCATCTTTAGGATTATTAATCTTGGATCTAGGAAGATATTGAGGTTTTTATACTCTTAAAAGGGTATTTGGTTGTTTTATGGTACACCCCAGGTAGAAATGTATTGTGGTGTAGATTTTTTATGCTTGGGAACTAACAATGTGATATGGGTAGGCCAAAATTCCTATGGTGGGGTGTGGTCTTGGGCGTGTAGCACTCTGAGTCCTCTTGTGGGCCACGACTATATTTTCCTAACCAAGCTATTGTGGTCCTCATGGTGAGTCCAAAATGTAAATGTTTTTGGAACCACAACATTATGGTTATCTAGGTCAAGCTACCTATCTAGTGTGTTTTCTTGGCCACTAGTTCTATAGTGTGCATCCCCACACCATGGTGATTGTTGTTTCTAAATTTGACTAATCAAAATGGATATTAAGCTTCATGGGTTCGTAGAATTTAAAATAAAAAATGTATGATATCTTTATTAGGTTTTGTTTGATTTTTTATTGATTTATTATTTCCTCTATTAATTTATTTTTCACCCTTCTCTTATTGGTTCTTAAAATCAAGACAATTTACAGGTGAAACTATAGTTAGTATTTGAACATTTATCCTTTTTTAACCAATTTCCTAGGGAAATTTCTTCATTTATGGGCATATTCAAACTTATCTAAGATCTTGGTGATCACAGGATCTCTTCTATAGTAAATTTTTTAATATTTATGGGTTCTATTCTTTTAACTAGATCTAGATCAATTATTGGTGGTTGTTTTCAATGGGTAAGTGATTTTTTTCTACCCTCTTGTCTTTATTCTTTTATTGAGTCTCATTTAATAACTATTTTTAAGTTTATTCGAAATAGGTTTTTGGGACCCTTGGCATGTGTTGGAGCCCTTGTTTTAATGATCAAAAAACCATGATTTCTATGATATTAATTAGTTTTATGTTTTATGGTAGTATTTTATATTATAAGGCATATTTGAGAAATTTGGAAAATTATGACTCGCCATTGAGGTTGAGTCACCACCAGCAATAACTCATCATTGGGGAAAACTCACTATGAGGGTGAAAATATGGTTAAGTATGGAAAAGATTCACTACCAAGGATGACTCACCATTAGCTATGTCTCATTGAGAGAATGAAAATTTGAAAAAGTACTGGAAACACCAAATGTCACCTATATGACACTGCCATAACGGATTTTTAAAAAATTATAGAAACACTTGTCATCAAAGATGACCTACTACTATAATAAAAATTTGGAAAAGTGTTGGAATGTCTCATCACTATTCTGAATCACCACTAGCATGACTCACCACCATCTAGAGTCATCACCATTGATTGTATCACCATTAAAAAGAGTTTCCTCTACTATTTATGTTTATTTTGAATTAAAAATTTCAAATTTCAATATTATGAAATTTACTATTGTGATTTATTTTAATAATTTTTATTAATATATTGGAGAGATGCATTATTGAATGTGTTTTCTCCGAGTATGAGGATGCAGGATATTTGGATAAATTATTCTCCACTTGGATACTCATGCATGCTACTGATAAATAAAGTAGGAGACTCCCTTATATTGGATATTAAGGTTTACATACGTAGATTGAACTCACAAGAATATACTAACATATATGAAAAGAGTGCCACTTACTTAGAGTTTTAATGGTGAATATTTCTTACTCATGACAGAGGAAGAGTGGATCTTACAAAACCATCAATTCCTTCCCAAAAGTCAAAACAAGAAGAGTTCATGACACAATATTCTACTACGACTTTCTAAAACTCGACCCAATATTATTTTCATGCTACTTTCAAGGAGTCGAAAGCTACATAGCTAGTCAGGTAGACCAACATATTCCTTCTACATATCTTTATCTTCACTTTCGGTCTAGTTTCTTTACATTATGAGCAATCTGTGTTTACTATATATTTAACAGACAAACTATATCTTATGATATAACTATAATATACTAGATATCTTATCAAACTATCTTTAAACCTATTTTCGAACATGTTTTGTAAGAGTTCCCTATGCGGTCTATCTATTTTTTATTCCCATAGGTTTTTAGAAGATGTCTTGTGTGACCATGGTAGATTTTTTTTATAGACACGACTAAGGCTATGTATCATATATTATTTTATATAATCAATTTGGAATCAGGTGATTTCCATGTGGAGAGCAATAGGACTCATCTTGAAACTGAACCTATTGTATTTTATTCTACTGTGTGTTTTGTTTTTGTTTTAATTAAGAATTAAACTAAATTTGTTTTAAACTATAAACAAAACCACAACATTGATAGCTAATCCTTGTTAGTGTTTATATGATATTTTCTTCAAGTAAATTAATTTCAAAATTTAAAATAATATTTCTATATTGTTTTAACTGAGACTTAATCACTCTTTTAGAAATATATTAAAAGATCAAAACCTATATCGATCTGGTATTTTGATTAACAAGTTTGTTTTTAATTAAACTGGGGGATCTTATCTAATAAAAATTCGATATAAATTTTTTTGGGTACTCAATTCACCCCCCCCCCCTCCCTCTTGAGATACTCACTCCAACCAATATTTGGAATGATAGGATTTTCAAAATTTTAAAAATTGATATTAATTGTTTTAAATATCATAAATTTCTGTTAGTTCAAAATTTAGTTCTTTAAAAGAATAATAGATAATAATGTTCTACTATTAACAGAAATAGATTTTTTAATGAAAATAATTATCCTCTGTGTAAAATAAAAATTAAAATTCATATATAAATCACAGGTTTTAGAATTTTTCACCAATAAAGGATAAGTATGAGTTACCTAACACTTCTAGTAATACTTGGGTTAATACAACTAATATTTCTTATAATAATAATTGAAAATATATGAATGTTCCTTGTTGTTATTTATGAGTTCAATAAGACAATAGAATATCTGCTTGTAAAAGTGCTTATGAGATTTGGGATACTTTAGCTATTTCACATGATAGACCTACAAATGTTAAAGATATGGGACTGAATACATATACAATTAAGTTTGATATATTTAAGATGAATCTTAATAATTCAATTTCTAATATGTATCTTCGGTTCAATGAGATAGTTAATACAATTAAATCCTTGGGGAATCCAGTTTCAAACAAGGAACATATTATGAGTTTGTTGTGATGTCTTATTGAGAGATGGAGAGGGACAACTATGTCAACAATGGGAATATTGTGACATCATTAAGTTACCTGTCATGGAATTTATTGGGAAGATGATAATGTATGAATAAGATCTTATGGTCAATATTAAAGAGTATGATGATCCTAAGATAAAATCGGTTACTTTCAAGACTACTTCATCAAAATAAAAAGAAAAAGAAAATATAGAACATGAAATCTCCAATGATAATGAATCACCACTGTACACTGATGATGAAATGGGACATTTTGCCAAAAGGTTTATGAATTTATAAACAAGAAGAAATTATTCAGGAATCCATGTTACAAATGAAATTATGAGATCATAGGAACTTGGAAAAAGGTCTATAAAAGAAATGAAAACTCCAACAATATAACCAATTATGAAAGGAAGAAAAAAGTACGTGTTAGGGTTGATTGTCCTAAGTTTAAATATAAGAAAAATTATGATAAAAATGACATAAAATACAATAAATCCATGAAATTTACAAGTAGTGTCTCTAAGTACATCTCCAGGGACTCATATTCTTCTCATGAAGAGAAGTTAGACATACCTAACATGCGCTTCATGAAAAACAATTCTAAGGTACCTGTTGTACCTCTAGTACATAATTATGATCACTTGGAAAATGAAAATGATGATGATATTAATAAATAATAAATTATTTAGTACCATAACATGCTTGAATAAACTTTTAATAAACTCAAAGACAAATATAAAGTTTTGAAGAAATAGAATTCTTTAGATACTTATGTTAAAACTGATTTCACTATAGATATAGTGAAAAATGATCAATTGTAAAAGGAAAATAATGAACTCAAAATGTCAAAGGGGAAACATTAAAGGACTTGTAAATGTTGAAAAATAAAATAGAAATACTTAATCAAATATTAGGAAAAATATCATAAATATGTTACAGGTATAAGCTACTAACCAAGACAAAGAAGAGTAGTTAAGAGCACATTTGTTCCTAGGTATAATTATGGAAATATTCATGACCCGTCCTCGGGGCCCATGCTGTGACTACCCCAAACCCACCTTCCATAGGCCAGGGGCTGGCGACTAGCACCAAAGGCATAAATCCCGATAACTGGGAAGGAATTGCCTTTATAAAAGTAAACAAAACACCACAGAGTACAAGCAGAAGTAATACACTAAGTACAAAAGGAAGTGCTGAAAAGTAAATAGGCCAGAATACAAACCCAATCGAAAGTACAGCTATAACTGAATGAAAGTAAAACAAAAAAGACAAGCAGTTGGAAGAATAGAAGCAGCTCCTAGGTCATCCACCTCGGATCCTACCTGAAGGGTAGGTACAGTTAGCGCAGCTCCTAGATCGTCCACCACAGATCCTACCTGAAGTGTAGGTACAGATAGCCTCCACATCGCTCTCACCCGTCAACCTCCTCCGAGTATCGTCTTGTCGTGAAGTCCACCTCCAGATACTGACTCATCGTGAGGTCCACCTCTGGGTACCGTCCAGTCCTCGAACACTCGGCCTCTGTCAGCACTGCCCGTCGTCTGCAACCAACACAATGAGGTGTGGGCATAGCCCGTGCAGGGGTGAGTATAACGATACTCAGTAGGGACCCCGATACCCTCAAGGTCTCACAAAATCCAACAAGGATAACCACAAATAAATATCTCAACAGATAACCTCTACTTAGGTATATTCCCATAGATATACCTAAGTTATCAAGTAACCCATCTCAATCATGAGGAAACGCAAAGGTCATTGACTATGCTCAAACCAAGATTTTCATTATCGAAACTGTAACAGCTGAAGAGATCTGTCTCTGATGAGTATAGTGATCCTGTCACAACTCTGAGGCATAGCTCACTAACCTATAACTGTTGAAATACTCCTCCTGTAGAGTATCGCGGGTCTGCCACCTCACAAAGTAGTGCTCCTCCTCCATGGGTCTTCCACCTCACACAGTAGTGCTCCCCCTCATAGCCTACATAGGTACTCCTCCTATCGAGTACCACAGGTCTGTTACCTACTACCAGGCACTCCGTCCGTCATGGGTCCTCACCCAAACATAGTAGTGCTCCATCCACTGGGCTAGTCGACTCACTCCAAGTCGAGTCGGTCAAGCAGTCATCAAGTCTCAGCCGGCTACACGGTCTCCGTACTCCATACACTCGTCTCCGGGAGGTTCCTCTCCACGAGCTACAGGTTGATACTCCAAGTATCACAATGTCCCGCGAAGAATTATCTCAAAGTACCGCCTCGTTATAGGGGTCTCAACGCATCAGACAACGCGTCAATCGGGCGCCCGTTTTGTGAGTTATTAGCCTTTTCGTCCCAGGGGCCTGGTTGGTTTCATGTATGAACCAACCCGACTGCATCTCAACTGTAACCCGAATTCTCATAGGGTATACTCATAGGGACCTTTTCTCAACGTGATCACCAACGCCGCTGACATTTCGTCAAATGGATGTTAGGTCTGAAAGTTATCAGCTTTTCCGTTCCAAAGGCCCGGTTGGATTTCGGGTTCAACCCCACCCGGCCACTATACAAATACATCCAAACCTCAGGTGAAGTATTCCAAAACTTCCATCTCATCAAGAGGAATCCAACGAAGTCGACGGCACGTCTGTCGGACGTCCGGAGCTCAAGTTATAAGCGTTTCCGCTCTGAGGGCCCGGTTGGTTTCGGATTCAAACCAACCCGGCCATACTCAAAGTTCCCTGAATCCTTGAGTGTAATATACTGAAACGACCGTCTCAATCCAAGGATCGCATCAAAACTAATGGTGTATCGATCGGAGGTCCTTAGCCCATGTTATGGTTGTTTGAACGGATATGTCCGAAGGGTGGGGGTTCGGGCCCGGTCCGACCCAACCCGATACACCCCCCCCCCCCCCCCGGGTCGACCCGACCCGGGTCCGGGTCCGGCCCATTAGGGCATGGCCCGGCCCGCATGGCCAGCTCAGCCAGCACCGAGCTGAGCGAAAAGGGGGGCGGCGTCCCCCCTTGATTGGAACTGCGGCCCCCACGTGGGGGCCACTCCTTGCCAGCCAACGCGGCGCAGGGCGTCGCGTCTCCCACTGGTCCCGTGCGGCCATGCGACCGTTCGCCTGCCGCCGTGGTTGAAGCCGCGGCGGTTCCTCCTGGCGGCGCGCCGGCACGCCGCCGCTTCCGGGCGGCCGTCCGGTGACAGCCATCGACGCCACCGCGCTGGCGTGGCACGCCGGCAGGGTCTTCTGCGGACCACGGGATGCGCTCCAGTGGTCCGTTTTGCCGGCCGTCTTCGCCAGCGGTCCTCCCGGGACCCTCTCTTTACTGCGAAGTCTTAAAAATTCCTCTGTGGCCCATTCCATCATTTCTCGTCGATCCGCACTTCAAATAAACAAACCATGACCTCTTCGTGGTTTTCCAGCGCGGCACGATGGCGCAGCGGCTTTGTTCGGCCTCCATGGCGCGGCGTGACGGCGCCACGATTCTTCGCATGTTCTTCTTCCTTTCCGCGTGGTGCGATGTCACTACGTCACCTTCGTTCGAGCTGCAATGAGTATGACAGCAAGGGGGGAGGAGGGTCGTCTGTGTTTGTGTGGTCCGACCTCCTCCCATTATAATGATAGCAAGCGGCCAAAAATTATCATCGAAGTTCGTTAAATAAAAATTGAACAAAGATTAAACCCCTACCTCGAAATTGACATCGCACATCATCGAGTCACAGAAGTCGAACATTGCGGTAGTCGGATGTCGCGGAAGAACGGTATCGATTCCGTCGACGTCAGAAGAAGAAGAAGAACGTTGTTGTTGGAGTCGGTCTCCACGGTCGGTGTCTCCTTCCTTGTCGTGGAAGAGAAAGTGGATGGAGAATTATGGGACCGCCAAGTCGATTTCCTTCTTTGGAGACGTAGTGTTCTTCAACGAAGGAGATGAACTAGGAAGGGACGTTTTCGTTGGCGATGATCACCGCGGTCGGTGAATTCTCCCTTGACGCGGAGGAAGAGGAGAGTTGATGGTCGTTCTTCATGGAATGAGGATGTTCTTTGTTAAGATGGATGATCATTCTTCGCGGAGGAAAAATTCTCTCCCAAAATATTTGCCCAAAAACAAATATCTCAATAAGCCTCATTCTTTTAAAAGATCTCCAAGTCATTAAAAAAGTCAAGAGGTGTGACAAGGATAATTAATAAGGCCATTAATTATCCTAGTCGGCATCATTAATCTTGGGAGGTGGAGAGGCTCCACCACAATAAATGTGTGGAGTTTCCATGCATTTAAACAAGGGGGGTGAGTTATGGGGAGGTCAAGTGGGTTATGGTGGAGGTGAGAAGTTAGGGTCTCGTGTGGGCCCTACCACACCAAACTATCCCATGGGAGGTTAGGTGGGTGTGGACCCCACATCTAACTCCCCCTTTGTTGAAACAAATACACTTTCCATGAATAAAATTTGTGCACGAAAAAATTTATTTAATTCAACTAAACCCCAAAAATTAACCACCTCATGCGACAAACGCAACTGTGCTTAAGATCCCCTTATGCATTTACCGGCGCTGCGAGTTCAACTGTGCCCTTAGATTTCGATTACGAGCATCGGTTCAAAATTTCGAAAAACCCACTCATTCATTCACTGAACGTACCTGAGCTAAACTTCGGAAAATGATTCTGGGCACACCGGGCCTCGGAATCCGGTGTCTTCAGAAGTCACAGACTCGTAAAATTTCAAATAAATTAAGAAAAAAATTTCCTTGAAATTTCCGAGTTATTACAGAAATTCTGCTGCTAGTTAATATTCAAATGGACCTAATAAATTTATTGTTTCAAAAAATTACAATATGATTATAGGAAACCTATTAATAAAATGTGGGTTTCTATGGCCCTAATCACTAACAGATGAGGACCCAAGAAAATCTTTTTTTCATAGTCATTTCTAGTATAAACATTGTTTTATAATAAATCAACCAGAATAGATCCCATAATAATATATTATATTTGGACAATGGTTTCTCCATACATACGACATATGAATACTCAAACTTTGAGAACCTCATAAGGGTTGATGGTGGTCAAGTCACTTTTGGTGACAATGATAAATTAAACATCATTGGACTTGGCCAGATCGGTAACAATAATTTGATTTTAATTTATAAATTTATTTTTTTATGGTTTAAAATATAGACTACTTATAATTTCACAATTTTTTTATGATTATTTTCATATAAAAATTGAAAAAAATGCATGTGATTTTTTTAATTCAAAAAAAAAATTAGTTTTTACTACCTTGTGGAATGAGACTCTTTATACTGTTAATCTAGATTCATTGATCTCTCAAATTCTTTCCTACTTAAGTTCCTTTCATATAGAATATTGATTTTTCCATAGGAGACTAGGCCACTGTAACATTCAATCACTTACAAAACGTAGCAGGAAAGGGTTTGTTAGGGATATACCCAAACATGAATTACCAAATATAAAAGTATGTAACCCATTTCAAAAATGGAAACAACACAATATTTATTTTAAATTAAAGAAAGATGTTTCAACTTCTCAACCTATTGAGTTGGTTCGCATATATTTGTTTGGAACATCTAGAGTTTCACGTTTAAACAGGAATAAATATGTCTATGTTCTTTTAGATCACTTCACTATGTATATTTGGGTATTCTTTTTAGCTCAAAAAAGTTAAGCATGTTCTTATTTTACCAAAAATGAAAAAAAAATTAGAAAACCTAAGTGGACATAGAATTAATACCTTAAGAAGTGACCACGGTCGTGAGTTTGAAAATAATGTCTTTCAATATTTTTCCTCAAAAAATGGATATAGTAAAAAATTATCTTCTCCAAGGACCCCACAATAGAATGGAGTAATAGAAAAAATAAATAGCACATAATAAGATATAGCTTGGACAATGCATAATGAATATGACCTAACTTTCTACTTTTTGGAAGTGGCTTTGAATAGAGCCTACAACATAATCAAGAGAGTCTTAATTAAACCTATCTCAAAGAAGGCCAATATGAAATTTGTAATAGTAGAAATCTTAAGGTTAATTACTTTAAATTTTTTGGTTGAAGAATCATTATTCTTAACGCTAAAGATAATCTTGACATGTTTTCCTCTAAAATTGATGAAGGGGTTTTCCTCAATTATTCATCCTCTTGATCTTATCTATTTTTTAATATAAGGACTACTAATGTGGAAGAATTTTTTCATGTCAAATTTCATTAGGCATATCCATATAAACCAAATATCAATTTAGAAAACATTGAGGATGATTTATCTTGTTTGAACTTAAATTCTAAAGCATATGATTCTACTATAAAGAAAGAAGAAAAATAATCCAGTTCTGAGGAACACCAAGAGACCAACCCTAAAACTATATAGGACCTTAAGGTTACTATCCCTTTTTTTCTACAGATCATAGGAATCTTAAATATCAACCTTTAGATGATGTTTTTTGAGACTTATAAATAAGTACACAAACTAGAACTTCTCCAAGAAACCAGAATAAAAATCATTCATTTTTATCACATCTTGAACCTAAGAACTTTAGTGATGCAAATAATGATGACTTTTGGGTAATTTATATGAAATAAGAATTTAATCAATTTGAAATAAATAAATTATTGTATCTTTTGGATATACCCAATGACACCTTAATTGTAGACACTAAATGGGTGTTTAGAAACAGGTTTGATAAATCTAGCACTATATTAAGGAAATAGGCTGGACTTATTATACAAGGTTATAGTCTAGAAGAGGGTATAGAAAATGAAGATACCTTTTTAACTATAACCAAACACGAAGGCATTATAATATTTCTTTCCTATTAATAATATCTTTACTTCTAACTATATCAAATGTATTTCAATAGTACATTACTAAATGGGTATATAATTGAGGATTTGTTTTGTGAGAAACCCCTTAGTTTTCAAAACCCTCATTTTCCAAATCTTGTTTTTAAATTAACAAATTATTTATATGGTTTAAAACAAGCTCCTAAAGCTTTGTATGATATGATCATCTCTTTTCTTATTTCAAATGGATTTCCAAAAGGTATAGAAAATCCTACTATTTAAAAAAAAAAAATTCCAAAGATTTTTTATTTGTTCAAATTTTTTTCATGATATTATTTTTTGATCTTTTAAAAAATATTTTGGCACTAAATTTTCAAATATGATGAAAAATGAATTTTAAATGAGTTTAATGGATGAACTCAAATTCTTTCTTGATTTTCATATTTTACAAAATAATGATGGAATTATTTTAAATCGAAGTAAATATACTGAATAAATTTTAAAATATTTTAATTTGGATAGCACTAATAGTAGTGATACTCCATTGAGTACTATCTGTATGTTGTATCTTGATGATGATGGGAAATTAGTGGATCAAAACAGTTATAGAGAAGTGATTGGTATAATTCTCTCCTCAACTTCTATTCGACTGGATATTATTTTTAGTGTGTGTATGTGTGCTCATTTTCAAGAAAAAAAAGATTCACACTCAGTTTCTATAAAAAAGATTTCAAAATACCTAAAATATAGAACCAATTTAGCACTGTTCTATCCTAGAGGACAATCATTAGACCTAGTAAGTTATTATGAAACTGATTTTGGTGTTTGTAATATAGATATAAAACACACCTCTATAACATGTCATCTTTTGGGAAAGTGTCTAGTTTATTAGGGTGGTAAGAAACAAAATTTTGTTTCATTGTGTACTTCTAAATATGAATACATAGCAGAAGGTAGATATTGTAAAAAAAATTGTGTATAAAACAAAATTTCCATGATTATGGATAACAATTATAAAATTTCACTAAAAATTGTGAAAATGAAAGTATTATAAACATTTCTAAGAACCATGTCTCTCACTCAAGAAAAAATACACATAGATGTAAGAAATCAATTTCTGAGAGATAATTTTCAAAAAGGTGATATAACTCTGCAATACATTGGTATTGAACAATAGCTTGTTGATATTTTCACTAATACTTTGAATTGTGAGAGAATAAACATCATAAAATATGAATTAGGAATGATTAATTCTTTTAAGTTTAATTTTCTGGGACTCACTTTTTTCCCACCATTGAGATTTCTAACTTCTGTAAGTTTACTCACCATTGTAAGTTTACTCACCATTGGAAGTTTACTCACCATTTGAGGTTTTATCACCATGGTGTTTTTAATCATCGTTGATATTTACATATCATTGGAACTTTCTTCCTTTGTTAATTTCTTTGTGTTAATTTTTAGGCAGCTACATTGAATTCCAATTTTAATGATTAATTATTAATTTAACTACTTATTTAATTCAATTATATTGTTATTTTTATTTTACGATTTATGAGTCCATAAAATCCCCAAATGATATAAATTATATGATTGTCTAACTCCAATGCTCACTTCCTTCACACCTTTTTCTTATAGACCATGTTGCGACCCTTTTTATCCTCACCATTGACCCTCCATCTCCTTCTCACAAGCCTGCCGAGTCAATCTCCATGGCTATAGTGAAGAGACCAATAGTTTCTTCTTAGGATTAGTTTCATCCTTCAAAAAATCAGAAAGGTGAGAAAAGTATTCATTTATATGTTGATCCAATGAATCCAAATCTTATGAATAAGGTTTAGTACTTGAAAAATAAGTACTAGACGAGTGGTTACTATTGAGAAAGTTGTTAATACTAAAAGTCTTATAATACTAGGGATAGGTGGGGTGGTTATCTAATAACGAGATAACATTCATTCCAATGAAGGTGAATGAGTTTTACTAGTTTTTCTACTTATATTTTGAAGAGAATGAAGATTGGATAAGTACTGGAACCAATGGTTGAAAAGTGGTATTTTATTCAAGATAGTGGGCTCACAGTTTGAGAGTTCATCATGAAGGAGTTAAAAAAGACTATCAATGAACCATTCCCAGTGATAATGACGAATTTTTTATGAATATTCCTTAGATTATTTTACTGGTGATGAGATTATAAAAATTCCATTTTCCTTTGAACTTGATGGGGAATTCCCGTTTCTTTTCAAGTATATATAGATTATGATTTTTCTAAGAAAAATGAGATTTTTCCACCATGAGGTATCAATATTTTTATCTTCTGTGTCTTAGGTAAAGATGATATAAGATAAAATTGTGTTTAAATATAATGCTTAATATGATGGAGATGTGAAAACATTCCTCTATATCCAATTATTTAATCTAACCAAAGTTTATTTCTGTTATGCTAAAATCCAAGGGTTTAGTAGATAATGGTGCATAATCAATAGTGGAATGTGGAGGTTTCTGCATTACAAGGAAAATTTTCAAAAGGTTAAAAATTAGTTGGAATCCTTGGAAAAATAAATGTTCATATGATGGTGAGAGGATTTATTATGTTTTCAATCCAGTTGATCATCCCACTAGACCAAAGAATCTTGTAGACCCTGTCTTAGAGCCAAATGAAGTTGCTGAATATTCATATAAAGAGGAAGAGGAGGCCACTGCCGCTAGTGATAAGGTAATGGTATTTTATATGGATAAAGGTAGTGACCCATATTTACATCAGAGATCTCCAACTATATCTTTTAGTGCCCTAAGTCCACCAAGATTTATTCTTGTCTGAGAAAAACTATCAAGAGAAGGTAATGAGGATGAAAATAAAGTTACTTGTGAATAATAGTTCAAGATTTCATCCAAATATTCTAAATATATTGAAAATGGAGTAAGTGGTGATGAAGATGAATAAGATTAAGAATATGAAAAATAATATGATGAAGATAACGAAAAAAAAAGATGGCGATGGAAGTGACAATGATGGAGATTATATCTACGATAGTCCTAGTGAAAAAATTGGAGCATAGGACGCTGAGATGCTGAAGTCTCTTATCTCTTATCCAATTTAATCTATTTATAGGAGTAAAGATAAACCCAATCATGTTATAGTTATTGAAATAACACCTAGATATTAGAAGGATGCATCATTTGAGGGGGAGAAATCCCCAATCCTAGATATCCACCCTATTGTTGGTGGAGATCTCAATGTGCATGATGATGTCGTTCAGAAATATGGTGTGCAGTATGTTGTGTTTTATTCAGTTAGTGAGTAGATGAAAGTTGATCCAGTAGTTACTAATAATATAGTGGTTCTACAGATATCATTTGAGTAGTTAAATTCCATACATGTTTTAGTTGAATCTATATTTTCTAGTTCTCAAGTTCAAAAATCTCATGGTATGTTTCCTGTTGGTTGGATGGATCCCATGTTTGAGGAATGGAATAAGTTTCATGAAAATCTACCAAATCATGGTGGACCAACTATTAGAGATACAAATGATCATTAGGGGTCCATAGTAGATCAGATTAATGTTTTAGGTCAATTAGAGTGGTTCACCTCTGATGTGCCTACCAGGTCTGAGCCTCCTTCACCCTTACTTATCCTTTTTGTTCCCTCAAAGCTGGTTGGTCTTGTAACCAGACTCACCTTGGATTATTTTAGATAAAAATTCTCCCAGGTGTTAGATTTATATTAAAAATAAACCTTCCTTGGGTACCAAGATCAGTGTGTATGATGCACATCATTTTGTAGGAATTATGATTTAGTATATCCATCCTAATATTGCGCTTCATATTAGAGAAGTAGAAGTGGAAAACAGAAGGTTGGTGAATCAAATAAATGCTATAAGAGCCACATTGTATGAGATGAGATACTATATTGTGGATTCCATGGTTGATTTTATGGAAATGATATAGAATCTTACTTCCATATTTTCTTCATAAAGTAAACCCCCTCTTCCTCTTGTTGATGTTGAGATGATAAAATATGTTGTGGGGGAAGAGATTAGAGCTACTTTAAGTGATGTTCTTGACCTACCTTAGGAGACATTGAGAAAAATAAGACATAATATTAACCATTTTCATATAATTTTTAGGGATTATTTGAAAGATATGAGGTCTAATATAAAGAAAATCACAAAATATATCAAGTATTATCTTTCAAGGATATTCACTAAGCATGAGATGAATGATAATTTTATGTTTCTTTTAGAATATTTCAGAATTCCTCTTATTAATCAAGAATTTAAAGAGAAATTGAATCAGTTAATTTTCATGAATCTAGTTCTTAAGATGTTCATTGAAGAGAATAATCATTTCTTTATTGCTATGGGGAGAGGTGGAAACATCATTATGGATTTCATGAATCTAATGGAACCATTTATTCATGTTTCTGGAATTGATATTATGGATTAAGATGTCATACCTGTTACATCTCATCTAAAACCACCTACTTATTCTCTTGAGTTCTTTAGGACTGGTGTAACCAGAGACCCCAATGATCCTTTTCCAGCTCATCTCGTGCCTTTTCCTCTCTCTCCCATAGAAGTAGTGCAACACCTCAGGCCCATAATCATCATAGAGCCTCATTCTCTTACATATGTTCCTTCGGTCATTCTTACTGTAACCTGAGGCTCTCCTATAGATCCTCCTACTTCAGAAAAGGGAAGGTCAAAATACCTTTGGTTTCTTCAACCCAACATGTGAATCATTGAAGTAGTACTTTTTGTCTTTTATGAGGATATTTTTCTATAACATTTTATTATGTTTATTTTGGTTGATCTTAATAGAAATACTTTAGTTATTTATCATCTATTCCCTTTATTTTCCAATCTTATTCTTACTTTTTGATAATCCCAAAAAAGGTAAAAGACTTTTTGGAATTTAGTTTTATTTTCTAGTTATATTTCATTGATATCATTCTTATTGAATATCTTAATAATTGTTTCCAATATAATTTCCTTTAATACACTTCATTAAATACCCAATGTATCTTCTTTATCTTTGATACCATAGTGTTTTATTTGATACCATATTTTATTTGATACTACCATTTTTAAATTACCTCTATTACTCTAATTACTGATGATTCCATGGTTTATAAACTTCCATGAATTTTGATCATCAAAAGGCGTAGATTGTTGGAAACCTTATTTTAATGATCACAAAATCTTATTTATTATGACATCAATGAGTATTATTATTTGTGGTAAAATTTAACATTATAAGGGAGAATTATTAAATTTGGCTTAGTCTGACTCACCGTTGAGGTTGGGTCGGCACTAGAAATTACTCACCATTGGGGATGACTCACCATCCATGTCAAAATATGGTTAAGAATGGGAAATAGTCACCTATGAGGATGGGTCACCATCAACTATGTCTCTCCCCCAGAATGAGAATTTGACAAAGTACTAGAGACACCTTCCATTAGCTATGTGTCTCTATTAGAATAGATTATTAAAAAAGTTTTGTAAAACACCTACCGTTGAAGATGACATATCACTAGAATGGAGATTTGGAAAATTTTCGGAATGTCTCACCACTAGCCTAACTCATGGCCATCCAAACTCAATGCTGGCCAGAGTCACCTCCATGGATTGTATCACCATTCAAAAGAGTCACTATCATTATTTATATTTATTTTTAATTAAATATTTCCAATGGATAAATTGTCAAATTTAATGTTGACATTTATTTTAATGATTATAATTAATATATTACAAATATAAATTAATGAATGTGTCAGGTATGAGTAAGAGGATGCAGGATATACGAATAAATTATTCTCCACATGGACACTCATGCATGCTACTAATAAATGAAGTAGAAGACTCCCTCATGAGGGGTAGTAAGGTGTACATATGTAAAGTGTACTCACATGGAGATACTAACATATAAAAAAAGAGTCCCACATTCATTGAATTTTCATAAAACATCTTTCATAGACATGAAAGAGGAAGAGTCGATCATACAAAACCTTTTGTTCCATCCCACAAGTCAAAACAAGAAGAGTAATTAACACTTTGTTCTACTAAGAATTTAAAAAACACAACTCGAGCTTCCTTTCCAGATACCTTAAAGAAATCATAATCTATAGAGCTTATCAGACAGAGAAACATAGTATTTCTACATATTTTTATTTTCTCTTTCCATCCACTTTCTTTACATTACGTGCAGTGTGTGTTTACTCTATATTTAACACACACACTATCTAATGTGATGTAACCAGAAGATACTTGATATTTTCTCAAACTCTCCTTATACATGTTTTCCCATGTGTTATGGAAGAGGTTTTTGCATATACAATCCTTGTTTTATTTCCATGAGTTTTGTGGAAGAGGTTTCATGTGTTGTAGATAGATTTGTTGTTGTACACACAATATAGGTTGTGGATCGTAGATTATTTTATTTAATCTTCTTGATATTAGGTGATTTCAAAGGGGAGAGTACTAGGTCTCAGCTTGAGACTGAACCTATTGTACTTTATTCCATTTTATGTTTTTCTTATATTTATTGATCTTTAAACTGAACCAATTTTAAATAATAAAAAACCACTACATTGATAGATAATCTTAATTATGGTTTATATAAGGTTTTGTTTATGTAAATTTAATTAAAAATTAAATATAATATTTATATATATATATATATTTTAAATGAGACTTAATCAATCTTTGAGAAATCTCTTAAAAGATCAAAACTTAAATTGATCTTCTATTTTGATTAACTAGGATGTTTTAAATTAAACTGGGGGATTTCATTTAAACTAGTTTTAGACATATATTTTTATTGATTACTAAATTCACTCACCCTCTTGAGATACTCTTTCCAACCAATATCATGTTATTTGATCTGGTTGGTTCATGAACATGTTTTAGGAAGATACTCTTTATAAATATCATGAGGTAAGAAGCTCCTTAGCATATAGTGACCTTGTATATAGTTATTGAGATGATTAAATAATATGTTCAATTTTACCTTGAGACCCATTCCTGATATTGATCACATGAGTGTTTGTAGGCCATAAGAACCCTTTTTTGAAATTAATTACATGTTTTTTCATGTCTAACCAATGAAACCCATGTTTGAGTTTGATCACATGTTTGTATGTATATCAACTAAGACTCATACATAATATGAAATTTTTGTGCATATATATGTAATTCCTTTGTGTGCATGAATATATTTTCCCTATAGATTTTTCTTGGTACACAATGAAATGGGGATTTTCTGGTCTTAATTAGCCATTGGATGGGGAGAATCTGTGACATAAGATAATGATGATAATAGACCAAGACAAAGGGTAGAGTGTGATGACCTTAAGGCCTAACTTGAGGTAGAGGTCGGATATGATGGCCATGGGGCCCGACCTGATGTAGAGATAGGGTACGATAGCCTTGATGCCTGACCAATTATTGAAACATAGTATGATGGCATTGTATAAATATTGATGATATAAATTGGGTTGTATAGCCTTTTTTCAAGACCTATGTCTTTTTGTTCATGTGTCTACTTACGGATATATGTGGTGGCATTATTGCCAGCTATGTTCATGACCTCCATTATGATTTTTCTTCTAGAATAGGGTCAAAGTAGGTATGATTGGGGTTCATAAAATCTTGGTTAGGTCATGATCGCTCGATACATGATTGTTGATTAATTTCTTATCAATTTACTTTTATCATGAAATAGACTTCTCATGCATGAGAACTTATGTTAAGGATAAATTGGTGGTATCCTACTAGTTTTATACTGACACCCTATAAAGTAATCATGATGTAAGTGAAGACTTCATGTTCAAGGATTTAGGGAATGAAAAGAGCCCAGTGAAAAGGAGATGAGGAGATGGGGCATGGTGATAGAGTCAGTGCCAATAAAAAATTTGAATACATTCTTTGATGTATTTTTTTCTGATAACTTTCTTATACATTGGATAAACTACCACATTTAGAGTCTTTGGTTTATTTTATTGTATGAATCTATCTTACCAGGCATTCTATATGATACAGAATTTATTATGGATTTTCGTCTTTGTGGATTTATAAGCATGATTTCTATACATTACTATCATCATAGTGTATGGATATTGATATAGAGGATATAGTCTTACCACTATATCATTTAGATCCTCACTTTTAGTTATAAACCTCTTACGTATGGGGAGACATGCATAAGTTCATATAGAACTCCATCCCAGATCAGGTGATTTAGGTCGGGGTGTGACAATGTGGTTTCAAAGGAGGTTTTTATTTTCTTTTATTCTTAAATATGTTTGGAGCAAGTCGGAAATGAGTTAGATTATGTGAAACATGGTTCGGGGAGTCATGTAGGTACGTGACTAGATTTTATATATTGGACCTCTTAGTTATCAGATTTTTTTTATAGTTAGGGTATTATAGATTCATGTGGATCTTGAGTATTTTGTGTTGTTAAAATTTATGGGATTTGGGTGTTCTCATGCATCATGAAATTAAATGTAGGATCACATTTCATATATACATATTCCTTTCAATCCATGGTGGTTTATTTAATTAAATGTCATTATTTATTCACAATTTTTTGTGATATAAAGCACTAACATTTATATTATTTTATATTTATCATGATTCTTGTTAAATGTATATGACTATGACTAACTTACAGGAATAGGGAACTAAGTTTCATCCTTGGGTAGTACTACGGGGTTATGCCTTCAAGTTGGCAGTAGCCTCTTAGGATAAGTTTTCATAGAAATCTTGTGTGTGATGAAAAATACTTAGATTGGTGTCTAAATAAGCTATAATATATGTTCTTAGTTTCATATGGTATTTCCAAAACATTCATCTGAAATATGTCTAAGAGGACCAACAAATGAAGAAAGTCTGAATAATATAACTTTGTAAAACATTCACGTTCCTGCTACAGTGTTCTGGATAGCAGACCCATTTCAACTCAAATCCTTCCAATTGGTTATTTTTTAAGGTAGGGTCTCCTATGATGAAAATTTATTATGACTAGTAATTCCATCTCTAGCATCTTAAATCATTCCAAGGATTTGGTGACCCTCGTGATTTTGAACGTTGTATTGAAATCATCAAGGGAATTTTTGATCTAGTACAGACTTTATAGGATCAATGGGATTAGTTGGATAATTTCATACTTTGGGGACCACCAAGAGTTCATGGGGTGTCATGAACCATGAACGAATACATGAGGATCTTACTTGGGTAGCCTTCATGAATCATTTATTTTAGTATTTTTTTCCTAGTTTTAAAAAATATGGACCATTATCAAGAGTTTATAGAGATTCAATATAGACTGATTTCAGTGTATGGTTAATCTATTCATTTCATGGATTTTCTTCACTTTTCTATTCTCAAGACTAGAGATGAGGTGCATAAGTCCTAAAATTTTAATATTATCCTTTGTCCAAAGTTTAGACATTAAGTAAGGATCATTGACCGAATGAAATAACTAGAGGTACTTCATAATGACTAAATGATTGAGAAAGGGATAGAGGAAGAAAAAGCCATATATATCCATCCAACTTGTGGTGGAATGACTGGTGAAATTTCCAATGTTGTAGTGTGTTCCACTTCTAGTAGTAAGAAGTGTAAGGTTGAAGAGTTTCATCTAGATGGTTGTAGGAAATCAGATTAAAGAATAGTTTATTTACCCCCTTATATGGGAGGAGGAGGTCCTCAATGTTTTAGTTGTTGATAGAGTTGGAATGTTCACAAATTTTTATCAATACCCAAGATCAGGTGTTGTCAATGCTGAATGATGGGGTATTTTTAATAGTTTTTATCAAGGGTGTTGTGGATAGGTTCTCATAGGGGTGAAAGGAAATCACACACTATTACCTATGGACTAGTCAAGGGTCCTAAATTATAAAATCGTACCCTATAGACTTCAGTGACCTAGTCAAGTTATACGCCTCAGGGGAAGACCCATGGAGATGATCCAGGCAGGATGTCCATGCTAGACTAAATTATGAGAGATCGCAGATAGGGACCCTCTACTATTCAATGTTTGGTCTTTATAACATATTTTCTTTCTAATTATTTGGTTTATATGGAAGTTTCCCATTCATTAATAATTTTTTAATTTTTTTATATTCTTGATTTATAATTTAATTTATCTTCTAAGTTTATTTCCCTTGACACGCCCATGGGAATGAAAGTGGATCAACTCTTGAGATGTCCATAATTTCATATAGTAGTTTATAGAAACAAAAATCTATGGTACTATATGAAATTATAGATTAATATCTTCAATTTGATCTTAGTGATAGTCTGTTTGACTAGTAATAGAGCTCACATCGACTGTTATTGAAGATGAGTATGCCTTATTACACCTAAGGGAGAGAAGGTTGTAATGACTAATGAGTGGGATATTGTATTTGGTAGAATCAGACCAAACATAAGCTATATAGGATCTATTATGGAATAAGTAATAGGATTGGATCTTTTAGTAGATCTAGTAGTAGCCCCCTCATATTTCCCTCCTATAGTAGACCATTATCAAGATGTGTTCTCATATGATTTCATAGGACTTCCCCTACTAGAGGAGCAGATTTTTAGATTGAATTCAAGACTGAGATACAACAAATATAGATTCCTCTATATCATATAGAACTATAAGATTTTAAGTAACTGAAGGTGTTTCTTGAGGATTTGGAGGTGAAGGGATTTTTAGACTGATCACATCACCCATGAGTGCTCTAATATTGTTTTTAAAGAAGTAAGATCATAGTATTTAGTTCTGTATGGACTATAGGAAGAAAAACTAGGTGACTATGAAGATTATATTCCAATTTCTAAGGATTTTTTAATTACTTGATCAGTGGTGGTGCATCCAGTGGTTCTCTAAGATTGACCAATGAGCAGGTTACCACCAGCTTCAGGTTAGAGAATATGATATAACTAAGATATAATTAAGAAGATATAGACTGTATGAGCACCTAGTGACATCTATTTGGGTTTATCAATGCACCTACAGTATTCATGGATCTCATTAATAGGATCTTACATTCATATCTTGACTCATTCATTATATTGCTATTTAATGATATCCTCATTTACTCGTGGACCTTAGAGATGCATGATAGACACCTAGGGATTATGTTGAGTGTTCTTAAAGTGCATACTATTTATTCCAAGATTTTGATGTGTCACTTATGGATTTAGTATGTATTGTTTCTTGAGCATGTGATCTCTATATGGTAAATTTATATAAACCTCAAGAAAGTAGAGGTTATTTTGTCTTGAAAATACCTTACAATCGTGTTTGAGGTCAGGTTATTTCTTCAGTTGTAATACTATTATATGAAGTTAATTTAGGAATTCCCCTATCTAACAGTGCCTATGACTTGGAATACCTGGAAGGCATTTTTGTTCAAGTGTAAAAATCATTGTATAAAGTTCCTCTTTGAGATAAAGAATAGATTGATGATAGCTCCGATTCAAACATTCCTAGATCCTTGTATTGGATATGTTGTATATTGTGATGCCTCGGGTGTTGGTATATGAGTTTTGTTAATGTAGATATATTAGTTAGTAGCATATGCATCTCTCCATATATGAACATAGGAGAAAAAATCCCTTAAACATGACTTTTAGTTGGTAGTTGTGGTCCATGATTTTTAGTGTTTCTGGCATTATCTATTTAGTAAGAGATTTATCATATATACGGACCACAATTTACAACATTACATATTCTCTTATTTTTACTTGAATATATGATTGATTAATTGGTTTCAATATCTATATATATTCTATTTTGAGATGGATTGTGCTCGTAGGAAAGGTAACATCATTATAGATGCTCTCAAAATGAAAACACAAGATCTTTGAGAGATATATTCATAGGATAAATGGTGGTTAATGTGATTCATATCTAAGTGGATAGTAGATGAATATTAGGACCATGGTTTAATGTATTATGCATACCTATTTATCATGTTGACATTGGTGTACTGGGTAAAGACTGACCAATAATCGAATTACAAATGCTTAGCGATGTGGGAATAGTTGGTAGGAAGAGACCCAGATCTTGGATGTTTGATAGATAGTGACAACATGATCTATATCCTTGTAAAATTTGTGATTTTTTTCCATGAGGGAAGAATTTGTGTGGGAATCTCATGCATCCCAATGCGTAGTACCCCTATTTTTGTTGAATATGTATCAATATTTCATAAGACACTTCTGGTGGATGGAAACTAAAAGAGATGTCGCAATCTTTGTCTCTCTTTTATTGACCTCTCTAAGGATTGATGTAGAGCACTAGTGACAATGAGTATTATCTAACCAAATTCACATTACTATGTAGAAGTTGGATGAGGTAACAATGGACATTTTGATGAGGGTTCCCAAGAAAATTGTTATTTGAGATCTCGTTTGGGTGATAGTTGATGGGATGATGAAAGTGGAACATTTATTGATGATCTCTGAAACTCACTTTATAGATTAGTTATGTAATATTTATTTTTGGTAGATTAAATAACTACATGTAGTGCTTTATAGTATCATATTGGAAAAGGATACATGTATTACATCATGATTTTTGAAAGGATTTAATAATGATTTGGGTAATTAATTAAAATATAGTACGAAATATCAACCAAAGACGGATGAAAAAATAGAGTGGATGATCTATAACATGGAATATTTTCTTCGATCATGTGTCATATGTTTTAATAGAGTACAGTATGATCATCTATAATTTTTGGAGTTTTCATACAAAAATAGTTTCATGATTTGGTTCAGATAGAACCTTTTGAGGATATTTATGATTGGTCATGTTGCTCACCACTATGTTGGATCAAGGTGGATGAGGCAATTACTTTTAGGATGGGTATAATGTATGATACCTCCTATAGAGTGAAGTTGATTTGGATTTTATTGGTTACTTCTTAGTGTCTAAAATGATCATATTCAGATTGGAGGAGATGTATTTTGAAGTTCACAGTGGGTGGTGAAGTTTTCATATAGGTTTCATCTTGGTTGGGGAATCATTGGTTGTGAATGTATGGGAAGTTATCATCATGGTTTGTAGAAAATTTTAAAATCACTGATCATATCAGAGTAGTGGATTACTAATCATACCTTCCTTTATAATATGATGGTTTTCATTATGTGTTCCACATTTCATAGATTTATAGGTATGATCCTAATCTTGTACATGTGATCAGCTATGAGGATGATGAGCTAGAAATATATGCTTATGGAGATCCATATGTGGATCACTAAATAAAGTTTTAAGGTGTTGAGGGGGATGACGGTACGACTTGATTGATTATTATGGTATCATGGATAGATACAATAGGTAAAGTGGGAGTGGGATTCATATTTTCATGATCGATGGTCAGAGTAGTTTGATAAAGACAACTAAAGGAAATTCTCAAGAATGAGAAGTCATTAGAGGCATATATTTATAACACCCTCATTTTTACAAGGAATGTTAGTTTGGTTGAGACCCAGACATTTGGATATTTTTTTAGAATAATATAATGGAAGAGGAGTTATAGAAAGTGTTTTTTTCTCTAACATAAATCATATTAATTTATTTCATTTTCCCTCAATGTTTATTGAATGAATTTTATCAGCTCAAGTGTATTGGTTGGATCCATCATCTTGAGTTCATCAGAGGAACACTACTATTATAATGTGATCATCTAGAGTTTCACAGTTAAATTCTTGTCCAAGTTTAATCTCATTTGTATCAGATATAATGTTTAGTGAAGTTTAAAACAGATTTCTGTTTATTTTTCTTATAGTTCCTAAAATCATTAATACTGAAATACCTCATTACTAGTATCATGATTCAGAAGGGTTATAATTGTGTTAGTGTGTACAAATTTCATGCTATGAATATCTATGGTGTTCACCAGAAATATATTTCCAGCCAAAGTTATGGTAATACATAAATCACTCTATGAATTTTTATAAAGTATTCTATACTATGTTTTCTAATTTGAGTCCTTGTTCCAAAGTGATTCCAAAAATAAATTTATAAATTCTATCAATTTGAGGAATTTTTAAGAAATCTGAAACAGTGGTTTCTATGAAATGTCATTATATGGAGAATTTCAATTATAATTTTAGATAGTCATCCAAAATTTTTCATCAATGTAAATTCAATTTAAAAATATTTGGATAGAAGGTTGTGTAAAGGATTAATTAACAAAAAACACAATTATATGAGATTCAGTGAACTAGATGGACCTTTTGAAATGTCATCAAGGAAAATAACATTTTATTGTGTATACACTCTATTACATGATCATGTAAAAAGTTCTAGATATTAAATGAATAATTCTCTGACTAATCAGAGAGAAGGATATATTTGATGTTATTAGATAGAATTAGTCGTATGAGGTTCATCAATTAAAGGATTCCATGAGAAGGTATTGGTCAAAGGTTTATTTGGAAATTTACTAGATTTCTAATGTTTCAATAAAAAGTCTTTAGAGAGGTTCCTATGAAGTTATAAATAACACCAGTCATAGGTTCACTGAATAAATGAATTGTGTGGAGATTTACTATACAAAAGGATCGAATTTATTTATAAAATATTCATAATTTTATTAGTGTGATGATGAAAATATGGTCATTAATGGTTCTAAAAATCATGGAATATGATCAGGATTCTCACCAATTCATATTTATGTCTAATGAAGAATACTGGTATGTGTCATAAGGAAATATCCTCCTTTTTATGTGGTTTGAATTTAGTTGATAGAAGTTTGTTTTTTAAGAGGTCTCACAAAGTTTTGAGTGGAATATTTTAATTTTAAATTCATGTATTATCCTTAATTATCACAGGAACACTACCAACATAGAAGAGTGATGTAATGGTGAATTTATATGCAGATTGTTGGTAGTTGGGAAATGTTCTGCTAAAGTGGAGAGTCATTTGAATTAGTAGATTGAAGTGGATTTTTTCTAGAGAATATTCTATTTGGACTTCCCTTAAGTTGGTATCTAATAGATGGTGCACAAAATATATTGACGAATAGGTTGAAGAGGTAAAAGATAAACACTGGGAATAGGTGATTGGTCAAATAGAGAACATCATACATACAGAAGTAATCATAAAAACAGGGTACCATACTGAGTCCCATTAGACCATGTATACTACATGTAGATAAGAATAAAAATATGGTTTTCTATGCAATTATAGGAATAGGTTCTTTCTCGATGTTGTTAAAGAAAGTGAAGATGAACTCCTAAGAAGTGAAAGTGCGTAGAAACTACAAGTAGCACAGTGACAACATACCTAATTCTATTATTGAAGGTTATCATAGTTATTAATAAACATAGTCATATCATTTATCTGTAAGATGAGAACATGCAATATCAAATAACTATTGTGATATGCAAGTGAAATGGTATTCTCTACTTATTATAACCACCCAAAGGATTATTTTCTCATGGTTTATGTAGTATTGGATTTCTTCCCAACCACTCCATAGACAAGATAATATTATTTAGTAGTGAACCTTGTAAAAACATATGTTTTTGAGGGTTTTATTATGTTCTTTCATTCTAATAGATTTATATCTCACTAACTGGAGGTGGAGGTTGTTTCTTAAGTAAAATAGTAAAAAAAGAGAAGATTATTAATTCAACCCTTTTCCCTCTCAATGATAAAATAGATCCTATTTGAAACTTTCAAATAGTATCATATGGAAGGTTTTATTCATTGAATATTTTCTAAAGTTGGACAAAAAGGAAGGATGGAATTGATGTTCAAAACTTTTTTAATAGTAAGGGAATTCCTGTTTTAGATGGAAATAAAAATCACATCCAAAAAAATACAATGTTACTTTAACTTATCTTCATTGTTTATGAATTTATTAAAGATGATACCGATGGTTTCCCTCCTCATTATTAGGATATTCTACTAACATCTATTGATAAGAAGAATTTTTAGAATGATGGGAAATCCAAAAATTTCAGACTTTCCTCACTCATTGAAAGTGAGTTTTTTAGAGTTAAAGGATTTGGAACAGGTAAAGTAATTTAGGAAAAGATGAAGAATATCTATAAATGAAATAAGAAATTCAAGAAAAAAATATTACAAATCTGGTGATTGAGTTTTGAAGATCTTAATATGGGTGATGGTGAATTTGTTGGTGACTTATTTACAAGTGTTAATGATAGTATAAGAACAATAATATCTCTTGGTGATAAGTTAGAAGATATAAAAATTATTGAAAAGTTATTACGAACTTTTCTTGTTAAATTTAATGAAAATTTTTATCCTTAAAAGATATAGATCTTGAAACTCTTTATCTGGATGATATATATACCATTATCATCACTTTTTAAATAAGAAAAGAAAATACCATTGTAAGGAAGGATAAAAATGTTCATGAAATCTCATTTATGGCTTCCAAGAAAAGAAAATACAAAAAAGATACAGTTCAGGAGAAATCCAAAGACTCTAACGCTGAAAAAAGGTTAGTAAAAAAATTTAAAAATTTATGTATCTCTTTTCTCAAATGGTTAAAAGAGACATTGGGGAGTACAAATGAAATTTACCACTGATGTTCTTTATTTTTGGATCTATTGATCATTTTACTATATGTTTTAAAAGTCTTAAGGAAGATAAAGATACTAATGTAGAGAATATAATGATGAGAAGGTATCTAAAAAAGAATTATGAAAAATCCAAGTCCCATAAAACGGGAAAGGATAATAATTTATCTCAAAAATATAAAAAAATTGTCTACGTTTGAGGAAGATGGGGATAATAAATAATAATATGAAAAATCTGGTGATGAAGCTACTAAAAATTTCTTATTACTAAATGGAATGATGAAAAGTTCACTAGTGAAAAAAGTGGTTTATCTGAAAAAGAATAAGAATAAGAAGATACTAAGTTTGAGTTCATGTTTAATATTTAGTTTAAATAATGTATTTCAAAGATTATTATACATGAAAATGAGAATAATAAGTTGAAGAAATAAAATATTTTACCAAATAATCAATAATTTTTATTGAAAAAAATACTCATTTCAAAAAGATATTAGTGATCTTAAGAAGCTACTTGATGGAGAAAAGAACCTCAATATCATCCAAGAAATAAAGACAAAGGTGTAGGAGAAATTAATTGACCTTTTTCAAAAAAAATTAAAGCTAAATGGGGAATAAAAAACTTAAAAAAATAGTTTTAGAAGTTCGTGAACGTTCGAATATGAGTAAAACATAGAATTAAAAGTAAAAACAATCCTCAGTGATGAACAATAAGGTTAAATATGATCATAATTAAATAATAATTATAAGACCACTTATGTAGCCAAAATAAGTGGAGTTGAGAATCCTAAAATATTTGAGGTTTTAAAGTCTAAACCAAGAGCTACTACTAGTGGATATATGGACAATGTTGAAAAGATATCTAAGTATAAGAAAAATATGTTAGGAGGTTTCCAAAACATTAGTAAACAATAATTTTCCAAGATGGATGGAAAAAAAATAGTGGAGATCATGAACCGAATTTAAGAGATCATGTAAATTACAGAGGAAAATATGATTTATATAGATATTATTGGTACTATGGAGGAACTAGGAATATGGAAAATATGTGTCAGTTAAATCATAAATTCTAAAATGAATCTAGGAGAAACTTGAGGTATAATTTGAGGTTGATTTTTCCCACCCAAAGAATATAACTTGAGAAATTTAGTTTCATGATTGAATATAGATTCCAACCCGTGAAAACTATTTTTAAAGATATTATCAACAATTTAATCTTAAAACATAATTTATCTTCATATTACCAACATAACAATTATCATACAAAAAATTTAAAATGTCACATGAGAAGTAAGAAAAAGGAAAGGAAAAAATCCTTAATTGTTGAAAATTATCTCAAAGATAATAAAGGAAAATGAAATTGGATACTGGATAGTTGTTGTTCTTCGCACATGATCATATATTTTAAGGTGTTGAATAATGTGAAATATTAAAAGGAAGGAATGTTATATCTTTTAAATGATAAGCCCCTTGGTATCATAGGCATTGGATCTACTATCATTGGACAAGAAAAGTTAAAATCCAAAATATATTTGTTAATTTATGGGATGAAACAAAATTTATGGAGTGTTTAAAAACTTTTTGATAAAGGGGGAGAAGTTATTTTTATGATATATGGTTCTTTTTTAAAACATATTAGATATGGGCAAGTTATTATAATAGGGAAATGAACTAATGGAAACTTATTTTAGTTTTTTGATACATAGATTCCATGTTTTCATAGCATGATAGAAGAAAATCAGTTATGTAATAAAAGGTTGGGGAATATGTGTCATGGGAATATGAGAAATCTAACAAAGAGAGAAATTATTTGTAATATTCCTGACCTGAAAAGAAGATGATAGGGGTTTTGCTCCATATACCATAAAGGAAATATTGCAATATCAGTCTGTAAGAAGGTTTATATTCATTGAAATCATCCCTCAGATAGAGTACCCTATTATATACATGGTCCGAAGATAAAATAATTGATGAATGGTGACAAGTAATTTGATTCCTTTATTGATAATTCTAATTACGTTATATATATTATGTTTTAAAAATATAACTCAGAGGTGCTCAAAATGTTTAAGAGTTTTAGGATAACTGCTAAAAAATAATGTAGATATTATATGAATAAAATTCAAAATGATAAGGGTGTTGAATAAATAAATGTAAATTTTTAATATTATCATGAAAATTATGGAATTCATAATGAGTTTAGTAAATTGGACACACTATAAGAAACAATGCTTCCAAAAGAAGAAATAGAAGTTTTGTAGTGATGGCATGAACAATATTTTTAGCACATGTTATTTATTAATACTTTTTTAGCCAATTTATTTGAGAACCAATTCATATTAAGAATCAATGTTTCTATAGATAAAACTCTAATATGACTATAATGACATTGTTCATCATAGATTTTAGGAAATCATGATAAATATAAAAACATTTTCCTAAAATATTTTCAGGGGAAAATGGTAATTGATCCTATGATATTGTCTCAAATAATTTTTATGACAAATTGTTTAGTCATGGAATACAGTTTTTACCCTAGTATAATGTTTTGGTGGAAATCTGATTCATTTGGATATTCACAAAATATTTAATATTTAATAAATTAAATATTACTTTATTCATGTGTCTCTATTTAGAGATATATTTTAAACTGAGTTTCGAATTTTAATTTTATCACCATAATTGATTCCAAGATGTGTGGTTTTTTATACGTAAGGGAAAAGAACATCATGGGCATCAAGGATAGGTTCATGCTTGTTTTTTTCTTTTTTTCTTTTTTTTCTTTTTTATTTTTTTCTCTTTTCCTTTTCTCTTATAAATTTGGATTCTCTCATATACCCCTAGGGGATCCTATGTAATATAGCTGAGAGAAGGAGTGTGAGAGAAGACGGATAGATGGGAGGATTTTCCACTTGGGGAGCTCTTTTGGAGGAATATTGGGCATCAGTGGGTGTGTGGCATGGATCTAGTGAAAAGATATAGTATTATATTCCCATAAGTAGGTCAATTTTAATATTTTATCTAGAAATACAAGTTTATTAGTTCTCTCTAAGTTTTAAATCCTTTCATTAATTTATCAGGGTTCCATTAGAGCACCCATGGGGCATTTAGGGAAAATCGGGGGTTTAGGCTGATTAGGGGGGGTTTCCCATTCATAAATTTTGATCACGCTATGTGTAATTTCAAGAACATGCCATGTGTTTTCTTTCTTTTTGGGGAAGAACTGACTTTGAGGACTACACTATGTTTGGTCCACATATACATTATGTAGAGGGCTTATGGTGGGGTGGTTAAGTACTCAACCATACATCCCAAGTGGCGGTGCATGGTTGGTAGGCTACATTGATAGTACCCATGTGGGGTGCACATCATATATGAGTAAACACCCAGATAGAAAACAAGGATAGTCCATGTGTGGAGCACTGTATGGTAACCCATGTTGGGAACACTCCATGTATAGGGTAGGATCACCAAGTAATTCTAAAATTACACACTAGGTCATGACTAGATACATATCCAGGGAGGACATTTAAGGGAACATATCCTGTACTAAAATTATATACCTTGTATTTTTATTCCCTTGTGTTTTTTTTTCTGGTTCTGCAACCTGGACTCATAATTAGATATAATAGGAGTCCAATATGAGTTTTTTCTACATATACTATAACGGTTATTTCCTTTAAGTCTGTAGAGACTGTCAAAATGGTGTTTTATATGGGGAAATCATTTTAGGAGGAATGTTTTGAGTTCTAGAATAATAATCCTCTGGTGGGATGGGTTTTGTGATGTGATACCAGAGAGAGGGTAATGATCTTGTTATTTTTCTTGGAATTTAAATTTTATGTTGGTTTTTTTAGGTTCTTTTAGAAAGATCCAAGGAAGAAGGGTTAAATATATCTCTAATGAGATCTTAAATTGTCCTTGTATATTGATACATATTTCTTTAGGTTAGATAAGTTTATGTTTAGATCATTTATTTAATGGTAATATCTATTAGATAATCTATGCTGAGTTGAAATCGTGGGATGGCAGTTACAGTCAGGTGTTGTTGGGTTTTCTATTTAAGTCTTAGGAACCCATTTATATTCCCTTATGGGTGAGAGTACCTAAGGATGGGTTGTTTTCTAGGAATCTGAATGTGTTTTTATTGAAATGGGATTTCCCACCATGTTTTTACCTATGTTGAGGATCCATTTTAGGGTTTTATGATCTTAAGGTGGTCATAAAGACTATTGGGAATTCCCTTGATGGAATGATCATGCTTTTAGATTCCTTTATCAGTGAATTATTTGATGATTAGTAGTAGGGTGTTGATAGTTTTTTGAGGATTATTATTATTTTGATCTTATCCTAAGATTCTGGACAAGGTAGAGGAGCCCATAATTGGGCTTTTTCACTTTTTGTGATCGTTTATCCATTTAAGGATCCTTTAATAGGCATGGTTCGAGAGCTTGGGTACATCAAGGAAGTCCCTTGTAGGATGTTTCTTTATGTTGTGACCCTATGGATCATGGGAGCCAAAAAATTTACAAGCAGAAAAGATATTAGAACAACTAGTTCATTCTTTAAGGATGTTGGTTTTTAGAGTTAGATTGACCGAGATTTCCTTAACCATTACGTGAGAGTTGATCAGTGCTGTGATTTTATCCTTTTTGAATGTTGGGTACATGATTTGGATTGAGATATGTTTTGGTGTCATTTGGATGCAATTTCTGAGGTAGTTTCTACTCAGAACATGGTTTGAGGAGGAGGACCTTGGGTTATCTTAGATAGAGAGTTGGATATGAGTTTTGATCTGTTTCTCTCCTCTATTAGATAGATGTGGATTGACATGATTTCGGAGCTAATCAGAGATCTATATGAGTTCACCCCACTTGCTGAGAGTTTTTTCCTGGCTAGTGGTTATCTATCATAGATGGTGATCACTCTCGGTGTTGTGGATGATGAGTTCTCTCGGTTACTCATATGCGACCCCTAGGATAGTGTATTTATCCATCCCACATAAGGTTGGGGCCCTTGGGATAGTGCATCTATAAATCCCACACTTGGAATGATCCCTGGGATAGTGTGCACTCTTGAGGCCTCATTTGGATCTTGATTTGTTTGGCATGGATCTAAAAACATGATAGTTTATCAAGGGTCTATTGTAGAAACCTACCACCATTTCAGATCAGGCCATTGGAATCCAAGAGATTTGTAGTTAAATTTTTTCATGTGCAATCCTGCGATTATGCCCCAGGGTCTAGCATGTGTGCCCTTATGTTCAGACCTCTTGCACCACCTATGTAGATCTAGAATATGCACCTAATTTCATGTGGTTAGGTGAGCTGTGTTGTATAATTCCTCTTGAATAGGCCAAAGTATAGATACATTTACCTTGGGTGTTAGTCTACAACTAACAGTTAACAGTTTTCATTTTTTTATCCCCCTTTATATTTTGTGCAGTTTTCTATTTTATGTCATTTTTACTTAGTCTTTGGCTAGGCTGGGAATATCATGTGTATATGAACTTGTTATGATAGAAGATTATAGGTCCTCCATTTGGGGTGGCCATCATGACCCATTCTAGTGGGGCCCATGCAGCGACTCCCAAATCCCAACTTTAATAGTCTGGGGGATGGTGAGTAGCACCAAGTATGCATATCACTAACATGTGGGGAATTTCCTAAGTAAATGTTCACCCGCACATGTCCCTAATCTAGAAATGCTAAAAATTAAAAAATCACTATGGAAAAAAAAATACATACATACTACTAAACCCAACCGACAGAGTACAACAGGAAAGTAAAGTACAGTAAAGTAAACTGGGTCAGAATACAATCCCACCAAAAGAAAGAGTCTTAAAACTAAAAAGTCCAACCTATAAACAAAAAGGTAATGGGACTAATGCTCAATTCCATAAGAATACCTTGGCCTGTCTTAACTCACATTGATTTTTCTTGTCCTGGTCCGCCCTGGACTTCATCAAAAGGTCGGTCATCTGCATAATACATCACATCTGTGGACAAAGCCCGTACTGGGGTGAGTAAAACAATACTCAATAAGACACCTCAAAACAAAAATAAATACACAAAGTAGAGATACAATCAGCTCTAAAAATTATATGTCTACAGTACATATAAAAATATCATATCTAGATAAACTCAAACCTCTAACAATAATCTAGAGGTAAGTCACAACTACTGCATACCAACACAAGAGATTCAGTCTGAATATTCCACAAAGCAACTCTTCCGAGAGCACACACTCCTGATTCTAATATTATTGATGATGTTTACCCAAGAATTACTATTCATAGGGAACCTTCATGAGAGAGATACACGGATCGATCTGAAGAGATATATGATACACTCACTCTGGGATTACTCCCTCCATGAGTGGGGAATATCAGAATTCACATATGAGGATCAATTCTAGGACCATGGGTTGATACCATGACTCACCGAGATTCACCTACTAAGTAGAGGATATACCTCTGGAAGGACTGGTCGCACTAATACCAAGACTCTACCTAGGTCATAATAATAGATGTTGGATACTTATTCGGGCCTCTCATAGGGGATTCCTGACTATATCCAGTAAAATCTTGATGAAGGAACCATACTACTATGAATAAGAAATGATACTAACTAACCTTCAGAGGAAAAATCAAGGGAACCAACCCAAAATAATGGTTTCTATGATGCAATGGACAAGAGATTCAAGCCATGAAGGAATGGGTACAAAACATCTAGTAGGGTCACACATTATGTCCCTTGACCACGGGTATGTCCCATGTCGAACGGCTCATGTCATCAGAACATGTCATGTAGAATAGGTATACACGGAGTGTAGAAAGGCTCTTGCACTATGTCCTACTATTTGGGGTCCACCCGTGTACTCTGGTTGTGTTTCAGTACATGATGTCAACCTATGTTCACCTTCCCGGGTATCAGTATATGGGATAACCCGTTTATTCAATAAGGTTATGGCTATGTGGTGGGGTACACGCTGTGTAGGAAATCCATGTACTACACCATGTGTTTGTGCACCTCCTTAGATACATGTCAAACCTTTGGAAAGGACCCACACACCGTGTTAGAGGTTCCATACACCATGTGATACTTTACTATGTCCTGAAACCCTAATCACTGCTGATTGGGGGCCACACATTGTATTTCATGGACTACACATTGTGTTCTGTGGAATTTTCTAGAACCTTCGTTCACGCTTCGTCGTCTCCTCCGCTGCTACGACCGTTGTCTCTAGAAATTCTAGGTCAGGATACTTGAGATTTGAGATCATCTAGTCCCTCCATCACCAAATCGATAATATTTTATCCTTGAGTCAACTCTAAAAACAATATCTTCTTCATTCTCCATTTCTAATGAAGAATGAGAAATTGGCACCAACTGTCATTTGATCTGATACTGAAACCATCTCCATACCACGTTCGAGTAATACCAATGTCGTATCTTTAATTTTGGATCGTTGCAATTAGAAATGAAGTTAAAAATATTATTAGTTCATAAACCAGGAAGAACATGAAGAATGTGAAGCATTTTGGGGAAGAAAAAACACATGGAACAACCCAAGGAATGAATCTCAACCATTTTTCAATACAGACTCGATCAATTCTATAAGAACAATAAAGATAACAAAATAGGATAATCATCCCCAGATTCCCTCAATCAAACCCTCCTGCAAGAATGATCAAATAGTGGCTCAACATGTTTGTGGGTTTATCTGTGTTCATTGTTAATTATTAAAATAGGAAAAGATTGAATTGAAATCATAATTCTCTTCCTAGGATTTGGATCATTCACTATTGAGGGTTCTTTTACGATGGTGATCCATCAAGAACAATCATGATTTGTCATATCTTCGTCTCCCATCGAGAGGTTTCTCCATGAATTTTCTCTGGATATTTTAGGGATTTATCTAGGGTTATTAATTCTAACCATATGTCACTACCAAGTTGCTTTTTAAAATTAAATGTATCATTTTGTCATCGCAACATCAAAATAACATAAATCATTAATTTATTTTATTCCTTGAGTGTCCAAAAACTAACTTTCACAATCGTCCTATGCTGGATGGTGTTACGGCTCACCTAAGTAAAAGTCACTTCTTTGAATGCAATGATTCCCTCATACTTCTAATCTGGTCACCCATTTAGAATCTATTCCACTTTTTTAGTAAAAAAGCTCATGGAAACTATTTGAATATATTTAATATACTTCAGAAATTTATTTCTGGCACACCGGGCCTTGGAATCACACAGTGTCTCAGTACCTAGTCTTGAATTAATTCCATATAATATTTAAAAATAATACACAAAAAAAATATTGGACATTAAATTATCCCCACCTAGGGGCTTTACATCCCCAGGAATCCAAAAATAAAGGCTATACAAAAATATTTGGGTATTGTACTTGAATCCGAGCCTCCCACTCTCATGTTCTCTCCTTGAGATTCTTGTGTTACCATCAGACACGCACTAACGGAATAACTCACCCATGAAGGATCCTCTCCTGCTGATCCTCTATCAACATTGGGTACTCAGTAAAATTAGTTCCATCGCCAATGTTCAGCTCTCCCCAGTCGATGACATGTGATGGGTCATTCACGTACCTCCTCAACTGCGATATGTAGACAACATCATGTACTCAGTCTAATATTAGGGGTAGAGCTAAGCAATATGTGACCTTGAAAACTCTATGTAGTATCTAAAAAGGTATGATAAACCTTAGAGATAACTTTTCACCATGGCCAATTCTCCATAACCCTCATTGATGTGAGACCTAAAGGAATACATGGTCTCCTTCCTTGAGCTCCAAAGGCCTCCACCGTATATTATTATAAAATTTAGGATGGCTCTATGTAGTATTCATCCACTCCTTGATGATATGCACCTTCTTAGTAGTATCTCACACCAATTCTTGGCCCATGAGTGCTAGATCTCCTGGGTACGTCTAGCAGAGTGGTGACCTATAGGGTCACCCATATAGAGCCTTGAATGGTACCAAACCAATTGTGGAGTGGAAGCTGTTGTTGTAGGAAAACTCTACTAGTCGTAGGTGGCCCTCCAAACTACAAACGAAAACCAAGATGCAAGTCTATAGCATGTCCTTCAGAAACTGAATGGTCCTCTCTATCTGGCCATCCATATGGGGATGAAACACCGTGCTCAAGTGCAACAGAGTCCCAAAAACCTCTTGTAATTCCTTACACAACCAAAATATGAAATGAGAATCACTATCAGAAACTATCATTGATGGGATTCCAGGGAGTCAAACTATCTCTTTAAAATAGAGTTGTCCCAATATCTCTACATAACTATACTCTCAGATAAGTAGAAAGTTGTCCAACTTGCGGAGTCCGTCAACGACCACTCATACGCCATCATTCCCCCTTTACGTGCATGGTAAATCGATCACAAATTCCATCAATATCCCATCCCCCTAACATTATGAAACCTCAAGGGGTTGTGTCAAACTCACTGGAACCCGGTGCTCAACCTTCACCTACTAGAACATAATACATCGAGAAAAAAACTCTACCACCAAAATCTTCATCACTATTTACCAAAACTGATGTCAGAGGTCCTGGTACATTTTCTCCAAACTAGGTTGTAATGCTAAAGGGGATGTATGAAAATCCCTTAGAACCACCTCTCATAATTCCACTGGTACAACTGTGCATCCCTTAAAAAAGATAGTGTGCTCCCCACCTTCTGAATATCCATCAAACGCAATCCTTTTCGACATCTGAGCACATAGTTCCCCATAGTTGGTATCCCCAAGCTATGCCTCCTCGAATCATTGTATGAGGGTATGGGTGATAACCATTGACTAGAGGCAGGCTTCTCTATCTCCATATATGAAGGATAACTGTAAAAAGGACAGCTTCTCTGAAGCCTCATTCAGAAACTATGAACTAGATCTTCTATTGAAAGCATCTACTACCATGTTCCACTTTCTGGTAGTATAGACAATCTCAAAGTCAAAATCCTGAATGAACTCAAGCCATCTCCTATATCTCATATTTAGAACATTATGAGTGAAAATATACTTGAGACTCTTTTGATAGAAGTATACAATAAACTGATCTCCCATTAGGTAGTGTCTCGACATCTTCAATGTGAAAACTACCACTCCTAACTTAATATCATGGGTTTCATTGTTCTTCTCATGTGGTCTCAACTGGCATGAACCACATGCAATCACCACATTCCTCTGCATTAGGACACAACCTAGTCTAGTCCCTAATTCATCAATGAATACTATGTACTCAAGACCCTCCTCTGGAAATCTCAATATTGGAGTGCTCATAAAACTTTGTCTCAACTATTGAAAATCCTATTGGAACATCTTTGTCCATACGATAGGATACCCCTTTCAGGTAAAAGCTTTCAAAGGTGTGGATATCCTGGAGAAATCAGTTATGAATCTCAAGTGACATTCTACATACCCAAGGAAGCTCTATACCTCCATCATGATCCTAGGTGGCTCGCATGCTAACACTACCTCCACCATGGTCATGTCCACTACCACTCCAAACACTGAGATAACATGTCCCATAAAGTTGAACAACTAAATCCAAAACTTGAACATTAATAGTTTCCCATAAATTTGGTGTTGTCGGAGTACATCCATAACCATCCTTAGGTGTCTTGTGTACTCCTCCATAGACATTGAGTACACAAGGATATTTTTAATGAGTACTACCACGAACCACTCTAATTAAGGAAGAAATATTTGGTTCCTGAGTCCTATGAACATTTTTGGGGAATTCATCAAACCAATGAGTATCACTAAGTACTTATAATGACCATATCAGCATCTGTAATGTCCCCAACCTATGTGCCACTAAATCGGTGCCCCGAGACGGGTCTTCACAAGACCTCAAGTGTTCCTCCAGATATGCTATAGGTTTCTGACCACCTACCTTGAATCTAATGAAGAAATCCCCCTCAATTTAATCCTTAGATATCGATTCCACCAACCCTAGAAGACTCAACCTATATGTCATCCGAAAAAGAGGGCCTTATATATTCGAAAGGAGATGGGGGAAATATGAAAACCCTAATCAAGAAGAGGAATTACGGAGGAGATTAGACTTACCCAAATCATCGATTCTCAATTGATGGCACTCCAAACGACCTCGAGATGAGGTAGAATCACCCTTGGAATATCTTGGGATATATTCCTTGTCACTAGGGTTATAAGGGGAAGAAAGAAGGAAATCCAGAGTTGGGGTAAAAAATATTTTAAAGGAATTTTTGTAAATTTCAAAACTTTACTGGGTTGCATGGTTTACCCACATGGTTTTCCAAACCATTTGAAAACTGTTCAAGATACACATTCCCAAAATACCCCCTTATAATGTTTTCCTTATACGGTTATCTAAACCATGCATAAACTGTGTCAGTGGTACTATCCCAAAATCATCCCCCTGCACTGTTTCCTAGGATAATCTACACTGTTTCCACTAACCATGCAAAAACCATGAAGCATCTCAGAAAACTCGTTTTCCTCCTTTTTCACATCCTGAATTCCCCGGAACACTCCCGGGTCTTTCCATAAACTTGAGGAACACTTATTTAACCAAATTAAGAGACTAAAACTAAAACATAAACAAAACATAACTTAAATAAAATTCCATCTCTTACAACCAGCCCACCTTAGGATGGATCATCCTTGAGACTATCTTCTAGAGCATCCTTGAGCTTCTGAAGAAAATAGATCGGTCCACTGGACCCGTATGTCCATTTATCGCTCCCAAGTTCCTTCTGGAAAGTTTAAATGCTTCCATAGAATATGAAACAAGGGTAAAACCTTTCCTCGCCAAACCTTATCACTATGATAACCAATATGAATCAGATTCTCCTAAAAGGATGCATCAGGCTCAAGCTCAACATCATCAACATTTATTGAATGAGATGGATTAGGATTATACTTATGAATTTGTGAAACCTGAAAAACATCATGCACCCCACTATAACGTTGTAGAAGTTCCAATCGGTAAGCCACTGTTCTGATCCTCTCCACAATCTCAAATGGCCCCATGTACATGGGCGCCAACTTTCCCTGTCTCCAAATTTGATGATAACCCAACCTTGATGACACCCAAAGAAACACACTATCCCCCACCACAAACTCAAGACATCTATGATGCCGATTTTCATATGAATTGTTCCTACTCTGAGCTATCATCATGTGATTATGAATCAAATGAACTTTCTTTGACATCTCCTCCACAAGACTCAATCCTAACTATTCAGACTGCCCATCTTCTATCCAACACAACGGAGATATACATAGTCTCCCATAGAGTGCCTTAAAATGCACCATCTGAATCGTAGCATGGAAACTATTATTGTAAGAAAACTCAATGAGTGTAAATGCTTGTCCTATGAACCACTAAAATCTAGGACACATCCTGTCAACATGTCCTCCAATACCTGAATTGTATGCTCAGACTTCTCGTCTGTCTGTGGTTGACAATCCATACTCAACAACATCTGGGTACCAAGCACATTCTGTAATCCTTGCCCAAAGCATGATGTGAAATGTAGGTCACGATCTGAAACTATTTTTCACATCACACCATTTAATCTCATTATTTCTCAAACATATAACTCACTAAACTAATCAACAATTTCAGTCTCCATGATCGGCAATAGATGATCCACTTTAGTCAACTGATCCACACCAACCGATATTGCATCATTCTTTTGATGTGTCCTCAAAAGACCCACTACGAAGTCCATATTTAGGCCATTCCACTTCCATTATGGATTGGGTAATGACTATAACAAGCCACCTGGACATTGGTGCTCGGCCTTCAATAGTAGTGAGGTAAGGCATAGTGCCACGAAATTTGAAACTTCTTTCTTCATTCCCAGCCACCAATACTTCCTACGAAGATCAAAATACATCTTAGTCAATCCCAGATGCACAGACCACTTTGATGTGTGGAACTCACGCGTCAACTCTTCACACAAACACATTGGTACAACAACATGGCCACTAATAGATATGATTCCATCACCACCCAAGTCCTAACTAGAATGTGTCTCCCCAACTTTTAGACATTCCTTCATAGCCAAACACTCATGATATTCTAGATGAACCTCCCTTAATCAAATCAAAATCCTATAACCAATCGCAATAGGTATACGGGTCATTTGTCCATGCACATCATGCACCTCCAGGTGCATCTTAGTAAACAAATCTATCATTTTCCATTAAGAGTTGGATTCCTGAACCAACTGATTCTGAGTATCTAGACTCAGATAATACACAACCCTATTCCATTTCCCATGTGTGTATGCCAACACAAAATCAGAGGGTTTTAGGTACTCAACCCACCTTTGTTGTCGATGATATAATACCAAATAAGAGAATATGTAATTAAAACTTTTATGATTGGTAAACACCGTGAACTGCTCCCCCAATAGGTAATGCCTCCAACACATTATGGAATAAACCACAACAGCCATCTCAAGATCATGGTTAGGGTAATTAATTTGATGGGGCATAAACTTCCTGTACACATCATCTATAACCTAGTCATCCTGCATCAACACTTCCCCATGTCCAACACCAGACACCTTATAGAACCAAGTGTACTTCTTACCAGGTACAGGTAAAATTATAATTGGTGTAGTATTAAACCACTTATTTAATTATTTAAAAGAAGTTTCACATTACTCCAACCACTCAAAATAACACCCTTCATGGATACGCTTGACATTGGTGCCGCTAGATGAGAGAAGTCATTAATGAATCTTCGGTAATAATAGTCCAATCCCAGAAAACTAAGATCATCAGAAATATTATTGGCCTGCTCCCAAGACCCCATAGTGTTCACCTTCTCTAGATCCACTAACACAAATGACTCATAAATGATGTGTCCCAAAAAATTTGATTTATCAATCTAGAACTGACATTTTGATAGCTTGGCGTAAATATTATGATCTCTTAGTGTACTCAAGATGATGTCAAGATGTTTGGAATGATGGTTAAATGTTCGTGAGTACACCCATATTTCATCAATAAATAAAACCATGAGCTAATCCAGATAAGGTTGAATTATTCAGTTCATTAGAACCATAAAATCAGCTAGTGCATTGGTCTTTCCAAAAGGAATCACCAAAAAAACATACAAGCCTTAGCTTCTCTTGAAATCTATCTATAGAACATTAGAAGTTATCACCCTCAACTGATGGTATCCTAATCTCAAATTCATATTGGAGAACACCGAGGTTATAACACCCCAAAAATTTTATGGTATATTTCTCTTAAATACATTCTATTCGTTAGATAACCCATATTGCATGAAGCACTAATTCTTTTGTGAAACAAAACATTATAGGAGAAAGTTATATTTTATACATTAAACATAAATTTTCCACTTTTATGTCTCGAATTTCGAAAAACAGTCATCTAGAGTTGTGACCAGTAAGTCATTTGGAGTTAGATAGAACCAACTTGATTTTTTGATAAATAGTGACACAACCTTATGAATAGTAATATGACCCTTATAAATAGTAAATAATGATAATATATAATTTTATTAAGGTAATAAGATAATTAGAAGTTAATTAATTTTTCAATGTAATACAAAACTAATTATACCTTTAAATATTTATTTTTTGAATTAAGGTTCATTTTATTTAAAAATTAAATTAAAAATACATAGAAAATTTTTTTTAAAAAACATAGTTCATTTTTTAATTCTAAATGTTAAAAAATGGTTAGGGTGAATTTTTGGGATTTTTCTAAAATACTAGAATTTCTCGGGGATAGTAAAAATACAGATTTGAGTTTTCGGTAGTTTAATGACATCATAATGATTTAATTATTAATATAAAAGGGTTGGTATACTTGTGTGTAGTATATTATGACATGAGGTTTCACAAGTGGCTTAAACCATGGGAAAATACCATTGGCAAGCCCATGGTTTTGGGAAAACCACTAACGAGGTGTCCCTTTTAATTAATAAAAAACTCTCTCTTAATTACTATAAATACCCACTATCCCCCTTAGATTTATTTCATTCCAAACTCAATATCCTCTAATATCTGGCGGTATTAACTCCCTAGGAGTCCTCCCAAGGTGTCTGTAATCCACCAAGGTCCCATCCTTCAAGATCTAGGAGTTACTCTACAAGGTAAGGGAATACTTCATTCTCTTCTTTTAGTCGACACTTCCTTTATGTTATCTATTTGAATTTCTATTCTCGTATGATGGGGTTTGATTTTATGTGTTCTTATTACTATCCTTTTTGATTTCAATATGATTAGATACCCTTTTGCTCTCATAATTTCATTTAATGAAATTTTAAGCGACGACGTTAGGCTGCTGAATTTTCATAAGGGATCTCGCACCTTTTCTTTTATTTTCAAGTTCATGTCTTTTAGTTTTTTCTCCTAAACTCCGATATCCAAATGAACATGATAGACTCTAGTATCATATATATACTGTAATTATATCATGTTAAATGAAGATCTATCATCAATATCCTTACTCCATCCCTTTTATTTTTATAAACTAAATCAACGTCCATGAGGTTCCAATTTATAACCTTCATGGACGACGGAGGTTCGTTCCTCAATTTCTCATTCATTACTGGTCATGAAACCATTTTAATGGTTGAACCAGATAAGAATATATTTATTTCATCTCATTAATTTTCTATAATTCTTAGACATTCATAATATAATATAATAATAAAAAACAAGTTCATTATGAACAAAATAGCCAAGTTAATCCAAATATTTGTAATAAACTTTTAACTAATGAATCATCATCATGGTATATAACCCAAAAATAATTTAAATCTACTTAATGTAATTAATAATATATATTAAAAATTATGGATGTTTAACCACATTTCAAATGAACTTCCATTCATGAAAACAAGTAAACAAATCATGAAAACTAAGGAAGAAAATTCTTCCAAAATAAGAAAATTGAACCACTTAAACCCATAAAAGGGCCATGAATGAACCTAAAAAGTTTATAATAAATCAATTAAATGTATAGTCGGTTATTTATTTATTGATTAATGAAGATAAATTTTATTATTCAGGTCATTAAAACAAACTAAGAACACACTCAAGAATAAGGTAAGGGGTTTCTCATCTCACTTTCATTTCCATGATATTTCCATTGTTCGCCAATTATTTCTTGTATGTGGTATATGTGTACATCAATTGGATATATAATCACATTATTCTATTTATATTCATGGTAATTAATTACACATTTGAGGGTTATTAAGTTCTGTTCATATGATTCGACCGATTACATTGTGGTAAGAGACTTTGTCTCAACTACTATTTTGTTGTGAGTAACTTTGTGCGGTGCACCTGATAATCCTTATGTTGTGTACCTAATGTGCATTTGAGGTTAATTTTGATTTGAAATTATATTTATATTAAATATCCATAATCTCAAATCATGGATATGTTTTTTTCTAAACCGTATTACATTTTACCTGCGGTGTTTATTTGGAAAGTTATTTTATTTATGGAAATATTGATGAATTTGAATACTCTACTCTATTAGGATATTGAAAAGGCGTATTGCTCTTGTATTTAGTCAATGTATAAAGTGTGATTTGTACATGAAGTGGTGTGTGGGGCCCTCTATATCCCCTCGATGCATTGTTAGGTCTCATGAGACAAATCAGTTTGGCGACAAACCCTTCAAGTTTGTTTCCAAAAATCAGACGGATTTCTATGCATAGAACTAAACCGTTTTTATAGTATTATGGTTTCATGTTCCAGATTCATGAAGTCCAATTAATAACCATTCTATTTATTCATTATCGGTTATTAATATCCAAGATGTTTAAACTATGACAAAATATATGGATGCAGTTTCATTCTCTGTTTATTAATGGTGTGAGTTTTTAATTTTTTCACCGTGCCATATAAATTTTGTCAAATTTTTTACATTTCAGTTGTTACTGATTCATGCTTCCACTATTTGTAACCATTATTGAGAGTTTGAGATCACCCCTTTCATTTTTTTCCATCAAAAGGTGATGAAGAGGTGATCGTTTATTGAGTTCCTATGGTTGTAGTTTTTTGTTCTTGATATGTATTGTATTTTGTACCCTTTTCCAATGTAATTTGAGTTACATCAACGTATCTAGTTTTTTCAATACTACTAAACTGATCATTCCTTAGAGATTTTTATTCCTTTTAACCATTCCAATATCACAAGTAATTCACCGGCTCCAGCCTAGAGAGGTCGGGGTGTTACAAAGGTACCCCTCAGTTGGTCAAACAGGTCATCAATCCTAGGAAGAGGGTATCAATTCTTAACTATCATCACATTCAACTTACTATAATTGAAATCTAACTTCAATGACCTATTATATTTCTTAGAAAAAATCTCGGGTGATCCCCATGGAGACTTACTAGGTTGAATGAATCCCTTTTCCTTCATCTCTTCTAACTAAACCTTCAGTTCCAAGAGTTATTTTGGCACCATTCGATATGGTCGAATGGAAACTGCTTCTTCCCTTGGAAGCAACTCGATTGTAAACTCAACATATCTCTGGTGGTAGCCCTAAGAATTCTTCAAGAAACATATCTTAGAAATGATCCACCACAGGAGGAAGGACATGTTTCTCCACTGCTCCATCATCAAGAATAAGGCATACCACTTAGGTTGTGATCTCTCCCAATTGATGAGAAAATTGCCATGAACGGCCTGCTCAAACATCCCACTCACCATGAAGGATATAAATGTATCCATTAGAAGATGTAAATGTTACCCAACATCGATAACAATCGATATGTCCTTGATACACCATGAACAAATCCATACCCAAGATTGGGTCAAAGACTGAAATATCTAAAATAAAAATATTCCACAGGAAACGATATCCACAAAACACAAAGGAACAACCTTTAAACTGCCTTATATTCTCATCTCTCACCCCCAACAGAGTATCAAGTAAAAAAACTCCACCCACACCTTCCATAGTTAGGAAAAAAATTACTATGAACTATGATGAAATAATAAATGGGTAACACTTGTGTCAAACAAGGAAATAGAGAGCATTGAAGATACAAGAATAGTATCTCGAATAGTAGATGGTCCATCTCTGCCTACTCAAGGTGTAGACTGAATTGTGTGAAGCTGGCATGTCCCTCTACACTAAGATCCATCCTTTGTACCAAGCATTTCACTGCCCTTCTGGTACGAACGGTCTCACCCCAGAGTTCTATGTCCACCAGCCCTACCGGTATGACCTGTGGAGATCCAAATACCTACCTGATATGAGATAATCATCCCCCACCTAAAATTTTTATTCCTCTCTATCCTCCAATTTTTTCCGACTATCGTGCCTTGATACAGAACCTCTACACACGGCCCATTTTTTCACATGCTTTGCACTCAATATGTTATTGGGAACACTGAATTCACATTTGTCTCGACCTACCACACAGATAGCAGCAAACTCGATCACTAACTTGAGATACTTGTTCCTTTTTCTTTTTGTTCTTCCCATCACTTACCAGGTGGAAATTATCAAAACGGAACTTCCTACTATCGGAAGTCGCATCACAGGTTCGCCCCACCGGAACTGCATGTCTAAATCCAAAGGCCTCTTCTAGGTTTCCTTCTAAGATGAGGTCTTGATACATCCCCTCAAAAAACCTCTTCAGCCAAAATATATTTACCTAGGATCTGATCTCATGTCAAAGTCCATTATAAATTCTTCTTTCCATAGATGACTCGTCTCTTAATAAAGAAAGAACAAAATTTTTCAAGTCCGTGAATAGACCCACACACTCCATTACTGACATCTTCCCTTGTGTGAAACTCATAGACTCCATATCCTTCTCTTGCCTTAAGGTACATGGTTAGTAATGTTCCAAAAAAAATCATAAAAACTCTTCCAGGGAATTCCCTCTACTGGTTCATTCTAGACTAAGATATCCCAACAACACTTTTTCGGGCCACGCAATATATAGTTCGCAAACTTAAATTGCTTCTCGAAAGGAGTATCCAAATGATCAAGAATTGTTTGGATAGACTCTATCTATAACCCTGCTACCTCTGGACCACCCTCTCTGTTAAAGGTTAAGAGGTGTTTCAATTGAAACTCCTTGGTCAACCCAAACATACTTGGTGTGACCCGCCCTGGGTCACATTCCATCATCTGAATAAAATGAGAAAATTTCTCATAAAACTGTTCTTCCCAATAATCTTGAACCATGGGATCTTATTTCTCAACTACTGGAGGATCATTCTCAACAACATCTTCTTGTCTCCCAACTAGCACACGCTTTCATTGTGGTGTTTCCCTACAATGTTGAAAACAAATATTTAAGAACACAACCAGGAAACATTACTAAAGTATAAGGCAAGGCTCATCATTATCCTTAAACAAACCATTTCACATACACAACCCATTAGTATTTATTATATATGGAACACTACCCTCAACAATCATTCCTAAGTCAATGGCTAACAGAGGTTAAACACCCTATATTTTACACACTTTCAAAACAATTTCCTTATCCCAATTTACACCAATAAAATTTCATTTCACATACCACATTTATAAAGAATAATTATTTCATTATAGTTTAACATTTTTCTCCCATTTTTTAACCATTTGTATCGTCTCATAAGACTCAAATTTTCACCACTTTTAAGAAATCCAAATGCATTCTACCCTCTATGTCCCACACACCCATCCCATGTGTGTGTGCCTACTATAATACATGTCACTTTTACACATAGGTGGCTAGAATGATCCATGAATGCACAACCTCATTCCATTCCAGACACAAGAAAAATATCATAAAACTTTCACATCACACCACATGTGCATCACCCAACGGTGAAATATTATCAAATGAAACAACACAGAACAAGAACATGAATTTCCACCATAGGTGACTTGGTTTTTCCCTTTTACTTGGGTCAAATACTCCTAGGAATGATCTCATTAACAAGGCCATAAACTTTCTTAATCTCCTATATATCATCCCAAAATAGTATGAAAGAGAAAATAACTCAACTGATAACACTTTGTAACATCCCCAAAAAACGTGCCACTAAATCGGTGTCCCGAGACAGGTCATCACATGACCTCAAGCATGCCACCCCTATTCCTGAGGTTTTTGACTACTAGTGAGGGTCTAGATTAGTCACATGGGGATATTATACCCTCTTATCAGAGTAATCCACAACAGAAAACATATACATAGTGGATATAACATGGGATAATTGGTGAACAAGCATAAATAATCATTTCCCAACTAGGTACAAACCACAACCAACAGTAAATATGTTATGTGAGTCTATAAAGACAAGTGAAAAAAAATCCAAAAAAAAGACAGACATTAGAATCCATAAAATGGTCCTGACTTCATGTCAGGAAACTCATCCATGCATGTCCCATCTCTTAATCAAATCCCTTTCTTAGGAACCTTTCCCTTGTTATGACCAGTAAGCATGAAATCTGCACAGGTTCCCAATAGAGGCTTTAGCATGATGTTTTTTCAACTCACTAGGACATCACTAATGGTGCCTACAAGATATCAAGTATAAATACAAAGAGGATGTAAGTAAAAATGAATGGAAATCTAGTGAATGAGAATACAAGGGCCGCTAGTTAATAATCTAAAATTTTATATTATTATTTGGATTATTGTGCCAGGTTCATTATGTGCATCTTCTCATCATTTAGTTCATTATCAATGTGTAATCCATGGGTTAGAAATTAAACTTATTCTCACAACATTCATGGGATTTATCATTCTGCATAATAGAAAAATTTGCATCCCTATCTCTCTAGGGATGAGCATATCAAGTAGTCACTACACTTACTTCAGAGCATCATTTCATTTATTTTCATTGAATACAACCATTGGGGGCATAGAGCATCAGTACAACCCCCCTACCCATGCATAACTCAATAAGTTAAAGCATCATTCCAACCCTATCTGTGGGAGGAGCATTAGTCCTTTATCGTACCACCAAGCCATGTGCACATTCTTATTTCCATTCACCACATTTATCCATATCACAACCAATACAGAAAATAAATATAAAATAATGGTTCCCAATAATCAACATGGGATTTAATGTTATACCATATCCCATTAATAATTCCCTTATACAACACATAACTTGTTAGCCCAATTCTCTTTCTAATGTCTCACCCCATTAACCATATTCATCAATTCATAAGACATAATCAACCCTAAAAGTTCAACATTTCATATACACCAAACCTCTTAGTATTTTCAATAAAAATCATTATCCACAAGGCACAATCCCATTTAACTAATTTATCCTATTTTTATTACCATTACAAATAATACCTTAGGACATTACTAAGCATAAGGACATGACAATAATTCATTTTCACTTCCATTCAACATGTTAACGTGCTTATCAAGGTATTTACATTAACACAAGACAACCTTTCTCATACTTAGATAACTTCTATGTCCGGAAAGTATCAGCACACCCCATGGGTGGCACTATGAAGGTCATATCATACTCTATATTTCCCATGAGGACCATAAGGGTTTCAATTCATCATTTAGACATTAATTATACCAAATATAATCAAAGGATGAAAATAAAAACAATGTGTAACCAGGAAATAAACCCAAGCATGCATAAATCTCAAGAGAAACTATGGGGTATAACATGTAGACCACCTACCTTGAATCTGATGACAAACGCTCCCTCAACTGAAGCCTTAGATCCCAATTCCACTAACCCTTGAAGCCTGAACCAATATCTCACTAGAAAAGGAGTTTTTAGTGCCTTGGAAGGATATGGAAGAAATATTCAAACCCTAATCGAGAAGAGGAAGCAAGGAGGAGATTAGACATACCTTGATCTTCGATTTAAAACTAACATCTCTCTAAATGACCTAGAGATGAGGGATAATCACTGTTGGAAGCTCATGGGAGCTCTTTCTCATCACTAGGGTTTTATGGGGGAATAAAAGAGTAAATCGTGAGTTTGGTTTAAAAATCCTATAATGGAATTTTTCAAATTTCTCAACTTTACTCGGTTATATGGTTTAGCAGCATAGTTTTTCAAACCGTGTGAAAACCATGCGTAAACTGTACGAGAGCCACTATCCCAAAAACCACCTTTAGAATAGTTTACCCACATAGTTTTCCAAACTATGTGAAAACCATGCAAGAGATACTATCTCAAAATCATCCCCTCACATAGTTTCTTATGATACTCTTCATGGTTTTCACTAACCACATGAAAACTATACAACATGCCAAGAAAACTATTTTTCCTCCTTTTTCATGTCCTAAATTCCCCAGAACACTCCTGCATCATCCCATGAACTTGGTGAACACCTGTTTAACCAAAATAAGGGACTCAAACTGAAACATAAACAAAACATACAGTTAGTAGAATCCTAGATCTTACAGCTTCTGAAAGTCGTCTTCAGTATATCCTCATCCCGTACTCACAACTGGTGATAGGCTGATCGAAGGTCAACATTTGAGAACAATTGATCCCCTCTCAACTGATCAAAGAGTTCATCGGTCCTCGGTAGTGGATACTTATTCTTAATAATCACCTAGTTCAAGTTCCTGTAATCTAAAAACAACCTCAAGTCTCCATTAGCCTTCTTGGAAAAAAATTTGGGGCCACCCCTGGTGAAATATTGTGCCTCATGAAGCCCTCCATATATAATTCCTCCAACTACACCCTCAACTCATGAAACTCTTTGGGATCAATAAAATATGTTGGTGAGGATATTGGTGTTGTTCTTGGGTGTAATTCAATGAATAAGACGATATCCCGATAGGGCAGTAACCCTAGAACATCATCTCAGAAGACATCCTTGTACTCTACTACTACTACTAGGAACTAAAAGATCGTAACATTTGCTACTCTAAGGGTAAGGCTAGCCAACTCATAAGTGATCGGCTGCACCCTCGTATACATGATCCTATCCTATGCTCTTGGGATTTACTTTTACCAATAAAGGAAAACCATGTCCCATCTCTATGGACTCACTACGCCTTTTTCCTATAACAAACAATTTTGGCATGGACTGAAGATTGTTGATCCATACCACGAATGAAATTGTAAGGCCTCAACGATGACACCAAGAGGTTCTAACCAAAATTCTCACCTCCAAGGGTTACATCACACTGTCGACATAAGTTTGTGACTATAAATATTCCTCTCATAGGTGTCTCTAAATGCAAGGGTTGATTCAATGGTTCTATTGGAATCTCAAGGTCTCATACTAAGTGGTGAGAAAATAATGAATGGAAGATGTGTCTATAAATATGGAATCTAAGGTATAAAATACACAAATCATACCTTAGATCATCCCTGGAGTCTCTAGGTCATACGCCTCTACCAAATGTAGCTGCCCCTACCCTTATCATGTAGCTCCCTAAGCCTAGTGTGAAACTCCTGGGGGTGGTGGTCGTAGTATGTCAAAATGCCTACCACCTCTTGTATCTCTCCCATATTCTCTTCCACATCCACCGCCTAGTGGATCTAACTAAGAAACTCCTTGACTCTACCTCATTGCTTCATCCATCATCCCCCTATCAGAATCTCATTAGGTTGGGAAATCTCTAGAGATGTGTCCCATGTCGTCGCATGTGTAGCATCACCTATCCCTGGCCTAACTGGATCTAGCCTGATATCCCAGAACCATAGATCCCCTATCCTAGGACCTCCTATAACATCTCCCATGACCAGATACCAATGTCTAACATTGTCTCCCCACTATTGAGGTCACTATACCTTTTTACCTACTATTGATTGTCACTAGCTACATTTTCTCATCCAAGAAGCTTTCATCCACCAAAGCTCGATCAAGCACACCAGCATAAGTCGGATTGCATAGACTAATAACGTTCGCTGGGATGTCCTAAAGTAGACCTCACTTTATGGTCTGATCCCTGAAGTACTGATCGTTGGCCATATTCGTCATGTACATGGAGAGGTTGGTGAACCTCGATGAATATTCAACCACCATAATGCTACCCTACTAGAGCTGAAGAAGCTCATGTATACACACTGCTCAATGTGTAACTGGAGATAACTCCTCTATAAAGAGATGCTCGAACTTTTTCAAAGAAATATTTTCCTCATCATGATTCTATGTGGTCAAAATCCACCATCTGCCTATGGAACCCTAAAGAAGTCTCACCACTAGGATCACCATCTAGTCCACTGGTATCCTCACTAGAAATAAAACATTGGTCACAGCCCCAATCCATCCCTCAACTACCTGAAGGTCGGGCTCACCTCGGAACCGGTAGGGTCTCTATATCTGAAACTCATCGAGTGTGATCATTCTAATATCCTCAACTACTGGTAATACAGGTACCATGTGCAGCTCTACTGGTGGTGGTATAGCTGGTGCACCACCTGGAGGAAACATTTGGGAAATCGGTCCCTCTACTGAAGCCTCATCACTGCGGATATTATCCTCATGATCGAGCTACTGAATCCCAGCTGGTATACATCTTGGAAGCATCCTATAAGAAAACATGATGTACTAAAGTCAATGATTATATCTAGAGAGCTGACTCAAGAAGGACATGGAAACACAACCCATTCCAATATGATGCATGAACCATTATTTTCCCAGAAAATAGTGTTCTCATGTACCGAGTCAAAAATAAGCTTATCAGAGTCCTGGTGTATGGATACGTCAGTGGCCCGTACCAACACTAGAGTCCCTAGACTGAAATCCAAACTCAAAACACTTAACACTATTTCCCCAAAACAATCTCATAGACTCCTAATCCTAAGGTATAATAGGCCACCTCTGATACTACTATGTCACAACCCTTCCCAGTGGGTCCCGTGCTGCGACTCCCCAAGACCACATCTAATAGTCCAAGGGTTGGTGACTAGTACCAAGTAGGCATATCACTAGCTTGAGAGGAATTTCCTAAGTACATGTACACATGAAAACGACTCTAAGACACAATTACTAAAAAGTAAAAAACCAATAAGGAACAAAATGCATGCATACCACTAAACCCAACCAATAGAGTATGAGAGGAAAGTAAATTGTAGAAAAGTAAACTAGCCTAGAATACAATCCAACCAAAATAAAGTGTCTAAAAACTATAAATTCCAACCAATAAAAAAAGTAGAAGTAATGTTTCTCAATGATGTAGGAACACCTTATCCTTTTTGAAATAACAATTCTCTTTCTAGTCCTGGTCTTCCCTAGAATTCATCAAAAGGTCTCTCATTTGCACAAGAAAAAACCCATGCGGGAAAATCCCTTACAGGGGTGAGTATAACAATACTCAGTAGGTAACCCAAAAACCACAAAAAAATACACAAATTTAATCTATAGTAATCTTGACACAGTATATGTCTCCAGTACATATACAACAACATATCCAGATATACTCAAACCTTGACCTGTAGTCTAGAGGTAAGTCACAACTACCACGCACTAACCCTAGAGATTCAGTCTTAATATTCCTCAAAAAACTCATCTAGGAGAACATATTCCTGAGTCTGATCGTACTGATGGTGGCCTCTTGAGAATTAATGTTCACTGGGAACCATCATAAGAGAGATACATTGATCTATATAAAGAGAGATATGATACACTCACTTCAGGAGTACTCACTCCACGAGTGTTGATGTTCACGATACATAGATGAGGATCATTGACAAGGCCATGAGGTGATACCACAACTCATCTGGATTTACTAGCTAAGTAGAGGATCGAAGTATGGTAGGATTGGTCATGTTTATACCAAGACTCTACATAGGGAACAAGAATGGATATAGGATCCTACTTTGGGCCTCCCAGAGGGGATTTCGGACAATATCCAATAAAATCCTACCAAAGGGACCATACACTTGTGAATAGGAAACGATACCAACTAACCTTTAGAGGAACAAGAAAGGGAACCAACCCTAATTAAACATGTCTAATATATGATGGAAAATAGATTCAAGCCATGTAGAAATGGGTACATGGCGTGTAGTAGGGTCACATGTCGTGTCCCTTCTCCCCGGGTACTGGTAATATTCAACGGACCATGTCATCATAACATCTCATGTAGAAGAGGAAAACATGGCATGTATAAAGGCTCAAATTTCATGTCCTGTTATCTAGGGTCCACCAGTGTACTCTTGTCTTGTGCCAGTAAATGGTGTCAACCTATGTTTTCCTACACGTGTACTACTACATGGGGTAACACATGTATCTGGTCTTGGTCGATCTATGTGGTGGGGTACACATCGTGTATGAAATCTGTGTACTCCACCCCATGTATTTGTACCTCCCGAGATACATGGCAAGCCTTGAGAAAGGGAGCACATGTCGTATGACAGGGGTTAGATGCCCAGTGAAACTTTACTGCCTCCTGAAACCCTATTCCCCACTGGGTGGAGGCCACACATCATATAGTCCAGACAACACACTATGCTCTATAGAATTTTACAGAACCCTAGTGTAAGAACCCGGATCTTCATTCAGGTATGTTTTCCCCTTTTTGGAGTTTTTAAGGAAAATAAATTTTCTGGAAATTTCAGAAGTACACGCCGTGTACTTTTTGAGTACACGCCGTGTACTCTGTTCCGGCTCGAAGACGTGTGTTGGCCGTGTCTGGGCCACACACACGGTGTGTAAGGCTGATGTGGAGGCTTGTTAATTTGGAGTACGGAAATATTGAATTACACGTCGTGTACTCAAGAATTACACGTCGTGAACTTTCTTTTTTTTAATTAAATGGACTGGGGTCGCGCCTAACCCCTACTTCCATCGTCTTCTCCAGTTTTTGACCGTCTGAGAGCGACCGTACGCCCGGAGCTTTGACAATGTCCTGCCTCACCGTCTGTTCTCTGATTCGAGCATGGTCAGTTGCATTGGAATCGCAGCGGTGATTTCTTCCTTCTACTTTATCCTTGTTTCTTGATTCCTCCTCATTTCTAAGTTATCTTGGGATGAACGTTTTGTGCGTTTTCTCATATCTACGTTGTTCTAAGAGGAATCTCTCATCGAGGTTCACGTATATCGATCTCCTCAGATCGAGGTAGGTGGTTTGTGCATTTCTATAGAAAGTTGATGAATATTTTGTGCAATTTCCACCAATACCCTTGAATGGGGTATTGCATGTTTCCTATTTTTCCCTTGTTACATGCCTTCTTGCTTGATTGCTTTAGTAGAGGTTATTTCTTGTGATTAGAGTAATTTTTTGTGCTCAGATTGCTTTGCCATGCTTGTTCTGCCTGTTAGGCATTTTTCCAGTTGCCATACCTAGTTGTAGGATAGTGGAACTGTTGTTTTATTATTGCTGTTGAGCCTTATTTGTTAGCCAAGTAGTTCTTGAGGTTCACTTGGATGATGCACGCGCGCTGAGCATGTTTAGTTATACTCAGGACTGTGAGAACATAGAGTAGTAGACCAAAGGGAGTATTGACGGAAGGGCTTCTCTAGAGTGTCTTTTAATCACGATGCGAGACCAAGGGGAGAATTGACGGAAGGGCTTCTCCAGAGTGTCTTTTAATTATAACGCGGGCTATAGGGGGAATTGATGTTGAGTGCTTCCCCAGAGAGCCGTTAGCACGATACAAGACTATAGGGGGAATTGACGGTGAGTGCTTCCCCAGAGAGTCTGCTTACTTACATAGCTAAACCAGAGGGGTGAGACTGTGTGTGCCTCCTAGAGGGTTGCTAGTACTTAGAGGTTAAACCATAGAGGTTAGAATATGAGAGCTACCCAGAGGGTTACCTGTTTTCTTCTTGTTGATTACTACTTACTTTTGTGCTTTACTTGTTAGAACTGTGGTTGGTAGCTTCTTGTGCTTTTCCGTTTACTGCTTCTTGTTTTATTACTGCCATTTATTCATTGACTATTAGGCACAAATCTTTGTGTGATTTCCTACTGGGATTTTATCTCACACCCTGTTTGGGCCATGCTTTTGGGCCCAAGCAGACCATTTTGCTGCAGGTATAGATAAGGGCAAGCGCCCTTCTACTTTAGGATCATGACTGCCTCACGAGCTGGGGAGCATGGGACCGAGCCATGGCTCATGATGCGGAGGATATTTTTTTTTTTTTTTTTCACTTGGTTTCAGTTGTATTTCATCATGTTTTTGTGTTTGCTATTTTCCTTTGATACTTGTACATGCTGCATCATTTTCATCATAGTTATATATCTACATTTCTTTCATTGTTGGTTTCTGTTGTAATGCATGTTGTTTACTACTTCTGCTGTCTATTGTTGTTTTATTACCTTTTATACCTTACTGAATGAGGGCATAGTTTCCCCCACTGACTCACTAAGGCCCTCGCGGCTAGTCGGCAGCCTCTGGAGATCGGGGAAACGCGCTTCAGGTCATGTGGAGAACCGGGTACAGGGCACCAGTGGAGGGGCTCCAGACTCAGGACGTTACAAAGTGGTATCAGAGGCGTTCTTTTCTCTTGTCTTACTGTTTAGAGACCTTAGCCATGGATAGGATGGATTCGGTACTTGTAATTTAGTTTTTCTTGGGAGTAGCTAACCCGTGTGCAGGGAAAAGCCATACTACCTCATTAATTACAGTTTTCTAGTTTTGAGATTTTATGGTTGGTATGTTTTCACCTAGAGTGATTCGTATGAATTGTGCGGTTATTGTTTTGATATTTCGGTTCTATTTCTGTCGCAACCCGATGAGATGATGGTATTCCATCTCATGCATCATATAGACACTTGTAGGAATCACATGCCATGCATTCTTTCCATGCCATCTAGGGTACATTAGCGATTGCATGCTGTTGTGATAGACTATGTGTAGATTATGCATGATGTTGTGATAGTTTCTTGATATATTCTCTGTTGTTATGTTAGAAAACTTTTTGTTTTGTTCTTTTCTTAAAGTGAATGCCAAATTTTGGTTCTTGAGGTGTTATGGGCCCTCACGGATCGGAATTTGGAACTTTTTACCTTGTTTTTGTGTTTTGTAATTCTGTGCAGTTTCTGCGCTACTACCTAGAAAAACCCAGAATACAAGGTGTGTACTTTTTAGATACACGCTATGTTGTTCTCAGGCTATTCCACTGACCGTGTGAGCAGAACACGGTGTCATGGGAGTAACTTCGGGAACACGCTATGTACGATAGGTACACGCCGTGTAAGTTCGGAGGCGTGTACCCGGCCATGTCACTAACAACACGGGTCAGGGAAGCTCTGGTAGAACACGCCGTGTCCATAGGGGACACGCCATGTAGTCCTGTCTAGGTACCCGGCCGTGTCACGAACAACATGGGTCCGCGTTACCTTCCTTTCCACATGTCGTGTCTGCTCAGAACACGTCATGTCGTCTTTCCAGGTACCCGGCCGTGTCAAGAAAAACACGGGATGGTGTCACCTTCGCCTATGCACGTCGTGCTTGTTCGCAGTACGCCGTGTAAGGTCCAGCCGTGTAGATGACTGTGTACTCAACAACACGTACCTCTGAAGCCTTGTCTATTGCATGTCGTGTTCTTTTCGAACACGCCGTGTAGTATCGGGTTGAGTCGGACCGTGTGGGTTAGCCATGTATGGAGACTCGGGCAGGGGATTAGTTTTCTAGTACACACCATGTGTGGGGGTCAACACGCCGTGTAGTTTTATGTGTACATGACTTATAGGGTGATAGTACATGCCCATGTCAGTGTTTTAAGAAGACACACCGTGTAGTGTTATACACGTTGTGTAGTCGTGTTTTGAAATCTTGTGTGGTTTTCTTCCCCTATTCCCGTTTTTACTCTTGTGTTCCTTGTCCTTGTTTTCCTGATCTAAGGTGTGATTTTGATCTTTCATAGATATGCCTCCGAGACATCCTCTGGTCGTACATCTGTCATCAGGCAGTGATCAGACGCCAGACAGGGCTGATCCGGGACTTCATGTTGATCCCCCAGCCGAGCCAGCCTTGGCCCCGGTTGTTGTACCAGTCACGGGCACTGATGCGTAGTTCAGGGAAGGTTACATGAGGATGATTCAGGGATTCCAGGGAGCACTACCTCTTGCCTCGTCTATGGAATACTTGACGTGAGTCTTTCAATAGTAGCATCTTCCCACGTTCTTGGGGGAGGGAGGACCTCAGACTGCAGATTCATGGCTGGAAGCCATGCTGGCTATCTTTGAGCATCTAGAGATGCCTCCAGAGAGGTGGGTCAAGCTCACCACCTACATGCTCCGAGACTCCGCCAAGAGGTGGTGGGATGTGATCTCACTGGCGGGTCAGCAGCAAACTATGGCTTGGGAGGATTTCCAGCACATGTTCTACGACTACTTCTACCCGGAGACCCTGAGGTCTGATCGAGACCGGGAGTTCATGAGCTTAGAGCAGGGTACTCTATCTGTCATGGATTATTCCTCTCGTTTCACTGAACTGTAGCATTTTACACCCCTTCGGGATGGGAGTGGGGTGTTCTTGGAGAGGAAGTTTGAGGATGGACTCAGTCGGGAGATCCGCTTGCAGGTGAACATCTTCTAGCTGACTTCCATTACTTCCATCATCAACTAGGCACTGATTGCGGAGCGCAATCTGAGAGACTTTGGAGCTGCGAGTCAGGTTGGTTCTACTTCCAGAGCTAGCTTCCCTTCAGATGATAGCAAAAAGTGCCGTAGGGAGCCTACGCGCGGTGATGCGAGGAAGCGAGACGCATCATCAGGCAGTCAGGTGACATGCTACCAGTGTGGCCAGATAGGGAACACGAGGCCACAGTCCCAGAGAGACCCTGTGGAGTACTGATCATGTGGAAAGATGGGTCACCTTTAGCGTTTCTTCCAGGTTTTCTCACCAGCAGCAGGTGACTGGGGTTCTACCATGACTCCTCGTTCAGGATCAGCGCCAACAGTCTCTCACCAGTCATGGAACTAGATTTATTCTGGCTGTTTGGGCTGAGGTGGAGGTCGAGGCTATGGCAGTCAGCCACCAGTTTCTCAGCACCAGTAGGGAGGTTCAGCTCAGAGTGGTCAGTCAGGGGCATAGGGTCGTGGTGTAGGCCAGTCTTTCACTGTGGAGCAGACTTATCATGAGCAGGATCTCAGCCCTTCTACTGTTCGAGGTACAATTTTAGTATCCTCAGTTTTATCTTCAGCCCTTTTCGATACTGGTGCAACGCATAGCTTTATCTCTGTTGCTGTTGTTGAGAGACTTGGACTCTGCGTCTTTTCTTCTGCCAACTCGTTAACACTAGACACACCTTTGTGAATGAGGACATCTAGTGTACGTCAGTGTAGAGAGTGCCCTCTCAAGATTGCAGGGTATCGCTTCTTATGGGATCTCTATGTCCTAGAGATGATAGGCTATGATGTCATCCTTGGCATGGACTGGTTGATTCCCTTCCGGGAAGTCATCGACTGCAATCACCGTAGAGTCTGTTTCATTTCACCAGAAGTTGAATCTTTCTTTCATAGAGGCGAATGGGACGTTCGGGCGAGTTGGGCAGGACTCGAGCATCTTGAGCTAGGAGGAGTAACGGCCCAGATTTCTAGTCTTTATTTGGATGATCAGGGGACTCCACAATTGGACTTTCCTCCAGTGGTGGATCGCTTCAGGGATGTTTTTCCATAGGGATTTTCGGGTTTGCCTCTGGAGCGTGAGGTAGACTTCTCTATTGAGCTTGTGCCAGGAGTGGCACCGGTTTCCATTCCTCCATATAGGATGGCCACACCTAAGTTGCAGGATCTCAAGAAGCAGTTGGAGGAGTTACAGGCTGAGGGTTTCATCCGACCCAGTACTTCTCCTTGGGGTTTGCCTATTCTTTTTGCGAAGAAGGCAAACAGTACCCTTTGGCTTTGTGTGGTTTATTGGAAGCTAAACCAGTTGACGGTCAATAATCGATATCCTTTTCCTAGGATTGATGACCTCTTCGATCAGCTTCGAGTAGACCAGGTGTTCTCGAAGATCGACTTGAGGTCCGGTTATCATCTGTTGCACGTTAGACCATCAGATATACCTCTGACAACCTTCAAAAGCAGGTATGGTCTTTACAAGTATACAGTCATGTCGTTCGGTCTCACGAACGCCCCTGCAGTTTTCATGTCACTGATGAACCGAGTTTTCCATCCTTACTTGGATTCCTTCGTCGTGGTCTTCGTGGAAGATATCTTGGTGTACTCCCACACTCGACACGACCATGCCACAAATCTTGAGATCGTTCTGAGTACACTGAGAGAGCATCGGCTTTATGCTAAACTCTCGAAGTGCCACTTTTGGATGGATTAGATTCACTTCTTGGGTCACGTCATCTCGGAGGCAGTAGTATCTGTGGACCTAGAGAAAGTGAGAGCTGTAGTTTCCTGGGAGCAGCTGAAGAATATTTTTGAGGTACGGAGCTTCCTAGGGATGGCTGGATACTACAGATGCTTCATTCGGGACTTTTCTCATCTATCAGCACCTTTGACAGGTCTGACCAAAAAGGGGGCGAAGTTCTTATGGTCAGATTCTTTTGAGTCATCCTTTCAGGAGTTGAAAGGGAGGTTGACATCAGCACTGATACTAGTCTTGCCAGAGCCAGGAAAGAGCTACACTGTTTACTATGATGCTTCGAGTATTTGTTTTGGAGCTATGCTTATGCAGGGAGATGCAGTTGTTGTGTATGGGTCTCGGCAGCTGAGGCCACATGATAGGAACTACCCTACGCATGATCTGGAGTTGGCAGCTGTTGTTCATGCTTTACGCTGTTGGAGACACTATCTTCTGGGAGAGCACTTTGTGGTCTTCACTGACCCCAAGAGTCTCAAGTATATCTACACTTAGAGTGATCTGAATCTGAGCAAGCGCAGGTGGGTTTGGTATCTACAGTCTTTTGACTTCGAGCTTGCCTATACACTAGGAATGGGCAACGCCGTTGCAGACGCGTTGAGCAGGAGAACTCAGATTCAGGCAGTTTAGGAGGCCAGTAGTGAGTGGCAGCTGATGGCTCTATTCTCTGAGATACATCTGGAGGTGCACGACAGACAGGGACAGACCTTTCTATCTTCGGTAGCTGTTACCTCTACACTACTTGATCAGGTACGGATGAGGCATCTATCAGATTTAGAAGGATTATTCCTTCGGAAGAGTCTGTCGGGAGGGGACCCTATTCCTGGATAGACAGTGGGCAAGGATGAGATCTTGCATTTCAAAAGATGCGTATGGGCACCAGCATACATACGCGAGGAGCTGATGTGGGATTTACATTCCTCAGTTTGGGCAGTTCATCCTGGCGTCACCAAGATGTATCAGGATCTTCATCGCCAGTACTGGTGGCCAGGTATGAAGAAGGATGTTGCTAGTTTTTTCATGATATGTTATACTTGTCAGCAGGTGAAAGCAGAGCATCAGCGACCAGCGGGGATCTTAGAGCAGTAACCCATTCCGGAGTGGAAGTGGAATGATGTTTCGATGGACATCGTGACTGGGTTGCCGAGATCACTGAGAGGGAACGATGTTATTTGGGTTGTTGTCGACAGGCTTACGAAGGTTTCTCACTTCTTACCGATCAAGGATACCTTCAGTGTCGATGATCTGGGATGACTTTACATCAGAGAGATCATTCGTCTGCATGGAGTTACATGCTCTATTGTGCACGCTTTACCTTTCGGTTCTGGCATGGACTTCAGAAGGCCTTGGTTACACAGGTACTTTTGAGTATAGCTTACCATCCTGAGACTGATGGCCAGTCTGAGCGCACGATCCAAGTGCTTGAGGATATGCTTTGATCTTGCATCCTTGACCTTGGTGGTTCTTGGGAGAAGAATATCCCTCTGGTGGAGTTCGCCTACGACAACAGTTTCTAGGTGACCATTCAGATGGAACCATACGAGGATTTGTACGGTAGGCCATGCCGATCACCCTTATGCTGGCTGGAGGCAGGAGAGGTAGATTTGCTGGGACCTTGTCTTTTTCAGGAGACTTCAGAGCAGATAGAGCTGATACGGAAGAGGATAGCTACAGCGCAGTCTTGACAGAAGTCTTATGCTGATCAGCAGAGACGACCTCTGGAGTTCGAGATCGGTGATCAGGTTTTCCTATGTGTCACACTGAGGTTGGGACACAAAAGGATTCGGAGACAGGGTAAGCTTTCACCATGGTACGTCGGGCTGTTTGAGGTCTTGGAGAGGGTGGGTCTGGTGGCCTATCGGTTGCAGTTACCTCAGAGGTATCGGGCCATGCACGATGTCTTCCATGTCTATCAGCTCCAACGTTACTTTTCAGACTCGTCTCACGTCTTTCAGCCTGAGGAAGTCGATCTTGAAGCGGATTCATCATTCGAGGAGCATCCTATCCAGATTGTCGATCACAGTATGAAGGTTCTCCATGGGTGGTCTGTTCCTCTGGTACGAGTGCTATGGCAGCACGGGCGAGTACAGGATGAAACCTAGGAGAGGGAGGCCAATGTACAATCAAAGTGGTCGGAGCTGTTCGGGGTTTCTTCTTCTCCATCACATTAGGGAAATTTGGGGATGAATTTCTTTAAGGGGGGAACTTTGTAAGAACCCGGATCTTCGTTCAGGTATGTTTTCCCTTTTTCTAGAGTTTTTAAGGAAAATAAATTTTCTTGAAATTTCAGAAGTACACGCCGTGTACTTTTTGAGTACACACCGTGTACTCTGTTCCGGCTCGAAGCTGTGTGTTGGCCATGTCTGGGCCACACACACGGTGTGTAAGGCTGAGGTGGAGGCCGGTTAATTCGGAGTATGGAAATATTGAAGTACACGCTGTGTACTCAAGAAGTACACGCCGTGTACTTTGTTTTGTTTCATTAAACGGACTATGGTCGCGCCTAACCCCTATTTCCATCTTCTTCTCCAGTTTTCGACCATCCGAGAGCGACCGTACGGCCGAATCTTCGATGGAGTCCTGCCTCACCATCCATTCTCTGATTCGAGCACGGTCTGTTGCATTGGAATCGCAGCGGTGAGTTCTTCCATCTTCTTTAGCCTTGTTTCTTGATTCCTCCTTGTTTCTAAGTTATCGTGGGATGAACGTTTTGTGCATTTTCTCAGATCTACGTTGTTCTAAGAGGAATTTGTCATCGAGGTTCACGTATATCGATCTCCTCAGATCGAGGTAGGTGGTTTGTTCCTTTCCATAGAAGGTTGATGAATATTTTGTGCAATTTCCACCAATACCCTTTAACGGGGTATTACGTGTTTCCTGGTTTTCCCTTGTTACTTGCATGCTTTCTTGATTACTTTAGTAGAGGTTATTGCCTGTGATTAGAGTAATTTTTTTGTGCTCAGATTGCTTTTCCATGCTTGTTCTGCTTGTTTGGCATTTTTCCAGTTGTCATGCCTAGTTGTAGGATAGTGGAACTGTTGTTTTTTTATTGCTTTTGAGCCTCAGTTGTTAGCCAAGTAGTTCTTGAGGTTTACTTGGACGATGCACGCACACTGAGCATGTTTAGTTATACTCCGGACTGTGAGAACCTAGAGTAGTAGACCAAAGGAAGTATTGACGGAAGGGCTTCTCTAGAGTGTCTTTTAATCACGATGCGAGACCAAGGTGAGAATTGACGGAAGGGCTTATCGAGAGTGTCGTTTAATTATGACGCAGGATATAGGGGGAATTGACGTTGAGTTCTTCCCCAGAGAGCCGTTAGCACGATACGAGACTATAGGGGGAATTGACGGTGAGTGCTTCCCCAGAGAGTCTGCTTACTATCATAGCTAAACCAGAGGGGTGAGACTGTGTGTGCCTCCCAGAGGGTTGCTAGTACTTAGAGGTTGAACCATAGAGGTTAGACTATGAGATCTACCCAGAGGGTTACCTGTTTTACTCTTGTTGTTGAATGCCTACTTGTGTGCTTTACTTGTTAGAACTGTGGTTCGTAGCTACTTGTGCTTTTCCGTTTACTGATTCTTATTTTATTACTTCCATGTATTCATTAACTGTTAGGCACAAATCTTTGGGTGATTGCCTACTGGGATTGTATCTCACACCCTGTTTGGGCCATGCTTTTGGGCCCAAGCAGACTATGTTGTCGTAGGTATAGATAAGGGCAACTTCCCTTCTACTTCAGGATCTTGACTGCATCAGGAGCTGGGGAGCATGGGACCAAGCCGTGGCTTGTGATGCTGAGGAGATTATTTTTTTTTTCTTTTTCACTTGCTTTCAGTTGTATTTCAGCACATTTCTGTGTTTGTTGTTTTCCTTAGATACTTGTACCTGCTGCATCATTTTCATCATAGTTATATATCTACATTGCTTCTGTTGTTGGTTTCTGTTGTTATGCATGCCGTTTACTACTTCCGCTGTCTATTGTTGTTTTCTTAACTTGTATACCTTACTGAATGAGGGAATAGTTCCCCCACCGACTCACCAAGGCCCTTACTGCTAGTCGGAAGCCTCTGGTGTTCGGGGAAACGCACTTGAGGTCATGTGGCGAACCGGGTATGGGGCACCAGTAGAGGGGCTCCGGACTCGGGAAGTTACACCTAGTTCATGCTCAATATTCTCCTCTACTACTCTGACCATCATTTTCGATCATTCCTAGTGGGAAAACTCAATATCTGGGGTGTTTTACTCACACTATCACCAAATCGGTAATATTAGATCCCTGAAACAACTAGGAAAACAAGATCATCATCATTCTTAATTTCCATAGAAGAGTGAAAAATCAGAACCCACAGACATCTTATCCACAACTGCAACCATCATTGCACCTATATCAAGTCATACCGATGCTAGATCATTAATTTTTAATCGTTGCTCTGTGACACGAAGGTACAACGATCGTTTCTTCGTAAACCAAAAAGAAAAAAATAACACGAAGAATATCAGGGGAAAAATAGAACATGGAACAACCTAAGGAATGATCTTTTTTCATTGTTCAATCCATCCTCAATCCATTCGATAAGAATTATCAAGATAAAAAAATAGATTAATAATCCCAAAATTCCAGCAATAAAACCCTCCCATAGGAATGATCAAACTATGGGTCAACCTGTTCATGGGTTGATCCATGTACATCATTAATTATAAACAATGTGGAAAGAAGGAATTGACATAATAATGACCTGCCTTGGGTTTGGATTGTTCACTATTGAAGATTAGTTTTCGATGGAAATCTTTCAAGAATGATCATGATCTGTCATCTCATCGTCATCCATCGATAGGACTCTCCAAGACTTTCCTCCAAATATTCTAGTGATTTCTCTACAGATATGAATTATAACCCTAGGTCACCATAAATATTTTTATTAAAAATCTGAAAACTAACGTTCACATCCTACATGCATCAGATGATTTTAGGAGTCGCCTAAGGTAAAGTAACAACTCCAAACAAAACGGTGCCCATGAATTTTTAATCTAGGCACTCGTTTAGAATTTATTCCACTTTTCATGAATAATTCTTGTGTGTGCTATTTAAATATATTTTATATATTTCAAACATTGATTTCAGGCACACTGGGACTCAAAATCACAGGCCTCCTTAGATTTCAATCTCAAATTAATTCTATATAATATTTAAAAATAATAAAAAAATTCTAGGACACTACAGTGTCCTAATAGGATTTATTTATCACACCTATATGTGAACCTCAATGTTCATACAAACTACTAATTTTTTTTGGATAGATCTTAGGTTGTGTGGTGGATGGGATTGATCCCTAGTATTTCTTGATCGACTGGAGTTTCTCATATGTAGTCTCAAGATCAAGCTGGTATAACTTGAGAGTCATGGAGACCAAGTATGTGACTTGGGTCGAAGTTGGAAAAAGATCCATATGTATTTATTTGTTTTTTTTTTGTGATAAACCAAGTGGGAGACTATCAATTTTATGTTGTGAATTCTTTGAGTATATATGTTTGTATATTGCATTACATTTATTATATAATTATTTTTTAGGGTATTTATTATCTATACCCTAATGTTTATCCTTATGGGATACTTGGTTTATTAAGATTTTATTTTACTCTGACCAGAGGGTATAGTCACCCCATTGTAAATGTTAGACCATCACTATTATTCAATACTCTGACATACGAGTAGGTTCACTTGAGGCCATGTGGTGGTTTAGTTCAGGTGACATGTGAGGTAACCCAGTTTGATTCACTGCAAAATGGAATCAAATGTGAAAGATTCTATGACATTTTGAGTTGGTGGGTATAAATTTTATGAATATTTTGGTAATTATGATGGATATCAAACTCGTGTGTCATAAAAAAACATTCCCAATTGAAATTCCATGTTTCATGGTCCTGGGATTTCTATTTTTGTTTCAATTTTTATATTTGTGAGGTTTTATCTAGTGTGATGAACTTGGGTTTGTGGATTTATGGTTTATTCTGGTTTTTGGATCTTGTCTTATGGGAAATAGGATGGTGTTCATGTATAATTGAAGGCATGTATGACTCATATTATGTATTCCTATCTATGGTTTTTTCACTGATGATAAATGTTTAGTTGTTTAAAGTGACTGGAAGGACCTATATGGTGTGTCACATATATCTACTTAGTGATATTTTACTAAAATAAATCATATTTATATATTTTCTTCTAATGGAAGGTCATGTGAAGCTTTGGGGGGGAGTTTAACCTTTGATGGAGATGTTTTTCCTACATCAAGGGATGCAAAGGGACCCTTATGGGTCAGTATGGAATCTAAGTTCCATGTTAGTAGATTGATGTGGGAAAGGATGCCTAATATATTTTTTGGATCAGGGTTGATTTTTCCTATAGTGGTGGTTCCCCTAACATATAATGTTCAAATATCTTATGATGGAGTTGTTATTGACACTAGTTTTATATTGGGTCTTGTAGTGACGCATGTGTGCCTCCTATCATTGATGGATTGGGTGGAAGTGGTTGTTCTTCCTTAGTGGGGCCATTAAGGTCTCCTATCTCTATCTATGGTTTGGTATGAGGATAACTAGTGCTTGAGAAGTGGAGCACTGGGAGATGACCAAGTTTCATGGATGGATTGCGAGTGTAGGTTTTGCCAAGCCCTGTTCATTTTGGTTGTGATTTGGGTAGTATAGTGAGATAATGATTGGATGCTTGTGCATTTGGATCAATTACTGATAGGAGGTTGTTTTTTTTGTTTATATTAGCATGAGGTAGATGCCTTGTTTTGAAGAGTATTTCTAAGGTAACATTAGTTTGTTGGAACTGACCTGTGTGAGGAGCATGGTCAGTGGTTTTTGGATTGTTATCCTAGCTTCATTAGGACATGTACCACATGAGAATGAGTCTTGTTATAAATTTAGATTGTTTAAAGGAATTCATTATAGTGGGGAGTGAACCATAATAAATTGGAGGCTACGAACCTCATTTTAAGTGGCTTTTTTATCATGCTGGTTGTTATTCATGATTATATGAGAATGAGCTTTGGTTATTGTGGGTTTTTTCTAATGCTTTGGTGTGATTGATTTTCCAAGTATATCCATTGTGTTCAATAATGGACATAGCGTGATCCATCTTTTTTTGGTAAGTAGGGAAAAATAACAATACTCCAATGGTGGTGAGAATCATATCAGTCGCGAAGTAATGTATCTCATCTTTGTAGATACTTGTGGATATTGTTTGAATCATCATTTGATAGACAATACTGTATCAATTGATCCAATTCTTAGAGTGATAGATTGGCTATTGATTTTCCACTGAGGCTACTCAAGGGGGAGAAGCACTTATGGTGGGGAGTTTGTGATTACCCATGTCACGACGAGTTGATGAAAAAGAATATAAATTATAATTTTTGTTTATAAAAGTTTATTAGATGAAAAATATTAATTTATTATATAAGATGATCTCAAATAATTATTCTGATCACACTATTAGCCTTGTAACTGGGTGTTCACCCTAGGATATATGTTTGGTGTAAATCTGAGTCATTCAAATTTTCTCAGAATGTTTAATATTTAATTAATTAAATATTATTTTATTTACATGTGTTCATTTGGTGATATATTTTAAACTAAGCATAGGATTGAGATTCCATCTTTTTGGTTGATTTTGTAATGGAGGATTTTTTTAGGAAAGGTATGAACCTATTGTGAGTGAAGGGGCCAAGGTCAGGTCCCTTTTATTTTCTTTTCATTCTTTTTTTCTTCTTTTTTCTTCCTTTTCTTTTTTCCATTTTTTCTTTTCTCTTATCCCTTTTCTTTCTTACACACACCCCTTGGAGATCCTATTTCAATTGGACTAGAGAGAGTGGGGGAGAGAATAGAGAAAGGGAAGAGGAGACGCTGCTCGGGGAGCTCGTCCGAATATATATTAGGCATCAATGAGTGGGTGGCACGAATCTAGTGAAATGTTATGGAATTTTACACCCAATGGTTGGATTGTTTAAATTTTTTTACCATAAACCTTTGTAAATTATTTGTTTTTATGATTTAAATGCATTTTTGTTTTGTTTGGGGAGCCATAAGATCCCCCATGATGTTTTTTTGGTGGAAATCATGCGCTTTGAGATAATTATTGGGGTTTCCTCTTTGGTAATCCTGATCACACAATGTGTAGTTTTAAGAACAAACATTGTGTGTCCTTCCTATTTGGGGAAGAACTGAGTTTAAGGACCACATGGAGTGTGGTCCATATAAATTTCATGTAGTGGGATTCTTGGGGTGTGTCCATTTACTCATCCAAATACCTCATGTGGGGAGTTCAAGGTGACGTACAATACATTGCCTATCCCCATAAGGGGTAGATTTCATGTAGGGTACACACCCAAATAGAACACATGGCTAAGACATGTGTGGTACATGAGAAGCTAATCCATATAGGGTATGTGCAGTTTATAGGGTAGGAACACCACATACATCTGAAAACAAATTCTAGGTCATGATCATATATATGACCAGGAAGGACCTTTAGGTTTATCAGTCATGTAC